>OY740773.1:31988154-33351402 GCA_963513935.1 Aphrophora alni
AGTGAGTTTGTTTAAAATTTGTATCAGTAACATGATTTTGATGCTCTGGTGTGTTGTTTTGTTTTTAATGTATTACAAAGTGAAAGTCAAATATATAAATTATTAGAATAGTTTAATAATTCAAAAAATTGATTAACATAATTTAGTGAGTATCGACATTTTTTTATTTAATTACTATATCTTTTGCAAAATGGTCAGATCAGTTTTACTTGGGCCTTTTATTAAAAGAAATACTAAATGAATAAGAATACAAACTAGTGGGAAGGTTCATTATAACTCTGGAACTCAGAACACATAACCTTAAGTGTAGATATACGGCTGTCGCCATGACAACCTAGCTTTAATTAGCGCTAAAGTAAAGAAAAAAGAAATGTAATCAAGTGGTCAGTAATAAACCTACTGTAGAAGAATTCTTTATCGCTCTCTCTTTTTTCATTAACTGAGATATATTCCTCTTTGTAGGTAAAGTATTGAATTGTGTGTTTAGCTTTAATAATGGAAATAGAAATATATTATTTTGTCTCTTAAAATTTGGATTTACTTTAAAATAAAATTTTTGCTCGTAGACATAAAGTAATTGAAATAGTAGTTCAGAGGTAAGTTATTCAACATAAAATCACAACCTTGACAATGAAATTGAGACATAAATCATTATTTAACCAACTCAATAATCTGGGTTTACTATATAATACTGTTTCAGCTCGTTGCTATAATGTAATTGAAGAAGTTTAATAGAAATAACTTATTCAACCAATATCAGAGCTTTGACAAAGGAATTGAAAGATTATGTGAGTATTATTCAAATAATGTTGTAACTCGTTTTTATTATGTTATTGTAGAAGTTGTATAGTGCTTACGTATTAAATGGAATATCAGATATTTATGATGGAATTAGTAATTTTTTCCCCTTAAATAAGCTTGGTTTATTATAAAATACTCGTTGCTGCAATTCTGGGTTTACTTCTAGCTCTTTATTATTATGTAGGCCTAAGTGAAGAAGTGGTGTAGAGGTAACTTAATCAACGTAAAGTCGCGCTTTGAAAATGGAATTCAAAAGATAATTATTTATTTTCAATCTTATATAAGCTGGGATTTCTATAAAATACTCCTTATTAAAATTCTGGGATTACTTCTTTGCGATGACATAATTGAAGAAGTGGTATGGAGGTAACTCGTTCAACTTAAAATCATAGTTTCATTATGATATTCAAAAAATAAGTAATTATTTTGACCTTAAATAACCTTCGTTTACAATAAAAGACTCATTGCTACAATTCTGGGTTTACTTGAAGCTCTTTGCTATAATGTTATTGAAGAATTAGTATAGGGGTAACTTATTCAACTTAAAATCACAGTTTAATTATGGAATTCAAATATAATTAATTATTTTCAATCATATACAAGCTGGGTTTATTATAAAATACTCGTTGCTAAAATACTGTGTTTATTATTCGATAACGTTGCTACAATGTAATTAAAGAAGTGATATTAAGGTAACTTATACAACATAAAATCAAAGTTTAATGATGTAATTCAATAGAAAATTTCTATCAAATTAGCTGGGTTTACTATGATATACTCATTGCTACAATTCTGAATATACATAGCTCTTTGCAATAATGTAATACTATAAAGTACTCCTTGCTAAAATTATGGGTTTACTTCTTGCTCTTTGTTACAATATAATTAATGTAGTAGTACAGAGTTAAATTATTCAACATAAGATAACAGTTTGATGATGGAATTCAAAATATAATGAATTATTTTGTCTCTTAAATTATCTAGGTTTACTATTAAATATTAGTTTCTAATAAAATTCTGGGTCTACTTTTACCTTTTTGGTTTAATGTAATTAATGTAGTTGTATAGAGGTCATTCAACATAACATCAGTGTTTGATGATGGAATTTAAAAGATAAATACTTATTTGCCACTCAAATTAGTTAGTTAATACTCGTTACTAAAATTCTGGGTTTACTTCAAACTTTTTGCAATAAAGTAATAGAAGTGGTATAAAGGTAACTTATTCAACGTAAAATCACATGTGATGATATAGTTCAAAAGATAATTCCTTGTTTTGCCCTTCAAATATGTTGGGTTTACTGAAAAATATTCGCTGTTAAAATGGTTGGTTTAATTCTAGCACTTAGCTATAATGTAATTAAAGTAGTTGTATAGAGGTAACCTATTAAATATAAAATCAGAGTTTTATGTTAGGATTCAAACAAAAAATATTATTATTTTGCATCTTAAATAATCTACGTTTACTGTAAAGTTACTCGTTACCAAAACTGTTTGTTTACCTTTCTAGCTCTTAGCTACAATGTAATTTAAATAGTTGCTTATATGTAAATTATTCAACGGAAAATCATAGTTTGATAATGGAATTATATATATATATATATATATATATATATATATATATATATATATGTTTTGTAATCTGAGTTTATTATAAAATACTTGTTGCTAAAATTCTGGACTTATAATTTAAAAGCTCTTTGTTACAATTTAATTCAAGATTGTCAGGTAAAATTTAAATTAAATTCTCCTGCCCCTAAGAGAATTTTTGGCCCTTGCGTCTGTGCAGATTTAGAGGTGCAGCTTGATCGGCAAAGGTTGGTATAAACCTGGAAAAACGTAGACCATCCGATGAATCGGGATATCGCCTTTAGATTAGTAGGTTGAGGAAAATGTTAAATGGCCTTTGTTTTTGATAGGACGCCACGAAATGAACCAGGGTGTCCAAGGAAACTGATCTCTTCCACTGCAAAACGAAACTTATCTGGATTAACAGTAAGGCGAGACTTTGATAGACAAGGAGAGACCGTGCAGATGTGTTTTCCAATATTTTGAATGTATTAGTAAATATTTTAAGTAATTTATGATAAATTAGAATTTTATATCCTAGAATACTTGACCAAGGAGTCGAGTTATTACATGGGCACTAGTAGAGAGTCCGAGTGAGATTTTAGAAAACCGATATTGCTTCCAGAGTGTACAAAAACTGGTAACTTTTTGAAACGCGTTGACTTGTGAGTTTGATGATAAGCGGAGTTGAGGTCGAAAACTGTGACGTATTTGGCTCCAACGAACCAATTAAAACTCTCATGAAGATTAGGTAGCACCACCCCTTCGATGACGATATGCTGACTGAGTGTTCGATAGTCTATTACCAAGCTGGTTTTCTTTTCCGGATGCTGAACCAGAAAGAAAGAGGATGAATAGACGGAACGACTGGGATTTTCAATTTTTAACGATTAAGATTAACGAGATCTTGAATTTTTCCCTCAAAAACTACACTATCGGAGAGGCCAGCTGATAAGGATAATGTTTTACGGAATATCGTTCTAAAGTTGGATGTGATACTGAAATGTCCGAGTTTCGTTGTGAGTACATCGGAAAATTCTACAATGATTTCGGTAATATAGGTTTTTTTCTGAAAATGACAAATTTTCGGAAACTTGAGAAACAAGTGTCAAGCTACAAGCGACAAACTTGGGTTGATTGATTAACAAGCGTTTGTGAACGGTTGATTAGAGGATTTATGCAGGGAGAAAAGAGTTCATCTATGAAACCTAAAATGAAATGGTTGTTTATAGTGGTCCAGCACCAATACCCAATTTCATTGGTTTTGTTTGCTTTTAGATATAGTTTTTTTAACGAATCATAATTGAATGTAATAGATATGCCATGGATTTTTTTGTACTCCTGAAACTACCTCAAAATTGATAACCTCTGTCACTGGAAAACCTTATAGTTTCAGAATTCAAAACCAAGATAGGATTACTGTTACATACCGGTAGTATAAAATTCAATCAATTGTAAGAATACTGGAAAAAATATGATTAGCTAAACCTACATTTATTCAGTACATGAGCCGTGATAGATTTCGTCTGATGCTGAGATGCCTCCATTTTCAAGTTTATGCCTCCAATATAACGAACTTATCACAGTTCACAGCTGCCATGTAAAAAAAAAAAAAAAAAAAAAAAAAAAAAAAAACATTCTTCTTCTGTATGTTAAAAAATTGTGGAGTAACCAAAGATATAATTAAATGCTGCGAATCCGCATCTTATGTGTACACCCTGTCTTGAAGTCGTGCTTATTTTTAATTAATCTCAGTTAAAAAAAATTTGTTCTATTATTTTGGATACAGAAGGAAATGAAAAATTAAAGTATCTTCCTTTTTTCCCACGAAGGATATATTGTGTCAATTTTTTTAGTAAATTATACCGCGTGTTTAATAAGTCCCAGGACGGCATATTATTTTTTTAACCAGTACAATGAGAGCTACAAAACTTTTCACATTATTAATGGACATCAAAACCTATTTTAGTATGTTTGTAGGTGGATGGCCAACAAGGAGTAAGTAGATAATCTTAAAGGAGAGGTAACGGCCTCGAATTAAAGGCCGTTATGAATAGAACACAATGCCGCAAACCCGAGCTCAAAAGGATCACTCTAGGTGAAAAAGCGTTAGTTTTTAAACTAAGTTCATATTACCTACAACGTCAGATATGTTGAAAACAGCTTAATAACAGCTCCTTGTGGGACGTCACTGGAAAGACACTGGTTACGTACTGAAATATGTCATTGTGTCCATTAAGAATGTGCAAATCTTTGTAGCTCTATCTGTAATGATTAAAAAAATATTAAGCCGTCGCAAGGACTTATTTAACACGTTGTATATTCAGAGATGTTTCGCTGAATTTATCACTTAAAGGTAAAATACCAAGCCTATTAATTTTACAGCTTGAGAAGATGTGCAAATTTGCTTATCTACATTTTATGTACCTTGTTTTCAAAACGTTTAATGTAACAACCGTCACGTAATGTTAGTTTTTTTTGGTTGTTTTTTTTCGCTTTGGGCTTTCCCGATCTGGAAATTAAGAACCACTCAATTCGAGGTTATATATGAATTTATATGTGTATAATAATTGTGCTTGTAATTAATTGCTCTTGAAAGCTCTATATATTTACCATTTTATTACAATTATAAGTTTTGTAATTTCTTGGACAATTTTGTTGCTATTGGATAGACTTCAAAATCGTAATCGTTAATTTTTTTTTTTTTTTTAATTAAGTTTTTTTTAATTCTATTTTTTTGTGGGAGACAAATTCTTTCATGTAGGTCGTTAAAACAAAAACGTATGCATGACAATTTCATAATATTGGTTAAGGCCGATATATGTTAACGTTTCACAATTAATACAAAATTTTTAACTGTTATTTATAAAATATAAATTTTGTTCTCATATATATTAACAAATTTTATAATTTTAATTGTCTTGAACCAATTTTTAAATAATATAATATAAGATCGTAGTAAGTTGTTTACTTATGTATCGGTCAAATTAAGAAGAAACAAAACATACAATTTATGGCTCATATTTTATTAGACAACACGACCGCCATTATTTTCAGAAAAATATTGTACAATAGAATTACAGTAAGTAAATATTGATTCCTGTGTTATTTCTTGAACATTTAATAGATATCAGATTACTACTAAAGTTATTTCATAATGTCGTTTAAAAAGAAGGAGTGTGTCTTATTGCAGTTACAATAAAGCTCTCAGTTCTGTTTGACTTGATGGAATGTGTTGCCGAAATGTATTAGGAAATCGGAAATACAAGAAGTCTCTGAACACTACACCTATAGCTTTGTGTTTGTGAAATACAAACAACCATGTTCACTGGTGAAGGGATTTTATATTACAGTTGAATAAATCCGTATTCGGTGTTCTCCACATTCGGTTCGTGAATTTTATGGCATTTTCAATATCCTCTTGCTTCGAATGAGCACGATAAATTTTATTTGAGTTCTTTTTGTAAAAGCCATATATTTTTAGATGATCTGAATAAAGTAATAGGTCCAAATGTAATTAAAATTACTGTCATTGTTCACAAATCAATGGCATTTGTTAAAAATAATAAATTTAATTTACAATTAGAGTTTTAATACAACTGCGACAAAATCAGTCTAAAATTAAAACAATTCTCCGTTGTTCAACTATTTATTATTCTGCACCTAACATTACTAAATCATATATCCAAGGATTTTAGTGACGCTAAAAACTCTTTTATCATAAGTAATTTTGTTAATTAAAAAACGATAAAATATATTTAATATATCAATTTATTTTCATATTTCATTTTCATTAACCTCCATTTTTTCGATTTTGGTAAACATAAAGAAATAATTCCAATAACATTTGAAAGTTGAATCAAATTTTATCAATTTTGAAACGGCTTCAAGGACAACGTTTTAATATTTATTTTCATTGTGCGTCTTATGACAGTAAATGTATATGAAAGAGGATTGAATATGAAATAGGATACTATCTTTCAGGTATCAGAAGGCCTTCGACAATATGTGTATTCAGTAGGAATAACGTGGTAGGAATTTAGAAGGAACGTTCTTACCGGAGGGGTGAGGTCAGCCCTTGGACAACTAACAAGGTTGGAGGTTGGATCGTTCGTCCTGAGGGAATCAGCCCTCGGACAGTGGACGAGGAAGCCTGTGTCGTGTGATTTATGGTGAATTTTCTATAAACATATTTTGTAAAGACACAATCCGAATGATGAAAAGGACAAAAAAAACTGCAAGTTTACCAGATGATACCCTCTTGTGTGTGCCTATGCTTAAGTGAAGAGTGTCAAGAAAAAAACAGTTGTATTAAGTTCAACTGTTATCAATGATCTACTGATAGCCAAAGAGAGTGAAAGGACTACTTATGTTTTTTTCGGCTTTATCTCATTTATCGGTTCAGAATATTGGTAAGCCTCCTTTTATTTTTAAGGAGCAAATTAAATTGTTTCTTAAATTATTCTAATATAAAAAAAGACATTTTCATATCCGTCTTTTTATAATGTGTTGTCGGTGGTATAATTTTAAATAAGCCAATTGTGTTATGTTAAATAATTTTTTTTTTCTTTTGTGAAATTGACTGATTTTAACATATTATCACCACATCAAAATTAGAAAGAAAAAAAATGTACTGAAACTTAAGAATAACTATAATTTGCTAATTATTAAACCACTTCTTGCTAATTTAAATAGTCCGACGTGTGTGTGGAGCACACACTTTATTCGAAAATCGCTTTGTAACTTTGTATTTTCATTTCACATAAAAACAAAACTTAAAACATTTTAAAATTACTACATGCCTTTAAAATTTATAAAAGGATAAGGATCACAGCAACGTTATTAAATTGTTATGCAAATTGATTGCCGAAATACCCTATTAACTAAGCAGAAGATTATATCAAACTAAATAATACAAGAAATATGTTTAAACTTAAATTTTCCATTTCCAGTTAATCTCAAACATTTACATTTTTAAGAGGATTTTCTGTTAAAAATATAAAGGGTATATGTTAAATATAAAATTGTATTTGTAAACTTGTGAAATTAATCATATTATAAACTGAGTTTTTCGTAAAGCAGAGGACAGAACTTCCACAGTGATTATATCAGTTAATATTCGTACAGGTTTATACATTGACATTTATTTACAATTTCGGTTACCCCTTCCAACTTTCTAAGCTTTGCCATGTGATTAGGTTATTGTTGAATGGAATGACCTGGATACTCTGTATCTCATATTGTATTTAATCAAAATTGGAAACTGAAAACTAGTTGTTCTTTATCTGAACTGATTATTTTGTTTCACAAATATGTAATTTTATTAAGATTTCTTAGTACAAAATAGTTAATATGTATATTTTATTTAAAGGTATTCACTAGAAACTCATTTTTTTTTAAATTATGATGACAAAACTTCGTAAAAATTAAAATTAACTAAAAAAATCTCAATCTTTAAAAAAAAAAAAAATTTTACGCAATTCACTTGAAATTGTAATCAAAAAAAAAAATTTTTCCCTCATTACTATGCTCAGACGAATGTGGTTTTGTTGCCTCTTACACAAATTCTGATTTTAGATTAAATGTATATGTTGATATTAGTAGTTCGTTCTAGGACTATATGTCAATTTTAAGAATTAATTTAACATTTGTGTTTGTATGGTTTAGAATAAATTCGATATTCACACATATAATCATGTGAGGGAAATTTATAGAACACAATTTTTTTTGCTTACAATAAATTAATGTTACTTAAGGGAATGGTTTGTTGTACCATTGTAATAATTGTGTTCTTATATAGTTGTTGCATAGTTTTTAAGGTATTTAATATTTTAAAAAATACATTTAAAAATAAATTTAATTAATGTTAGATACACAAACACATAAAAGTAATAAATATTACAAATAAACTTTTTCAGTGAACGTAATGATCAAGACTTTTACCAGTACTAAAAAGCAGCTGATGTTTCAAACTACGAGACTCAGAAGAACATTTGTGCTACATCTGTGTAAAGACATAAAACAAAACAAAAATATAATTTAATCATTTAGTAGGATCTGGAATACTCTTTAATACTCTGACTCTGGAAACTGTGCCTGGAATCAGTGTTGAACAAATTTCTGCACAAGGAAATACATATTCCTCTGGGAACTTGCAATCCCCCATATACCATTAGCACTACAACACATGTTTTTGACTCAATACTTAGCTCAATATTGCTGCTTGGAAACCAATCACCAGGGCTAGGGGGCACTATTAACTTTATTTATAACTACAATAGACAAATTAAGACTACAACTAAAAAGTATTTTCTCAAACAAGTAATTAATATTGTTTTACGTATTTTCTGTACTCAATAGGTACAAAAGAGACGATTTGATCATAAGATATACTACTAATTTTTTTGAAGTAAGGATCGGTTGAACTTTCGAAATGACATATTTAAAAAAATAATAAAATCTATAGTTTATGCGAGTAGGATTAATGAAGATTGGATTTCAAACTCACAATATTATTCTCTATCTTTACTTAAATCTAAGTCAAATGATTCAAACCTGTAAAAGTTAAAAGAGAATGGAATCATTTAGAGGAAATACAGTACTTCTTGTTATAAAAGTGATTATTCCATCTACTCTGTGGATCTCTTATACAGCAGCGGCGTAGAGCGAGATTAAAAGCTTAATAATTCAAACGCAATCTGAACGGAATGAGTAATAAAGCTGCAGACTGAAACTCTTAAAATCATCTGTCGTATAGACCCACATACACTGTGGTTGATAGGCAGCGCGGTGATGATGTAGTACACAGACATAGCACAAACTTTCTCATATACATTTTCGAATTGTTTCCTTTCAAAAAAAAAAGTACTCTTTATTTTTCCACGAACAAAACATTGTTTAAATATTGTAAGGGTTTTTTGTGTGGATTCGATTTCTCGAATCAATATCGCTTGGCTGTGATAGGATTTATCTAAATAAGTACAGAGACAAAAATTAAGTGATTCAAAACTATTTAAATATTATCAAAACATAATTAAAGATTTACAATATTTAGATGTATATTTTAAACTTTCATTTCTATGTTAAAACTATGATAGAAGACTATACAATATTTAGTTTACAGTGTTCCCAATATTTACTTTTATAATTTTTATTTTTCCTAATTTAAATTACTTAATTAACTAAATGCACAATTTAAATTACTTACTATACATAATAATTATTTTGATTTAATTAAAGAAATATTTTTGGCTCCCTCAAAATAGCTTCATTAGGTATCATGAGATCCTTTTTTCAGCTTATTTATGATGAAGGAGATTTTCCTTAATATTTAAATCAAAATACTTTTCACAATTTCTTAATACTACATTTATTTTAATGGTTCTAGATTAGATTTGTTTTAGATTAATTATGATTTTGGACTCTCAATGTGTATTTTATTAATTAGTTATGCTGTTTTTTTTTAAATCATTTATTTTAATTCTGGGATATCTTTTAAAATTTGTATTAATTAGTTTTTGTTTTTATGAGATCTTTCTTACATATTTTGTGTATATATTTAAAGCTACTTACAGATTTTTTTTTTTTTTTATCAAACCGTCGCACATACAATTCACACGGATTCACTTCACACACAATACGCTTTTTTTATAATTTATTTTATTTGATTTTTCACTTTACACTTAACACTTGATATATATATATATATTTTTATGATTATTATGGCTTTACTTGCCTTTTAAAAAAACACACTTGGATTTATTAACTTATTGAAATTATTTTACACCATTTTACTCTGGATCTTTACAACGTCTAACTTGCGTGGTGATAGTTTTTAGACTGTCTTAAGAAAACTTGCGTCTCTCCCTCCTTTTCCTTCACGCGGTTAAAATTTTCAATTGAGCATTGTACTTTCTTGAGATTCTATTGGATATTTATTCGCGGGATTTTCTTGATTGGACGTTGCTTTTTGCAATCTTGTGTTTTCAGTGGAAATACTTTGAGTTCATTCCAGAGGCCAATTCTCAGGGTTTTATGTGTAGCTTGCAAATATTATTTTCTCTTGGGAAACTTAAGTTGAACAACCGTTCTGCCTTTACACGTGCAAGTTGTTACTTGAGACTGTTCTGCAGATGTGAATTATTTTTATACTATCAGAGATAATTATTTTTTTAAATATATCTCTGACACTTCCCTTACTGGGGTAAATTGTACCATCAATTTGTATTTTTTATGTTTTTGTTTGTTATTTGTCTGACAATTGGTAGTCTCTTGGAACTGTATGTGGTTTTAATGCTTTCAATTTGATGCTATAGATGTGTATTTTGTAGCATAGTGTTATTATTATGATGGTTAAAGTGCTTGACCATATTGCCAAAATGTAAAAGGTTATTCTTTTGTTTTCTATGATGTCCGACCAATTGTTTTCCATTTGTATGTGTTGGAAAGTTTCTTGAGGTATGAGATTTCTTACTATATAGGTTGGTATTGATATGTTCCAATTTTCATTCAATACGTCATTTATGTTTTGGAATTCTGGTTTGTGTGACTCAGGTAGTGGGTCTATTTTTATTGTTTTTAAATCTGTCCAGGTTGCTGGTATGATGTGTGTCATTTCTATGGTTTTAGTTTCCCTTTTGTCACAAGGGGTTATGGTTCTTATAATTAGGTTGTTCTCTGTATCTGTTATTTTGCAGTCACATGGTATATCCAGTTCTAGAGATCCTATTAGGTTTTTTGGTAAGCGGGTTGTTGTGTTGTTTCCTTTACATGTAATGTCCATGTCTCTCCTTATGTTTGTTATTTGGAATTTTTGTTTCTGTTATTTTGGTTATTATTGGTTCTTGTGTTATGTCCGTGCAATGGAATTGACAGTATTTTTGGATTTCTGGGATTGATTTGCTTTGTAGGAGGTGTTTGGCACATGTTGATGCGAGTTCTTTGTTTACATTTTCCCTTGGCAATCTGCAAAGATTGTGTTTTTTCCAGTTACATTCAGAATTTTCTTCTAGCTCTATTACTTGTATGTCTTTATTTGATTTTATTATGAGTGTTTCTGAAGAACTAAGTTTGCATGACCGATTATGCCATAGTAGTGGGATTGGTTTATGTATATAGATTTGATAATTAACTTTGAGTTGTTTTATTGGAATTTGAATTTTTACTAAAATTTCTTCGTTTGAAAAGAAGCATTTTGATATGGGTAATGTGTAGTATTTGTCTATTTCATTTATGGGTATTGATAATTGTAGTCCTTTTATTGTTAGCTTCTGATCCAAATCTATAAGATCCTGTTCAAGTGAGCTCTTCGTTATTAATGCTTTAGTTAGTTGATTGTTATTACAGTTTGTTCTTATTTTATTGAGATTATCGTAATACAAATTTAGATATATGTATATATATGTCTGTTGTAAATTGGTATATATGGTTATTTTCAAGTCCTCAGTGTTGTTTTCTGTAGTTCGTTGGAGTTGGTTTTCCATATCTCTTACTGTATTGTGTACAGTTCGTAGTATGGAATTGATGTTTTTTGAAAAGTTTGAAATTTGTTCCGTAGTCTGTATTAGGTCCTTGTGGTCTTCTTTCACAAAATCCATTATATTATTCATATGGGTATCTAAATTTTCTTCATTTTTGTTTACTGCATGAACCTCTTCTTCTGTAGCTACGCCACAACACCAGTTAAATACTGCTCCAATTGTTTCAATTGCCCTTTTGGTTTTTACATTTCTTGGTTGTGTTGGGGTGGTTTGGAAAGTTCTTCTCTCTGCTTCTAAAATTTCGTTTATAAGTGTTTGTATCTGTTGATTATGGTTTATTATTTGACATTTTTTTGAATTTATGGTTTTTATTTGGCATGATGTGTCCACTATTGGTGTAAATTTGTAGTGTTGTTCGCCCACATTGTGGTAAGGTAATTTGTAAATCAGCGGTACCGACTCTTGATAAATGTTTATGTTGAAAATTTCTTTAAAATTTGTTCCTGTGACAATGTTTATTTTTAGCGTATTAGTTGCTTTCAATAATGTTTGTAGGATGGTTAGTATGATGATGTTAGCATTTGTTTTCATTTTTGTTTTCTGTCCTGTAGTAATAGCTGAAACAATACAATGTTGTTGTTATTTGGATGTTATATAAGTGAATTTAAAGCGTGATCAATGCTTCAATTTCAATTTTAATGTTTATATTGTGGTACCATTGCTTTACCCATGTAATATTCCGGACTATTTGCTGGGTAAGCAAGGTCGCTCCTTATCTGCTATAGTACTGGACTAGCGTATACAAATTCCATCCTAGAATGCTAATCTTGTCAATGTAATTATTATATCACATGCTCTCATTATGAGTTATTATTTATGAATGGTTAAAACTGTATGTGTTAGTTTTGCAAAACAAAATTTTCACTGCTTAAAGCTAGTACTTAGAGTTATTAACATGTTTTATTATCTACAAGTTAAAATGAAAGATCCCATCTTAGTCTTATGGATAATAAATGAAAGATCTCATAAAATATTATTATTATTTTGTTTATTAATATTTATTAATCTAAATAATATTTTATTAATTATTATAATTGTGTTTATTTTACTCTCCTATGATACAACTTCATTCTAGAGATATGTATTGGCTCGTTTTGCAGTTTGCCATATTTGAGGATTTCTATTATGTATGTGAGATTATTTATTTTTTGTGTAATTTGATATGGTCCTGTATATTTCATGTCAAATTTTGACACTGCCTTTCCATGGAATTCTCTTCTTATTAAAACTTCATCACCTATTTGGAAATTGAAGTCTATTCTTTTTTTATCGTAATATTTTTTTTGTTTTTCTTGGGCTTTCGCAATGATTTTTGGAATCGTTTTTCTTATATTTTGGATTTCTTTGATTTCCTTTTGTATGTCATAGTTGGGGTTTTCTTGAATCTGTATTATTTCCATTGGGTAGTTGGGTTCAAAAGCATACATTAATTTATTTGGTGAATATCCTGTGCTCGTCTGTTTTGTTGCATTATAACAAAAAACCACATGGTCAATGTATTTAGACCACGATTTTGGGTTCTCATGTACGTAATGTGATAACATGTTTACTAGTGTTCCATTGAATTTTTCCGTTAACCCTTGTGATTGTGGTGAATAAGCACTGCTCAAAATGTGGTTTATTCCTAATGTAGTTGTTAAATTTTTTATGACTTCATTATTAAAATGTGTACCTCTATCGGATTGTAATATACGCATTTTTCCGTGTCTTAATATTATTTTCATCAATTTATTTGCAACCGTTTTTGCATTTGCCGATTTGCATTTAAATGCCCACGCATATTTTGTGGAGACATCAGTGCATGATAAGATATATTTGTATGTACATGAAGGTGTAATGGGGCCTATGAAATCAATTATTACTCTATCTAATGGCCTATGGGTTGCTAATATTGGTTTTAAGAACCCATATTGCTTTCGTGTAGGTATTTTTCGTTTCTGACAGGTTTCACATGTTTTTGTATATTCTTGTACGTCTTTGTGTAAGGTTGGCCAATGGTATCTGTCTTTTATTTTTAGAAGTGTTTTGTAATATGAGTAGTGTCCTCCCATTATTGGATTATCATGAGCTTGTTTCAAAATTTCTAGTTTTAGATTTTGTGGTACTGCTAATAGATTTGAACTTTCTTCTCCAACGTATTGTTTGTAATATAATATGTTATTTTCTAATTTATATCTTCTTGATGCTCGATCAATGTTTTTATTTTTTGTTTCAATACCCTGTAATGCTAATTTTATTTGTTTTAGGTATGGGTCTATCGACTGTAGGAATTCTATTTGTGTGTTTTGAGTGTTTATGAGGAATATGTCTTCGAAATCGTTTTCAATTTGTTCCCGAGTATCTGTTCTGGACAGAAAGTCTGGTAATCCCATTTGTTTTCCCTTCTTGTAATATATTTTTAAATCGTAATCTACCAATTTTGTTGCTAGTCTCCCTAATCTATTTGATGGATTTTTGAAATTTTGGAAATATTGTAGAGCTGAGTTGTCTGTGTAACATTCTACTTTTCTTCCTAATAGATACTCTCTCCAATATTCTACTGCATATACTAAGGCAAGCATCTCTTTTTCTACTGTACTATATCTAACTTCATGAGGTTTTAATTTTCTCGATAAGTATGTTATTGGATATTCTTTATTATTTTCCGGGTCTACTTGAGTCAGAACTGCCCCTAAACCTGTATTTGACGCGTCACTGTATACACGTGTATTTTTACATTCTTGAAAATGCGTTAGTAAAGGTGGATTTGTTAAGATTTCTTTTATTTTTTCAAAAGCTTTTTGACATTGTTCTGTCCATGTTATTTTGGAATTTGGATTTTGTTGGTTTTTCAGTAATTCTGTTAATGGGTGGGTTATCGTCGCATAGTCCTTGATAAATTTTCTGAAGAATCCTGATACTCCTAAAAATGCTCTAATATTTCTTATTGTTTTTGGTTGTTTGAAATCTAATATTGGTTTTATGTTTTTCTCTAATGGTTTTATCCCTTCTGTAGAAATTTCGTGTCCTAATAATTCTATCGTTTGATAGAAGAATTTGCATTTTTTTGTATTTAGTTTTAGGTTGACTTTGGCTAATTCGTTTAATACTATGTCTAAATTGTTAAGTTTTTCTTCGAAATTCCTCGCAAAAACTAGTGTGTCATCTAAGTATGCTATGCATTTTGAAAATAAATGTTTTGATAGTACTTTGTTGAGATTTTTTTGAAATATTGCACTTGACACTTTTAAGCCTTGAGGTAGTCTAGTGTACTGTAACATTTTGTCTTGTGTACGTATTGTTAATAGAGATTTACTATCTTCGTGTACATTAAGTTGGAAAAAGGCATTTTTCAAATCTAATTTTGTGAAATATTGTGCGTTGCTTAAACAACTGAACATTAATTGTAAGCTCGGAATTGGATAGTTTTCAGATTTTATTATTTCATTTACTTTTCTGAAATCGGCTACTAATATATGCGAGTTGTCTTGGTTTTTCACGATAAACGCTGGTGAAGCATATTGACTAAAATTTGGGCATTCTTCCAAAATGTTTGCTTTTACTAGATCTTGTAATTCTTTATTTAATATGTTTCTTTCATTATGACTCTGTCTATATGGAGGAACTATTACTCCAGTTGTATGCGGCAATGTCTGTATTTTTACTGGATCTAGTTTGGCAGGTGTCAGGTCTTTGACCTCCGTTGTGAATATTTGTTTATATTTCTTTATGATTTCTACTACTTTATTATGTTGGATTTTTGTTAAGTCTGGACATATCTTGAACTGTATTCCGTTTTTATCAGCAATTTGTTCTTTTCCCGCGATTTCCGTCAAATTGTCTTGTGTGGGTGTCGGCTTATTGTCATCAAATTTTGTTTTAATTTCTTGTGGAGTTTGGTCAGTGTTTAAGTTTCCTACTATTGTCCCTTGTGGAATGTGTTGGGGTTTTCTAGATGCATTGTATATGTGTACATAAAATTTGTTATTTTCTTCTGTGACGTACGCGTGTATCCTCTTTTTTCTCGTAAATGTGTGTCTGTTTCAAAATCTTTCGATTCTATATAATTTGATATTTCTTGCAGTTTTAAGCTCTGGCCTGGTTTTATTATTACATAATCTTGCGATCTTATTTCTTGTCGGCTTAGTGTGTTTTCGTTTACTATTAAACGTATTTTGTCAAGGTCATTCAACCATTTTTTATTCATTTCAATTTCACACTTTTGTGAGTTATTATAGAGTGTTATTTTTTTCTTACTATAGTCTATCTTTGCTTTGTAGTCTAGCAAAAATTTGTTTCCTAATATTATTTGTGTATTAATACCTGAAGCTATGTAAAATTTGTGTGTGAATTTTATTCGATTTATGGTGAAAGGAATTTTCATTTGTCCGTGTATTTTTAAATTTGTGCCAGTAGCAGATTTTATGGTAGGTACTGATTCTATAATAATTGGCATTCCTTTTACTAACTCGTAATTACAAATTGATACATTAGCTCCCGAATCTAGTATGGTTTCTATGTTTTTATTTTTCAGTGTGTTAAATTCTACGTCAATTGTACAAACTCTTGAAGTTTTCGTATTTTGTGTAAATATTGTATTGTATACATCCCAAGTTATGTCATTTTCTGATTTTCGAGCTTTGCTCACTCCATTTTGGTGTAAGTGCTGTTTGTAAAAATTATTGAATGTTATTAAATTGCATTGTTCGGTCAATTTGTTTTGTAAGCCTATTGCTTCCTCCTTGGTCAGCGAATTGAGATAAACACTGTGTTTGTTATCTGTTGGAATGTGTTGCTTGTTATCAGGCGTGTTAGACTTGGATAACTTGTTATCTAACGGCGCGTCTTGTTTCTGTAACCCCCGTCCATCTGTTATGGTATTCAGAGAATTTTGCTTCCTGCCTACGTAAGCTGTTCGTTGTTGTGTTATGAATTTTTGTCTAGCCAGTGAAACTGAATAGTTGGATGTACTATACTTTTTGTAAAATGGTATTTTGTTTTTATTGTCTTTCCAAATATTTGTTTTTAATGTGGTAATGGTCTGTTTGTATCTATTTGTCGGTAATGGGGTATAATGACTATTTTGACTTATAGTCTCCCCGTACTCCCGTTTTTTGGATAGTTGTTTTGTTGATTGTTCTTATTGTAATAACAATCCTGAGTTGAGTGATTGTTTCTAGAACAATTTGTACAAAATTTGTGTGTTTTATTTTGTGTTTGTCGGTTGTGTGGGTGTTTTTTATATTTTTGATTAAAAGCACACTCTTCTGTTTTGTGGTTATCCATTGAACATATTAAACAATTATATTTTTTGAAAAAACATTTGTTGGTGGGGTGATTGTCCTTCTTACAAATTGAACAACTTTGTTTTTGGGTATTTCGTGGTTGGTAGGTGTTAATGTAGTTTGGGTGTACGGTTGTTTAGTTTCAAATTTGTTATTATTTCTATATTGAGACATGGGCCTATGCATTTGTTTATTAAAATTGAATGTGGATCGTTTGTCCGGTCCCTTTTCTGCCAGGGTATTGACCAGTTCTGTCAAATTTTCCAGTTTTTCCGTTAGCATGTTCATGCTATCATATTTCTCTTTATTATCTCCCCTTTTTGTGTTGGAATGTCTTAAAAACTTTTGTTTATTTAAAGTTTGTTGTAGGATTATTTGGTCAATTCTCTTTAAATTGGTTTGTAATTGTTTAAGTGTTAAATTGTCCATTGTAATAACCTTTTCACATTGGAGAGACATGGACATTACATGTAAAGGAAACAACACAACAACCCGCTTACCAAAAAACCTAATAGGATCTCTAGAACTGGATATACCATGTGACTGCAAAATAACAGATACAGAGAACAACCTAATTATAAGAACCATAACCCCTTGTGACAAAAGGGAAACTAAAACCATAGAAATGACACACATCATACCAGCAACCTGGACAGATTTAAAAACAATAAAAATAGACCCACTACCTGAGTCACACAAACCAGAATTCCAAAACATAAATGACGTATTGAATGAAAATTGGAACATATCAATACCAACCTATATAGTAAGAAATCTCATACCTCAAGAAACTTTCCAACACATACAAATGGAAAACAATTGGTCGGACATCATAGAAAACAAAAGAATAACCTTTTACATTTTGGCAATATGGTCAAGCACTTTAACCATCATAAAATAACACTATGCTACAAAATACACATCTATAGCATCAAATTGAAAGCATTAAAACCACATACAGTTCCAAGAGACTACCAATTGTCAGACAAATAACAAACAAAAACATAAAAAATACAAATTAATGGTACAATTTACCCCAGTAAGGGAAGTGTCAGAGATATATTTAAAAAAATAATTATCTCTGATAGTATAAAAATAATTCACATCTGCAGAACAGTCTCAAGTAACAACTTGCACGTGTAAAGGCAGAACGGTTGTTCAACTTAAGTTTCCCAAGAGAAAATAATATTTGCAAGCTACACATAAAACCCTGAGAATTGGCCTCTGGAATGAACTCAAAGTATTTCCACTGAAAACACAAGATTGCAAAAAGCAACGTCCAATCAAGAAAATCCCGCGAATAAATATCCAATAGAATCTCAAGAAAGTACAATGCTCAATTGAAAATTTTAACCGCGTGAAGGAAAAGGAGGGAGAGACGCAAGTTTTCTTAAGACAGTCTAAAAACTATCACCACGCAAGTTAGACGTTGTAAAGATCCAGAGTAAAATGGTGTAAAATAATTTCAATAAGTTAATAAATCCAAGTGTGTTTTTTTAAAAGGCAAGTAAAGCCATAATAATCATAAAAATATATATATATATCAAGTGTTAAGTGTAAAGTGAAAAATCAAATAAAATAAATTATAAAAAAAGCGTATTGTGTGTGAAGTGAATCCGTGTGAATTGTATGTGCGACGGTTTGATAAAAAAAAAAAAAAATCTGTAAGTAGCTTTAAATATATACACAAAATATGTAAGAAAGATCTCATAAAAACAAAAACTAATTAATACAAATTTTAAAAGATATCCCAGAATTAAAATAAATGATTTAAAAAAAAACAGCATAACTAATTAATAAAATACACATTGAGAGTCCAAAATCATAATTAATCTAAAACAAATCTAATCTAGAACCATTAAAATAAATGTAGTATTAAGAAATTGTGAAAAGTATTTTGATTTAAATATTAAGGAAAATCTCCTTCATCATAAATAAGCTGAAAAAAGGATCTCATGATACCTAATGAAGCTATTTTGAGGGAGCCAAAAATATTTCTTTAATTAAATCAAAATAATTATTATGTATAGTAAGTAATTTAAATTGTGCATTTAGTTAATTAAGTAATTTAAATTAGGAAAAATAAAAATTATAAACGTAAATATTGGGAAGACTGTAAACTAAATATTGTATAGTCTTCTATCATAGTTTTAACATAGAAATGAAAGTTTAAAATATACATCTAAATATTGTAAATCTTTAATTATGTTTTGATAATATTTAAATAGTTTTGAATCACTTAATTTTTGTCTCTGTACTTATTTAGATAAATCCTATCACAGCCAAGCGATATTGATTCGAGAAATCGAATCCACACAAAAAACCCTTACAATATATTTATTTATTTTTTTACATCGTCTATTTTTAGTGACAACATTACAGTTAATTTCTGTTTTAAAGTAATTTACACATGCTTAAGATCATGGCTGGGGGATTAAGCTTGTGCATAGATGTACAAATATGGATATGTTCATGTTTTTAAGATTGAAAGGTAAACAATGTGTTTTAAATAAATATATATTATAACAAATTATTCAAAAAAAAATTTACAAACTAGTGTATTCACTATCTACGACATAAATAACATTGAACACCACAATACAACTTTATATTTACTACAAATTATTAGATTTGTAGAATAAAGATTATATGCGTAAAGTTAATAATAATAATACACAAGGAAAACCCAGAGATAATGAGATTTTATTTCTTTTCATAATAACTCTTCCAGACACGTACTCCCTTCCCACGTATGACTACATTCTCCGCTCTACGTGCCAAATAATAACACCTTTTGTGATAACTTTTAGTTAAAATCCAATGTAACACAAACAATCTCTGACTTTCAACTTATAATTCTACAAATTATAAAATAAAATACTTTCAAGAAGAATCTATACAATATGAAGGAATAGTTTACTAACAGAACAATTGTAGTGCTTTGAGTTTCATAATAAATTAAAATGAAATTAGTTTAACATTTATCTGGATTGTACGGATTAACATCAAACGTGTAAAAGATATTGTGCTGTTATTCATAAATATGTTTATTTTATTTTTTTTATTTTTTTTTTTAGTAAAAACTATTGATGGGGTAAGAATCTATTTTTTATTAGGGTGTCCTTCCTTACACTCATAATTTTACATTTTCTTAACAGGGCAGATCGTATATATATATATATATATATATATATATATATATATATATATATTATATATATATTTATTTATTTAGATTGTAGACAATGCTAGACGCGACAAATATTCTTAGTAAATAATCTTCATAAAATACGTTTTTAAAATGTTATTTCATAAAATGAAACAAAAACAAAACAATTACAAAAAGTAAAAATCTCTTATATAAGTTTACACACTTTTAATTCCTAGGACAAGAACAAATTAATAATTCGTGAATCTTAACACGTAAATGAAAGAAAGAACAGCTACTTGTCGATATATGTCAAAAATATTTACTACAATATTTTAAGTGGGAAAAAGGTTTTTTATTACTGCCATTGTACTTTATTTATATATTGTTTTTTTAAAAACGAAAATCCTCTCAGTCATTGTACAAAATATCTGTTTATGTGACTGTATGTATGTATTTGACGCATAATATTTTTCTAGTGCAAGTATCAGGTTGTTGAAACTATTTAAAGTGATTTATTTATGTAGTTCCGAGAATCACTTTAATGCCCTGTAATAAGTTTTTTTAAATTAATTTGTTATAATTTTAATTATTGAGTGTTTGTGTTGTTTTGTTTATTGATATTAACTTTTTTTTTTTTTTTTTAATAGATAATGATTCTTTATTTTTATCAAAAAAGAAACAAATAAATGAAATAAAACTAAATTTAATAATTCGTAAATAACATAATTTAATCTGTACGTGTAATCTGTTTTTTAAACTATTTTAATTCCTGTTATGGGAAGCAGCTTTAGTTCTTAATCAAAACAGTCAGATATTTTTTATAGTTAATATAAGCAGTTTATAAGGAGTCACATTAGCATTCATGATGGAAATCATCTTGAAAGCGATTACAAAAAATTTTCCTAAAATTTTTTAGTTCATGTTGCTTATATTACATTTACACAACTATTAAAAAACAGTACCAATAATAATATTATCAAAATATAACTTGTTTGGTTTTATGTTATTTACGTTATTTTACTACCCAAACAATCTTAGATCAGTACACAAGACGAGGAGACTAATGTATAACAAAGATATAAAAACAATTAACATATCTTTAGTTAAGATGTAGAAATCAAGATAAGATAATTCACTAAAATAAATAGACAGTAATGTTAGACGCAGTGAGACGGATTTTCAGATATAATGTAAACACAATGTCTCTAAAGAAGGATATCCTATCGACACAAAAGTACTAAAACCATTCCTTTAGGTTCATTCGTAATTGTAAATGGTTGTGTATACTCTGAATTCCCCGATGACCAAGGAGTCACTGGCGTGAAATTGAAATGTCCATCTTAGTAAACAATAGGCCTATACACTCTGCACTAAATGATTTCTAAAACTAACAATAACACACCTGTACTACTAACAGGTAGTTGAATTGTTGGAACGGTAACAAATACTCTAAATAATTTAAAGTGTTCTTACATTCTTATGAATCTATATTTGTTACAGAAATAATTGAACTGGCATTCTAATCATAATGTAATATAAAAGGTAGAAGAGAAGTGGTGTATACCTTTATATAAGCCAAATATTGTGTCTATTTTATACATATTTGCAGGGACTGGTTTGCCTTGCTGTGTGACAGTGTGAGAGATGAGTGAATATATAGAAACCTATTTTAAAATATTCAAAAAGTAAAGTTAATCATTTTGAAATTTGTTTAATTCTAACCAATTATAATAACAATGAAATTGTCAGATTTCCATTCTCCATGTATTCCATCAATCTATAATTTTTTTTAAATATAATAATATTTTTATATAATTTTAACCATATTATAATTGTAACACAATGTAACCATATTGATATTGTATTACCAATTTTGACTTGAATATGGAGACATATTCCTAAAGCCCTTGTGCACTAATACGAATACAACATGTTTTCGTTCCTGAATGGTCCTGTTCTCACGACAGAAATACAACTAAATAAAATGTAAGGAGCATAACATCGTAAGACATACTGCCCTACCTCATCAAGCACTGCAAGGAAATATCAAGAGATAAAGCAGTAGGCTACTTTAAAAGTACTGTCATGAAGCACACAAAGGTACTGAAAGATAAAAATCATTACAAATAATAAAATTCAAAAATCGCATAATCGTGTACACAGAAGTCTTCATCCATTATGTGTGCATTACAAGGGATATGTATTTTATACTCGCTACACGTATTATATACACACACACATATATAATAGAGAGAGAGAGAGAGAGAGAGAGAGAGAGAGAGAGAGAGAGAGAGAGAGAGAGAGAGAGAGAGAGAGAGAGAGAGAGAGAGAGAGAGAGAGAGAGAGAGAGAGAGAGAGAGAGAGAGAGAGAGAGAGAGAGAGAGAGAGAGAGAGAGAGAGAGAGAGAGAGAGAGAGAGAGAGAGAGAGAGAGAGAGAGACAACATTTTATTAAATCCCACCCAAAATCCGTTTAACCTATTCCGGGATTTTTTTATTTTGTGAGCGTAATTATATACCAACAATACCACTTATTAAAAATCTGGGCTGAACAGTTAGTACCCGTCTACATAGACAAGACTATAAATCCTATACATGTCAAACTTTGGATTTGTAAAGAAAAAACAAAATAATAGTAATAATTCTGAAATTTGTGTTTTTAATTGATAAAATCATGTAAGCGTAGTCACCGAGCCAAAATTAGAATTTCGGAGTATCTAAATCAACAACATTAATATTTTGTTGTAGCCATTTTGAACTTATATGGAATGAAATGTACACTGTAAATGATTTTTCACTTTCTAAACAATAATTTATAAAGCTTCTAATTGTTGCTGTATTAAAAATTTTAGATGAATATTAATCAATGAAATATTAATGCTGGAAATATATAAAACAATTACATTTTTTCACAACAACTTATATATATATAATCGTAGACAAATTATATATAATTTTGAATTATTTTCTTCAGTAGTTTATTTTATGAAAATACACTTTCTTTTATACCTATATTATTTTAAATCAATTTGAAAATAGTTATTTTACGTACAGGTACTTTGTGTCAGGAACATTGATAAAAATGGAGAGGGGCTGAATGAAACTGACATTTCAATTTCCTCTTTTTCTGAAAATTGTTTCCAATTTGTATTAAAGGAAATTAAAATAGAAAAGGGGAGTTACGAAAAAGCAAGTTGAATCTGGAACAGGTTAATGTATACTTATACAACTGGTATTAATCTGGAATTATATGATTTCATACAGCTTAGCAAAAATCGTGTAGTCTCAACGTTTTGAATAGCTGATATGAAAGCTGTTTTTATATTTAAATTTAGAACAGCTGTAAAACCTGATTAATTACTAAGGATTAGAACATTATAAAGCTAGTTTATTATAAAGAAACTAAGGTCTCAGTTAGTTTTTTTAAGACGGAAAAACATATTTATGAATTATTTTATAAAAAAAATACATATCTTAAGTGCTAACTAACTTCATTATTAAAAAAATAAAATAATAAGGAACATTCCTATTTTCAGACTATTAGACTCATTAGGGATGTATATGTATAATTATATATTTAAACAAGCCAAACAATCTCTACGATATTTTAAATAAAATGCAACAACTCTTTCTTTCTTTAATGTTCAGCTGATGTGAAGTAATGAAATATAACTAATATTTACATTAAATAAAGGAAACTAAACTTTCATATTTTTTGTAAGTGTTATAAAGTAACTGAATGAAAATACAGTTTAGAAAGAAGTTTCAAAACTTTCAAAAAAATTTTATACCGGAGCATTTGCTCCTCTATGTACATTCTGTAATGAACGTTTAATCAAGGAAGCAAAATTACACCCTCAGTATCGTGATAACACAATATTTATTATTAAGTATAAACACAGTCGGTAATTATTTGATATTCATTATTTAATAAATTTAAATAAAATTTCACATACAACAGCTTTTTAGTGTTAGCTGTTTTGCCGTTTGACATATTTAGATAACGGTGAACAAAATTAACAAAATCATACTTATATGTTAACGACATGACTGATGAGGGGGTAGATGGTTACAGTAAGGACAATGACATGGGGAATACTTGAGAGAAGAATAACTTACATAGCAGTGGATAAGAGGTTTTAGTAGATAGGATTTATTAAGAATCACTTCTTTATTAAGAATTTTTTTTTTTTTTTTTACTAGATCTATTAATTTTAAAAAAGTCTATTAAACTTTGCAGATTTATATTTTATTCGATTATCTGATTTTTTTTGTTCTACATTTAACACTTTGATATTAATAATTAGATATGTCCCGATTATAATAAATAGTAAACAAAATTTAATTCAGTTTTACTATATTTCAACAATGTACATGTTCTTTAATCCTAGTTTTATTAGACCCACCAGTTTGAACAACTTATTCCCAATTTACCTTATTCCCAGCAATATAAAAAGCAAATTTTACACCAACTATTTTCAACTAAATATATTATTTTATTTTTGTTATTTACGATTAATTTTCATGAATTTCTGTTTATAAAAAGAGGATTTTACTTCTTTTTCTTGTGAATTAAATATCCTATTTTATATCTAATGTCAGCTACAAATTGTATTCTGCCGTGTTTGTTATTCAATCATTATGAGTACTGTATTTGATTTAATAATTGAAGGCTTTGTTTTTTGCTTATTGTATAAATTAATTCTAGTCTGTGACAATTATAAAAAGTGATTTGTTTTATGATATTCAATGTGGAAGTTTTCAGGGGGTGAAGAGACAAAACAACCCTCATCCTCAGTGTTGTTGTAACGATATGAGTAATATTTCGTTGATTTTCTACAATTCTCTCTCTCCCTCCATCTCTCTTGTTATATTTGTTTATTCTATTATGTTTTCTAATTTGTAAACTGGAATGTTATTATCGCCTCAAACTGAATTACTTGGGTGAATAATTTATTTGTGAAGATGTGAATAGTAAAACTAGCTACTATACACACTCAACTTATAAAAGTTGCTAGTTTGTATGGTTGCTAGTTGCTAGTTTGCTACCTCAAGAACTAATAATAATTATTGGCGTTCTTACTGCTGTGTATTCTAACGAGAACAGAAAACCGCTGTATAGACGTATTAGTAATTCAATAACTCGTCGTTCTTGGTTCTATTCTATTACAGACTTTTGATATTCCGGGAAGATTCTATGTCCGTCCTACAGGTTATCACAACTGGCTCCTACTAGATTATAGTAATTTAACTATTACATTGCTTTTTAATTTGATATTTACAAAATATTTTACTATTTCCTTTATAAAAATATATATACTAATTTTTAAAGTTTATGCTCGTCAAAATGGAAGTGTCACAACCAGATAGGAGCTGTTCTAGAACTAATAATAAATATAAGTAATAGGTTAATAATAAATAAAGGCATTACAGAAACGCACGGCAGTTCTAAGCGGACAAACTACCTAATTACACCAAATTTTATAATTATAATGGATTCTTCTAGAATAAGTATTCTGTAAATAAACACAATATTTGCTTAAAAGTTATTTATGGATTGAAATAAAGATTGTAACAACAAAACAGAAAAGATACTTTTTGTCACTTTCTTCCTATAGATAAAATATTTGTAAATTTCAGATTAATGATACTAAAGTAATCTAACGTAAACAAACCAGAATTTAGGGTAAATATAAAGCAAAGGACAGCGCATTAGAAATTATATTTAAATACAAATTAAAAAGGGGGCCTTTTTGTTTAAATATAAAATTACTAAATTAAAACAAAAAAGATAAATAACGTTGTACCAAGCTGTAGATCTAATTTATCATATAATAAATATAAACAAGTGTTATGAAAATTTTATCAATGTGAAAACCTAGAACCATTGAATTGCTAAACAAATAAGCTGTGGTTGGTATGAAGTGGAATTTGGTTTTAATACTGTATTACACTTCAGCTGCTCATTGGTTGATTGGATACTTCAGTTGTTGATTATTCTCTGTACATCTATACCTCAGAACATATATTTAATTCCCTCTTCGTGCACAATTACAAATTCAAGAAAGAGTATACGATTTTTTCAAAAAATTGAGAAAACATTCATGAAACTCTAATTTTATTATTTTGATCTCGAATGCGCTGTCAAATGTCAATTCATACCAAGATGAACAGGTACATTTACCACTTTCCGGCCGATATACCAAAACCGTTATTGAAAGCGTCTAAATTTGCTTATCTGCCCATCCAGAATGGCTGACTGTAAAAAAAAAAAAAAAAAAAAAAACACCTTGCGTTGCTGCCCTAGTCGTTAGATCCAAAAGATATTTTATCATCGAGATTTTTAATTTTCAATCCCGAAACTTACTGTCAGGTGTGATACAGATGCGTTTTTCTTATTGACACTTTAGGAGTTTAATAGCCGTTGGACACCAAGGATCAATGTTTACTGATCCTAATGAGCACTAAAACAATTCAATTACGATCCTTTATCCATTCTAAGTCTGTCACCAGCCAATTTGTGACAATGAACAAAAACAGACTGTGGACTGGCGTTCATATGGGGTAACATAATAGTATGTCTTGATATCGGCAATTGCACCACAGTGGTACTATGAATTTCTCAACCAAATAAATATAACATGTAAGAAAGCTCACAAATCACAGCCAAAGAAGAAGCAGCTCCCAACCAAATTGCAGCTGAAATGCTCCTAAACACAGTGGTATAACAACAAGGGAGATACCATTCAGACTCGTAACCGATCATAGATACCTTCACATAGAAATACATGGTATTAGAGACTCAAACATCTGTCCACTTTGAAAAAAACGGAAAAAGGACGCCACCCATGAAAGAGTACGTAACAGTATTCAGATCTACGACCAATCACGATTACTTTCACCTACACAGACTTGGTATCAAGGACTCAAAATTCTGTCCACTTTGAAGAAACGGAAGACGGTACATACTATAGGTACGCAGGGGAATTCTAACCTAAACCGTTATTAATTACGGAAATATCTATCCCCTTTGAACGGAAGACAAGATACCAACGATCTTCCAGTTCCATATTTACTCTGACAACTCTGATTCTCCTAAACATCACTTTATGGTAAGTAAAGTATCTGATGGGAGTCATCCGATGTATGGTATTGACTGAAGAAAGTACTTATATGTTATAGTAAGTACTCCCCAAGTTTTAGTTACGATAATTACGTTTTGTAAGCAAACATAACTCTATTTAATAAATATATAATAATCAGTACAATATTTTTTATGTTTGTTGTTGTCATTTACATTTTATAATACATAATCAGGTCATGTGTAATTCAATAATATATAGACTATGTATTTAATTTAAATTTTATGAATTTTTTAAAATTAACATGAAAGTACTCTTTTATTCCCTCTTATCCCTTCTATATTTGAATTAGATAATAATTATAATCTTTATTTCCATTGTTTCTATGTAATGGCGGAATACTTTGTGATGCATTTCAGAAATGAACACCAATAATTTATTTACTAAATTTCAATAAAATTTATTTTATTTACGTTAATCACTATTAGGAATTTGACCATTAGTTAAATCAAAACGTACTTTCACACAAATACGCAAGTATATATGTTTTATAATATAGTGTAGTTTTTCTTTTTAATGCTGCATTGATCTGCAAAACACCTGTATTGAGAAGCACAATGAAATAAATGGACATACAGATGTGGTATTCACACTCATATACCTTTAGATATTCGGAGGGAGAAATACAAAATTTTAATGTGAAATAATGTATGTTAAGAAGTAGCGTGTAAAAAGGAGTCTGAAATTGAAGAGAAGTGTTTAAACTTGGCGGAGTGAAAGTGACAGGACATTTACACTAACGTATGCCTCATACTGTCTAAGGTGATACCACCAGCAAAATGTATGACAGTTTGTAATGAATTGCTTCCCACTCTACTCTTCCTTGTGTAATTTTTCATACAAGAAACGTCTTACTTGAAAACTTTGGCATGTAAAGTGTTGTTGTTATAATTTAAATACTTGTATAAATAAATAAATACAATCGTTTATCGTTTATAATTATTACCATTATTTTGTATCTATAATAATCAATTGCTTTGTATTTTTTACACTTTATGTAACAGAAAGTTTAGTTATATGGTACGGTGGCCGTTTTGGTTTTAGAACTGCAGTTCATAAATTTACAGTTGCGACTATAAATTCCAGTAGAAATAAAATAAGAAGAAAAATTAGTATCAGATATTTGTTGATAATCTGAATAATGACGAAAACAATTACTTTTACTAAAGTTAAAATATTGTTATTATAGTGAAGAAAATTAGGTTAAGTGCTTAATCTTTTTTTTTTCTTTATTCATTAAGAGTTTAAAAATTTTGTCGACGTTAAAAATAAAATTCAAAATTCTGGTAAATTATTATACAAATAAATATTGAAAGAAAAGATAAGAAATTTTTGAACGATTCACAACTATTTGGTTATTGGTACGTCATATCTAAACTTCGGAAATTCTCTCATTTATTTGAAGAAATTGATCTTAGATAATTCAAAAAGAAAAAAAAAATTTTCTTTACAAAATAATTCAATTGTCTCGTAACTTTACAAATTATATCTAAATTATTAGGATTACATTTGGTGAGTGAAATTTCATTAGTTTTATTCACTTCAAGTGAATTCATTACAGTTGCGTGAAATTACCTTAGATTTATTTAAATCTAGTGATTTGTAACCAACCACAACTACTACTAAATGTCTACGAAAATCTGATATCATATTCCTTTAAATACCCTATAATTTATCATAGCATATGTGGTAAAAATATCATACAATCGAACTGTACACATAATTAACAATATAGTGTAACTAATGTCCATTATCTTGTTCTAAAACTATTTATCTACAGAAATTTGCCTAAATAGCTGCAAGAAATTAGATAAAATTAAGATAATTTATGGTAATGCAAATATGAATTCTTCCCAATTACATTCAATATTATCAGTTGTATATTTCCTGTAAGTCAGTTCAACACACAACTCAAGAAAATAAACATTATACAACAAACATTATGAAAACCAAACTTTCTGTTGTGACTGACTTGCGTGTTCATTATGTCTTTAGGCTATGCCATGTACATGATTACTTTTTTGATAAACTATTACTCAAATTTACACTATTAACGTTTCATTGGCTAAAATGTCTGACATATGGAGTGGGATCGTTACGCTGGCGTCATCAACTCGCAATCGTGAACAACTGGTTTTTTTTCTGATTAACATGCCTCACTTTCTAACACTACATATTTTTTGTTAGTAGTAGATTTTGAGAAGTAAACATAGCCCACGAACGTACGAACAATCAAGAATCTGATCCAAATCTTAAAATAGTTTTCATAAAATCTCTCTATAAAATAAGTATTCTTACTCGACCAAAAACGATCGTGAACACCAGGCTCTCCTTCTACTCGTGTTTAAAGAAACGAAGAGTAAATTCTTCTATAACGGTTTTGAGAAACAAATTTACATGGGCATTTCTTTTTTAATAAAAATATATAATTTTAATTTGTTCGTCTGACCTTATATCTGTCGGTGTTTCATTTTATGTACACGATGTATTATCGTGTATGATTATGTGTATGATTATTATGAGTAATATATTACATTACTCAACCTTTTTAAATGAAACAACTCACATATATTGTTAAATTTATTGATTGGTTTAATAGTACAGACAAGTTAAATAACAAACAACAATTTTAATTTTTTTTAAATATGTAGTATTATAAAACATTATTAGATTTATAGGTCTAGGAACAGCTGATTTTAAGCAGTCATGTGCATTATATAATTGCCTCTTTTTTAAAATAAATAAATTGTATGACTATGAAATGGAAGCCGACTATCCAGACTGAACAAATAGTTTCTTTTCTTTATGTTAATTTAATTATCTTGCATTAGTCCGCCTTATTTGCCCGTAGGAAAAGAAAAAGCTGAAGAATGTACTGAACTACATTAAGTGAAATATAATTGGCAGTGGTTATTTTGGTTCAATTGCTTTTCAAAATTTTGTAATTTCCGAAAATATATAAAATAAAAGGTTTAGTTCTGTACCAATCTTAGCAAAACGAATAAATAAAGAAACGGAAGCTATACTGAGCCACATAGATTGGTCATGTTCAAAACTTACCTTTAAAGTCAAAAAAAATTAATCACCAAGGTGGAAATGTTTCAGCCAATCACTCACAATAATTCATATGATACCTAGAGGTTAAGTCAATAAACCAGAGAAATAGATATAAATTTAGATTTACTGACCAAATTTTAGTGAAAGAATTTATGCCCTTAATTGATAAATAAAAATTAGTTATACGCCCTTAAGTACAAAGAAAAGATGTGATTACCAAAAAAAAAATACATGTATAAATTTAATTTGAATTGAAAATCCCTCCCCAAAATAAAATCAAAAAATAAAAACCCTCCCTTTTAGCAATGATTACAAAATTTATACAAAATTAATTATACAAGATTACAAAGGAAATATAAACATGTCATACCATGGATTTTTGTAATTAACCTTTTATGTAGTTGGCCAACTGTAAACTTAAGTATAATTAAATAATAAAAAAATTAAGAATTATGAGACGTCTCTCTATTTTATTAATTTAGAAAATAACCTCTTTGAGGTTGTTAGGACCGAAATGTGCTATAGCTGCTCCTCCCAAATTATTTAATACTAAAGACTTTTTTTTATATAATACAAAAGACACATTTATATATTATTAATTTCATCACAAAAATACAAGAACACAGCCTATTTAGAGTTCCTTATAAAGTCCACTGCAGGTTTTTGAAGTTTATAAATTTTTGTTCATAGCCACATAAATAAAAGCACTATTGCAGAAAGTATCTAATAAAGTTGCATGATGATGCTTGCCTTTAACAGCAGAACATGAGTGTAGTACTTGGACTTAACTATAATTCTTGCACCAGTCAAAACTGCATTAAACAAAATAACAATTCTTTTTTAGAATGCAAGTAGGCTTTAAGACAAGCATTGTAAAGCAGTTAGTTTTAAAAGTTTGCCTTTATAATATTTTAATACAAGATGACAAGTAAGCATTTTAACAAAGATGGTAATTGTTACTACAGGACTTAACCAAGTTTGACTTGTCATGTTACTTTTAAATGTTTCTACATGTCAGCAGAGCACATGTTAAAATTAAAAATGTTCTTAACTTGTAACACAAAATATACCAGAGATATAAATTTTGGATATAGTTTCTTTTCTTTTTAAAAGCCATAAATATTCTAGGTTACACTGCTTTAAATTTGTACAGAAAATAGCTGTTTAGGCTAGGCCTTGATAAAATGGGCTAGGTGTGGTAAATGCTTAAGATTTAAAATTTTAGGCTGTAAAGTAAAAATTTAGGCTGTAGAAAAATGAAATATATAGATTTTGAATTAAACCCTATGAGTTTGAAATATCATTTACAAAATAAAATGCAACTCTAACTTCATAAAACTTACAAAAGCACATGTCCTAACCATATGAAAAACTAAACATTTTAACCTTGGTAATACTTATTCACCTACCTGGTATTTAGAAGAAAACGCTTATAATAAGCCATGTTAATTAGCCACGCACAGTTGTAACTCGCGACTAAAATAATTAGAAAGGTCACGACATAATTATTAATTCTTTGGTGATCACACAAAGCAGTCTAATGAAGTCATCGCAAGGCAGTGTAATAATGGCGGACCCTGTTACAGAGCAAGGAAGACTAACGGTATATGTCAGCTGTTCATTTATCAGATAAAAGCTCTTGGACTCTAAAATTTAGATACTGTATGGAGTCGCCGCTCAGCGGAGAAAAGGGCAACTACGTGAGAGTGAACAGACGGCGCAGAGAAGTTGTATCTGTATAAGCGTAACAGTTCGTATAACTTTCTATATTAAAATAATTTTATCTCGTGTTTTTATAGATCCAGAAGTCAATTTTGTATATATGTTTGTGTTTACAACTTTATATGAACCCAAAGCCTTTTTCTTTGCCTTCTATTTCCCATCCTTATATTTAACAACATAACTGGGAAATTAGGCAAAAATTAGTTGTGAACAATCATATAGGTGCAATTATAAATGGATTGCAGTTAAATTAAGCAATTACACATAATTAAAGAAAGGATTCAAAATAAGGAAACACTAAGATCTTAACTTGTGAGATAATATTATGTAGAACAAAAACTCGAACATCTTACCTCACAAAAACTACGTTTATTCAATCAATCGCGTTTTAACGACAAAGTAGCCATCCTCAGTGATACATGAGATACAATACCTAAACTATAACTAAACCATCACTGCGCCAACCCCTGTATTTATACAAAACTAAAGGGGGCGTGGCCTAAACCTACTTACTAATATTAAGGCGTTAACAAGTGCCTAGCGTCATTCTAAATAACTTAAAGTTGTGGTGATTACCACCACTCCCCTTCCCCTTCGTGAATCAGGTTATATCCGCCCGAGAGGTGATAAGCAGAGTAGTGCTCGAGACAGCGGTGAGACAAGTCCTCTGTCACCGTTCTTATTAAATTTATATTATTGTGCCGTATCATTAACATGCATTGCTAAACCCAAAGGAATAGGGCCGTTCGGCCCTTGGGTTTATATCTGGGCGCATCGCGATTTTGGCTTATCGTAAAATTATTAGTCGAACTATACGCGGCTACGTTATAGACCGACATTTTGTTGCAATACAGTGTAGTTAATATTAACATTGGTATTGGTGTAATTCTCTTATTTTTAGTTAATTAGTTTGTAGTAATACTCGTCAAAAATGGCTAGCCTAAGTTGAGATTCGCCCAGGGTACTTATATTAATTTTACCACGCGATCGGGACCCGGAAATACATTATCAAAGTAGATCCGCGGACCAACCAAAATAATACCCCCCAAGCAATTCCCATTTTTTCGCTACCGTTGCAAAGTTAACATCTAATTAATACAATATTCTTAACTAATCTTACATTTTATATTTTACTTTGATATATAATTTTGTATCGGGCCTAATTCATCATTAACAGTTACATTACGGTAATTGTTAATATAAAGAGTTTCCCATGCATCTATTGTGTTTAATTTAGTAACATTTTTCAACAACACAGAGTTTTCTATTTTAAAGTAATGTTTTTCCTCTAAACAATGTTTAGCCATGACTGATTTATCATGCCTATTATATTTGAAGCGGGCAAAGTTGAAACGCGTTTGATTGAATAAACGTAGTTTTTGTGAGATCTTGTGTTCGAGTTTTTGTTCTACATAATATTATCTCACAAGTTACGCTCAATATTTATTTACTAAAAGCATTTTATTGGAAATATTATTTTAACTACCACGGGGTATGTCTACAGCCATGGAATAAAAAACCTCCCGAATAGATTACTTACATAATCATTAGTTTGGAACTGTTTTTAACACTTAAAATACAAATTAGTTTTTATATTACAATCTCTTTTATAAAATCTAATTTCTAAGCTGCCCTGTAATTAAAGAATTCAGCTTCCACGCTGTTTTTGTGGGGAGGTTGAAAAGTTTGTAGCTTGTAATTAAGGGCAGGAAATTGCCGTTGTCGCGTTCAGGAATTTAAAACATAAAAACATGTTTCGTGTCCGCTTCTGAAGTGTAGTATTACTTCGCAAATAAAATACACGAATCAATTATTACAGAAACGTACAGGTATGTTTTTGTTGGATGTATTTAATATACTTGTTAATTTGTTAATATGTATATATTTTTTTTATTTTAGATATTAGTTTTGCAGTCAAGTCTAGACACAGAAACATGAAATGTGTGTGATTATTGTTCCATAAACAGGTTTCAGAGAATGATTACAACTTATATAAGTAGATAAAGACTATTGCGTGTTACAAATTTCACTAATTTTTATCCCGTTTCATACAAACATATGATTTTTTTAAATTAGAATATAATACAAATAATATGTATTTAGCAAATATTTCATATTATAATTTCTAATGTCTGTCAGATTTTCAACAATATTAGTGTAAAATTAAAAATCAGGAAGATTTTTCAAAATCAGAAAAGTAGATTTTGAGATATTTGATTTTATTACAACCTTTTCAAGATTTTATTTTTACTCATATCTCCTGAATCAATATTTTTTGTTAGATGGCGACATTTATTGCTTTTGTGGAACTTGTTAGAAAACATATTAAAAATTATAAATAAATTATTCCTGTCAATTTAGAGAAAATCTATTTCTGTATCCGGTTTTATGCAGTTTGTGTTCAGACAGTAACACAAATTGAATTCTGTAAAATTTCAACGAACCAAATCTTATGAAAAATTATCTTTTCTCTAATAAAACAAGTGTGTGGGTTCCATTGTGGTATCTACCAAACACTGCAATGGAAATCAACATTTAAGCATATTTTTAATCAAACTTCCTGTAAAAAGAATTTATTATCATAACTGAAACTTACCCCTAACTTTATTAATTTTAACCACAGAGAATTAATTTCTGTGGATTATTAAATAAGGAATTATTGAGATTTGACATAATATGTGGTGTGAAAGTTGTATTATACAAAATATATTAAAACAGAATTATTAATTTATTACCTTATTTAAAGATTATACAAGTTCATTTTTTTGAATGTCATTATATTATTTTATTGCTCCATAACAGTTAACCATACCAAATATCAAGTAGTGTGTGTCGCCGCAACGTACGATTTTCATCAAGAAACCCCAAAGAGTATTCAAATATAATGTCAAATTTTGAGACATAAAAAATTCTATTTACTTCATCTACCTTGGGTAACCTAGAAAAACTGATTTTGTAAAATATAATGTAGAAAGCGGGTTTGTGATTTACTCTATTTTGAATTACAGATGTTTATATCGGATGTTGCAAACCAGGCAACTTAAACTACAATATACCAACTGATCGTCAAAATCCACAATACCCATAATTAAAACAGAATAGAATTTTTTAGAATATTATTGTTTTTTAATTTACCTACTGTTCGGTAATTAACTAAGGCAAGCTATTATTTAATTCCGATGAAATCCTGCAGGCTTTATACCGGTTTACATTTTACATTCTCAGTTTATATTTGAATGAAAGTATTGTGATGATGAAATAGGCCTACATTATGCTGTGACTCCATCTTACTGTAAACATATTATTATATTAAATGTGTTTAGTTTTATTAGATCAGTAAGAAGTGATTTCGAAGAATTCAATTAACCCAATTGGTTAATATTTGATAGGTAACTTTTCTTACTTGTTGTTCTTGTAATTTTGTGTTCTAATTAATTATGCCTTTATTACAACTCGAAATTTAGGGATTTCTGCCCCAAGATCCGAGCACAAAAGTAATCTTTATGAAACATCATCTGAGGCGTGTACTGAAAGATTACGAACACGAAAAATGAAAAACTATTAAATGCACAATAATGTCGATAAGTTGAATAGAGGTCTAATGAATAACCATCATTCTACCAAATATCAATAGATTTTTTTTTTTTGGTTTTGTTTATGTAAGGGTAACCAAATATTTTCAATGTCTATGCTCCGTTTATTTTATCAGACAAGTATATTCCACTTAACAATTAATAAACATTTTGTATAATTGAGTTTGTTTGGCCGTATCATAATTAATGACATAAAGTTACAATCCATGCTGAATAGGTGTTTAGTTAACTGATATAAACTACTGATAAGAATCAACACTGACAGTTGAGTGATAATTTAACAATATAATTAATTTATCATTTTCCTAAACTTTAGTGTTAACAGTGCGTAAACATATCACCAACATAGCACTTCTAGTGTTAGTATAATGACACTGATAACATTTAATAATGAGTTAAAAGAGATGTAACACTATCTTCAAAGTGACTAACTATACTGTCCAAAGTAAATTACTCTGCCTTGTGACGTCATTACAGTAACTTTGAGTATTGCATTACTTACAGTGAAGCCATTGCATCAAAGAGAGTTCAGACTGTATTATATAGCTAAGAATTTGTTTATCAAACAAATGCATTACACTTCTAACAAAGCAAATATTTATACAAGAGATATAACACTGATATTTTAAATTTTTCACATAACTTTAAGGTAAATATAATTTTTGGAGTAGTTATTAAAATTTAAAGTACCGATTTTAATTATAGGGAATTTTAATTAATTTACGGTTTTGTTAATTTTCTTAAATATCGACCATAATGAAGCTGCTCTAAATTTGGATTTACTTAGATAATGTTAAAAGTATGTACTTTATCTTAGCAATCACCCATGTATTAAATTTGTAATTGTTCCATGTGGAATGACAATCTCCTCACGTAATTTATAAAAATCAATTTAAAAGGACGTTATTTTTTATAAATAATCAAAAGACGACGTAGCTACGTATGTACTAATCTGTGTTGTATGTGTAGTCGTACAGAGGCAGGAGTATTAGTGGTATTAGTTAGTATGGAATGAATTATATAAAAAAAAACGTGAAAACAAAAGGTTTGACCCAGAAAGAAGGAGTCTAGAGAAAAATAGCATTTGTAAATGGTTGAAATGTTTCAACGAAATATCGAGCGGGGAAGAGAGTACAATCTACGAGAAAGAATCGGATGAAAGAGAAGATGATGTAGCTAAGGTCGACGAACACCATGACACAGAATCCGAGCAAGTAATAACTGATGTAGATTAACATGAGTCTGATTCGGAAGAAGAAACGTATGAAGACGGCCCTGAAAACACTTGTTGGGGGTAATAAAAGATCACGAATGGGAAAAGGATAGGCCTATTTTTCAAGTTCGTACCCGATTTCTGAACGTAATAAAATATTAAAATTAAATAATCTACTATTTTTTAAAATGTTGATATCAAACTTTTGAAATAAAAATATGATAACAGCACTAAAAATGATTATACGTGATAACCTTATTTCTGTAGAGATTAAGGGTTCATTGGATATCTCGTATATATGCAATTATATTTTGAAATATAAGGAGTGACGAAGCTTTAACGCTTAAAAAAAAATAGGAAATGGATAACACTTTATACCTTTGAACCCATTAACTAATTGCAAAACACATTTTATATATGTATGCTCAGTGATCAGATCATAGTTTCAACAATTGACAGCGCTGTTCCTACACAGCCGTCCTTCCGGATAAAAAACTGTCCCCCCCCCCTAAATATCAAATTGTAAATATAGAAAAACTGAAGCAAATAATAAGCTAGAGGATTGTTTAAACACAATCATTCACTACCAGATATGTATAAGGACTTGACAGACACAGCTCTGCTCTAAAGGTGTCTACAAAGGCAAGACACAGAACACTAACAAAATAAATAGTGTTATATGAAATAAGCAACCAAATACTACTTTTGTAGGCATACAAACATTATAATTATTAGTAGGGGATGCATTTTTATTGTTCAATTAGGGAGCTGTAGCAAAAGTTAATGCCCTAGAATGATTAAACGGTATATGATTGAAGAGGTGAGCAACAATGGTATAAATAGAATAAAATGACGGAAAAGGAAGTTCAGTAGGAGAATAAAAATAAAAGAGTAAGAATAAGGCTTCTTGGGAGGAGAAAATTAAGAAAGTGAAGAAGCTGATCACTGCCCTGATGGGTTTTAATATTAGTGTTGTAGTGAAAGTGTTATACTATTTTCGTCTCAATTTCCCAAAAGTAGTGTTTTGTAAACTTTAGGTACAAGTTGCGAATTTGTCACAGTTGTTCTTTAGTAGGTTATAAGTCTAGTCATGCATTTTTATGGTACTTTGTTTAGTTAAAGTCTATTTAAAACTTATTTAAATAGTATAAAATCTCATTATTTTTTGAGCGTTAATTTTTTTTTAACTAATAAAGAAATGTTTACGTAGGTGCATGAGTTTTACGTGGTACATATTTGTATAGAATGAGTGCCTAAAATTTTAAATTAGTACACCAATAGCTTCCGAGATATGGCTACCTATGCAGCGCAATACTCTCCAATTTAAATAACATGGGGACCGGGTAAGCTACATGCTCAAGAGTTTTTGGAATTATGTGAATACTAAATTAAACAAACACTTACTTCAGGGGTTAATAATCCCAACAGGTATGACATAGTAGGGGTGTTTTTTTGGTTTTTTTTTCCATTTTTAATTAATGTAAAACATGAGGACATTTTTCGGTTGAAGTTCAAGTTTGAGACAATTAATGTAGTCCCTCTGTGCTTTTGTAAACGGTTTCATCCGGGTTTATTTATATTGTGTTACATTCAGTTACATTATGATTTAATTTAATTAAAATACGAAGGAAAGAGAGACAACTTGAAACATCTTTTCCATTGTATTTTCAAACTCACTGATAAAATACACTTGTGTTTCAAGAGAGAAAAATAAATAAACATATCTGTATCTCAAGGAAAACTTCATTACACATTACAGGTTTTACATATAATAAAACAAAACAATAACTTAATAAAGTGTTCATGTATTCATTAAAATTGTTCTTTAGATAATGTATGTAAATCACAACATCTCTTACGCATTTTGGTTCGATATTATATAATTCTGTAATACTTAAACATATTGACTCAATCGGACCAACCATGTTTTAGAATATGCTCAACAAAAATAGCACAAACAAAAACACGCTCATTCTGAAATAATACGTTAATATGCGCTGTACAATCGAGCGTGTGAGTAGAAATTATAGCAACATGTTAAATTTTATTTACTACAGAAAGAAGGATGTTGTTTTTCCGATAAAATTCATAAAAAGTATTTAATATTGTGACCCAAATATAAATAAATATTGTCAATTTGACTAAACTTTATTCTTCTGTAATTAAAATTGTGTTTTCTCGTATATTGGGTTACACAGCGGTTAAGTAAAATTCTAAGTTAATTTCAAACCCAAAACTGTATAAAATATTAATACTATTTTTAACAGAATCTATCAAGAACACTTTACAATTTTTATTTCTTTTTATAAACCAGATTAACATTGCAAACTAAAATTAAGCTCTCCAAAAGATAATCTTACTTTAATTTTTTTTAATATGTGCCTAACAATAGATTTCATAACTTTGGAAACAATTAAGTTTTCAGCCCTAACTTTTTCCAGTTGTTGACGTGTTTATTTCGTGTGGTTTCAAAACTTCAAGTTCTTTTTGTTACATTAGTATATTTTGAGATAATGCGACAATTTGACTGTCACCCTCAACACTTTTGGGTTGTTTTTCTTTTCAAAATCTGAAAATTAACAGATATAATTATCTAAATCGTCATATTTTAAATATTACCCCTCGGATCATTAATTATTGAAATAATAGTAACTTTATGTTAAAACAAACTGATGGACAGGCAGACAGTTTGTCAGGTAGAACAGGCTGCCTGTATAGTGATTCTTGAAGATAATAAAATTAGGAGTAGAGTAATTACAATTAAGCAGCAATTTTTTTTTTTTATTTACAGTTTTGCTTTACTGCTTTTGGTCCAGCCTTTGGTCATTGAACTATAGATATTAGAAAGATTTTAATGAAACCGGTAGAACCGATTTAAATTAATAGTTTTTTTCCAACAGCTCCACTGCCGATTTTTTTTTTTTTATATATATAGACTATATACTGATAACACACTTTATCAAAATCTTTGAACCAAATTTAAATAAAATTGACATTTTGTGTCAAAAGTAAGTATAAGACATTTCTGTCTTATAGTATTTATCCCAAGTATTAAAAAACATAAAATATGTCTCCCGAGACAAATACAAAATGTTAGTAAAACCGTTTGTGCTGTAGATCATTGAACAAACAACAGACGATAAACAACATCATTCTCGTCAATAAGTTATTGGATCGGAGGACTTCAGAATGGAGATTTATGCAAAAAAACTCATCACCAGTCAATTTACTCATCATATAATATATGATGAGTAAATTGACTGGTGATGAGTTTTTTTGCATAATACAAAAAATATATTATATCTTTCTCTGCAGTATGTATATGTGAAAAAGTAAAATAGGAAAACGTTATCGTGAATTTATCAGTTCAAACTGCTGAAGAGTCTTACAACGATGTTAACAAGAGAAATGGTTTAACAAAATAAAACATTTAAAAATCCATTCCACATTTTGATGATGCCGTCAACAAGGTGAAATACTCAGGTTATATAATTATAAAAAATTTGTATTTCAAATAAAATCTATACTTACTCCAGTATATAGATTTAGAATAATTATGAACTCCCTAATATTACATTGCGCATGCGTATTATGTGCTCACTTTATGTCTTAAATATTTCAACTACAAATAACATTTAGAAATAAATAATATCTTTTCAAACTATTGTGCTTGGTTGTATTCCATTTTAATAATTAAAACAAACACTTTTTGCTTGTGGTTTATACTAAAAAGTGTTTGTTTTAATAATAATATCTTTTTCTTTATGAATATCTGTGACATACATTTTCATGTTGTATAAAGATCATTTAATTTGTTTTTTTTCAACAAATGCAAAAACAAAGTTTACAAAAAAAGGGTAGATTTTATTATTAACTTTACTTGCCAACCAAAAAGAGTATTTTAGTCTATAGAACCAATCAGTTAAAGTTCATTTGGATATATCTTAGAAAGTAATACTGCCAAACATACAGTTTGGAAGTTTCGATTAAAGTGTTTTGAAAATGATTTAATATAATATACAGAATAATTTTAACCACATGGAGAGATTGTGTATATAACCTGAGTATTGATTGTATTTAAGTAGTATTTTTAATTACAATTATTAATAATCGCATGAAATCCCCAAAATTGTATTGTACATTTCTGCACTCATTTGGTACGCATATTATTAACAAAAGTGTAATCAGAATAGTGATTATGCGGCAACCTTCACATTATTACTTGGTGACCGCACTGTATATTAGTGAATTAAATGGCCTTAATATGAATTAGGAAAAGTAATAATTAATAATTTTCGTAGAAACAATTTATACAATACGGTATATTATTTTACTGTATAAGTTTACATAAATCGAAATTCTGGTTCACAAATTGGACATTAAATGTGCGTTGGAACTTTTTAACACATTAAAAAAAAACTGTAGTAATTAACTGTTCCATGAGAGTAATTTTAATTTATAAGCTAATTCTAGTGCTTCAGATTACATTGGCTGTGTGCTTAATCATTGCAATTTATTGTGTGGAAGATTGAATTTGTTGCGGGGAAAACGTTTGTGTAAATAAAATAACTAAAAAGTATTGGGTGCTATAAAGCTTGTACAGTACAACTTGCGAATTAATTACAATCATCCATTGTCTGTAGCCCGGTGTACAACAGACATAAAAACTGAAATAAATCTAAAATTATAGCACCATTTGAGATATACAATAGAATCATTGTATACATGAGTCAGAGTTATACATTTTTATTGAAAGTATTTTATTTTATAAATCTTCTATCATCTTTTAAAATATAAACTAAGAAATAAACTTGTAAAGCTAATCTATTCATAATGAAGATATGTTTTTATGAATAAGGTAATGTCACTTAAAGTGATTCCCCGACATTTGGTGAGAGTGGATTTATCTGATGTTAAATGAATATTTTTGACTTATTTACAATACCTCTCTTAAAATTATCTTATATTAGCCGTTTTAAGCTGCGGTAAGTTGGTAGACTGTAAGGAATCAATATATTCTGGCTTTTCAATCAATATATTACAACCTTTTATTACGTACTATAAATACTTTGATTAAGTTTTTCTTAGTCCGTTATGTAGATGTAGCTACAGCGCTGTTTTGCCAATCACAGTTTTTTTTTCTACGAGGGTAGGTGAAAACCTGCAACTGGCACTTACTAGGACTACCGTACGACCCAATAGTGTGGGGGTCGACCCACTAAAAATACCTCCCTAATGTTGCAACTGAGCTTTTGACGCCCATCTATCAACTTTACTTTCATAAATAACGTCTTGGTTGTAGGGGTGTAGGGTGTAGCCCAGTGGCTAATCCCAAAAACTAGTCATTTACTTTTCCTCAGATCGACCATGCTGTCATCTGCACTACACTTGCGATATTAAGTCATGCGGTTTTACTCTCTTTAGTCTTCTTAACATAGTTGGTATTTCCTCCAACATGCTAATAATTGCCGGGTTTTCGTGGCATTGAATTCGTTTGGCATGACTATGAGCATACCTGGTCACAATCTCACTGACCAACTCCACCTTTAAGTCTCTGTGGAGGAAGTCATTTCTAATGTACCATGGGGCATCAACTATTCCTCTCAGTACCCTATTTTGAAAAGTCTGAATGATTTTCACATTTGTTTTTTTTTCGTAAAACCCCAGAGTTGAATGTCATACGTCCACACTGGCCTGAGCACTTGCTTGTACAAAACTAACTTATTTTCAATTGAGAGTTGTGAGCTTCTCCCAAGCAACCAATACATTTTTCTATATTTTACATTTAGTTCCTCCTTTTTCTTTTTAACATGCTCCTTCCACTTAAGCTTAGCATCCAATGTTATACCCAAATATTTGGCATTATTTGAATGTGGTACTAATTCCCATTTATTTTTACTCTCACCGTTTCAAACTTTTGATTCGTAAAATTAACATGAACTGATTTAGATTCACTAAGTTTGAATCTCCATCTTTGTGTCCAATCTCCAATTATATTAATTGTCCTTTGAAGTTTTCCAGCTGACCTTACAGCTTACACACCAGTTGCCATGACAGAAGTGCCATCAGCAAATGTCACCACAGCAGGTTCACTCGAAACCGGCATATCCCTCATGTAAAGAACGTACAAAATTGGCCCTAAAACACTACCCTGTGGCACACCCGCTTCAAGTGGCATCAATTTGGAATATGCATTATTATATTTAATACGAAAGTATCTGTCAGCAATGTATGACCTCAACACCAGGAAGAACTCCTCTGGGAGATCCCTGTGTAATTTATAAGTAAGCCCCTCGTGCCAAACCTTGTGCTACGTCCAAGAAAAATGTTGAAGCACACCTCCTTTTTCTAAGGCCCTCTCTATGATTCTGTGTCTCTCGGTGAACCTGTTCAATTGTTGTATGTTTTTTCCTAAATCCAAACTGATGGTTAGGAACCAGTTTTCTTTCTTCTAAAATAGTTGCTAGTCTCTTCAAGAAATGTTTTTCAAAAAGCTTTCCAATTACACGTAACAAAGAAATCGGTCGGTATGATTTTACTTCCTTTGGAGATTTATCCGGTTTGAGCAGCATTATTACTTCCGCTACCTTCCACTGAGTAGGGTTTTAGGGTCTTCCTGAGTGCCCTCTCCGGTAACTCCTTAAGTATTCCTACCGTAATAAGGTCATATCCAGGTGACTTTTTAGCATTAATATTTTTTTAATTTCATATTTTAGTTCTTTTAAAGTCACTTTTTTTATTTCCTTATATTCCTCTCTCTGCACTGGTGTGGTGTCTTCTACATCACTTTTCTTCAGCCCAGGTTTAAAGAATTTCCTCCAAGTAACTCGCAAAGATATCTGCCTTCCCTCCAGCACTCTTAGCCCAACTTCCATCTTCCATCTTGATTGGCGGCTTTTCGCAAAATGTCGAAAAATTAGTGGAGTTGATTAATAGACAACAGACATTCACACCAAGCATGTTGAATTTAAAGTAAATTTATTTTATTTTATTATTTTTTTTACTGAATTTAGTAATTAACAAAAAATTTCAAAATGCAAAAAAGAAAAATTTACCTATGGATTGCTCTCTCCCTTGTCTTTTATATTGTTAACTTTACCACTTTCTTTGTTTGTTTGTAGAGTAAAAAGTCCAAAATGTTGTTACATACAATTTTTATTTTATTTTTAAAACGTATAGTTTTGAGATATATTATTAGGCTGGGGGATTATTTAAAATTTCGTTTTGGAAGCTTGCACAAAAAATCCGTTTGCCCAAAATACAATATATGTAATCTTCTATTATATAAATCTGTATCCGTTAATTAAATGTGTACCTATTAATCATATAGGTTGTAAATTGTTTAATTTGCAACAAAAGGTAATAAAAGAATATAACAAATCAACTTCGTGAACAGTTGTTAAAGTTTTTGTACTGAAGCCAAACCACATCAACAAATGGAATACATTTCATAGGTTTAGTCATAGTTTAAAACCTGATTTCAAGTCTGTATAATATGTTCAACGTTATCTAAGTAATTAATTAATTGAATTAATTTTGTTCCCTGCAATAAAAATTCTTTTACAGCAAGGGCAAGGTTTTCTCAGTAAAGTTTTTTTCCTTTTCTAAATATGATAATAATATTACAAAACCTCCATAAACTTTTATTACCTTTTTATTAGCTCGTTATTATGAATAACTCTTTTCTATGTAAATAAAATCAAACAAATAAAAAATGTAAACATTATTTTAATTCTATAAAATAGAAACAGATAAACATAAAATCGTTCTATTTGTAGCCCAATGAGGGTGATTTTTGGCAAATATGTTTAAAGCCTGCTTAAATTTTCAAAAACTAATTATCATACTTACTATAATGAAATCAAAACTGAAAATTTATATAGGATTTATATAATATTATCCATTTAGGAAAACTTTATTATTTTTTACTATAATACTTTTGTCTTTGCCAAAACAATATAAATATCTTATATTATATTTGAAAAACATTGTAAATTCATATTCTTGGCACATAAACTTTGTAAAACAAAATAATTAATATTGATAAAATTGTCACTGTTGTCATGACAACCTTAATATTTATAAATTTACTTGTTACATATATGTAACCGACACAACGTAACTAATTACCATAGCTTGAATTTCCGTTTTAATTTCTGTCATAATATCTGTTACAGTATATAAAATTACAATGCATTCTCTCCCCTCCATAAATTAGTATCACAATGTTTAATTCTTTGTTCAATGTATTACTAAATACGAGCTTTAATTGCAGGTTTATGAAGGGTATAGCTTTGTTTGGAAATGTTTACGTAATTTCTGTAATTTCTAGATAGCTGTTGAAGCTGTCCTCAGACCTAAACCATACTAACTGATCGTAGTTCCTATTTTATAAATGGGGCGGAATTTCTCTTTCATAGTAATGTTGATGTATATATACATATTTGTTAGTACCTTCTATTTTTGTCAGTATATTTAAAGTAGACCAACAAACAATAGTGGAACTCTTACAGTAGCAGTGTCAAAACATTTTCATTTAGTGTTTCTAAAATATCTAATAATAACTTTTTTTTAAAGTACAGTACCAGTACTACAATTCAGATAGCTCAATTACGCCGGCGTAAATACGTCAGAATTTTTTTATAATTATGTATTTAAACGCTATCACTGCTATAAAATCTGAAGATAATTAAAAAAATGTTTGCTTTTAGTTCTGCAGCAAATTTGTGTACTGATAAGTTGATTTTTTATTAAATAAAGTTAAATTTTTAAAATATAGTTTTCTACTTTATTGATTTTTTTAAATCCTGAGTGTGTTTTTACATTCCGGATAGATAACGCGATGTTCGTGAATTTGCAGTCGTCAGTTCACTAGTCAGTCTAGTTTTACTCTACGAACCTGTTTTAATAAATGATTATATTATCAAACTAACAGTTTCTACATGAACTCCCGTTTGTAAAAATGGATTTTTACGTTCCATAGTTTAAGGTGTTTAATTTGAGTTATTTGGGTAACTGTGCAAATACAACATATTGGCGATGAAGAAGTAGAGGTAAACACATTTGATTTTCTATCTATTATATTTCCCAGTAAACAGAATAATACTTCATATATATATATATATATATATATATATATATATATATATATATATTAATGACATTTTATTTGTTTATATAATGATAGATATAAAAAAATCCTGAATAGTTAAACAAATGATAATAATATAAATTCAAATTTATAACGGATTATTACACAAAATATCTTAACCCATTTCGTAAGGGTTTAAATTAGTTACAACTTAGATGGTTTTAATAGAACGTATTTAATCAGGTCTTGTGGAAATTTCAATAATTAAATTTACCACTATAAATTTCAGTTGCAAAATTTATATTTAGTAATAAAAATGGACAGTTTTCCAACTTTCTGAGAAGAATGACTTTTAAAACTCGGATAACACAGGAAGGTTTAATATATTGTATTCAAAATTAAAATGCACTACCCGATATTGATGAGACTTTCACAAATCTAATGTCTTCTTTGTTTGGATAGTAGTAGAAGATTATTAATTAAATTTATAGTAGCATAGATTAATTAAAATCTTCAACAACATTGCAATAACAATTTTTTTTTTCATATGTTAATAAGACTGATTATTTTCATCATTATTCAGAACCGAAACAAATAATAGGCTCTTATGTTTTTATAGTTTCTCACCCATTTATGTTGGACTACAAACCACATCAGGAATTTCAATTCAGCAAATAAAAGCGTAACCATGCAAATAACCGACAAAGATGTTATAACGTAAACAATATGAAGACACTAATTCATATAGAAAAACAACTATTAATAATTGGAAACAGTTTTATATTGTGATTGTATTTATGTATCTAAAAAAATGTATTTACATTATATTACCGACATTTCATAACCAGAATTTTGAAGTGATAGTTTTAGAAGTGAAAACGCATTACTCCCTTATGTGACAATGTAACACTTTATTTCATCTTGTAACTTTATACATGTTAATACATTGTAAGCACACAAACCGTGAACAAATCAATCTCCTGAACTCATTGTACAATCAGTTTATAAAAGACTATTCTCCTCTTCACCCAGTGGTTTTATACTGTTTAATGATTTATGAAAATATATAATTAGATTAACAAACAATTTCCACTTGCGCTGACATCGGTTGTTGTGCGAATTTCTTTATTAGTGATGTATGAAAGAGTCAAAGTGAAAACCTTATTCAATTATCATGAAGAGAGAGCGAACTTTAACCATGCTTTATAATTTATACATATATAAAGTACTAAATGTTTATATAAATTGAGTCCAAGTTTCATTCATACATTTATTATCCTTACAATTTGTATTGTTAAGTGTGTGCATTAAGCTTATATTAGAAAAAACCCATTGCTGTATAAAATTTAATATATTAATACATATATACAAAATTGAATAAACTCAAATTGATTATAACTCTACCGTTTTTTTGAAGTAATTTTTATTATGAAACATCTAAAAAAAAAACTCAGTCTTATAGCAGCTGGTGAAGAGTCTTATCCTTGTAAACGGCTTATCACATCACAATTCCTGTCGCCGTTCTTTCAGCTTTTCCCAACCAGTATTGGTTACTAATTATATTTTCAAATTTTTCTCATGAAGCTGGATCAACTCCATAAATCTTTGAGTTCCACAAGAATTGATCCCGGAACTTCTTACTGAAGCCAGACCAGTAACAACAAGAACAACCACGGTTCACAGTACCAATAGAATCACCAGTAAGTATATCCTAGAAAAAAATTTTGACTTATATTTCAAAATTTTGTTAAAGTAATTGAATAACTACCGAAAACAAAAATTGTCAAACATACAAAAAATAAAACCATGGTTTTTGTTGCTAAATAAATTGTTATTTTTAAAATTGGTAGATAATTAATGTTACTAATTAGATTTTATAAATTTTGCTACTTTTGACTATTAATGATAGGTTAAAACCTCGAGTTAATCGTAACAACAATTACCAAATTATAATAATTTAAAGTACAAAAATTTTTTTTTTTTAAACTGATATCTGTTCTTCTAGCTTGATACAATAACACTATATAAAAATGAATATTTTGTATGACTCAGTTAATAAATATAAAAGAAGATTTTACGTTCATAAACAATAAACACATGCGTTTCATATAGTTGTAAGTGTATCGGCCACTTAATTAAAGCTTAGAAATATTTAAATGGCCGTTAAACACAAACTTCATTGATTTTCTATCCTAAACCCTCAAGAGATTATATTGTATCAACCACCAAATTATCTATCTATATAGAAACATAATACACATATACAAACACTCATATTTCCATTGTTCTTGAGAAGTTGGGTATATTAAATTGCTAAGGAAATTTTAAAAAGGACCTTTTCAGTTAACTTATATTTATTACTTGCTTTTATTTAGGTCTGAATAATGGGTCCTCAGAAAGTACTTGTTTTGTCTCACTGGTTGCTTGGACTGTGAAATATTATTGAAGAGAATAACTGTTACAAGATGATTTCCAGGTGAGGGGTGTTACTACTTTCTTATAGAATCAAAGCACAGGATAGCCTAAAAACATACATAGATTGTTATTAATATGAATATATGTACGTAATGTACCCATTGTAACTTACATAATTTAAAATTAAAATATATTAAGCAAAGCATATTTCAAATATTGTTTATTACACAAAAAATAATGAAATTAGTTATAAATATATTTTATTAATATTTTAATAATATATGTTACGATAATTTATGCAATTAGAATATGACTTCAAAATCAAAAATTATATTAACAGTAATATGAGTTGTTATTATATTATATTAAAGATCATAATAATAGTTAACGATAAATTGAGCAATTATCAAAAATTCCAGAGTTATTTATTTCAATTGTAACTTACAAGCGTAAATTCACTTGGAAATCTTTTTATAGAAATTATGATTAATAAGTCAGAATATATATGTGTTGAAAATAAAAATCAGTTTATCATGTTTAGAGTTTTTAAGTGATAAAACTATAGTTTTCTTTGTTTCCTTGTTCAACTAAAATACTGTTTTCCTTGTTGTTAAGTATTCAATATTCACTCACTTTACTTTTTCTAACGTAAAATAAACAAAGATAAAAAGTTAAATACATTAAATAATAAATTCTAACCTTAAACGCCATTCTGAATTGCTTGGATACCATACAGTACACTATTGGGTCAATAATTGGACTTACAAAACACACAAATTCTACCGTGTAGAAATATATTTTCATTTGCTCTGAATCAATGTAATTCTTGAAACGGGCTATCAGGACTGGGTAGCTATAAGACGGTCCAAAGCAGAAAATAAACTGACCGACAACAGCCACTGAAATAATTTCATATTTACGTTAATAACTTATTTGTAAGGAAATAAAATTTATCAGTATTATTAAATATTTGTATCTAACAACATGTAGTAACTAAATTAATTTTATTATATTGTATACCGTATACACATATGTTTGTTCTCATTGAATCCATTGGAAGGTTATTTATATTTCTATGTAACAATTTGTACATACACTATGTAAGATCTACAAACTATCTTTAGAAAACACTATCTTAGCTAGTTTCATGGTCATACAAATAATCTTGGTGTTAATGAGTTTTGCTAAATTATAATTTAAAATAACACAAACTCCATGTTTTTAATTGTTAACCACTTTAAAATAAATATATAGTGTGAGTTTACTTTGTGGAATGTTTAGATTTTAAAAAGGCGGATAACAATTTAAAACCTGGAGTTCGTGATTTAAATTAAATAACATACAACGCAAATTGAGTGGTAAAGAGATTTTATGAGTAGACTGAAATTATTCATTCGACCTTGAGAAATGAATTATTTATAATTAAGTTTAACAAATAAAATATTATTAATAAATCATTTAAAACATTACCTCTAATAAAAGTAAAATCAATTATACATAATTGATTTTACTTTTATTAGAAGTAATGTTTTAATGTATTTAATTTAGTAATTTCAGTCTCTTCATAAAACCACTCTACCTCCCAATTTATGTTGAATATTATTCAAGAATATAATTTGTTTAAACTTAAACCCATTTTTATTGTATAAAAACAATGCCAACTTCATTTGATCTTCAAATTTCATTGCCTGAATCTACTAATTTATATATTCTCCTTTATTTTACTAAATATTGCTAATTGTTTGTGAACATATATGGTTATTCGATTTGTGACAAACGGGGGAAGGAAAGATGTGTGTTGGATGTTAACTAATATCTTACACGTAGGGGCCTACTAGGTTCACAGTTATTGGCTGTAAACACTGCACATGTAATAGAAGATGAAAGAGAGACGTTATTACATAAAATATTTTTATATCGCAAAGTTAATAAATCAAAGAGTTGGTTGTTTCCTCTATAATACCTCATTAAATAAAAATTGAAACCCATATAATAAAGTTATGTTATGAGTCTCTAGATATGTGAAAAGTTAGTGTTTGAGTTTTTAATATTTGTACACCGTGTGTTACCTGATAGTTTGAGACTCCTTCCAGTCATTGATTGCCCTGTGATGTTAAAAGATTTCTTTAACTTTGATGACTTCCAAATACTCCGAACTATGCAAATGTACAACACTGTTATGATACAAAAAGGTATCACAAAGAAAATCATTACCACCGTATCATCATTATAGATGAATTGGAAAACCATTTCATGGTGAAGTTCTGTATCTTCTAAGATTTCGAGAATAACTAGCTGAAACATTTATAAATATAATACACAACGAGTTGAAGTGAGGTATATATTACACATTGTAGATTTTAACCTACGAAGTGTTTATTGATATCATAAATATTTCCGTCTTACTAATCTCACTGACATTAATTTCCATAACAGGAATGCGACATTCTCAATAATGGATTGAAATATAAAGTGGCAACTAAAACATATGTCTTCTATTCAGCATCGGTCTAACAAGAATATAAAATCAAAAGTTTACAAAAAGATTTTCCGAATAGTTTTAGATGCATTATTACTGATAAGATATTGAGTCTCAATTAGCTAATAATAACAACACTAGCTATCTGAAAACAAACTTTCTACGTGAATAGATTATGGTACATAATACAGAAGAAAAGAAGTAAATGAAATGTAAAAATAAAATTAAGTGGGCAATGGTATGTCACTTTTGGTGACATATGAAAATTCATTTTCTCCTGTGAAAAGTATCACAAAACTGGATAAAGTTTCAACTTAAAAATCTTTTGTAATCACATAAGGCAATTTAAACCAACCCAAACATCTTATTTAAAAACAAGATCAAACTCTTAAACTAATCAAAAATCATACTGTAAGCAAATAACTAAAAACTAATTAAGATTTCATAAGCAAAAAGTTACATAGCAATCATAAGGGTTCATATATTAAAACCATTTAACATTATTATAATAATGCACCTATTTAATTAATCCCAAAAAATAACCCAAAAATAATAGATAATACAGCTTACTTGGTGTAGAGAATAAATATGTGACACAATTAATATTTTAGAAATTAGTTTTGATAAAAATTAATTTCATTCCAGAAGAATAGACAAACAACGGACTCTTTACGTTGTGGATTATGGAAGAAATATTTCTTAAAATTATTGAAAAGGAATGCATAATGAACAACAACAATTATTAGTTTCTCAAAGTCACACTACACTCTCGGTATTTTGATGATATACCGCGTCCATTCAGTATCAAAAAGGCAAATAAATCGATTCAAAAATTACTTAAAGCAATATCCATCCAACTTTCTCTTTCACATCTGAAATAAAAAGTAACAATAAAATTAAGTATTTGGATCTTACAATCTATAAATTAATGACAAAAATCAATTTTTAAAAATATTGGAAGCCTTCAAGACATACAATGCATACATTCTCTAATCATCTGAAATATTATGAAGTGGCTGCATATAACCGTTTTGTATATAGGGGACTGATCATACCTTTGAAGGTAACCCATTTTACAAGAGACCATATAATAATAAAATTATTCAGAATAATACAAAATTATTACTATACATAAGAAAGAGACAAACAGACAAACCACCATACTAATCAACAGATAGAGTTCCATTAAAAAAATAAGAACATTTCTATAAAAAAACAGTAGATAAATGAAAAACCAATTTCGAAATAATGTTCACTAATTATGTTTAATTTGCCAACAAAACAAATAATAGTTTAATATTAACAAACTTTGAACTAAAAAAAAAATAATAATAATAAAAATAAAAATGTTTTTAAATCAAGACAAATTTTCTATTGGTATAATCTATAAACGCTATTGTAATGTACATTATATCGGACACACTGGCAGAATTTCCATAATCAAATTAATAGAATATTTAGCCAACAACAAAAATATTAATAGAACAAATTCCACATTCACACATAAGAAATATATTTATAAATATCGAGCTTGAATTGTGAGGTGATTTAAAACTATAATAAAACTTGGACTCTATTTCTCACAAACAATGTTTTTACTAAATAATTATAAATAAAAAGAATAACTCAATAAATAATACATTATGTTCAAAATAACTTGGACATTTTACATATTTAAATTAGATAATGGTATAAATATTGCAAACGATTTATTTCAAATATTATATATTCAATGTTGTGGTTTAATGTGTAAATGTATCTCTAAACATATTTTACCTTCATATAGTGCCTGAAAGTAGACTGTTTGTACAGAAACTCATTTTATAACCACAATATTAATGTCGTGAAAGAAATATATATCCTCTTATTGTTGTTCAAATCTATTTGTTGTGGACAAAGCTAATAATTTTTCTGAAAATGATAGTCAAAAAAGAAATTAATCTCATTTTGGATGACTTAGTTATCACTAAATATCTTAAATCTATAAAATCAAATTATAACAAAACTGTAACTAATAATAAGCGAGAGTTTCAGCAAAACTATAAATCATTAACGTTCGACTATCCCTTTTCTATCGGAATAGGTGGATTGGTAAGATATATATAAAAGGAACAGTTTTCAATAATGAAAACACTATTAAAGAACACAAGTCAAATTCATCCCTAAAATAGAAATCCGGACATCAAAATCTGCATATACAGAATTATATTCGGGTGTGACATGCAATGCATTGGCAAGTTAGGAACATCACTAAATATAGAAATATGTGATCACACAAATAAAAAAAAAGCGATTACAATTAATTATATTGAGAATGTATTTGGTCATAAAATGGAGGGAAAAAATAATAAGAAGGCAGCAATATCAAACCGGGAATAAAACTTATATAAAGTTAAAATTATAAAGAATAATCATAATATAAATTTCAGAGACAATCTTATCAACCAAACAAGTAAAAACATGATATTCTTATTGCTTTCACGATTAAAACTGAAATAAAAATTGAAAATAATATGTTTTTACTATAAGTAACGAAAAAATGTTTACAGTTAATTCATGACAAGGCATACTGCGACATGTTCACTTAACAGAATATTCTTGGCTTAACTTGATAACAAGAGTTGACCTATGCTGTCGAAACGTCTTGTATTACTTTTTATAAAATAAAAAAAATCGCAAATCTTTGATTAAACCGAATCAATAAAAAGTTTATCTATTATCCAATTATGTTAGAACCATAATAAATTGTTGTATTTATTTTATTATTATTTTGTTAAAACTTCAGATTCGAAATGAAATTTATAATGATATATAATCTAATTAATGTAGCTCTTTTGATTCAGTCGCATGCGCCAGATTATGAGTTTGTATAACTTCCACGGTAAATATTACATATTTAGAATCTTATTTGTTATTTTATTGTTGTCTTGTGCTTTGCATCAATCATTATTATTTACCGTACATAATTTATACTGAATAAGTAATGCACAATTTATTACCTGAATAAAATTGTATATTAAAGAGACAATCCAAATTGAAATGTTGATTTTAACAGCTTTCCAAACACTGGAATACGATTTTGCTAGAAATGGATGACATAGAGCCATGTAGCGGTCAAATGTAATTGCAACTGTGGTCCAAACGCTGACGGAGTTTGAAGTCTGGTGTAGTAAAGCTATTATACTCCATTGGATGACACTAAATAAAACATAACAGCAAACGTTTTATAAAACTGTAAAAAATAAGAGTGAGCTCATATAATCGTACACACTTGCATTGCTTGTGCAAACAATTCACTTTTTTCCAATAGATGTAGTAAAAACCATTGAATTAACATTCAATATCAATGATTTTTTGAGGGTTCCAAATTTTATTACAGACAAAGAACCACATAAACGATTTTCAACAAATGAGTAATCATCTTTACTTGCTACTAGAGCACAAACTATGTTCTACTGATCCACTAGAAACATTAAATGTTGTATACTTAACCTCTTATGAGTTAGTTATGTGTTATGAAACTTTGCCTCTATGGGTCAGTGGTGAGTTGTTTCTACGGAGTAACGACTGAAAATGATGACTTATTTATTGAAACGTTTATGTGTTTGCGTGTTTGTGTGTTTTTGTGTTTTTGATATTGTGCTGCTTCATAATAATTGACTACAATTTTTTTTCAATATATTAAAATGAGAATTATTTTTCTTACGTTAATTTCTACCACAACCAGTCTGTTTAATATTTTTAATTGACCTAGATAGAGCCATTGGGCGGAAAATCATATTTTATTTTAAGCACTAATATTCCAAAAAGTAAGTTATAATCAAGATGTATATCTACGAAATGTTGTTAACATCTACTGGCTTTAGGGAGATAATGAGTATTCAAAAAACTCATTTCAACCATAGAACTCAATAATCATGTTCCTAAAATACTTTCATTTATTTGTTTTATTTTCTTCATAATACGGATATGCAAGAAAGTAAAAGCTATGATTCTGTTAATGACGGCTGTTCGACAGATCTACTTGAGGATATTGTTTCGCCATTCCAAACATTATCCTAACTTCTGATACGTAGCGGATGAACCTTATTTTCAAAGACAAATATTATTTACTGCGTTCGTTCCTCAACTGGGTCGTCTTATAAAATCTTTATAATATTCCTCTTCTCTATCTGTAGGATCTCCCTCCCCCTCATTAATTGGTTGAAATTGTGCTCTGTTAAGTTTATGCTGATATTATGATTGGGCTAGATAGTTAAGTTTATTTTTTTATTCTGTCCCAAAACAGTTACCAGAGAATAAACAATAGTTGCGACAAGATGCAGAAAGCTAGGTAACTGTTAAGATGCAATTACTAAACGCGTCACAAAAGAGTTAAGAAGATATAAACTAGGACTTGGATAGAAACTAGGTGGATGACAAACGAGGGAACCAGTAGTCTGCTAGGAGAGATGGAGAGAGAGAGAGAGAGAGAGAGAGAGAGAGAGAGAGAGAGAGAGAGAGAGAGAGAGAGAGAGAGAGAGAGAGAGAGAGAGAGAGAGAGAGAGAGAGAGAGAGAGAGAGAGAGAGATAGTGAAGTCGACGAGAGATTGTTGGCGAACTGCAAGTGACGGCCAGTTCCTCCAAACAAAGTCCTGAGTGTTGAGAAACAAAAAACTTGATTTGGGTTTCCTAAATAAAAGTGAGAAAACAACTTTATACTTTATTCTTGTATTTATTAAAGTCGTGTAGATAGTATATACAAAGATAGATTAATTTAATTTTGTTTCTTGTCTCAACATTGCTTGCGTTCTGAATTAAAGAAGGAAAAACTAACGTATTAATTTAAGTACTTAAACCACTCACCGTTGTAATAAAAATTTATTTTATTGTGATAACAGAGATTGGATTTATATTTAACCATTTGAACTGAATCATCAACCTATTTCCTGTGGGTACGAAACTCAATATAATTGTAAATTACAGCGCCATAACACCTATTATATTAATATCTTTCAGTTTATTATTTTGATTAAATTATAACCAATACCGTTATATTTTTAAACATTATTCAAAATGATTATTTATATATATTTTTAAAATCATATTTTCTTATAGTTTTAGTTTTCACATTTCCATATTATAAAATACTTTAATATACGAAAATATTCAAAAAAAAACATAAACGAATGGATGAAATAATATAAAGAACAAATAATAATTGGAAGCAAACAGGAATAATAATGAACCTAACTGAAACCGAAAACCTAACAAGTCGTATAAGAACATGATTTCAACCAATCACAGAAGAGAGCTTAGCATATATGTAGAAAGGAGGTTACAAGGGTTAATAAATAAGACGACTTCGTTTTGGTACGAGGCACAAAATCAATAGCCATTAAAAGTGGAATGAATCCGGAACGAGTCTTCATTAGTTAAGACAATGATCGGAATAACTGACGAACGTATTTAATTTATTATGTACCATATATATAGGATATAATATTAAAATGGTAGATATGTTCCTTAAATTTATATAATATGTTTATTTGTTATTAACATAATCTGTAAATATTTATAGTTTTAAATTTCTTGTTTATAACTTTTTAATCAAAAGAATAATACAGTGAAGTTAATAAATTATTTAACTGTAATTTTTGAAAGCTCTAATAATATTACACTTCAAACAAATAATTTGATTCTTGCATAATATATTAACATTAATTTTATTGCAATGGATTTACTTTTAATATTGAATTAACTAAAAGTATGGTTATCAAATTTTCAACTCACCTCATTTCAACATGACGACTGTAACATAGGACTAAATTAAAGTGAACACAGAGTACCAACAGATCAGCGTTGGCTAAACTAAAAAAATATACGTTGGGACCAGTTTGCATTTGTTTGAATATTATAATAACAAGACAGATCATCAGGTTTTCTATCACACCGATAATTGATGCTACATATATAGACGGTATGTATATCTGATAGTAGAAGGGGTACTCATATTTGAATTTTCTCTCTCCTTTGTATAATGTTATGTTATCGCTAGAAGTACCATTATCATCTATTAAAGCATCTCCATTGTCATCTATGCTGTAATTAGATAGACTGGCCGTTACGTTACCCATGGTAAAAGTTGATGTATCATTCTCTTTCACAGCCAAAATAATTCTGAAAATGCAACATCACTCCAATTATCTGTAAATAGAGATACTATAATATTGAACTACTTACCTATTTTTGCAAAATAATTTTAAAAAATTACAAAAAGAAGTATCATATAAACGATGTCCACATGGACTATGATAATTATTTAAAAACATTTTGGTTGGGAAATGAAATAATTCCTTTTTTATCAGGGCTGAAGTTAAAGTTAAATACAGTAGTTAACAAAATTAATTTATATTGGTTTTGAAAAATGGCGCGGTGAGTGAGGATGACGTAGGTATGGACATCTGGATTTTGGTGTTCCTAGAGAGACCCAATTTTATACCATTAATTATACCCTCCTAGTTCTAGCTCTCTAGTTCTAGTTCTCTAATTGAAACTCAAATCGAATCTGTCCTACATATGTGAGTAATTTACTCACATACATATTGAGTCATATGTGTGAGTAATTTTTTGACTCAATATATATGGATAAATGTCTACATATTTACTGAAGGTCATTTTGATATTTATGTGAGTAGTGAGACAAATTATGGGAGCTCAAGTGTTCTTAAAATATTTTGTTAAATATGTTGAAACATTAACGTTGAATTTACTATTCTTAAGTACCAAGTACAAAAAGTTATAGGTTTATGTTTAAACAATTTAGTTAACGATCAAAAGAACTTAAATACCTATACCAAACCGCATTTCAATGTCTCCTTTATGAAAAATAACATTTGTTAAAGATATTCAATGAGATTAAGCTATGTTGATTTAAATCATACACAACACGTAAAGTGAGTGTGTGATTGGTGTTATTTAATTTCTAATTATTTTAAACTAATATTGTTATGGGTTTGTGATAAAAAAAAAACTCAACATTTTGACGACTACCCAAACTAAATAAAATTATGCGTTATAGAAGCTATGTTTCCTTAACACCATGGAAATATTAGTGACGATGTTTTTATGGATCAATTACAAATAATAGCCTGTTACATTATTTAGTATAAAATATAAAAATATGAAACTTATGTGTACTAGTTGTAAAAAAGCACATAACTTAACATCCATCGAATTCACTTTGATAAAAACGTTTTCTTAATATATCAGGAATTAATAAAGTTATAAAACTGAAAAAGACTTCCAAACAGTTCCTTTTTTATTTATAGCCTATTAAAACTAAAAATAAAACGAAAAATCAATGTGTATGAATTTAAAGATAAAATTGAAAATCATAGCTATTACTGGTATAATGCTTTTAATTACATTATTTTAATTATTACACTTTAGTTGTATTTGTATTCTTGCCACCATGACAACATCTACAACCATCCAAATAATATTTATTTGTTGAGTTAGATAGATTTGTTGACTATAAAATATGAATATGAAGTATATAATAAATATAGCTTTCAAACAACCGGTTTTCGTATATAATTTTGTTTAAAATCTTTAAAAAACACACTCATATTTTTTTATAAATGTAAATTGGTTAAAGTTAAATTCAATTAAAACAAAATAACGAACAATTTAAATAGAATAGAGTTTATAAAATTGGCAAAAATATTTATACAAAACTGTTTATTATGTAAGAACTGCATAGCTCTATTTTAATTTTCTGGGTTTCATTTCATATCCGAACAACTTGACAAATTATTTCAATATCGGTTGAAACTCATTGTTTTGTTAAGTAAATTAGAGCATAAGGAAAACAATTTTTTTTAAATCGTTAGTAATTGAAAAGAGAAGCAATTAAATAAAACTTTGTGTAGTCACATTGTGTAATATATAAAATGATATTATTTTAGATATTACTAATAATAAAACATATATACAGTATATGTAAATTTTATATATATTTACTACTGATCGGTTATATATTATTTATAAAGTGATTACTCACGTTAATCGAACCTTATTAGTTTTTTTAATACTAAAACACTATCGCAATTTCGAACTAAATGTTCATCATCAGATTGTATAAAAAATCACAGAATAAAGCATATACTATAAACAAAAAGGCAGTCGATATTGCATCATGATCTTTACGATGTCAAAAGTGAAGTTATTTAAAAACTTTACTACCTTGAAATTTAGAATTTTATTTGAATTTCAAATTAAAAATTTTTTTTTTATGGGATCAAATTGATTGTTTTGTAATTAAGTAAGACATAATCATGTATTTTTTTTTTTTTATTTATGAAATGTGCATGTTTCTATTTTTATAAACTTCCCTCATTTTATGGAAATAAGAATTGACGGATATATGAATTTCGAAATTTTTTAAGAACTATGAATAAATTGGAAAGTCAGTGTAATTTTATAGTATCTTAAATGTAATAAATTAAAGGTAATAAAGTACCTAAACTTTTTACTGCTCATACCAGATAATTTTCCCTTAAAAAAAAAAAAAAAAAAAAAAAAAACAATACATTAAGTGTTTAAATTGCGTTTTGATTTATAAAAATAAATAAATAAATATTAATAATAAGTAAAATTTTATTTGCCTCTTTTATAAAAATGTAGTAAATATTAATTTTATGAAAAATTATATACTCTAAATATATTTACGTATTTCTTATAAACAGTCATGATTGATCATATGGAGGCTGAAAATGTTTGATGTAAAAATGAAAAACCCGTTTATATTTGGCAGAGGCCTGGATAACAATCTACTAATTGAAACACACTATGATAATTTTAATATTTGAATGTAAGTATTGGAATTTAAGTAATAATATGTAAGTATTTGAATGCCTACTTACCTAAAGCATATAATAAAAATTACAGCAATTATATTAATTAGCAACATTGTGATTTCTACAACGGATGTTCACTGTACAAAGTGTTGATAAATACTGAGTCAGAAGTATTTCCCCGGGCGTTGCTATGGCGTGTACATACATTTGTTAAACTAAAAGCAAGCGACATCATTTATTCAGACGGAATGGTCATCATGAACATTTTAAAGTAGAGACATAATAATTTAAAGCATCTACAGGGTGATCAAAAAGGTGTTTTCATGAAAGTTTAATTAATAGTAGCCTAAGTTTGAATAATAATAATTGTAGTATTTCAACTTAAGGTACTGTCACTGTCCTTTTTCAAATCTCCATTTTTCTTCTAACGCGTTTTGACACTTCGTGGCGTCATCTTCCGATTTTGTTATCCATCTTTTTTAGATGTCGTTAACACTTCAAAATAATATATACTTTACAATGACACAAACATTCGCAAACACAAGTTAAATATTTACTAAAATGTATAAGTACAAAACTCTGTTTATGTCCCATGGTCTTCTGTCTAACTGGTTTGAAAAACTAAGTTTGAAGGTAACAAAATTTAAATTAAGTTTAAATTTAAAATGTAATATTATGCTTCATCGTAATTAATTATTATTCGTATTATTTTATTTTTTGAATTTTTGTGTGTATAATTTTTTTTTTATTATTATATAATAACTTATACACAGAGTGTTCACAAAATATGTCACAATAATTGATTTAGATTTTTCTGAAACAAGAACAAATGAATTTTCAAACGGCAAAATAAATATTTAATATTATTGAAACAAACATTTCATAAATTAAAAAATAATTCAATTCCCGTTTATTTGCCATCAGATAAATCCACCTTCTCTAAAAACAACAGTGCTTTTATTTTAATTAGAAACTACTCCATGCTGACAATATATTAGATTTATTGTATATTATTATTGGTCCTTACTATTCACTTATAGGTGTAAAGCCTACTATACCTTACTTTACTTCACACATAAACACATAAACGATAGTGTACAAACAAGTTCTGTGTTTCCAGTTATAATAAATTCCTCATGTGTTACTAAGAACAAATCAATATGTGTGATATACGTTAGATTGAGCTATCTCATATCGGCTTGTGAATTCGTTCCTAATTTGTAAAGGCGGGAGAGAAGACAGAGATAGTCTTAATAGAAATGGACTTTATAATCCACGTATGCTTTATGGCGTAACATCTGGAGTGAATATGTTTTTATCTCCTTGGTTAATCCTACTCATACATTCAACAAGATGGAAATAACGATGAGTAATTTTCTGCTCACTGAAACAAGCAGTCATTACATTTCAATTACCCAACCGATTAAATTACAACAAATTGCTCTTATTACATCTTCGGAATTTTGAATACTTGTAGCTAGTTAGATGAAAATCCGTATCAAATCTCTGAATTGTAACTTAGCTTCTTACATAGATAAATTAATATGACACGTGACCTTTCCTATTTGTACCGATGAAAATATTTTAGCAAATGCTGTCTTAGTAGATAACTGTCTAACCCCGTTATGTTTGTAAATGTATTAGGACATCCTTACAATAAAACTCCTTTACCTAGTCACATTATCTCGGCAATGTCTGACTCCAAATGTCCTTTGTTGAAACTGTCTAATATTACAATATTTGTGTAGCCACAGGAGCCTTCATATTTTTCGATTGTATCAGTGACTGCAATTACCGAACTCAATGACTCATGACAATCGTACTTGTTTACCGGATATGAACGGTCAGCAAGTAACGACCTACATTTAACCCTTAATACATTCAAAACTAACTTAAAAATACACAGAGTATAACACCTTCTAATACATTTCTACTTTAAACACCAGGTAATGAACTAGCAGTTATTTGCATTAGGTCCTAAACAGAAAAATCCTCGTTATTCATACAGAAGGAAGGATTTAAAGTAGGGGGGAAACTTAGTTCATCTAATTTTCTAGAATTTTTTATTGCATGCAATAATTAATGCGGGTTAATTATCTCTTCCAATATATGAACCCAGTTGTGTTACATCGCTAATTTACAAATCAACACGACAGATCCAATGATAGGTTATCAATGTAATACAATCATAGAACTTAAATTGTAATAGCAATTAAAAGTAAATCCAATTTTGATTAACAACTCCATGCTGATAACAGTTTATTAATAGACTACAGTTACTAGACCATCATTTTGTATATACATTAGATGAGATTAAATTGTTTATTTTAATAATTATTTTTGTTTCAGTAATTTAAATGGTCCTTTATGTATTCCGATTATTTTTTAATCATAATTTTAATTCAGTCTCTACTGATCACTCTCGATGTAATAAATTTTCACTAAATAGAATAATTAAGTTACCTGTTATGAACGATATATAAGTTCAAGGACATTATCAATTGTGAGCAGATATAAGTTGTAATATACTGGTGGGGAATTTTTCTATAGTTAAAACTGAATAAGTATATTGACATAAAAGATTATGTAATTGGCTCACAGATTATTACCAGTTATTAACGAAATGTCAGTTGAGACATGTTTAGCACACAATAAATTATTATCGAATTTTTTATTAGCAATCAATTTTCCTTAATTTTGGCACCATTCTTAAGGCATCACAATTTTTCTCTCAGCTTCTCACAGTTATTTAGTTACGTTTATACACCAAAAAGAGAGGAAAAGCTAGGTGAAAGTGACCAGTTTAAAAAAAATGTTTAAACATAACTCTCCGATTTTCTTTACGTGGTGTTTATGTCACTGATCATCACAAAGCCAATCTAGTCAACATTTTTAATTTTTGTAAGAGGATATATTTATGAAATGTTTCGATTTCTATCCCCCAATTTTATATTTTTGTTACTAACAATATCATAAACAAGAGGTTTGATACCAGGTAGTGATAAATGATTCAATTATCTTTGAAGAAGGACTAGGATATATTCAGATGTAAAACTGGCTTTGTTTGTAACAATTTATTTTATTGCAACTAAGTATTATTGAGCAGTATTACATTTAATATAACTCTGCACGGATTTTTCCTCTGGATCAAAATATTAAGCAAAATAAACTGAAAACTTTCAAACACACAAGGAAATGTGTTTTTCTTTAAGGGGCTGTAGTTTGAACTTGACATCGGTATTTCTGTTTTATAACACAAAAGGTATATGTTATACATTTTTTGTTTTTTGTTCACAGCTAATGGGCATGGTTACTATTCGAAGTATGTTCTTATTAAGGCCCACTCCTTCCATCCAACGTACCTCAGTCGTTTGATAACAACATCTGACATGTTTGCTCACATGCAGACTTCGGATTTTAGCCTCAATCATTCTTTGCTCAACGTCTTCTACTTTATTTAAGTTTTCTTTTAACTGCAAATATCATAATTATATTGAATATACTTTATAATTATTTTCTCGCTATTCAAAGGAGTATGTTATATTTTAGTTTAATAAGTTTATGTTATATATTTTGTGTTTTTTGCACTCTCATGTTATTTTTTTATTTTTACCTTTTTATTATTATTATTAGAGAGAGAGAGAGAGAGAGAGAGAGAGAGAGAGAGAGAGAGAGAGAGAGAGAGAGAGAGAGAGAGAGAGAGAGAGAGAGAGAGAGAGAGAGAGAGATGGGTATCTGTATTCAGTTGCAAGTGCGAACTTGCACGCTTCCATATGGTGCAGAAAGGACAACGTATTGATGCTGTTGAAGTGTGAGGCAACGATCACTTGCCTTCCGAAAGCTCTTTGATCAGGAATACGCCGATGTCACCCTTTTACCATGGGCGACTAGTGACAAGGTCGGATGAATGTATTTAAGTGGCAGTAAATTAGTTTATGAAAAACTAGAATACTAGAACTTGAATAGTCTAATAGAAAAAAAATGTTGAGATATTTGTTTTATATTCTTTATGTTCCAGGGACATCACAGTATTTGGTACTGACCTACGTATGACCTCAAAAACCAGGAAGCTAATACTTCCGCTAACTTCCCACACAATTCAGTATAAAATTATCCTCCAATCAAATTGAGGAAGGTGGTGGAACAATGAGTTAGTGGGGATAAGGAAATCCAGGTGGAAGAGATGTTAATGCACATCACGCAGTGTCGGAAACCAGTAACACGAACAATAGACGTCAATTATTAATATATATATATATATATATTGTAATAACACAATTATTACTATTATTTTAGCCTAGTTGGGTCTTGCTCTAGCACGTTTACTTTAAAAATATAATGGTTAACTAATAACAACTCAATTGTTTAAATGACTCTTTATTCTCGGGTCTTACTAAGGTTTGGGCCCTTTTTTTAAATGTGCAATTATTACAATTATGGACATATATATTAAAATTTACAAATCAGCTTATACTATCAATATTCAAAGTTCTTAAAGTTCAATTTTATAATAATAAATCTATATATTTACTTAAGTCCAGTTCACCATTATTCACATGTAGTTCACCTCTGACATGTTTGTATTATTAAAATTGTCTATAAAATCCTTCCTTTTTTAAAATTGCTGAACAACGAAAATTAACCTTGCCACCATGAAATTTTTTTTTTATAGCACTCTCTTATTATTTTCTTCTAACAACCCGGGCTACAATGAAGTACCGCCATCTTTTGTATCTTTTCCGCTATCGGCTTTTCGTATGGCCGTGCATTCAAACATATCAAATATATATATTTTTAAATGTCCTTCCATAGTCATTTTTAAATAGTATATTAATTTGTAGACATATCTGAAGTTAAAATTGTTTTTTAAAAAAGGTTTTAATTAATCCACATTCACTTTTTATGTATTTATGTTTTTATATATTCACTGCCTAGATTTCAACAATAGTTCTAACTTTCGCCGCCAGTTCGCACTGTTCCACTTTATTGTAATAATTAATTCGTTGTAAACAGAGTAAACACTAAAACTAACCTAATTTATTCTATTCAACCAGTTTGTTATTTAAATTAATTAATACACAATATACATTGAATTTGAATTAAAAATAATTATCTAAACATGAAATAAATTACAAAAGGATAATAAAACGTTCTTATTCAATCATTTTAGGTTATTAAGTAAAGTTACTGTTATTGTTTTTTGAAATGGAAGTAAGTTTTATTTAAATTAGCTGTAGTTATTATATTATGACTGTGCTTTATATTATTCATTTAAAATTTCCAAAATCTTTAAGTTAATTAAATTATTAGGCTAGGACGAATTTTGAAGTTATTACATTTAGGCTATAGCATTTTATCAACATATTTTATTAACCTTTAAATTGTGTGGCCTATCCAGTTTGACTGTTACAATATATATATATATATATATATATATATATATATATATATATATTATAACATCCTAATATTTATATTTAAAATGGAAGGAATACACATACTTTGTTGCAATGGCTAAAAGTGAGGTATTGGATCTTACTCTTGAATCTAATTGTGTACAATATGTTTTCAGTGATATGTGTCAGGTGAACAATCAATGTCGGACCATAGACACATTGCATTGAATTGCGAGTAGAAAATAGATAGGTTTAAACTTTTTTAATCCTAGGAAGACTAGAGAAGTGATGCATAAGAGGATAGCTTTAAATTTAACATTCGTGTTTTATGGAGATCGATTAATAAACACATTAATTAGAGTTAGTGGCGAGTGGGCTGACTCGTTATACAAGTTAGTTTGGTGAACTCATTTACACAAAATTTGCTCCAAATCGTTAAAAGCGATTGTGAGAAATGGACTGTTTCATAAGAGTCTCATAAAATTTGTGTATATATTTATTATTTTACGATAACTAACGAATCGATATCTTTATAAAGATGAAAACAATAGTTTTTCTTTAGGTATTTACATGCTACACTTGAGCAAACTTTGATCCAAATCGTAAAGATGATTTTTAGAAATGGAGTCTTTCATTGGTTTTGATCATGACAGTTTTGTATGTATTTATTATTTTACGATAACTAATGAATAAATATTTTTGGAGAGATGAGAAAAATAGGATTTGTTTGGGTTGCTACATGCTACCAACAAGTATAAACGAGTTTCATGAAAATTGTCCTACTACAAGCATCGTGAATGGGGTAAACCCTCAATCACTTTCCTACTAAAGAAGAGAAGTTAGACGGCTATTTAATGTAGATAAACGTTAAAGTAGATTAAGTTTACAAGCGAGCCCTCACCGAGTAGAGCATCGCTTTAAAAAATATTATCATGGAGGAAGTTGTGTAAGGAGATAGATTGTACTCTTCAAGGAGAACTAATTTAAAAGAATCTTGCCTCTGATCCTCTAACCCAATGGACAGTCTTATAGGCCCAAACTGGGAGTATACAGAGACTGGGAAAGAAACGGTTGAATTTTTACTCAGGGCACCCTCTAGTGTCTCGGTAGTCAAGCAAGAAATATAGAATGGTAGCGAGGGTCGACATTCCTTGTAGGGTTCCAACTAGGGAGGACCGGGATATCGATAACCAGATAGTAAATATCGATAATATTAGGTAATCCATCAATTCTTGAACCCAATTAAATCGCCGGACCCAGATGGAATTTTTCCGGCCTTATTACAGAAAGGAGTGGAATACATTGCCCCTATTCTGTGCAGTTTGGTTCGGGTCAATCTAGCCACCAACATGTACCTATTTTCGGGATAAAATTAACAATTTAATTTTGTTTATAAACCCCATGTAGACAAATCTGTTGAGTGTATTTGCGAAAAAGAACATAATTTCAATTTACACAGACCGCTTACAAAAAAAAATAAAAATTCTTTATTTTTTCCCGTAAAATCCGAGGCAACGCAATAATTGTGACTAATTTATATGCACTGGGAAAGTTATAATGTATTTAATTTCGTAGTTACTCAAAGCAGAATATACATATAGCGGTAAATTTTTTTAATCTATGACATCATGGTTTCTGTGATAATTACATACTATCCCCAGAGTCGGACGAACGTCAATGGGGGTGGCTTAGGTCGAGTATTTATTTAACTGCATGCAAACAGTATCATTTAATCAGCCATTATGATAATTTTTAATAATTAATTTGTAAGTCACACCTTTTTTTCTTGTAAATGCAGGGTGAACAAAAAGTCAATTTTACTTTACGTCTAAAAATACCGTTTACGTATATAAATATAATCAGTTACCTTACTACAACAACGTAAAAAGTGTTCCTTGCCTATCTCCAAACATTTATGTATTTTTTTAATACAATTAAAATTTATATATTTTTAATAAAGTTTTTTTCAAATTTATTTGCTTATATAAGTTGGATTACTTTGAGTTTTTTCATGACAGCCTAGAGAACCAAAAAAATCCAAAGCTTAAATGGTGTTAGAAATCATTTTAACTGCTTCTACATTGTGAAGAGTGCCATAAACATGTGATCTGTATGAAACTTCATTTATTTGTTAAAATAGGCCTCATAAGTTTCATCTTCTGTCAACTTTGCAATTTAAAGTTACCCACTATATTGTCCTATTATAATACTCATATACCATATACCATATATGTGTAAAATATTTTTTGAAATATGAAAACCTTTTGTTCGTTGCGGAAACATGTTATTTGCTGCAAAATGAACAAGTGATTTGCTAAACAGGATGTGGTTAGTATAAAGCGGAATTGGGTTTTAACACTGTGTTAGTTATCAGTACGTATTCAACGATACTGCATTTTCTAATGTATTCCTCAAAACCATTATTACATTTTCTTTTGTGTAATTAGATATCCAGCTAACTGTAGATGAGTTGTTCACACATATGAGATGGATTTAATAAATGCTTCTATTAGACATATTTCAATTGTAATCAGAATGACCAACATTATTTGTATTTGTCAAACTCTGTATAGATAAGTAGAGTGTTTAAAATAGTTATATACTGTACATGTTTTGTTCTGTAAATTCTCTTATTATTACTATATTATTTTAGGTCTTATAAAAAATGTGTATGATTTTTTTTTTTGCCTTTATTACACTTGTTATTTTTGTAAGTGGAGAAATATTTTTTTGGAAATGTGTATAGTCGTGGTTATTCTCAAAAGATTTTTAATTAATTCAATACAAGATATTGGAATTTGTTTAACACTTTCTTGTTTAAGACATATCCCCCCACCCTGACACTGGCTATCCCACTGTTTTGTCGATATTATTATTTTATTACTTTCAATTAATTCCTTTTTGGTATCTACTAAAAGACACAATATGTAATAGTTTCTTGTATTATTACCTGAAATTAAATATTGTCACTACTACTGCCACTGAATGTAGAACGGTTATAGTTCAATTGGGTTTATTATGTAAATTCACACCAGTTCAACATAACACATTTATTACTCACTACTAAATAAAGCATGGATTAGTTGTAAGTTACTTGGAAACAAACATAGTCTATATTTTGTTAATGCATTAGTATACTGATAGTTTACAGAATGATCTCAACTGCAACTTTATTTATTAAATCATTTTAACCTAATATTATTCATTAGTAAGATTGTCGCAATACATAGGATCATTGTTTCAATCGGCCTACTTAAGTACTTCATCGGCGCAGGAGCCATCCAGTGACAAAAATGGAAACCAAGATAAATAAAATAGAAAATCATTAAACCTACTAAAACCAAAAATGGAAAACCCTACTAAAATAAAATAGAAAATCATTAAACTTTTCTTTTTAAATGGTCGGCATTGAAAAATGAGGGAATTTTCCTACAGACATTTAAAAAATAATTGGTAAAACACAAATTTAGAAAAATAATTGTTAAAAAATTAAATAATTAGATTACGGACTTAAAACATTAGTGATAGAATCTTCCGTTCCATGTTTTGAATTGCAACTTTCCTTAAACGAATCACAATTTTCAGTTCTTTATCGCATACAAAATATGTGTCTTCAAAAGTTGCAGGCATTTCAGTTTATATAATATAAGAGGACATAAATTCTGAATACAATAAAGTTAATTAGTATTTATTTCAAAAATAATTTTGAAAATTTTACGCAATATGGCCTTTTTTCTTTTGTTTTAACATGGCCTGATCACTCTGTTAGATTTAGTGTTGTTAAAACTTATGGCCTACACATATCCAAAACGAGCATACACATTGTATAATATTGCCTATTATATAACCTTTTTATAATACCTGTGCACAAAAGTAAAGCCCAAGTAAACAAAATATAATACCGACCAATTCTCCAATCACACAGTTCAAGTAATTATCTGTCACAGATAATGAACTCTGGACGATGTTGGAGGCTATTGAATATCTCAAAATTGAAGGAATATATTTTCTTTAGATTTCGACGAAATATCAAAGTACACACCCCAAACTAACATGTTAAACTGCTCGTAAAGTAACTTCGTGGCTCACGAGAAAACCCAAATTTTATTTATTTTGTTTTATCAATATTGTTTTCTCAGTCTCAACATGAACCATAATAGCTGCTATAGATCACCGTTACTACTAACCTAATACCGTTAAATGAAATACAGTTTTTGTCCTCTTGTTAGAGTAAAACCACAGATTTATTGATCTAACTTATTTGTGTTTGTAATAAATGTTTTAAAAACTTGTTCTGAATGGCTTAAATAGATTTATTAGTTAGACAAATCACAATATTTTCCAGAATTTGATAATATTCAAAAACTTTTTTAACGCATGGTAAATTCTTGATACTGAATAAATTAAGAAGCTTCAAAATATTACCTATGTTGTTAAAAATAGATCCAAGAATAAACTTTTTACTACTATGCCTCGTAATATGTAACTCGTAAACAGCAACTCTATACAGCTTTAAATCAGCTTACGATAATGATACCCAGGTTTGTTTTGTACAAAATAGGATAATTTGTTACATTATAAAATTTTACTTTTATCCGAAAAATAAACTCTAATTTATTATTTACCTAGGTCTTAACTAATATTAATGTGCCTATTATACCACTTCATTCTTGTTTTGTGAAAATTACTATAATGAAAATATTAAAAATTAACATATAATTCACACCACATTAAACATTTTAAATAAATACGTAAACTTAAAACTTTAATAGTATTTCATTCAGTTTCTTCTATCAGTACAATTCTGTTAAAACTAGATTTAAGAACTAAAAAAAAGAACCATATTGTGAATAAAGATCATGCTGGTGAACTTGGAGCATGTGTAGGGAAGCGATGAGAAAGCTTATCCGAAACAGTGAAGGAAGCCAAACGGTTCATTATCATATGACCACAAAATCGTTTAGAGATTGATCGTAAAGATTAAATGGTAGAAAGGTGTGGAATAAACGAATTTCCTAAAACACCCACGCGGTCGGGAGAAGGTTCACAAATTTGAAAAATATTGATTATGAATCCACAGTGAATAATAGACATCCCTTTCCAATAACCCTAGCAATGATTCTTTTTAAAGACTTATGTATGTAAAATGTCATACTAAAATTGGTGAATTTAGAAAAAAAAATTAATAGTGTTGTGTCTTTCAGAATTCTGGAATCGCCAAAAAGTTCTTCGTAACTTCCATCTCTTGTTTTTTGTAGTTTAGAATACCATTCCGTTCCACATACAATCTACAATTTCTTCTCCAAGATTTCAATGTATTTTTAATATTTCATAAGTATTCGCCCTGAGTCTGTAAAGAGAGAAAATCCACTTCAATCTCAATCTAGGGTTGATGTACGGCGAACTCTCCTTTACCTCAACTCACTGATCAATTAGATACCTACTCAAATAGTCGGCAAAATTATTCATAACTTCTGATTTGTGTTATAAAATGAAAATCATCAATATTAACAGATAGCCTATTAATTCTCCAATTTGGAGGCAACAATGATTTAATATATTGAAGTTCAACATTGTCCGAATTATCAAGAACATGTCTTCCCTAAAAATACGTTACCTTAAAATAATTCAAAATATAGACAAGACTCGATTTAATAAATATATACAGTGTTTCTCTTTACATAAGTAAGAACCCAAAAACAGCCATATTAACGTTCGTTTTAAATCTAGTAATTCACAACAAGTATCTTATGTGCACCCCTTTTTTAGAAACGTAAGCAAACCCCCTCTTTTTTATACAATCCCCATAAAGCACATTTTAATCAAATACATCAATATGTAGCATATATTTTTATTGGGAGAAATCCGACCCAACGTTGTTTAGGGCCTACACTCTATTTCACGGGTTATATATTACTTTTAATCATTACTAAATGAAGCTAAACAATAATTTTAAAAATAAACCTAATGACAAATTAGATCAAAACACACTAAAATTGGGGCCCCTAAAAATGATAGAAATAAATATATGAAGAAATAAGCAAAACATTTTCCAAAGGTAAAATTCCATGTCCCACGTTTAAATGTAACAGATAGATGCAGGTCTTTTTCAAATTAAAGAGCGATGAAGAAAAATATCTTATTAAAGAATACAGCACCTCCTTCTCAAAGTCTTTATCATTGCTGGGAATTAATAGCTACGACAAAGTCTATAAAACCCACCCCCTACCAAATATAACTATTAGATAGTGAACGCGCAATAAATAAAACATTGTTAAAGTTTTAAATTATCCTTTATAAAAGAAATTTCAATAAAAAGTAAGTAAGAAGTTTGTAAAAGCTTTCTTCGTAATTACTACTCATTAACCCACGGACCACCATAAAAAAATGTGATGTACTTTAACATTTACGGTTTTGTAAGATTTAAAATATTACTCCATATTTGAGGTTGAGAGTATCACAATGGTTACAAGATAGTTCTTTGTTCAAAAAAATACCTACTTACCAACTATTTGGTGTTACTTCCACCTCGTACTGATGTACGAGAGAGTTACCATCTCTCTGTTGTAATAAATACAATATATGCTCGGGGAACTTTTTAAATTAATAAATATCTCAAAGTATTTATAAATTAGTGATGTAAGCTCAATTCAAAATTGTTTACTCATATAATACTTGCATATGAATAATAGCCCAATTACATAATATTAATGTCGTAGGGTGCTTAGAATTAATTACGGAATTTGTTAACGCCTTATGATATAGAATGTTGTAGATATATAACTAAACTACGTCCCTATTATTGCATTTTTCATAAATAGAGGGGTAGGTTAGTTATAGTTTGAGCATTGTATCGCATACATCACAATGGTGACATTGTCCTTAGGATGCGTTTTAATTAATAAATGTATTTGTGTGAATTTGTGTTCAAGTTGTATTATAATTTAAAACATCTCACAACTCAAGATCAATATATATTTACAAAATATATTGCGCCTAAAATTAAAACATGTACAAAGCAAACTATGTATGAGGTTAGGTTATGGTGTGATGTTATTGAGTTAATGTTTATAAAAAACAACTTACTGTTTAAAGATAAAATTTAAGACCACTCACAGAAAATTCCAGCCTTAATCTGTAAGAGTTTTAATACTACAAAACTGGCTTAATAACACTGGAAATATATGGACTACATATATTTAATACTAAATAAAATACGTTAAAGACACTACAAAAGTCAAGAACAATTCAAAACTGGTTATAAAAGGGCAATACAAAGATATCACAATTCATTGATGAAATTAGTGCTTGATTGTTTTCGTGAATATTAGTAAATGTTATAAAACAAGAGTATTTACATTACTTAGTTTGGTTGAGTTGAGATTTCAATTCACTTTAGAGTACTTCTTAAAGCTAAATTTAAGTTTTGAAAAGAAAACTTTTGTTAATGGATATTACAATAATCAGGTAAGCCGGAATAAGACAATAATTATACTGTTGCCACACGTGTTTTAAGTTATTTAAACAATTTTTATGTGCATTTCAGTTCAAATTACTTGGATTAAGATATTGAGAGTTGTAAACAGTAAAATCGTGAAAGTCAAGAACTCAATATAATCAGTACACTATAAGCAGTAGGCAGTATACTGTGGGCAGTATAGTATAAGCAGACTACTATAAACAGTATACGCATTGTATATTATATCAATTGTTGCTTCTCTTGCTAAGGGGCAGAAGTTTATAACATAACAGTTCCTTTAAGAAATATAGGGAAACCACAAATTAGCAACATGGATAAAAAATAATATCGTTCCAGATACTGATAATAGGAAAATGAAGATTTAATAAACTATATCACAACTAGACTTGCGTCTTTTTAATTTTTAAAAGCCCTGAACACAAATAAAAACATGAATTCTTAAATTATTTATAAAAAGAAAAAAAAATGTTAGTTACTTGAAGTAAAATTTACAAAAAACATACTGCGCCAAAAGTTTAATAACTTTTTTTAAATTAAAAAATACCAAAAAATCGTCTACTAAAAGTAGAAGAACAAAACGTTCACTCTCGAGTAACTGTTATAAAAGCTCATAAAAAAATTAATAATTAATAAATTCGGATTTTTACCTCAAGAAGCAAAATGTGTGCTATGAGTTTTTGTTCAAGGCATCACTTTTATACTAATCTCAATAGGAATTCAAACATAATGTCTTATTATTAAACGGAAATCGATATCTGTTCTATTAGATTGTAAACTTCCTGTGTTTATTTTCTCGATGTTTTAATTTATTTATGTTTTTTTCCTAATCGGTGTGAAATCTAAAAGGATAATATTCGTTTTTAAGTCCTTTTACCATAAAGTTAAATTCAAGTTAATCTATATAATTTACTCCTTGTTTGAGTAGTTTATTTTAAACAAATCAAATGATGATAATTGTAATCAAGATGGTTCTGTTTTCATAAGGTCATAAAGGTTATGGTTTCATAAAGGAGAAGTACACTGATATCTCTGTCCTCTACGAAAACTACTATAAAGCTGAATTTCTACGGTTCCAATGAATATTTATTACAAATTTATTGCAATCCATTTAATTATTTTAGCTAAGTCGGGTTTACGTTCTATCTGTCGTGTTACTTGGGATGTCAAAGCTCGTTTAGCAACATTACTCATTCCGTGGTTTTGTATATTTAAAGGGTGATTAGACAAATGAGACATCCGGGACACAATAAACTAAGCGAACTTTGTACTTGTCAGATTTGTCCCTTATGGCATCACTGATGTAGAGTAAGGATTGTTTCAAAGGTAAACCTTGCAATATTCCCTTAAGTGATCAAGTTATAATAATTATATATTATTTGCATGCAACGATACATTGACGACTGTCTGTACATTTTACTCAACAACCCAACCGATTTTGTAATTTGTTTGAAGTTAAAGTTTTGAACCCTTCCTGGCTGTGCACATTTAATTTAAATTGAACCTATATAAATAACGGTTTAGAAATTTAATGTTTTCAAATATGTACTCTTATGGATGGAAGTTCTATTTTGATCTATTGTACTAGTATAATACATTGAAATAATACATATTTTTTGGTATATACCTCATCTGTCGTTTTTACTTTTGGAATTCAGTGAAAATAATTTAATTAGGATATTAGGGCGATCGTAAAGTAAACAGCGAAATAATAAAATCACTGTAAGTAGTGTTGAAATTATTGTGTTTTATCGGTTAAATTGTTTCTAAATATTAATAAAAATGACACTTTTTTATATTTATCGCTAGCTGTCTCTTTGATAACACATGAATCATTTCAAAGAGTAAATCAATTAGTGAACTAGAGTTAGGTATAATTAGTGAAGAATCGCCTTAGAATGTGTAAATGTTGTTTATTGATCTGAAAGTAGAATAGAAAAACATCGACTGAAAAGCCCAAAAAAATCAACCAGAAAATAATTCAAAAGTCAGAATATCTGATAAAGGTATATATTTAAATATGGCCTATATATTGATTTCATACAAAAACTGCAAAAGGACAACACCTATATTTGTTAAGAATTTTGTGAATGGTTTGTGATTGAAGGCAATCCTACTACATTTTCCACTGTTGAGGATATGCTTTATAGTAATTATGTCAATAATAATAGTTATTATTATTATTCCTAAGTAATTATGTCAATTGTCCCAACTGCCTTTACTTGGTTAACTATTCCCAATGGATGCAGGGGTAGTCACTTTTATATAAGGTAGTGAGATGTATGTTGTCCAAACAGATGCCGTCAACAAAGAATTACTACTAACACTATAAAATTATTTTTATTAAACTCTTCAAAATTCACATGGGAATTAAGTATATTAACAATTTAACCTAAAAATTGTTTGTAGGTTGAAGTATAGCATACTCATGAGGAATATATAAGTGTAATAATTTTTTATTAGTAAAATATATTTCTTGTGACGAAAATGTTGAAAAAAAATATCAACATCAAAAGTGTTGACGAGTTGAATTGTTTAGCTTATAATAAAATATAATACTATAACACACGACTAAGAAATATTATTAATTAAAATTTTAAGTTTAACTACCATTAGACAGTTAAATTTTACAAAAAGGTTATTCACACAAATATCGGATTTATTAGATCATAAACACAAGCAATTTTATTTTTTCTTCTTGCTTATTTTGTTATTATTTTTTTTAAATCAAAGTAATGTCATTAAGTATACAGTTTTTTAAACCCATTGACAAGAAAGGGTAAATTCAATTAGGTGTCAACTGTTCTAGGCCCTGTTATTTAGGTTTTAAAAAATAACTATAATCCAGACTACGGGAAAGATTATTTTGTTTTGTTGTAACTTTCAACTCTTAATGTTTGATTAAAATCGCCCTATTCACGATTATGTTAAAGTTGCCATTCTACTTATTAATTAATAGCAACAGACGAGGTACTTAAGGGTAATAATGTATTATTTCAAAACTTTAAAACAAATTTAATCGGTCGGGTTGTTAAGTAAAATATACAGACAGTCGTCAATGTACTCATTGCAAGCAAATAATATATAATTATTATAACTTGATCACTTAGGGAATATTGCAAGGTTTACCTTTGACAAATTCATTACTCTACATCAGTAATGCCTTGAGGGACAGATCTGTCATGTACAAAGTTCGCTTAGTTTGTTGTGTCCCGGATGTCTCATTTGTCTAATCACCCTTTGGGTATACAAATACACGGAATCAGTAATGTGGCCAAAAGAGCTTTGACATCCAAAGTAATACGATTGATTTCAACGTAAACCAGCTTAGCTAAAATAATTAATTAATTGGTTCAGTAAAACAGAACAACCTAAAAAAAAATTATAATGAAACCACGTTCCTGTTAATATTAAATATAGTTGGAACTTTTTTTGTATAATTTTTACAAAAAAGAAATGAAATAACCAGAAGAAAAACTTACATATTAGTATGAAAGTTGATAGGTTTTATCAATTGAAAATAATATTTTAGTAAAATTTTATATTTAATATGTTAACAAACTGTTAAATAATAATAAAAGTTTTAACAAATTTAAAACGGAATTTCACTTTTAAAAATTATATCGTTTTAATCAAACTGTTATTAAAATATACAATATTTCCAATATATCATTTTATTCAAATTTAAAAACTACATTAAATTTTATATACAAAAATTGTATAACACAATTTAAAGTGTAAAAACAATATAAGGGCTCAGTATTTCGAATGTTAGTTGCAATCGGTGGAACTTCATACGTAAAGAAAGTGTTTGTTATCGTTGATTATGATTGACATAATATTTATTTGTCGGTCTTATGAAACGATAGTTCTATCGTATATTCGACGACCCTTCAGGAGTCTAGAAACAGCTTTTCTGCTCATTGTGACGATCTAAAGTATATCATCACAAAGGTCGAGGCCTGTAATCAGCTGTTGTACAAGAAAATTGGAAGAAATTCGTTTCCACATAATCAGTTCCTTCAAAGTGTATAAATATTATTAACACATAAAGTTAAAATACTGACTCAATCAAATATTTGTTGTGTAATACTACATATTAAGTTTAATTTGATAAGCTTTTAATTTGATTCGTATTATGTGTTAGTAATATAAGCTATAACCATGTGTATTAAACCTTATCTGTGTAATGTATATTGATTGACTGGATGTGACGTCATGAACATACGTTTGGTTAATGATATTTTATGTTGGTAAATACATCTCAACTGCTTCAGGTCTATTTGTCTACTTAAACGAATATTTGTGATTAAGTTAAATACGTATTGCTTTATTCTGCTAAAATATACAATCTGAAGAGAAGCATTTGTAATTATTACATTTTTAAATTGTTTCTTATAGCTTTACTTCAGATTCATTTAAGTAAAAAGCTAACGATAAAATAAAGTTTTATTTCACAAAAGTCATCTCATTCTCGAGTTGTATAATATATCACTAATCAATTGTAAGATAGTAAAACACTAAACGAAACTAAAAAGAATTGCAATTGTATAGATGGGATCGTAGTAAAGTTTGTTTTCTACACGATAATATTTGTAGTATGCGGACATAATTGTCTAATTTATGTAGAGGTGTCACAAAAATCAAAGGAATATAATATTACAGTTTGAATGTTATCAATTTGTAAATATGGTTTTTATTATTTCTAAAAAAAATAAAACATCATAATTCCAAGGTCTAGAAGAATTTTTTTTTCCTAGTATTAAAATTGTGTTATTTGTTAAAACATATCAACAAATTTTAACTTTAATGATACATGACGAGTTTTTTAGAAACTTTAATTTTACAAATATTATGTTTTGTCAACTTTAAAACGTGTTTATAACCCATATATAACATTTTTTTCTATATCAGGCTACATTCAACATAAAGTTAAATTGGAAGAGATTACTAATATGTTAGTCCATCCATTGGTTTAAACATGTACAATTACGCGATTCACTAAACCGACTTCCATTACATGACTGAGTTAGTCACTCCAACACGATTTCTCAACATGTTATAAATTTTTTTAACGTAAAGTAAGTCTCTTGAAGGCTAACTTTTGAAACCCAAATTATCAGTAACAAAAATAAAAACAATTGTTTCTATTTCTTGTTCTAAAAAATCGTATATTATCTTTTTCATATAGTCAGTTTTATTTCTTATATAAATATTTTAAACCATTGCACTTTATTTTGGATTACAGTCAGATTCTGTTCTCTCTCTGTAAATCTAATTACTGAATTATTCAAGACGTTTTTCTCAGAGTAATTAAGTGTAATATTTATTTCATTAGCCTCTCCAGTTAGTTTATACTCACTATAATTAGCAAGGGGGAAAGTCTTCTTTGATTCAAAGGAATTCTTTTTGCATTAAATTACAATATTTAGCTGTCTTTACATTATATCATTGATGAAGATTTGAAGTAATGCTTTCTCATTCAGAATGAAAGAAGAAACTTTGTTACCAATGGTTCTGTAAACTTTAGACATAGCTTATTTTAATGTTTTAATACATTCAATATATGTTTCTGGTAAATACAATGTGGCCACTACATACAGAGTAACGTGACACAAAAAATACAATATTAAATAATATTTTATATATACTATTCGTATCTGTCAAATGTAGTCTTTATTTTTATTTTAACTTTACCTTCTTGTGGCTACATGTTTCGCTGCCACAGGCAGCATCATCAGGCCAGCTTAATGTTCATCAAACACTTATAGATACACAACACTTGTGACACATATTTTTATACATTTTTGTACACGTCATATAATAAATAAATTATGTTTAACATTGTTACTCTTTTGAGGTACCTCCTTCTGGTGTATTTCCTTTAAAACTGATTTGGAAAGGTGAGATGCAAAAGTTAAAATAAAAATAAAGACTACATTTTACAGATACGAATAGTATATATAAAATAAAATATATGTAGTTCTAGAGCTGTTCAACAATGAATATTAAATAATACTTTAAATTTAAACAAAATACAACTTATATGGAGATATAGTACAAATTATGTACCTTACCCCCTGATTGTAAAATACCATTGTAGCGACAGACACGCTACCCCTTTGTCATCATTAACGCTAAACTAAATTGTTGTACAGATATATATATCTATAATAATAAAAGCCAAAACCCACTCACTGACTGACTGACTGACTCACTGATCACGAAATCTCAGGAACCACTGAACGGATTACAATGAAACTTGGTACACAGCTTCCTCATAGGTCCTAGACGCGCACTAAGAACCGGTTTTGAAAAATTCAATGTATAACCGCGGAAATCGTGAAAAAACCGCGAAAAGTAAAATACATTATTTTTTGTAAACTATGAAGCGTACAAACGTGAAATTCGGCAAACATGTTCATCCTGGTGTCTAGGTGCTCGCTAAGAAACGTTTTTAAAAAAAATCAATGTCTAACCGCGTAAATCGCGAAAAACCGCGAAAAGTAAAATACATAATTTGTTGTAAACCATGAAGCGTACAAACGTGAAATTAGGCAAACATGTTCCTCCTGGCGTCTAGGTCCTCGCTAAGAAACGTTTTTAAAAAAAATCCAGGTCTAACCGCGTAAATCGCGAAAAACCGCGAAAAGTAAAATACATAATTTGTTGTAAACCATGAAGCGTACAAACGTGAAATTAGGCAAACATGTTCTTCCTGGCGTCTAGGTCCTCGCTAAGAAACGTTTTTAAAAAAAATCCAGGTCTAACCGCGGAAATCCGCGAAAAAACCGCGAAAAGTAAAATACATTATTTTTTGTAAACTATGAAGCGTACAAACGTGAAATTCGGCAAACATGTATTATTCTCACTGTATTTAAACACGAAACCTAGAGTTCTGAAATTCGGTACATGGTTTCGGGTAAGTTCTTAGAGGCGTACTAAGAAAGGGTTTGAAAACCTTTTACTCGAAGGGTAGCTAACACCCCTATTACAATATTTTCAGTCAAACGCATATATTTGTTATTAATACATTTTTTCGGTGGCTGTTATTTAGATTAACAACTACAGCGGTTTTTGATCATTGTGAACACTCATGACAAGGCCTAGGACTGCACGCCACAGTTTGCAAGTGGCCTTATCAGTAGGCTGCAGGTATCAGCTGATAAGGGGTCTACATTGCCCCCTACCAGTCAGTCTAGCTACAGACTTTGCTACTTGCTTTGTTTTTTCCTGAACCTCTACACACTTCTGTTCACTTCAGTTCTGTTCTATACGTCAATATATTTTGATCATTTTAGGCAAGACTGATTCCGTTTTCCCTTTTACTTGATACATATAATATTTATATTTCTCTCTATTGTCTTTCTATTTATATATCTCTACTTTCTCACTATGGAAGTCATCAACGTGGATGGGGTGCCTACTCCCCACCATGTATTGCCTATCAATCCTGATGGTCAGTGCTTATTCTCATCTTTGGCTTACTTCGTATACGGCACTGATTCACAAGGTTTCCAAGTTCGGACCAGTGTTGTACAGCACGTTACTAACAATTGGTGCCGATTTAAACCATTCACCTTAAATCGGACGGGGGGCATTTACAGAACAAAGGCAGAATATATGGCTGATATGAGCAAACCGGGAACTTTTGGGACAACATGTGAAATAAAAGCAGCCTCTGAAATATTCCCCTATGAGCTGCAGGTTTACACAGACCAAACTCTGTTAACCAGTTTCGGGCAGCCGGTTGAGGGAATAAAAAGACTAAGGTTTACTGGGCCACTGACAGCAGGCCACTTTGACGTCCTTATTCCCTTAGATCCTGATTCCTCTCTGACGTCTGACAATGTGAATGTGGAGGCTAATCTTGGGGAAATCCAGGACCCTGCCAACCTCTCACCCACTGATCTCCCACACTCCTCATCCCCGTCTCCAGTAAATTCCCTTACTATATCTAATACTACTGTCTCAGATCACCCCTCCGTAAATTGTTCTAAAACAAACAAGAGACGGGGGAAGAAAAGGCGTAAGCGATTTTCCAATATTAATCGTACAAAACGTCACAGGCAAGCAGTAAATAAATATAGTGAGAACAATCCTGAAGTCAATCGCGCATCCGTAAAAAAATACAGTGAGAAAAATCCTGCAATACATCAGGCGGCTGTAAAAAAATACAGTGAGAAAAATCCTACAATACATCAGGCGGCTGTAAAAAAATACAGTGAGAAAAATCCTACAATACATCAGGCGGCTGTAAAAAAATACAGTGAGAAAAATCCTACAATACATCAGGCGGCTGTAAAAAAATACAATGAGAAAAATCCTACAATAAATCAGGCGGCTGTAAAAAGATATAGTGAGAAAAATCCCGAGGTAAACATAAGTGCTGTAAAAAAATACAGTGTCAAGAGAAGTGAAATAAATTTGTTGCCATGGTCTGTTAAATCAATGTCGGGATTCAAATACAATAGCGATACTGATTACAACAAAGATAAGACTGTTGCCTTAGGTTGCATGACAACATGTAAGTGGTGTAAAGCTAGAAAATGGAAAGATGAAAGTCCTGGTCTGTGCTGTGCTAATGGAAAAGTCCATCTGCCCTTTCCTCAGCCTATGCCAGAGCTCATACAAGCTCTTCTGACAAACAATCACCCTCTTTCTGAACACTTTCTCTCAAACATCAGGCAGTACAATAACTGCTTTCAAATGACTTCCTTTGGAGGAAAAGAGATTAAAGAAGGCAACTTTATGCCAACCTTTAAAGTTCAGGGGCAGGTGTATCATCTAATCGGGAGTCTTTTACCTTCTTCAGAGCGGGAGCCAGCATTTTTACAAATATACTTTGTTGGTGATGAGGATAAAGAGTGTCAGCTACGGTGCAATAATGCACCTTCTGTAAAACCGTCGTTAGTGAGCGAACTCCAGAAAATATTACATGAGACAAATCCATACATTAGGGACTTTAAAATGGCGATGGAGATTGCACCAAAAAACGAAGGGTTTCAGGTGGTAATAACAGCTGACAGAAAACCCGCAGGTGCACATAGAGGTCGGTACAACAAACCCGCAACAAAAGAAGTGGCTTTGGTGATCGTAGGTCAAATGTTTGAAAAGCGAGACATCATACTCCACAGCCGAGATACACGACTGGTGCGCATAAGTGAGACTCACCGTGCTTACGATGCGTTACAGTATCCACTCATATTCTGCCGTGGGGAAGATGGTTACTCCGTTAACATACCTCAGCTTGATCCGACCACCAAAGTTGCTTTGAAGAAAACTGTATCGGCTTCCACTTTCTATGCATTTATACTTATGGAAAGAGAAGATAAAGAAAACCTAATTTTACGTTATCGCAGTCTCTTAAATCAGTTTTTAACTGATATGTTTGCTAAAATTGAAACTGAACGATTGAACTTCTTGAGACATAACCAGAGTAAATTACGAGTTGAGGAGTATGTGCATCTGCGAGATGCAGTCGATAAACGTGATGGGCAAGTGTCAGAGCTAGGGAAATTAGTGGTCTTACCTTCCAGTTTTACCGGGGGGCCTCGCTACATGCACGAGAGGACACAAGACGCTATGACTTACGTGCGCCATTACGGAAGACCTGATTTATTTATCACCTTTACATGTAACCCTAAGTGGTCTGAAATACAGGAACAGTTACACGTTGGACAGGCTCCTCATTCTAGGCACGACGTAATAGCGCGAGTGTTTCATATAAAAGTAAAAAAAATTGTCCAGTTACTTCGAAAAGGCTGTATTTTCGGGCCAACTAGGTGTTACATGTATACAGTAGAATGGCAGAAGCGTGGGCTGCCTCACGTTCACATCCTACTGTGGCTTACCAATAACATTACACCCAGCCAAATTGATAATGTCATTAGCGCTGAAATACCGGACCCTACTCTAGATCCCACACTGCATGAAATAGTGAAGTCAGCCATGGTACATGGCCCCTGTGGAAACCTCAACAGAAATTCTCCGTGTATGGTGAACGGCTCTTGCAGTAAGCGATACCCTCGCCCTCTCACCAAGGAAACGCGGACTGCTGAAGACGGTTACCCACTGTATCGCAGGCGCTCTCCCACTGACGGGGGATTTACAGTGAAGGTGAAAGACGTTGACTTGGATAACAGGTGGGTAGTGCCGTACAACCCTGTTCTGTCACGCACCTTTGAGGCTCACATCAACGTTGAAATATGTAACTCCATAAAATCTATAAAATATATATGTAAGTACGTAAACAAGGGCAGTGATCAGGCAGCGTTTGGTCTACAGAACGAGTTTGATGAGGTTACACGGTACGAGTCGGGTCGCTACATCAGTAGTTCAGAGGCTGTTTGGCGGATATTCTGCTTCCCGATCCATGAAAGGTATCCACCCGTCATGCATCTTTCAGTCCACCTAGAAAACGGCCAAAGAGTGTACTTTAGCCCGGACAACATTGGAGATAAGGCCAAAAATCCACCTAAGACAACTTTATTGGCATTTTTTAATCTCTGTAAATTAGACTCTTTTGCTCGGACACTATTGTACAGTGAAGTTCCAGCCTTCTATGTATGGAAGAATAACAAGTTTTCCAGAAGAAAGCAGGGTAAGAGCGTTCCCGGACACTCTGGAGTAAAACAGGACGATGTTTTAGGTAGGGTTTACACTGTGCACCCTTTGAATGGAGAGTGCTACTATCTCCGTATTTTACTCCATGAGGTTCGAGGACCCACATGCTTCAGTGATCTGAAAATGGTTGATGGAGTAGTTCACCCCTCTTTTAAATCAGCCTGCAGAGCACTGGGATTACTGGAGGATGACAATCACTGGCATCACACTCTCGAAGAAGCCGCCATCTCCAACTTTCCACACAAGATTCGAGAATTGTTTTCAGTGATGTTAGTGTTCTGTCAAGTTGCTGATGCCCTCAAACTTTGGGAAAACTACAAAGAAAGCATGTCGGAGGATGTAGCCATGAACCTTCAGAAGGAGCTTCAAGAGGGAGTGCTGCCTGATGTGGCTGTGGTGTATAACAAAACCTTGGTTCTATTGGAGGATATGGTTTTTGCTATATCTGGCCACCACCTACTCCAGTATGGCCTGCCTACTCCTTCTCGCAACGAAACTGTTGACTCAGTCAACCGTGAGTTACTGAGGGAGGTTTCCCATGATATAGCTGAATTATCAGAGTTGGTCCAAAAAAACGAGCCTAAACTTAATAGTGAACAAAAGAATGTATATGATACATTGATAACCAGTATTCACTGTGAGACTGGACAACTATTTTTCTTGGACGCTCCGGGAGGCACTGGGAAGACCTTCCTCATTAACTTATTGTTGGCTAGAATAAGAAAAGACAGAAATGTTGCAATAGCTGTCGCTTCTTCTGGAATTGCCGCTACCTTACTTGCTGGGGGAAAAACAGCGCACTCCACTTTCAAGTTACCTCTGGACCTCAACCGCCATGAAACTCCAACCTGCAATATTTCTAAACAGAGTGACATGGCCCATGTTTTGAGGCTTTGTAAGTTGATTGTGTGGGATGAGATTACCATGGCACACAAGGGAGGGTTGGAGGCACTTCATAGAACCTTACAGGACTTAAGAAATAACAACAACTTGATGGGTGGAGTGACTGTACTTTTAGCAGGAGACTTTAGACAGACCTTGCCTATCGTTCCAAGAGGAACTCGCGCCGATGAGGTGAAGGCATGTCTTAAGTCATCGTACTTATGGCCAAGAGTAAAAACTCTATATTTGAATGTTAATATGAGGGTACAGTTGATGGGTCATTCAGAGATTGAACAATTTTCAAATCTTCTTCTACAAATAGGAAATGGTCAATTAAAGGAAAACGATGGTAAAGTCAAACTTCCACACAATCTCTGCACTATTGATAGCCAAATAGAATCCTTCACTGAGCACATTTATCCTAATTTGAAAAGTATGAGCATCATTGATCCATCTTGGTTAAAACAAAGGGCAATACTTACACCAACAAATGAGTCAGCAACAAATATTAACAACTTTCTCTTAGAGCTGCTACCATTAGAGGAGATGAAGTATGAATCAGTTGATTGTGTTGTTGAGTTAGAGGAAACAGTCAACTACCCTGTAGAGTTCCTCCACACACTAAACCCACCAGGGATTCCTCCTCACAGCCTCCGCCTCAAGGTGGGAGTACCTATCATGCTGATTCGAAACATCAATCCTCCAAAACTGTGCAATGGCACCAGACTCCAAGTTAAGACTCTCCATAAGCATGTGATCGAAGCCACAATCATCACTGGTGTAGGCCAGGGGGAAACTGTCTTCATTCCGCGAATCCCTTTGATTCCATCGGATTACCACTTTGAATTCAAACGTCTACAATTTCCTGTCAAAGTATGTTTTGCTATGACAATCAGTAAATCCCAAGGTCAGACTTTGAAGATAGCTGGTGTTGATTTGCGGAATGATTGTTTCTCCCACGGCCAATTGTATGTCGCCTGCTCCAGAGTCAGCTCACATGAAAATTTATTTATTTTGCAACCGGAAGGTGAAACTTCCAATGTAGTTTACCGTGAAGTGCTGCAGTGAATAGGCCAGTTATCAAATTCAGGATGAGATCGTAATGTTTACCATTTCCATCTGACGGCAGTAGGCACGGGGACCTGCCTAATAACTAAAACTCCCCAACTTTACGTTGACGGCAGTAGGCACGGGGACCTGCCTAACAATTAAAACTCTCCAACTTGATGTCGACAGCAGTAGGCTAGGGGACCTGCCTAATAATTCAAACTCCCCAAATTTACGTTGATGGCAGTAGGCACGGGGACCTGCCTAATAATTAAAACCTCCCAACTTGATGTTGACGGCAGTAGGCACGGGGACCTGCCTAATAATTAAAACTCCCCAACTTGGTGTTGACGGCAGTAGGCAAGGGGACCTGTCTAATAATTAAAACTCCCCAACTTGATGTTGAAGGCAGTAGGCAAGGGGGCCTGCCTAATAATTAAAACTCCCAACTTAATGTTTACGGCAGTAGGCTAGGGGATCTGCCTAATATTGAAAACTCCCTGACCCGGACTTGACATGAGAAACGACGTATGGCCACCTCCCTGTGGTGTTTCTCGGGTAACGCTAAGAGCCATACACTTTAAAGATTACAAAAAGTAAACATACAAAAGGTATTGTATTAAGATTTTAATTGAATTAAATAGATAATGTAGTATTCCGTAGCGAAGCACGGGTATGTCAGCTAGTATATATATATATATATATATATATATATATATATATATATATATATATATATATAGTTATATTTAATTGTCAATTGTTTTGTATTCTATACTAGTTGTAAATCAATAGCGCACAGCAAGAGAGAGACCACAGTGAGGGGACACGGCCTTGCAGAGTGCAGCTCCAAATTTCCTATAAATACCGGCCTCACTCGCTTCAAAATGATTCTGTTTCACAGAGTCACCTACAACACTCCTCTCTCTCTCTCTCTCTCTCTCTCTCTCTCTCTCTCTCTCTCTCTCTCTCTCTCTCTCTCTCTCTCTCTCTCTCTCTCTCTCTCTCTCTCTCTCTCTCTCTCTCTCGTTGCTCTTGTTACCTAAATTATCTTGTTTTCTTTTTTTTACCTTAATTGTCTTTTCTTCCGTGGTTTGTCGGCTGATCCCGGTAGCACGGACACCCCGTTTGTTATTTGAAGGCTGGTCCTTCCTGGAAGGACGTTCCAACCTCCGAGCAGTCGTCGGTTGATCCCGACGGCACTCTACCTCATCCGTTGTCTGAGGGCTGATCCCCTCGGGACGAACTCCTACCACGTCATTTCCTACTGAATACGCATATTGTCTAAACCAAAATCCAGCACTAACAACCATTTATTATAATCACAGTTTTAGAGAGATTATAATATAGCCATTGATGCCACTAAACCCTGAAACAACGACGGTTTCATATGAAAACTATCTTAATACCCCATCAAAATGGTACACGTTTTTTGATGTACCAATTCGTTTAAACAAAAGTTCTGCCTCTTTATATATTAATGCAATTAAAATTACACAAAGTTATATCGAGTTTTAGAGAAAATCATAACTAAATTAAAGAGTCTAACAGTTAGGTAATCAATAACTTTTATATATTTTTTACTAAACATAATAAACTCGAAAACGTTTGAATTCATATATATATAACAAAAACATAACAGTCGCAAATCTTGAAATTTACTATTTATCGTCAGATTAAATACTTTGTTGATAAAAGCAGTTTAAATTTCATTTATTTATTATATTTCTTCAGCTTGTCAAGTTTTGTTCAGCATGTGTTCCTTTTTAAATGAACAAAACTTGACAAGCTGAAGAAAAATAATAAATAAATGAAATTTAAACTGCTTTTATCAACAAAGTATTTATCTGACGATAAATAGTAAATTTCAAGATTTCTATAATGAAAACACCTACGCTCAGAAACCACATGAAAACTTTTAGTGAACGTTGTTTTAAAACGGAGATGAAAACAACAACTTATTGCACTTATTAATGTTTTACTAGTTTCAAATGAATTTTTAAATTATTAATGTTTTACTAGTTTCAAATGAATTTTTAAATTGAATATCAACTGGTATACGCCATTGATCGTAATTGAAAAATAAACATACAAACAACTAACAAACATACAACGTAAATGCCAATCGTTATTATAGAAACTTGAATCACTTGCTTATCATTAAAATAGTATAATTAGACTTTTTTAAACGTTTAATCTGGCGAAGTCACAACTTCTATATTATTGAACACTTTGCTCTATACAGCGGTCATAAAACAATTTTTAACCCATTTAGAAATCGCCATGGCATAATTTTATTTATTTTAAGAAATAATATTTTATTTACAATGCATGCTACTAGTGCATGGCTCTTCCTCTTACTAACTGTCAGTCAATGACACCACCTGGAACCAACAATAAGAATAAAGATAAAAGTTATCAATAAGGCATAGACGGGTTTGTAATCAGAATTGGTGATAGACAGTGATAACTAATTCTTCCCTATCCTCCCTAAAAAAGAGTGGAAAACTGAGTTTTATTAAGACCAGTAAAAGAAAACATTTGAAATAAATAATTTTATGAGATTTCTATTACTTATTATGTGATTGGTATAACAAATTTAATAAATCTGAGATATATCTACATTTTACCAATCATTAAATTATTTTCATCTTCACTTGACTTAATCATAGGAACTGTTCCCTCTATCTATAGCAACTTTCTCAAAGTTAAAGTATAGACCGTTCAACGAAAACATGACTATTCCGTAATTAACCTCAACCAATGGATTTTCAATTTAAAGTCAACGTCTATTTAAGTTAGGATCCAACCGAAATTTGAAACGTTCACTGAAATATCAACAGCTAAAGGGGCGTCAGAACTTTATAAGTAAACTAAATAAATAACGAAATATTTTAACACAATCTGAGTGCGAATCAATATCTTTTATGTATCTACACCATTAAGTAATTTATTCCAAACCTTCTCCATTAGATTGGATTGTTCTAATTAAGTTAATCGAACCAGCCTATTGAACCATTTGAAGTCACTACATTTGTATGGTATGTTATTTAATAATATAAGCTGCATTCCAAGGAAGTATTTAAATTAAATAATTGCTTACGTACACACGTTGTTGCTATATCCTAATATCTATAGTTTGTTTCACGTAAAATAAGTTTAAAAAGTTAGCAAAGTTGCTGCTTCTACGAAAACATATGTCTATTGAATGTAAAATAAATATCATTATTACCAATAAATTATTAAAATTGTAAAAAATTTAACAGAAAATAAAGACATGCTTCAGGTTGTTAAAGTAGCATTACAACTACAAAACAAATTACTATAGACTCTTTATGAGGAAATGGGGTTGCGATTAGCAATTGGGACTAACTGAAGACCCATTGTGAATTCGCTCTATTTGACATGTAAAACTACCTTTATTAATATTTTACTTAGTTGTGTGACTTGCCAGACGGTGCCATCTATTCTGGTTTTTTTAACTATATTTGCTGTCATATCTTCTAGTTTCTAGTATTGTTTTCTTGAAGAATGTAAGAGATTTTAAGACATTGAATTATTGGGAGACACTTTATACAAATTTTGTTTTTATTTATTTTTATTATATTTTTTGTTATATATATTCTGATTTATTGTTTGTGTATATTTGAATTTAATTTTTAATAAATTGTGTTATCTGGTTTAATTATAATTATACTTACCTTTTGCGTGTTTGTTTGTTTAAATTCAATGTAAATGTATAATAATATCTCCTTACACTCTGGCATATTTGTGGTTTTTTTAAATATTATTATTTATTTACATCATTTATGGCATACATAGTACAGCAGTGTTTCGGTATTCAATTCAGTTGTCATACCTTAAATACATATACAACCATCACTTACAACACACAAAATACAAAATATACAATACAACAAATACACAAGGTAGAAATTTTATAAAATACAAATAAATTAAGACACAGTGAACCATGTATACATGTTATCCCTTATTAATGAATTATGTGAGTAGTCATTCTGAATACAAAATGCATCCCAGGCACCCAGAGATACTCCTCCAATGAATAAAAGTATGCCTCAAGAGGTATCCTCTGAGTGTATCCACGAATATTCTTGAAACAACTTTATCCGGAAGTTTACTAAGTAATTTTAAATCAGAGTAATAAACGCCACGTTCTAACAATTTTTTCACAGGGTATTGCAGCACTTTTTTCCTCGTGAGATATTTATGGTTATGTTGTTTTCCTTCGAACATACTCTGGTTCGACTTAAAAAACACCAACATTTCATAAATTTAAATAGATGGAAAAGTCAGATTTCTATATTTTTTCCAAAAAAAGGTCTACATGATTGATTAAATTTCAAATTAAACATTACTCTTATTATTCGTTTCTGAATACGGAAAATTTTAAAAGCATCGACAAAGTTCCTCCTAAAGACTACCCCATGTCTAAACCGAGATATACATATGCAGATTAAACTGATTTTATGGTTTTTACGCTGGTAATCCTTGAAACTATTCGGAGAGTAAAGCATGCAGATGCCAAGAAATTCGCAATCTTTGAAATGTGATATCTCCAATTTATATTTTTTACACAATAACACCAAGAAAATTTACATAAACTGTGTTTATGATATCTTCCTGACTTGTAACAATAATGGTATTTGGATTTGATTTTATTTTAAATTGTATTAATTTAGTGTTTGCTACATTTAATTTCAAATTATTTGCTATAAACCAATCGTTGGCCTTTGACATTGCCAAAGTTGTTGATATAGCTAAGTCTACACTACTTTGCCCAAACACCGTCAAAGTAAGGGAGTAGTAAAGTAAATCAGTATACTACTGATTTTGCAGGACCAGAGTTTTCAGGTAAATCGTTCAGATAAATTAAAAAGAGTAAAGGCCCCAAACTTGAACCCAAGCAAGGTACACTACGAGGTTCGGACTCCCAATTAGAGTCACAGGAGTTGAGTGAGAGAGCTGTCAGTAAACCTTCTGCTTTCTGTTAAATAAATATGACTTTATCCAATTAATTATTTTATTTACCCCTTATATCATAAAAATCAAGTTTTCCCATTATATGGGAAACACAGTCAAAATCCTTTGACAAATCACAAAATACTGATGCAACCTGACCTTTTCTATCAATACTATATATATATATATATATATATATATATATATATATATATATATATATATATATATATATATATATATATATATATATAATCATATCCAGAAGAGAAAAATAGCAGAAGAGGTAGAGAACCCCTTACAGAATCCAAACTGATCTTATTTAAAATAATATTTTTTCCAAGGAAACAAATTATTCTAGTCATCATTGATTTTTCAAATTTTTTTTTGAAAAAACTGATAACGACGCTATTGGACAGATAGTGTTATAAGATAATAACATCTTTATTATCACCCTTATTAAAAAGTGGTCTTATAATAGTAAGTTTTAAACTATCTGAGAATATACCTGATCCATGTGAATTGTTTATAAGACGGGAGAGCGTTTTTGAAATTAAAGCCTTTAACACGGATCTTGGGATTGCATCCCAGCCTACCGACTTCTTGTTTTTTAAATTTATAATAATTTTGTAAATTTCAGAAGGAGTGGTGGGATAAAGGTACAAGCAGTCTGGAACTCCATTTATCCTTTCCTTTAAGAAATTACATGTATTTTTGACATCTGCTTTGAGCTTCAGATCACCTGTAACATTATAAAAATGTAATTGAATTTACTTGCTATATCACTTGGTTTCTTAATTAGATGTTTATCTTGCTTTAAAATAATGTCATAATTTTGATGCTGCTTTGCTCTCACAGTCTCTTTATGGACTACTTGCCACCCACATTGCCCTTGCCTTATTTTCAGCACCAAAAATGTATTTGTCATTAGCCATGCATTTTGCATCCCGAATGACTCCTCTCAATATCTTACAATAGGCTTTATATTTTAGTAACATAACAGGACAGCTGTAGGATCTCAATGAGTCATAAAATTCACGCTTATGTTGACAAGAGCGTCTAATACATTTTTTTATCCAATGACCTGTTTGTCTCTTTCTTTGAGTTTTATAATTTATAAGGGGGAAAGCCTGTTCGAAATACAAGTTAAATGTTGTAAAAAAAATTTTATACTCATTATTTAAATCATATGAAGTCAATTAAATTTCAGAAAAAATTTCACATCGCAACCGTGAGATGGAATAATTCATATTACTATTATTGTAAATTTAATTCTTTTATACTTTGGTTTCAAACCACAGGTTTGCTTGAAGTTCTCTAGTAACACAGAGAGGCCCATATGATCCGATAATCTGAGTTCACATAAACTAATTGTTGGTTTAAAATTTTGGAATATCTTATCAATGAATGTTTTTGATTCAGGAGTTATTCTCATTGGTCGGTGAAAATTGATTAACAGATTATAAGTTTTTATGAATTCTAAAAGTTCCAATTTTTCTTTTTTTTATTTTTAGAAAACTTTATGTTAACACCAGTTAAAACTAACATTTTATTTTTTTGATCGCTTAAATACTTCCTTCAATAATAATTAATCTAATTTTTTTCATAAAAATGCAGATATCAGACTTTGGAGCTCTGTACATAGAAACGACCATCATGACTGACCATTAGGCAATTTTAATGCAGTGATAGCAAATTCAAAAATGCTTTCTATGCTTGGGTTATTTAACTTATTCACTTCTAGAGATTTAACATGATCTCTGATGAAAACTGAAATTCCTTCTCCCCTGATATTAAAACGTGAGAAACAGGAGCTCAATCTGTAACCTTCAAAAAGTATGTCGTCGTTTCAATTTTCAGTGTTGACTATTATTTACTATATTATTTATTGTTAATTGTATTTCTATTTAATTTTAAACAGTATTATTATTTATTTTATATTATATTATATAGGCCCATATATATATATATATATATATATATATATCCTGTATTTTAGTTTATGTTTTTTCATGTTTACTATTTCAATTTCTCCTTTTTGTGATTAAAAATTATATTCAATTTTAATTTCTTTATTTCGTGTTTGTCTATTATTGTGTTTTATTTTTATATAAGTATTGTTTTTTTTTCTATTTCTTGCTCACTAAAATGTATTTCTCACATTTGGGTTTATTTATTTATTTTTCATTTGTCACTATGTCGTTATTAGTGTTTCAATGTTTTAAATATACAGATTAAAGTGTACAAATCAAATAAGCTACACAAGAAAGACACAACACAATACACTACACTTGTACAACACTCTACACAGTACACTACACAATATAATATATAATATAGTACACAATACACCAAGTTTCACTGAAAATAATGACATAGTCATTAAAATATGGTCTTGAAAATATAAAGTTTTAATTTTGGAAAATTGTTTTGCTATCATTTTTACTGAAGAGATATTATCATGTGTAAAATGTTAGAAGTTCAATGAACTAAGTACCTAGCTTACTAAGTACATAAATGGTTTTATATTGAATATATATTTAATGTAACAGCAGATATTTCTTGTTGAAGTGTCAGTATTATTTTAATAATATAGGCCTAAACGTAGCTCGTTTATTTTAAAACTTTATTGCTTTATTTAATCCTTGAATAATTTATTAAATGCCTATCAAGATGTATTCTTAAACCTGGAGTATTTTAAACTTGCAGTTACATTATTTACAAGATTATTAATACATTTTTTGTTAATTTTTTTTTAAACATAAAAAATCAATTAAATGATATTTTAGTTAAAATGACTATCTATGGATGGAAATCATGTATTGCCTAACAATGATATAGATTATTTAAAAATTGAATAAATAGTTTGTATTTTTGTTTTATAATTGTTTATGACAATATCTGGCTTCTTTAGTGTGTTTGTATATCCAATCAATGAATGTCAAGACTGAGGCGTAGTAAGAAGGAATAACGCCACACGTATTCCCTTTGCCGAAGGATACAATGCCTGACAAATCAGAAATATATTAATAACTACCAAATGTTCCAATATAAAATGAGGTTAAGGAGAAAAAATAAGATTACAATTAAACCTTCAAAAAAATTTTTACATAAAGAAACAACTTTTTGGCATTATAATAACATAAACTCTCCCCCCCCCTCTACTTATCCGAAAATAGTTTTTTTGGCGGGGGAGGGGTTATTCAAAATGTTCAAATAAAAATCCCCAAAGAGTAATAGTTTATTTGAAATGTTTCGTTTAACTTAAAATTACTGGATAAACTAAAAGGAGATATCTTACGCTAAGGGAAATGGCAGCCCGTCAAATAGTCATAAACTCCATTTTGCTTCAGAATCTATTTTGAAGAAAATAAGAAGATAAATATTACAGAAAAAACTTTACTGTTATTTAATTCACGTTTGACCGGGTAGTTGTATTACCCTAAAATTTAAGAATTAACCTCCAAATTCATTTTTATTACATTTAGTGATTATTAAGTAAAATAATTTTTTTGAAAATTTGATTGTCGTCATTTTAGATTGAGTAATTTAGCGACATCTATCGAAGTTATTTAAAGAAATTCGAGTTGTTGACAATAACATTTGTAGTGGAGGTAACTTAACCTAGAAATATAATAAATTAACAAATAATTGTGTACAGTAAAAACACGATTCAATCAATAGGCTTACAATTGATTGAATCGTTCTGGGAATTATTTTACAAATGTTAAACTTTGTACTTCCATTATCTCAAATTAAAATTTTGTTAAAATATCTATATCATAAGAGTTTTGTTTAAAAGATTGTTAGCAAACAAATTATTAAACATGAACATCAGAATTCAGTCTTTCAAAAGTTACAATTAGTGCAAAACTTTTACAATACCTTTATGACAAACCGACTTATGGCAGTCATTGGAAAAGAAAGTAAAAAGTGTCGAAACTCCGTAGCTTGCAGCCTATTAACACGACATGGTTAATAAAGTTCTATATAAACTGTTCTTGGCCAAGAAAAGAGGTCAATTATGAACAAGACGTTAGGAAGGACGAGGAAACGTTGCTGGTCACCATAGAGACGTGGACGATACGTCGGAAAATGGACTCAACTAGTAGAATACTCACGCAGTCATTGACGACGACAGGGAAATTAGTTTAAACGATCCTACTCCACATAAACTCCTGTGTCAACAAGAATCACTTGGAAAACAATTAACTTCCAGAAGTTACTTGTGAACGACAGTTGGTGAATTTGCAATCATTAAGTGACAATGAAAAAACTGTATACTAATTTTAAGAGAAGTAGATTCTCACTTATTAGAATAAGTGTTAGATCATCACTTATTTGTGATGCTAAGAGTTATAAGGGAGAGAATGATGCGAGGTCACATCAAATGGTTGCCAAGAGGCAGGGACTTTTTTGAAATTATTCATCATAATGCACAATTTGCTACTAATAAAATTTTTGATTTAAATCTTTTTGTACCGAAATGAGTCCCAGTGTTTTTGTAATTACAGATCATGAATTCAATAATCATAATAATGATTGTTTTAATTTCGAAGGGAATTTGTAAGTCAGTTTTCTAGAATGTCCTATAAGGGTGGCAGGGTAGTACTTTTTGCAAGGAAGAAAATATATTTTGATAATTTTAAGATTGTTGAGATTCTTTATATAGAAAAGGATTTTTAGGTAACAGAGGCCAAATTTAGTTGCAAGAGTGAATAAGTGGTCGTAATAGGGTTATATTGAGCTCCAAGTGGAGCCATAGTTTTGTTTCTTGATAATTTTGATTAACTATTGCAAAAATTATGTTTTAATAGTAACAAGTTTATTATGTGTGGTGACTTAAACACTAACGTGTTAAGTAAATTTGGTTGCATAGATAGACTGCTAGACCTTTTGGCTACTTATAATCTTAAATGATGCATAGACTCTCCCACTAGAGTAGTAGGATCCTCTGCAACAGCAATAGATAACGTTATATCAAATGTACCTAATGATTTTTTTAACAGTTAAAATTTTTCAGTCCGGAATATCAGATCACTATGCATAGAGAATTGATCATAGATATTTACCGTTAATCAACAAGCCATACTTTAGACAAGTTAGGTATTATCGCTCTGAAAAATAGGTATAATCCATACTCATTCCGAAAAAGAGATTTGGAGTCGTCAATGTTTCTTTTGCCTGTGCATGAAGAGGATGTTTCCAAAAACTATTAGGAAATAAAAAAATAAAAAGTCCATTGATATTGATAATAGTTCTGTATGGCTTATCAAACAGTGTTCTGAAGAACTTACCATACTTCTTCAGGTTTAAATAAATTCTTCATTCTCCGAAGGTAAATTTTCATCTAGATTGAAATCCTTCCTACATTTAATAAGGGATAAAGAAAGGATATTAATAGTTACAGACCTATTTCCATGCTCCCAGCATTTATTAAAAATTTTGAAAAGATGTTTTTAATGCAGCTTCTTAAATATCTAGATAAATTTAATTTTATAGCCATTATGGCTTTCAAAAAGGAAAGTCCACAATCGATTCAGTAGTCAAGTTATTGCACTAATTTCTGGATGGTCTTGATAAAAAAGGGACGTTATGAGCATTTTCCTGGACCTTTCTAAAGCTTTTTATTGTGTTGACTTCAATTTGTTACTTAATAAATGCAAAAATAATGATATTAGAGGGATTCCATTACTATGGATAACTCATAACTCTCCAATAGAACACAGCGTGTAAATGTTGCAGGAAGGTTGTCTAAAGTGACTAAGCTGAGACAAGTAGTCACGCAAGGATGAGTTCTAGGACCAGTATTTACATCAATAATTTGTCATAATCAGTATATGCGGATAGTGTGATTCAGTTTGCTGATAATACAACACTAAGTCTTCAAGCTATGGAATTCATCTTTAGGGAAACTCTTCAGGTCAGAATATGAGAAGAGTGTTTGTTTTGCAAAAAAGAGTCAAGACTTATTCTGGGGCTAAAAAAACAAAAGTTGTAAAAACTATTTAAGAAATTTGGAGTGCTTAACACTTTCTTTAAATTCAAGCGTGGTCAGGTCTTAAATATGAATATACACAACTACAGCACCAGGCACGCTTGTGAGTATCGTGCCAAACAGTACAAGTTAAGCTTATACAGAAAAACTTCCATCACAAGCTGGTGCAAAGTTCATGAATAAGCTTCATAAAAGCATTCAAAATTTACCAAACTACAGAATTTTTAAAACAGTCTTAGACAATTTATTTTGACTGGATCCTTTTACTCAGTGGATGAGTTTATGCATTATGATCGTACGTACTATTTCATGATGGATGTGATATCTTTTTCTTTTTAAATATATTTTATCCTGTTTTGTCCTGACTGTACTATAACTTATTTATGTGTAATTTGTCAAATATTGTACATTTTTCACTATTTCTTAAGCTTCTTGCTGCTTAATTGTATGTTGTGATTTTGTTATGTGTATTGTCTTAATGTGTATATATGACCTGTTTTATACAAATATATGTCACAAAAACTCATATTGAATATATAAATTGAAATTCACAGTCTATATATATAGAACGGTCACTTGCAGTTTATATAAAACTTCATTATCTATGTCGTGTTAATAGGCTGCAATCTATGCAGTTTCGACACTTTTTGCTTTCTTTCCCAATGAATCCCATAAGTCTGATATTGCATATTTAACTGGTGCTAACATGTAACTATTTAAAATAATGAATAAATATATATTAAATATTTTTATCTTAAACAACACCTACGCTTTTGAAAACGTTGTCCCCACATCTAATAATGTGCAAATACTTATAACCAAGGGTAATCCCCATCTGGTTATTATGAATATTATGTTTTTTTAATATATATATATATAAGTGTGTGTGTGTGTGTGTGAGAGAGAGAGAGAGAGAGAGAGAGAGAGAGAGAGAGAGAGAGAGAGAGAGAGAGAGAGAGAGAGAGAGAGAGAGAGAGAGAGAGAGAGAGCGTGTTAAACAATGTTAGGGTGGCTACCTAAACAATGAAGAATAATAAGTATTAAAACATGTTTAAAAATAATAATTAATAATATATATATATATATATATATATATATATATATATATATATATATATAAGTTTTAGAATTCTTAGTTATGGAAAATGTTTGGCATTAAATATTTGCTTTAATAAAATCAAATATAAAAATCAGTAAACCTAACATAACTAGTTGTTTAGTGCAATTTCGGAGGAGCATTAACAAAGGTTTTACATATTTTAAATGTTACTTATAATTGAAAAAATATATAAACTATGCTTCACGGGTTCAAGAGTTTTAAGTAGTTTTATTTTGAACACTACCTCAGGAGCGAGTAGCTACAGTGCGATGGTCAATGGCGAATTTTCTTCATAAATTATTATCCGATATTTATATTACGCAAATTACATTGATTATGGTATTCTAATTACTGGCATATTTCACTAATACTTAAATATTTTAACTTTTTAAATATTGTTTAATTATTTTGGGATCATGATTAATTAAATTCTCTTAAAAATATTTTGTAATAAACTACTTTTGAAAGAAACAATATTCCTATGGATAAATAATTTTATTCTTTTGCTACCCAAGAAATTATAACAAGAAAACAATTTATTTTATTTTTCAAATAACAATGATATTTCAATTAAAATTGTATTTTGTATTAGCAACATGAACTAAAAAATATACGAAATTATAGAACAGGAATTATATTCCTACATGAATAACATTTTGTACAATTACATAAAAAAATACAGTTAATACTTTTTTTTTATAAATAATGGTATATTCTGTTTCTTATTAATTCACGTAGAGCTATCGGATCTAAAATGAATATTTTAAAATGTACACTTATTGTTACAGTTTTCTCATTTGATACGCCGTTAACTAAGAGAGGTGTCGACTAAAAATAATCAACGTTACACTGTTCTAAGGAATTTACAAGATTTGGTCTCCATTGTATATCCAGAGCTATTACCTCCAGTTAAATAAACCTCTTAGATGTTTGCCACATTAGTTTTGTAAATCAAACAGTTGTATTAACTAAAATATACTGTACTTTATCAATTTAACTAAAAACAATAAATCGTATATAGATTCTATTATCCTATGTCCTGAGCTTAAAAATATAAAATAAATAAAATAGCGTAGCCCACTAAGGTGGAATCAGACCTATCAAAGGATGTGCACACAGAGCCTGATATTAAACGAAGGCATAGTCATAGACACATTGCCTATGTATGTAAATTCAATACATACCAATTTGAACTGCCATTCCGTGTTTGTTTAGATAAAATAAAGGTCCACCACTGTCACCCTGGAAGAAATTGTACAATATATTAATAAAGAGACAAAAACACTTTAACTTACATATATAAAATTATAACAGTCAGCTAGAGTACACCATTGCATTTTCTTTCTTTTGTGATACCAAATTTTCCTTGTCTTAGGTCAAGGTTATTTTAATTATTTTTTAATCACGTCTGAACCGTATTGTTCTTTTACTTCCGACTAAATACATTGGTTTGGAATAATAATCTTCATAATGTTACAGGAAAAAATTGTGTTATTCAGAAAACTGATTTTTTAATTAAAACTATAAAAGTTTTTTTTTTCAATTAACTCATTAATGAGGATTATTATGTAAGGGGAGGGAAAGGATTGTGTCCAACTCTTATTATTTGTTTATTAACAAAAATTTAGAAAAATCTAATCTTATTTCCATAACTTTTTATACATAGTTATTTGTATTTTGTCCGTAAACATGAAAATCATAATTTATGGAGAGTATATTATTCGTCCATAACTAGAAACTAAAACATTTTAATTTTGATTAAAAACAACCCAATGGTTTGTTTTTCAGAGAAAACCGTACTGATCGTTAAACAAATATATTTAAAAAATAACATTTTTCATTGAAGTTGGGGATAAACAAATTTCATTTATTTAAAAAATAATTAACATTTTTCCTAAATGATATATTGAAATTTAAACAAAACCTAAATAAACTAAATATATGCCGAAGCCATTCATATGAACACCTATAATTTAAAAACTATAGTTTGACAGGGTTTTAGACGAGTTTACAAAATGTTATCGCATTCTATTTACACAATAGATATAGTTAGATAACTATAATCTACAATCTAGAAGTCGCAAGATTATTGCCCAAGCTGAGAAGAGCATATGCTAAGGTGGGAATTTATTAGACATCTAAGATTTATAAGTGATAAATAAAAACAATCAAAAAATTCTGCTGTTAGACTTATGCCAGTAATAACCATGGCTTCAGCAACAGAGCAAACTCTGTTAATAATGTCAAATTATACTAACATATAGTAATTAGGGTTGGGATTATACCTCCAATATAACGAAAACAACACGATCTTTGCTAAGGAACCCTCCTTATATGATTTCTTCTTAAGTTGGTATAAATAGTATAATGCAAACGTCAGTATGTCAACTTAATGTTTTAAGTCAAATATTTTATATTTATTTAGTTATAAGCTGTCAGTGATAGAATGAAGTTAAAGCACTGAAGCTGAAGCTTTCGTCCTTAGCTTAAATACGTTTTGAACCTGTTTTTACTATACTAAATATTTTATACTCTTTCTCTGTGTTCTTATCGTCTCTGAATGAACATAACTTCTAAGAAATATTAAATAGTATGATTACCGAGCAACTAGCGTGTTTGCTACCAGAAGTACAAATCATTGTGTAACTGAATTCTTTTACATTTTTCAGACATACTTTTCTTGTCAAAACTTTAACCTTAGTTTCTCGAAGAAACGCTGATTCGCCTTCTCCATCCGATCTAGTTGATCCCATTCCTATAACAGTGACTATTTTTCCTTCGATTTTTTCATCTGTAAATAACAATCAGTAAATTGATTGACAAATTAAAATTAAGTAGAACAATTAAATCACGATGTATTATAAACCAATATTGGATAAAAAACACGCAACATATTTTAAAAACACGGCTATGTTTGACTTATATTTAATAATATGGCTATTTCTCACAGAAACAACAAATAGCTTACAACAAAACTTGAACGACACTAAACCAAACTATAATAAATATTCAGGTACATAGGAACTTAATTCCAGCGATTGGGAGAAAATTTAAATCCTACAAACTGGTAGATCCTTTAAACACCTATTTAAAAGAACAATTACTAAAAGTTAAAAAACACCAACAACTTCTCATATGCGGAACATTTAATATACAACACACGTAATTACAGCATATAGACAAAATGGAATTTTTTTATAAATTTACATAAACTATAAAGTACATGTTAAATAACAGATTAAATTCACCTCCAACTGGATATACGAACTAATATTTGAACTTAAACCAACTATATCGCCACAATGAACCCTTCTTTGAGTACAAAGTATAAATCAGATAAAAGGCTGGCATATTTGAAAGAGCAGTCTACATGTATACTTAATACTTTAGCCAAGAAACATGTGACCATAATACTGGAAAACATTTTAGGTAATCATATTAATTTGATAAGTGCGATTTACGTTATAAATGAATGTGTTTTTAATAATACATAGTAATGACATTTATAAAATAACTTACATAATGTTTGGCTGGCCTCATGAAGGTGCCTATGTAAACATGTAGCCACCAAATAAAAGAAAATGTACTGATTATTACAAGGTATGTACTATACCTTAATATAGTTAATTTGGAAATAAGTAATAAGTAAATTATAGCCATGAAATAAAGATTTGTCGCCAAAAACATACCATATTATTTGATGGATCATATAATTTAAATGAGTTTCTGAGTTTGAAATTTACATTATTACCTCAATTTATCCACTAGAAATAAATAATACCATAGAAATTTAGGTTTAAAAACTATAATTTTTAATTTAATGACTGAATATGAAACATATTATTAAATTGTGTTTATATTTCAATAATACTATGAATTCGATTTTGATGAAACACTTTACAAAAAATAATTCATAAGACATGTGCATGCCAAATAATTTGTTTCCCTCTTTATAATGTGTTATGTTTACATCATTTTTTGATAACACTTATTTTCAACTGTTATTCTAAGATAAAATTCTACAGAGACAATCATAGCTACTTTAATAATACTTTCTTAAACTTACTTTTATTTGGTAGACATATAGATTTAACGTAATCAGTGAAAGTAATCTGTCGATTAACTTTTAAAAGAGCAATGTCGTTAACTGCAATACCTCCATATACATCTAATTCATGATAATTTTCATGAACTATGTTTTCCTTTACTTCATACGATTGATGTATTTTAGGGTCGAAGTTTTCTCTATCATGAACTCCAAGGTGAATTGTGAATTGGTCTATCACATACCTAGCAACACATAATAAGTTAGGACTGTAAATACAGAGAGAAAGAGAGAAAGAGAAATATATGTATATTTAGGATCATAAAAAATGCGTACACAATTTAAATTGTAACTCGCAATATAAATATTAATCAAACAATCTTTTTTATTTCAATTGCAAATTGTTTATGTACATTAAAAATATTATTATTAATCATTTCGATGACCTTGACTTAGTAATGATGACTGTACAAGAGAAGTCTTAATGTACTTTATTGAGTTTGTACTTAAATTACAGCGCAAAATATTCTTGGAGGTTTCTACCGACAAATTTTCTACACACATGGACAGATTACACACAATCGACCATAATTTGGACTGATTGAAACAGTCATGCTTGCGTAGACCTCTGAAGTCTATCGTTGTATGGAATTTATAAATTCGCATTCTTATAAAAACTCCACAGGAAATGTTTCATAAATGTTTGAGATTGCATGCCTCAAAATCCACCTTCAATTTGGAATTTAAGCAAGCTATCGAGACCTTGTGAAACCTGTTGTAATTAGAAGATTGTAGCCAATTCTTGTTGATTGTGTCTAAGTGTGGAGAAAGTAGATAAAGAACTGGAAAAGAGAGGAGATGGAAGGAAGATATAGAAGGGGACAAAAACCCTCACATAACTGATGGAGTGATAGTGCTACTTGAATCAGTCCAAAGACCACAGTTTGAGGATGACTAATAGCTCTCAATCAATAGACGAGGAGACAGTGCTGCCAGCATAGCCGTCCATTCTATAGTTTCAGGAATAGAAGTGAATCATGTATAAGAATACTTTATAGATACCAGCAGAGAGAGAGAGAGAGAGAGAGAGAGAGAGAGAGAGAGAGAGAGAGAGAGAGAGAGAGAGAGAGAGAGAGAGAGAGAGAGAGAGAGAGAGAGAGAGAGAGAGAGAGAGAGAGAGAGAGAGAGAGAGAGAGAGAGAGAGAGAGAGAGAGAGAGAGAGAGAGAGAGAGAGAGAGAGAGAGAGAGAGAGAGAGAGAGAGAGAAGTGTTCCTTATGACGGTTGATAGCAGACAAAGAATTTTCCACAAGAACATATTTCTGAAAAGTACGAATTATAGTTTTCTAAAACACTACAACTCAAGTACTACGATTCTATAAATAATGTTATGGCTTTTTTATCTAATGGTTAATTGCCCATTGTTCTCTTAATTATTACACTATTGTTATAAATATCTTAATTAGCCTACCAATTGTTCTCATAATTACACATTGTTCCAATACGACATAACCATAAAAATACCAATTAAGCCTATTTTATTCCCCAATAGGCCTTAGTTGCCCAAATTAAGGCCTTATTTCGCCGTTAAATGGCCTATTTTATTGCTCACGTGGCCAATATGAAGTGTGAAAAAACAATTTAAAGGTTAAAAAAGCTATTAGGGGTAATTAGGCAAGCTTGAGAACGTACACATGTGACCCCAACACAGAGCACTGAATAATAATAGAGTGGACACTCGGCAGTGCGGCGGTGAAGCTGCCTGCCACAGCCAAGATGGCGGCTCCCCCACCACTTTTCATCCCAGTCCCGAGCGGCCCGAGCGTCAAGCAGGCAACGCGACGATCTGTTGTTTCAGTCAGAGAGTCTTACATTTAGTTTGTGTTTATATTATTATGCCAAGGAGCTGCTCAGTTCCTGGCTGTAAAAGCCGTGGATATGTTGACCACATTACGTTTCATAGGTAAGACTTTACTGTCATTAAAAAGTGTTAGCTATAATAAGTGTAAATAATAAGGCATTTAGAAGTTTACGAGTTAACGTTGGAAGTAGGCCTAGCTTATTTCTGCCCCCAATCAATGTTACTTTATTTATTGGGGTAAATGAGATTACATAGAGCATAATGCTATATTCAATGGTTATCTGACATAAGATGCCACGTTGCACCATGTCATAATGTTGCACCATAAATTATGTTGCACCACATGATTTGGCTTTCAACATAATTGAGTACATAGGGGGCTATGTTTCACGGTGTATTAGGTCAAAAATCATATGTGAAGATTGTAGATCACTGCTGACAACCAGCATTACAAAACAAAATAGCCTAATTCACTGCAAAAACAGAGGTGGACTTTTGCAGCCATCACCAGGTGTACAAAAAGTATGTAATCTGTGTGAAAATGTTGTTACTAAAATAATGAGATCAAGACAGCTTACGTCTAAAGAAAACCTTATAAGTAAATTGACATCATCAGTATTACTTATGTGTGTAGGAGAAGAGATTTTTTCAAGTCCTCATTTTTTAAATCAAGATCCGGAGGAAAATCATTATGTACAACTTATAAGAGCTATATGTGCAAAGTATTTCAATTTGAGATTGCTCCACTATTCAAAATTGGTTAATGACAAAATGCACAAAACAAAGATAAGGAACAGCTTGTGCAAAACTGTACTGTTTCTGGGACAATGAATATAGTAAAGAAAACTTTATTCGTTATTTGTCAATTATTGTGATAAATATATTCAGTGCTCTGTGGATGTAACTAACATTTGTTAATTTACTTAATACCTGTGGTTAAAAATGTTTGGCATAACAGTATTATAATTTACAGTTCCTGCAGTAATAATATTTTAATAGTTCTTCAAATTTATTTATAAACGATTTTAAATGTTTACAATTATTATTCTAAAACACTGTAAACAGCAATTTATCTTGTCACTTTAATTCTATTTACCTTAAAAAAACTAATAACAATCAAATGAATGCTATCATGGTTGTAATATAATACACCGGCGCGGCGGCTGTGCGTTGCCGGTTAAGTAAAAAGCCGCCCTGTTCAACCTATATTTCTGAGAAAACTATAACCGCTAGAATAACAAGTTAAATTGGAAGTTTTAAGTTCATTTCATTGGCTACAACTTTCCCACTGACGAAACTTACCTGACCAAAAAATAAAAAAAAGTAATAGGAGACTATTTATTTCATGTCATTTCAATTATTTACTTCATTAAATCGTAATTAAAATTAATTTTACCAGTAATATAAAAATAAATAAATAAATCTGATTACACATCCTGTATCATGAATAAATGCAGTTTAAACCTGCGAAGTTTCAAGTCGATTGAGTGATCGCAAATAATAGAAATCGTGATTTAAGAACATCGCTTTCTCTAACTAGAGTCGCATGAAGATGCGGCGAAGGAAGAACTTGCCACAGCCAAAATGGCCGATTTTGGCTTCAACTGCCTCAATGCCATTAGTATTGGTATGCCCACTCTATTATTATTCAGTGCTCTGTAGACCCCAAGAGTCAATGCTAGGTCAAAGGTCAAGGCAAAATAACACTACTGATTATCCCAAAACGTTGAGTGACGCAAGCAGATCTTGGTTGGTAGTGATTGGTACCATGGTACTACAAACACTGAGGTCCAGTAAGTGTAAGATGTTTTGATTACAGTTACGCCATCCTTAAAAACATTGTATAAATAAGGTTGTACCTTTGAAAATAAATACAAATCTTAAAGAATTAAGAAAATCAAAATATATAATAAGAAACCTTAAAAGACGAAAATTTTTAATGTTAATGGACTAAGGATGAAATGTTTTAAATCGTAGATCTGTAGTTGATTGTGAAGAGGAATATACTTTTGTTGGAATATAATGTATTCAGTAATTAATTGATGTTGCAGCTGATTTAATAATATGTTTACATACAGTTAATTTTAAGCTATCATGGAAATGATCATTTGTCTAACGTAATTCGTTTAGAAGTTGGTACTACTTCTGTGGTTGGAGTGGGAGAGTCTATTAATTTTTGTGGCAAAGCCTTAAATGGATCAATAAGTATATTGAGTTTTTGAAGAAATAAGATAACTATAATATTTGCAGACATTGAACTCATTGATCACAACGAGAAAATTTAATTTTTAACCTGCATTATTACCTCATCTGATGATAATCTGGTTTTAAATTTTTATCTGACAATAGCAGTTTAAGTATGAGCGTTTTAGTAGTGATGACTAGAGGGTTTGATCGTTCATCTGTTCTAATGGATTATTTGACATTCTTAACAAAAGTCCACAATCACTTCTTCATGAAATTTGTGTAGCGTATATTATTTGAAACTTGTTTATATTTTTCAACTTTAAATATTATGTTGTTTAACTTTGGTATATTCTCACTTCTATTATATATCGTGGAAATATAATTACATTACGTAATATTAAGTTGTAAAACTTCTCCTTATCCCAAAGAGACTGTTCTTATGGAATTACCTTTGAATGCGGTAGGTCTACACTGGTTGTAATAGTTGTTTTGGCATATTAAAAGTTTGAGGTACTGACAACACATTAACCAATACAATTCATCAAAGGATTGAATGAGTTCTTTCTTCTTAATTTTACTCCATCATCAAATCACTACTTTAACTATATCCAGATTAAATTATTAAATTAAAGAGGTTACACGATGGAAATTTAATGAGGTTGATAAAGATAAATTATGATAGTATGTATATACTAGTAATAAATTTCAATAAATCTTTCTGTGTAATATATTCTTACTTACCCTTTTGCACAATGACCAGCCGTAAGTATGTAAAAATCATTTATTACTGTACCTCCACAAATGAATGTCCCACCACTGACGGCAACTGAGATCAGAGCTTGCCAAGGATAAGCATGTGGTTTTGTGATTTTGCCTCCAAATATCCTGTTTACTATGTTATTTCCTATCTCACCACACACTGTTAAAATACAAATGTTGTTAAATTCTATCTCATCGCCTTGAAAACAAATGTATTACAAATTTCACAAAGCTTTCAATAATTTTCCTTACTTTCATATTCACCATATTTTCAGTACCAACATTTACATGTTTTGATCAATGTATTATTTCATAGGATATCCACCACACAACAAATTACAAATTTTTGAATCTATCATACTACATGTTCTTGAGATATGACCTGTGTCTAAATTTCTACAAACATGCTGAAAGGAAAGAATCGACAGACATTAATTCAAACTGTTCTAAGGAGGGAAATTGAAAAACCATTAAAAATGTGATATTCAAATTTTTAGCTTAATAATTTCCTTATTACAAAATATGAAAATAAAAATGAAACCGCTACGTACAGCTGATAGCATAGCTCGTGGTGTACGAGACGGGTGAAGATGTTAAAAATAACTGGTAGAACTAAAATAGCGTAACAGCAATAATAATAACAATAATACTAATAGTTATAATTATTTCAAGCATATATAATAACCAAGTACTTGTTATATTGTTAATATACAGTTGATTCTTCCCTTTTTGAATTTTCAAAGTTTGACGATCATATCATCATAAATTGGTGGTGTATTTAAAATTCCTTTTTTACTTAATATTTTTGGCACTTTCGTCTGCCTTTCTTCTGATATTCTATTCTTCTGAGATATAATTTCATTTTTTCAAATAAAAAAAACTTCTCTATACGGAAACACTTTTGAATACAATTGTAAATTAACTAATAAACAAAACTCCTTATACGCTTCGTTAAAAATATTACTTTTCTCAGTTAAGGTTTCCATAATACCTTGTAATTAAAATCTGTCAATTGATCATCGTCTTAATAAAGTTTTAGTTAAAATTCCAGCCTTGGTAAATCAGAAAAGATATTAGGGCAAAATATTTTATAAATTATTTAACGCTCCGATAGGGAATGTTTTTAAATTGTTTTATTTTGAATTACTTACAAACGTAAAAAAGAAGCTTTTTCAATATTTAGACAATACGAAAAGAGGTAACACCTTGCCACAGCCTGATAATCCCATATCCCTATTGACAGCCAGAAGCCTGATTGAGTCGACTATCAATGGAAAAACAAGGGAAAGCCAAAAAGAAACGACTGCCGGTCAGATATGGGAAGGCCTGGCGCACGCATTGCTGATACCACATGGCCTACCAAGAGTGGAAGCTGTTGCCAAATTCAGAATGCTTACGAGCCATGAATACCTGCAGAATACCTGCAAGCCCACTTATGTAAAATAGGATTAGCAGCCACAGAAATTTGCCCTCTGTAAAACCGTCACAAGATGGATGGCCCACACCTTCAGAACTGTACAGCCCTGAAAGACGTGGAAGAGCGAGGTTAGCATTGTCTCTAATGGGAGGCTGGGCGGAGAAGGCAGAGATGCCAATATCTGGCATTGGATAAAGTAAAGTATATTTAGACAACGGTTATTCATCTAATATAAAACACTATCTAATATATTATATTTTTCACAAGCTTGTTTTAGGGTAAGTGAAACACTTTCCCTTGTCTCACTTGGTTAAGTTGAAACCTAGATTTTTAATCAAATATGTTTCTATACTTGCTTTTATTTCTGTTTGTTTGTTAACAGCAGTTGGGTAGGTTCAACTTTCGAAATACAAAAGTTAATATTTAGCAACTTTGTTGTTGTCGCGCATATTAAATATTGTCTCTGCAAGTTCACAAATATCATGTATTACAACTACGAAAAATGTAAACCCAACGTACTTAAGTTTAATTAATAAAACCATCACTTTCAATAGTGAAAATATAAAATGGTAGAAGCACATGAAACACTTAGGAGCAGAAATAGACAATAGACTAAGTTTTGACCCACACATAGAGAAACGTTGTAGATACTTGTGCGACTCTTGTAGATAAAAACTGTCCAAAAGAAAAGAAAACGAGATTGTTGAGTATAGTAATTCACTCAAGGTTATTGTATGCAGCACCTATGTGGGCGGAGGAGATTCAAAAAGACTGGTATAGAAAGAAGGCGGCCTCATTTATTCAATGATGAACACATTATGTCAGCCTAACGCTTTGTGTCATGGAGAGCAGTATTAGTACCCCTCCAATTGATTTGCTGACACGGGAAAGAGAATAGGTATACTTAAGCCCTACGAATGAAGGACAGTCTAAATGTAACGTAATGAAGGAAGTGAGAAGAAAACTAATAGAGAAATGGCAGAGGAGATGGAATGAGGAGACAAAAGGTTGATGAACCTCTAAACTTATAAAATATTGAAAGACTGGGTAGGAAGAGAACATGGGCAGTTAGACTTCTACCTTGCACGGGTACTTACAGGCAATGGCTGTTTTAAATCGTTATTAAATAAGGGTAAAAGGGTAAAATGTAGTAAATCATGCCGACATTTCCATGATGGTACTACAAATGTTCAGTGTCAATTGTATAATGTGTTTTATCCGTTTAAATTGCTTCAACAAATTACTTCAATGTTGGATTGAATTAAAGTCTTATATGTCGTATTTAATAATATAATAATAATTAATAATTCGTCGTAATTATTATTATTATCAAGTAACGTAAAAGCTTTTTTTCACCCTTTAAATATATATACGTTATTATTTTTTTTTTTATTATTAAATTTTTTGTTTATTTCAAACTAAAAGTATACAATTATAATACTTACTGCAGTTATAAGAAGTACGTTTGTGAATCTGAAAATTAAAATATAAACATTCACAACATAATATTAAATAATGTTTTTTTAATGTTAATTCCTTGTAGTAAATTTCATTGAACAATTATGTAGGTTCTTATTTTAAATAATTGTTATGTGAAGAGTAAATCTTGTTCATTATTAGGAAGCACCAAAAAGCTTATTACTCTTCATATTTTATTCTAACTCATTGATTAGATCAGTTACATGAACGTTATTTCAAATTTTAGAGGAAATAAAGTAATGGAAAATAATATAAATCGTATCTAAATAATAATGCTTTATTATATATTTTTGTAACCATGAGAAAAACAAAACGGCTTTAATTCATATAAACAATAAAAGTTTACGGGGGAAGATTTTATACTTTTCAGATTAATAAAAGTAAAAACTCAGATCCTTGAACTACTCAGAGGGTCTATTACTTGAAGAAATCTGCTTCATATTACGCTGGAAAAGATATAGTCTGAATTTTGTTTGAAATCTGTAATTGGGGTTACTAGTAGCATAATGTAAAAGAAGCATGACAAAAAAACTCCCGGCTCCTTTGTTGGCGATAATCTGTATCGGGCAGTATTTATGCAGAATAAAATGAGTAGTCGTTAGGTCTAAACCAACGACCGACATTCTGGTTTTAAAGTTGTTCGATAATGTTCATAGATTGTTCATGTTATTAATATGGTTTAATCAGTCATACTAATTGCTTCAGACTTATTGTCAACATCAGAATTACTAGGTTTTTCATGTAAGTAAGGTATTTGTTTATTTGTTTTTTTTTTTTGCTATTCAAACTCTCATTAGACAAATGACAATGAAATTGCATGCTTTCTATTTTTCTGAATAAACTGAAATTTATGCCTCTTATTGTTATTTTCACCCATTAAATATAAGTTATTTTCAGTTACCATTAGATGTTGGATTTAATTGTTCTTTTATAAACCTTAACTAATTAAGAATTTTTTAATTTAAATGAATTAGGAGCAGACCAATTAGATATGGAAAACATTTTATAAGGTGACTTATTATAATGTGTACCCTCATTCCTACTAAAATTTCCGACTATGGTTTCTTACTAAATAATTTTCTTATATATATTTAACAAAATTTCTTCAAACCTTTAAACTTATAAAGCAAAAGTTTCATTGCCAAAGTTTAAGGTTGATGTACGATAATTTCTGTTTATCTCTTATCATGGGTGAAGTATTTATGTCTTCCTCACTCAACAGGGTTATTCTAAATTAATTATACTGCATAAATTACTTTAGAGCGGACATCTTAAATACGAAATTTGTTTTATTTTATTTCTGTATTCAACAATTATCAAATTAAACCTATTCAAGAAACATCAGTATTATGAGCTGACTAACACTCATTAATTTGAATGAAGTATTTTATAGTAATGTTTGAGACTAGCCTAAATGTTTTGATTCTGTAAATCTTTAGAAATTGAAATCTCTATCATGGATTTTCATTTGTAATTAGGCTTTACAGTGAAGCTCTTCAACACAACAAAATAGAAACTGCCCATCTAAATATATTCAAATTGGCTTTTATCAATGAACAATATGACCTTGATCGGGAATAAAATATGGTGTTATATTTTATATTTTAGTGATCTAAATGTATTAGTTATATTTTAAGTTTCGTATTTTTAGTTTATTTTTGGTCTTCCCGTATACGATCTGTAATATTTTGGAACGAAATTAATTACATTTCGGTTTGTTCTGACAGTGCATTTATTTTCATAATAGTAAACAAACACTTGCGTTTCTGTTACAAAGTTTACACAATGATGTTGCGACACAGGTTCGCCTTTGGGGCACCTAGTCCCATATTCTTTTCTTTGTTTATTTACATTTTCTATTCTCTCTCCCGCTTTTTAATTGGAATGAACCCAATTTATAACCATGGGCCATACAATGTTGAACAATTTTATTTTTATTTTATCCATTTGTAATACATATTATGTAATAATTATTATTTAAGTTCAACTTTCCATTGATATTTAAAGTTTTGTTTATTACGAATTTTTTTTTCTTATCTACTAGAGAATATTTTTCTTTAAAGAATAATGAATAGACATTATTATTAATACTTAGCAGAAACTACAGCACCAGCAGATTTAGCACAGTCATAACTTGAAAATAATTTGATTAATTTATAGTTATGTACACTCTCATATTGTATTGAAATTTTTGGTAGAGGTTTGGTTTTTGTTACACAGATATCGATCGAAAAAAGGTCAAATATGTTCTGGAATGCAGTGATTTCCAGTGAATTTGAACTAATGTTTAAATATTATTTTTGTATTATATTATTCTCCAATACAAGGAAATATGTTAAAATCGTTTAGATGATAATTTGTTTAGGTTCAAAAAACAAAATTGTTTACAAATTATTAAAATATGAAATATTTTAATTTAAAACTTAATTTTGCAATTTTGTGATGAAAACTTTCCATATGAAAGGATTAAAAAACATTATATTACATGCAAAAAAGAAAACTTTTAGAAGCAATTCTTATTTTTTAAATACTTCATTCGATCTGCTATAAAAAATGTTCTTTAAACTCACATCTCTCTAGTCAGTTAAAACTAAATGTATTTTCTTTCGTGATATTTTTCTTGGCGTTGGCCTAACGTATATAAATCTTTGCCATAATTCAACTAAATTGGTTATGCAGGTTAGACGTTACAACTCTGTATCGATAGCTGGACATAAATATTTTGAATTTGTCTTAAGCAGTGTGAATAACAATGTAATACTTAGCACTTTAATAAAAACGCTTTAACATGCTGAAATAAAATCTCATCTTTATGTCATATAATAGGTCATTCATTATATGCAGCTTTCAAATCTGCATGTAATATGTCATTCGATTTTAACTTCCAACAAATAAAGATTTTTACCGACTTTTGTCGAAATTAAAAATAATTAGCAAAATGAATCAAATATAGAAGGATTTATTTACATTTTAATTTATCACTAACCCAAAGTTTTACATTTCATAAAAAATTGTATTAACTCGAATATATTTTAAAACAACTCCCATTTTCTAAGTTTTTACAAAATGGTCTATTTCACCTGTTAGTTCTTCAGTACTTAATAACAACTCATTTTATACAGCTTGAGGATCAGCATATATCGATAATACGACTGACAAACCAGCTTAATGACAAAATAAATATATTTAACTTTACTTTACTGAAATTATCTCTAATGACTTGTGTTTAAATACAGATTAAATAAAATAAAAACTTTCCAATTTTGCTTACCTTCTTTCTGGCACTCAGAACTACATTTTCCATTGTTGTTACCAATAGTAATATATTTATAAATATTAAGAACTCCATGTAAATAAGTTAAATATATTTTTTTTAAGAATGAGATTAATGACAGCACTTTGATTTTATTTTGACTACAATATGTATTGTCTACTATTACGTGCATTTATAGTTTCTGATTACTGATGACTTCATTCAGAGATAATCTTGTTAGTTCTGGAATGAATGGTCTTACAACTGTAGCAAACTGTAAAATATATTTAGTTATAACCATGAACAAGTAATCGAAAAACACGAAACCCTTCCAAAAATCACCCTTGTCATGAATTGACATTAACTTATAACTTATAACCCTACTGATTTTCTCTTTAACCACCTTTACTGTTAATGTTCAATAGATATCGCGCGCAACTTCAATAACTTACTTATTATTTTCACATTTTAAGATAACAGTCGCCTAATCTACAAAACCTGCTTAATGTAACTGTGCGGGTTATTACAAATATCGGCACAACTTTGCCTTACTAAGGAAAAAAACTCATTTGTTTTCACTTGATAAACCAGAAATCGCCACTGATTAAAAATAATTTGGAATTCTACTTACCCTAAGACGATATTCCATTAATCTACTCCATGGATTAACTTTATTGTGAACAATATTTACATTTATGACTGTTGTCATACTAATAACTCTATTACAGTTGCACTTTAACAGCTGTTAAAAAACAGTTTTCCTTTAGAAGTTCCTCTCCATTAATGGCTATAGTATAATTACCTACTTACTATGAGAAGTGGTTACTACCTCATGGACTATACCATTTGACGTTATCATCCAAGAGAGAAAGGATATTGACAGAGACTGGTCTCCAATACAGAATAGTATAGAATACTATACTGACAGATCTCGTAATAACTTCGTATAGTTGCGGGAATATGTGGTAAAACAACCAAGGAAAATATAAGTAGAGCTCTGGGGAAATATTCAACTGTATACCAACCAGAAGTCATGGCAATACTGTAATACGCACATCTGTGCCTAGCTAAAGAATATACCAATGAGTATATCATTATAAGTTCGGACAGTCAGGATGCTATAAAATTTGTAAGATCACACGAACACAACAGAACTAATCACTAGTGTGGGATTATCGCTGAACCTTAACCAAGCTTTTGACTCCAAACCAGGTAAAACTTATCTGGATATTCGGTCACAGAGGATAAGAATGAAACGGAAAGGCAAAAAAATGGGACGAAGAGATCTTTCGATGGCCCGGAACCTGTATGCAGAAAAACTAAAGCCGTAGCAAAATATAGTCAAAAACAATGCCTTAGCTCAGAAATTAAAATACTCCACGAGAAATCTATATGGATTACTGGTCCACTGAAACTTTCCAAATTCGTCACTCCACAAAGTAAACAAAAGTTGAGAAAAATCTTAAGCTTGGTACATTATTTCGTTTATTTTATTATCCTAACCAAGCAACTGAGAAATATGTGTAATGTGCTATGAAAAATATGTTAATTGAATTACAAACCGTAGAAATTATATTATTTCGGGTCACTGTTTATAAATCAATCGTAGGATTTGCACAGTGGTAAAATAAACAAATTTTTACGTTTGTTTTCTCTTTCTATTAATGGATTATAATTTTTTTTCTTAATAAGAGCTATTTTCTATTAGTGACCGTTTGAACTGTGAAAAATACACCAGTTAATCATTGTGTGAGGGGGTTATACAGGGTGATGTTAACTCAAAACGTATCTTACATACTTAAACACTAACATGACGACATTTCCATGATGGTACTAAAAATGTTCAGTGTCAATTGTATAATGTGTTTTATCCGTTTAAATTGCTTCAACAAATTACTTCAATGTTGGATTGAATTAAAGTCTTATATGTCCCCTGTATTTAAACAATCAAGCGAACAACTGAAGTGTAAACACATCTCAGGTCACAGTATTTGATCTGTGATGTAGACATGAGTGCCGTATACACATTGATGTCACATATACGCTCAGAAAACAAATTGCTGTGAGACTGCAATAGCTTGTAGTAATCCCTTAAGTGTTTTATGAATAAATATATATATATATATATATATATATATATATATATATATATATATATATATGGATATTCTCTAAGAATTTTATATTGCGTATAGGAAATACATTGTATAGAACACTTCTACGACAATTTGTTAAATGCACTTATTAATATTAGACATATAAAAGACATCTTTGAAGATTACAATTTATTCGATGACACTTGCATATCTTTACAATATCCTTTTTTTAATCTTGGTAATAGGCACTTTTTGGAATTGCACGTTCGATGGTGTGAAAATTTTGTTGTTGTTTTCTTAATATATATTTTTTTTTTTTTTTTTTTTTGTCATTTCTAAAGTTTTTTGGAAAAAAATAAAGATTATTTATCCTTTTTGTGAAAAAAAAAAAAAAAAAAAAATGAAATCATTGTGAATATATTAGTTTAATTTTTTTGTTTTTGTTATTTGATTTATAGTTCTTTTATCATGTGCCGTAAAACATATGGAATATTCGTATTTAAATATGAAAACAAATACAATTATGTAGATAAGCGTAGTTAATATAAACATGTATATATAAATTATAATAATAACAAGTTAATTATGGTACTTCTCTAATATAGCTATTCCCTAGATTATGTAGCAATAACTCATAATTATACAGGAGTAAAGAAGCCCCCATTATTCTCGAATCTGTAATTTCAACTTTACTCATCAAATTTCTTTGAGTCTTTGTTTAGAAATTTTATCTTTGAACACATTATATTATTATTTAGTATACTAAAGAGTTGGTGTCATTAATATGTTGAGTTGAAGAGTTAATATGTTTATCTAATTTATCTGTTTTACTATATTCTAATTATCCTAAACTATTAAAATAAAACGGACTTATGTATGTATCTACATAACCTATCAATTATATCAACATTATCAATTACATAACCTATCAATAATTGACATAGTTATTATTAACAAACATAATTATTATTATGATCAAATATCAATAAATCATGGAAGCTAAAATATTTACACGTTCAGTGCAACATTAATACAGTTTTATTTCTGTCACGAACATTATTATCATTAAATATTAAATACTATGTCATTGTTATTCGCTAATATGTATATGGAACGATTGTAGAAGCTAACCAATATTTTAACATTGTTCTGAAAAAAAGTAATGAAGAGGACGTTTTATAGACCTGATTGTCGTTTTGTTAGAGATAAAAAGTAATTTCTTGATGGAAAATGTTGTAGTTACACAACACAGACTGTATCTTTGAGTTAACGTCTTTATTGCGAGCAATACAATTGACAAAATTACTGTAATGACGTTACTAGGCAAAGTACCTTGCAGTTGGACTGCATAGTCCTGAGGCAAGTTTAGTTCAATCCCTTTGAAGGTTATATCAAATCAATTTTACCTTAACGTCAAATGTTATCAGTGCCGTTATAGTAACAACAGAAGTGCTGAGAAACTGATAGTAGTTTGTGGTAAGTAAAATTAAATAATGATAAATTTACACAAGTAATGATCACATGCATATCAGACAACGCTTTAACCGTCAAAATTAATAATCTATTGTAATGTTAAACTTTCATTAATCTATTAGTGGTTTACTAAACTCGTGGTCACAATGTGCGATAATAATACGCTCGTCATGCCATTAATTATAGGAATGGCCAAACCAACACTCAATTAAACAAAATATTTATTGAATTTTATTTGCAATCTTCTTAAATATTTAAATAAATCCTGCATAATCAATACACAAATTTTCTCACAATTCCATAAACAAATAATATAATAATCATTTGTATTAACGTGTAAATATGGTTGGTTGTTCCTACATCGAGCCTCCACTCTCTACGATTGTTGAAACTTAAATCTTATTGTTCACTACATTTGGGAGAGTGAAAGTTTGATGAAATATTATTTTCGTTTGTTTGGGTCTTTTGGTAGGAGTTCTGAAGGAACCATTTTGAATGTCAAAACTCAAAAAGAAACCCTTAAAATATATTATAAATATAATCTACTTAATGAGAAAGTAAAATAAAAAGTACGTAAAGCCTGCAAAATTTCATCTGATGTGATTTATTACTTTTTTGAAATAAATGGCTGACCTATAGTTAAACACAAAAGATATATGTAAGTATAAATGTAATTATAAATAAAATTTAGCGTAGTTTTGGTTTCAATACAGGGCCTGTGAATATTGACCATCGGTTGACATTTATCAGGGTCGTATCATCTGATATAAACAGGTGTAACCCGTATCCTCCCTGTAGATATATCTTACATCACTGGTTGCGACGGTTACCCTGCGTGTTATTGAATAGAATTTAGAATATTATTTGAGTTTCTTTATCAAAATCCATACAGTCTATTTGTATGTCAAACGGCCACAAGAATAGCGACTTGATATTTGGCGTGTTTAACTCTAATATAACAACATAGTAATTTATTAAAATTCAGAAAAAAATATTTAAACATTTCTAAATTAATGCTATAACATAAATTTGTTTTCGATATCTTTGAGTGATTAAACTTCTGTGCACTTATATACAAATTTTAATATTTAAATAATTAAAACAAACACTTTTTAAACCATGGTTGGTAAATTTTAAATAAAGTCGTGGTTTTTACTAAAAATTGTTTGTTTTAATTATTAAAATGGAATACCCCAAGCACCTACGGTCTTCAGCATAAACATTTTAATATTTCATAATAATTTCAATCTTTTTGTCAATATATTTTGAACAATTACATTTGTACACTATTGTTAATTTCTCATTTGATAACAAACCTAAGCTCACTAGTGAAATATAATAAAGGCTGGTCTAAGTCTCAGTTATGATAATAAACTAAATATACTAATACTAAATTCATAAACATGGGTAAATATTTTGGTGCCTATAAGTATGTTTCCGTTGATTATTTTTGAGGAATTTTGGTATAATTTGTTTCGTAGATATTTGACATTAATTGTGTTATCTCAAAATTCACAGTATATTTTGTATAATTTGTATCTCAAATTTTTTTAAAAGATTGGACATCGTACTCCAAAAAAAAATCTGTTTAAATACAAATTTAAAAGCCTCTTAAATAAGTGCTATAAAAACCAAATATAACAAAATCGGCATTACAGAGTTTGATACGAAAATGTAATTAAAAAATCGCTTTGAAACTACTTAACAAATTTATACGTATCCATGAAAAACTGAAGACGAGCACATGTGTACCGCTCGGAAATTAGATGTAGGTAATCGCATGCGCTTCGTATTTTTTCCAAGGTTTTATTGACACGCATTTCGGAAAGATCGTTTAGAAGAATTTTCTTGAACTACCATCACACTTTTAGTTATATACAAAATTTTGCTCATAAAAAAATCAGAAGATACGATTTTAAAAACTTTGAAGTACGTCGTTTGACCTATTTTTTATAGAACGGTATTGGCAGACATGTATATCGGAAACTGTAAAACTAAAGACATAAAGATGAAATGCCTATTGGTCGGCTTAAAACAGGAGAGGTGTGTTACAAATTTTGGTTATGAACTCATTTAAAAAAATCAAAATGAGAATTGCAAATATAAATTTAGATATGTTAATAGTATTTATTTTACTTATTATATTCATAATTCTCCAATTTTCCAACTGATTCCAAGTTTTATTGATAACAAATTTAAATTTCCAAATTTTTCAAAGTTTGTAATTTTATCTGCTGTATCAATGCCACATTAAATAACTCAATATTACCTCAGAATATATCAGTCACTTTGACTTCTTAGTACTATTAAAGGGGTGAAGTGTTTCGGAGCCGTAACTCCATTATCAGATCCTTAATATTATCGCACATTAGAAAAGATCGGCGCACGTTAAAATAAAAATACATACATTACAATTTACACATCAACATCACACAAAACACTGGTACTCCGGAAGGTCAAGGAGGACGACTAACAGATCTATACGACCTACCGATTGTTGCTACCTTTATCTTATATAAATTATTAATAGCCGTGTTATATGAGTAATGGGAATGGAATGACATCGGGTGATTTATATATTAACTGGTTCACTTTAGAAAGCTCTGTATATTTCATATTCTTTTGTGGCGTTCATTAACCCCCCTTCATCTCGTATGCGACGGACTTCTTTGATTTGAATTACTGTTGTTACTGATTTATATTGTTGTTCCTGGTTAAAGGGGACGTACGTACTTAATTTGATTTGTGGATGTTCGGGTTACACATGCATGATAAAGGGAGGTTAATGAACGCTAAAGAAAAATATTTAGTATACAAAGCGTTCCAAAGTAAACCAGAACTAAGTGTCCCGTTGTCAATCCATTCTCTTTACTTATATGACAATTAAATACATAATTCTAGTTCGTTATTGCGTTTTAATTATCTTATGTTACCATAGCAACGGCATGAAGTTTACATTCTTTACCACCTTAGTGATAATGCTGATGGCGGTTTTTTTTCAATTTATTTTACAACTATTACCGTGTATCCAAATTACAACTATATACTTTACTGGTGACTGTTAGAAACGAGATATAGTATAAACTTTGAAATTTCGTCGGAATATCAAGTGTGATTCTTGTCAATATATCGGTCTTTGATGATTTCGAAGAGTTTTGTTTACGTTAAAGACGCAACTGAGAAAATTTTCCATTGGCTGCGTCCGTATTGAGTCCTATTGGTTCTTTTATCTGTGCGAATAACGAAATTGTTAACGAAAACATCTGTGAATTTACAGTTTCAAATAATACTAAAAATTTCGAAACATGTTTAACTCTCATTGTTTTGTTGTTGTTGTTGTTGTTGTTTCAAATGATTGAGTTTCAGCAAAATTTAATAACTATGCTCTTCCCCTTATCTAAGTCAATTTAACGTCCTTCATAGATTGAAATAAAAATATAATACTTCGGTCATATTCACATATTAAAGAAACTGATTAAATCAAACTTACTAAATCCTGTGTAATAGAACTAATCAATAAAACCATAGAAAGTGATATTTTTAATAGTTTTGTATACTTCTAAAACAAGGAAGGAGAGAGGGGTACAATTAATTCCAATAATTACCTACCATTCACTCCCTCTCCATCCATTAAAGTTTTTCTCCTTTTTTTTGTACTCTTGTGTTATTTTTCGAATATGAAGTTATTAAAGTACTCATGGGAGAGGAGTCTGTATTTTCATCTCTCTTCTTTCTCTTTTTAAGGCGACGATGACAGAGAGTTTTTTTTTGCCTTTCAACAACAACGAAAAACATACATTTACTATGCATATTATATTTATAGTGAGCTTATATTTTCTAAATACATTAAAATGCATTTAACGATATTTGTATCTTGTAATTTAAAACTAATATTGTATTTTTAAATAAATTAAATTTTTATCGGACCTAGTTTCTATTACTATTTTATCTTTTTTTGCTTCATATTTATTTCGATATAGTCACTCTAGGTTTTACATGACCTATTCAATATGTGTGTCTGGTTTGTTTATCCAGGTGTGTATGTAAGGATCGCACCAGTGTTTATTTCCTATTGATGAGTGGTTAAAAGAAAATTTTTTCACGTGCTATGGTATTTTGTTTATTATGTGAGAGGTTATAAATATTTATTAATGGGGTATAATGATTATAAATATTTGCTTACTTAGGATATGGGTTTTTTAAAATGTTATTGCCATGTTTACAGACATTTTAATGTGATTTACACTTTTTTTTTTATGGAATATAATTCATGTATTTACAAAGAGAATGGCAGTATTCTTGCACACCAAGATTATTATAGTAACCACTTGATTTCATTTTTGTTTCTTTACTCTAGAGCTAATTAAAATTAAGTTGTCATGGCGACAGCAGCTTGAGGTTATACGTAGTCAAACTTGAGTCCCTTAAGTAGTTTTAAAGTTAAACCTTGTATTCACAATGTGGCGTTGTTTTATAAGTTCTTCGTAAGTAGTAGTGGTTGTTAACATAATTACAATTCTTAAATTCAAATATGATTGAAATATAATTTAATATGTACTTTTACAAGAGAAAGTAAAATAAAACTAAATGTAAATAAACAATATATAACACTGATACGGGAGAATAGTATTTATTTTGAAATACTTGTGAAGTCACAGTCAAAAGTTTACAAAGATGAAATATATCATTTCTGATATTGTAGAATTTGCTTTGAAAACATTTGGTTAAAATTTAAAATCTATATATTTTTAGAGTTGTGTTTGAGTCATAGTTAACGCCTAGTACAAGTAGTATGTGCACAAGTCATTGCTCTTCTTGATGTTGTTATTAATTATTATATAAAACAATACCATTGTTGCTGTTACTAAAGCTGTAAATGAATACTTATGTAATGTATTTTTATTATTATTATTATTATTATTCAAGGGTATTTCTTTACAAATTATGTTATTAAGTTATTGTGTTTATCCCATTATTATTAAGTTATTAAGTTTATCCCATTATTAATGTTTATCCCATTAAGTTATTAAGTCTATCCCATAAAACATATGTGACAAATATTTTATGTTATTGCAAATTACTATAGAATCTTCAAAATGTATAATATACCTTTACGTTTAAAACTGATTACATGAGTAACATGTTTGAACTCTGCAGATGAAAGTTCTTGTTCTTTAACTGTTTTTAACTGGGCGAACGTGTTAAAACACAGCGGGATTCTAACCTAAATAAACTTTACATTTCAACTCCATTGGTTAACGTATATTTTGGAAATAGACTTACTTTATTTGAATAGTCTTTACCTTAACTTTTAGAATGTTGCTGGAGATGTATAAGGAAATGTTGTGGAAAATTTGTTTAATTTAAAGGAACACTATCTGACTGATAATGTAAGTCATTGTCTGAGTAATTGAATTTCAACTTTTATTCAAAAATGAATATTTTATAATTTCCTTCTCTTCTAAAGTACGTTGGATAAATGTGGCGATCACTCACATTAAATAAATTTTGTGACAACAATTATTTGTAAACAATTTAGTTATAACAGCGAGCAAATTGTAATTTAAATATTTGATTTTTTTACCCATTAATAAAACTCAGATTTTCAATAGTTTTAGGGGTGATGAATACAAATTTGTTCTCTAATTCTGTTTACAACCTCGTCTACGTGTTACTGATACTGCTATTATTTATTCTTGTAGCAATAGCTGGAAATATCGTTAACTACTGATAGCTGATTAATACGTTAAAAAGCTAGGTGGTTGTGGTTTTAATTATCAATTTCAAAATTTAAATTGATTTAAACTGGTAATTACAAAACGGATTACAGGATTATTTCATGATAATTGTATGTATTAAGCAAAGTCTTCATTATTCAAGAACTTGTATTGCCCAAGTTATATTTAAAGATATGATATGTACATGATCAAGCATACTGATTTTAAACACACCCATAAGTTTCTGTAGGGGTCCGAAACTATTAACATATCTTAACTAACCTTTGTTAGTTAATTAAAGTATAAAGAGAAGCTAAATCTTAATTTTCTAACTAATAACGAGGTTTATAGAAAAACTAATAATAATAATAACAATGAAAATAACGGAAATGTGTGAAAATTGTAATTGGACTTCAGTTGTTTTAAATATTAATGGTTACTAAAGCAATAAATGCTTAAAAAAATTACATCAGCTCTGCTCACAACTGTAAGAGTAAATACCACTATTTTATATTAAACAAGGACAAGAAATGCTGACTCAGCTTTAATGTACTTCAGATACGAAACTTTACTTACGTACACAACTTTCAAAGTAAAAACTCACATACACAACTTTCTTCAACTTGTTACTTTGTGATTTTTATTCGAAATGAATTGTGTAAAGAAAAAGTTATACAGATGGTTTAAAAATTCCCCTATATTTGCAAGTTGAAAAATTATCTAATTATTATATGACTTGATTGCTTATATTTCAATATCATGGTACAAAACCATATTTTTTATCTGGAATTTATATTTTACCTCAATTGTATAATGATTACTTATATCGGAAGCAGTGTAATGAAAGCCTGATTTCCTGATTTTATTCAATAGGATTTCTATGTGTAATTTACTTTAAAAAAGATATTTGATACACTTTTTTACTGAATTTCTATTTTGAATAACATAAACCATTCCTACCATAGACGGTGGATGATTGTCAGGGTTGGTTGGACAAAGTAGGAGTATATCGGTTAAAAATAGGCACATGTTTAACACGTTTAAATAAAAATGAAATTGTTTGATGTATCAGTCAGTTTATGATGACTTATATTTCATTCGTCAATGAATACATCCTTTTCTTATAAATACATTTCTGTTTTCCATAAAGATTTTATTTCAAAAAATGAACGTTACGGAAAATTTACAACACCAAGCATAAGTTTGTATTTAAAACTAATATTATGTTCTCTTTATTTTTTACTATAATTTTTAATATTCGAGTAGAAATGAATTTTCGATGATTTAATTTGTATTATTACCTTTCGTAAAAATTGGGCTTCAATGTTTGGAATGAAATGTTTTTGATGAAAGAAATAGACCGACAATTTACATAAATAATTTAATTATTTTCATTAGTCACTAATTTACCTCGTGACAATTCGCTTCTCGAAGAAACAAAAACGAAATATCATAAAATTATTACAATCTTATTAGTTTAACATCAGCTTGAGCTTTAGTTGTGGTTGAACTTTAGGAGAGTTTGGGGGTCATTTGTTACGACATTTGTTGAATCTGGGAGTAACGATGTTTTTGTACAAAAGATATTTTTATTGTGGAAAAGAGATATTTTTATTCTATTACAAATGAGATATTTTCTCCTCATGAGGGAACTTACTATGCTATATTATCTGCTAATGAATCAAAGCAGAATAATTGTTTGTTCATTTTCAAACAATTCAGACTTTCCTTCAGAACAGCTTTCAAAAGCTCATATTCCATATAAATCTATTAATTCATTACATGTACAAAATAATTAATAAACGACAATATAGCAAACAACAATCTTGAAATATTGACATCTTTTATATAAGTGTTTAGAGAGCAGTATATAATGTTAGCGTATTTTTTCATTTGTAAGTCTTGACACAAATCCTCTAATTCTATAAACAAATTTGTCATCTTGACTATTTTATAAATTGTAAAGAAAAGATCTATTTCTTTACTTTCAAATTTAAAAGGGGCAGATTAGTGCTTGGCAGAGTTTCATTGTTACCCATTTTTGATTGATGAGTCTGTGCATTACAGGAGTTGACAAGTTCTATAGGGTTATGAACAAAACAATAATTAATGACCCTTTCATCAAGAACGAGGAAGTATGTTTTTCAGTTATAAAAGATGTACTGTTTTTATAGATAACGTTTGACAAAAAATAATAGAGTATTAGCCAATTTTGAACAATTTTCCTTTGTATTTAAAGTAACAGTATTGATTTGTTGTACAAAATTGATTTTTATTAAACAAGACTTAAGGTATAAAAACTTGAATAAATATTCTAAATTGGTCCTAAACAAGTTTTTGGCTGAAACTTCTATAACAGTACTGGTAACGTTTTACTTAAAGTCCTGCTATTTAACAGCTATAACGGTAAACCTAATACTGGTGAATTTCTATAGCTTAGCAATACAGGTCTTTTTTTCTTCACTTTTATAAAAAAAAAAAATTCTATTCCAACTGTATTTACTACAGAACCATTTCCTTTTGGGTAGTGAAGACATGTGTAGATTTTTAAATTTCTATTTATTGCGTTTGTTTTTTAATTCGAAACTGTCATCATTGCAAAAATGCTTGTTTGCTAATGTCCTTTAGTTTACTTACGGCTTCACCCTGAACATCAGTCATTTCAAAGACCAAAGGGTACTTTTCCAAACTTGCGGGTTCCAAAACCAAAAGAACAAAGTTTACTAGAATTTTCATGTAGCTCAATTTGATAAAATCTATCTTTAGACCTATCATTTTGCTGATTCCTTCGCTTTTCTACTCTCTATTGTGAACAATTACCTCTTTATGACTTTCAGTAATTTCCATCTTTTTGTCAACCATCTAAAACGACTGGATATATGCTATAATCTTTTCTAAAGAAGCATCTACTTTTTAAATATTTAGCTATTATAAATTTCTAAAACTATTCACTTATGAAAATTTTATATTCCTAATCTTAAAATTACAAACTTTTATTAATAGTTTTAAACAATATTCGAAATCTACAAATTGATGAATGCGCTTGAAAAACTCAAAAACTTTCATAATTACTTGTTTGCGAGAAATATAACGTTATTTTAAACTGACAATATACTGCTTACAGTTTCTCTTTCTCACTACCATTATTTAAAGTTATCGTAAATCTAAAAAATTAAGGCTTCCAAGTTCCAAAGGTTCCTGAACCTGGTTACTTCTATATCTACAGACATTGTGATTGTTTCTATTGTAAAATAAATTTTAACCTCTTCTTTAAAACATTTGAAGTTTTCACAGATGTAACCATCAATATTTAAAGGATTTGGTTTGTTAAAATTCATTTTTGTATTAATTTTCTTTTTTTACATTTTATTTAGTTAAAGTTAGTAAATATACGACTTCTTATATTTAATCTAATTTTATTTCAACATCTATTTTAATGTAATCTTACTAAAAAACTACCTGTTACAATTATACGTATACTAGAAATTAATAATTTTAACAAAGCAAACAAATAGTTTTTAAAAGAATATAAAAACAAATGGTTCAGATATGTTACACTTCGGTTAACCTATGAGGAAAAATGTCTACCACTGATTTTTGCCTAATTTTCACATTCTGTGACGTAAGGAGCAAGAAAGTAGAACATTACACTAGTGAAAAAGTAATATGTTTGTCTGAACATTTATCTTGTACACATACAAAGAAAGCAGACTGAGTGGTACTGGTGCTACTTTACACTAAGGTTAATGTGTCTCCTTTAATTAAATTGTATGTCAGACGTGGAAGTAATCTGACCTTAAAAGAAAAAGTACTTATCCATAGTATACAGTGCTCAATGTATGGAAACTCAATATTTTTATATTTACAATTTGTTTATTGAATATATAACGACATATAGTTTGCTCTGCAGTTATTAGTTATGATTTCACTGTATTGATTTCTTTTTAGGGGAATATAAGTAGGGGAGGAATAGACGGTATTAAAAAAATGTTTACCTTTCAATTTTGTTCTGATTACTAACCTATCTGTTTAATTCGTCCCTTTTGGAAGGCGGGACTAAGGCTGTAGCTCGAACAATATCCGAATACAATTTTTTTTTCATTGCAATTTAGTTCTTTCAAACCTGTGATAAGGCGATGAAAGGAAACCTTACCCTGAAGGTGGTGTGTTTGGTTAAAAGGTACTAACAGTTAGTTAGAATTCAATCCCACAGAAAACATAAAATTATTACATCAACACTTACAAAAATCAATACATTATTATGGCCGAAGGAAAATGTTATGTTATGAATACATTGTTCGTTGTTATAAATCTTTCGTTGTTATAAAGCAAATACGTAAACTGATAAATTAAATATTTAATGTAAACACCAATATGGGTTATGCAATGAACCGAAACTGCATTGTATATATGTCCTGGCATAGTGTGCCATGGTCACCACATATCTTTGGAATTTTGAAGGATGATGTAAAACAAATGCAGTTTGCATTTATCAGGCTCGTAATTGAAAATATACAGTAGGTCAAAATCTCTGGGACACTAGTTAAATTATTGTGCTTTCCATATGAATTATTCTGCGGCGAACGTCAGCCCTGGTTATTCGCTTTGACCAGACGTTCGAACCGCTTAAGGTTCCGAAAGGAGGGTTTGGAAAAACGTGCTAGGACTTACCCAGAAAAAATATTGGGACGTTAATTAGTGCTTAGTCTCAACCCCAAAGAATCACTATGTTCACAGCCAGCTTGTTATGACATATAATTTACTAATTAAACTAACTAATTAATTAATATAATATTTACTTATCGCTTACCACTTACGGTTAGGGACAGGCGTGATGGGAGATTTATGTTAACCCTTTTAGGTCATAATAATCCTTACTCAATTTAGTCGGATGACCTACAAATGACTGCGTAACACCCGGGGGTCGATCAGACCCAGCAATTAGCGGTTTAGGCAGTCATTTAGGTTTATTACCAAAAGGTTATTAAACAAAGCGTAATTGACGTCTGGTCCTTCCGCGCACTAGAGAACGACTGTGTGTCCTCTTAACTACGATGCGCCGCATCGCATATCTTATACCGTGATCTTAATACGGTGATCCCCGAATACCCGTTGGAATCACCACAATTAATTCCTTTCTTGTAAGATATTTTAGTACTCGTTTTAACTCATCAACAGATAACACCGCCATTTTTGTATTTAGTACATTATACTGTTAAAACACATTATGAGTTTTAATGAAGGTCGTTTAAATATCGTAAGAAAAATCTTTCTATTTTTACTTTTTTTTCTATAGTGAATAAATTGAAGTTAACAATATTTTCTTATGAAGGTCCAAGTAAAAGAAAGAAGTCCTTGATGGATTGACAGAGGGATATTTTAAAGTTACTGTTTCTAACATTCCTTGCAAATTTAACTTAATGTTACTCTACCAAAAGTAAAGTAACACCTCTACTACAGTAAATCTCGTAGTACATGTAGGAGTTAAATAAACTTAACAATATTAGATTTTCTAGTATAAGAAAAATCGAGAAATAATAATGAAGGTAATATATTATAATTGTCGGAATATATATTATATTTTTGCGGAATATGTTCGTCAGTCGAAATGTCTGTACTGAACACAACAGATGCAGTGATGTTGATTCAATATTGCTTTAAACTCGACCTTATTCAACGTCAATATGTACCAAAAAATCATACACAAGATTTTTAACCGCTTTTAATAGTTTGGTATTGGTTGGTCAATTGGTTTGGAACATATATCTTCTATAATCTTATCTATAATTTTATGAAAATAATGTATTGTCCCGATTTTGACATATTTGAAAATCTATGACGACTCCACTAATCCAACGACCTATAAATGTCACATTAGGGGAGATACGTGTGAATTTTAAAAAAAAATTTAAAGTATTTGTATTTAATTTTAAGATGGGGTGAGTGAGAAAGTCAGCGCAACATTTCATTCATCGTTCAGTTTTAAATTTAACTTTTTAGGTTATTTGTAGGTTTGTATTATCTTCAGATTTTTTTTTCCTTCAGTCGTGTAATTTTAGTTCTGAAAGTTTTTATGAAATATCCTTTAAATGTTTTTAAAAAACAAGTACTTTTTCCAGGATCTAGAATCATTTATAGGTTCCAGAACGTATAATCTATGAAAATGTCTGTGTAAATATTGTTTAGAATTGAAAATATTTAAAAGTTGCTTCAAGAGGTAAATTAAAATTATACGTATTAGAAACTCTGGCATATCGAACGTGATAGGAGAGATGGTAATAATGTGTTTAGCATCAAATATTTTAAATATAGACTACATCTAAGACTGAAGACAGTTTCCAGTCGATCACAAATCATACCACAAAGCGGTGAAGTAGTTTTAGTTGGATAAGAGACGTAAGCTAAAGACGATTTTTAGATTAAGTCTTTGTGCAACTAAGCAAACAAAAGATTTATATAGACCTATGTCGTAATATTCTTCCTCTCATTCAAAAACAGAAATCACTTTAAACTATTCCTCTAAAATGCCAGTAGAAAAGTTACATTTTATATATCCTTATACAAGCGTAATCTTCCCTAAAAAATACAAATTACTTAATAAAATTGTTACATGTATATTTAACCCTCATAAAATTACTCTTGCTAAATAACATACAATAATTGTATGTTAATCAAAATAATTAACACTGTGTATGTATTTGTTGCACGTAGATATTGGACAGCAGTTTTTGAAGTTGAACAAAAATTACAACACAATGTTTTATCCAGGTAGTAAAACAAATTAATTATGTAAAGTATCAGTTATATATTATTTTTAAAATCTTAAATATATGAAATAGACTAAAACTCGTACACAAGATCTCACAAAAATTGCGTTTACTTAATCAAACGTGTTTCAACGTCAGAGTCGCCATCCTCAATGATACATGAGCTGCAATAACTAAACTATATAACATGTATCACTGAAGATGGCGACTTTGTCATTGAAACGCGTTTGATTAAGTAAACGTAATTTTTAAGGGGTCTTGTGTTCGAGTTTTAGTCTGTCTGATATAACAAGTCAAGCTCAATATTTATTTCTAAAATCTATGATGATTTTCTCAATAATTGTTAAAAACAATCTTCCCATGTTGAGTAATGTTTCTACAAAATTAAAAATATATATATGAGGACTAAATACAAAAAATTATACAAATTTAAAATAGAATAAATGTTAAATTTATACAATTCAATTAAATTAAAAATTCTACGTTTAACAAACCCAATTTATTACAAACTGGAGATAAAATTAAAAGGGAAATTGAACGTTTAAATAAACACAAAATGATTATACCGCAGCACAAAATTTGTAATTTGTTGAAAGATTTCCAATGGCATGTATTTGTTTTTGAGTACCTAGATGATTATCTTATGTATTGCCGTAAAACAAAATACCTTAAACTTGGATTAAGGCGAGAAGCAGTACGTGATTATAGAAGGGTTTATGTCCTTAGTGCATGTGTTTACCTGGCAGGTTACAGTATGTAACATGTTGTTTTGCTGTCACCGTTACGTATTACAGAAAAAGATATTCCATCGCGATAAAAATAAGTTCCGCAAAATATTTGTTTTGAGTTACTCTGCTAATTAATTAACATTTGATTTTTAAAAGTTCGAGTCTGCTGTCTTGACAGATGATTGGATTGATATATTTGTATTCTTATGAAGACATATTGTACGGCTGAGATTAGTTAAAGTAAATTGTTTGTTGAAAATCTATAATATTTACTTTAATAAAGAAAAACTATATTTTCGTCAAGATTATATATTATGGTGATCAACGATTTTGAATAAATATTACATTAATGATAATTGAGTCTTAACTTAAATAGACCCCAAGTAAAGTCCGTTAACACGGTTGACGTCATTATGAAAAGTAGTCCTCTTAAAATAGACCCGAAAATCTATTTCGACCAGATTTACGATCAAATACTTAAAACCTAAATCAGTGTACTTGACATTAACAAATTCCTACAGTTTACGAGTTAATTGGAAACTAACATGTTGTCTAACCATATCAGATTTATATTGAGATATTTTAATCCACACTTACTGAATAAACGAAAATGGATTTTTGTGTTATACATCATAAAAACTGTCTTCCCAAAAAAACTGTTTCTCACAACTTTTTCGAGTAAAAACTTTTCCATTTAAAACAAAACCGAGATTATGTCCAAATTTGACCGAACAATCAAATGTAATTTAAGCTACCAGAAACCTCTATGTATCTCTTTTTGAGTACTGATGATATTTAGTGGTCACAGATTATATATTTGGATACAATATATTCGGCATATTTGGACTTTACAATATTTAATAAATAATTATATATTTGAAATTACATAACACCTTTAACCAATTCATACAATTCAAATAACCCTCTTCTATCACCCAGAGAAGGGCTAGGAATCGATGTTTTATCTTAATGCAATATGTTGTATTTTCCAATTTACAGTTTACTCAATTTTCTTTTAAATTGTTGGATTTAAGTAAAGTTTAATGCATTGTGACATTTACAGACAATGGAAGGGAAAATATATATATATATATATATATATATATCAAATAAATGACAAATTAAAAATACGAAAGCGTTTTCTATAACATGAAATAAAACATTGAAAATTTGAGTTTAAAAATCATCCTGAATTACAAAATGGCTTGAACAGTGCAGTAAAATTATTAAAAATTCAACAAAATATTGTTTATTTGATAAAATCTTATGTTCCAATAATGTTAAAATTGATTAAGCACAATTTTCAAATCGAAAAGCAAATTTTCGCATCATTAAAAAAGCTACTTATTTCTTATTTGAAAAAAAAATAAATAAAAAAAAAAAAAAAGTTGTAAAACAAATGATTGCATTAATAACACAATAAAATTTGTGATAAATCGGTTAGTTAATTGCATGAAATAACAAACTTTAATAGAGATATCTGAAGATTGTTTAAGATGCTATTGTTGTATTTAAATAGTTCATTTTTTTTAATAAAATGAATGTATTCATAAAAATTCTTTTGTGATCATTTGTGTCAGGTTTAGAATGATTACTTCACGTATGATTGTAAATATTGTTTTTGAGGCCAAAATCTATAAAACGTTTTTGCAAGTCTCTCCATTCATACAGAGTGTGAACTGACTGATAAAGTTTGTTAAATAGTATGTCTTTTAGGACCATTACAGAAAGATAAACATTTCTATAATGTTTCTTGAAAATTCAGGGTACCCACCATAAGACTAACCTCCGTTGCAAAAGACTAATTTGAGGTCCAAAGCAATATCTGTATTCGATCCTGTTTCATTGAAAGTTTAAAAAAAGCCAAATGGCCATAGATACCTACTTTCAATTTCGTATACTTAATAATTTCACCAGATTATATCCTGAAAGTAAAAACCAGGCACTAAAGCTACAGTTATTGATATAGAAAATAAGAATGAATATTTGCTCATAACCGTAAACATCACAAATTAAATGTACAAAAAGAGTTACACATATACAGACAAGTAAATACAAACCCCTTAAAAATTTTATATAAAAAATGAGTTACTACTGAAAACTACTTATGATTGTACATATTTATCTTACTAAAGGAAAAGCCATAATTAGTTTGTTAGTAACAGACTGAACCGACCAGTATTAGTAACTGTGTAAGCTCAATAAATAAATTAATTTTACTTGTTATATAAGTTTTGTGTATGTAAAATGCACCTAAGAATGGGATTTATTGCTGAAACAGCTTTTGTCCTGTAAATAATGCTATTGTTCCTCTCTGATCGTAAATACAAATCAGTTTACTGAATACATTTTGTAGTTATTTAGGTAAATATTTACAAGGAATAACACAACTCTTAATATAATATAATTTATTGTGATAGAACTGATTATTTAACTGGGCATCGTTTCGCGTACTGTTTACAATATTAACATGTATATTCCTATAAAAGTTCAAGTTATTGAGCTACATTAAATTGACGTTCATTTCATATGACGAAACGCAAAACGCAACATTTAGCGCAAAGACAATTTACAAAACACATTTTTATAGTTTATTTTACTTATTAGTTTTTGTAGAAATGTTTCTACATATATCATTATACGAAATCATGCTATACATTGAGTGTCTATTAATTTTCTTTAAATTATTATTTTTAACTGAAGTTCGTAATTTAAATTTCACAAAAGAGTATTATGAGACAGTAAACGCGATGTTTTTGATATATAGTGAACTTGAAAACTATTTTATTTACAAGATGTTATGAAACTGTTTTTCACCAAATTGTCTCTCCTGAATTAAATACAAACTTCACACTCAAATTTCATTCTCTTATAGTCTGTCTCTAACTGGAAATAAAAAATTATAATCTTCATCTACCAAGAAAATGTACCTCACTTATATGATCACCTTATCTGCGTCATTTATTTTATCTTCACGTCAAGCATTACAACGTAATACAACTTCAAATGATAAGACAATAGAAGCCAACGGTAAAGTCTCATTTAAATAATAATACAATCATCTCCAAATTGCTATCATTAATTGCACGTCAAAGAACTAGGGAAGTATCGGCAAACGTTCTTCAAAATAGAGCAAGGAAAACTCTTCTTCATATATTTCATCATAATGAAGTCCAGCAAATATTTTGTCGTAGAAATTTGATTCCAACTCACGAATTATTGAATATAAATGTTATAAATTGCCGTAAATTTATGTAATTCTCATTATTTTTTTTAATTTCTGATGTTTTGAGTAATTAGTGCGCATTGGAAATCACAAATCCAATATACTCTATGTAATGAGTTTCTGAAAATGAATATATTGCTAAATAATGATGTAATTGAGGTCAATCCTTATTTTCAACCCCTACCAAATAAGCGATATTTTTAATTAATTGTGAAGGTTCCAAGTCACGTAGTATACGAACGTAAAAGTAATATTAAATATAATATTACCTTAATGTGTGTGATTATTATCAGGAGTTATTATCTATTCCTCTTGTTAATTCATTGACACGTTTCTTATGTGATTTGTGTTTGATGTGTTGTTTTAATGTGAATTATCTACGAAAATATATGTGATTTATGATGATGGGATGCCATCCCGAAAAGCTTCAATGAATTAACAAGAGTAATTGATAATAAGTCACTCATAGATGTATTAAGGTAATATTATATTTTATTTAATATTACTTTTAACTTCATCATTGTTATTGTTCATAATTTATTCCTTTCGGACCAGCGACAAAATATCACACGGTGACAAACTGACTGCAAACATCATTCATAAATATGTTCTTTGAAATTGTAAAGCTTATTGTTATGTTTAGGTTTCCCTTTCTAATCCTAATTTTGGGTTGAAAACTATAATATAGACCTTAAGTTGATAGTTAAATGAAAATAGCAATCAGTATTTTAAAATATTTGTAAAACAAAATCTTATTAATTCTTGCAATTATTTATTTCCATAAATAGCATAATTCCTTTATTGCATTCATATAACCATATTAAAATGTCTTATATAGTTTGTTCAAAAAACAATAATATTGTTGCAAAAAAGCAAAAAATGATTCTAGTATTTTATGCAAACTAAAACTCGAACACAAGATCTCACAAAATTTGTCTATTTATTTATAGTATTTTATATATTAAATATTTAACAAGAACACACAAATATTTTGCTCACCCTTACTATCGGAGATACAGCCAAGTTTCCCTTTTTGAAGTCTCCATGAAAGTTTCCTTCCAATAAGTCGTGACAAAGAGCCTCCGACTACCTTGCCGGTTTCTTCAATTACGAATGGCCCCGTTCGTAGGTTATAATGGGGTTTTATAGTTGCATGAATATAATTGGCATGGTCATTGAAGTCAATATTCTCAATATGGTAGTGTAAGTACTAATATTCACTCCCAGTCGGCTATTGAATCACTTTTGAGTTCTTTCGCAACCATACTATACTCTCTTTAAACTGGTTCGGGACTTATAATAAATTTATAATTATTAATAGTAATCATTCCTAACAACAATGATAAAAATAATGATAATTCCTAGCAATATTTGTTAAAGTAATGATAATTCCTAAAAACAATGTTAACAATATTGATAATTCCAAACAACAATTATAAAAATAATGATAATTCCTAACAATAGTCATAATTCCTAACATTATCAACAATGAAAGGGTAACATGGAGATTTTTACAACAAAAAAGTATTTTCTCACCATATAGTTTGTAATTACTTCTTACTAGATCACTGGAATGTAAAAATATCAGATACAAAACTAGCTGACATTGAATCTTTTCTAATGGTAAAAACAAACATAACCTTGTAGTAATAAACGCACATCTTGGAATTCTTTATTTCATGTATATATCAAACATTTACAACTGTAACAAGTGGTATAACTTTATATAACATGAAGTAATGAAACAGTTACAATATATTACAGATAAAATGGGGTGTGGAACAAAAATAATAATTTATTGTCGGGTAATGTGTCATTTATCCTTGACAGTATTTTTGTTGATAAACTGAGACAAGTTTCCTTCCTTATTATTTTTAACTTTAACTCTGTTTAAGTAAAGTTCTTAGAAACAGTTAAACCATTACTTGTAACTATGTTAAGTAATATTCTTACAAACAGTAAAACCAACTGACTATTTAAATCGTTAGTTCAAATCGAAGACAAATTCGACCTAAGTGTTTCAACATATTAAATATAAAGTGTTTCATATAAATATGCATATATTTTCGAATCCCTATTTCTTCCTCATAGCTAATTGCAATGCTGATATGCTTATTGCTTATCGAAAGATAAGTATAATAAATTTAATTCAGAAAATTTGATGCTTCCACAGGACTTGGCTGAATATGTTTGGCTAAAGCAAATGTTTGAGTAATATGCGCACTTCATAATAAGTTGCTGTTTAAAATATCATTCGTATTGTTTTAAAACCAATAATTCATTCATGGAGCAAAGCTGTATTGGCGGTCCAGTATCTGTCAGCTCGTGTAAAGTATTAAAGGAAAATTTATATAACGATTCTGCGTTCATAAGTAAGTTCGTCTAAAATTAGTTTCCAAACATAATAAGCAGCCACTTACTCAACAAAAATGTGTCCATCTCTTTAATATGCACCTTGTGCACTTTTGTAAACGTTTTATTCTTATTTACACCGTTAAAAGAAACGAAAGTAGAGTAGGTGTTTACACAGAAGCATTTGAGGTCTATATTATTTTATTGGGGTTGTACCGCTGAAAGCAAACACAACAAAGTGCGGGGGCCCCTCTTGTTCTCTCCACCCCAGACACATTCCTAGCTTGAGGATACTGTATTTTGATTATCTTGGTGAAAAATTAAAAGCTTATAATATTTAAATAAATAAATATCCATAATTACCTGTGTGAGCAATGGTAATCTATCTTCCTCATTTTCCCCACCTTGGATTTAAAATAATAACTCTTATTACATCCACACAATTACCTTATCTCAAAATTTCTTTCCTAAGACCTGAACTTTACATAATTACGCAGCTAAATTACCGTTTCATTCAAATAAATCAGTTTTCAAATGTTTACAATCAATGTCCAACGACTCAATGTTCCCCTCCAAACATTATGTTTAAACATTATGATTTATTTAATTTAACTTAAACATTATATCAGTAATATATATAATATAATATAATACAGTATATAACACTGTTGAATAATCTGTTATTATCACGCTTTGAATTCCATTCATCTTCATTATCACAGCTTAGATTCACACGATATCTGAAACACATGTAAAGTGTGATTCATCAACTCCAACCACTAAGCTACACAGTCGTAACGTTTTTGTTCGTCACTTCTTATTTTATACATTATCTCCAATTGTATGAGTTTTGCTGCTGCCAAATCAACACAGTGAAAACAAATATTCTCATTTAAATCTCTGATTTTATCTTTATGTAAGTAATGTCTGCAATCTTGACATTTCTTTTCATTCTTAATTTTATGAGCAGTATGGCTTGTAACGTAAAGGTTTAGAGGAACTAAAACTAAGCACATAAATATAATGCTGCCCACCTGTTACCGCTGTGTTGCCACCCCGAGTTAAGCTATTTTGTTTTGATATTGGTATACAACAGCTCAAAAGTTGTATAAAATTAATAAAATAGTTAACATTACATGTTAGAGAGACGGAATTGCTACAACTCCATGTTGATAACTATTGACATGACAACGGTGTTGTATTTGAATATGTTTTATTAAAAAATGTTTAAGCAGCAAACCCATTAATAATTAATGGCTAATGTATGGATTTTCTTAAATTGAACTTGTTTTTGTAGTCGTATAAATTTAAATAATTACTTTCTGCGATAGTTTTCAAATAATGTAAATCATTACGCATGATTGCAACATTATTAAATCATTAACTCATTAAATCATTACGCTTCTATAACAACAAAAACTGATTTATAAATATTTTTCAATTTATTCGCAAACCTAATTGTCTTTAGCATGTGGTCAATGCAAAACACATTAATTCAAAATTCTTCAAACATGATCTAGATCTTCTTGGGTGCTTTTAGTGGTATTACACCATTTAACGTAAACATGTCCTTTCATCTTTAATTTCTTCTTTTTTTTTAAATCCCCAGAACTGGTATTTTTGTGTTACATGATGACTATTAAACTGTGTTTAATTGGGGTTTAAATTTGTATATTTATGTGTGGGATCGTAAGTACAAAATTGAACAGGAGGGTGTAAATGCATCCAATAAACAAAACTGTTATAAGTTGGTTTGTTTAACTCTCAATAACATTGAATACAAAGTTGAATTCAAAATCGATGTATTCTAAATCGTTACATTATAACAGTATACAAATAATGATTTTATGTTAACAAATTATATTACACAACTTATTTGGTTAAAAAACACCTAATTTTATGTTCAATAACTTATTCTTCTTAAATTCATAGAAAACGTTACAGGTCAGAGTGTGTATGAGATGTAAAAAGTCGTTTAATTAAAAACATAATAACATCCAAATAAGGAAGATAATACAAAATGTCTCTCTCCATCGATTTAAAGATAATGATATGTTAAAATGTATTTGTTGTTCATTGTATTGAGACAACACAGTCTCAATTCAGTCAATGAAATCTAATTTATGTTATCAATAATTTACACGAGTAAACGTCAAGATATGAGATTACAGCAGACAATGTGGATACAAAGGGGAGTCTGGAGTGTTAGTTGTACATTTCACTAAGACATGACGGTTTCAATTCAATCAAGGATATGTAATTTGTGTTATCAATAGGCTTAGTTTGGTGTGTAAACATTGTTTGATATGCATCATTTGTAAATGTAAGATATTCAAATTAATTAAATAGATCATAACCACTCGAATAAATAGTATTAATGAGTTGCAATGCAGCAAAATACCTTTTAAAAACCTATATAAGAAGGTGTCTTTGCTAGTATGAACAACTAATATACACCCTTCTCTACATGTTCTTGTTTAGATCAGAAAATTTTGAATTCTATGTTGGACGAAACTCTACTCTGTTCCTTAATTTCGTTAGTTCCGCTATTTATTTCGTTCCTTTCAGCAACTTGACCCTTGTTTTTTAAACAAAAAGGGGAAAACAATTATTTGCATATCGTATCGGTGTTAATGTTTTCACTAACGTATTGTTAGAGAATTGACTTACCAAAATAGTAGGACGGTCTTGGATTGTGTGGATAACAGTTAGGACCCTTTCATTTAGTTGTGGTAGTTTTCCATCTTTAGTAATATGCATATAAAATATTGATCTCAACAAAAATACTCAAAAAACAAAAAACCTGTCTAGTCTAGTGTTTTTTTTCCCCTCACAACGTCATTTATAGCAAAGCCAGCCATTATCTATGTATACAAAATAAACGATTCCTAACATTCTATTTAATCAATGCTTTCAAAACTGTATATTTTCTACCAAAAGATAATACAATATAAATCTTTTTATAAGAATGTACCGAATTATACAAATGTCATTTCAGTTAGTTATGAAATAAAAGCAAATAAATATAAATAGTAAAAACACTTTACTTTGTTAGTGTACCTAAATCTTTCCCACAAATCGACTACAGTTTAGTTAGTACAGGTATTACGATACGAAGTTATGTGTTGAATGAAGTCGAAAAAAATTCTAATTTCACCAAAAATAACGAAATACACTTTTTTTTTTGCTCATCACACCACTTTCACCAAGCATAATATAATACAGAAAAAATACAATTGTTTTAGTCTTGTAAAAAATTTATTCAAAACTTCACTTAATTAACTATAAATAAATAGTGATCATATAAGTTTCTAGTAGCACAATTGAATCTGTCTTTTCAGACGCTGCATAAGTCATTTTTTTACTAAATTGTTATCTTTAGTTGGTCTTTAGCACTGGTCTAAAAGAGACAAAGCCAACGTTTTATCGCACACATATAAAAGTTGAAGGATTTCAAATTGTGGAAAATAATACAAATGTTAGCAAGAATTAAAAAAATTGTTAAATTCTTGCGTTATAGATAAGTCAAAAACCACATATATGTACCATGGCACAGGATTATCAGGCTAATATAAGGTTTATTATTAGCCAGATAATTGTACGAGCAATTACAGTGTATTCCAACTGAATAACAAATATTCTTAGTAGCATATTGATTATTTTAAAAATAGTCTCGTTAATTTTTTTAAAATTTACAAAACATGGTAATGGCAAGTAAACAAAACTTGATATAGATATTAAAACCTACCAAGACATACAACCACAGCTCCACAAATAGACGGCAATATTTACCACTTCTGCACCGATTTTAATAAGTTAGTATAACAAGAATTGTGTGTACATAAACTAACTAACCTCCTCTCACATATTACTAGTAACTAATATAAATTGGAAGGTAATTAATATATCACCTCAAAATACGTATTTTGAATAATCACAGATTACGTTTCCTCTTTTGAGATTGGTGTTATTTACATAATTTTGCAGTTGTCAAAACGTTAAACAAAGTGTTTGCGCAAACTTTACTTCAAGTATAGTCTCCTATGTATAATTGAAGAAAACAACATATTATTAAAAATCAAATAGTGAATTAAATATTCTATCAGAATAACTTAATGAACAGACATGTGTTCTGGATTTGGCACAGAATTGCGGTTGGACTACCTTTATAGATCAAAGGGGCACAAATAATCATTCTCCTAAACCACTTAAAATAGATCTGTGATGGAAATATATATGTCTACAATTACTCCCACATCTCTCTTGTACAAAAACCACAAAGAGTCTGAGATAAGTACTCCTAAATAGTACTCCTCAAGTTATACAAAGGTACTGTCAGAGTCATCTCCGTTTTGTAGGAGCAGACGTATCATTCTTCCAACCCAACCCCATGGCGGACATCAACTCTCCAGGACTGCCGTAACGTACGTCAATTTAAATTGACGATTGAGCGAATGCTTTTTAAGTTACGTTTGTTTCATTCCGACTCTAATCTGCCAAGGGACCTAAGTTGTAAAATCTAAATAAGCGCGTTCTAATCAAATTCCTTTTTTTAAAATTATTTTGGCTGAATATTATTGTATGTAGCAATGATTGCACAATAACAGGTGAAGTCAGAACAAAAACTAATTCCTAGTTATTAATACCATAAAAATCCAACTTGTTTGTGGATACTGAAAATCGGACAAAGTTTACACCAGGATAAAGACAAATTAAAAAAATTCATCAAAATGGGTTCTAGTAACCATAAACAATGTACATTACATGATCAAGGGAGTTTATAATATCAACTGACAGCATTAGCTGTATTTCCATTATGTAAACTATCTAATTATAATAATTATTAATATTCCACGTATAACACAACGGTCAAGTTGTGGTTTTGCTCTTTCCTCTGCTTTGTAATTACAAACAGCTGTGTTCAGAGTTAATGTGTTGTGTGTTGTATCGCAACCCATCCCCTTACATAATAGCAGTAATGCATTTTAATGTTTAGTTACGTTTATATATGCCTATACGTACTCAGTGATGAAATAGAATTTCCTATGATTATAGAAACTAAAAAATTGTTATTTTCATATTCTCTCAAGACAAGAGTGTATTTATGAATTAATTACGCGGCAAGTTTGAAAATTTGTGTTTTATTTATGTAACACAAAAAAAATATAAGAAAATTACGTCCAAAAAAATAGGAAAAATGTTTCATCAAATTAATGTTTTCAGACAAATATGCTAAACGTTTTTAGCCGCCTTATTAAATTTTTAAAGGATAAAAAATTCAATAAGAAATTCGGAAGTTTCCTAGGACAACTGATATTATATCCATATAACCTAAATTTTATTATTATAAAATATCAATAAGTCATAACAGCTGTAGTTCAATTTTAATTTTAATTATTAATATGAGTCCCAAATAATATAATTATTAAGTTTAAATTATATATTCTCATTATTCGGTGCCAGTGCATTAAAATATTCTACAACCTACTCAACAATTAAAACTAAACCTATGTTAGCATTCTGTGGTAGAGATAAGGATAATTACCCAGTAAGGAAGTTGGGGAATTGAAGTTTCGAACTTTAAAATTGAAGGCGTTTTAGAGCCGCGATTGTTGTTTTGTTAGAGGTGAAATTCAGTTGTTTGATGGATATACAGTAGAAACTGACCTATCTTTGATTTAATGCCTTCACTACGAGTAATACAAGAGTCAAAGTTACTGTAATCTGGTAATAAAAAGCAAACTAACTTCAGATAAAAGTCAATTGTTTGATGGACGAAATCGTAGGGTACACAATACAGACTATCTTTGATGAAATGCCTTCACTGCTAATATTACAATAGTCAAAGTACTGTAATGACGTCACCTTAAAATTGGACTGTATAATCCCAAAGGTAGCTTCAGTCAATGACTACATAAATACAATAAGACACGACATGGCCATGTTAAATATTCTACGCTTATTCTTGAGTTGACCAATACCCGCTAGGGTGTGCTGCTAGAGAATCTGAAGTTGATGTGACTGGCGCTAGGTGGCTCTACGGTCAAACAATGTTTCAGGCGGGTAAGAGAAAACGCACTGATGCCACATATTGGACCAGAGATGCGAGGGAAGGTCGAGAATCGCTTATCTCAGCGCACGAACTGACAACACTGACTATGCTGACGGAAGTAAGTGAGAAGGTTTGTGAGAGAGAGAGGTCAACAGTTGTACAGTCTCAACCAAGTGGGATGCGTACAGTCAAGCACCTGCTGCTAGCGCTTTCTGATAGCTGTGTGTCAAACTTGTGACGAACAGCACCCGTAAAGCGTAGACTATTTCCCTATCCTATGTCGTGTCTTATAGTATTTATGTAGTCATTGCTTCAGTTTAGTTCCTTTGAAGATTGTAACACGTTTCTATTAACCAAATATCTGATGTTGCCAGTGTCATCATGGTGACATAGAAGTGCTACGACACTGACCAGTTAGTGGTTAGTAGAATTAAGTAGTAATGATAAATTAACATATGTTCTATTGATGTACATCTATATGCATATCTTTAAAATCTTAACGGTTTATAATCTATTCTATTTTTAATTGTCAGTCAACTGTCACTTAATAGTTTATATCAGTTAACAAAACTCGTAATCGGCTAGGTCCAAATGAGAAGGTCGAAACCAATATTCAATTACACAAAATTGTAATTGAGTGTTATATGTAAACGTCTATAAATAAATATTGAGCTTTACTTGTGAGATAATATTAGGTAATAAAAAAAACTCGAACACAAGATCTCACAAAAATTACGTTTATTTAATTTTCAACGACAAAGCTCAGTGATACATGAGCTACAATACCAAAACTATAACTATTTAGTATAATTATTCTTGTTACTTGGTCGGCCGCAAATCATAAACTGATATATATCTTCTTTTTTTCCATTCCTTTTATTACATTTAAATAAACAAAACATGATTTAGATTCAGAGAAAGACATTAAGATAAAAAATAAAGCTTTCCTTAACAACAAACTAAAACAAAACATATAAATTGACATATGACATAATAATACATTACTTTGAATTAAAATACACAACAGGAAAGAAAAACCAAATATCTTATCATCTCTCAAATATAAAAAAAAGAGTTTGTTTCATCGTAATACGGTTTATCTTTAGGTAAACACAAAAACAGATATTATGATAAATAAACGTTATTCTGATTTTGGTTTGAATACAGGGCTTGTAAATGTTGACCAATGGTTGACATTTATGGAAGTAGTTTAAGTTGTCACACTTATAACCTAAGATATAAACTGCTGTAATTAATACACGGTAACCCACACACTTTCTGTATAATATATATATATATATATATATATATATATATATATCTTACGTCATCTGGTTGTGATGTTTACCTGTTGAAATAATGTTGACTACTATTTGAGTTTCTAGATTAAAATCAACACCAAGTACGTCAAGCGGACGCCAAAATAGAGACTTCATATTTAGCGTAGTAACTCTAGTATAACCATATATTAATTTACTAAAATTAACATTATAAATTAATTCAATATCATTAATTTATATTCAAATTTTTTTACGTAGTTAAACTTATGTATCTTATTTAAAAATTTGAACATTCATTTTGAAATAATTTCAATATCACATGAATAATTCAAATTTCACACTATTATGAATTCCTCATTTCATGATATGAAAATCTAAATTCACTACAATGAGAAATAATAAAGATAGTCCCAATTCATAGTTTTAATAAACGATTTGTACTATTATTAGATTCATAAACATGTGGAAATGTTGATTTTCATTATAGAGTTGAGTAAATACCGTGGTGTTGCTTATCAAAGTTTTTCTGTTGTGTAAGGATTACTTTTGAGGATCTTTTGTAACATTTGGTAATTTCTTTGATAATTCAATATTTGTTGGTAAGTGAACAAAGATCCCATACGGCCAGATACTAGTATCGATTACTTAAAATTTAAAGTAACTAGTTGTATACAACTTTTCTAACATTATTATTTGTTTTAAACTGATCGTCGTCAACCAAGCGAATCGGTCGGTAGTTATGGATACAAATTAGAAATCCTCTTAAACAACTTTTACATAAAACCAAAGTATAACAAAATCTGGACTACTGACTGAATAACTTTGATACAGTATTATGAAATCGCCACCCAAGGCCTTAACAAATTCTAAGTATTTATAAAAAATTGAAAACTGGCACGTGTGTAGTGAGTGGATATCGTGTGGAGGTAGTACACTTCATCGCTCCGCACTTCATATTACAACGAGTCCTAAAAATGTTGTACGTTTTGAAAAAATGTAGGAATACAGTAGTTTTTTCAGTGTTTATTGTAAATACTTTTCAAAGTGCTTAAATACTCAGAATCAAACAAAAACTACAACCATGCATTAAACATGCGTTAAAGTCTTATCAGTCAGTATTTGTATTTGATAAAACCTTACGTTTTAATAAATAAAGCTCTTTGTTTGTTAAAAGCTTTCATTTCCCTTCAGCAAAAAAAAAATATTAAAAAGTAGTAATTCATTGCAAAGCTAAATGTGTCTTGCACAGCTTGTTGTACCTCTCTCAGCTTAATATTAAAAACCTACGTTACAACTTAGTAGGGCAGCCGAAACAGTATATACTCCTAAATTTCATAACAATTTACGTACACCACCCAAACATAAAGATGACCTATGGTCGGCTTAAAACAGGATCGGTTTTTATACTTTTTGGTTATATTTTCTATTATTAGAAAATTTTGAAACGAAGATTTCAAAACATAACTTTCGTTAGTTAAAACAGTATATATTTACCTTTTTCTATTATCCAACTACTTTCCCGTTTTCTTGATAAAAGATTTAAATTGTCATACTTTTATTAAACTTTTACTTTACTTTACTGAAGGTAAACGTTGCTTATAAGTGAAATATCTGTTATAGGGAATACATCACCACATCAGATCATGACTCTCTGAAACGTGTAACAAGCCATAAACAATCCAAATGTCATGGTTTCTTACCATCGCGAGAGATCCAATAGCAATATGTGAACTATGAAAATTAACTAATATAAATCTAACAGCCATATTATAACTAAATAACTGTCCTTTGGTATTGAGAGTGTTTCATATATTTTAATGCTACACTTCAAAGAACTTTATTTTTATTTTTAAATTCTGAACGCGACAACATGAATATCCAGCCACTAATTACAAGCTACAAACTTTCCAACCTCCTCACGACAAGTAGGAGGGTGGGTGATTCTTTAATTACGCGTAGGCTTCGAAATTAGTTTTTATGTAGGAGATTTTAATATAAAAACTAATTTGTATTTTAAGTTTAAAACTGTTTTGCTAATTTAGAAGCGCAGTTAATAAGCCTAATTACTAAAATTCTCTAAAATCAGGTTAAAATAACTGGAGCGTTTACTAATTATTTTGATTTAAAGGTACGTTTTCACAACACCAATCAGCCCAACTATCTGAAAGGTTTTTTTTTGCTTTATCTTAACATATGTGATGAAAATAAAATCCGATTTTGCAATTACATCATAACTTCGCTTTATTTGTTTTTTAATTTCCTGCTGCTAATTCTATTACTCGGGATTTATTAAATTTGATTTAAACAGTTTTTTTTATTATCATTTGTGAATATGATTAAGGTAATTTATTTTTCCTGTAGAAGGAAAGGAAATAAACTCCTGCCGTTGCTATGGTAACTCGAGATAATTAAAACGGAATAACTAACTTGAATTACAAAATACCACTGAAGACTTTAGCACATTTCCTATTGAATGTAAATCCCTAGTCTTATGCTTTGTAGCTTTCAATTAGAATTGTTCTCTACTATTGTTAGGTTTTTTTTTATATAATTAAGGTTTACACTGTTCGCAACAAAATAGTTTATCTGTAAAAACTATTATAATCTATCAATGCTCACTTCTTTTTTGAGATGTATCTCTTAAAATTTATAATAAGTTGTAAGTCTTTTGACTCTTTTAATCCAAAGTTTGCCCAAGCGACTAATTTCAAAATACATTTTCTGTCAAATCTATATTTTATGCAGCACTCTTTTTTAGACTCGCGACTCACATTTTCGTTAAAAGAGGCCGTTTGGAGTTTAGGGGTTTTGAAGTGAACTTCTATAATACATCAAATTTTGACTGAAAACTATCTTTTGCTGTAATCTAAATAGTCGAATTATTTAATACAGGTTTAGAAGGGGAGTGTTATGCCAAGTGTTACTAATTTTCAGTCATTTTAAAAATAATAGCTCTTGCAGTCGCCACCTTAGTTATATCTACATCTTGCACTGTGAAATGGGCACAGCTGATGGTTACTACTATTACAAAATACTTTTACTCATATGTTATTTACTATCCTCTCTGTCACAATAATGATAATTTTATTTCTTTAAATGTCTTTTTCACACCGGGATAGTGGATTTTAGTATCCTCTTACTTAAGTAGTACGTCTAATTTTGCACAACAAACCCCAATATTAGAAATTTGTGTTTTATTATAAAACACCAACTATTTATATTGAAAAGTTTAAAATAATTTAACATTGCCGTAAATGTTTTTTTTATTTTTATTTATTTATTTATTTTATTTTATTTTTTTTTTTGTGTATAAATCTATAACATTTGTCTTATTTAACAACCTCGTTTTAGTACATTTCGAAACTTCTAATAAGCTACTTTGTTAAATAAGCTTTTTCTTGAAATTCGGATGTTAAAACTATTTTGTTACTATCAATACTGTTATCTTCAAAAAAATTGCATGGCAAAAGGAAGTTTCCTATTTTTGCTATGATTCTATTTTTATAAACCACAACAAACATTTCCTCTTAGGTAATCTGAATCATTTCTAACTCGAGTTAAAATTCAATTAAAATTAATGTATTGAAATGGCTGCTTCATTAACAACCCAGTATTGAATGTTTTAATTGTAGAAATACATGTGAATGATTTAAGTGGTTTTGGATATTTACACATTCCGAACTATAATCTTGACGGATTGGTTGAAAAGGGAATATGTTGATTATATAGAAGTATTTATTATAAGTAGAATATTCGCTTGTGTTATGTGACGCTTTACAGTATTACTTGGAGAATATAAGAAGAACGCTAGGTCGCTGTTATGTGGCCACTTTACACTATCACTTAGGCGGCCATAGCTCTTACTTATAATGAATCAATTAAATTTCAGTCAAGGTATAAATAAAACAAAACAACATGTTAAGTAAATTTTATTAATTTTCAATAAAATTATTTTTATATATGTTTTTAATTTTACAAATATGATAGTAAATAAATAACAATTTGTATTATTCACGTACATTGCAACATACAATACAACTTACTTACAGATTATGAATAAATCCTCAAATTTTTACACTAAGTAAATTTGAAATCAGATATGTAATTGTTTAAATTTATTAAACATATCCGTATTGTAGGTTTTGTTTTTGTTGTACACTTATCTACTAATTTGCAGTGATTGACCTGTCTTTATTTTTATTATTGATTTTATATTGTTACAATACAAATAATCAGTTTATGTATGGACTGCCAATAGAGTAAGATTCTTTTACTAATTCAAAAATACTAAAATAATTATATAATTAGGTAATTCTATGTTATAATTATATTAATTTTCTGAATAACAGACAGTAAGAACATTGAATTTGAGGTGAAATTTTAATTTAATCCAGAAGGGGCGATCTACTGAAAAATAATTTCACAGTATCTTGAACCAGAAAATAGTTTTCAAGTTGCACTATATGTTCACAAACATTCCATTTACTGCCTCACATAGCAATACTCTTTTCTGAAATTTAAAATGTAGTCACATAAATTTCAATCGAAAATATTCATTTAATACAAATTATTAGACACTGAATATATCGTATTATTTAATATATTGAATTATATAGAAACATTTTGACAAAAACTAAAAACTGAAGTAAAATTTAAAAAATATATTGTTTTCTACGTGATTGACGCCCATAAAAATCTTTGTATTAAATGTCTGTGGTTGGTCTTCTGTTGCACTATTTTTGTGTGATTAAATGCGATTTTGCTCTATAGTTATGTTTTATATACAAATTAAAATATAAATGTCGTACACCAGACCTCAATGTAACCTCAATATATGATTGCATCAAGCATGTTGAGAAACAATTGAGTATCGGGAATAAATCCCATCGCCAGGTCCTTATTACATTATAAAAAATATAATTTACGCATACTTAAAACACTTAACTAATAATCAAATTAATTTGTCCTTTGGGCCCAGTATGTTCATTACTACTGGGCGGTTCAGTCTGTTATTAACAAATTAATTGTGCCTTTTCTCTACCTGTCTGATTCTGTTTGGGTCAGACTTTCTTTCTTCTCTATTTAATCAGAAATATCCAGTTTAGAATCATAAGTAGTTTTGGAAAATAATTTAAAATATTCATTTAAAATTACTGAGGATTCTGTGTTGAATTGTCTATATATGTGAAGCTAGTCGTCTATTTTTATTTGTGTTATTTACAGTTATAAGAAAAATACTCAAATTTATTTTCCATCTAACTGGAATATATAACATCTAAACTATGTATAGTGCACACTTTTTACCTTTTTACCTGATCAAATTTGAGGTATACGAAATTCAAAATCGGCATCCATGATTATTTATATGTTTTAAATATCTCTCAATTCAAACTTTCAATGAAACATGAGTCAATAAAGACTTTTATTGGTTTGGACCTAAATTCGATCAAAAAAGGAGTTTAGTAATTTATCTCGTCGTCGGTACCATGAATTTCCAAGAAATATTTTACAAATGGTTATCATTCTGTGTTAGTCCTTGAAGTTACACCATACTCCAGATTCCTAAACGATGGCCGCAGGATTACATACTATTCATTCTTGGCCTCCAAAATTAATATTTTCGGCAAACCTTATACACAAATACATGATTTTCTTAATACTATTTATACGAGAGAAGGTAATCATTTTAATACCAACGAAAAAATATTTCAAAAGAATTTGGATAACACCTAAAAGTCTTAGAAAACCTCTAATTAAACACAACAATATATCCTAAACAATTTCCTGCAATGTCTATGAATATTTATTAATGTATCCAACTAACTAAAACATCAAACAGGGTTTTGATTGTGCTATTAAATTTAACATTTTTTTTTTTGATATTTTTAAAATTGCAGATTACGAAAAAATAAACTTCTTGATGATACAAAAATTTACTTTTCACAGTTATGGATCAACTTGAATATAGTTTGAAAACATGTGAAGTTCACTAATAATTATTTCATGTCACTGTGAATTCAAGCCATTTTTTAGATCGTATTCGTTTTTCAAACTCTAACATTAAATATTTCAATAACTTTCTGTTTTAGAAAGCGCATTCGTATTTTTAACTTGTCATTAATTTTTTAATTTGCAATATATTGGTCTTCCATTGTTTGTAAATGTAACATTATATTAAACCGCATTTAGGTAAATCCAACACTTTAAAATAAAGTGAACTATTAAAAACAAAATACAACCGCTTCCATTTAGTAAAGCATTTTCTCCCAGTCCTTCTATTCTGGTATTCTAAGATACAAGATCGGTTTAATGGTGTTATGTAATTTCTGATGCATCATGTAACATTACAAAGTAATTTCTATTAATAATAAAAACCAGTGTATAAAAATTGAAAAATAATAACTTACGTATACACAGAATCACAAATCTATTCATAAATGTCAAAGTTGGTGTAGAATATATCCTTTAAATACATTATATATTATATTGAGTTTTAAATATTAGTGTTCTAGTTTAAACCACTCCCAATTTCCTGTAAGCCACACTTTACTTAAAATTTGGCTCATGGTCTTAAGGTAGTTATCATATTTCACACGCAATTTATTTGAATCAGTCTCATTGAATAAATACATGTTATGAAACTGTTTTTGTTTTTTTATATATAATAAATAGTAACCGAGAGTACCTTACAGGTTCTTAAGAGTGGAATATCAAATTACGTTTTGGAATTGTATATAATTATATTGTTCTAATATTGTGGCCTAAATACATTTTGGGCTGAATTGGAGGAAGGAGTTGTAAATAACTCAGGTGTAATAATAATCATTTTGTTAAAGCATCAACAGTTCATAGTCGTTATGATGTTTGAGATCTATTTAACTCTCAGGCCTGTTGCTCAAATTAAGCGGGAAATATTAGATTTTTAATATAAAGGGGTACTATATTACCTTCTCATATATAAGTAGAATGGAGACAAACATATGATGGTATGAAATACAATCGTTATTTATCTACTCACCAATAAAAACACCCATATTCTATAATATGTTCTGGAAATATTTGGCATTACTGTAAAGCGAAGTGAATATTATTATTGACTACATTATTCCAGTTAAAATGATATGTTTGAATTTTTTACAAACTAAAACTGTCGCCGAACATGCATCAAGTTCCTGGCTTACTAAACTAAAGCAGAAACAAAGAGTTTATTATTGGTTACCTTTAGACTCTTAAATACATTAAATGTCTCAACCAAAACTAAATTCTCCGCTTTTATTTTGTCTTAACAAGTTTAAGTTTATTTTATAGAACTTATTCATCCCAAAAAAAAATCTCTTTGGTTTTGAAAATTCCTCCATATTCAGTATCTTACGGTACTCTTATTTTTAATGATATGTCTTGTTTGGTAGTCACTGCACTTTATAAACAAAATTTGTTGGTAACTCTACAGTTGCTTTATCTAGATGTTGTGTATATGGAAAATTCCTGTGGTTTTACACTATACTGTGTTTCCAACGTTCTGCGGTGATCAAACTTTTGTGTGTCGTCTGGCAATCATTGCAGTTCAGAAACCAACACCCAACTCTATCTAAACATCTCTAAAGGTCTTGGTAAACAAAATTATTAATTCTCATCTGGTATTATAAAAACTAGCAAATGATTTCACTAACGTTTTTCTGTACTTATAACTAATTCTTAAAAATTAATGGTATATAAAAAAGTAATCAAATTATGATAAGTGTCAAACAAATAAATTGACGTCTAATTGAAAGTTATTACCTAAAAAAACGACAGGTTCAAACCAGTTTTAACGAAATAACGGTTTTGGTCAATTATAAAATATTCAGAGTATCCCAGAAGAAAACCGATATAATAATATAACTATTTCATCTAAACATAAGTCCGGAAACACGTCTTGCTTTCCAGACAATCTACCTTTTTGTTAAAATAAAAAATAAATAAATTAATTAACATATTAACTTTGGAAGTAGATAACATATTAAGTTCAAATTTGGCATTAATTTATGTAGTACACTAAAAACTAAAACTTTATTTTGTATAATGTCAAAATGGCGGCCGTTAATAATATTTAACGTCAAATAACTCGAAAACCGTTAACTTTACCAAATACATGTAAGAGATAAAATATTTTCCTTTTTTTAACGATGAACAAAATGGTTTTTAAATATCTTATTTAGCTCAAAAAATAACTAAGTTATTGCCAAAACACCGAAAACATTATTTAATTTCTTAGTTGTTGTCTATAAAACCAATATTAACGTAAAACCCAAAGTAATAAAAACAAATAAACATTTTAAAAACTATATTTCGCTGAAGAAGAAACAGATCTAAAAAAAATAGACATAAATATTTAAATCATATCTTAAAGATCATGTTAAAAATGTTTTCTTTGATTCTAGAGGAAGGTCGAACGAAGATTCGATTAAACCTGGACGAAGAGACCAATTAATTGGTCCACCATAACTAATCCATCTGCATGGAAAACATAAGTTTAAATGCTGTCTAACTTCTTGTGAATAATGAGGTGGTACACCGTCGTGATGGATATTTCCTGCCTGTTTTCAAGAGGTATATCTTCAAGAATCAATTGATTTGGTAAAAAATCTTTGTACACAATGACAGAGAGATGATTTTGAAAATTAAATAGTCCAATTAACTTGTGTCAATTTTAATATACCATACATTTAACGAAAACAGATGTTGTACTCCGTTTGTATTATATCTTGTCCACTTGTGACTTGACTATTAGTCAAATTTTTTTTTACCGTTTCTTTTAATATAGATTTATTCGTGAATAAAATGTAGTTAAAAATGTTTTTTTATTTCATTACGCATCGCAAGAAATTCAATCTTAACACACTGTCACCTGGGTGAAAATTTTGAATAGTCTGCAAAGTAAAATGTCTTTTCTCTTGTAAGTTTTTTGTATAGTTAACGTTTTCAAGTTATTCAACGTTAAAATTATTAAGGCCTTAGTTTCGAAACTATGCAAAATAAAGCTTTGTTTTTGGTACACTTGTAAAAACTTACACAATAATACATATGACAAACTTATATATGTGATAATGCGTTACAAATATTCCAAAGACAGACAGATGCACAGACTAACAATGGTATTCCAAAAAAAATGGACTCAATATTTTCTTGAAGTTAAAAAATCTCAAACTATTAAAAATTTGATATTTATTTATTTTCTTATTATCACAATACTTTCCTACTACATAATGAGCTTGTAATAATCGTGATTTAAGTGAAGAATTCTCAAGAATTGAATATACAGTTACTCGTAAAATCAATGAAACACATATTGATATTCTCATATTGTCTGTTATTTACACTATAAAATCAATATAATCGTCATAAATATATTAATTTATCGGTTCGTTTTTATTTTATTTTATTTTTTAGCTCGGGTGATCGTACCATTAAAGTAAATCAACAAAGGGTTTTTGTACAAAGAGTAATAATATAGTTAAACTACTGAAGAAGTTACACACGTAAAGAAACACTAGGAAAAGAAACGATTAAATCAGGAAAATTAGTTATTGGCGGAGAAGGGATATGTTGTTGCATACTGGAAATTTCGTTCGACTACAGTCAGTGTTTATCATTTCCTTGTAGATGTACTATCAATTCGTTCTCTTGCATTCAAGATGTTCCAAATGAAAATCATTACCACTATTTGCTTTCTTTGCTTCTAGTAAGTACAAAATAAAATATATTTTATACGTGTTACAATAGGTGTATGTGTAATTTTGAACATTATACTTTACACTTCATTTTCTGATATAAATACACTTCAGTGGATATAATAAATGAGATGGAATTCATTATGTCTTCAACTTTTCTCTAGATTACATTCAATGAGCTCGAGACACTAATCTAAAGATTCAACATTGTCTGTGTTTATACATTTTTAGGTCATTTCAACATTGGAAATGTATTAACGGTTAGTTCAGTTTATACACATTTATTGTTGTCATAAGTAATATTATTACAATTATTACTAATAATTAGAATAAATTATTATTTTATTAATCAATTTGTAATATAGACATTCTAGCTATTGGGGTCACCATCATAGAAGTGTGCACCCCATTCTACCAATTGAAGTACTTTGACAGTAATGTTTGTTCAAAATATACATGTGTGTTATTTTATAGTTAAATGCGAAAAAACTCCTTGTCATCATCGCCCGAATAAAAATAAAAGAATCATAAAATAGACAGAGCCGTAGTCAAAGTTGGGAGGAAAGTGATAGAAAAGGAAGATTAGAATCTATCTTGATATCTCGAGATTGCCACAGGTGGTACAACAAGTATATCTCTATATGTGCGGGGGCTTGTTTATGTGTTTTTAATGTTCTAGAAGTCTAAATATTATTTTAATTTTGCTAAACGTTTGTGAGTAGTGCCAGTTTTACAAACCATTTGAATGTTATGTAATTTAAAACATCGACTGTTAAATTTGAATCAAAATTAAACACTTTTTAGTTTTTAATAATATGACATTAATCATTTAATAATTGCTAAAAAAAAAACAAAGACGCTCACTATAATAAGTACAGATGTGTCAATGCCAAGGTACCCCCCTAGCTGGATACATTTCTTCATGCAGTTTTAGGTTAGATCCCTCTCTTTTATCATTCCTACCAGGTCTTCAACAACTCTTGTTCTCTTCTAACACTGACGATATTAGAATAATCGAGGGCTAGGCGTATCTATTTTTTACTCTATTTTCTTCTTTTTAATAAGGCAATGTTGAACTAAATATATACCAACAAGAAACTAATGTGCTCCTTTGGAAGCTTGGAACAGTGTTTCGATATTCCTTACTATACACATACTGTATGTTTAATACCGTAAGTTGTTAACCTTAAGTCTGTATATATTAATATCAAATTTTAGACGTAACCGAACACAAAAACAAAAACTGAAAATAAATTCACCTTCTATCATGTCAGCGTATTTGCTGAGTGCCGAGTACTTTGTTAATATTTAATTATATTTTAGATTAGTTTATTTTTATTTTTTAACAGTTTATTCTCATAATTATTTCAGTTTAAAATATTTCAGCAATTCTTTACAATTATTTTTATTAATATATTTTTTTTCTTTTCCAATAACATAATCCACTTTATTAACCAAACAATTTATTTGATCAATTTTTTTGTTCTGACAGTCACACGTGTTTGACTTTAAAAACACTTTAAAAAATAACAAAGATTAAAAAGATTTTTTAAATATCATAAAATTAAAAAAATATTTAGAGAATTTTAATACTTTAAACCAATATAAAATATAAATTGTAATTTGGTTTTGTTTACCAATATAATTGTTGTATTATTCCATATATAAAATGAAAATTAATAATATTTAACTTACTGTTTATGGAAATTGTGACCTTTTATTTTACAGTGACGTAAGGGATCGTTTTTAATTTGGTTTACTTTACATTATTAACATTTACACATTAACTCGCTATTTATAAAATAAATATATATATATATATATATATATATATATATATATATATATATAAAGTTTTGCACAATTCTAGGATCAGAATGTTAAATCTAGAACCGATATGACGTTAATTATTCTCCATCAGTCAGTCCCCCTTCTAACACGCCATCGAATATGCCGTATACTGAGAGATTTGGCAACCATTTTAAAATTGTTTCTCCACACGTGGAAGATAAATTTGTATTATTTAAAATTGGTCTGAGAGAGTCTCAAGAGGTCGTGTATTTTTATTATATTTAAATTAGAATTAATTTTTTTTTAAGTACTGTATCCAATGAACGTTATTTATCATTCTCATAAAAGTAAATTCAAATATTTTACTTTTATAAAAAAGTTAAAATTTAAAGTTAAATTATTATTTTTTAAAATAATTTTCATACTGATGGCGTTTGGTAAAAATGTCAAACAGAGTATTAGAATATGGAACTAGTTAAAAAATAACAAATATAGAATATAAATATTCTTTATAAATGAATTTTCCTAACAGTTTTAAAATAATACGTGAGTTCACCAAAAGATGGACGCAAAAAATAACAGACAATAGATACAAAATATCTCAAATATATTGAAATCAAGAAAAAAGTATATTTATATTTGTTATTTATTGTCGGTTATTTTTTTATGTTCGTTTTTAGGTAAACCATACATATATAACCAATTCAGATGAGCCACACTTGTGGAAACGACAATCAAACAAATAAAAGAAATACACAAATGTCCATAAACACACATTGGTCAATAAAGAGCATTGAAACGTAAAATTAAAAATTAAATTAAACCATTTAAGTCCGTATGAATTAATGGTGTTTTCTAACATTTTATTTATTAATTCTTCTCTTCGAAAATTGCCAATATTATTGAATAGAAATTTACACACATCAATTAATGGAAACACTAGTCGCATACAAAATAGAAACCTATATTAAGAGAAATTATTCATTGTAACTGCAAATAAATAAAAAACACTATCTGTAAGTTTTAAACAAATTGAACCTTTACAAGGTCAATGTATTAAAAACACAATTTGTTTCATATTTCTGCTTTCATTATTTTCAAAAACGGCTACAGATATATTTGTTCGTCAAAACTTTACAATAATTCTGAGAATATCGAAGGGATTCCAAGAATATGAAGGGGAATATCCAAAAAGATTCTAATGATGAAACGAGTAACTTAACTATGTATTTCTGTAACAACAAAATGATAAAATTAGGAGAGCAATTTATAATTATTACAGTGTAACATCCTAATTCAAAATTACATCTGCAAAATAAATTCATTCACTCGTCTCTCCATATTCAACTTCCGTCCCTTGACAGATGCTGGCACCTGGCGACATTCTCCAAAACTAAGCATCGCATGACATCTAAGTGCAAAGTACAACGGCTGGCCAGCCTAGCTGTCTAAATACCCGTTGCCAGTCTATCTGAAATTACTCACGATGTTCTACATTCTGTTATAAGCTCCGTCAGACATATTTTTTTCTTGTTCTCAAAATTACAACTCAGTTTCTAAACGACATGTTAAGTTACAGTTTGTGCGCTTTAGTTTTTTTTTAAAAAATGTTAAATAAATTATTATTTTTCACGGCACAAGCTCACGTGAACTGCGACAGGATTTTCCAGGTATTCAGCTTTACAGATTTTATCATATCTTAAATTTTGTTAATGCTTTAAAATATTTTGTTAATTATCATGTATTCTTTAAAATATGTATTTCATGTTTTATTTAATATTCAATGTTCTTTTGAAACTGAATGATTATAAAAATTTTCTTTTCTTAAGACATACTTTACAAAACCTTGCAAAGGCACATTTTGAGTTTTGAACAATTATGTGAAATAGGTGCAAACTAATGTTGAACATTAAATGATCAGAATATCTTATTGAACATGTCAAATATAAAACAATTAGAGAAATCTATTCTAAATCAGAAAATTTCGTTTTACAGACTTTTGCAGATCTTTGCAAGTCTTATACAAGCTTTGTTTTACACAAAACTAAATATATATAAATAGATTTATAATCATCTAAGAAGCTTTTAATTACAATCTTAACGAATTTCTGTGATACAATCAATTTTCTTTAATTTTGACAAATAACCAGATATTTGCTTTAATAATGAACATTAATGCTACAACATGTCTGATTTTGCACAGACGCTAAAAAACATGTTTTTTGCTATAGCTAATACGCTGGTAGAAGAAACTCAGCAATTCTTGCCTCAGATTGCATAGACCAGCTAAAGATCTAAACATGTTTCGTCCTGTTGGCAAAACACGTTTTTTTTAATATACCTTCAGAGTTTCAAGTGCACAAAAGTGATGTTAAAAAAAAAAACTGACTTTACAAAACTTTAATTAAATTCATATTGTACATGTGCCTAAATTGCTTCAGCGAATATGTGTTTTTTTTTTTAGCTATCTTTTAGATGTAGACTTGTGTAGTTATTTATAAAATATATAAAAAATCATTGGGTGGAGCCTGCATGCAGACTTTCGGTCCTAACAACCTCCAAGAGGTTATTTTCTAAATTAATATAATTGACGTCAATTAATAAAATTTAATATTCAAAATTTTCATTTCTTTTTTTTAAGTAAACTTCTCATTTTATAATAAATTCTTTTATCTAAAACATATATATATTTATTGGCCAATATAGCATTTAAGAAATTTATCAAATAAGTAATATTATGTAACTGTTTTGAAAAACTATCATCTCATAAAGTCAAAGGGGGGGAAATAAATATCAGTATCTTTTCATCTTTTTTTATTCTAATTGTACATTAAGGGCGTATAATCTTTTTTTTTGGATTAATTATAATCCCGTTAATTGTTAAGCTGTGCTCATTGTCTTTTGTTAAATTTTGTAACTATAAAATATATAAACTAAAAGGGGGGATAAATTTTCAGAATCTATTGATTAATTTTTTTTATTTTAATTATAATATTTTACATTAAGGGCGTGTAACTTTTTTAATTATAATATTGTTAATCATAAGCTGTTTATGATGATTTGTCTCAGGATGTCTTTCTAAGTTGTAAATGATAAAATCTGAACCGTCGAAATTTCTTTTGTTTAAATAAATTTGAGCCTTGTTAATTACTAAATTTGTCTTTGTCTTTTTTTTTATATTTTCTAAACATTGTTACCATTTTGGTTCCGCCTTTTCTTAAATTTAAGTCCCCTGGTAACATGTTTCTGGTAGCAGAGCGTGGTTTGCTTTAAATTCTAGCTTGGTTATCTCTAAATTATAGAGTGGTTAATTTTAAAATTCTGGAACCTTAGTTAATTTTCAAAATTTTGCATTGGAACCATCTAAATTTAAATTCAATATTTTTCTTTGTTAAACAAGGCTCAATTTTATGTTTTGCAACTTTTTTCAAATACTGCACAACTATTGCTGATGAAATTTTTTATTTATTTTAAATATTTAAATCTATATAAATCTATGGTCTCTTTTTTATTATTTATTTATTTTTATAAACACTTACACAAAAACTTCTAAACCAATTTCGATAAAAAATTTTTTTTTATTATTTTGTCTGCTTAAATATTTTTTTTTATATATATATATTTACATACACTGCACTCTAGTCATTCACTGAATTTGATCCAGACAGCGGTCTCATTCGGGAATTCCAAAAAAATTTTAATAAATAATAAAACCCAAAAATAGTTAGAAACAAAAAAAAAACAAAAAAAAATTCAAAATCTCCTTCAAAAATTTTCTCGAGTTTTCTTTCGCTTGTCTGTATTAATTCATACTTACACACACACATATACACAACAACTACACAACATATAATTCTCAATTCATCTTCTGGCTCTTTCACTTCAATTTTGTATCATCTTAAAAGAAATTTTATTTTTTTTTTTTTTTTTAAATCACTTGGTTTATTTTTTTTTTATTATTTTATCAGCAATAGTTAAAATGGCAGTGGACTTGCTGAGATTGGTAGACTCATTAAAGAACACTGAGCTCTCTTTCATTTTTTTTTTTTTTTTTGTGTTGTTTTGTCATCTTGAGAGAAAATTATTTTTAGTTTTTTTTATCATCATGAGTAATGCACAAAATGGCGGTGGACTGGTTGATGCAGATGGTGGCACTTGTTTAATAGTTAATTGAAATGTTGAACACTCATTGAATAATATCTTTGTGTACTAAATTTTTTTTTTCTCTTTTCCAAATTATAGGGGCCCAGTTTTTGTATATAGGACGACATGGTTGGCCTGTTCGTCTTGATTATTTTGTTTGGTTGTTAGTTAGCAGGTCAACATGTTTGTTTCCTGATTTAGTTTTTTTTGTTAGGATTGAGAAAACCGGAGTTGGGTTTTCTCACATTATGGGTCACCTTTTTATACTGTCTCTTTTGCCACACTCTTTTTTTTTAGCTACACTTCTTTTACACTTTTTTTTATAATCACTTAACGATTTTGATGAAATTTTTTTTACACAATTTTTTTTTGATTAAATTAAATTCCTTTTTTTTGGGGCACATGATACACATATAAGACCTTAAGTCAAACATCACATGCCCTGCCTTGGGCACTAAAACAATTTTGACTCCCCAACGTTTCATACTGCTTCTTTGTTTATTTTTAAAAATGAATTATTTGTTTAGACCTTTCAAAATTCTTTTTTCTCACGGAAATTGTTAAGAGCCGTGAATAGTTTAAATTTTTCTTCGTATGGGAGAAGAGGAATTTAAAAATAACGACGCTGAGCATGATCTGACCTAATTGGCTTCAGGAATTTTTGGGTTTATTTTTATTTCTTTTTGATATATAAATTGTAAAGGTCGGCTCAGAGGATACTCCCCCCCGTCTGAGTCCGGCCTTTTCCTGAAGTCCAATGTGCTATGCACATTCCCTCCCCTGGTCCCCGGAGTGGTCACCTCCACTTGGTATCCCGAGGTGCCACTCCACCCCTTTCCCCACGTACCTTAGTGTACAAAGTCAGTTCATGCACAGCAATGTCGACACTTTGCGTCACCCTTCAGCTCTTTCTCTCCTGGGCTTATCCCAATCATAGGTGGGAAGAGCTGAGACGCTGTAGAAATTTCAAAATTTAATAAGTAAATGCCGAAGGAGGCTACACCCCAGAGTGGTGACTATAAAAGCATTATGAAGCGTTGTTTCAATCAGGTGCCCCTGATTTCAAAATTTTGTAGGAGGCCCTTCTGGCCCCTTTCTTCAATCTTTTCTTGGAGGCCCTTCTGGCCACTTCTTTAGAATTTTCTAGGAGGCCCTTCTGGCCCTTGTCCCCTATTTCAAAATTTTGTGGGAGGCCCTTCTGGCCTCCTTTCTGACTCCACCCCAACTCCGTCTTTCGGGGGGGGAGAGCTGTAACATCCTAATTCAAAATTACATCTGCAAAATAAATTCATTCACTCGTCTCTCCATATTCAACTTCCGTCCCTTGACAGATGCTGGCACCTGGCGACATTCTCCAAAACTAAGCATCGCATGACATCTAAGTGCAAAGTACAACGGCTGGCCAGCCTAGCTGTCTAAATACCCGTTGCCAGTCTATCTGAAATTACTCACGATGTTCTACATTCTGTTATAAGCTCCGTCAGACATATTTTTTTCTTGTTCTCAAAATTACAACTCAGTTTCTAAACGACATGTTAAGTTACAGTTTGTGCGCTTTAGTTTTTTTTTAAAAAATGTTAAATAAATTATTATTTTTCACGGCACAAGCTCACGTGAACTGCGACAGGATTTTCCAGGTATTCAGCTTTACAGATTTTATCATATCTTAAATTTTGTTAATGCTTTAAAATATTTTGTTAATTATCATGTATTCTTTAAAATATGTATTTCATGTTTTATTTAATATTCAATGTTCTTTTGAAACTGAATGATTATAAAAATTTTCTTTTCTTAAGACATACTTTACAAAACCTTGCAAAGGCACATTTTGAGTTTTGAACAATTATGTGAAATAGGTGCAAACTAATGTTGAACATTAAATGATCAGAATATCTTATTGAACATGTCAAATATAAAACAATTAGAGAAATCTATTCTAAATCAGAAAATTTCGTTTTACAGACTTTTGCAGATCTTTGCAAGTCTTATACAAGCTTTGTTTTACACAAAACTAAATATATATAAATAGATTTATAATCATCTAAGAAGCTTTTAATTACAATCTTAACGAATTTCTGTGATACAATCAATTTTCTTTAATTTTGACAAATAACCAGATATTTGCTTTAATAATGAACATTAATGCTACAACATGTCTGATTTTGCACAGACGCTAAAAAACATGTTTTTTGCTATAGCTAATACGCTGGTAGAAGAAACTCAGCAATTCTTGCCTCAGATTGCATAGACCAGCTAAAGATCTAAACATGTTTCGTCCTGTTGGCAAAACACGTTTTTTTTAATATACCTTCAGAGTTTCAAGTGCACAAAAGTGATGTTAAAAAAAAAAACTGACTTTACAAAACTTTAATTAAATTCATATTGTACATGTGCCTAAATTGCTTCAGCGAATATGTGTTTTTTTTTTTAGCTATCTTTTAGATGTAGACTTGTGTAGTTATTTATAAAATATATAAAAAATCATTGGGTGGAGCCTGCATGCAAACTTTCGGTCCTAACAACCTCCAAGAGGTTATTTTCTAAATTAATATAATTGACGTCAATTAATAAAATTTAATATTCAAAATTTTCATTTCTTTTTTTTAAGTAAACTTCTCATTTTATAATAAATTCTTTTATCTAAAACATATATATATTTATTGGCCAATATAGCATTTAAGAAATTTATCAAATAAGTAATATTATGTAACTGTTTTGAAAAACTATCATCTCATAAAGTCAAAGGGGGGGAAATAAATATCAGTATCTTTTCATCTTTTTTTATTCTAATTGTACATTAAGGGCGTATAATCTTTTTTTTTTGGATTAATTATAATCCCGTTAATTGTTAAGCTGTGCTCATTGTCTTTTGTTAAATTTTGTAACTATAAAATATATAAACTAAAAGGGGGGATAAATTTTCAGAATCTATTGATTAATTTTTTTTATTTTAATTATAATATTTTACATTAAGGGCGTGTAACTTTTTTAATTATAATATTGTTAATCATAAGCTGTTTATGATGATTTGTCTCAGGATGTCTTTCTAAGTTGTAAATGATAAAATCTGAACCGTCGAAATTTCTTTTGTTTAAATAAATTTGAGCCTTGTTAATTACTAAATTTGTCTTTGTCTTTTTTTTTATATTTTCAAAACATTGTTACCATTTTGGTTCCGCCTTTTCTTAAATTTAAGTCCCCTGGTAACATGTTTCTGGTAGCAGAGCGTGGTTTGCTTTAAATTCTAGCTTGGTTATCTCTAAATTATAGAGTGGTTAATTTTAAAATTCTGGAACCTTAGTTAATTTTCAAAATTTTGCATTGGAACCATCTAAATTTAAATTCAATATTTTTCTTTGTTAAACAAGGCTCAATTTTATGTTTTGCAACTTTTTTCAAATACTGCACAACTATTGCTGATGAAATTTTTTTTTTATTTTAAATATTTAAATCTATATAAATCTATAGTCTCTTTTTTATTATTTATTTATTTTTATAAACACTTACACAAAAACTTCTAAACCAATTTCGATAAAAATTTTTTTTTTAATTATTTTGTCTGCTTAAATATTTTTTTTTATATATATATATTTACATACACTGCACTCTAGTCATTCACTGAATTTGATCCAGACAGCGGGCTCATTCGGGAATTCCAAAAAAATTTAAATAAATAATAAAACCCAAAAATAGTTAGAAACAAAAAAAAAACAAAAAAAAATTCAAAATCTCCTTCAAAAATTTTCTCGAGTTTTCTTTCGCTTGTCTGTATTAATTCATACTTACACACACACATATACACAACAACTACACAACATATAATTCTCAATTCATCTTCTGGCTCTTTCACTTCAATTTTGTATCATCTTAAAAGAAATTTTTTTTTTTTTTTTTTTTTAAATCACTTGGTTTATTTTTTTATTATTATTTTATCAGCAATAGTTAAAATGGCAGTGGACTTGCTGAGATTGGTAGACTCATTAAAGAACACTGAGCTCTCTTTCATTTTTTTTTTTTTGTGTTGTTTTGTCATCTTGAGAGAAAATTATTTTTAGTTTTTTTTATCATCATGAGTAATGCACAAAATGGCGGTGGACTGGTTGATGCAGATGGTGGCACTTGTTTAATAGTTAATTGAAATGTTGAACACTCATTGAATAATATCTTTGTGTACTAAATTTTTTTTTTCTCTTTTCCAAATTATAGGGGCCCAGTTTTTGTATATAGGACGACATGGTTGGCCTGTTCGTCTTGATTATTTTGTTTGGTTGTTAGTTAGCAGGTCAACATGTTTGTTTCCTGATTTAGTTTTTTTTGTTAGGATTGAGAAAACCGGAGTTGGGTTTTCTCACATTATGGGTCACCTTTTTATACTGTCTCTTTTGCCACACTCTTTTTTTTTAGCTACACTTCTTTTACACTTTTTTTTATAATCACTTAACGATTTTGATGAAATTTTTTTTACACAATTTTTTTTTGATTAAATTAAATTCCTTTTTTTTTGGGGCACATGATACACATATAAGACCTTAAGTCAAACATCACATGCCCTGCCTTGGGCACTAAAACAATTTTGACTCCCCAACGTTTCATACTGCTTCTTTGTTTATTTTTAAAAATGAATTATTTGTTTAGACCTTTCAAAATTCTTTTTTCTCACGGAAATTGTTAAGAGCCGTGAATAGTTTAAATTTTTCTTCGTATGGGAGAAGAGGAATTTAAAAATAACGACGCTGAGCATGATCTGACCTAATTGGCTTCAGGAATTTTTGGGTTTATTTTTATTTCTTTTTGATATATAAATTGTAAAGGTCGGCTCAGAGGATACTCCCCCCCGTCTGAGTCCGGCCTTTTCCTGAAGTCCAATGTGCTATGCACATTCCCTCCCCTGGTCCCCGGAGTGGTCACCTCCACTTGGTATCCCGAGGTGCCACTCCACCCCTTTCCCCACGTACCTTAGTGTACAAAGTCAGTTCATGCACAGCAATGTCGACACTTTGCGTCACCCTTCAGCTCTTTCTCTCCTGGGCTTATCCCAATCATAGGTGGGAAGAGCTGAGACGCTGTAGAAATTTCAAAATTTAATAAGTAAATGCCGAAGGAGGCTACACCCCAGAGTGGTGACTATAAAAGCATTATGAAGCGTTGTTTCAATCAGGTGCCCCTGATTTCAAAATTTTGTAGGAGGCCCTTCTGGCCCCTTTCTTCAATCTTTTCTTGGAGGCCCTTCTGGCCACTTCTTTAGAATTTTCTAGGAGGCCCTTCTGGCCCTTGTCCCCTTTTTCAAAATTTTGTGGGAGGCCCTTCTGGCCTCCTTTCTGACTCCACCCCAACTCCGTCTTTCGGGGGGGGAGAGCTGTAACATCCTAATTCAAAATTACATCTGCAAAATAAATTCATTCACTCGTCTCTCCATATTCAACTTCCGTCCCTTGACAGATGCTGGCACCTGGCGACATTCTCCAAAACTAAGCATCGCATGACATCTAAGTGCAAAGTACAACGGCTGGCCAGCCTAGCTGTCTAAATACCCGTTGCCAGTCTATCTGAAATTACTCACGATGTTCTACATTCTGTTATAAGCTCCGTCAGACATATTTTTTTCTTGTTCTCAAAATTACAACTCAGTTTCTAAACGACATGTTAAGTTACAGTTTGTGCGCTTTAGTTTTTTTTTAAAAAATGTTAAATAAATTATTATTTTTCACGGCACAAGCTCACGTGAACTGCGACAGGATTTTCCAGGTATTCAGCTTTACAGATTTTATCATATCTTAAATTTTGTTAATGCTTTAAAATATTTTGTTAATTATCATGTATTCTTTAAAATATGTATTTCATGTTTTATTTAATATTCAATGTTCTTTTGAAACTGAATGATTATAAAAATTTTCTTTTCTTAAGACATACTTTACAAAACCTTGCAAAGGCACATTTTGAGTTTTGAACAATTATGTGAAATAGGTGCAAACTAATGTTGAACATTAAATGATCAGAATATCTTATTGAACATGTCAAATATAAAACAATTAGAGAAATCTATTCTAAATCAGAAAATTTCGTTTTACAGACTTTTGCAGATCTTTGCAAGTCTTATACAAGCTTTGTTTTACACAAAACTAAATATATATAAATAGATTTATAATCATCTAAGAAGCTTTTAATTACAATCTTAACGAATTTCTGTGATACAATCAATTTTCTTTAATTTTGACAAATAACCAGATATTTGCTTTAATACAGAACATTAATGCTACAACATGTCTGATTTTGCACAGACGCTAAAAAACATGTTTTTTGCTATAGCTAATACGCTGGTAGAAGAAACTCAGCAATTCTTGCCTCAGATTGCATAGACCAGCTAAAGATCTAAACATGTTTCGTCCTGTTGGCAAAACACGTTTTTTTTAATATACCTTCAGAGTTTCAAGTGCACAAAAGTGATGTTAAAAAAAAACTGACTTTACAAAACTTTAATTAAATTCATATTGTACATGTGCCTAAATTGCTTCAGCGAATATGTGTTTTTTTTTTTAGCTATCTTTTAGATGTAGACTTGTGTAGTTATTTATAAAATATATAAAAAATCATTGGGTGGAGCCTGCATGCAAACTTTCGGTCCTAACAACCTCCAAGAGGTTATTTTCTAAATTAATATAATTGACGTCAATTAATAAAATTTAATATTCAAAATTTTCATTTCTTTTTTTTAAGTAAACTTCTCATTTTATAATAAATTCTTTTATCTAAAACATATATATATTTATTGGCCAATATAGCATTTAAGAAATTTATCAAATAAGTAATATTATGTAACTGTTTTGAAAAACTATCATCTCATAAAGTCAAAGGGGGGGAAATAAATATCAGTATCTTTTCATCTTTTTTTATTCTAATTGTACATTAAGGGCGTATAATCTTTTTTTTTGGATTAATTATAATCCCGTTAATTGTTAAGCTGTGCTCATTGTCTTTTGTTAAATTTTGTAACTATAAAATATATAAACTAAAAGGGGGGATAAATTTTCAGAATCTATTGATTAATTTTTTTTATTTTAATTATAATATTTTACATTAAGGGCGTGTAACTTTTTTAATTATAATATTGTTAATCATAAGCTGTTTATGATGATTTGTCTCAGGATGTCTTTCTAAGTTGTAAATGATAAAATCTGAACCGTCGAAATTTCTTTTGTTTAAATAAATTTGAGCCTTGTTAATTACTAAATTTGTCTTTGTCTTTTTTTTTATATTTTCTAAACATTGTTACCATTTTGGTTCCGCCTTTTCTTAAATTTAAGTCCCCTGGTAACAACAGAATAAATTATAATTTTGAGAATATTAATGTAGTTTAGGTTTACCGACAAAAATCTATGTAGAAATTAGTGTTTTCTTTAAAACGGAAAAATTAGGTTAAGAATATTCACACCTAAAAGAATATTAACTTAACGATTTAAAAAATATTTAAGTCTGTAAGAAAAAAAGTTATAATTTGACATGCAGTTTTTCTCTGGAAGTTTCCATGTTTAGGATAATATAATACATATTTTGTTTTTGAAACTTGACACTTTAATTCTTTAGTAAAACACTAACCGGGTATAAAGTTCAGCTTAAATTACAGTAACTACAAAGTAATGAGAAGAGATATTGATTACAGATGTTTATTTTTATTATTGTTTTTTTAAGTTTGTCTTTTTTTATTTCAAGAGAGTGCCAACCATAACGTGTGGTAATTAATTTAATAATAAAAATATTCTACGACTAAATAGAAACAAAGATATTGTAAAAAAACTTCAAATACAGCTACTAAAATTCAGTTTTCTTTAAAACTTCCAAAGAGATATTGTACATTTTTTCCACTAATTTACAAAATGCCACTTTGTTCCATCCTTTATCAGTTTTGTTTCTATGTTTCCTCTACTAAATATACCACAGCATCTACAAGTCGGTCAACCATTTCCTTATTGGACGCGTCAAACTTATCTTTTTAGGAAAGTATGTCAATGTGGTCTTCCTTTGTAGATATTTCCGTTGAATTCACTTCTGAAACCCCTTACTGTTCCACAACTTTTAAAATTCACGTAAAATTGTCGCTTATACCATAAGTTCTTCTTGAGTGTAAATCATATTTTATTAAATAATAATATCCTGGGTATTGTTATTATTTGGATAATATTGATAACTCAAAAACCGCAATTTTTTAGTAGATTTCAACCAACGCTTTTAATTCGATCCATAGAGGCTACACATTATTCGAAATTTATTGAAAATTGTTAGAACCGAAATTAAGGAAAACTGAATAATTAATTTTGATTTTGGTTTGTAACCGTCTTCTATTTATTTATTTTAATAATAATAGTAAAAATAATAATAAAGCCTTACGAAGAAAATATTTTTCCACCTTTGTCACAATGTTGAAAAAGTTTGAATCTACAAATGAGTTTAAGATAAGATTACCAAGCTATCTGGCTTAATGGTTTACAATTTAAAGAGAACTTGGAGGTGTAAAAATAATCATCTATAAAGGTTCCTGTATTGTTTATTTTTATAGATTTATTCATAATACCTTATACTTTAAAGTTAGTATTTAATATAATGTGTGATCATCTAAATGTACACTGTAAACTTAAAGTATATTTGTATCTAATTAAGGCGTCCATACAAAGTGTTGCACAGCATACAGACGAAATTACAATGGAGAAAAAAAAACCTGCTGTTTTCACCCACCATATAACTTTGTCAACACATGAAACAAATTAAAAAAGCAATTTTAGTTAATTCTGGTATTTGTTAAAGCTAGAAACATGCGTTTCCGTAGCTACAATCGTGTCACAACCTCTGTTGTACTTAAAATTGTTGTTAGTAATTGGCAGGGTTGAACACTACCATGTTCCATTCACATCGCTCATTTCGGCATATCCTGTCGAACTTAGGTTGTTATCAGTTTTAAAAAAGAGTATCCATTCACCCTTCGCATGACAAAAACCAGTACTAAGCAAACCATTATATTGTTTCTTTTTCTTTACACAACTTTTTTTGAAACTTATACCTTGACGAATATTGTGGGGAAGTGGAGCAGATACGCTATACATTAGATTTTATATACATATTTGTAGGACTCAAATAAATTACTGGGTATAAACTATCAAATCTTTCTAACGTGAGATCGCTACTGATTAACATATAGACTTCTAACATTAATAACAATACTTCTGTAGACTTACGAGGACACAAAACTGAGGATAATTTAACATCAAAAGTAAAAATAGTTGGTAGAAGATTATAAAATATAAAAATGCTACAAATAATTTTGTCACGTTTAATTTTCTTCCATTGGGAAATAAATGTGTAGAACGGAATTAGCAACCAAACCAACCTAATATGATTGTATGAATTGTTTTCCACAAAACTTGAAGACAGTTTTAAAATATCTTTGAAATCCATGGAACCAACGCTGTTAGCGTGTTGTTCTTTAGTATTATAATTTATAAAAATACAACTCAATAACATCTGAAATCTTTTATAGATGAAACACTGTATTATTTGTTTTAATAAGTAAATAGTCGTATTTTATATTTGATTAACTGAAAGAAAATAACTTCAATCGACATTTTTGTAAACTCAATTTTATGAAGGTTTACAAAACTCGTTACCATTATAGGTAGCATGAAAAAATGATTTGATTTAATGTCCAAAATATAAATTTACTTGCAATCCCCTAAATACAAAAGGGATAGTGAATAAACGTTACACTTACGTATATATATTATTTGCACCTATCAGCCCATTCTTATTTACAAACTGTCTAAATCATTATGTATCCCAATAAAATTTATTTATTAATAATTTACTAAATAAACCTTATATTTACAGTCATAATGTTTACTCTGAGTAATATACTATTTAAGTCAATGGTTTCTTGTCATGGACTAAATTTGAAAATATAGTTTTTAGTTAATAATTTTTGATTGCTAACAAAACTTTATCTAAATGTGTAGATAACATTTTCTAAAACTAAACCTTCATTACAGTAGACAGTTACTTGGGGGTTAGAGCAGATACTTTCAAATCCTAAATTACAGATTACATTTTATATACATATTTGCAGGATCCAAATAAATGACTTGGTATCAATATTCTCAATGTGTCAAAATTAGAAATATTAAAGAATAAAATAAACTCGTATAATATCGTTTCATTTTTTTTTTTTTTTTTTTTTTTTTTTTTTAACACTGTTTCTTATCAACCAATACTTTTTTAACAGTAATTAGCAACCTTTAAAATAACGGAGCACACCTATTTAAATGTCAATTAAAATTTTAAAATTATTATTGGTGAGAGTGAGTGATTACGATTTACTACATTAAGTCATTACTATTTTATTAATATTGAAGTACATATTCTGTTAATATTAATTTCTAATTATACAGTACTATATTTATAAGTTATATTTCAGTAAAATAGCAGTATATTTAATACTAAGTATATAGACTTTATTACGTTTCTTATTTTGTATTTATGACATTATTTAAAAAACCGTAATAATACAAATCTGTAACTATAGTCCCAAAAATTTGCGTAAAGTCAAATAAATTTGCATTACATTTATTTAATTAATAACTGATTTATACCTTCTTTGTCTGTCGCACATTATTTATTATGTCAAAATCAACAAATTTCATAAAATAAATTCTATTAAAAGTGTAATATATTTTCCAATAGAAAACTTTCTTTCTAAATCTACATTAAATAAGTCTACATTGATTATCTACATTTATTAATAGTAAGAAAAATTATTAACAACAACAAGGTTTTTGTGTTTTCATTTTTATTTTCCCCAGGAAGAGAATTGTTTATTGAAATATGTTTATTATAATATTGAACAAATTTCAGGTCAACGTTGGGTAGCTCAACATTATACGATGTGGTAATGTTTCTCAGTTACTGAAGTCTGGTGTAATTCCAACTGTAGTCCAGATGTCCAGTAAAGTCACTGTTTGGGTTACAGTTGGATTCACGGTTGACCGTTATATGTCATCCATTCCATTGTTCGGAAAGCTTCTATAACCAACATTTCAACTTGGACCTTGTTTTTCATTATTTCTTGTTTAAGTGTAAGACATTTTTGTAATAGAAATTTAAAATAAATTTACATAATAAGTTCATACCGTGAAATAATGACAAAATAATGCTAATAACATAATCTGTACTTTAGTATTTAGTGAAAAGAAATGGATTTGATTTATGTATCTAAATGAAAATACTAACATTAATAATAATTTGTATTTTTTAATGTTATTTATTATTTAAAGGAACGAAAAATGTAATGATTAGATAAGAGATAAGAACTTATTATAATAAATATAAAGAATATTTGTATTCATATTAAAAAATGACAGAAACAAATAATTATAGACAGTCTTTTTTAATATGTTGGCTGCATATAAAATATTAATTAAATAATGTGAAAAGTTGTGTTTAAATAAGAAATTTGATAATTTGTGTTAAAATTGGATTCATTATTCTGTAGTTTAACGGAACAAGACTTGAATATTGACGTTGTAAATCAATATCATATAATCATTTTATGTTTTACATATACGAGTAATGTATAATGTTTCATTTAATACAACACAAACAACATTTTATATTTAGTAATACTTATGTAAATTATGTAATACTGACAGACTATCATCTATTTTTCAGTATCTGTGGTTATTTTTATGGTCCTGCAATTTTTTATTTTGTCTGTGGCTTTAATATGATCCTTGAATCTTTGTTCGAAATTTATTCCTTTCTGCTCTTATATGATATGTTGAACAATAGCTAAAATGTATTTCTTTATTGAAACTTAGTAATATTTTGGTTATTAAATTTCTTTAGATATTGACTAAACTGTGTCACGTTCTTTTTTCAACTTTAAAAACTCTTGGTTTTACCCGAATTTAAAAAAAATAATGTGTTAGGAATATTATTCTATACCTATTATATCTACCTACACAGTAGATTTAAAAGAAATAAAAAACGGTAAACGGATTTAGAAAAATTTCAATTTGATGTTTAAAACTTGATCCTCAAATTTAACTTATAATAATTATTATTACGTGTATTATTACGAGCACAAAGACAAAACCATAGTTATATCAAACTGCATCACATTTTATTGATTTATTTTATCTATAGGCTACAAAAACTTCTATTTATAAAACTCGAAAGTAATAAGCATCTTCCCGTTTAAATGAATAAATATTATTAAACTTATTACATAATGTTAAATAGAAATCATCTTTAACATTTCAAAATTGTTTTGGCTGTAAAAGAGCATTATTATGACAAAAATAAGGTGACATCAATGTCCTACAACAGCACAGGAGAGGCTTCACTGGAAGATAACCAGAGTTCTAATGGTAACACCGCATTATATCATGAACAACAAGGAGAATCAGATTTTGTTTTTGGAATTTCATTCTACGATTTATTCTACCAATCTTGCTCTTATGTAGTATTAGCTCTCGGTATACCAGGGAACTTATTGATCTGTATAGTTATTTTAAAATACAAACAAATGCAACTTGCTCCAAACATTTATGTTTTTTATTTAGCAATCGCCGATTTGCATTGTTTGCATTTTTATACTGTTTTGCCTATTGATGAAATCAGGTAAGTTTAAAGTTTAAAGCCCAACAATCCATAATTTGAGGCAATGCAATAGTTTATAAAATCTTAATTAAAATATATTATACACAATAAGTGTACATTATTTAGAATGTGTTCCCTTTCACCATTTTAGCAGAGTTTCAAAAATGTTCTACTACTAAAATTAACATCTAGATAAAAGGTGACAAAAATTTCATTATATCTTTGACTTTATCATATTAAGTAGTGTAGAGAAAATTTAAAACAAATACTTGCAAAGAAATTTTTTTTGAATTTATAAACATGGATGTTGTGTTTTGATCCTTTGATTTCTCTAATGACGAATTTCTAAGAAACTGTAGAATAATTTTCATCAAATTTCACATTTAAATACTTTTTTATACTTTTACCACAGTGTTTTGAGTGCGACTCGTAAAAATAAATAAAATTATTAATGTTTTATCAATATCGAACCTAACTATTTTGATCGAATTTGACAACATGTAATCCTAATTTAGTTCATACTCTCAATGCACAATTACTAAATCAATTGAAATAAATGTAATATTTGTTTGAAAATGTTTAAGAGTTTTAGAAAGATACTGTACCAACTCATTATATTGCCTGGAAATTGTTCGCACAGGGAGTGTTACTTCCTATTGTGTTTTTCCTTTTTGGGGGTAATTTTATAAAACGTCGTTATTTTATAAATATTTAATAGTATTGTAGTTTATTATTTGGATTTTAATTTATTTAGTGTCAACACTTGGACTACAATGGACTTCCAACTCAGTCACCATTTGGTTTACATTTGGTATCACACTTGACCGCTATATGACTCTATGTCATCCATTTTTGGCTAGATCTTATTCCACTGTTGGAAAAGCTCTTAAAATCAACAATTATACTTGGATTCTGTTTTTCATACGTTCTTGTTTTCAAGTAAGACATATTTATATTTTTTATTTTAATATAAAGAATATATTCTGTATATTAATCGTCAATTAATAATATCTTAGTTTAAAAAGACAAAATTTGTAAAATGAATTTTATTTAAACTCTATTTATGTTACTGAATGGAAATATGAATATTTATTATTGTCTAAATTCATTTTAAAGTGATAACAAAGGTAATAATTATATAAGACAACTTTTACTAAATACAAGAGTAAGTTTGTATTAATTAAAAACGAACTTCAGTCGTACATTTTAAAAACAATGTATTTACTTTTTTTGTAATAGTTCTTTATTTAATCTGATAACCTATGAATAAATATTGAGCTTGACTTGTGAGATAATATTATGTAGAACAAAAACTCGAACACAAGATCTCACAAAAACTACATTTATTCAATCAAAGTTATAGTTTTGGTATTATAGCTCATGTATCACTGAGGATGGCGAATTTGTCGTTGAAACGCGTTTGATTGAATAAACGTAGATTTTGTGGGATCTTGTGTTCTACGTGATAACTTATGTTTTAGTAATTTATAATAAACACTTAATTCGGCAAAAAGAGTTATTTATTCCTCTGTCGATATGAAAATTGATAATTTGAAGTTAAAATGGATTTCTTTATTCTAGAATTTATTAGATTAGGTTTGGCCGAGGATAAAACCGGGGCAATCGTCGCCCAAAATTTACTCATTTTTCTTCACCTCTTTTTCATTCTATTTTGATTTTTTTTTACCCCCATTTCCTCCTGACCCAAATATTCCAACCACCACTATAACCACAAACCTAGGATCCACCTTCCCAAAATTAACCCCCCCCCCAATAAAAATTTTTACCCATTTCCAAAAACGTTTATAAAACCACAAAAATTATTTTACCCAACCCGTCTCACATTAGTTATGTTTTATATAAGGAACATATCTTTTATAAATTATTCAACTCTTCCTTTCCATCTGTCACATTTTAAGGACATTTAAATTCTTCAATGTCGAAAGAGGATCTCATGCTAATATTACGAAATATGCTCACTTTTACATTTTTTTTTTTTTTTTTTTTTTTTTTTTTTTGTTACATTTAGATATGAATTACGCTTCCACTTTCCATTAATAAGGATAGTTGAACAACTTTGTTACTTGTATTCACTTCCACCATCCCTAGTCTCACTATGCACCCATTCTTTTTTTTATTTTCTTAATGGAAATATTTTTAATAGAATTTCTAACTCCGATCACAACTAAATCATCCGTACAATCAGAATAAACAAATAAATATATCACCCATATATAAATCTGAAAATTCTGAAATATATTCTTCTACAAATATATTGCACCAACATTGTCCATGTATCGCTAATGTGGAAATGTGACACAATATGTTTGGTGGTGTATATTAAAAAGATTCTCATATTAAAAATCTCTCCGTTTACCTTGTCCTTGCCGCACGTTGCTTTGCATCTACATGGTAAACAATTTGTTATAATTTTAAATTCTCTAATAACTATATGGGACATCGACCTAAAATTTCAGCTTCTAATAGACAAATACATAGAAGGTATTCTAATCTTCCTTCAAAATTTCTCTAATCCGTAAGGGGTTTTTCGAGAAACTGTAAAATGCAATTTTTCTTAAACTTTCCACGGAATGATGTTGTTATATTTTATGATTTTGTAGTTCTAATGTCGATGCGTTTACTAAAGACCAGATTCTTTTCTTGTAATTAATAATGAAAATTTTTTACAGGTCAAATGTTTTCTGCTTGTTATTTATTCAGTTTCAACTATGAATGGAAAACCATTGACTTACTGTTAGAGATGCTGTTATTTAAAGTGAGAATTAAGGTATTGCTTTACGAGACATTTAAATGAAAAAAAGTTTATATTTTGTTCCGATTAAGGTATTGCTTTAAGAGACATTTAATGAAACAAAAGGTTATATTTTGTTCCGATTAATGTATTGCTTTACGATACGTTTAAATAAAACAAAAGGTTATATTTTGTCCGATTAAGGTATTGCTTTGCGAGACATTTAAATGAAACAAAAGTTCATATTTTGTTCCGATTAAGGTATTGCTTAAGGTGTATTACCATTTTTTATTTATTAAGGATAAGATCCTTAAAGAGATGTTTCTGGAACCAGGAATGGTAATATGTTTGAATAAGAAGATAATTTCGATTGACCTGTAATTTATTTAACTTTTGTTCAATTTACCGATTCTAGTGTTGAGTTAACCATTTACAACAAAGTCAGCATATAACATAGATTAATAGTTTTTTTTTTTTTTATGAAAAGAATATTTTGCAAGTAACCATTAACATTTCATTTATAGCTAGTCTTTTACATTTTTATATGCCCTTAAGAAAATATTAATCAAAGCCCCCCCCCCCCAATATAATTAAAATACAAAGTAGAGTTTTTTGAAAGAACATAAATATTGATGACAATTCATTAAAGTATCCTGTGTTACAAAGTATTTAAATTTAAACTATATATAAAAAGAAATACAAAATTTAATTATTTAATTACACATATGCATATATATATATATATATATATATATATATATAAGTTGGCCAACTGTAAAAGAAGATTTTTAAATATATATTTTAGCAAAAAAAAAAGGAAAATATTAATTAGTTATTGACGTCAATATAAAAAATTTAGAAAATTAACCCCTTTGGGGTCGTAAGATCGAAATATTTGCATGCTTATCCCATCCAATGTTGCGGGTTCCACCATTTTTGGGCTAGCTAAGTTCCTTCACGTTACACTACACACAGTGGAATATTTTTTTTTTTTTTTTTTTTTTTTGCAAAGACATTCAAAATATTATTTCACAATTCACTTTCAAGTTTTCCACTAAAAGAAATTTCACAGGTTGAATTGTTCCTTTGTTTTTCACTTTTGCTTTTTTTGTTATTTGAAAAAGTCCTCAGGTCTTATCCTGGACTTGGAATTTATAGCTAGGTCTTAAAATTTCATAGCCTGCTGGAACCAGCGTATAGCTGGATTATTGATGACGAAATCCTGGAAACTTTGATGAAAATGCTTGCGAAGAGAGATCGATTCCATTTAGACTTATCATGTCTGCCCGTTTTTTTTTTTAATTTTTTTTTTAGAAAATTAAGACGGCCATTTCGGTGTATGAAAATGAGTTTTGTACGCCTTTAGTTACGAATTAATCTCATTTTGAATTTGACTTATTTTTAATGTAGAAAGGTTGCGACCGCATTGTACAAGAAACTAGCATGACTACTGTTATCTCTTGAAAGAACAGAGAGAGAGCCTCAAGGTTTAATTTCAGCCTGAGGGCAGTTTACAGTCCAAACGTCTGATTCTGTGTTTCAGAGGAAATACGCTAGGGGCCAGCACGTGACGGACGGGCTGTAATTATTAAATCTGCCTTAAAACTTAGGTAGGACGTTACAGGTGTAGGCCAAAGTTATTTTTTACAAAGAGTAATTTGTATGCAGATGTTAAAATTGATATTCCCATGTTTAAAAAGTATTTTGTGAGTTTTGATTACCTTTTCTAGATAGATGGATTTGCTTGAATAATTTTGTGATAGAAAACAGAACTTTATGAGGAAATGTGTTGATTTTGAGTGTTACTAAGATTTTATCGGGAAAGGAATTGAAATTAGGCAATTTGCTAGTATGGTTCTTTTCTTGGCTACCGGTAGATGTTGGGGATTTCGTTGGTTTTAACTTCAAGACTCTGTAAAAGAATGTTTGAATTTATTGTATTTATAACTCATTTTGAATTGTTACAGGGTTTAAAAATAAACATATTCATGAGATTTGATATTTTCTTTTAAGGGTCGGAGATGATTTAAATTGGTTACTCTTTTAAATAAAAAAAGTCATGCTGCTAATATTTAAAACGGTTTATTAATTAAAGTTAAATTTTGAAATTTCCACTATTAGGTTTTGTTATTAAGCAAAGAAGTAATACTATGTTTTCTCCACTGGTATCTACACGTTTCATCTACCCTTACATCTTTTGCGTTTAGGCGTGTATTTATAAACTACATGAAAGTAAGAAAGATGGTTAGTGGAGTGTTGGAGAAATGGTATCCCTCGACCCTTACACATTGGTCACAGAGTTGTAGAGAATTACAGACAACGTAATTTATAGTGGCATTCGTCTTCCTGACCAATCTCCTCAGTCAAGACAAGTAAAACAATGAAACTTAATTCAAATAAATTTAACAATAAAAGATAAGTGAATGTTCAATCAATTGATCGTTTCTTTTAAGAAATACTTGACATTAAAGTAGAAACACAACTTAAGGGAATGTAAAATATCGCTAAACGTATTTAATATTAGAAGTTACCATATAAAAACTGTATAATATGTCATTACAGATATTATGCTTGAACTACGAACATATTATTTATACGTAAAGTCTGTAAGAAGCGTTCCAAAATAGATCATTTTCACTGTCCACTTTAGATATTACTTAATGATGTGCGTTACTCTTAATTAATTCAAATTGGTTTAAATTAAGGCAATTTTCGTCTTTTAAGTGACTCTATAGACGTTGTCATTGTATTTAAGTACGATTAAGTTTGACCAATTGTTAGATGCATAACATTAATGAACAACCATAAAAGAGATTTTATTGAATCTATGTTGATAAATATTTGTTATTCATATTGGGAATGAATCACATACTTTTGCCTCTATACGTGGCTTAAATCTCCTGTGTAACAACCTATTACAATTTGGAAACAAAGAACAGAGATATCTAATTCAAATAGGGATAGTTTTGTTTTGGCAGAAAAAATACAGCATTTTCATGTAAATTAAACAAAACTTATGAACATTAAAATTTAACTTATATAAATATTATACCTCAATTAGTACTACAAAATGAAAATGACAACAACAAATTTCAATGTTTCTGTTTTTCTGGCAATTTAATTTAGAAACCAAAAGTACCCCATGTTCAAATATTTAATGAACTAGAATCTACAATGATTGACTGTTAACACCACTTTAGCAAGGAAACGCCAAGTTTTTAACTGAATTATTTTATTTGTCTAAAGTTATTAATGGAGTTAAAGTTGCATCAATAATTGATTGAATCTTTCATAAGCTAAAGATAAATAATTAGTCCTAAGTTAGCATTACTCAAACAACCGCCTTCAAAAAGAATTAACAACTCAGTTAGTTGGAGACAATAAAATTACTTGTCATTCAGATTAGGTATAGTTCGTAGCAAGAGACAATGACGACTTAATTAATTGTGATCCTACAGAAATCTGGTAAAAAATTATGCTAAGTGTATGTTGTTATTAGTAGATTATCAAGGATGTTAATGTGAATTTGATATTAGTAGTCCATTTAAAGGAGAGGCGACAAGTCTTAATATTAGTTTATTTATTTAAATACATTTTTTCCATTTTTAAATGAAACTGTAAATAGTGCAGACTTTTTTTTTATTGGGTCTATAATATTTTACTTTATGTAACCCATAACATTCTTTACCCGAATAAATATCAAACGCGAATAAATGTTTATTCATGTGTATTATAAAATCTCTTTCACAATAAACATTGTTGTTTTGTATTGCACAAGCACAAAACCAAGGTCTAGTGTTCAGCGACATATTGTATTTCCAATTTCCGCAGCACATACCATCAAGTCAAGCAGAATAAAAGACCTTTTTATTGTGACTGCACAAAGAAATTGACAAAATGTTCTTCCTTTTATACGCCACTTGGAAATACCTTTAGAGTTGTAATCTGATGTCGATAACACATGATTCAATCGTTACTTAATTGTATTGTTCAACCTTTATGTGCAATGAAAGGCGGGCATTTTTTCTAGGAAAATCTAAGAACTAAATTTATGTTATTAAAAACCCTTACCGTAAAATTCAGACCCAAGAGTGTGAATTAATCAACTAAAATTATTCCTAAAATACGCTATGAGTGGTTTAAAAATCTATTTGATCAAATTTATACTCTTTGTGTATGAAATTGTTAGACTAACTCTTAGCACTAACTTTAAAGAGTTTCTTATACATTAAAGTCATCTTAACAGTTTTACAAATGACAAACAATTTTAAAGTTTGACTTAAGTTTTGTAATAATTCAACCAAACATATCTTAATTATTTCTCAATGTAAAGCTCGTGGTCAACACAACATCGCATCTTCCCACAATATAAATTTCAGTAAAAGTCTAACGGATGAAACTGGGACTCATTAATTTTTAATCTGAACACTGGATACTTTTACACATATAGTTAAATTTTACTTTCCCTTCTTGCTAATTGACTAGGTTTTCTCTTTGTTTATTCTATACAACATAATATCGAAATTCGAATGACCAATCTCTGCACAAATAGAAATTGTATGTTCATTGAATTAGGTTTTTCTTTTCATTAATTAATACAAAGTAGAAAACCACTCATTGTAACGTATAAAGGTCCTTTATAAACTTATGGCAAAATGAATTCAAGATTTTGATTTATTCAAGGTTTTTAAGAAATATTTACAAAAAAAAAAAAGTTTGCAGGGCACAATTACACCGAAGGAGAATCTCAACACGTTACGTTGTATACGGACATACGGATTTTGTAAGATTTATTTATTTTTATTTGGCCTAAGTATGAAACGTAAATTGTGGAACTAAAAATGCGAGTACTCTAAGTAACGAATAAAACTTAAAGATAAATACTACTAAGAGAATGCGGCGTCCTCGATGTTTTTATCAGTTTATTAATATAAGTGGGGTTAAATTCTTTCACCAAGGCACTAAAAGTGACAGAGGTAAAATCTAAAACCCTTACTCAATAACTGTCAATAATAACAGCCATACAACCAAGTGGATATTTAAGTTAATAAAATAAATGGATATTTATAACAACGTATAAAATCAGTAAATACTTTCTATAATCTAGTGACCCACTAATGTAAATAAATATAAAAAAGCAATTACTTTCCTTTATACAAAACAAACGTTCAGTACTATTTACGTAGCAAAGTTACCAACAGGAATCTGATAAATTGAATGGGCTATGTTCTCTCAGAATTCCCATCTTATATTTAAATTGCTTACATTCAACACCTAATTGTGCTGGCTAAGTGGTGAAGTATTTAACTTACCACCGAGTGGAATTCCCATTACTCACTTAACTAGAGTTTTAATGCTGCTAATTACTCTTTATTTGTGTTTCGTTTTCTTTAAATATTCTTTTAAATATGTTACAACCAAGACAAACATTTATAAATTGGTAATATTTATTAAAAGAACCATTTTATTTTGCCAAACAATTCAAATCTTCAATAGAGGACATATTTCAGTTAGTTTATTAGGAAAACATCATATGAAATACTATCATCTCATATTCCGGCTATTTAAAGTATTTTCCCAACAACCAAAATTTTCAATTCAAATTTAAAACATTAAATCATATTTATCTTAGACCATGTAAAAGGAATAAAAGATGTTGATCCCTCTATCAATAAGGTACACTACACTAACAAAACACAATGAATTAAAAGTTAATTGACTATATTTTATTGTGTTTTGTTATTGAAAGTTATTTTGTGGTTGGGGAATTTACATCCTTTATTAATAATTTCACCACCACAGTGCTCGTAAACAATCAATAAATAAAAGTATATAAATTTGACAATTTCCGTATTTCCGTATATATTGTATTTAATACAGTTTTCACTATTCTCCTCCTTCGCCCTAGTTCTATATATTGACTTTTATACTACAATGTATAGACCAATGATGACTTGCTATATAAAATGCTATAACAAACCAATAATATCAACTACGTTTTTGAGAATTCTATTAATCTATAGGCTCTACATTAAATGATTCTACAGTACAATACTTAGTTTTTTTCATCAAGGAAATACAGATAATTTCTTGTTTTTGTGGAACTTATTATTTTTCCCATAAAATATTTGTATATTTATTGAGTAATAAAACTATTTTAAAATGGAAGTATAAGTCATGTTAATAGTTACAGATTTCAGCTACGAATTGCAACATATTTTAAAATTATGAAACCAAATAATATATTTTTCAGTAAAGCTTTTGATTTTGTAGCACCTATAAAATGTAATCAGTTACTAGCCGATAATTCATAGTTTCAATAAACTAGTTTATAGAATGTTTGTTCAAATTGTCTGAAGTGAATTTTCTTTTGCCAATCCAAAGATAAGGATAACACAGATAGTGACAGCTATAAACAGGTCAATTATAACCACCTTAAATAAATTGTCTTTCAACTTTACTTCTTCAACTTGTCTTTCTACATTATAATGATAACTTTGAAAATTTGTGTAACTTAATTCATTTAAATTTAGTACAAAATTTAATTATAAGAAGCGATTTAAATGGTTTAATTTCTAATGAGCAAATAACACACCGCAAATGCCAGTTACGCAGAACCATAGGAGTTGACAGATTCACAGAAAGAGATTCGAATAATATTTTCATTCCCAATACATAGATATAGTCTTACCACTACATCGCATGTTCCAAATTACAAATCAGTTCTTCCCTAGTGAATCGATCAGCTGATCTTAAAGGACAGTAGAAAATTACTCATGGTGGAAGTAAATATGTAAATTATATGTATATTTGTAATTTATGTGTATGGATGTACAAAATTGTGTTTTACGGATAGTTACACCTACAAACTATTTCCAGCTTTAATAGTGCTTGTTACGTTACTATTCTTTCAGGCGAAAAGAAAGATTTTTCTAAACATTTAAATAAACTTTTCTCCCTATGTATGAAGGCAATAGTAGTAAATAATATATTTTTAGCGAATAATTAAAATCTGTCTAAGAAGAATTGAATATTGAGTATTTATTAAATTGTGTAAAAATTAGTTTTTTTTGTAATTATATGTAGATTTTTGTATGTAGAATTTCGATTAAATTATAATTCGTTACATGTTTCTTGTTAATAACAACAATAAGTTAAGACTTCTAAACAAGAATTGAAAAATAAATACAAATATCAAGACAATAGGGTAAAGCTAGATATTGTTATAGTAAAAAATATACACATACGTCCTGTTCTAACGACTTTTGTGTTTAACGAAATATAACTTGATTTATAGCCGTTATCATTTATGTCCGACCTAATTATTTAAGTTAGGATGTCATAAGACCACACCAAGTGTGGCTATTTCAAGGGAAATATACGTATGATTATGATTTCCATCATAATCTGTCGTTTGATTCCAACATTAATTTGTATTAAAGAATTCAGATAACGGGATGTGATGGGAGTAACTCCAATATTACACGTATCCATGACTGGCCTGACAATCGGTAGTTTTAGTATATTGTGTTTGTGTTTTTTTTCTGGCGATCTCGAGTGAATGTGTGAATATCTCTTTCATATTTGCCACCTATGATCGATGTCAAAACACACCTGAAACCGCAGTAGCAAATTAACTACGTTAATTGATAACAGGACAATTAAAACAGTTATTTATTGCTATTAATAATTTAAACAAACATGTGCAAGTGTCTTCTTGGATGTGGCAAATGCCTTTGACAGAGTTTGGCATGAGGGACTGATGTGGAAACTACAAAGAGATTTACCAAGGCAATACTACACAATACTGAAGTCGTACTTAACTGACAGACACTTTCGAGTGAAGTACGAAGGTGAATACTCTGGACTGAAGAGAATTTCGGCAGGGGTTCCACAGGGCAGTGTGTTGGGCCCAGTCCTATATCTGTTGTAGACAAGGGATCTTCCTACACCAGAAGAATCAATAATTGGTACATTTGCAGATGATACTGCGATTCTAGCAACCGATAAAATACCTGAGGAAGCAGTAACAAAGCTCCAGAGGGCCACCGATGAGGTGTGTAAATGGACCAAAAAATGGCGAATTGGTCTTAACGAAGCAAAGTCAGTCAACGTTAACTTCACAAACTACAAGTCCAATCATCGGGTCCCAATTTTAATAAATTCTGTTCCAGTTCCCTATGCTAATTCGGCTAAGTACCTGGGAATGACACTGGATGTAAAACTCAAATGGAAAGAGCATGTCAAAAAGAAAAAACGAGAACTAAACTTGAAGTTCAGGAAAATGTATTGGCTGCTTGGAAGACAATCACAACTGTCAATACACAACAAGCTATTGATTTATAAGCAGGTCTTAAGACCAGTGTGGATCTACGGAATTCAGCTATGGGGCTGCACTAGAAAGACAAATGTAAATATCATCCAAGTGTTTCAAAATAAAGTGCTTAGATGTATAGTGGATGCACCCTGGTACATCAGGAACGATAATTTGCATAGGGACCTGCAGATAGACCTAGTCAGTGATGAAATAAAAAAACAGGCAAGGAAGCATAAACAACGCATCATTCAACATGAACACCATGAGATACAGGGACTGTTGGATGTCACTCGGGTGGAGAGAAGACTGAAGAGGACCAAGCCTTCAGATCTGATGGACTAGAGTGATAGGGAATAACCATTGGGTCATATCCCTTACAAGTGTAAAAAGTATGAAGTGTAAATTGCTAGATGGGTACATACTCAGTTGTAATATTGAATTAATAAAAAATAATAATTTTAAATAAAATAATTTAAACATTGTTCCTGGAAACTAAATCATAGCACGCTTAAATAAACTTGGTAGCTTAACTAGTTATTATTACAATTTATAAAATTAGTAATTTCATTTGTTGTTTGTAACGGATTGCTAAGTGGAGTGTGATTTCAATAATACTAATCACTACACGGTCCATTTTGGTATAAATTACGTGACATATCACCAATAGTAATTGTGGTATTCTTTTACCCTCTAATACAAACAGTAACTGCACTCTATTCTGTCCAGTTTTAAAACAGAATGATGGCAGGATACCGCAATAAATGAAAAACAAACGTCTGCAGTCCCTAAACAAACTAGTTTTATAGAAGTACTATAATTAATATAAGATTATTGCCTGCGGGATTATACCTCTGAATGCCCTCATCACACTTCACAAGTGCCGACTAAAGGTTTTGTTCTCTTCTTCCTACGCAGTACGTTCTCAAAGCTTCGCAAAAATAAAACTGGAAATGTGTTTTTTTCTAGATATGTTTGTGTTACAAATAATACGATTGTCAGTCTATATCTAATAACAGCGGATTTTAACAGAGATTTTTTAAAACTTATTATTATCACAGTATAATATGCTTTCTTTACACCAAAAATATTTCACTAACCTTCATAAATCTTTTATTTAGTGAATACGTTAATTTAAGTTATTATAAGCTGAAAGATAATAAATGAAAAATTCAATAATATAAATTGGAAACGTCTGTACGGTAGAATATAACCAGAGATCCGAAGATTCTTTCACTTTTCTTAATCAGCATATCACCCAAAACCAACCAAACTTTCACTACAAAAACGATCTTGCGGAAAAGAACAAGAGTTGGTCAAAAGAGAACCTGTTAGAAATAATTAAAGAGAGGGATCTAACGCAAAACTATTTGAAGAATGCAGTACAGTGGTTCGGTTCAATATTGTGTTAAAATTCTTTACTAATAGTTTTTAATATACTATTGGGAATGGGTTTATATTTTAACTTGTTATTCGGTCGAATTTGTTATCAATTTTGCGGAATCCATGAGAGTTCTCATTCCCAATTTGATAACTTTGTAATTCTTTTAATACTAATATTGGAGGCAATAGCAACGTCGGGTGCCTTTATATTCAGTCTCCAGTTAGTTGTGTAGGTTGCTCTTTGGTGTCAGTGTGTGGGGGGGTGTGGTGTTCTGTGGTGTAGATAGTGTGTTTTTTGTTTTATGTGGTGTTATGTATTGTATTGTTCAGTGTTTTGTGTGCTGTGTGGGTCAGTCACTTGTGTGGTAGCCTAAGTATAATATTTGTCGTGTGGTGTGTTTTGTGGTTAACTTGTAGTGTGAGTGACGAGTTGAATGATGTGTGTATGTGGAACGCTAGTATAGTGCTTATGTGTGTATGTGTTGTGCTATGTTGTTTGGTCTATTGTGGGTTGTGTTGTATGGTATGTGTGTGGTTTATATGGTAGTTTTGAGTGGTGTAGGTAGTGTGTAATTTATTTATGTGATGTGTTGTGTTTTGCGTTTTTCAGTGTCTTGCGTGGTGTTTAGTTTATTTTATAGTGTGTTGTGTTGTGTTGTGTTATGTTGTTTTGTGTGTTTTATTTTGTTTTGTATGGTATTTTGTTTCGTCGGTTGTGTGGGTTTTCCTTTGACATATTGCGTTATGTGTTTGCTAATTAGTTTTGTGGTGTTTATATTGGAATCTGATGTGGATTTTGTGTTTGTTATTTGTTGTGTGGTTTGTTTTGTGAGGCCATATGTGTGCTGTGTTATGTAGTGATTGTGTGACTTTTGTGATTTGTGGTTGTGTATTTTTTATACACAACCACAAAGGTTGTAGTAGGGTGTGCACGCAGTGATGTAGGCATGTATGTAGTTGTGAAGAGTATGTATGTAGGGGTTTAGGGTATGTATATAACTGTGAAGCTATGCATGTAGTTGTGTAGTGCATGGCATGTATGTAGTATTGTTGGTATGTATAAGTCGTGTAGGTACATATGTAGTTATGTAATGCGTGTATGTAATTGTGTTGGGTATGTATCTAGTGGTGATGGGCATGTACGTAGTGGTGTAGGTACATATGTAGTTATGTAATGCGTGTATGTAATTGTGTTGGGTATGTATCTAGTGGTGATGGGCATGTACGTAGTGGTGTAGGTATGTATGTATTTTGTAGGGTATTATGTAGTGATGTAAGTACATATTTAGAGCACTAGTTATGTATGTAGTCGTGTAGGTATGTATGTAGTGGTGTAATGTGTGTAGTATAATGTAGATGAGGATGTATGTAAAATATAGGATGTAGAATGTAGGATGTAGAATGTAGGATGTAGGAGGTAGAATGTGTAATGTAGGATGTAGGGTGTATAATGTAGGATGTAGGAGGTAGAATGTATGATGTAGAATGAATAATGCAGGGGATGTTGAGTGAAAAAGGTAGGATGGAGGGTGTATACTGTAGGATGTAGGGTGTATAATGTAGGATGTAGGGTGTATAATGTATGATGTAGAATGAATAATGCAGGGGATGTCGAGTGAAAAAGGTAGGATGGAGGGTGTATACTGTAGGATGTAGAGTGTATAATGTAGGATGAAGGGTGAATAATGTAGGATGTATAATGCAAGATGTAGGACATATAATGTTGGATGTAGGTTGTATAATGTAGGATTTAGGCCATATAATGTAGCATAAAATGTGAAAATCTGACAAAAACTGATCATTAAAGGTGAGGATCATTTACAAAGTTTTTTATTGAATTTTGGCAATGCTGTAGATATTCGTAACTACTAAAGTAGGTCTATAAGATGGAGGAACTCAAAAAAAGTTAAAATATAAATAATAAGACAATACTAAGCAGAAGACTGTGCTCAAACTAATTATATTTACTCAGCAGATGTAATTATTATTATAATTTCACTTAATTAAAGCATGCAAATATTGTTGTAAACGTATAAAATAACCAACATTGTTTGGTTAATGCTAAACTCTTAATAGATTAAAATATGTCTAAGAAGAAATTGTCAACTTACCTGTGTATTAAAATATTTTTTTCTAATGAAATATACATTAAATATCTTATATATATATATATATATATATATATATATATACTCTTTTCCATTATTGAAGATCAGCAACCCCGGTTTTTCTGGTGTCATTTGGTTTAGGCAAGTTTTAAAAAGAGATAATTTTAATAGATTTTAAAATTTTATTTTATCTTTTACTATTCTATAAATTTAAAGTCATAAAACCTTTCAGAAAGAATTTGTTTTCTATGACTGGCAGCTTGGGCTGTACGATGTGACTGAACTAAACGAAATTACTGCATAATGATTTCTTCACGTTGGGGTGTGCTACTTATTTCACAACAATCCAGGCAAAGAATATCCTGATAACAAACATCAACTGTTATTAAAATGTGGATATACATAAGTAGTGGTTCCAATATGCCTTATACAATTTAAAATAAAAGTATTATCAATACATGTAAAGATAATGTAATATTATGTATTATATATATAAATTTATTTATCAGTATAAGACATTTAAAATATGAAATTAGAGGAATAAATTTTGTGGCCGCTGATAGACAGTCAGTAAATACGTTAAATAAAGAAAATAATGTCTTGACAACTATAATCTGGAGGCAAAATACAGAACCGTATATTTAAAGTGTAATGTGTATATTGTTATAAATAGTATTTGAATATATTTTATAGAAATAATGATCCAAAATTTATTAAGGTATTGTGTGTTATCGTTGAATATTAACCGTGAATTCAGTGTATCAGGTTTAAAGACATAAAGTAACAAAAATATGTTTTCCGCCTAACAGGGAAATAATTTACATGCTCAAACTTTACCTTCTCTAAACTTAACTTTAACAAGTAATTCAATACATAAAATAAATAATACTAACCTTAAAAGCCTTTCTGTACTTCATTGAAACCACAGCGTACACAATTGGATCAATAATGGTACATAATAAATTTATTGTATCGATCATAAAAAAACACATCATACTATTTAGAGGTACGGAGAAATGTGAGAGTAGAAAAATGAAGGGTGTCGGTCCCCAGCACACAATAAACTGCACAACAATAGCCACTGAAAACCATTTCAGTTTTTATATAAATTATTTATTGTGAAATAAAACAAATTATTATGATTGAATTTTAATATATGATAAATGTAGTTTACCATAAAGTATTATTTATGATTACATAATAAATTATAGGTGCATTTGAAATTGTTTACATGTAATATAAGAACTAACATAATAGGAAAATGGCATGTTGTGACGAATTATATTTGAATAGCTTGTAGTTAGTTTTGTTACATAGATGAGAAAGAGAGTTTGTACACAGTTTTTTACCTGATATTTTGAGACTCCTTCCAGTCATCGATTGTCCTTCAATGTTGCAAGATTCCCGTAACTGTGATGACTTCCGTATACTGAGGACGATGCAAATATACAAAACAATTATAATACATAAAGGTAGCATAAAGAAAAATAATACTTCCAAAACAGGGTTGTTATAGAGGACTGCTATTATGTTGTACATCCAAGGAGACATAAGGTACAGGAACTAAAACATAGCAAACATGATACAGTAATTGTAAAACTGAAAGTAAAAGTAAAAAGATGAAGTGTTATGAATCATTGCATATCATTTACATTAAAGTCCAAAAGAATGAATTCCATTTTAACAACTTATTATGGAATTCCATTATTCTTTCTAGTCATAATGAAAAATGAAAACAACTTTGAGACTAATAAAGTTTGACTTATAATTCGTTAAAAGTAATTAATTTACAAGCAAAATATTTTTTTAATAATATATATAACAGTGCAGTGTATATGTAAAATTATTCTAGTATAAATTATTCTAGTCCATTATTTTTAATAAATATTAACTTACTCTATTATTTAGTATAATTTCTTTCCTCTTTTATAATCCTTCGTCGTTATAATTTAAAATTTTGAAACTAATATTACAATAATAAACTGCATTCTTCATATTAGTCTTTCCATTTAGTTACATACGTCAAGTTATGTTTATTAAAAAAAAAAATCTCTACATTTCTAACAACAAAGAGATTGAAATGTTCAAAGAAGAGATTATGTCTTTAGGTGCATTAATACAAGTTTCATTTTTGTATGTGTGCTAAAAATTTATTACATTCAATATATAATTCATATTGCAATTTCAACACAAAATAAACTTACCCGAAAATAAGAAAATATTAAAAACAGGATCCAAATAGAAATGTTGATTATTTTCGCTTTACAAAGACTGGAATATGATCTTGCTAGAAATGGATGACAAAGAGCGATATAGCGATCGACTGTAATTCCAACTGTGGTCCAAACTGTAACGAGATTGGAAGTCCACAGTAGTACATTACCTCCATGCCTAACGAGCCCTCTATTTAAAAAATATAATATAACAGTAAATAGTAGAATAGTAAAGTAACTAGCTCTGGAAAAATTTACATCCAATATCATTTTTGTGTCTTAAACATATATAAATAAAACGCTATGTGCTTCTGCTGTGCTCCTATTGACCTAGTATTTCTTTTTAATAAATGTGACTTTCACAAAATGCTCAATCACAGAACCCCAATGTAATAGGTTGTAATTTTAGAAAGTTGATCAAAATATTTAAAATTGATTTTGAGTAATCATTTTTTGTAACCTGAAATATAACTATTTTTAATTATAAATATTTTTTTAAACCAAATTTATGCAAAAACGTAGGCCTACTGCCGATTGTTACCTTTCCAAAATCGATCATTTGAACGCTGGAACAAAACTGATATTTCAGTAACAACTCTAAAATATTCTATACGGCAAATATAAGAGGAAGTTAAATTTATATTACTATTGATATCAACTGTTGTACAGTTGTCCAATACACTGTTTTTATATTTTTTAGAGAATTAAAGATTTGTTTGTCAATTAGTTCCAGACTTCCTGACAAATTAACAAAACCAAATTTAAATATAATTATAATTTAACTGATATAAGGTTCCACTAATTATAATATCCACACAAGAAATTACTGAACTCATTGTATTTAGTATTAAAAAAATATTTTAATTTAAGATGTTTGTTTTAGATAACTGAAATTATGGATTGTTATGCTTTCTCTTTCTCCCTCACCTGATTATACCTTCAAATTCATTGAATATAAGAATCCTACTACATATTGCTAATATGTCCGAGACAGCTAAACTAAAAACATAGACGTTGGGAGCACTTTGTATATATTTGTATTTCAGGATAGCTATACAGATCAACAAGTTCCCTGGAATACCGATAACTATTACTACATATCTGCAATATCGGTTGATCTGGAATATGAGCTCGTTAAGAAATGGTGAATCTTCTATTTGATTGTATATGGTGTTATCACTATCAGTAACGATATATACATCTGAGGTATTTTCATTGTCATACGTGGTGTTATAAAGTAAAGATGTCTCATTGTCATCGTCGTAATACCATTCTGCTGAAGTTGTAGATTCATTCTCTATTACAGCCAAAATAACTCTGAAATATTAAAGATATGTTCTATTTACATAATGAAATTATTCTATAGTTATTCTAAGATTATTATTTACTAGTTATATAATGGATTTATTTAATGGTAATATTTTTTGTAAAACGTAAAGCGTTGACAATAGGCCGAACACTACCCGCAATATTAAGGGAATTATTTTAAAATTATATATATTAATTATATTGATGATAAACTATTATAGCAAAACAAAATAGCAACCCTCATTTTAGAAGATATCCAAATGACTACCGAATATAAAAAGAAACTTAATGACATTAATTACTTTACATTTGTCTACAAACTGACGAAAACAAATAACATAATTAACTTCTTTTCACAATATCAAAATCAGAAAACGAAAATGGAATTTGATTCATACGGTAAATCCACTAAAATATTCCTAGTCTATTGCATGTTCTTACCAACATCCCCTCCCAATGGACACTTAAAGACGCAACTTTTACTGTTATATTTAGAGATTAATGGAATCTCTTTTAAACAACATCAGATATACGATATAATTAAACACTATAAAATCTATATCACGGAACAAGGGTTATCATTCAAATGTAAAATCTATTAAATATTATGGTACAAGTACAAGACATCTTCATAACTATAGAATTTCTGAAAAAGTAATCAACGTATATTTTTAAATGAGACTATAAATTAACAAAGGTTCTGAAATAATTTTTATCAACAACTACACATTCTAGTTACGTATTAATAAGTAACCACAGTTAAAGAAATCTAACGATACAATTTCAATAATACATACTTTACATAAAGACAGATAAATGAAAACATTTCAGATTAACAAGTCTACTGAAAAAGAGTCAAATAATATTTTCAGTTCTAATACATAGATAGAGGCTCACCAATAAATCCCATATTCAAAACTTCAAATATATTCTTAGCGATTCCATCAGCTGATCTTGAAGTGAATGCAAGAATTAATTTATATTGCAAGTGGAAAACTAGAAGTTACCTTTTTTTAACTGCAATTAAGTGTTATTTTTATTGTTTTATTCATGTGTTTTTGTAAATAATGAGAGTAAAACCTCGAAATGATGTTTTTATGTGTTGTCTCTCGGAAAAAGTTGAAACCCATGAATAAAAACTCGTTGGACTTGCAGTACAAAAAAAAGTGGCCATTCTGGACACTGTATCTGTTAGTTACCAAAATGGTGTCGGGTGGGATATGTATTATAACGAAATAGAGGGCTCCCAAAAGGTCAGTGCTCGGCAGGCCATAAATTGTAAAGAGTTGAAAGGGTTGACAGCTAGAAAAACTATTCTAACATTAGTCACAGATCTCAAGAAGTCAAATAAATCATTGAAAAAGTCAATGCCTTCAACCAAAATGTTTGAAATGGACCAATGAAATAAATTGCGTCGGTCTCGAAATAACGTACAAGATAACATTTAACATAACATATAAGCCAATGAAGGAAGAGGATCGGAAGTAAGCATTTGAAATTAGAACTTATATATAGGGGTGGAAGAGAGGCGCACGAGGTTCATTCTTTTTGGTTGTTACTGATTGAAGGAGGGAGTTCCGGAGTAAGTGTTTCTTTAGTAGAAAAGAAGATCGTTGTGAAAGATTAGCCGAGATCAAACGTCAAAATAAAATAGTATCTGCGTCATTTTTTTTGTATAAGTATTAATAATAATCTCCGAAGAATAGTTTAAAAGATAATCGTCGTTATAAGTTTAAAAGAAATCGTCGTCATAGAAGTGTGTGAGAAATTTACGTCGTTATAAAAGTGTTTGAGCAGGAATATTAATACAATAAATTAAAAGTAATCGTCGTCATAGAAGTGTGTGAGAAATTTGCGTCGTTATAAAAGTGTTTGAACAGGAATATTAATACAATAAATTAAAGTAATCGTCGTCACGAAAGTGAGTGAGAAATAAGTGTAAGAAGAAAAGAAGATTCGTCGAAAAGATCAAGGCAAATCGATCCATCTACTAGCAGTCTACACGGGAACCACGTGCACGGAACCAGGAACATCGGAGCAGTGAAAAACTTCCAAGCGATAAGTAAAAATTAATGGACAATCTCAATTAAATAAACCACCACCAAATTCTAATTTTATGTAAATTATAGTCTCCAAAGAACCTCACGAACCCGTAAAGAGAAAATAAATAAAAATTAATAAAATAATACATTTCAGTTAGCCGGAGCATTTTATATTAATAAACTAAAAGTAAAAAATTTAAAAGTAAAAATATGATGCACTCTTATTTCTTTATTTAGGTTAAGACATGGTAGAATTAGAATTTTATTTAACTATGTACTTAGAATAAGTAGTAGGTTAAGACGTTAGTGTATAAGTATAAAGTGCATCAGATTTGGACAAAAATTGATTTTATATTGTAAAAGAATTTAAAACTCAATGTTATAATTAATTAAAGAAAAAGTTAAATTGTAATAATTGTGTTCAAGTCAAATTTGTTATAGTATATTCTGGATGTTGTGATTTTTCTGGAAATTTTTCAACATCCAATACTGTAAGATGTTCAGGTGTAGGGCCTAAACTTATTACAGTACTTAGAAGACTTATAAATTGTCGTACTGTTGAGTAAACAAAAACACAACAATATAGCCTACAGCTGATATGTGAGTGAATGTTACACTCAGCAAGCAGCTGATCCGCTGACATGAGTGACCTGTGTATCTGCTTGTTTATAGACTATAACATTACTTTAATAAATTGTGAGAGTTGCACAAAATGGGATACTACAACCTTGGATAACAAGGAACTACCGAAAACACGTTTCTAGCTTTCGCCGATTTTTAGTTTTACCAAATAGTTTTTCAATCTTTTTCAACTAACAGTAAAATTTAGTTTTAATGCAAATATATTTGACTAAAACAATTCAAACACATTATGTTCTACTAAAAACAAAATCTAATTTATATATTTCAACTCATGATATTAGCCATTTATTTTTCTAGTTATAATTTTTGTTTTTTCTTTATCGTAGAAAATAAGTTTGGATAACATTTTATGGACAAGTTTAAAGCCGTAAAAAATGAGCTATTGGACTATACATAGTAAGAGTGAAACATTTCATATATAAAGATGGATGTTTTGTAATTTTTATTGTTAACAATCTTTTCACATGGTTCATAAAATCAAGAATAATTACCAAATTTTAACAAACTGAAAACAAAATTACGCGTGCGTGTGTGTGTGTGTTTTACATTCTTTATAAAATATCTCCCTAGATAAAACAATTTGTTAGTACATTGTTAGGTATAGATATAAAATATATGTTGTTGTTTTTTTAACTATTATCAACATGAATTTTCAATAGCCCTAACATTCTCTTTTTTATTATTTTTTTTATTTTGAAATTGAAATTTATTGAAAAGAAATATATATACAAACTACAACTACAAATCAATTTAAAAAACTGCCCCGAGGTTATAAACCTGTTAGGGGCTACATTCTACTTCATATTTACCAAAACTTCATGATTTTTAGTCAAATCAATTATTTGATCATATTTTATGTATGTATTTCTACATAGTACACTACACAAAACTGTTACTAAATATACAAAATTGCATTGCTTTTTGAAATCGTCTAAAACTGTAATTTTCGAAAGGAACAAAATCTAGTCTTATATGAGTGCTAAACTTTTAATCAAAAAGCTAAATTCGATTGTGAGGATGAACCGACAGATAAGAGATATCATATTGTTTTGGGGTTTTACCTTCTCACCCTGAAAATGTTGGTGAGAAAATGGACAAAAAATCCATTTTTATCCTAGAATAAACGAAAAATCGTTTTAAATAATTTCTTAAAGTCATTTAATAAAAATCAAACTTTGTACAAATTTTGATTTAGAAAATAAAAGAATAAACATGGCAAGAAATATTCAAAAATGTGTAATAATCAAATAAAAAATTAATCTCAACTAACTAAAGTTTTTCTTATCATATTCTACGACATTAAAATATAACTTACGTTCTCCATTTTTAATTTTATGAGCGGATTAAAATTAACTCCAACTTTTATCTAAGTAGTAATTTATATACAGATCACCTAATAAATATTGAGCTAATAATAATAATGTCTTTATGTATATGAATTACAGAAACAATCATATTCAACTAACGGTAATACAACTAAAAATCATCTAACATTTAGCCAATCATAGTTATTATTGGTATTTGTTACTATATTTTTGAGGTTTTCTTCTTAACAAGTTTGATTTAAGTAAAAAAGTCTTTATTTTTTTGTCTTATTTATTTACGCATCATAAATATTTTTTTAATGCACGAAATTAAATATTGTTGACATTTACGGTACTAAAAAACCATAAGACTAAAATTTATTCCTTTATTTTTTTTAAATGGCTCCCATTTTTAAATTTACACCCAGATATTTTTTGTCAATTTAACTTGTCTAACAGAACTTTGTAAAACCGAGATGACATACCACGTCGAAGTAGTATTACAACCCAAGGCGCGTCTACTAAACCGCACACACACTCGCACAGAACGATGATCTCGGCTGTCAACGTTTCCATGTGGTTGATAGCAATAAAATTATAATTTCTATAATACAAATTGACTAATGTAATAATAAATATAGATATCACCTGAAATTACAATAAATCTGTATAAAGTGAAGTAGCTGTCAGAACATTTCCGTTACGGAAATTAGTTGAACAAATTTTGAACACAATCTTGGTCTTATAGATTAGTTTCTTTAACCCATAGAATTGCAATGCGGAGGAAAGACTAAAATATAAACGCTTCTTCTTCTTCCTACATGCCTAATCTTGAAGTACACAACCTGCATACGTAGGTCTACATAACGTACATAAAATGCATTGAAACTTATTGTATACACGGATGTAATGCATTTTATTTTGTACTTACGCAAAGCAGAGAAAGCAAATAGATGCAATTATTTTAATTTGAGACATCTTTATTTCCAAAATAATGTAATCGACACTCTCACTACAAGGATATGATAAATACTGACGAGTCGAACGACCTTTCCAGGACGCTATACCCCCACTCGAGGAATAGCCAAACACCAGAACTAGTGACGCAATGATTTTTTTCCCTTGTGTTTCTGCACCTGTGTAACTTCAGAAGTTTGGCTCAGTTATTGAATTGTAAGTCTATTAGCAGTAAATGGTCTAGTGAAAGGTTTTTTGCTCTAGATGGCCAGCATATGTGGTCAATACATCAAAACAAGCCAACGGTGCAAATCTAGCCGCCACCTTCTGTAACCAATGGTGATCATGAAAGTTCAAAATGACTTTAAAATGCAAGATAATTCCGTGTTGAAAAATAATTGATCTCTTCTTCTTTCTTTTACCTTCTTATAGAACTACAAAAGTGTCAGTGTTTTGTTGCTTTGCATATTTTAAATCTATCCGTTACTTTAATAAGACTAAAGATTTTTAAGGTGAACTAAAGTTAGTTACATCAGGTGTAGTGTTGTTGGGACACCACCCATATAGATTGCACTTCTTTAAAAAAATACATTTTTAGTTTTGTAATAAATATTGTATTTATAGAAACAGACTTTCATAAGGGATGTTTTGTTACCACACAGATTGTCGATTATTCTTTCGAAACAAGTGGTGTAGAAATGTTTATGGGTGACAAGATTGGAACGCGCTTAGTTAATAGTTTCGAGTTGATTTATATTTTAGATAGAATATAGGGAGGTTTAATAAACAGCTGTTTCTTAACGTTAGAGACAACTGAATAGGGCAAGAATTAACAATACTGATCACTTGACCTTGAACTTCCAGTAAGACTTACCTTAACGATAATGTTGGTCCTTTAAACTGGTTATAATTTCAAATCTTTGATAATTGACAGCTATTATTTAAGTTCTCTGAGTAATCGAAAGGAGTGTGAAACAGTTTTTCATGTTGTTAAAAAACCAATATCCAAAATAAATAACATCGCATTGGAACGCTATTTTTTAAACGAGTAAATTTTATTTCCCTCTCTAAAGTGTTGTCAGTGTTAGAAATACAGGTGGACTATAAATACAGACTTTAATAAAAATAAAACTGATGGGTAAATTTAAAACAATACTTTATCAGGTTAATTTTTCCTTGGTTAAGATTAATCAATTATTTTTACCTTTTATATAACTTTCGGAATTTATATTTTTCCGCCTTCAATTTTTTTAGTAACAGAGTTTGGAAAAATCTCTTAAACTCATTATTATGAATACAGATTAATTTGAATTGTATTTCCATTTTTCATTCGCACATTATGTAATTAATTGAAAATATCAGGAGTAGTTCGTCATACACATTTTATGCACATACTTACTGTAGGTTATTTTGGTCAGGATTATTGAATTGTTGTTGTTACATGATTTATATATATTTTAGCATTAGTAGCTTGTATTTGTTTTCTTATTTAATAATAAAATTCTTACTTATTTTATTTCACACATTAATGATATTGCGTGAATATATACTCTGTGATTATTTATTATTTTACATAAATATTTTTATAAATAACTGACTGAATTGTACATGCGTCTAAGTGTGTGTACTTTATAACAATAAGTTAAATCTCCAAGCAGACTGTTTGTATACCATTGATCTTTAGTAAGAGCAAGTAGACTATATGGGAAAAGAAAAATTTTATTTTGACATTTCTTGTTGTTGATAATAAGCACTAAATTTATTATTATTATAGCAATCACTTGCTACGCTCATTTGTTGTTACTCAGCTATAGCTCACCTGCTAGTTTACCTACTGTACTGAGCAAACAATTGCCATACAAATATTCGGTATGCAACTAATACGTTTACATGAAGAGACGCAAATTTCTTTCGATATTTTTGTATGTCAACTCTCTTTCCAAGGTTGACCTTGGTAACCACAAAGCTGTATAACATGAGGTCCTGCATACTCATCTCGGACTTAGGTAACGAGGAAATACTGAAAACCTTTCCTAACAATTTTAAAATCTCAAACAACATTACACAGCTTCGTATTTGTGAGGAAATAAAAACGCGTTAATTATCAAAACCCTGTTTCACTGTCTAAACTTATTTTTTTTGTTCTACAACTTCTCAAAAGAGATCCTTTGCTATTTATAATAATAATAATAATAATAATTTATTATTATTATTTATATATATATATATATATATATATATATATATATATATATATATATATATATATATATAAGTTTGGTGAAAATGCTATTATGCACTCGTCCCTTGGGGACTTATGAGTCGGACTCTCCGAATGGCCTACCGACTAAAACCTTCCTCTTTCCCAGGCATTATTCCACTCCGGTACCGCTTTTGCACTTCATCAGAGTGGTGCCTCTTTTGTCCTGTTTAGGTCTCCTCTTCTGCTATTTTTATGGCTCTAGCCAACCTTCCTCCTTTTTACATCGCAATACAGCCTCGATATAACTTGATATTGCTTCCCATTTCTCCTGGGTGTTAACATCATCTGCATAATGGACTCGGTTGGTCTTGATATATCTCCTCTGTTGGGAAAAACGCTCACAATCAAAAAGCGTATGTTTCAAGTCATCTCTGGCGTCTCTACACCTTATGCAGTTAGCTGATGTAACCTTCCCCATCTTTTTCAGGTACGAGCGAAACTATCCGTGACCTGTCAGAAACTGAGTGGTGAAAAAAATCACCTCCCCCATGTCTTCGATTTAACCACTCTTTAATATTTTTTATAAGGGTTGCTGTCCACCAGCCCCGTGATCCCCTGTCCCAGTGGTACTGCCACCTGGTCAAAGTGTTCTCCCTTGATCTTGTGCGAACCTCTTGCTTGTTCATCATTCTATTGAGCTCATAAATGGTTTCCGCTCCTGCGCTAGCAGATCTATTGGGATGAGACAAGCCACCCACCAGGATTGCCGGCTCGGATGACCGTACGGTAAGCACTGGTAATTCTCAGCGCTCCAATTCTTTGTATCGAGGTCAGCCTAAATCGGTATTTCTTAGTTATGACAGCGTCAGCCCATATTTCCGCCCCGTAGAGCATTATGAACTGTGCTGTCATCCATAGGAGTCGCCGTTTACTCTTCCTTGGACCCCCAATATTGGCCATTAGCTTCCCCAACGAGGTCACCGCCGTTGCTTTATTATCGCAGGTCTTCCGCAGATGTTCCCCAATGATTGGTTTTTGTCAAGTATAACACCTAGATATTTTGCCGATCTCTTGGCTCTAATGGTTTCTCGTTCAACTACCATTGGGATGAGAGTTGGAATCCGCCTTCTGGTCGGCAGGACAATTTCCGTTTTCACACGTTTTTATATTTCTTAGTTGGAAGAAAGAGAAGGTTGGGGAAATGAAGACTCCCTAGCCCTCGATTACTCTAATAGCGTCGGGGTCGAAAGAACAAGAGTCAGTCAAGAGTGACCTTATAGGAAAGATGGAAAGAATAGGGAACTCACCCAAGACAGGTTGAAGTAAGGTGAGATCCAGCTCGGGAGCCTCGGGTTCGCCAATAGCCCGAACTCACAAGATATGAGCCCGTGAGGCATTTATTATTATTATTATTTCGGCTAGTTGGGAAAATATGGTGAACCCACTAAGAGATAATTACAAAGTTCCCCCTTACATACTTCGCATAGTAGAAAATTACCTCAATGATAGACAGCTCTTGTATGAAACCAAGGATGGCCTAAGAGCTAAGAAAGTATCCGCAGGAGCCGCACAAGGGTCAATCCTAGGACCGGAGCTTTGGAACATATCGTATGACGATATTCTCAGGTAATTTTCACAACATTTAAATTTCGAATAGGACATTGTGTATTCTTTAATTTTTAATATATGTGGAAGAATTATAAATTACATCAAAATAGTTTTGAACAATTTTGAAAGCGTGTCTTCTAAATGTATTTCTTCTCTTCAAAAGGTATTTCCCAACTACAATTATCAGGACAATAATGATCATTTCTTTTAGTGTAAATTAAATATGCTTTATAAAAAATAATGGCGTTAAAATTAGTAGAGTTAAGAACTATAAAATGAAGAATAGACAGAATTGCCAAAATTTATCCATTTCTCGTACGTTGTATTTAAAATAGATCTAATTATTAAATGTTTTATAGATTTCAGTAAGCCTACAGTGGTAGACTGTATGATGTGAAAAAATAAATAGTATATTTAAAATCTTTGAACATTAAAATAGAACGAAACGGTAATGAGGGTTGTTTCATTAAATTCTTCATTGTAAAGCACGGCCCCCTCCCCCCTCCATCCCCCAATGCTTTTGTAAAATTATAAGTAAACATAGTCTTCCATTATAAACAATTAACTTGGGTAAATGATACCACAGTTAGTGTAGATAAAACACTATGTTTGGAATGTTTAGTAAGCGTATTGAAGATAAGACTCTCCAGTACCTAATTAAGTTCTCAAAATACTAGGCCTATAAAGCAAGGTGATACATCTGCTGTCTTACTTATTAAGCTCCATTAAATGAAGGAATCAACTTAAGACAGCTTTGGTAAAATAGGTATAATTAATAACCCCATAAATGTAGAAGTTAAAAGATATTGAAGTATTCGAGGACTAAGATGTAACATTATAAAAAGAGGTAACAGAGTTAGACGGAGAGACACATTTTTTGATGTAAATTTACGTTTATTTTATAAAATACTAAATTACTAATTTTTTTTTTTAAACAATACTTTATATTTTGTTAGTATAAACTTTTGGAACTCTCTTTAATTTGTGTTTTGTAAATTCTACTAGTTTGAATCTAAATTTATTATTAAAACGTGCAAGATAGTTTAGTGGTTATTATCGTTACATTAAGGTAAAATAAATATAGTACAGCTCGTTCCTATGTTATATAAGAAGGTTATAATCTAGCAGGTCGTCCCCATGAGTGTGGAACTTGGTGGATCTCTTAGGATATATACAACGTCATTGGTGCTGAATAAAACATTGTTTGTGATGAATGACAGTTGTTGAGAGAAGAAAAGTCTGTGAACTTCCCAGAGAGGATTTGGATCTGGATTTGATCGCATCATTATATAAGATAACGTTGAATTATTCTGTTTAACTGAGAAATGAACTTTGTGTGGTAAAGTACTTTTTCACACCATATCGAATCCACTATTCCAATTCTAAAGAGTATCAATAAACGTTAAACTTTTCCATTATCGTAGAAATATTTCATTGCGATACAACCAATCACAGATTAAAACCGTCCAACAATAACCAATAGAAAGTCAAGGTTTTTACAACTACAGTTCTGAAATTATTAAATCAGCTGATCTTCATTTGTCATATTGTTTTTTATTTCTAACCTAACGTAAACATCTAATGTTGAATTGTATTGTTGCGTTGCGAATTTTTATTTTAAATGTTCTTCGCAAACGTTTGTTCAGACCTCTTTCCAAGTTATAGTTTTTAATAATTGTACCATTCAAAACTTGTACATGGAGCCAAATCCTAAAAATTAGGCAAATTGAATTGTCTAAGTAATTTTTCTTGTATTGTTCTGTATATTTTATTTTTGTAAATTAATAAATGTTCTAGGAATTGAATGTGTAAGTTAATATACAGCTACACAAAAAAAAATAACGAAATTCAGTCCTATCATGTTAGCATATCCGCTGCGTCCCGATTATTTTGTAAACATTTTTATTATAAATAAATTATTATTATTACACAGTTATATTCCATAGTACATTTTATACTGTACATTGCATGAGAAAATAATTGCATCTTTTGTGTGATTTTCACCAAATAAAGTACAATCTTATATTAAATTCGCTAAGAAATTTCTGCACCAGTCCCGTTTTCTTTACTGTAAGGCTGATTTTAATTATTGAGGTGTCAAATTACAGTGTTACCTGCAGATTTATAATAAATTCTTTATATAATTTATAACGATTTATTTATAATCGTTTCACTAACATACCTGTTATGAATAAACAACATATTTCACAACAAAATTAATTTCAAAGAGCTGTTTCTAAATTTCTAAATTCTAAAATACTTTTTATTTCTTTGTTTTGTTTGAGAATTCATAACATCTATTTTAAATTGTTTTTAGGTTATCTTATAATAGGTGTTTACTTTATTTGTGCGGATTCACATTGTGTTGTGATTGATTGCTTACATCTCGCACAATTAAACTGTTTTAATTCTGGATTACACTTTATTTTGAGATTTTGTTTGAGAATTTATAGCAGTTGTTTTAAATTATTTGTACGATAACTTGTACAAGTGCTTTCTTTATGTGTGGGAATTCAATTTGTGTTGCTTACATTAAGCAAAACTAAACAGTTTGCATGGCTTATAGTCAGTTAGATAAACGCCGATCAAATTTTATTAGAGATCAAGCTTGTTATTGATCGGAGATCAGTTTAATTTGAGTTTCATAAACGACAATTATTATTAAGCCTCGATCAGAGATCATACACAGTTCAAATCTAACCGCCCGTATTTCTGCAATGAAGATAGGCCTACTATTCAGTAGGATTAACAATTAGTTGCATCATCGACCAATTTATGTGGTAAGTTAATTTGTTATGTGGGTCAATATTAGCCTCTATAGGTTTTTATTTTATTTATTTATTTTATTTTTTTTTTTCTTGTTTCATCAGTTTTAGGAAAACACAATATTAGGAGGTAGCTGCCATAAGACCAAAACTAAACTGTTTTTCTCAATATCGGCTGTAACAATTTTCATTAAATTTTTGATAAAATCTAGAGGATCTAAGGAACCAAACAAAACGTAGTGATCGCAAACTTCTAAAAAAAACTCGCTTTTTGAGTTATTGGTGATACTGGTATAAAATCGGTTATAAGAGATGTAATTTCTCAAAATTACTCTACCTATTTATTTCATAGTTTGGCTTAGAAATATTTTGGCAAAACGTAAAATAAAGCTTAACCACTGTCACTAAAATTTTGATTACAACCACATACGATTTAGTATGAGGACGTATAAAATATATAAATATCTTTAGAAGTTATAAATTGAAAGTTTCAGAAGGCTATTCATGAACAATTAAAAAGCAAACAACTTTACAGGAAGATCGCATTGTCATACTTTCCTTAAAAGATAAGATTAAAGGACGTCCGATAAGGATATGGTTGAACAATTTTTAATCACTGCGGTATAAAACGGAGGGAAAATATTCGGTAAAAATTGTGATAAAATATGCAAAAAAAGTGGGTTGTTGTTCTTATTTTGGCTAAAAATTGATAATGTTCTGTATTCCCTCACTTGTAGGAATGATTATGTTTATCCACTAAAAAAAAAAAAGAAAAGAAAAGAAAAAAAGAGTGGTGTCACAAAGGTTTGTTTATATGTAACAACTGAAAATGATAATGCAGTCTTAGGAAAGCCATTCTGTTTCAAATAAAGGGTTTATTGTGGGAAATCTCTGTTTTTTCATTCAATTGGTAACCATACTGCTTCATATTTTCTCCAAACTATTTTAGTTACAAAGTTAAGGAAAAAATGTATGAAACCTTTCCAAAACGATCAAGCCCTTATATGTGAACAAACGAATAAATTGCGTGTTAAATTTCAAATTCAAAAGCTAAATTCGTTTGTATGTTCAAAAGGCAAAGCGACAAACAGAATGTCATCATATAGTTGTATCTTTAGGCTGAAAATATTAGTACTGGGTTGTTGATGATTGAATTAGACTGACCCGATACTTCGAAAAACTCACAAAAGACTAATGTAGGCTAATATGATATCGCTTTATTAACATTTACTGCATTAAAATTAGTACAGATTTCCGTCAGTAAGGAAAATATTAAATTGTCCAAAAAATATGGGAAGTGGCTTTAAAATAATACTCTACATCCTTCTTAGTAATTGATGTTCCCGAATCGATAACTTGCATTTAAAGAGGAGGGAATGAAATCTTTCACTATGAAATCTTTCATTAATCTTACACTATGAATTTTAAGAAATATGTTTTATACATTTATTTAAATATATTGTGCACAGTTATGGTTTACTTCACCATAGATTATAAATATGATCGACTTTTAAATATTTCTACAAATATACAAGGAGGCATTAAAAAATTCGAATCGTTTGAATCGAACATAATTTACGGGAGAATGCTAATTGGGGGGGGGTGGGGTTAGGTTAGTAAATTAATAAAATTTAAAAAAATAATTAAACATAATATTACAGAGCTGTAAAATGGCTCTGCAATAATTGACTAGAACATTTCTAGATTTTATCAAAAATTATCAGACGATGCAAAAGGGATAATACCTGAGATCAAGGATCTAAACATTATCCTCCAACATCGCTTGAATGAAATTGGAAAGAGCGAATGTTGTACGCACACCTCTCAAAGCAACACAGTCAAGGAGGATGTGCTTAATTGTGTAAGCATGGGACATCTCCAACCAACAATAATAAAATTTGTAATTAATTGATAATCATAAATAAAATCTGTAGTAGATAATAGTTGATGTTAAAGAGTAGTTTATAATTAAAAAATAACTGTAGTTGGTTATTAGGATAAATAACAATAGTAAATAAATTTTTTTACAATAATATTTCAAGTGAAAACTATACGACCTAGACTGGGAATCGAACCCAGGACCTTTGGCTTTACGCGCCAATGCTCTACCACTGAGCTATCCTAGTCGCTTCCCAGTACAGGGCATAGACTTCTCACTTGACTTTAGTTGCTGCAATTTTGAGTTTCCAATTAATTACCTCGCATATGCGACATTGAAATTAATTTTTACTCATTTTTCAGCCCTTACGCATGTATTTATAGATTTTAAAATAAAATTTTGTTTAAGAAATAAAGACTATTGAGTGAAAAAGTTTGAAATATCAAAAAAAGGACAAGTGGTTTTATTAATATAAAAAACAATAAATTCAAATACTTGTGATATAGCATGAGTGTCAACTGTTGAATAGAACAAAGACGTAAGATGATGCAACATGATAAAAATAGAAATGTAAAGCATATTGTGATCTGATTGGTTGAATAAATCAGTAAAACATAAATTCAAACAAGCTTCGAGTGCACGAGTTGCACCCACGCTAACTCGAGTCCAACACTGCTAAAAACGGAATGGAATTTTAAGACATTATTCGACAGCATTTGGACACACTAAGAACACGTAAGATGTACCAAGTACTTTGTTCATTACAAAGCAGCCGGTACTTTCGAGATACTATACAAGGCACCGATTGACCATTCTCTCTACTAGCTTGCAGAGCACACTAATAAAAGAAATGGGACGATAACTTCCTGGCTCAGTTTTTTTCTTTACCTGGTTTTAGTAGAGGTATTACTATAGCCTCCAACCAAGTCACGGGAAAATATTGCTCCTCGAATATATGATTGTATATTTTAAGGAGAGTCAGCTTACCCAAAGTTGGGAGGTGTTTGATCATAGAATAAACTATGCTGTTCGGGCCTGGAGTGACATCCCGTCCTGACGACAAACCTACTGTGAATAGTATTGCTTCTTGACATATTTTATACAAAACAAAAGCATAGCTGTAAGCAGTATTTGAAAAAAAGTTAGCGAATGATGAGCCCAAAACATTAGCAATTTCATAGTTATTTGTAGTCAAAGCTCCATCCTCCTGCTTAAGTCCATCTTTAAGCTCCATCCTCCTGCTCCATCCTTCTGCTCCTCACAATAAGGGAGCAGAAGGAAGAAAACCACAAACAGAACATAACTTTTTCCACACCGTTGACGTTGGTGTGGTTCTTGATATTGTGCCAATGTACTGGGCCCAAAATTCCTTCCTACTCTGCCTAAACACTCGACATGCTTTGGCTCGTAGAATTTTATATCTTTCAAGATTTTCATAAGTAGGTCTACGGTAAACTTCCTTAGCGCTTTACGGCATAGATGGAGAGTGTCACTACATTCATAGTTCCACCATGGAACTGGTGGACGTAGTGGTCTCGTCATTGATTTTGGAATGTTGTTGTCCGCTACTGTAATGATTTCTGTTGTAAAGACATGTACTGTTTCACTTATAGGAACATTATTATTGTAAATAAGTGATATAAATTCATTAGTGAATTTTCCCATTTTGCTTTGCTCAATATCTACTTGGGAAGGCGATCATTCCAATGAGAGAAGTGAAATAAAGTAAACATAACAGGAGCATGATCACTACTGTATATGTCAGATAGAACGGACCACTCAAACTTAATGGCCAAACACAGACTATAAAATTACAAATCGACAGCTGTCCAACCACCAGTAGACTCCTCAATGAGGTGAACCATCATTGAGTAGAATCACATCCAAATTGGATTGCATCCTGTCAAAACGGTCCCTCTAGGGCTGCAGGTGTTTGATCCCCATGTATAGTGGTGAGTATTAAAACCGCTTACCAAAAGAGCACCAATCTGCCTTAAAAAAATGGGACAGGCAACTGTCTGATCAGGTCAACCAATTTCACTTCTTCAAACGAGAAATTAGGTGGCTGGTACACACAGCAAATTGTCTTTGTATGGTGTAGTGATCGTTATTGATACTGCTTGCAATGAAGTCCTAAGGTTAACACATGTACCACAGATGGAGTTGTGGGCGAGTATTGCTACCCTTAGCTCTGTCTGCAGTGACAGTCACTTTGAAAAACTGAAAACCTCCTCACAATAAGAGAGTAGGGTTGATGGAGGTGAGTCTCTTCCAGGCAAATGACTAAAGGGGATGTATCACATCAGCCCCCGGGTTATAAACAGGCAAACTGAGCATTTGCCCAGGCCACCAAATTTTTAGAGGGCGCTGAACTTAAGGAGAATATGTAACTTTTAAGATAAATATGAAACGAAAAATTCTATAAAACATAGGATAAAATAATATTCAATTTACAATTTAAGTGAAATATAAAAAATATTGAATATTAAACATTAAAAATATTGTTATTGTTAAACATTAAAAATATAAAAATATTGAACTGTAAACATTAATATTTATGTTTAAACATGATTTTATTACTGAAAATACTGCTGAGTATTGGCAACACTGGTACAACAAGCAGTGATGCACAGCTGACGCTGTTGGCAATACCCGACCAGTGGATTTACAACTACTGATGCATGCACCGTGCCATGTATTGTCACTTGTCAGCTTGTCCACTTCCTATTGTCAGCTTGTTCCTTTAGTCATTTTTCATTCGTCATGTTATCTTCTGCTGGTTATTATGATAACTTCAGTATGTCAGTGTATGTTGTGTGTGTAGACATGATTAGATTAAAAGGTTGTTTGTTTATATTACTTGGATAGCCTGCTCAGTCCTCTGGAAAAGTTTTTTTTATTCCGTACAGCTTGTTCCAATCTTTGGACAAGAAAACTGGATTTTCATCCCAGTTCAATGACTGGAAACATAGAAATGAGATTATTAAACAACATGAACAATCAGCAGACCATTGTTCTAACATGCTCACTTACAGGGGATCTGCCAGTTACGGGGAATTTTTCATTTATCGGAGAGACTTGTCAAATAAATTGAAACCAAGAAAACACTCTGAGTAGAAAAAAACACAACTGAATAAAAGAGTGTACAAATAACGTGTTGCCCATTTATAAGTGTCTTTTGACAGAACAGTTTTGACTCCTGAAACAGTCTTCATTAGGACAAACGCATAATACGAACAGTCCCTTCATGGCCTAATATGGAGCAAGTGTCCCAAAGCAACCTTCACAGCTTAAAGAAGGGTTTAGATTGCAGTGGCAGAAGGCATATGTTTCTACAATGAAGGCTACCCCATTACAACAGGAAAGCTCCTTCAAAAAGCTGGAGTGTAACCTGGGGGAAAACACTGTGCACTTAGTTCAAAAGAGATGTATAACACCTTCGACTGTGGAATGTAAGATCAAGTGAAAAGCAGAAAAAGTAAAGAAAACTAGTAAAGGCTGCCTAACTTACTGAAGAAGAAAAGAAAACATCCAGAGAAGGAACCACATACGGAGAAGGAGAATTTTAGTGAAGAACAGCTCAAACAAAACAGTGTCTTGCGACTTTGAACACTGATTTCCGTAAGCTAGATTTTTCAAAGTTTTTACATACATAAACTTGAATAACTTTTAGAAGAATAAACCTAGAGCTTTCAAATTTTTACCATCATATTGATGATATATGTACAATATTTACTATCTATCTTAAAAAACAAAAATAAAAATATAAACATGAATTAATGTATTTTTTTTTTACTGACAGCTTTAGGGTTTGTATCTTTTTTTGTAGTTATAGAACCTTGGTTTCCATAACCAGAAATTTAATAAACTTCATTAATAGCTACAACATAAAAAAAAAAAAATCATTTAAATTGGTTCAAAATTAAGAAACCTGTAAAAATTTTGACGACTAGAAATTTGGTTTCCTCTCAAAAACATCTTTTTTTAGAGGTACCTAACATTATAAAAAGGTTTTCAAATATCAAAACCGTAAAACAAAACAAAAGCATGTTGTGAGTGACGGATCCCCTTAATAGATGAAAATAAATAATACACTACTTTCAACACAATATGGGCAGGAAGTCACTTATTGGCAAAGTGTGTGGGTCAGAATTGTGTCTGTTGTAAAATTTCTCTCAGTTAGAGAGCCACCTCTTCAGGGTGACAATGAACATTTAGGATCTACCTCTAATGGTCTCTATCTTGGATGTCTTGAATTAATAAGTGAATTCGGCCCTTTTCTTTCCCAACACCTTGTTCAGTATGGAAATAAAAGGCAAGGACAAGTGTCGTACCTATCTGCTTAAACTTGTGATGAGTTCATCCATGTATGGCAAATTGTGTACTGAAAACTATGACAGAGGATGTCAAATATTCTCACTACTATGCCCTCATTGTTGATTCTACCCCTAATTGTTCACACACGGACCAATTGGTGTTGGTTTTATGCTATATTTGTCTCAAAGATGCTAAGCCAAAGGAACATCTCTTCAAGCTTCTCCCTGGAAAAGGCAATACCTCAATTAGTGTAGAAAAGGCCGTTTTAAGTTCAATCTCAGAATTAGGCCTGGATACTAAGCTATGATAACATTTACAGGCTAGAATTAAAAAACACTGCCATTTGTCCCTTGTGCAGAACATTCTCTCAACCTAGTTGGTTCTGCTGCTGAAGAGTGCTGCACTGAAGCTATTGTTTTTTTGGATTTGTCCATAACCTTTTCACTTTTTTGTCTAATTCAACTTATAGATGAGGCAATTTGAAGACATGTTTAGAAAAAAGTAAAACCCTTGTAGTAAAGTCCTAATCAGACAAAAGATGGTCAGCGAGAGCCGATGCTATAAGGAGATAAAAAATCACTCAAGGAAATTTCTGTAGACTCCACTCAAAAGCTTGCTGTCAAAATGAAAGGTCTAGGACCAGAAAAAATTTTTGGAAACTTTGAAATAGCTTTCCTCACCATTTTGTGGAATGATATTTTGGAAATAAAGATTTGATAAAGTCAGCAGCCATTCACAAAGTGAAACCCTTAATCTCAAAGCAGGTATTATGCAGCTTCAAACTTTGGAAGAGCTATTTAAATGAAATAATAAATCTTTTTTTTTTTTTTTTTTTAACATACCACGTTTTTAAAACAGACTAAAAAGTATAAAATAATTTTCCATGACCCTTCTACAATTTTGAGGGAGGATTGTTAGTGGCTATGGATATATTTGGAATACTTGGAGAGAGAATCGTGGGGCTCAGGCAATCTATGATAGTTAAGGAGGAGTAAATAAATTAAATTACAGTGAATCTCATTTCCGATTCACTGAAATTAACTGTGAATTCATCCGGATTGTCTACTTGTATTATTTACTGACTGCGTTCCACATTTTTCTCTCCAAGTATTCCAAATATATCCATAGCCACTAACAATACTCCCTCAAAATTATAGAAGGGTCATGAAAAATTATTTTATACTTCTTAGTCCATTTTAAAAACGTTGTATGTTAAAAAAAATAATAATTTATATTATTTATTATTTTCTGTGTTTTAGCCTTATGTCTGGGTAAAAGATTTCAATCGATTTGTATATATTGATGAGACTCTGACAGGGACATATTTAGGAAATTCCCAATGCATTTCACATCATGTAAATGCGTCTCGGGAGTTTTACACATTCATTTTTCAGAAAAGTGGCTTGCATCACTAGCTAGGCGGGTGGTATGCACCTAATGAATCTCGCAAATTCTTTTTTTAGAATGGCGGCGTGCATCGCTAACTAGGCGAGTTGTTTGCATCTCGGGAGTTTCGCAAGTTCGTTTTCAGAATGGCGGCATGCATCGCGAGCAAGCCGAGCCGATCTGTTCCGAGCGCTTTGAGCGAGCAAACTGAGTGCTTCGGGAGCTTCGTATGTTCTTGCTTGAGCATGTCGATGCACATCATCGGCAAGTCGAGATGAATTTGCGTCCCCCGTTTCACGAGACCTTGCTAGAGCCTTTCGTTTCTTATCATTTTCAAGTTTGATCTTGCGCTGTTTTTTGGGACGTTCTGTAGCTCGCTTACGGCGTTTGGCTAATCTTGCCAACTTATCTGCTTCAGATTCCTGTTGTAGCCCAACTTGCTGTGTTTGCTTCTTCTTTTCTAATCGGCGCTTCCGTTGAGTAGCCGTCTCTTTAACCATTGTAACGATAGTCAGAAATGTAATATTCACATATAAGCTTTAGCACACTATTGAATACACATCTGACGGCGAAAACCCAGCTCACTATTCACTATTACCAACAGCACGTGAAACGGGATGTTTCCACTGGAAAATGCAATTACACTTTAAACTAGGGGGCGAAATGTGACACACTCATACAGGTAAATGTACACACTTGAAACACAAGTTCTGCTGTTACAGCAACGCGAGAGAGCAGAAATGACAGTGCTGATGCTGTATACTACACTGCAGAATATGCAAAGCAGATGCTGCTCTCATTAAATATTGTTTAAACAATCTTGCAGACAAGGAACAGAGTGAATATTGCATTGTTATTCATCCTCAACCCATGGTTAAAATTCCAAGTCTATATCTCTTTGGCCAATTTTTATTTCTTTAAACAAATATAGAGACAAGAAACCAACTGAATATTGTATTGTCATCCAATTCTGACCTATGTTCAATTTCAGGTCTCTAGCTTATCGGGAAGTTAGTTTAAACTCGATTGCAAAATTCCACCCAGACAGACCGATATGACGGAAACCGAACTAATAAAAATGTGGTGAAAAGAAATGTTTGACAAGTACAAACACGCAGCCATAAACTTGTTACAAGCTGAATCTCCCAACTATAAAAGGATCAGAAAAAGAACAACTTTTGCGGATGAGGGCCAAAATGATGATGCTAACCTTAATGGAAGGTCCATTTTCAAAACTAAAGTCTACATTACAATTTTTGACTCTTTAATATGTAAACTGACAAGGCGAAAAACAGCTTATGAACATTTGGCCAACAAATTTGAAATGCTTTCTATTCTCTTACAAAAGGGCTAACAAAAAGAGGTCATATCACAGGCTGCGAATAAACTCTAAACCCTACCCTAAATACATCGAAAGTTAATTGGAAAATGAGTATCACTTCAAAATGTATGTGGAGCAGGAAGAATTCAGTGGAATACTTGACATATATGAATACATCACGAAAAATGGTCTGAAAACTACTTTCCCTCATCTTGAAGTATCAATTTGGATTTTTCTGACTTTACCTGTCACTAACTGTTCTGCAGAAAGAGGTTTTTCTGTTTTGACTCGGGTAAAGAATGTGAAAAGATCAACTCTTTCAGACAGTAAATTAAATTCTTTAATTGAAGTGTAGTAAAATAGACTTAAATACGCTCAGCACAGACTTTTCTGATATTATAAATAAATTTGCATTGAAGGCTAGTAAAATTCGTGGATTTAAAGTTGTTTGTTATATTTTATGAATTTAACTTTTGATTTTGTAATCTTTTTGTTTTCAGTGAGATTATTGTATCAATAAATGACTACATTATTTTATCAACGAACTGCTTTTCTTTTTATTTTCCTTTGATACAAATACAATATTGGAAACATATTTGCTTGTACAAAAACCTATTATGGTAATTTTTAAAAAAAACAGTATTAGTGTAAAAAAGGGGCTTTAGTAGACCATTTTGCCCAGGGCGTCATTCACCCAAGCCTGGGGGCCTGTATCACATACAGTAAAAGAACCTTAAGATCTTCAATGTGAATTCTTACACCATTAATGTTCCATTGTATCACGCTATTCAAGTTTAAATGCCTGGCCATATTTTATTAAGATATAAATAAATAATGGTTTCGTTAACAATTAACAAGCAACTGTCTTCCACCTGCCTGGCTTAAAATACTATCAGGTAGTTTAATATAGTTTTAATTTTTGAAGTTTCAGGGTCAAGCTCCATAGCAACATCAACAACTGGAATGTCAGATGTTGTAGGCTTGGTAGACGCCTGATGTGATTTAGGGAGGGGTTTAGAATAATCCCCCCTGACTTATTCTATTTTGTAGAGGCTTGGGAGTTACACCTAGTAGAACCTTCCCTCTATTATTTGTGCTCTAAACTAAAAAAGTACGATGATTTTGTCAGAACAGACATTGATTACAATTTTTGTTTACCAAGCTGTCCAGTTATTAGTGGTAATTTGGTGTTCTTTAGTGACGAAGGCGAGGATTTTGCTTTGGATGCGATAGTTTTTGTTGATTTATCAAGAAGGTTGACTTTAGAAAAAGATGGGACGTTAAACAACTGGAAAGAGAGGGTCCGACACCTCACCCATCACAAACACTTCCTGACCAAGGACCAAAGTGGCTAGCTACTCAAAAGAAACTGTGCATACTTCTTCGGCAAAGCAAGCTCACATCAGCTTACCAGATTCAAAAGTTGTCACGTTTTGTTCTGGTAATCACTCCCAGACATGCTACGGCTCTGCCCGTTCAAAAAACTAATCCCTATATATGAATGTAGAGTTTTTATGTATCCCCAGTGATTCATGTTGTGTCAGAGATGTTTTATTGTTCAACGTACCTGTATAGCTCGAATTCCATGAAGGACGCTAAACCTCTCTTAATAGGTGCAGATAGTCTGCACCCTCTGTAATAAAACCCTAAGGGTGAAAGTAAGATAATATATATATATATATATATATATATATATATATATATATATATAATTATTATTATTATTATTATTATTATTATTATTATTATTATAGGTGAATGTCAATATAATAATAATTATATTATTATAATATAATAACTGGGTGTATGTCAATATGGATAATAGTTTGTATTGTAAGTGTTAGATGATTATTTGACTGGGGACAGCGAGGGATGCCAATCCCCTCTTATTAGGTGCAGCTAGTCTGAACCTCCCTTGTGGAGACATAGTTGATGAAATTCTGACAAATCACATAGAACTTTATATGTTTGTCCTGAAGAAAGAACTTCATTACATAACGTGTCACAGTCGGTGTTTAAAAAAAAGTACTCAATTATACTAACAAATTATCATAAGTAGACAAAACAGTTTCTACACTAAATACTTGTAATTTTTGAAGGATATTGAAAGATATTTTAATAAACTAAGTTAAAAACTTATTTCTTAGATTAATATCCTCTATCATGAGCAGTTTCTTCTTTATTTCAAAGCCATAAAATTGTTGACTTTTTAAATTTTCAAAATGTCTAATAAAATCAGTTACAATTTCAAAAATGAAGAAAATCTAAAATAGTTATACAATTTGATTATTTTGCACACCTTGGGCTTGAATATATAATTTGTGGAATTCATTGTTCTATTGTTTGAGCAAATCCTAACTCCTCAAAATATTCTTTTAATAGGGCCCATGACTGCAAAATTCTTTAGTTATAACGTTTGCATAAACTGAAGTATTTTCTACAGCATGCTTTAAACAATATGTAGTGTATGTCCATAACAATTGGCCTTCAAAATGTCTTTATTTTCATTTTTAAATTTAACATAAATTGAATTTTTATTTCCAAAATTGACATTACGTTCGCTCCTTACCAAGTAATGCCAACTCCACGACCTACAAAAAGAATGTAGCCAACAAGACTTAATTGTTCCAATTATTCTCTTACCTTTACTGTAAATTCTGTGTTTCTTAGATTTATTTTACATTATCGATAACTTTGATAAATGATGTTAGAAGGTTAGAACTATTTATTTATCAATAATGTATTTAAGAGCTTGTATGAGGACTTTTATCAGACAAAGACAACACTATCAAAATGAGGATTATTGATACCCTGTGATGAGGGTATTATTAAATACCCTAATGAGTATTGCCACTCCACCTTTAACTCTGTCTACAGTGACATAATCAGTTCTAAAAACTGAAAACATCCTCAAACTAAATGAACATCCCTTCTTACAAGTAAATAAATAAAGGGGACTTATCATGTACAAGAAATTTTAAATACTCAATGTAATTTCCCACGCCTTAGAGTTTCATTTAATTACGCTGTGCAAATTTAGATTTCTGCCCATGTTTATCACCTATAAAATTTTAAAGGAATAGTAATAATAATAATTACCTCCAATATACTATATACTCGTTTCAAGGCAAATAGCAATTTATAATTTGTTTGGCTCAGCGTGTTAAGAGTTGACAGATTGTAGTGTAAGATAGACTTCCATTGATTCCACACTATGCAAATTTAAATTTCTCCCCATGTTTATCACCTATAAAATTTTAAAGGAATAATAATAATAGTTACCTCTAATATACTATATACTCATTTCAACGTAAATAGCAATTTATAATTTTTTTGGCTCAGTGTGTTAAGAGTTGACAGATTATAGTTTAAGATTGACTCAAGTGCTCCTACTCCTGATCATAAGTTCTAAATATCACTTTACTGGTTGTCAATACGATGAATACATTGTAAGAGTCGTTAACAATTATTGGATCATAATAATGTGTCAATATTAATGAAATGTAATAGTTTTAAATACTCAAAAAACCATAATTGCTTAAATTGGATTCAGTCACAGAACAGCTTATCTTTCCATGCATACCATTTATATCAATACTGTACCATTTTGCCAGCATATATGGTCAATTTGCGAGATATATATATATATATATATATATATATATATATAAACAAATTATCAATATACCTGTCTAAGTAAAAACATTGTGAATTCTTTGCCAAGAATGATGATCATTATATTTCCTGATATATGTTTGTAAGTTGTTTTATAAAGTTTCAATTCAATAGTATGTAGTGGGTAGTATAAAATAGAGTCTTTTATTACAATTGAAATTATTATGAATGTTATTTTAACACAAATAGCTCTAAAAAATTTTGTTTTAATTAAAATTTAATCAGAATAAATTTTGTTATTAGTACATAACAAAAGCAACATCTACAATTAATTACAATTTGGTAAATAATGACAACGCTACAACAAAATGTAGTTTTTTATTTCATGAAAAATTCTTTTGATAGAATTTTCTTTAATATGAAAGCAAATCTGTAGGTCTTATAATCCATTCATTTCATCAAGTTTAGTAAAATGGGGAAAACAGCATAAAACGATAAATTTTGAATACCTATTTTCAATCTTACAAACTAGTTGTTAATTGCTAGTATATACTGGTAGACAGTTGTCTGAGACAATTGTCAGTTTTGGAAATCTTAAAACTGTTCTGGATTTAGCCGTCCTGTATCTAGAGTGTATGAGGAAGTAACATAAAACAAATTTCTGATAACTATTTCTTTATTTAAATGATAATGTTTTGGAAGTACAAAATATGATTATAACTAACAGTCAAAGAGCACAAAAATCACCACATCACAGATCGCAGTAAAATCGTTCCGCTGATTTCAACAAAGCAAAAATTCATTTCTTTCATTTTCTTTACAGAACCAACATAAGACCACAATTTAATTCAAAATCAACTTTTATTTCTCATTAGATACAAAAATAAATATATGACTTGTTTAGAGTTAAAAACAAAAACAATAAAAATTGAAGTAGCATCGTCCATCATATAATTAGTTTTTCTTTTTTTCGTTAAAACACAAAATCATCTTCTAATGCACCATATTACAGAACCGATATTCAATACCTACTATTAACTCCTGGTTACCAACATAAACTTCAATTCGTTAAAACTAATTTTACAATACTTATTACTATATATAGAATAAACCTAAAACATTATGTTAACTTTTCTCTGACCACCATATACCAACTACTTCCGCATAGGGATACAATACAGCTATTCCATAGTTTTACTCGCATTCAATCGTGACCAGTCCTCGGTGTCAGAGAGCACAACTAAAATATCCAAAGAGGATCAAAATTAAATTATTCTCTTCTTTTTTTGGAATCAATTCACAAAATGTACATGCACTTCCTTTCACTACATCCAACTTCATTATTTCGCTGAAACAAAAATAATGTAATAATTGTTTTTAAAAATGTCATAACTATTTTTATAAAACGAACTACAGCTAAATTGATGATAGAATAAAACTCAAACACAAGATCTCACAAAAATTACGTTTACTTAAATCAAACAAGTTTTAACGACAAAGTTGCCATCCCCAGTGATGTATGTTCAGAAACTCTGAAATTAAAAAATAAATTTTAAATACTTTGAAAAAATTAAAAAATTTCATATTGTTTTATACCTTTTATATAAAATTGGCGATAAATTTCTTCTTTCATTTCTAGTACAACATATAACTGTAACAATAATTCTTGCAACGAACTTCTAATTTGTTTATATCTTGGAAACTAAGTAATGTATCAATGATAAAAAACTTGAGCCATAAAATAATTTCCATTTATTTTTTTTTTTTTTAACTTTACTAAACCAATGATTGTCAAAAACAATAACAAACACAGGGTGTTTATACATTATCCAGTGGTCTAGGCTCTTGTTGACAAATTAATTCCGCTTTAATATACTGTAGCCAACATCTCAAAATTCAAAGGAAATATAAAAATATATACTATTTTGACAAAATTTAAATTCAATATAATTTTGTTTTAAAATGATTAAAAAAATATGATTATAGAACTCATTATTTTTTTTATTTATGAAAATATACTTTTAGAAATACCCAATAAAAAAAATTGTATAAATCCAATTTATATTTTTTTTAATTAAAATTAAAATGATTTTTATTAATTAAAATAGAACATTATAAGTTAGGTTCAAAATGTACTCAATTATATAATATATAGAAGAAAATTATATAAAACCAATATACTTTATACAATATATTTTTCATGCATAAATTTTCATTTGACAAACACAACACATGTACAATTTAAAAAGAAAACTAGAAAATAAAAATCAAAACATTCTATTACTATTTACTTGTTGATGTGAAGAACATATGTTGTATAAAAAGCTTTTAAATGGCAATTCAAAATGTTAAAAATATCGGAAAAAACAAATTTAGAAGAAGGGTTTAGAAGACATATTTAGAAGAATATAAATAGCACACAAAGTCAAGGTCACAACAGTGTCTGTACGGTATGTTTGCATTTTTTTTTTTATCGTCTATTATATAATATTAAATAACTACATATAATTAACCCAACTTTAAAAAGCTTTCCTAACACAAATGGCATATTTCATAGCTACAAAGCGACTTTTAATTCAACTTAAAATAATTTCAACAAAAAGGTAAATTTACAATATCCTACCATGAGTTAGTAATCGATTAAATTCAAGACAGATTGAATGGAATTAAATCAGGCAACGATAAATGATTTCAACTTAAATGTATAATTAAAATTAAATAATCAAGAACAATAATTTCAAGCTAATTACGACACAGAACTAAAATTAATAATAACAGAACTTCAATTCACCTAATCAACTTTAAACGAACTTCAAAAAATTCAAAACTTCAATTTTCAAGACCAGCAAAGCAGTACAATTGGAGAAAACACCGAAGGAGCAGCTCATTAAAATGACTCCACCGATTTTCATTCAACTTCGAGAAAACCTCTTCAGGACTACTCTTCTAACAGTTGCGAGTACATGAAAACTTTTTGGAGCTTATACCACTGATCTCCCAGGAGCCGAAAACAACTATAAGATATGTACTCAATGAATTTCTGCTTATTTTGATTGAATATCCACTTCTACGTCGAATACATAAAATAATAGATTCAAATTTGGGAAACTCAAAGAAAAGTAAAATCTTTTTTTTATATATATAGGTTATTCTGTTTCTTGGGTCAAACTTAAATAATTTTAATGTGTAATATATTCTAAAGTAGTTAAAATATATATATATATATATATATATATATATATATATATATATATATATATATATATGTTGATTTAATTGTGTTTCTTAATAAATATATATATATATATGTTGATTTAATTGTGTTTCTTAATAAATATCTCATTGCTATTTTGAATTATATTAATGTAATTTTCATTGGATAACATTAAGTTTTGAAATTTACAATATATAATTATAAATGTCAATTTAAATTCTTTGTTTTGTTTTAATATGTTTACAATCCAATGGATTAATTTTAAGACTATAATGTTTTAATTATGTGCTCTAAATAGTAAATCAGTAATATAGATTTTGCAAAGGAACTCTTCAAACGACACTCCCCTAGAGAGAGTTTTTTAGAAAAAGAGAATCCAAAATAAATATAAGAGCTAGTTAGAATCAATTTAGAGAAACTTTAGAGGATTCAAGTTTCCAAAAGTAAATAAGAATACAATCTCAAACAGAAAGGATTTAATTCTTGCCTCTCTATAAGCAATGGAGTAGGCCATAAGTTTGAAGAAAATCTTCATACTGAAAATAAAAATAAAGTAAAAGGAAAATAGTCGAGTGACATTGCAACGGACGTACGAAGCATAGATTGGGGCTTCACACAAACACACAAACTCGAGTGTGGAGTGTTAAAACTAAAAAAGGAGTAAGAAAAGTGAAGAAAAAAGGGGGATAGGAGGCTTGTGGCATGCAATATAGAGAGTATAGAAATGGTGGCATATTTTTATTTATACTCACACACATTGTGAAATAAGAACTCACCCTGAGCAGCTTGTGCTTGAGGTCTTGGAGCACTACTACTATTTTGATGCATTGTATTATTAGGTCTAGGTGCTTGACGTCCACCTTGTCCTCTGTTATAACCTCCTCTATTCATACCATAACCACCTCGATACATTCCACGTCCATGGTAATAACCACCTCGACCTCTGAAGTTTCCACGTCTTGCTGAGGCGACACCAAATGTCTCTGAATTCAATTTACGTTCTGTCCTCCAATCAGTCCTTTGTGATCTCCTGCAAACAAGACTAGTGTAAGTAAATGCTTAGTAAAAACAATCGATGCTTAATGGAACTTCATATTAAGAAAAATATTTTTTACTTCCACTATCATCCAAAACCATCTTTACAAAATGAGTAAATACATCACTCTCCATGAACAAAGATGGAAAGAGAGGAAAGAGATGGCAATGTGTGTCTTCTTAGATATTGAAAGCGGCTTTTATAACATCTCATTTGATGCAATTGTGAGGGCAGCGCGAAGTCATGGAGATGATCATACCATTTGCAGGTGGATAGACTCTATGCTTTCGTAGTAGACAAGTACAGTCCTCCCTGGGCCACGAGATACTAGATGTCAACGCGACCAGAGGTTGTCCATAGGGAGGTGCCATTTCGCCTCATCTGTGGGCCCTGGTTATGGATAGCCTTCTTAGAGATCTTAATAAGTCAGGGGGGTATATGCACAAGGTTACACAGATATGACAGTCATTATGGTATAAGGCAAGTTACAAAGTTCACTTGAGGAGCTGCTTATATACTACCTGGAACTCACCGGTGACTAGTGTCGGAGGGAGGGACTTCGAGTCAATCCCCCTTTAACAGTCATTGTTCTATTTATTAGGAAGAAGGAAACAGATGATGAGAAGATATGTCTTGATGGAACTAGATTAGGTGTTTCGAATGCTGTGAAATATCTGGGAGTAATCCTGGATAAGAAACTAACGTGGAACGCCCATCTATACCATGACATATTAAAACACTCGTCTCTAATGGTGACGAGATGACTTATAGGATATGAATGGGGATTGAACCCGAAGGTCGCCCTCTGGATATCTACCAGGCGATAGTCAGACCTCAACTGACATACAGTTCCCTGGTATGGTGGACAAAAGTGGCACAAGCCACAGGCAGCAAACTTGTGAGCTTGCAGCAGCTGGGATGCATGTTACTTTCCATCGACCCTAGTGCCTCTAACAAACTCCAGGATCTTGTGCAGGGTGTTCTTGTCAAAATTTATGTCTGGTTGTCACATATGCCTTTACAAGCACACTAACAGTTGCTCTAGAAGTACTTTAAACCCTGCCACCTCTAGATACTTACATAATGTCTAGGCGAGAATGACGGCCTATAGGCTACACAATCATGCTGAACGTAGGACGAGCTCCAGTAAAGTGGAGCATTCAGAAATCGTCAATAAGGTATCGTAGAACTCTGTGTTGGAAATGCCAACTGATGGTATGCAAACCAAGTTCGTCTTTACTCGGCCTTTCAACATTCTCTCAAACACAAGAGAGGACTGGAAGGATGGCAAACTACCGGAATATCCAGGACAGCTTGTTTGGTATACAGACAGATCATTACGTGATCAACATTTTGGATACGGAGGATACTGTCAAACCACTGGGGCAACTTTCGAAGCTAGCCTAGGATTTGTGCAATCACAGCATGTGTTCATCAATGATTAGAAGAGGTAATTTTAAGCCTGCCACCTCTAGATATTACATAATGTTGGAGGCGAGAATGGAGGCCTATGCCTACACAATCAGGATGAATGGAGGAGGAACTACAATGAGGTGGGCCACTCAGAAATCGTCAATAAGATATTGAAGAACTTGGTGTTGAAAATGCCATCTGATGGCATGCAAACTGAGTTTGTCTTCAATCGACCCAATGTTCTTTCAAACACAAGAGATGACTGGAAGGATGGCAAGGCTCCAGGACAGCTTGGTTGATATACAGACGGATCACTACATGATCAACAGTCTGGATATAGAGGACACTGTCAAACCATTGGGGCAACTTTCAAAAGTAGGTATTGTACGATATTCCATGCTGAGATTTATGCAATCACAGAATGTGTAAATCGAGGATTAGAAGAAGGCCGTAAAAGTAAGGACATTCTAATTCTCTCGAATAGCCAAGCAGCAATTAAGGCACTCACTCCGTAGAAGTCACATCCAAATAAGTATGGAATTCTCTCCGTTCTCTATGCGTCTTGTCAACATGGTACAGCTGGAATGGGTACCTGGCCATTGTGGGATCAAGGGTAGTGAGAGGGCCACTGTCTGCATTGTGGGACCAGAACCTGCTTGCGGGATCAGTCAATCAACGGCACGAAGAACGGTAGAAAATGGGCCAAAGAAAAGCACATCGAACGATGGAGTCAGTGAAGGCGTCTTCTCTTGGGACCAGATCCTGCGTTGACAATAATGCTGGTTCAGTATAACAGGAAGTCCTTGAGACAGATCGTTGCCATGATTCTAGACATGGCCAAATCCGGAGCCACCTAAGGTGGGATAACTACAAGTCTCACTAACTGTCGTCTTTACGCCTCATACCTGAGACCGCAGTACACATTTTGTTTGATTCCGAGGACCTCAGCAACCAGACATAAATTTTGACAAGAACACCCTGCACAAGATCCTGGAGCTTGTTAGAGGCACTAGGGTCGATGGAAAGTGAATAAAGAAAGGGGAGAACAATAGGCTCATTGCCGATGTGTCCGGAGGCCAATAGAGCTTCAGCAATGTCCCCAAGGGAAAAAAATGGAACTCCATATTAAGAAAAATAATTTTCACTTTCACTTTCATCCAAAATATTCTTTACAAATTGAGTAAACACATCACATTTTGAACAATTTTTAACAGCACGCGATTATGACTGAGCAACTGAGGAAGACATAAACAAACAATTAGATAGTATCGTTTATGTACATAGTTACATAAACTAGATGGTAACTCCAGATGACTTTAGACTGCACTGGGTTTAGGGACAGAGTCAGGGAGAACAGATTTGGAAGGAGGGAAGAAAGATTAGATGATTTGGGAGTGGGTGCCAACAGTAAAATTATTTAATCCAGTAATTTTATGATTTCACTTAATTGAGAATTAACACATTTTATATATTTATTTTTTATTTTTATTTTGTTTTTATTTTTTTATTTTATTTATTTTTTTGTCAATGAATGATCCGGAGACTTTACCGTAATTTTTAATTTTACAATTTTCAGTAATTGGAAATGCAATTAGCGTAATCATAATAATAATTAGTTTTTAAGAATCAAAACACTACGTTTCGGGAATAAGAATCAATTCCCGTTATCAAGTGACTAAAAACAAAAGAAACATGAAACTAGAAACTAAGCCTATGTAAGAAGTAAAATTAAATAAGAATACCACCAACCTTAATATCTAAGCATTTACTCAGAGCTAAAACGGAGAAGTCAAAAAACAATCACGGTATCACACAACTAACGTCAAATACGTGTTGTTGTATCAAAGATACAGCAACAAGTGACGTGGTCCAGAAGGCGTGACAAACTATTAGGGGAGTGGCCTATTGTTAGTTGTATTAAGCTTCCTAGCCCGAGAGCGGGTTACAACCCCTTGTGGTGATTTAACAGATAAAATTTCAGCTTCTTTTTTAGTTGTTGGGGTATTATAATCAAATTTTAGTTCTTTTTTTAATAGTGGGAGCCATAATGGCCTTACTTCTATACTTGATTGGCTGATAGCCACTCCCCTAATTGTAATAATTTTTCCACCAACTGTTTAGCTATCTTGGACATAAAACTTAACAATAGTTTCTCTTTGTGGTTCAAATAAACTATAACAAATAAACTATAAAATTAATGACAGCAGGTTTGTGGGCTAATTTTTAATGTAATCTGAGTCTGCTGATTACAAATGTTCCGAGACTCTAAGTTTTATAGTATATTTTAAACCAGATAATGAAATGTTTTTAAACTTACCCTTTGCTTCTTTCAACAGCTTCACAGCTAATATTGTCAAAGAAAGATTTCGCCTTGTCATAAAATATTTCCACAGGTTCTTCCTCGGGCTCACCTTCTCCAACTCCAGTTTCATTGCCAGAGTCATCCTTCTTGTCTTCACCATTTACTTTAGCAACAGGTTCCACAACATCCACTGAAAACAAAATTTATCTATAAGCAGGAAGATTAAAAAATGAGATGAAGTTGTAACCATACATAGGTGAATGAGTGATTAAACATGGTTGAATTTTTTAGCATTTAATGTATATTTAACAGGTAATAATACCACTTAATATTTCTTTTCCTGGTGTTTGAAAACAGTAGCATATTCTGTCCTAAATATAATTATATATTGTATCAACAGCAATGGACAATGTTAATACATATGGCCTGTCAATGTGGTTAATCAAGTAATGTTCAGATCAAATGGCGAGACCCCTTTCCTGGTCTTATCTCAATGCTGTTTGAGAGTTGAGAGTTGAGAGTTCCCGAGTCTGTTGAATATTGCTAAAGTTGTGCTGCTGTTTAAAAAAGGAGATTCCAAAAACGTTAATAACTCAACCAATATCATTGCTACCAGTGTTCAGTAAAAGCGTTTTTTAATTAGACTTAATAAATATCTAAACAGACCTGGATTGCTTGCAGATTATCAACAGGAATTTAGGCACGGTAAATCTACAACAGTTATAGATAATATTGATTTCATTTGTAGTTAACAACTTGGATAATGGAGAACAAGCATACTGGAGAACATAGTGTTTTTGACTTTAATAAAGTTTTTGATAGTGTTAACTTAAAAATATTATTTAACAAACTTGCAAATTTTGATGTAAGAGGATTAATATTACAGTGAATCAAGCCCTATAACTCAAAAAGAACTCTGCAGGTAATCATTTCTGGTATTATCAAATCAGGTATAGGTCATGCACAGAGTTCCTATTCACGTAGGGATCAATTCTTGGCCCTATTTTCTTTTATCTTAATTATGAAATTGTATTTTGAGAAACTAGGATATGCTACAAATGCAAAGACTGCTTCTCTTGGGAAAAAAAAGCAATAAATATAATTTCAAATCTAATCAACGGTCAGTCATGCAGAGAAGCATTTAAAGCAGAAAGCTGGTTAACACTTTCATTCATGTACATAATAAAACTAATATTGTTCTGTCAGTTCAAGTGCTGTATAACACTGCAACAGTAAGGAGAAAAGAACTATTGCTATGGGAGGTACTATTTTGGGTGGTCCGCGGATCTACTTTGATAATGTATTACCGGCTCCCGATCGCGTTGTAAAATTAATATAAGTACACTGGGCGAATCTCAACTTAGGCTAGCCATTTTTGACGAGTATTACTACAAACTAATTAACTAAAAATAAGAGAATTACACTAATACCAATGTTAATATTAACTACACTGTATTGCAACAACATGTCGGTCTATAGCAGGGCCTAATGTAGCCACGTATAGTTCGACTAATAATTTTACGATATCCCAAAATCGCGATGCACCCAGATATAAACCTTAGGGCCATAACGGCTCTATTCCTTTGGGTTTAGCAAGGCATGATAATGATACGACACAATAATATAAATTTAATAAGAACGGTGACAGAGGACTTGTCTCACCGCTGTCTCGAGCACTACTCTGGCTTGTCACCTCTCGGGCGGATATAACCAGATTGACGAAGGGGAGGGGGAGTGTAATGATCTACAATTAGAAAAACATAGATTAAATCAACTCTTAAAATTACCTGTTCGAGGTGGGAAAGGCTAATCAACAGGCTCGCAGAGTTTCTCAAAGAAATAGAAAATTACCAACATTTTAATAGGCACTTTAAAGTGTTGTTGAGGGTTGGCTATTACTGTGAATTCATTAATAGCAGTAACCTGTATCCTATGTTACTGTTTGTTTATCTATTTATTGTGTTAAAGATAACTGTTCATTGTATTTATTTGAGGATATTCATCCTATTCTGTTATCTATTAGGCAACCAAATAAACTATGTACCATAATTATTTTTATTGTATTTTGTTTAAATTTTTCAAATTTTAACTATTATTACACTATTGTAATTCCATTTCATAAAGTATGACTATACTATAATTGTATTTTTCGACAGCTAAATGAATAAATAAATTACTTAACCTTATGAATACCAGGACCTTTACAGCATACATCATTCACAAACATTGATCTACCTTATTGGTTACTATTAGGGATATACAAGGGCTTGGGTTTCGAATGACCAAAAAAATGAATGAGCCTTTGATTCTTCAACTTCGTCTTGACTTGTAACCTGGTAAAATTTTACAAACTCAGCACAGTTTTGCGAGCAGGTCATGATTTGACAAGTCAGGGTCAGTTTTTGTACAAGGCCCAAACTGATTGCGTATTACTACGACGACTATAAGTCAGAATGTGTACTGATGAAATGGAAAAAAAAACCCCGTATTTGATATCGCATAATTATGAAATGAAATGATAGGATATTTATTTTTATTCTCTCCTCATGAGATAAAAACAAGTTTTATTAATGTGTGAGTAGGTGTTACCAGGAAAGAGCAAGTAAGCAGCCTTAGTCACATCCCCCCCCCTCCTCCACATGTACGCTTTAAATGTGACGACTTACTATCACCACTTATCCACTGAAGGCATAAAAAAACCAGAATCTCCCCATTTTAATAGAACAGCCAAATAAAGGTTTCAAAATTATAAAAGAAAAATTGAGACATTTTATGATTCACATTGTTTATTCAGTAGTATACCAACATTAATCACTTTGACCTAACTCTCTAACGCGCTGCTTTCCTATTGTGCCTGGGGGTTTTGGACATGTTTTTTAAAAAATTGTGGTATTTGTTATATTTATTATATATGACTTATTATATATCATTGTAAACCCAAAGAAATTACCTTTTTAAATATATATACATGTAAATACATATTTTACTCACAGTAAACACTCCTTATTCTTGAAAAAGGGTAAAATACTCACACAAACAAAAATAGCTACACAGCACTAATAGGCCTAAGGTTGTCACTAAAAAGTCTGGATCGTTATTGTCATCGATTTCGCCCTCAGAATCAGAATCAAAAATCGGTTCATTCATATTTTCCCTCAAAATGTTACTAATTGAATTATTTCCATCACCTTGGCCTATGTCAAGGCTCGGATTCGCCATCAGATTCATCAAACAAAAGATCGCGAATTCACTTTTCAACAGTGACTGCCATCACTGGAATCACTTTTCAATAAATCGTCTGCCATATTTTGTAAACTATAACTAAAATATTTATATATACAAACACTAAAAGACTGGGCATAACTACTGAAATAAACTAAAAGATTACTTGTATAACTCAAACGTGTTACGTTGCCTAGCAACAGCTTCGTAATATTTTTATTTAGTCCAAATCAACAGCACAGACTATTCGAAAATCAAAGACATACAAAGATAAATAACCAATTAGCTATACGAAAGTGCCGAAACCCGATTATATGCCGACATCGCGATTGTATAGAATTATATAGTGAGGCCTGATGTATACTCGGGGTTCGGCGGCGAGCGCTGGAGCGTCTGCCCGACCTATACTCGGGCTTAGGCTTCAATGTGTTAATATTGTCAAATTGGTTATCTTGGGACCTATATTAGTGAAGACCTCAATGGTGAATGTAACAAAACATCATTATGTATCCATTGCCAATGTAATCATAAAAGTTTGAGTAGGGAATGCCAACTAGTTCTCCCATCTCATACCTACTAGGTTTAATGCTAGTTATTGTGATAACACATTGCTGTCAAAATTGATGTTTTACTCTTCGACAATATTTTTTGTATTCTGATATTATATACTTAAATTTTGTTTTGAAATAACTTATTAAAATTCACACTCTATAACTTCATATATTTGGGATTTCTATTACTATTATGTACGAATCTCAGAGTTTTTTCATTTAACTTGGTTCACTTTGACTTCACTGAAACTAAAAAACTCTTTATCCACAAATTCATAATTATATGTCTGTAATAAAATAATATCATGAAAATATTAAGAAAATTTGTGGATGAAATGGGCATGTAATCTAAAACTCAAGTTCACTCTCAAATTAAAAACCCATGCTAGCACACCCCTAGTTTTGTACACATACTTATTATTCTTTTTATATTGTTTATAATACTCAAATTTATAATACTTTTCTAGAGTATTATATTTTTTTAAATTTATTATAAATAAAAAAAATTATTTATATCATTAAATTTTTTAACAGAACAATAAAAGAAATATTAAATAAAAAAAATAAATGTTTTTTTATATTCTTAAATTTATTTTTTTATATTCTTATCTCGGGGTATACTTGGGCTTCACAATTTACACAAAAATACATTTAAACAATAATCAGTTCATCTCACCATTATTCACAATGCTCCCCTTATATCTTCTTCTTGGTGATTGTTCAAAATAACAAATATTCAATATTATAATAGTTCACTTTTATTAGAGTGTTTTATTTTTCAATTGCATCATATATTTTTTTATCTTAACTTAACTTCAGATCCTCTTACTCACACTAGAATAATTTGAAAAATTTTCTTCTTCCTTTAAATTGTTATTCTAAATCATATGATCCACTGTTGTTTTTCTCACATGGTCCCCCTGCACCTGCCTATCAAATTTTGCATTTCTGTATATAATACTTGAACAACCTCCCACAACTTTATATTTACAATTTCCATTTTACTTTTTATATCCAAACCTGAAGAAATTCAAAATATATATCTCGAATTGTTATACAATTTATATAAATGTTATAACAGTCCCCTAAATTTATAATTTTTTATAATATTTACAAATTTTATGAATAAATTATAAATTTACATAATAACATTTCTATTTCAAATCTGTCATACTTTAGCATATATTTGACATATCTTATTCACGACATTTAACGAAAATAACAAACAATTAACAACATATTTATATACAACATCATTTTAACAACATGAACAATAAGCAATATATATTTTTTTTTTTATTTCATTTTGCCTACTGCAATCTCCCTTTAATTATTTATTTACAAATTTATTCTTTCCCAATCTTAGTTTGGTTTCTTATTGGTCATTTTCCTTTTCATGGAACTTTTTTAAACTTGTTATATGGAACATTCCTTTCCTTTTAGTTGGCTTACCCTTATGGACTAATATGTATGTTGTTGTCCCTAACTTTTCTCCTATAATGTATGGTCCGGTATAAATTTCAAAAAATTTGGACATTTCACCCTTTAACTGGTGTGAGTATCCAATCTCCTTTAATAAAACCTTATCACCTTTCTCAAATTCTGTAATTTTATGTTTTTCATTGTACCTTTTGTTCCGAATAATACCCTTCTTCCTCATTCTCTGGGCTGCCAGTTTAATTTTTATTTCTAAATTTAGGTTATCTTCTTCTAAATATTTTAATTTTAAAACATCATGCCAAAACCTGGGAGTTACTTTATCTAATTGGAGTTCGTTTGGTGTGTAACCCGTTGATTCGTGTGGGATCTCATTTAAAAACTCGATAATTAAAGGTATAAATTTTGTCCAATTTCTGTGGTGATGGTGACAATATGTCCTAAGGCATCGACCAATTTCTTTATGGACCCTCTCTACCATATTACTATTTGGTCTTCTTACCGGCGAATATATAGGTAAGATGTTTTGTTCCTCCAAATATCTAATCCATCTTTGGTTTGTAAATTGTGTTCCATGGTCTGATTGTACTCTGTTCACTTTACCGAATCTTGCAATATAGTCATCCATGCTTTTTATTGCACTAAGAGTTGTTGCCTTTTTTATTGGATATGCCTGTATGAATTTCGAAAATGTATCCATTACCACAAATAAATACTTCTTACCTCCACTTCCTGTTGGTAATGGTCCATAAAAATCTATTGATAGTTGGTCTTTAGGTCCTTTTGTATTTACACTTTTCATTTTACCGAAACTGGTTTGATTTGTGGTCTTACATTTTTGACAAATTTCACAAGTTCTTATTATGCCCTTAATATTTTGTATCATTTTCCGAAATGTAAAACTTTCTTGCAATATTTTAATACATTTTGCAACCCCACAGTGCATATAAAATTCGTGACAAGTTATTATCAATTTTGAAATTAAATTTTCTGGAATTACAACTTTCCAAATTTGTTTACATTTTCTAATTAAAATTCCTTCTTCTAATTTGTATATACCAGTATAATTTTGAATATTCTTAATTATTAATTTTGTGTCCTCGCTCTCTTGTTGCCAAAATTGTAGATTATTTAAATTTCTCATGAAATCCTGATCAACTATCCTCTTTAAATATGAAATTATAATTTGAGGATTTTCATTATCTATTGTTGTGTCACATGGGTTCCTGCTTAAAGTATCCCCTACTACATTCTCACTCCCTCTACAATGTTCAATTTCGAAATCATACTCCTGTATTAACAAAATCCATCTGGATAATCTTGAATTTAATAATCTGCATTTCTTCATGAAAGTTAAAGCCTGATGGTCCGTTATAATTTTGATCTTCCTTCCTAATATTAATGGTCTTGCTTTTTGCAAGCAGAATAAGATTGCCAACATTTCCTTTTCAGTTGTGAAATAGTTAACTTCAGCTCCCTTTAAAGTTCTGCTCATAAACATTATGGCTGCCTTTTCTCCATTCTCCTTTATCTGGTAAAGGTGTCCTCCTATGGCATAGTTACTGCTGTCAGTTTGTAATATAAAAGTTCTATTTACATCTGGGTGTTCTAACATAACCGTTTCTAGAAAAGCTTCCTTCAAATCATTAAAAGCCTTCTCTTCCTTCTCTGTCCATTTAAATTTTGTCTTTTTTGAAGTCAAATGCAATAAAGGTTTAACTTTATCCGAATATTTATTAATGAATTTATTATAGAAATTTGCTAAGCCTATGAATCCTTTTACACTTTTATGGTTTTTTGGTGTTGGGAAATTTCTAATTGCTTCAATTTTTTCATCATTGGCAATTAATCCTTTGGTTGTTAACTTAAAACCTAGAAATGGTATTTCCTTTCTACAAAACATAGATTTCTCAAATTTAATAGTCATGTTTGCTTTTTTGAATTTTGAAAATATTGTATTTAAATGTTCTAAGTGTTGCTCGAAACTATCTGACATGCATACTAGGTCGTCAACATACATCATTGTAAACTCCTCTGTCTCGTCATTCATTGCATGATGTAGGCCTCTAACTAAAGCTGCTAAAGACGTTGATAAACCGTATGGTGTAACCTTAAAATGATAAATTCTACCCCTATATTGGAAAGCTGTGTATTTCCTGGATTCCTTTTCTAAGGGTATTTGCCAAAAACTGCTCGTTAAATCAATCGTACTTAACCACTCTGTCGCTTTTGCTTTATTCAATATTTCATTTATGCCTCTATTGCATTGGTAGTCCGGTATAATCAAATCATTTATGCATCTTGCATCTAAACATAGTCTTATTTCGTCGTTCTTTTTAATTACCACTACAATAGGGTTTATATAAGGGCTATTACTTTCTTCTATTATTTCTCTGTCTAACATATTCTGTATTTCTCTGTGTACTGCCTCCTGGTATTTTATTGGAATAGGGTAACTTTTTTGAAAAAATGGTTTATTTTGTGAAATTTGAATTTTGTGTTCATAACAGTTACACTTGCCTGGTAATTCCGAAAATATAGTTTTATATTTAAACAACAATTCTCCCAACTGCTCCTTTTGTGTATCATTCAACAATTCCAGATTATTTACCTCTGCTATAATTTGGTCTGCATATAGAGTTCCATTACCATTTGAATTATATTTTAAGCCTATATCATAATTATTTATATCTTCATATTTCTTCCAACTATCATATCTATTCTCTTGTATCATTCCCACATCATTTCCTTCTTTAATTAAATCACACCTAACTCCATTACTCTCTGTACTATTCATTTCCAATACTTCATTTATATTATTATATTCCATTAATATCTTATTAGTATTAAAATCAAGCTTCATTTTCAATTCACATATACTGTCCATTCCAATTATAATTTCTCTTAATAATTCTGGTATTACCAAACATTGCATATGATATATTATTTTATTTAATTCTACTTTTAACATAACTATCTTCTCAACTCTTCTACTTTTTCTTCCTGTGGCTGTTAAAATATGGATTCCTGTCACTGGTAATTCTTCAATTCTACCAAATCTATGTATATTTTGCTTATACCATTCCTGTTGAATACATGTTGCATTGCTCCCTGTGTCCACTAATCCTTTAATTTTAATGTCCCCTATCTTTAAATTTATTTCTGGATTATTTTTTATATATCCATTTCCATTTTCTGTTTTCACCTCATCTTTGTCACATTCTGTTATAAAATTCCTGTCACATAATATTGTAGTAAGTATTATATCTTTATTTACATTAGGCCTATTATTTATTAATTCTACTTTTTCTTGTTTTTGCTTATTTTGCACTGAAAGATCTGTTTTCGAAATTTCTATTGCTTTATCTCTTAAATCTTCTAGGCCTATAGTTGATATTCCAGTGCCTATTAGTTTAAAGTTGGAGTTGCATCGACTACAACTTCCTGTTTCTCTTCTGGTCTTGCCTGTATCATATTTATTTCCCTGTAATTTCTGTTCCCTTGATTTCTATTAAATTCTCGTTCTCTATTTGGCATATCCCTTTGAAATTGTACCATGCTTTGTCTTGGCTGACTATTTAAATTAAATCTTCTATCTCCATTTTGTCTCCCATATCCTTCTTTAGTTTGATTAGGCCTAAATTGAAATGCATTTCCTGTGTATTGTGGTCTGTAGTTAAAATTTTTACTATTGTTTTGCTGTCCAAATCTATTAAAATTATTTTCTTTATTTTGATTATATTGTCCAAACTTATTTTCAGAGAATTTTGGTATAAATCTATTTTCTATTTCTATAGACTTAAATTTTCTTTTGGCTTCCTCACCATTTCTTATCAATTCATTTTTCTCCTCTATGTCCTCTTCATTTAAAAATCTCTCCATATCACGGATAGTAGTAATGTTTTGAACTTTTCGAGCATCTCTCACTTTATCATCATAATGTCTCGCTAATCTCCTAATAATCTCTTCTTCAGTTGGTGTCGGTGTTAAATTTCTCATTTGTATTACTTTTTCAATGAAATATTCTGCCCTATTTAGCATACCACCTGGTCTGAACTTTTCTACCTCTAGCCTACTCCTTATGCCATTTTGTACTTCATCATTCCAGTATTTTTCAAACATCCTCTCTTTTAAAGTTTCCAAATCATCAATTTCCTCCCTGACTATTTGCCACCATTTTGCAGCATTTCCTTCTAATGATATGTCCATAATGTCCTTAATACTCAAACTATCTCTCCCTTCTTTAATCCTTCTTTCCTGTATCTTACTTATGTATCGCTCTAAATTCCTAAAGTATTCTACTGGGTTTGAATTTCTTCCATTAAATTTAGGCATATTCAAATCAGTATTATTATTCTCACCAATATAAATTATTTGTGGTACACCTCCAAAAGTTTTAATTTTCTTTAAATTACCTTCAGTCTCATCTAACCTCTCCTTAACTTTATTTAAGTCTTGGCCTAATTCCTTATTTTTAGATTCAAATTTACTATCTAACATCTTAATGCTTTGATGTTGTTCTATAAATTTAGTTTCTATCTTTTTATAGTTTTCTTCCATGTCCCTTTCCAACTCATTTATGTTTTCATCCATTTGTACCTTAAATTCTCCCATATTCTCCATTATGTGTCCCTTAAATTCATTTAATCTCCCTTCCAATTTCTCATCTAATTTACACAATAATTCATCTTTGATTTGGTTAGAATTTTCTATTAATTTTGTGTTAAAATTTTTTAACTCTCCCTTAAATTCATTTTTTAATTCATTTTCTAATTTATTCATTTGATTTCCTAATTTATTATTCATTTGGTTCAAATCTTCTTTCAAATTACCCATAATACTAGTCTCCATTTTATTAAAACGTTGCATCATCATTTGAACTAACCTATTCATGTCTGATCCCTGTCCTTCGGTTAGGCCTACATTTTCATTTAAATTGATATTTTCCTCCTCCATCTGTCTGTCTTCAGTCACATCAATAATGTTCACCATTTCCCCTTGAGTTTCCTTTAAATTTTGCTTAGGCCTAGTTTGTTTTATTTGCAAATTCGATTCTATTTTACGTTGGGTTTCTTTTGGATTCTCTCTTAAAACATAATTTCCCTTATCTGCCATTTTATGGGTTTAAAAATTTGTTTAAAATTATAATTTAATATTAAAATATATATATCTCAAATTATTAAATATATATTACCTGAAATATTGCTTATTATTCTTAACATAACCATTTTTCATATCAAATAGAGCCAATACGTTGTGAGCCTTATTTATAATAAGAAATTTAATTTAATATAGTCTCCTTTTATTTATCGTGCCCCACGTTGTGGATGCCAAATTTATAATACTCAAATTTATAATACTTTTCTAGAGTATTATATTTTTTTAAATTTATTATAAATAAAATAAATTATTTATATCATTAAATTTTTTAACAGAACAATAAAAGAAATATTAAATAAAAAAAATAAATGTTTTTTTATATTCTTAAATTTATTTTTTTATATTCTTATCTCGGGGTATACTTGGGCTTCACAATTTACACAAAAATACATTTAAACAATAATCAGTTCATCTCACCATTATTCACAATGCTCCCCTTATATCTTCTTCTTGGTGATTGTTCAAAATAACAAATATTCAATATTATAATAGTTCACTTTTATTAGAGTGTTTTATTTTTCAATTGCATCATATATTTTTTTATCTTAACTTAACTTCAGATCCTCTTACTCACACTAGAATAATTTGAAAAATTTTCTTCTTCCTTTAAATTGTTATTCTAAATCATATGATCCACTGTTGTTTTTCTCACATGGTCCCCCTGCACCTGCCTATCAAATTTTGCATTTCTGTATATAATACTTGAACAACCTCCCACAACTTTATATTTACAATTTCCATTTTACTTTTTATATCCAAACCTGAAGAAATTCAAAATATATATCTCGAATTGTTATACAATTTATATAAATGTTATATGTTGAATGAACCAATTGTAAAAAATGTTTTAGAGAAAGAGACAGGGAGTGAATTGAGAGCTGAGATCAACTCAATTTGAATTGAATTTTATGATTTCATTTGTGGATCAAAACATTGTATTTATTCAAATTTATTATTAGCCAAGTACATTATTCGGCATGGGGAGTTAAGAGGTTAATAATAGTTTTATTTAAATTAATTATTGACTCATTTTAAATATATGGTTTCTTTAAAAATAATTCTTTAAAATTGGATGAACATTTATAGTAAATATTTCTGTAACATTTCTTTTACAACAATCTTTAAAAACTCCAAATTCAAAAAAAAAAATAAACCAAGAGCACTAGAACAATTTTGCTGTATGAAAATTACTATTTTTATACAAAACTGAAAATAGTGCTTTCTTATTATTTAAATAATTCTGAAAATCCAAAGATATTCTACTTTCTTTATTAAAGATTCTACAATGTTAAAGCACACAGTGAAAGAATTTTGTATGTTCTAGATAATTACCACAAATGAGTTTTTATTTTCTCATTTAATGAGTCAAAAAATTGATGTCGTTTTTTGCTGATATACCTTTTAAGTTCCCTCCCCCGAGTCCAAAATAGTGTTTTTGAACGTACCACAAAAATGTGTGGACTGATTTTAATCAAATTTGGTCTGTGAGCATATTTTGATTATATGCCAGATTTTTTTTTTAATTCTTTCAATTACTCAAAATTAAGGGGTAGCTGCCATGTTCTGAAAAAACACAAAATTATGATTTTCTCAAAATTGGCTCTACAGATTTTAGTGAAATGTGAAGATTGATGCTCATACTTGTGTGCAAAATTGGAAGAAAAATATAGCACAGTTCTTGAATATACTTTCTTTGATGTTTAAAGGCGAAAACCTCTTGATTATTATCGTCTTTAAAAAAAAAAGAAGAAGAAGAAAATAGCATAAAATAAAGACCTCTAGTCCTTGAATACTCTAATAGGAAGAAAATAAGAGTTGGTCAAGAGAGATCTGGTAGGAAAGATAAAACAAAACCCAAGATGAGATGAAGATCATTGCCTTCACAAACAAGGGCCATAAAATCCTCCTCAAAAAAATTAACAAATTAAACTAAAACATCAAATTTGAAAAATTAACAACACTAAAACTAGTTAACAATCATAAACTTTGATAAAGTTCAATATCCAACACCAAAACAGTTACAAGGTTGTAAAATAACTCTGCAACGAGTTAACAAAGATGGAAACTACAATAAATACAATAATTAAAATATTACAGGGCTGTAAAAGGGGACTGCAAAAGTTAACAATGTTAAAACATTCATGAAACTTAATAAACAACAACAAAAATAATATTACCAGGCTGTAATTAATTGAACCCTGTGACAATTGGCTCAAAATATTTTTTAATTTACCAAAAACATTAAAGCGACGTAAAAAAAGACAATACATGATGAAAGATATAAGCATTGTCCCTCCAATATTGCTGTAATTTTTATATAACGATAGCAAAACAATTTGGTATGGTTACTTACATAAATGAATGGAACAACTATACCGAGTTTCATCAAAATCTGAGATGGTGGGTGTCAAAAACTTTTTTTGTGTGATTGATTTGATATGGAATGACACAAAAAGTGTTTCATTCCATTTTAGTTTGTTTTTAACTGCGTTAAATAAAAAATAATATTAAAGTCAGAATGCAGACCAACTGTTGCGAAAGACAAAAGTGGAACAACAATTAAGATGAAATCCTTACCTTGCATAGACAATCAACATTACAAACAAGAGGGAGCTATATAAGCTCTTGGACAAAAGGAGACAGGTTTTTTGACTATATATGTGTGTAGGTTTTTTGACTACACACACACACATATATATATATATATATATATATATATATATATATATATATATATATATATATATATATAATGACAGGGAAAAAATATATACTTCAGGCTATTTTATTGTTTTCCATTTACCACATAGTATTTGATTTTAGTTTGATCTTTTCAATTTATCAATAATAGATTTTGCATATTTTTTATTTTCAGATTTTAATCATTTTATTTAGATTCTAGAAAAAATTTAAAATATATCAAAGGATATATTTTTCATCAATTCTCGCTTTTATTCCACTAATTTCTTCAAACACTGACAATGTACAGGTTGATTATCTGTAAATCTCATCCAAGATCTGTGTCTGATGGTTTAGAATTTTTTTCCTTTTAAGCTAGTGTATTAGAATATTATTGTTATTAGTATTACTAGTTATCAGCTGAGGACTATCTAAAACACTGCATGAGATTATTCATCACTAAGCCTAGATTCCCGTTCCATAAACCCAAAATCTGGATCTTCACACTGTTCAATAATTTCATCTTCTGAATCGTAGAATGTTATGTAGCTTCTGAGAGGCACTATTTTATTACCAGATATCTCGGGTAATCATTATTTGAAATTGCCTCATGAGACATGTTGTATCCTTGAACAAAGTTGTCCATCAGTTTTTGTGATTTTATAGTCTTGTGTAGTATGAGGTAAGGACGTTCATAAATTTTTAAAACTTTGCAGTGACAAATTCTAGTTCACTTGAATGCAATATTGTTTTTGACTTCACTTCGTTATTTATTTCAAAAACGAGATCATTTATATTTTCATGGCATACAATATTTGAATTATTAGCAGAGACTCTATTTGTACTTGATTCTTCAATAAAACTATTATGTAAATCGTCATCACAATAATCACTGTCCGATAACATATCACTTACCATTCGTTTTGTTTGAGGATCCGTTTTAGAGAGAAAAGCACAAATAAACACACATTAAATGTAATTTATAACTCAACTCACCCACAACAATTGAATAAGTACACATATATCAAAATAACTCCACAAAATTAAATAAAATATATATTCACGGAAACACAGCATCTAGTAATCCAATATAACCACAAACAGCTGTTAAAATATTCCATAAACCAGTTGTAATATTCTAGATACGGAATAAGGAACAGCTGGAACTGATAGACCAATTGAATTATTACAAGCAGACGAAACCTACGAATACACCTACTACTCAGGTGAATTAAAAATAGAGCCAAGACAACTCTGGGTGCCTTTAAGACTTTAAGAGTGCCTCAGTGGATAAGATCAAAAGGTTATCCAGGAAAAAGAGGAATTTTAACAAAGAAAGAACAGTTAATACTTTTAAACAGAGAGGCTTCAAACACCAAGTGAACAGTGACACTAGTATAGCAGATTTTGAGAAAGAGGAGAATCAAACAACAAAAGATATATGAACAACAAAAGACTAAATAATCATATATAAAAATATCAGTGCAATAAAAAAAAGATATGTATACCATCTATTACGACAAATATAATATTTATAACATTTCCCTGTGAATCACTCTGTGTAGATCGATAAAAGGAAAAATATTACTTACCATTGTCACCTATCTTAATTTTGGCCATTTGGTTTCTGAGTAACTTGTACTCCTCTTCAAACTCAGTATTAGCCTTATCAAAATCATACTCCTCGTCAAACTTGAGCACATTCTTCTTCTGTCCTTGTTGGTTTTGAGTTTGTCCTGTACCGGGAGCTCTGTTGAAGTTCTGTTGAGGTCCTGATCCTGGTCTACCTCTACCTCTGGGTCGTGGAGGACCTCCGGCTCCGTTATTTACTCGTATCCAACCCCGGTTGCTTCCAGCACCTTGGCCTTGGTTACGTTGCGGTAGTCCACTTTGGCCACCCTACCAAATAAAAATCTTTAATGTTTTATAATCTAAAAACTGTTTATACAATAAATAAACACATTCTTTCGTCGATAACAGTCCAGTTTAATATAATAAATTTGTTGAATCTTCATCTTTTGCGCATGTACACACATACAGGCAGCATCTTCAGTCTAGCTTTTTTTTATAGAACAAAATTGGTTTTCCTGCACAGATACTCGACAATGTTGGCCCCTTGTCATATTTATGGATTGCATTCAACTTATACTGAAGAAAAAGAGATGAATGTTTACATTTCTATCAAACGGTATGATTACTTAAAGACATCATAAAAGTATATTTAAATTCACAGTACACTATTATCCACTGTAATTCAAAGACATAGATACCAAAAATGCATTACTATAGAAAGAACACCCAAGTTAAGGAGAACAATGATTAATTCAGAATGACTTAACTGACTGCACATATGCATGCAATTAGTGTTAAATGATTCAGAGATTCACCATCTGCTACGGTACGACTATAAACAAAATAAGAGTATGGCAGTGTATAAACCAACCCTCTCCCTCCTCCCAACCTACCAAACTTGACAAATAGAGCTGTATGAAAGGACTGTAAAGACAAATAAAGCTGTAAAGCAGAATAATAGGAAAGAATAGGTTATGGGAGATTGGTCATGAACACAGTCTTGTTCTTTATTTTGTAGTAGATCTCTATATCTTACCCATATATCTGACTGCCGTTATGGTTATGAAATAAAAGCAGTCCAGATTAGTAACATTCAGAGCTGTATTACTTTCTCACAAATACATAGTAAAAGAGAAAGTTGTGTGATGCATCAAAATATTGGTAAATTTAAAATGTTTTTAGTAATGGAGTCATATAATAACTAATAAAATGAAATATAAATATTTGAATGAACCGTTGCAAGCACTCACTAAAACACCTCCAAAAAGTACTGTAGCATGTAATATATTATACAGTGTGGTCTAGACCTAGTGTTAAAAATTTTTTTGAGTGATAGAACAAGATAAATTTTTTGAGTGACAAATGTGACACCAATACACAATTTAAAAAAAAAATCTATTTCACACACCCACTTAAAAAGAAATTATTTTTAATGTTTTCATTAAAAACTACATTTACTCAAAAATGTAGAAATTCCGGGATATTTTGATACATTACTCGAATTTAACATTATCATCGTATTCTACATTAAATTTCCAGTAAGGATGTATAGTTTTTGATAAGCCTGAATCTACAGAATCACTAATTAAATTGATTAGAACTGTGAAGTTATCATTTTCTTCTTTTTTTTTAAAGAAAAGAAAAACTGACACACACAATTCTTCAACAAAGTTGCTAGAGAGTAGCAAATGCTATAAAAAGTGCTTCAAAATCTAAATTTTCAACACATTTGATTTATAATAGGATAAAAAATTTATTCGCTATCATTTAAGTACGGTTATGCAAGTTTTAATAGTGTAAAACATGGTTTGAGAAAAATAAACTCTGGTAATTAATACAAGTACAATACAAAATCAAAAATGTTAGATGGTCACACCATTTTATTTGTTACATGGTTTAGAACGTTTAGAGCCTAACCCGCCTACAAAATTGGCTTTACTCCCTCTGGTCCCAGATACGGATGTTTTAGAAACTTTAAAAATAGTTCATAAAATCAGGACATACTTCCCACAGTTAATGGCTTCAACACAGTAGAAACAACAGCACAGATATAATTTATGACACAGGGAAAAGAAGTTATGGTGAGACGGTTAGTTTTAGTGAGAGCAGAATGACTAACCAAGGGGGTTGAATCGTGCAATGATTTTTAGACACAGAGGGTAGGGTAGTTGATTTTTAAAATAACAAGGAAACTAAAATATGATATTTGCTCCTCCGTGACGGTAACCAGTGGGTAGGACTGTTGTACAATTAATAATTCTTTTGTTACTGTATGATAGTGTCAAGGCTAAGTGACATGTTGACGACCAAGACAGAGAGCAGTTCAACAAGTTTAAACCATGTTTTATGTAAAACAAAGAGGTGTACTACATTCTCGGATCCACATTCTCCTGCTGATTCACATAGAGCTGATGAATAATAATATTGTACTTATTTGTGAATATTTGCTCAACATTTGTTGTTCCAAAGCTTTGTAATCTTTCGAAGGTGCCGGTGATGTTAGGAATTAGGATAGTTTTAGTTAGGAATATAGTCTAAGTTCTTTTTAAGAAGCCAGTACAACAACAATTACTGTAACAGACCTGGAGAAATGATGAAATTGCTTACCTTGCAAGCAAGGCAGACATCATTGATGCTACAATGATATACAAACTCTTGGGTGGGAGGAAACTTGGTCAGTGGGCCAAGATTGATCAAGGGAAGGTGCTGCGGGAATTCTTGAAGATAGCCAAACAGACTTGGCAAGTAAGAGCTTCCTGGGAGAATAATTCTTAGAGATAGCCAGATGGACTTGGAAAGTAAGAACTTCCTGGGAGTATAATTCTTGAAGATAGCCAGACGGACTTAACGAGTAAGAGCTTCCTAGGAGTATTGACACTTCGGACGAGCATCCATAAGAGTGGCAAGCAGGGTGAGCAAACTTCGTGTATAAACCTTGTAATTATTTCATAGACAAGTCATTATAAACTATAACATAGAATCAGATCTGTGAGTCACAACAATTAGAGTCATTCTGGTTTCTTAGTAATTAAGAAGATTAAAACATTTGTAATTAGTATATAAGAGAACTAAGAGAAATAGTCAAGTTATATTAAATAATAAAGAACCATTAATTAGATAACTGAACCACCGATATATTTAGTTTAAAGTTTAACCCAGGCAGTTTAAAGGAACCGAATCCTAACACATAGAACTTCCGAAAATTTTAGAGAAACCATAGTGACTTCGTTTGAGGCCCACTAACTCACGTTAGGTCAGACAGTGTAAAATGGTGGAACCATGAACCGTCAGCACTCAGAAAGAGGGTAAAGTCCATTTTCAGATTTGCTAAGAGATGCGGGTGTTGGAACACATCTCACAGTGATGTCCAAATATAACAAAAAGGTAAGGCAGGCAAAAAGGCACTCATGGAGGAAGTTCTGTATGGATATTAAAGGAGTACAGGAAACTGATAGAATACAAGGATCCTATCTCACCAATAGGACCTATTAGGGATACTAATGGTAAGTTTCTTGTGGAAGCTAAGAAGGTGTTGGAAACCCTCTTAACACCCACTTTCCAGGATACACCCTAAGAAAAAATATGTGGGAGAACACACCTAAGGATATTCAGACGAGTCCCAATGTAAATACTAATGATTGGAAATTGGCCAATCGTATAATTACATTTAGTAAAATCAAATGGGCAGTTGGTACATTTGACACATACAAATCTCCAGGAGGAGATGGTACGAACTTGTTTGCTTATAGCAAGGCATTGAAAGCATATTGCCTGTGCTCTTTGGGCTATACAGAGCCAGCCTCACCCTCGGATACGTTCCACAAGAACGGAGGATATCCAAGGTCGTGTTTATACCTAAGCCTGGAAAGGGGAGTTATAACAAACCAAAGAAATTTTGCCCCATAAGCTTGTCCTCCTTTCTCCTCAAGATACTGGAGAAGGTAATTTATAGGTTTCTGTAGGAAAGAGTATTAATGGAGAACCCTTTCCATATTAAACATACCCCCAGGGAAATCCTGAAACTCTGCTCTGCATCAGTTGGTGAGCAGAATAGAAAATGCTGTTAACAATAAAGAAGTGGTATTAGTTGCATTTCTAGATATTGAAGGAGCTTTTGATAACACTACAACTCAGTTCATTATGAAGGCGGCCCTAGGTCTTAGAACTGATGAAACGCTAAGTAGATAGACCATATTGGAAAGCAGGATTATAAAATCCTCACTGCATGGTGAAAATGTAGAGGTCAATGCAATTCGAGGGTCTCCACAGGGAGGAGTATTGTTCCTCTTATTGTGGAAGTTAGTGGTTGATGACCTCATCAGTAATCTCCACAACACTGGTGTGAAGCTCAGTGTTATGGTGATAATATGTTGTGATACTTAATGTTGACAAGTTTACATCAGCTGTCACAGAATTGCTTGAATTAGTACTAAGGACATTTGAATGTTTGTGCAAGAAGGTTGGATTGTTAGTGAATTAAACCTGGGGTTTAATACTATAGCTGCTATTCGACCCCATTTCGGGTCGAGTGTTGACACATGGTTTAGTTCACCAACTCTAAAACACGTAATTTGCAATTCAACATTTCGCCCACTTATAATAGTCATATTGCAATAAATAAAATACCGTTGGAAAGCTAACGTTCCATGTTACCGTTGGAAAGCTAAAAATGAACCATGTCTAATGAAAATTTTATATATATTACAAATCTCTAGTAATACTTCAAAAATTTTTAAAAAAAATTGTATGGTGTAAATTACCATTTCTGTGAAAATCTTGCCTGCGTGTTTTCCGATTTTTTGCTATTTGACATAATAACTCCAATTTTTTTACATCTAACTTTCTTTTTTTCACTACACAGCTAAATTCTATGCACCTTTCTGAATATAATGATATATAGAAATTGTGTATAAATAAATATTACTATTTTTGGTGAATTTTTGAAAATAAAAGTATTAATTTCCCTTTTTCGTAAACCTTTTTTTTTTTAATTTTGAAAATGTAATTTTTTTTTTTTTCTAAATATATTCACAAATATTATACAAAACTTTTGTATATCTTGAAAAAAGGTGGTAAGCTATTGATTTTGGATACAGGTTTTTCTGAAAAATGTTAACTTTTTTTTGACATCTAACATACTTACTCCAATCCGTTTCAAAAAAAAAATTTATTACATAGATAAATTCTATGTATCATTCTGAGAAAAATTATATATCATAAGTTAGGTTTTGAATAAAAATAATATTTTTTAAACAAACAAAGTGAATTTAACATTCGCCGGTTACAGGGTTAAGACCGAAGTTGATGTTTTGGCTTTACACCTCTGTAGTTAATCCTGCAATATTACGTATTGTGCCATTGTATGGTAGCCTAAAGTAGAAATCTAGTGATCAACTGTAAGACTGCCAGGAATTCAGAGACTTGGCTATCTTGCAGTAACAAGAGCCATTTGTAGTGCCCCTGGAACATCTTTGGACTGATGTCTTAACATTCTTCATATAGACTGGTTCATTAGGACAGAGGCTGGGAAGAGTACTTATCACCTGCAATGCGAGAGTTTACGGAAACAGTCCCATGGTAATCTGGGACACTAAAATCACAACAATGGTCTCAGGGGATTATGTATAAGACATGATCTCTGACCATATGAAAACATGTTACTCCTTCTCAAAGTCATTTGTAGTGGTAATATCAGAACATGAGAAATGGTTTCATGGAAGAAGACCTATACCTCTAGGAGTACTGGAGTGGTTTACAGATGGTTCAAAAACTAAAAGCGGGACAGGCGCAAGTACCTGTGTAGCCGAACTTGGTCAGACAATATTCCAGTTTGAAATAACAGCTCTAATGGAATGTGGCCAAGAAATCTAATAAATCTAAATAAATGGAATGTGGGTACAGGAATAAAGAAATTAGCATCTATAGAGACAGTCAGTCAGCCTTGAAAGCAATAGATTGAATAGAATTTAGGTCATAGCTTGTCTGGGATTGCTTTAAGACCCTCACAGCTTGGTGGCCGTAACAATGTTACTCTTTGTAGGGTACCAAGACATGCAGCAATTAGCGAAAATGAGAACGCTGACATGCTGGCAACGAAAACACTGGCAGCAAAGTTTATAGGACCAAACCCGTTTTGTGGAATCTCCAAGAAAAGGGCTATGCTTGCCATCCACACTTGGGCTGAGAAAGAGCATGGGGACAAGATGGAGAAATATCTCAGGTTTGGGAATGAGTAGACTCACACTTCATACCTCCTATACAATAATTGCATAGGATCTGATCAAATTAAGCCGGTGCAATATTAGGAAAGTGGTAGGCTGGATTATAAGGACAAGGCCACTTTAAAAAGCATATGCACATGATGTGAATGATCACAGCAGATCTGTGCAGGAGATATGGATTACATGACGAGACGGCAGACCACCTGCTCTTAGACTTCAGCAATTTTGAGCAGGAGAGGATAGGCATCTTTGGACATCTGGAGAAAGGCCTAACAATTCCCCAAGACAAACTCATAGGAAAGATTCTCAAGTTTGCAGAGCTTGTGGATCTATAGGATGATGACTAGGGGGCACACACATCATCTTCTGGGAGCGCAATAAGCCTTAATGGCCTTGGTGCCTTGGGTTGCAAGAACCACAGAAAGTGAATTGAATTGAAATGAATTGGTAAAAGCTCGACCTCGGCTGAATTAACCTGAGGCTCATATCGAATTTTAAAAACCCAGGCTTGCACACCTCTATTTATATAATTGGTAAATACATTGTCTTATCAACCTGATTAGGCCGAGATACAAAATCCTACGTTTAGTTCAAGTGAATGGGTATTGTTATAGTTCACAAAAGCTTTGCCAGAATGCTGCACCAACTGGAAAAAATTGAATATGTAAACATGTCTAAGTTTAGAAGGTAGAATGTTTTAAAATTAACTCAGGCGCTGACAGTATCGGATCCCCATGCCAGATAACAAGTTGAACGTAAAAAACCCCTTGGTCATCATTGCATTATAAAAAAAATAAATAAATAAAAGAACATAAAATCAAGACGCCTAGCTCTCCAATACTCTAATAGTGGCAGGATCAGAAAATAAGAGTTGGTAAAGAGATGATAGGAAAGATGAAAATTATGCTTCCAAAATTTCTTTAATCAATATCCTTGGCACAGCTAATAGCAAGATCAATGTTCCATTCACATAATGTTTATAGTAGTACTTACGACCTTGAAGCTCGAAAATGTGCTTTGTCCATACTCACAGGATCAACCAACGCTTGTCTTATATTAAATAAATTAAGAGTCGGCCAATTGCAGCTGTTCCATATTAACTTTCTCTGGACCTCCGATGGTGTAATTGGTAACTCTCCTGGATATCAACTTAAACCATCAGGCACTCACTCTCATTAAGAAGCCTGGTTTGTTTTATGTCAAAATCATATTCTACCAATTTCAAAGCCATCCTGTTTAACCGTGAATTTTCAATTTTTACAATTTTATAATATTGTAGACTAGTATAGTCGTTGAAAATGGTGAACTGTCGTCCATAAAAAAAGGTCTAAAATAATTTACAGTATATACTACACTGAGTTTATCTCCGAAAAACTCAATTTACCCTCTGTATCTCTCAACCTCCTACTAACGCCTTAGTGTACCATCTTCCTGGTACTGAGACAGTACGTCACCTATCCCGTTCCGACTAGCATCACATGAAACGACAAGTTTCCTTATCCTCATTATAATTAGCTAAAACAGGAAGTGTGGTCAAAACATCGTTTAACCTACTAAATACCTCAACATGTTGGTGTGTCCAATTCAGTTTTTTACCATCCAAATTTTCTTTTTTCGTAAGACACATCAATGGTTTAGCAATGTCACTTAATCTATGGACAAACTTCCTATAATAAGATGCCGCCCCCAGGAAACATCCTCTGTCTTTGTATGAGTAAGAAAATCCATTATCGGCTTTTAACTTTACAGATTCTAACTTCTGGAAAACCTTTTGTAACAACTACAACTACTCCTGAAATGTATTTCCATATGCCACTAAATCATCAACATAAATTATCATAAATTGGTATAACAGACCTGCAAATAACCTATTCATACTCATTTGAAAGGAATCGGTCGAGTTAGGCATACCCATAGGCAACCTATTGCATTAATATAACCCTCTGTGTAACAAATTCTATATACAGCATTTAGGTATATGGCAAATGCTGTATGTATAATAGGCTGCTGAAAAAATTCCTATTCTTTTCTTGGGAAAATAACCATAGAAGAAAAATATGTAGCTCTGCCAAAAGTATCAAAAGCCCAAAGTATAGGGGTAGGTCGTTTCCGGTCGCCAGCCACTACCTACCACTATACGGCATTGTCATACTATAACTGCATCAGTTGTTCTTTGAAAGTCTAATTTTTGTTATTGTGCGAATTTGTTAAATTTATTTCCAATTGTGTTTAAGAGTTGTTGGCTGTTATTATGCTAGTTTGTTAAATTTATTTACCATTGTGTTTACGAGTTGACTGTTTTGTTCAATTTGTTAAACTGTTTTGTTCAATTTCTTAAACTGTTTTATTAAGAGTTGTTATTTTTTTTAAACTGTGCTTTTACTGGATTGTTTTCAATGGCAACAAAATGTAATAACAATGTTGTAACAATGGAAAGAAAACTGGAAGCATTGGGTAGGATTGATAAAGGTGAATCCTTAAAAAGTATTGCTTTAGAGTTTGATGTTGGAACATCAATTGTTTCAGACTGGAGGAAAAACTGGAAAACTATCAAAATGATATCAAAAAACAGTTTAGCTAATCTTTGTAAAGCTAAACATGAAACACTAGATGAAGCGCTTTTCATTTGGTTTTGTTCCGAAAGAGAACGTGGTTGACCAGTATCAGGCCTAATTATACAACAAAAAACCATCAGCTTAAGTAAACAGTTGCCAGGTGTAGACCCTAATTTCACTGCCAGTCAAGATTCAGATTGGTTAGATAGGTGGAAGAAACGTCACAGTATACGGCAACTATCTATCACTGGAGAAAGTTTGTCTGAAAATGCTATTGTATATGAAAACTTTCAGATAGTTTAAAAATTTTATTGAAAAAGAAAATTTGACTGCAGATCAAATTATACAATACCGATGAGATTGGTTTATTCTATCGGATGTTACCAAGTATAACCTTGGCTATGAAAATCGGCAAAAGGTTACAAAAAGAGAGATCTCCTAACTATAATGGCTTGCAGCAATGCATCAGGCAAGCACAAATTTCCCCTTCTTTTAACTGGGAAATCAAAAAATCTCTGTGCACCAAACATATATATTGTACATCATTGCCGGTTTTGTATCGAACTCAAAAAGTGAGTGGGGAACAGTGCCATTTTTAAAGGCTGTTTTATTGAGATTTTTGTGCCCGATGTAATAAAACATTTAAAGGCTTGCGGATCGCCTCTAAAAGCTGTCTTGTTGGTTGATAATCCTCCAACACATTTAGGAGCAGATGTACTTGTCAGTGGAGACATTATGGTTAAGTTTTTACCACATAACGTAACTGCACTGGATTCAACCCATGGACCTGGGGTTCTCGAAAACATCAAGAGAGTCTACAAATGGCAGATGTTTACCCAGCTTATAGAAGATGACAGTAAATGTGGTGTAATAGAAGTCCTAAAGTCATTTAATATTAAAACGGTAATTAATATGGTTGCCGAATCTTGGGACCAAATGGCTAGATGCACCCTAATAAAATGGAAGAAATTATGGCCCAGTGTTTGTGACTGTCCAGAGAACAGGATTGAGGGTGTGGGTGACAAAACAAGTGACAAAGGAACCGAATCTGAAGAAATCCAGCCCCAAGAACTAATAAACATGTTTGAAAACATTGATGGTTGTTCCGATGTTGATGTCAACGACGCAAACAAATGATTAATAGCGGACAATGACGGAGATTACGGCACGCTAACTGACGAGAATATTATGAAATCTTGTTCATCGAATGATGAAAATTATGGTGAAGAAACAGACGAGGATATGGAGGAGCAGCCGGCAACAATAACTCACATAGAAGCAGTGACCCACTTGGTGCAACTGATGCTTTACTTCGAGCAGCAGAAACAACACCGGCAGAACTTCTTCTGCTAAAAAGGATGAGTGAACATGGGGCTCACAAGCGGTGCATGAAACTGATGCAGAAGAAACTAACGAATTACATGTACAGTATTTGGACCATGAAGTAGACTTTATTTTAAGTGAGTTTTATACATTATTTCACATGTGACATCTGTAAGTATGTTAAAAACCTGCCTTGTTCCAAATAACGAAAATTTCCGCTAATTACGTTTCCAGTTTTTGATTTTTCCAACATTCTCCGGCTAACCCAGAATATTGTTAACTTCTACTGGTTCCAGTCCCAGTTACTCCGAGTTAACAAGGTTGTACTGTACCACAATTCACACTCAGTAATTTAAAGTTTTCAGAAAAAATGGGTTTTTTTTTTTTTCGTGCCCTAATGAGCCAAAATTTTCTTGTTTAATAAAAAAAATGTTTTTTACCATACCCAAACTGATTTTCTTTTATTTAACCAAAGAGATAAATCAACACTCACGGACAAAATGGTTCCTAATGCAATATTTTTAAAATGCTAGACTAACAAGAATAACTTAAAAGTTCAATCTTATTTTCTCAAGTAAAGCTTCTGCTTAGTGTTTGTATTACTTACTTAGAATCAGTAATGTCTATTCCCTTCCTATAATTAAATATCTCCCTGCCTCACCTCCCCAATGACTGCTTTACCTTGGCTATTCAGTTCCTGGATAATACAGTTTTTTTTCTTTTTAATTGCATCTCTTCTAACAATAGTTTAAGGTTCTATTATTTTAATATTCTATAAAAATGTTAAATAATTTTAATTCTCTTATTGATTGATTATTTGGGTTCAATCGTGCTTCTTTGTGATGCGCATTCTCACTAATATAGGCTCCACAGTAACCAATAAAACAATTGTAATGACATATACTAATGAATAAACAATTCGAACTATAAAACTTTACAATTTTCTTGAAATTTAACACGATGCAAATAAATTCAATTTTTCTTTGAGTTATAATTTTGTAATCATACTTTCTTATTTGGCTGTTGTTTAAATAAAACTATTAAAACGGCTACATTTTAGTTTCAGTGAAGCTTGTTGACTTTAAGTTATCATATTTGACAAGAAAAGTGGGGGCACCTTCCTTTCTTCTGAGATATGATGTTGCCCTTTGCAGAAATTCTGTAAAGCCATGGAAAATGTTGTGTATTCAAAAAATTATAAGAATAATTTACAATTTAATATGTCATTGACCTTACGGAAATTCATTTGAAAATTGTTAATTTTTAACTCTTCCCTGTATATATACTGAATGTCCTGCTCTTTTTTAGTAAGTAATTATATTGATGCCAGTCGGTAGTTTTGTAATTCCACTGTAACCCCAAGGAAGTTTGTATTCAATTTGTTAAATTGTGGTGTACATTTCCTGTCTACCTCAACCTTCTTTCCACACTGCCTTCTCTGTATTGACAATTTTAAACAACAGGTGGATGTTTTACTGGTTATATTTCAGTCAAACAAAATGATGAAAACATGTAAAAACCTGAACTTTAAAAAGCTGACCTCTTTAAAAATGGTCGACTTTTTTATTGTATACTTTATTTTAAATTTCAATCTTTAACAGTTTAACTCTGTTTACATAACATTAATGTCAATAATATTTTCCACTTTTACTTTTATTTTTAATAATTCCAACCCATTTCAATAACAGTAATGTAAATTATTAATGTTTATAGGAAAACTGATTCCCATTTGTAACAAAATTTTGTAAGGTAAGAAATGATCAATTTTTTATATCAAGTTGTAAAAAAAAAAAATTTTAATCTTTTAAAAAATCCCCCTTGCCACTATAAAAATCCTCCTTGTGGTGGATGTTACTCATCATTACCTAACTCTCTATACTTGTGTTTAGGTCTCCAAATATTGCCTATGCTATATCGTGCATTTATTTTTTGTTTTCCCTAACTGTCCTGCATTTTCTGAGTTACATACATAATTCTTTTCAAAAGTATGTCATGTCTTTTATTATTATTAATGTATTATTGTTATTTAAGGTTGATATGATTTTTTAAACTATCATTTTATGTTTACAGCAATAAGATATATCACATTAATTTTGTTTTTACTCATATTAATTATATCCAAAAAAACTAGACTTCTGAAATAAATTACATCCTGCTTGTACATTATAATTAGTATGAACACGACATAGTGGCTTTTTATTTATAACACACAAGGAACCTGCAATTTTATAACAGAATTTTCTCGAGAACTAAAATACTTATGTTATTCCGATCCTTTTCTCCACACTTATAAAATTAGATAAAAAATATTATTTTATTTATTTAAAACAGAAAAAAAATAAAACAACTGTAACCCAACAAAAAACAACTGCTGTATGATAAATATGTGTAAGTTAACTTACCGGATGAGGGTACATATCCCTTCTGTTTTGATTAAGGCCATGATCTCTCTGCCGATAATCATTTCTATCATTCATCTGTTGCCGTTGGTAACCATCTTGGTATCCTCTCTCACCTCTACTGTGACGTCTGAAAACATTTTAATGTAAATATGAGCGTCCAAACAACATAAAATTATTACAGAACATATATAAAAAAATCTGTAAAACTGTAGAAAAAATAAACATTATACAAACATTCTGACACACCTATACATAAAACCGAAATCCTGTGGCATACCACATGTGGGTTCCCTAAGTTACGTACTGCAGGGTTTCTAAGGCACAAAACAAGAGATACATCCCCTCCACTCGAGGGGAAGAAGATAGTCGCAGACTTCCCTTAAGAGTACGTGCGGCCTTTAGTGAGTACATTTGTGTAGGGCATTTGATATCGATTATTTAACCTTAGGCTCGAAAACGCAATATGAACACTTAAGTCCGAATAATGGGACTTAAGGTTGATTAGGCCGAATCGCATTTGGCCTGGTGCAATGCTAATATAAATGTAGTCCCTAATTACGTAAGTTATGTTTCAGTAGAACCCCTCTTAACCAGTCTAGTCGGGACTGACACCCGGGCCGGTTGCCCGTTTGGCTGGTTAATCCGAGGTTCCTGTGAAAAATCGGTTTTCGTTCAAAGAAAGCTTATTTAATCAGGTAGCGCTAAGAATTATGCAATTAAGATGTTATTGCAACTCATTTTACTGTACATAAGTGTATCGTATATATTATGTTATATATACTATACATCAAACATAAAAAAATTAAACACTACAAAGCTTTTTTACAGATTCCCCTCTGTCAAGTCTTAGGACACATTTAACCGCGTCTCAAACGAAACCAACCCACGCTTCCGTTTTCGTAACTCACTCATTTTTATTTACTGTATATACTGTACGTAGATCATAACCGGTCAAAGACAAAGATATCGCCGCCGCTTTGGTGTTTCAATTACAATTTATTTTCAGAAACTCTCATCCAACCAGTACACTATGATATAGGCCGGTTAATCCGAGAACCGGTTAATCCGAGGCCGGTTAACAGAGGTTCTACTGTATATGCATTAACATATATTAAGTTTAGGTTATAATTAGATTAAATAATAATAAGGCGAACTGTTGAGACAAATCAAAAATAGTTGGGAAATTAAATCGGTGATTCACGCTCCTCTGGGCCATCATCCTCACACATTATATCTAATATTATGTTAGTGTTGATATAACCACCTGTACGTGGCTAATTGATACAGTTTTCAGCCAAGGGTGACCTACCCATTACAGTCCTAATGAAATAAATAATCACTAACTCTGAATATTCAAAATCAGAAAATATAACACCAAATTTTTAGATACAATTAAGCCTGGAAAATATTATCATTCACTGCTATTCATTTATTTATTTATTTAGATTTTTTATGGATAGGAGACAAAAGCTTAATAGGATATCTTATCTAATTTATGAGGTTAAGGGACTAGTTCCAGGGGGCTAGTAGAAGATGGTTACCAAAATCTATTCATCTGATGACGCTAACCTCAGGACAGCTGTGAGCGAGCGAAGATCCACATCTTGCTTGAGATGATCCTGCTTTTATTGAACAATAGCGCATCTAGACCGAGAAGTCAATAAATATTCCCCAATCTAAGGGAGACACGTCTAATTAGATTTATGTTATTTAGTTATTATCCCTGCCAAAGGATGGTTTGTAGAAGGGTCATTGTACATTACGAGTTACTCATGGGAACAATTATGAATTCACGCAACAAAAAAGAAAAACCTGAAATTGATGTGTGATTAAACATTGCTTCTGAAACAGAAACAATTCCACCAGAGGTGGAACAATTTCTAAACAGAGGAAAGACCTATGAACAATTCCTAATCTAACCTCTGACACAGAGGACGTGTTGTTGAGGACAGATGATTCCTCTCAAGGCACCATCACAGGTACTGTGGAAAGGTTAAAGAACAGAAGGGGGAAAAAAAGAAAAAAGGCTCTTGGAGAGACTCCCAAATCAGGGCATAGAATGGAATCCCAATCGCGGAGAAAGAATAGAAAGTCTATGAAGCTAATAGAAGCCACTCAGATGACAGAACGTCCACGAATTAAAGAGACAGTAAGAAGAAACCTAGAAAAGCAGATGATCAAAATTGAAGGAATAGAATAACTGGAATGTTCGCTATCCCTGATATTTTAAACACTAGATCATGGAGAATGTCCACAGTTCAACAACACTAACCTAGAAGTTGGAACCTGCATTATAGGTTGTCCAAATAACAAAACCAAGAAATGGCTAGAGGAAAATACTGGACTTGTAGCCATATGAAAATACTAAGTTATGGATGAGTGAAAGAAAGCACATCCTGATAATGACCAAAATGATATTTAAAGTTCCGAAAGTAAACTCAAAAGTGAAGCCGGCCAGGATACTGGAAATACTTCGCAAGTATAACAAGTCACTAAAGAAAGAAGATTAGAAAGTAATTAGCTCAAACAAATCCAAGAATAATCAAACCATGGTTTTAATAGATGACTCTTTCCTACAACCTTAAAAACCATGGAGTTACTGGGATTTGGTAAAGTCTACTGCACCATACTCCAGGAAAATTTTTTTAAAACATTGGAGAATGCCCCCTAAAGATACTCCAATGCAGTCTTCTGTTAGTGATTTCTTGCTGAAAACATAGACCTATCCTTCATCCAAGAACCATGAATAAACAGAACAAGGATAAGAGGGCTGGGAAACGCAAGAGGTAAGCTTACATAATATGTAAGAACTTGTGAACCTAATTTTAGTTAAGAACAAACTATTGTGATTACCTTCGCTTTCTGTTCCAAAGATATCACTATGGTGAAAATACCTTCAAATTTAAAGAGGATACAAGAGACATTGTCATTAGCTCAATCTACCTTCCATTCGATTCGGAGGAGCTACCACCTTCCACAAAACTATAGGGGTGACAATCTTCTGCGTGAGAGAGAAAAAACACTGCCTAGCAGGACTAGACTCAAACTCTCACCACATGCTCAGCCAGATCAAAAATACTCTAGGTTTGTCGACTCCAGGTGCATCATTTGCCTTGTGCAAGGAGACAGTCCTTGTGCACGAAGTGTGTGTGGCAGGCAGCGAAAGAGAACAATCGCAGGGACTAATCTGGTGGTTGTTTAAAGTTTCGAATCCATATTAACCTAAGACCATTTGGACAGGTCTAAAGACCCCCAGAAACCCAGAAATATAGATAATTAAGTGCTAGCAAATTTAACTGTAATTATATCAGAGTTATGACGGACAACGGTTACGATATCTGTCCACCACAAGAGCACATTTCCCCTTAACAATTGTTAATACGTAAGTAACCATTGGTTTAGCATATTTGATATAGTAATTAATTGTTTAACTCATTATAAGCTGGCTTAGTATATCAGTGACTTGGAATGTTAATTGCAATAATGGCTAATTAATTTAAGGGTCCACACGCATTCCAATACCCCCAATATTCTCCCCAAATATTACCATTACGTTGCAAAACATTAACAAATAAAGGTATATATTATATTCATTTTCTTAAATATTAAAGTAGGTTTATTTAACAAAAAATTTAACCAATCTTTTAATTTCAAAATTGTTTTAAGTTAATTATTTTAAATAATTTGACTAACTGAAAGATAGTAAGTTTTTAAAAAGCATTTCTTTAAGAATCAAGACCATTAAGTATTTATATAAAAATATATTTAATCTGTTTATACTGAGAGGATTAAAATGAATTGATATACTATTATGGAGGGAATTTTTGCTTTGACTATCTCATGAAATGGTAGTGGTGAAATTGTATTAATAAAGGGTGTAAAAACATTGCCAAACTTTCTCACTCTCTGATCCCCAAAACCAAATAAAAACCAGCCAAAACTATTTGTCACTAAAAATCTCAGTAAAAAGTTGAAATAAACCACTGACAGCATTGTTGAAAAATATTTAAACTTGCTTCACCATAGATGTGTTCTTAGCAAAAATTTAATTTAATTAAAATCAAGCTTTTAATGGTAGTGGTTTTTTTTTTTTTTCGCCAATTATTCCAGAACCATTTTTTTCCATTCTGATTTTTCATACAGTATTGGGCCATTCATTCCCATAGCATTAAAATTTATCGAAATCGGTACAGCCGATTTTGGAAAATTAGTATTTACAACAACTTCATGGCCAATTTTGGTGTGTTTTTTACTGACAATTCACAAACGGTCATTTTTGGAAAGATTGCAAACAACAGTTTTTTTGGGTTCTTGAAGGCTACATTTGAGCATTTATCAAAATCGGTAGACTCAATTTTGAGTTTTTTCTTATGATAGCTACCAAATGAGTTATCAAAAAAATTTAGTATGGCCAAAATATCGGTGCAAGCAGAGCATGGTACAGACGACAGAAATCATCCTTAGCTTATTTTTACATTCAATTTAAGTGTACCATACAGTCAAAGAGACTTTTACTACTAATCTTGTTATCTTGTTAACAGATTTTCAGCTACAAAAATGTTTACATATTAAAAAAAAAAAACAACATATATTTGTTTGATTTTCTATTAATCTTCAACAAACAAAATTTTCTTGATGAACGATTAAAATAAATCATCACTTGATGAAAATTGTTGTCCATTTTCTAAGAATTAAATTAAATCCTTCACATCTTTTTTAATATATTATTATCTATGTTTTAAAAAGGAGCATATAATTAAAATCACTGACCATTCTTAAATAAAGGCTACAGTATGTGATAGAACAAGTGTGTGTCAAAGTCATTCATGTCTAACACGTTTTTCCTTTTACTACAAAACACCACAAGATGCACAACCGTACATTGATTTGGGATATAATAGCCTAATGGGAACAGTTTAGTCTTATAATGACCGAAAGTTTGTAAATAATAAGAAGTGATCTAATACACAGCTAAGAATTATAAAAAGTAATAATTTCACAATTTTCTGGATAATTTCAATCATATAAGCGATAAAATATTACACATACCCATCTCTATTGACTTGATGCTGGCCTATAGGTCTATGATTTTGAGTCTTATCATCTCTGTGAGGTGAAGGTCCACTGACTTGTATTCCTTGATCCATTGTGGGTGACTTCCTTGAAAGTAGTCCTGGCGTTGAGGAGCGGGAACCAGCTATCAGTTCTAGAACAGACACTACAAACTGGAAACTCTCGCAACCATTCTTAACCGACCAATCACATTGAATTTCAAGGTTATTTAAATTATAATAAATTGTTATTTGTAGTGAGGTACTGAAAACATCGTTCTATATTGACATGTATGGCTGGTGTGAGTTAAAGCAAAAACAATATCAGTAACAAGTAAAAAATTTAACATCTTGAAATCCGACTTATGATAAGTATAATATAATCTCCAGCCCGGGTTTTTTTTGCAAATTTGCAGACATTATTGTGAAAATTTATATAAAATCTAAACATGAAGCAAACCTATCAAAATATATATATATATATAAATTTTTTTTTTTTTGCCCGAATATGAAAATGGTATAAAAAGTTAAAAAGTTACATTATCTAGGCCAAATATATATATATATAATTTTTTTTTTTACTTTATTTTTTTTTTTAATTCTATATTGAAATTTCAAAAGTAAAGTATAGTAAAACTATAATTTTTTGTTTTATTGTAAAATCATAATGATATATACCTATATATATACATTTTTGTGTAGGGAATTAAATTTCCTACAAAATGTATATATATAGGTATATATCATTATAACTTATATGCAAAAATGCAAACAAAGCATAAAAGTAAAAAATGAAGATTTTCACACAGGTTTGCATCAATCTCAAACTCACTAGTAGTCCTATTTGTATCTAAAATTCTGTCAATAGCTGTAATCATACAATTATCTTCAACTAAGTCTATATCATAGTTTTCAGTACTCTTATATTTACTACTACCATAACTATATTTTAACTATAATTATATTTATCACTACGCACAACACTTGGGCCTGGAATTGGATTGTCAAATAGGTTAGAATGCATTGGTGCATCGCCTGATTGTCCAGGAACATTTTCCACTACACGACTTGAACTATTACACGTCACTACACTACGTATTATCTCGTCATTATCACTATCACTATCTGAAAAATCGCTAAAATCATCACGAGATAAATGCTCCGATGTTTCGCGTTCACGCAAATTAGACATTCTAAACGGTTTGTTTACCAAGACACAACAACAAAGGAAGCTACCAAAACTATACAGTGACAGCTGGCGAAATAACGAAAGTGAAACGAAAATTGCAGTGATGCAGACTAAGAAGCACTAAAACAAAAATTACCTCTCACTTCCCTGCATTCTGCTGAACAGTTCAATACCAAATACGTCGTAGCAGTATAACCTCTAACACAAAAAATAACGAGATATAAAACAGCTGACGCCAGCTCGCATATATGTGGACATGGGCTGCTAGCAGGGCAGTCGTCTGCTCGCATATATGCGGGCGTGGGTATCAAGAGGTTAAAAAGAAGAGGCTGACAAGAAAGACGTTATAATTCCCCTATTCAAAACTTGAGTAATTACCAAAATAAACAAGGAGTTGTGTAAATTTATAATTGCAACACATAACAAAAAGCTCATTAAATAAAAACCTGTGACTGAAATAGGTGATTTTCAACAACTCATTAAAGAAGAGCTACAAAGAAGAATTAGGTTTACCGAAAGTGAGAAAAGTGTATTGTCCAATATGAAAAGAACTTGGCTTAAGAAGGGGAAAAAAGAGGAACAATAGATAATTACTTGTAGAAAAGGCAAGTACGACATAATAAACAAACAATTAATTACCTATGGGCAATACAAACAGAGATAAGGGCCATCCTTTACTTTAAATCGATAAAACCTACATTTTGTCTTCACTTGTCAGTCGAAAAACATGGTCAGATGACTCTAACCAAGGAATCCATTCGTCAGTTTCAATCAATCAATCATAATTCATGCTGGCAGGGAAAAAGATTTCATACCTGGGAGTTCTCACTACGTGAAAGACCTCTTTATCATCAGGCGAATATCACAAAAATATAGGTAAAACTAAATATATGAAGTAGATAAGTGAGAAATTATTACCAAAGCTTGAACCTAAAACAGTACTTGTAGTTGATACGCTCCTTTCATAACAAGTGGTAAAGACAAACTCAAACATTAAAAAAGTGGGGATGAAGTTATTGGTTGTGTAGAAAGGGAATTCCGTACTCAGATTATATGTTAAAGTCTCTGCTACACAAACTAATACAACTTCACAAGATGCAGCTCAGGAGGCATAATATCAAATTTTATTTAAATTAAGAGATAAGGCTGTGTGAGAAGAAATTAAGTGTGATAGGACCAGAAGAGTGGACATCAAAAATGAAACACATTCAAGAAGTCAAGGAACAATAGTACAGATTAGAGCCTAACATCAATAATTTCATAGTCATTTGTTATAGACATATCTAACAGTTGACAGGCTTTGTAACATAAAAGGGATTTCTCAACTATAAAGTATTTCAACTACAAGAAGGTAAGCTTTAAACTTTTTTTTTCCTTTTCATTTTCTGTTCTTTATTAGACTTACTATATTTTGTAATTATTTAAATAGAACAAATTATTGTTCTAGTAAAATAAAAAGTTATTAAAATACCTATCTATTTAAATAATTCAAGTAGTGTTCTCAGAATTTCTTTTAAATTTGATTGTATTTTTTTTATTATATTGAAATCATTTTAAAATTTATTAAATTTTGTATTTATTCAAATTGACACTGAAATTTGTTTTAGTCTAATTAAAATGTGCTAAAGTACCAATTGATAATTTTTGAGAAAATAAATCAAATTGTGTTCCTGGAATTCTTTTACATCTAATTCTAATATATTTTAAAAATTATATTGTAATAATTTTAAAATTCCCTACCTTTTAAATTATTTAAATATATTCTCTGAAATTTGTTTTATAACCCAATAAGAGAATTTTTTCACTATTCTGATGTTAATTTATTGGCCTACAATTTTAGCCTTGAAAACCACTCTTGTCATGATCATATGGACCAGCCTAGTAAAACTTTAGCTGGAGTAAGATGGTGTGCTCAGCTACACACTCCCAACTGTAAGTACTTACATCAAAAGAATTTCCTTGGTTCATAAAATTGTTTTTATCTCAATATAGCAGTTTTAGTAAAATTATATCATCATCAGATGAACAAAAAAAAAAATATGACACTACTCAACTATTAAACAAATAGAACAAAACACATAAACATAACTGTGATTGGTGCTTCAATTTCTTCTTTTTTTCTATTTGTTGTTTAAAGGCAAAACACCTTTCGGTTAACATCACTTTAATTTGGTTCTTTAATACCCATTATAGATAAACAAACAATATTAATGTAGGTTAACAACAGTATTCAGTGTATGTAGTGTGTAAACACATAACAGAATAGATTTAACAATTATATCTTGATGTTTACCAAGGTACCAAACATTTTTGTGCAATGTGATAAGTTTTTAGATAGCGGCATAGTGTCATGTATTTTTTGTTCTATCTGGATGGTATATTATACCAAAACAACTGTAAAAAAAATGAAAAAAAATTTTAGTAACAAAGAAACGATTTTTGACATAAGTATTTACAGCAGCTACATATAAGCAAAAACATAATAAGGCACTATGAAAATCATAAAATTATAATTTTTACAAAGATTATTAGCAAACATATTTTTTACTTTCTACAAATTTAAAACCTTTAAATGAACTGTGTTTTATTGTAAACGCCATTTATATTTTAACACAACATTAATATAAATAAAATACAATATCATTCAAAGTACAGTACTACCTCGTTTTGTCACGTGCTAGCGACCGGAATACATTTTTGATCGGATACGGTTAATAGTATTATATTCGTGTGTTAGCGTTTGTGCGTGGAAATGGTGACGAAACGAAAACGTAATGTGCCTACAATGGCCCTAAAGTTAGACGCATTGAATCGTATAGACAGGGGAGAATCTTTAAATAAACTTGCTGCAGAACTCGGCGTAGGGACATCAACTGTGTCAGATTGGAAAAAAAAAAATCGTAAAAATATTGACGACTTTTGCTTCAAAATGATTGCTAAAGACAGTTTTGAGGGTAGAGGAACTATAAAAAATGCAAAAAATGAATCGTTGGATGAGGCATTATTTATGTGGTATAGTGCTCGGCAAGAATGTGGTGTTCCGATTTCTGGACCGATTTTGGCTGAAAAAGCGGCAAGCCTAAACAAAAAAATTACCAAATCCTGATCCAATTTTTACAGCTAGCCAGGGATGGCTAGAGCGGTTCAAAAATCGGCATGGCATAAGACAATTATCTGTGACTGGTGAAAGCCTGTCTAGTGATCAGGCGGCAAGTGAAAAGTTTAAGGAAACTTTTCAACGAATTATTTCGTCTGAAAAACTTTCTCCTGACCAGATTTTTACAATGCTGACCGTTTTACCGTATTTTACTGAGCAAAACCTTAGCTTGTAAAACTGATGAGGCAGCCAAGGGCTACAAAAAGAGCAAGGATCGCCTAACTGCTATGGCTTGTAGCAATGCTTCTGGAAACCACAAAATTCCCCTAGTGGTAATTGGCAAGGCAAAAAATCCTCGAGCACTTAAAAATGTAAATCGTGCATCCTTGCCTGTGGTTTATCTAAATCAAAAAAGTGCATGGATGGACAGCTTTATTTTTAAAAAGGTGTTCTTTGAAAATTTTGTCCCAGATGTGAAAAAATTTCTCAAAGAAAAAAACTGCCAGAAAAAGCGATTTTGTTTCTTTACAATGCGCCATCTCATCCTGCAGAAGAAGATCTCATCAGTGGGGATATTAAAGTTCAATTTCTCCCCCCCCCCCCAATGTGACTCCAATTTTGCAACCTATGAATCAGGGTGTGTTGGAAAGTATCAAGCATGTTTATCGCAGGGAACTTTTAAGCAAATTAATTGAAGAAGAAGGCGAACAAAGCATGATTGATTTGTTAAAATCTGTAAATGTCAAAGACGTGATTTACATGATGGCAGACGCTTGGGATCATGTTCCAAAAAGTGCTCTACAAAAGTCTTGGAAAAAATTGTGGCCAAACATATGCAATATAATTGAAGAAATGAACCCTACCACTCCACAAATAAGTGAATCCACTGTCACTACAGAGCAATTGTTAGGTATGTTTGCAAGAATTGACGGTTGTTCCGATGTTGATATCAACGACATCAATGATTGGTTGACAGACAACAACAAAGGAGGTTATGGAGTTATAACAGATGAAGAGATAATTATAACATGTACATCTACGCAGGGAGCAGACGACAGCGAGAGCGAGGAAGAGGGAGACAGCGCACGGCTGGAGATACGCACGTGGACGCGACGACACAGCTGAACAACATCGTGGCGTTTTTAGAGCAACAGCAGGATACAACGCCAGCTGAACTAATGATGGTGAAACGTTTACGTGATCGTGCCGCATTGAAACGTCACACCAAATTAAAACAGAGGAAGATAAATGACTTTTTTGTAAATAACAACTAAACCCTGTGTAAATTAAAAGCATGTGTAAATATTTCAGGTGTGTAAATAAAATGTTTTTCGTGATGTACAGTATTGTGTAAATTGAATGACTGTGTAAATATTGTCTTTTTTCATGACCAAAAGGAAATTATAAATGGTAAGTTATCATTTTATATTTTGTTTTATTTATCTTTCTATAATTCCAGATTATCCGGATTTTTGATTAACCGGATCACTTCCGGTCCCAATTAGTCCGGATAAACGAGGTTGTACTGTATATAAATTTCATATTTGCAAAAAATAGTTATGATAATTTAAAACTGCTTCATAATTAATTATGAGGGAGGGGTATTGTAAATTAAAACAACACATGCACACAAAATCAAAGGTTCTAATTTTTACCGAACAATATATAATTGTGGGGAAAAAAATTAAGCAATATATACTGTATAGTTCTAATTTCAAGAAACCTCCTTCTTTTTGTACATAAAGACTGAAGTAACAACATGCAAGAAGTAATTCAACACTATCATACAAATTAAATTAGGCAGATAAGCATAGTTTTTCTAAATTATAAACATAAAAATATAAATTTTAATAAATGTTAAAATTTGAGTTTAGTTCATTATCAAAAATTTTGTATATATACAATTACAGAGACATTGGCTATTCTTGACAATCTCCAAATAGATTATTGTTTGGAATTAGGAACATAATTCAGTTAGGTTAATAGTATAAGTTCCTTTGAGAAGTCAAATAGATAAACAATTACAGTGAAAACCTAGAAAACTGATAAAATAGCTTGCCTTGCAAGTGTGGTGGACGTCACAAGTCATAAGGTGTATATAAACTCTTAGGTGGAGAAAGAAACCAGATTAATCATTAAGGGGAGGGTCGGATCCAGGATTTTAGGCGATAGGCAAGACAAACTTGGCGTGAGAGAACCTCCGAGGATTTTAGACCAGACCAGTGAACCATATGAAGAGCTTTGCAAAGGTGAGAAAACCTTATATGTAAACGGAGCTTGTAATTGTTCAAGACTAAAATAACGTAGTCAGAGTCTAGAGTCACAATAGTTGGAATCATTCTGAGTTTATGATTTGATAATGATAATAGACATGTTTGTTTGAAACACTAAAAAATAAATATATTAATGAAAGTGAATTATATTTAAAAGAAATTATATAAAGGATATTCTGTGACAGTAATATATATATAGGTGATCATAGTGGTCACAAATTTTTCGAGATTAATCGATCGTCAAAGGACTCATGAAGCATCGTACATTGTTTCATTAGAGGTGTGACACGTCGCACCATCTTGTTGAAACCAACAATAATGTTCAATAACTTGAAGCAGAGCTACAAATTGTAGTACAATTTCTACATAAACAACAGAATTAGCATGGCCTTTCATTTCTGAGCTTCAAACCATACTATACAATACTATACCATGTAGATGGGAAATCTCTTTAGTATTTAAAGTCAATGGGATTACTCAAATGTATTGAGTAAAACTAATGAAAAATTTGTAATCAGTAGTTAATCAAACACTCCAATATACAAAACAAGGCGATATTTCAATTACTATGTCCATCATCTTCAATTGTTACACTCATACAATCTTCATGCAATTGAAAAACGAAATGGCACAAAGTTGATTTATTTAGCATTGGTAAAGGATGACTTGGTTACTGAAACATTGTCTTGTTGTGGTATGTGTGTTTTAATTGATTATAATTTTGCTCAATGCTTTTGAGTGATTATATTGATTTTACATACTAATTAGATTGTCCATCTCATTGATATGGTTGAAGCTCAGAAAATAGAGGCTCTAGAGTTGGCATCTAATTGCTAACTTCTAGTATGTTCAATGTTCCAACTTCGACCACACTAACACAATCTGAACCTAGAACCACAACTGTTCAACCCACATATAGAGCCTCAGTTTACATAAGCTATGGGACTTTTTTTAATTCAATGCTGATATCTAGTTTAGTTTGTACTTCTGAACTTCATATTCCATTTTTGTTTGTAAAATGTGTAGGTAATGACATTCATTTTGTAGGAACAGTTCAAAAGAAATGAAAAAACATCCTGAAGAATTTAAAAGAATAAAACTTCATACAAATGAAGCGGAGGGAAGATCATCAAACATTTTGGCTGTAATGTGGAAAGATCGTAGGGATGTCGTTTTATCATCTATTAATGAAGTTACTAAAATAAGAAAAGATAAAAAAATGATATAGAGGAAGTAATAAAAATGCCTAAATGCAACGCCAACTACAATTAGGGTATGTTTGTTGTTGATAGACAGAACCTGTGGCCCAGCCAAGGAGCCCACCAAACCAAAACTATAATAAGCATAAATTAGGATGTAATGGAATGGGATTTTAAATAATAATATGAATTGGCACTCTCGATTTTGTTGAGCAGTGCAATATGACGTAGAAGGGGGGGGAGAGACGAAGAGTGGAAGGCTTGAACCAGCGAGCCGAGCGGGAGTCTGTTCCGAGAGCCGCGAGAAGGAAGACCGCTACGGGACGAGGTCAGTCCATTTTCGGCCACGTGCTAGCTAAATTAAACGGTATGTTTTTCGGCCACTATTAAGGCTTTATCTTGCTGTTATGTCTTTTTTATGAATTATAAATAATTCTGTAATCTTTTAATTCGGCAGTAAATAAAATATAATATTTAATTTCACTTGCGATGCGTGCATTCATTAGCGTCCTAACCCGACTCCTTGGCCCATCCTGACAAGATTCGGCTAAAGTGTACGCGGTCTCCAGCCAGCCAGAGCTACCAGCTGGTCAATAGAAGTGGAGACGGTCACAAACCAACTCCTTTCATATTTTGCAATAATGCGTAGATCTGTAAAGGCCTAAAATAAACTTCTCTTTTATTTAATGGAATTGACTATTTGTTACGAAATTTCTTAATTAATTTTCTTTGTTTAGAAAATAACAAAAATAAAATGCATTATACAGATTTTATATTGAATCTTGCATAACAATTACTTGCATTGGTTTAGCTTCCACCTCACAATTTCTTCAGGTTGAAAAACAATTACAATTATTACATTATATTCAATACAAGAGTAGCTTATTCACAAGACTGTCTACAATTTGTCTATAAAACAGAAGTTTGTATACTTAGTAAAATAACGTAACCACAAACTCCAAGACTTTAAGGTAGTGCAAATAATAGAAAAAACGTTTGAAAGCATTATTGAAAGCAAAGTTCCATCTTTAATGTAAAGCATAGGTCTTTCACAAAAGACCAACGAAGCAAACAGCCAGTCAAGCATGCGAGCAATTTAAGCAGCATTCACATGCAAAGTAACAATAAATTCTGTACATACCAGCCGAGTGATCTTTAACCGGAATGTTAATAGTAGGTGCAGGCACCTGTACAACAGGAGGTTGTGGCTGAGGTTCGGGAACCTGTGCCACATTCACCAACTCACTTGGCAATGGTTGTTTAGACAACGATCGACCAATTCCTGGAGCCATATTGTTCATCGGATTGTATCCGTACTGGTTCATTCCAGGACCCATACCTCCCATCACAGGATGATTGAAACCGTGCGGCTGATAGCTCGGTGGATTCATACTGGGCGCCATACCAGAAACCTGAAAGTAAACAAAATTTCACTAAATTTCCTAATATAATAGTGATAAATTTTCTCTTAAATATAGTTTAAGATATACACAAAGTATATAGATATAATAATTCTATCATAAAATATAAAGGCATAAAACAAAAACATTAAAAAATGACCCTCAATATCCAATTATTATGAAACAACTAGGTGACACTGTCTATAGAAAAGATAACATGTCTTCAAAAAAAAAAAAACTTGGAGAAATATCAAACTCCGACATGTACAAAATATAACTCATATGTCTAGCAAAATATGCCTTTCCAATTACTCAAAAAATCTATGTTCAATAAAAATGCAAAATATGCCTTTCCAATTACTCAAAAAATCTATGTTAAATTTAAAATGTATATTTTACCACTTTACAGACTACGGTTACAACAAAGGCAGCTACATTATTTTGTTCTCAAGACTTTTATTTATTTATTTATTCAGCAACCAAAGACAATATTTTTTGGGAGGGAGGTTTAAGGCAAAAAATAACATACATATATATATATATATATATATATATAGGTTTTAGGTTAGAATTTAATAGGGCACATAGCCTATTAGATTGGTTAGATTTTGTATGGACAGGAGACAGGCTTACCTTGGAAAATGGTCCTTGGTATTACCTAATAGTACATAAGTAAGAAAACACACACAAAAAACACTAAAGTTTTGAAATATTTCGTAAACACTGTTCACTTTCTCAATCAGTAGAGTCAATATATATATGTCATCATCGCCTTCACAATATTGAACATAAGATGCTCCACATTAAAAACTACAACTATAATGAAAACTAAAAACAATAACATCATATTTGAACAACATTAAAACCAGTTACCAATTGTAAACTAACATAAAGTGTAATAAACTAAGCTGAAAGGAAATCTTAGAAACATGTTACAGTTGCCGCAAGTAGTCTGTGCGGGCAGTCATAATTGTACTACTATGAAAACACAACTCATGGTGAGTCACTCCGGCATTCACGACCATTTCTTGCACAATCGACCTTTCATTTTACTATACAGTAATGTGAAAGTTAAAAAAAACCAAACATAATTTTAAAGCAATTTATAAACCTAAACAATTACTCAAACACTTCACTTTATTACTTTTATTTATGACAAATATTTACTATTACTTACTCTATTGTCCATTCGCCTGGATTCCATTATTCCAGCTCCTAAACTCCACTCAAGCCTTCATCAGCATAATATGAACTTTCAGAATCTGATTCACTGTCACTGTTTAAAGACATTATAAATGATTCAACTATATTGTTTATAGCTGGTTCTTGAGCTGGGTAATCGTCTTCAAGTTTTTCAATATCTCGGCATTTCCTTACCTAATCCTCAGAACCCATTATAAACACTTTTTCTTTGCATAACATTTTCGCTTGAGAAATAATGCAAGAAACATTTCTGCTGCCCACGAATTCTTTAATATCAACCCAAACCAGCTCAATAGGATTGAGGTGGTCAGGATGATAAGGCTGAAGTCTCAGTTCGCCATGCTCTTTATTTCGTCAATTAGGTACCGATGAAACCTAGGTTTGTACACAAGTTTGTACAGTTCCAAAACAAATGGGTTATTGTTCTTAATAAGCTAATCTTTCATCTCTTCCTTTCTACTGTTAGATGTAGGTGCCTTTTCAAGTTGCTAAAAACAATGTACGAATCGTTTAAAAAATTATTGGCCGACATTGTTCTCTGTATGGATCTTAAGTATGATAATCATTTTTCCTTAATGTTTAGATTTTTAATCAACAACTTTCTATTGTTTTCAGTCTTCAGCCACCTAAACTTAAGTTGCAGTTTCACTGCTCTTAAAGTCAATGATACCTTTTAACTCCGCCTTTAGGAGTTTCACAGTAGGTAGTCTGTTTTTTTGTAAATGCAAATTGTATACTATTCTTTTCACAACACGTTTATCAAAGTCATCCAGTTTTGTAACTGGCTTTTTCCAGGGATCAGAATATCTTTTTGGTGTTGAAAAATACTTCACATTGTCATCCCATTCATTAAGTTTACTCAGTTCACTATTTATTTTTGTTATTAAGGGCTCACTAACACCGGTACCCACATCAATTCTTTGGCAAACTTTAACTAACGGAATTTTCACACTATTGATGTCTGCTTCATTTTTAAAAAATGTATACACATTACAAACTACTTCCCTGGTCTGGCTATGAATTACTTTTCCTCCTAATTTTGATTTTAATAAATCCGCCATTTCAGAAAGTTTGCAAATAAAATGTACAAGTTAAAGTCAAACAAAAATTAACTTCACTCGTGATGAAAAACAAGACAGGAACACGAGCACGTAATCACTGTCAGTTAAACAATCTTTTAGTCCAGCAAATGATTGTAAACTAAGAAAGGATGGCATAAAATCATGGCGGAAGCATGAGTAACCACCCCTTCACCCCCTTTGGTCTTCAGCACCTAGCCAAGTCCACGCACACAGACTACTGGTGACTACTATATAAACCTGTAAAGATCTGCAAAAAGTGAATGAAGATAGGAACTATGATAAATCCAACCATTTAAAATACTCCAGGGCTGTAAAGGGTACTGCAAAAGTTTAAAATATTAATTTTTTTATAAAACTTAATAAACAACAATAAAAATAATATTACAGGGTTGTAAACAGGCCCTGGAATAATCTAAATATTTTTTAATTTTACCAAAAACATTCAGACAAAGTAAAAAGGACAATACTTGAATCAAATTGGGTAGGGCAAATGTCCTATGCACACCAGTTAATAAAACATATTCAATTATGATATGAATGACTGGTTAGAACACATCGACAGCATGGACATTATGGTGGATTCCTGTGTTTCATCAGAAATCATGGAATCATATCTGAATGTAATCTACTGATGGATGGTATCATTAACTTTTCTCACCTTATTGGTCTGTATATTTTTGCCCATTCTTCTCTCTTTGCCTACGATAAACTAATTTAACAAAGTCAGATGCCATAACAAATTGTGTGACTGGCACCTGACTCGTAGCTTCCTTTGCTGCTTTATCAGCTTTTGGGTTTCCTATCATTTCGTAATGGCCAGGTAACAGGCAAAATGATACTCGACACCCTTCAGCTTCAGTCTGTTTATATAGAATACAGAATATCTTCACCAGAAGGAATTCTTAGAATACATATCCTGGATAGCCCGTAAAGAACTGTTGGTATCATAGAATACAAAAGATAGTGACAGAAAGCAGATGGAACTTCTATTACAGCTTTTCAAAATAGCAAAGAGTTTGGCAATAAATAGACTAAAAGCTAAGGTTAAACCATACATATATGTCCAACCGGATGAGTAATATGCACAACAGACTTATTCTCTCGAATTTAGAACCATCTATGAAAATAATTACACTATTAATTATTTAACTTTGAATATTTTGAACTACCGCCATCTTGAAATGGAAAGTTGTATACCAAGTGTAATGATTTTCCCTCAAATAGTTTCAAAGATATTAAGGTTTAAAAAAAAAACACATACAGATAGGCCGAAAACGGAATGAGATAGGACACATGTTATATTACATTTTTTGTTTCTTTTGACAGGCTGAATAACATGACAAAGTTTGTTCATATGGTTGCAAGACACCCTGTATATTGAAACTAATACAATGAATCACTAAGTTCCTGTGGTTTTTAACTGTTAGCCTATAACCCCTGCATGTTATTAATAATAAAACATAGATATCCAGCCATTAAAAAAAAACCTTGAACTAATTGTTAGTTGTAAGGGTTAGAATGAAGATCAACGATCAATAAACGAATAAACAAACCATTATATTTAATTTTTGCAAGAGTATATAATGACATGACAATGATCTATTACTTTTAACTGTTTCCTACATATGAGCACCCTGCATGTTATTAATAATAAAACATAGATATCCAGCCATTAAAAAACCTTGAACTGTTAGTTGTAAGGGTTAGAATGGAGATCAATCATCAATAAATGAATAAACAAACCATTATATTTAATTGTTGCAAGAATATAATTATAATGACATGACAATAATCCATTAGTTTCAACTGTTGCCTACATATGAGCAATGAGCACCCCTGCATGATATTAATAATAAAACATAGATATCAAGTAATTAAAGAAGCCTTGAACTAACTGTTATAAGGGGTTAGAATTATGATCAATCGTCAATAAATGAATAAACAAACCATTATATTTATTTGTTGCAAGAATATATAATGACATGACAATAATCCATTAGTTTCAACTGTTGCCTACATATGAGCAATGAGCACCCATGCATGATATTAATAATAAAACATAGATATCAAGTAATTAAAGAAGCCTTGAACTAACTGTTATAAGGGGTTAGAATTATGATCAATCGTCAATAAATGAATAAACAAACCATTATATTTATTTGTTGCAAGAATATATAATGACATGACAATGATCCATTAGTTTCAACTGCAATGAACTTATTTATCTGCAATTGGAAGTCCTAAGAAGTCAATACCTCGATGAAGCCTAGAGTTAAGTATTCCAAAAACAACCATCCACAATGTTTTACACAAAAAATGAAATTATACACGCATATAAAATCCAGATATTGCAGGAATTGAAACCTGTTGATGGTGCAAAACATTTTAATTTTGCTGTTGAAATGTTGAACAAGATTGATGAAAACCAATCATTTTTAGATGATATAATTTTTTCAGACGAAGCTACATTCCATATCAATGGGTTTGTTAACAGACACAATTCACGCATATAGGGATCTGAAAACCCACATACAATTTTTGAGAAAATACACGACTTGCCTAAAGTTAATGTTTGGTGTGGTGTGATGAAAAATCGTCTGATAGGGCCTTTCTTCTTTGCTGAAAAGACAATTAATGGAATTGTGTATATCGATATGTTAATCAATCAATTATTGTTTTCCTCAGCTGGATGAACTCGAAAACATCAACAACTTTATTTCCAACAAGATGGGGCACCCATACTTTAGTCATTTGTCACAGACTTTGAATGAAAAGTTTGGACACTGATGGATAGGCCTGCAAAGACAAATTCGTGACCTAAATCACTTAAGGAACAGGAATGAAGCAATGACAACTATTAACAAAGACATGTTAACTAACGTTTAGACAGAAATTGATTATCGATTAGACATTTGCCGAGTGACTAATGGCGCACATATAACAATTTATTAGTTATGTGTAAAACTGTTTCAGACGACGATTTAGATAAATAAAGAACATCAGCTGCAAGTTATTCTGTTTTCATTTAAATCATATTCAAAAACTGACATATGGTGTCCCACAAGCATCTATTTTGGGTCCCTTGTTATTTTTATAAGTAAAGAGACAAACCTTTCCAAGTTCAAAAACAGTGACCTGGGAAATTTTATAACTATCAATATTGTGAGTTGGCAACACTGCCAACACTCTAATACAGCTGTTTAGTCATTGTTGAACATTTGTTTATTTTTGCAATGTTTTGAAAATGGCCAATTCTCTTGATGTTGCACTTTGGAAGAGCAATGAGCTGTTATTAGATTTTTGTTTTCTGAAGGAACAAAACCATCTGAAATCTATTCAAGAATGAAAAGACAATATGGGAAAAGTTGTATAAACCTTGCAAATTTTTATAAGTGGATAGATCGATAAAAACTTGGGCGAACAAATGTGAGTGATGTCCAACGTTTAGGCCGACCAATTGAGGTTTCAAATGCTTTCATGGAAAACCGAATCGAAACTCTTATTCAGGAAGACCGAAGAATTACAGTGGCTCAAATAGCTGAAACTTGTTGTACAAGTGTAGACACCATCCACTCAATCATTCATGACAAGTTGAAATGCCGCAAAACATGTGCACGTTGGGTTCCAAAACTGTTGATGACAGACAACCACAAAATAGTCAGGCTTCAAATCTGCCAGGAACTGAAAAGACATTATCAGGAAGAAGTAAAAGCTTTTTTTGGAAAGCATTGTCACTTGTGATGAAACTTGGATACATACTTTGAGCTAGAGTCCAAGCGCCAAAGCATGGAGTGGAAACATGTGTCTTCTCCTGTAAGGAAAAAATTCAAAACCCAACCAAAAGCTAGAAAAGTCATGCCTAGCATTTTTTGGGACTTTAAAAGTCCAATTTTCTGTGACTACCTGGAAACTCAGTGCACAGTTAATGGAGAGTACTACAGAGAAGAACTGGAAGCAAAATTGAGTCAGCAATTCTGAGTAAGAGACAGAGTTTGCAGAGTAAGGGATTGCTTTTTCTCCAAATTCTGGGGGGGAAATTACATTCAGCATGTTTTCAATTGTTGGTTTTGCATGACATGATAGACAAGAAGACAAAATTAATTATATATCATGTTATGTTTGTCTCGGTTATACAGTTTAGAATTGAAATTTGGGGTAGTTCAAGTAAAGCAGGAAAATTATTTAAAGAATTATGACTTTTTCCAAAATCAGATCATCTTTAAGGAGATATTAAAAAAATTACATATTTTTAACCTTACCCTCAAAATTTATATTAAGGTGTTTAATATTTGTTAGGCAAAACTATGATATGCTTATGGAATGCCATTATAACACGAGGCAAAAAAATAATTTTCAGCTCCCCTTTCATAGACTAACTTTATTTAAATCAATACCACATTATTATGGAAAGAAAATTTACAATAGACTGCCTATTGAACTTAAGAATATTAAAAATAATAATACTTTTAAAAAAAAGGTAACTGATTATTTAATAAATAAGACCTATTATAGTGTTAAGAATTATTTTGTAATGCAGATGTTTATGTTGTATGGTGGTATTGTCACCTGTTTTCCGGCTCTTGCTGGCTTTGTAAAATGTATTTGTGACAGTAAAGGAAAATACATAAATAAATATAATGACATGACAATGATCCATTAGTTTCAACATATGAGCACCACTGCATGCTATTAATAATAAAACATTGATATCCAGCCATTAAGGAAACCTTGAACTAACTGTTAGTTATAAAGGTTAGAATTATGATTGTCGGAGCTAGAATTTTGTGTGAATGACTAAGGATAGAGGTACTATCGTTTAGGTATCAGAAGGGCTTCGACAATGTGCGTATTCAGTAGGAAATGGCATAGTAGGAGTTAGAAAGGAGTTTGTTCCAAGGGGATCAGCCCTCAGACAACGAATGAGGTAGAGTGCCGTCGAGATCAGCCGACAGACCACTTGGAGGTTAGAACGTTCATCCTGGAGAGTTCAGGGGAAGTCCTTGTAGCAAGGATCAGCTGACAACCAAAGAGGTAATCCTTGTTCCGAGGGGATCAGCATATAACAAAAATAAATAGTGACAAGATAAAAATATCGCAACATTCACTGAATTGAACAACAATAGATTTGAGATCAACTAATACCGCTTGTCAGTTTTCATGGAAGGGTACCGCTAAACATAGAATATACCGTGGCAGCGAAAACACGCCATTTGCATATCTATAAATCTAAAAGATTCCAAGCTTACGGTATCTGTATTCAAGTAAATGTGTAACAAAATGCCAAATGACATAAATCGGAAAATGCTGTGAAATGTTAAAAATGACTCTCAAAATCAAAAAACATTAAAAAACAAAAGTTTTTGTACTATTACATACCACATTTTAGAAATTGATATTAACCTAATTAGATACAAAGATGTTTCAAAAAAATTTATAATATTCAAGGTTTTTGCTAGACTTACATAATTAAGTACAATTTTCAGCTATTCATACCTTTGTGACATTATTACTACTTGACACATTTCAGAGTAGCTCCTCCAAAAAAACTATTAAGTAATTAAAGTCACAGTACACAAGTAGTTTCTGAAGATGGAGTCAATCCAAAACATGTCAACTAGTAATAAGGTGATTAGGCTTGGAATGATTAAAAACTGTAATGAATACAGCGATGTTTCTAAACTTTACGGTTTGAAACCCCTCGCGTGTGACTTGCTTCGTTCACTTCACCCTCATATATATAAACATTAAAAATTTATCCCAAAAGTAAGCTCATTGGAGCTTGGCACATACTTGTTTTAACTGTATAGAATGAGTCAGTCACGAACTAATGCTGTTTGTGAATGGTTGTCTTTTATAACTTTGTAATGTTTGCGATACAGAAAAATACTGAACATTATACTATTACAAAAACAATCTGTTACAAAGACATTTGATTCTTTAACCAAAGCTTATCCAGATGTCACTCTAACAAGAACTTTTCTTTTATTTTAGTGTCACAAAGCTTTCAACAAAGAGGGATGATAAAATGTTGATGCAATGGTAATATCACAGATTAATTATAACAATCATTGGGCAGAAGAAAGAGGCTTCAATAAAAATGGACTGAATTCAAATCATTTGCACAACTATATATCATTTTTTAATCAATTACAATTTAAACATTTTAAAACATAAAAAATAATAACTTATTTATAAATTACCAACAATTTCTACTGGATTTATAACTTACCTGTCTTAGAAACATTGTATATTACATTTATAATAAAAGGTTTATCATAAACAAGGGATTCAGAAAGAAGTATAAGCTTGATCTGCTGGACAACAATAAGAAGACATCCGAGTGCTGGAAACATGCAAGGTAATATAAACATATAATTCTATTTCAGGCTATTTTAACTATCTGTAAAACAGATACTAAAAAGAAATAATTTAATCTTACAGAGGAATAATAGTATTTGAGTTGTTAATTAAACAGAACAGAAACATATTTGAATCTGAGTATAATGTAAAAAATATAGCCTACTTTCACGCTCTCAATGTATCTTGACACATAAATGGCCAGGACATGAGGTGGACATTGGTGCATTATTATTTCAAAGTATAATGAAAGAACCAACAGTTAGCTAACCCTTCATAAACAACTTACCATCACTCACTTGGTATACATCAACTCAAATCTACCTCAAGTTGGATTTTGTTAAATTATTATATATACCATGGTTTCTCTCACTAGGAAACTCTCAGAGCCTCTTTATGTTCTTTTTCAAAATGATGATGATGACTAAAAAATCAATGAAAATTGACATGGACGAAGCTCAAATATATTGAAACATAACCAAAACACTTTTCAACAAAATGGACTATACTCCATAACCTCAAACATGACTATCATGCTCCTGTTTGTCATTGTGTAAAGTGATTGATATGCCACAAACATCTACTCAGTTGATCAACATGTGTTTATTATTTGTGAAGACTGTATTCAGAAACCGGTGAACATATCAGAGACAACCAAAAGTATTTTGATTCAAAAGATAAGAGGCCAGAAGATGTCTGGTCACACGATACAAAATCAATTACTGGAATCTTCAAAAAATGTGTACAACTTTTTCAAGAAACTACTACTCATCTTTCCATGTCTTAAGAGGTGAAACTGCATTCATATAAAATGCATGTGATCCAAGAATTGCTTGCTAAGCATTTGAAAAATTGTGTACAATACTATTTATGATTCCAGTTGTAGTTGGAAAACATCCAAAAATTATGGACATTACATGGTTGACAGATATATATAAAGCATCTTTTCATCTAACTATATAAACTAACTATATATTGGGGAGAAGAAAATCTATATAAAATTTCTATAAAGCCTTTTCACACATCTTAAACTAAAAGTACAGTGTAACCTTGTTAAGTCGGACAAGCCGGGACTGCGGCCGATCCGACACAACGAAAATCCGTGTTAGCCGGAGAAAGAGCAGAAAACACAAAAAAATGAAAATATACATACTGTACTTACAATAATGTCCTTTATTACGGAGAAAAACACTTTAAAAATATTTATTCATCACAATAAAACAACAAACACATCTGTGGACTGTACAAGTATGTCTACTTTTTGGAGAATAAGCTTGTAAGATTCTGTTGCGTCAGCTTCGAGTAACGTTTACGTGCCGCATGATTGCGTATCCGTTTCAACATGAGAAGCTTGGCCGGTGTAGTCTCGTTCTGATGCTCAAAATACACCATCAATTCATCCAAGTGAGATGCTGCTTCTGCGTAACTGATGACTTCTGGTTCTCCGGTAAAGCGCGCCAATCACCTAGATGACAATGACTCACCACGCAGGCATGCAGCGATACAGTTAGGCATCAGAAGTACAGTCACGGCAAACAAACTCGGTTGCGTGAACTCGGCAGAAACACGATCACCATGCAATACACTACGATTATACGCTCGTATAAAGCAATAGCGCTACAAAAATGAATATTTTATATTATTTATATTTATTGTAAACCGGTCCGGGTTACCCGGAGATCCGACTTAAAGGGGGCCGACTTAATGAGGTTGCACTGTAGTATGATGCTAGCCAAATAAGATTTGATTATTCAATCTTCATTTCATCATAAGGAATTAAACGTATCACTTTTAAGACTTTTTTTTTTAATAAATAACACTTCTAAAGTGCATCACATACCTTTATAAACAATATACTGTAACATTTCTATTATTGATTTTTTTTTTTAAATCTACGCTAGACAAAATTTGAAATGAATAATTTTTTTAAATCTTACAATAGCAGGGTCATTAGGAAGCTGCTGTGTGTTAACTATACTGATATCTTTAATATCTGTGCCTCTGAACAATATGTAGTCATACACCTGGCTTTGAGCTGGCACTGGATATTGCGCTTGTCTATCTTCTGTTCCAAATGAACGAACTACACAAATAAACAATAAATCACATTTATATTTCATATTAGTCCCATGCTAAAGACAGCTATCTATAGTTTATAGTGCTATTATTGATAATATAATTCAAATTATATTAGTTTAAATCTATTGCTGGAAAAAAAAAAAAACACAATGAAACCAATTTTTAAATAGGCTATAAAATATATGTGACATATTAATACCGAGGCATATATTTATATGTGATAAATATTGTGCTATCCAATGCAACACAAAATTTAACTTTCTTTGATACAATTCAAATCTATAATCAATTTAATATTAACAGACAGGCTTTAAAGTTATTTCATCATGTGACAAGAAAGTGGTTGAACTGTCATTATGTCACACATAAATATCCATCATAAAATGTTACTACAAGAAACTGTTTCTATTGTCATAACACTTCGATCAAATGTCAACCGAAAAGCTTTACTCTATAGGCCTGCCTACAGTAACATTAATATATTTTATAATGGGTCAATTTATAAGACTCAATTTGCACTGATCTTGAAACAAAACAACTAAAATATTATTTTATAACTTATGAGGTCTTCAGAACACATATGAACAAAATTAAATGATTTTAGACCTATTAACCTTTTGATGCCCGACTTATGATCAGTATAATACAATACAAGCTCCAGCCCGGGTATTTTTCGCAAATTTGCAGACATTATTATGAAAATTCATATAAAATCTAAATATGAAGCAAACCTATCAATGTAATATTTTTTTTGTTCAGAAAGAACAGGGGAATATGAAAATGGTATAAAAAGTTACATTATCTAGGGCAAATTATTATTATTTTTTACTTTATTTTTATTTTTTTAAATTTTATATTGAAATTTCAAAAGTAAAGTTATAGTAAAACTATAATTTTTTTTTATTGTTAAAATGTTACATACATTTTGTAAGAAATTTAATTCCCTACACAAAAATGTATATATATATATATATATATATATATATATATATATATATATATATCATAAAAAATATTATAACTTATATGCAAAAATGTAAACAAACGTAAAAGTAAAAAATGCAGATTTTCACACTGTTTATTGTAGCTTTTACATTAAATTAAAAAAGAACAAATATAGAAGCTATATATGTTTTTGGTACATGATTTTCAGTACTCTTATATTTATTACAATTATATATTTCACTATTTACAACACTTGGGCCGGGAATTGGATTGTCATATAGGTTAGAATGCGTCGGTGCATCGCCTGAAGGTCCAGGAACATTTTCAACTACACGATTTGAACACGTCACTACACTACGTATTATCTCGTCATTATCACTATCACTGTCTAAAAAATCACTAAAATCATCACGAGATAAATACTCCGATATTTCACGTTCACGCAAATTAGACATTTTGTTTGTTTATCAAGACACAACAACAACAAAAGAAGCTACCACAGCTATACAGTGACAGCTGGCGAAATAACGAAAGTGAACCGGATATTGCAGTGATGCAGACTAAGATGCACTAAAACAAAAATTACCTCTCATTTCCCTGCATTCTGCTGAACAGTTCAATACCAAATACGTCATAGCAGTATAACCGCTAACACGCAAAAAAACGAGATATAAAACAGCTGACGCCAACTCGCATATATGCGGGCGTGGGCTGCTGGCAGGGCAGTCGTCTGCTCGCATATATACGGGCGTGGGCATCAAGAGGTTAAACATTTCAAACAAAATTTATAAAGTTGATTACTTACCTAGTGTAACACCAATACACCATTTTACAATAAACTAAGTAATGTCTATAACTAATATGACAGTACAGAAATACAGTAGATCATTAAGCTAAACAACAAATACTTGATATCTAGAAGAGGTTATAATATATTAGTGTGGTTATATTTTTCCTCTTAAAAATATATACATTTTTCTATTTCACTTAAAAATAAAAAATTTTGAGTGCAGATGTTTGTTCAGATTAAATTCAAGATTCTTGTAAAGCCTACTCTAAGAAGCACCACCAAAACTATTTCAGAAATCTGACGGAGAGTTTCTAAAGGAATATGAAAGTTACAATAGTTTTGCAACTTAAATAATAATTTTAATAGGTAAGTAATATTCCATCTATAAAAACTGAAAATACTTATCATTACAGGTAAAAGACATTAAAAAACTTAAAAAATAGATATTTAACACATGCATTTACTCATTTCGGTACTAGTAACTAAACAAAATACTATAATAATGCATAAAGTAACAGATGACAAATTTATCAAGATGGCGACTTGCTATATGACATACAACATGGTAAGTACTTTCTTTAGATGTTCAGAACTGTGTTCATCAATGTTTCCTTTCAAAAATATTACCTTTACACATCATAGATTTAAAAAAACATTTCAACAAAAATCTATATACAATTTATTTACTTCAGATACTATACCAAATAATTGATATCGAACACTTAAAATAAATGTGGCATGTTCAATAATGAATTTTTTGGCATAGTAAGAAGAGCAACGTTTCTTGTTGATAATGTTTATTTTTACAAAAATGGTATTTGTTTACATAAGGGTGATTGCTAATTTTCGGGATTTTTTTTTTTTTTTTTTTTTTAATGTTTACTATATATAGTACTTTACTTCTTAAGAATAAATAATGTTTTCAATGAGAAGGTCACTTTTCTTCACTGAAAAATCACAATAAAAAAACTACCAAATCTACAGGTTAAAACATAATGGCAATGAGAGAGAGTAGAAAAACTGTTTACAAAGAAAGTTACGGTATTTTTTATGATTTTAAAAAAAAAAACATATTTTCCATACCTTATTTCTTAATAATAAAATAAAGTTTCAACACGGATTTAACATTTTCACGGAAAAAAACACAATTTCAACTTCTCTAATGGTCCATTAAGTGAAAATAAGGTCCTACGCGTTAAAATAGGTTTTTAATCGAATTTATACCTTACATGACCTATGCATAAATTTGTAAAAAAAAAAGAAGAAATTGTGTATTATGTCACAAGCGGTCACCCATCCAAGTACTAATGCGCTCAATGTTGCTCGACTTTGGTGATCTATAAATACGTTGAATTCTGTAGTTTTGAAATTGTGATTTTTCAGTGAAAAAGTAAGCTCTGCATTGAAAACTTATTTTATTATTAAGAAATAAGGTAGGCTATGTAGAATCTAATTTTTTTTTAATAGCCAAAAATACAGGTAACTTTCTTTGTAAACAATTACCTGTAGGGTTTTTGACATATGCACATTGCACAATGACTATGCCAGATTGCTATTTATATGTCACAACAGGTAAGTGACTATATATATTTAACCACCGGGCCAAATCTTTTGTATGTTTGAAGTTATTAATTTGTTACTATACTATGTAGGGCAATATAATTGTATGCCACAACAGGTTGGCCAGGTGGCTATATATAATTACAAATATTTCAAATTACATCATCCCATATATGAGAGGAGAGAACAATCTGTGTAAGCCTATGTGATGACATAAGTTGAAATATTTGTAGTGTAATACAAATATGATAAAAATACCTACATCAAAAATAGGCTACATCAATTTGATAGTGTTTAAATTGTGATTTTTCAGTGAAAAAAAGGTGACTTCCGTATTGAAAACATTTATTCTTAAGAAGTAAGGTATGAAGTAAATGATAATGTAAAAAAAGGTACTTACGTATTAACGCCACCGCAGCAGAAGTTGCTAATGCGCATGCGCCAATATTTGCTTACTTTGCGATATAATTATATATCACGACAGGTTTGGCCAGGTAGCTATATATATATATATATATATATATATATATATATATATACTACATATAAACACCTGGCCAAACCTTATATATACATAATCACCTGGCCAAACCTTTCGTAAGTTTATTGAAGTTAATAATTTGAAATTAGATCATGGATAAACATGAGCTTTAAAAGTGAAGTGCCGCCAATCTACGCCTAAAATTTTTGCGACAAATCATAAAATGAAAGTATATGAATCTCAAAGCTGAAAAAAATGGAATTCTGCTTCCCTTAAACCAGTTTGCTCTTTATTGGCGCATGCGCATTAGCGCAACTTCTGCTACGGTGGCGTTAATACGTAAGTACCTAAAAAAATCCCAAAAATTAGCAATCATGTTTATGTAAACAATTACCTTACAAATATGAATGTGCCAAATGACATGTCATGTATTTCGTCATTCCTTAATTTTTGACATCTTTAAATATATTGGCCCCAATAATTTTGGTTGCAAATTTATAAATATTATGTATAGTCTAACATATATTACAGATATTAAACAAAACTTTATCATGTTCCTTTTCATTCAATATAAAGATATATGTGTAGGATACCAAAGCAAAACTTACCATTTAATTAAATAAAGAACTTTAAACTTTTTTCAAATAAAAATTTAATTTAGGTTTACAAATTTCTGAGCATGTGATGCACTATGTGGACCTGTCACTTTACAAATACACCCATTTAAAAAAAAAAAAAAAAAAAAAAAAAAAAACTAGGCCTATAAACAAAATAATCTAAAAACATGACTAAAAAAGAAATGATTTAATAAGACAATGAATATAGTGTACTTTCTAATCTTGTATAGACTTGTAGAAAACTATCCTATGACTTGTAAAAATTCCAAAACTTAACTAGGTCCTAAGACTACTAAATAGGCTACCCTAAATTATGACATATTTTAAAGCCTAACATCTTTTTGTAATGTTTTAATATGTAGAAAATATGAAGGTTAGCCTACAAAGATATCTAGATCAATTAATTAACAATGTGAATCATGTTCTGAAACATCTTGTAACAACATGCAAGCTATTTGTGTGAAAAGGTGAATTACAGTGGCATAATATATTTTCCATATTAGGCCATAAAACTAGCCTATGGCTAATTACTAATTTTAGCAATTATCAAATTACACCCAAAATTATCACTGACTAAACCTCTCACACAAAAATGCTTTTTTTAAGTTTAAGAATTTAAAATCATAACTCTTAACAGTGTCAACTAAAGTTAGTTGATCTACCCTCTCAGCAAAACTTTTCATTTTAATTAGATGAATAGATAGGTTATTAAATTGGTTTACCAAAATTATTAAAAACAATGATGTTCTTTTTAGTACAATGATGAACAATGAAAATTAACTTCAAACAAGATAGCACATGCCAATTTTGATGAATAGTCATTTTTCTGACAAAAAAATACAATGTTGACAAAAATAAAAGTTGGTAGGTTACTATAATACAAGGAAAAAGAGAATATCATAATGTGATAACATAAAATAGAGAAATATTAAATTGTACAGGTACTGATGATAATAGCTGATGCTTGCAACTGGCCTAACTACAAAAAGGAATAACGGTTTCTTTTTAATTCCTGAATATCAAACTTACCACTAGCTAAAGCTATAGTGCATTCAGTAGGGTCGACAGTAAATAATTTCCCTTCATATCTAATATCAGCTTTAGATATTAAACTGATTTTACTTCCAATTTCAGGCATAGCAGACATGATTACTATGTTATTAGGTGATCTGTTTCAACTTGAATAAGACGATATTTACTACTTCACATCACACAAGTAAGTGACACAAGATGAACTAAAATATAATAAATGGCGACTGAATAAAAGGTAGCTACGGCCATTATATGGCTTTTGGATTTCTCTCTTTATTTAGCGATCAGTAAAAAAAAAAAAATTATATATATTTATTGATCTGAGGTAATATATGAAACATTGTAAAATATATAGAGATATATGTATTAGTTAATAATAGTCAAATATAATATTACCATACGTTACAACTATTTTTCACTAAGTTATACAATCGACCTTCAAAGAGTATGATAGTCAAATTTTCAATTGCTTATAATATTGTAAGTCTAAATGAGAGCAAGAAATAAATGACGTTGAAATAATGGACGGTATGGCATTGTAGTAATGTATAATTTAGTATATTCACCACCGTAATGAATAATTATTATAATTCCAACTCAAGAGATTAGAATTAAAATGCAGTTTTCTATTATTATAATCAGCTGTTTTAAAAATGAATAATTTAGTAGCTTTCCTATATCGAAACAATAGTCAAAAGTCCATTTTCAGATCTAGATTAGGTAACGTGATATTATCCGATGAGATGTTTTACATTAACATCACAGCATATTTTTCCCAAATTTTAATAAAAAAACAATTTCATTGTACAATAATATTCATTTCTACGTTACTTTGAAATAACCTAGTCTTAATTTTATTGAATGATTACAGTAAGTATTGTGGTGAATTTTCATTTCATACCAAGATTTATAAAGAAAATATAATCATTTTTGAATGTTTTTTTCTGGTTTGGTTAAATAAAAATGAGTGGACTTTAGTTCATTTTCTACTCAGTTATTTCAAACTATAACGAAAACCAATGTGGTCATAATCGAATTGTCTTCATAAAATTGAGCGTAATATTCACGACAATTTTTTTTTAAAAACAATAAGACTAAAATTAGCCATGCAATAGGTTAACAATGATAAACTATGACAAATACAATTAACAATAATTAAAAATAAATATTACAGGGCTCTAGATGTAAATTCTTCTTTACAATGGCCATTCAAATTTGATTTAACAGTCGATACAAAGTCAAATTCCATAACATGCTGCGTGACTAGCATCTGACTTGTACCTTCCTCTGCTGCTTTGTCAGCTTTTGTGTTTTCTGAAATTCCAAAATGACTAAGTGCTAAGCAAAATAATATCCACTACCTCGTAGCTGAATTTTGTGTATGATACATAGAATATCCTCCTCAACCAAGGGGTTCTTAGAATACACATCCTGGATAGCCTGTAAATAACTTTTGGAATCGAAACACAAAAGAAAGTGACTGAAACTAGATGGAAGGATCTTTCAAAATAGCAAAAAGACCTTAGAAACTGAGGGTAATCCATAGATTATACCTCCGATCAAATGGGTAATATGCACAACCATATGTTTAAAACTATGTGAAAATAATTTCACCAGATGGGTATTTTTTATAAAGTATATACTGAAACTACTAACAATACCACTACATCACGCGTGTTGAACTTTTTGAATCTGAACAGCAAGAAATCAAAGTTGACATTTGAATAGAAAAGAGAATAAAACATGGAGCATACTCATTCATTGGAGGAAGTGCAAGTCCCAATTTGTCAAGGATTCTAATACCAAAAGGAGTAATCATGTTCTGACAATATTCGTATTGTTCAGCCAAATGATTATTTAAAACCATGTCTTAAGATGGATGATACGTTTTGGAGCGCAGGCTACTAATATATGACCTTATTTTAGAGTTTTTATCTTCGTCGACAAAGAGATTATTCTCCAATTTCAGCAAGTAAACTAAATCAGGACTCGAACGAAATTCTCCGGAAACAATACGAAATGTAAAGTTATGTGTCGAATCAAGCTTCTTAATCGCAAATGGTTTTGCAGATAAGTAGACTATGGACCCATAATAAATCCATGATCGAACAAGAGCACGGTAAAATCTAACATATAAATTCTATCAGTTCCCCACTGAGAACCGCTCAGAACACGTAACATGTCAATTGTTTTGTTACTCAGTGTTTTCAAATAAAATAAATGTTGAAATCAAGAGAGTCATAGATCAAATAATAGGCGTAAAATTGAAGCAGTTCCAGTTTTTGAAGTTATGATCCACTGAAAAATAATAAAGGCTAATGGTTCACTCAACGGCAACTAAAAATATACATTGCGAATTTGAAGCAGAGAAGTTAAATCCATTAAATCTTGACCAAGATAACAGTTTATTTATAACGAGTTTAAGGACTTTTTCGGCAGTTACCATACTTCGAGTAGCCAAATATATAACAAAATCGTCAACAAAAAAAAGAACAGCAGACAGGGCAATGAACATTAGCAGTAATGCTGTTGCTTTCCACACCAAACAGGGTCTAGTCACAGCCGTTGGTATCCATAACAAATATGTATAGGCATCTTTGGTGTGCAAAAAGTCAACAGCTACTAATTCTTCCCGTTCTTATAATCCGAGAAACATCCAGCACGGTCTTCCACTGGTCCTGTATTTTCTGTTACCAACTGATCTCCTGGCAATCTCATGTCAACTCGATCCGCCGACAAGTGATCATCGATAATAATTCTCTGCTGCGTCTGAATTCTATTTTCTACCAACCTTGGGTTATGTACACTTGGTTGGATTTGTAATTACCTAACTTTTTGTACTCTATCATAATGATGGTTTATGCTTTAGTGTCTATCGAGTGGACATAGAATATTTACCTATTACATTCAAATTTAACTTAACTTTAAATCATAAATTAACCATAAATTCTAACAACCCGACATTTGGACTCGACAAACGTTTGGTTATGACATTTAATTAGTTTTAATTTAATTTAAAATTTAAGGTAATTATCTAAAGTTTATATTATATAAACTTTCCTACTACATTTAACCTAATTACTAGATACATAACTACGAGACTTAAGTTAGCCAAAAGTGGATGATGGTATTCCTGGTGGCTGGATTAGACATGTAGAAAGATCTCCTGTTCCTGATATCGAACTGTTAATACCGTCGACAGAGCTATGCACACATTAGGGTCCATGCATTTTATCCAGCCTCAAGGAAACGGATACGAATTGAGTCACATCATAATAACATGTGTAAGTTATGCAATTAGTTAGTTATGGAAATAAATACATTTTCTATTATTCTGGATAGGGTTTATAAAGCTTAAGTTGATCATTATAGTTACACTACACAATTTCAGTGACTGTTTTCAATATAAGTCGAAACTTAATTTAGCAAACATGGTTAACCTTGGTTTTAATTTAAAATTTGCCGCAAATTGGTCTTTGGTCTTGAAAAGATTTTTATACTTAGGAACTACTAAAGCCATATTGGTTACTACATTTATACATTTTTAATGCAATATAAATGCGATAAATCATTATTTATTTAAGGTGTAAATATAGTTCTGACTACCATAATACGTTTAATATATTAACTCTTAATCATAATTTATTCACCAAAGTATTTGAAGTAATCACTACGTGAATCTACTTGACTAATTTCTTTTCTTAGTCTACCCTCTGTAGTCTGTACATCATGGCGGCTACTATAGGAAGGATTTGTGGAAGAAAACTCTTAAAAAATAAATCAATTTCTTCACATTTCCAGGTAAATAAATATTTTTTTTACTCTACCATTACTATTAATTTTCACTACTTATATAACAATAGCTATGGTAATATGTTTCTATTATGTAAGAAACGTTTAGCTGAGGTTCAACCTTCGATCATAGGTCTAGGACATTGCTCGCTATAAATGATACTGTTATTACTAATTTAATAGTCTATATAATTATCAGGCATAAAATCAATTATTTTTTAATAAATTTCATTGTTCCGTTATACTAAAAATTTTGCTTATCATTTGAAAATTTATATGATTTAAAACTGCTTAAATTTATTTGCACCGATTCCATTTAACAGTCTAGCAGAAGACTTTTTAGGTTATTGTAAAATCGAAAAGGTTTCATTTAAAATAGGCCTAGTCAATAGATTTAGTTAATTAATGCTGATAATGAATTACTTATTAGTTATTAATTAAGTAATAATTAAACTAATTTAAAATTATATGTATGGACATAGATAAGACCACCATATATAATGGAAAAGACCTACTAAAATACATAAATCTGTTTTTTAATAGCAACCCTTTTTATATTTTCTTAGTGTTTGTTTTCCATATATTTAGATAAACTAGGATGTTTACAAAAAACCATTGCACACAATTTTATATAGTTATTAATAAAATTGACATTTACTTGGTACATTCCTGGTCGTTTCTTGGTCGCCACCTTATACATCTAAATAATGACTATCTGTACCGATATTAGAAATTCAGTAAATCTTTGTTTACAAGCTATATAAAGAATATTTTACCACTTAAATCTGTTATAAAATTAGCCTGTTTCATTTAAAATGTTAGCTATAAAAGAATGTTCTATGGAATTTCTAGATACTATTACTCTAGTCATTGACACAAGTGATTCATGATTTTGACTAGGTAATTGTTTACTGTGACTGCAACCGGTTTTTTTTCAATTATGTTAGCGGAGCTAACTTTTTCATCGAAAAAAAAACATCATAATTTCAACTTATCTAGGTTAAGATCCATTAAGTGAATTATGCGTTAACATAGGTTTGTACACGAATTTTTACCTTACAAGGCCAAGTAAGGTGGATATATATATATAGCCACCTTATCTGACCTACGAGTAAATTTGAAAAAAAAGAAGAAATTGTGCATTGGTTCCCAAGTGGTCAACCATCCAAGTACTAACCCTACTCAATGTTGTTTGACTTCGGTGATCTGTAAATGTATTGAATTCTGTATTTTTAAAATTGTGATTTTTTGGTGAAAAAGTTGGCGAAAACTTATTTTAGTATTTATTAGTAAATAAGGTAGGTATGTATAACATGATTTTAAAAAAATTGCCAAAAAGACCAGTTGCTGTCACAGTAAACAATTACCTTTAACTATGACAATGCATTTCCTTTAAAATAGTTTGTTTTTTCATCTCTCTGCTCTAAGCCTACTTATAATCTCTGCTCTGCTCTACTGCTCCGTCTCATAATTTCCATAAGTTTTATAACTTACAATGCCATTTCACTTCTGAAAAGTTTTATAATTTCACTTCTGCTCAAGTTTTTGATCACCTTAAAATGAGTAATCAAATTTATATTTTAATATGACTGTGTTGACCATCATCTTACATTTTAAAGGCTAACACGTCTTAGATAAAACCCTTAAACTTAGTGAGAGATTTCATTTCTATCTAAAAATTCCTCACATATTAGGGCCTAAAGCCACTCCTGGTATACAAAATTCTAGCCTATATATGTTAATAATAAAAAAACAACTATTGACCCAGTCTGCAATTGTGTCTGTAACATGAAAATGTAAAACATCTAACATTAGCAAAAAGAGATGTGAATAGTTTAGTTAAAACCTTAACTGTTTTCAAATTTTGTACTTCACGTGTAAACTTTAAAAGGACCCATCTCCAACCACCGTAAAGGTTTTTATTTTTGAACGTACAATAATAATTATGGTTTATGTCTGGAAAAAATGCCTTTTACAAAAAAATTTGACAAGCTTACAAAAATTAATAACATTTCTATGTTAATATATAACTTTAGCAGACCTTTATCTTGTATCACTGAAGCAAATAATAAGGTATAGTAGCCTACTATTATCATTAAAAAATTAATCAATTTTATCTAGTTAATAAGTTTGCATAATTATTTACATAAAATTTGTATTGTGTATAGTGTACAATGTTTTAAATTTCCACTTTATATTTATTAATCCTCAGAAAGTTGATCACTATAGGGTTAATGATAGAGGTTTGCAACAAATATTTGGCATCTGGGAAGGTTTTATTGGCTCAGTTTAGCTTTGTTTAATTTACATAATCAAAATTTGTATTCAGATAGCCTATACATATTAAAACTAATGACAAGATAAGTACCATGATCAGATTGGTATGTACTGGTCCTGACGTCATTGAAAACAATTGAGTTTTTAATAAAACATGAATATTATGATAGTTTTAATTTCTAAATAAAAGCAAGCTAATCAACCATATAATGTCATATATATATATATATAGGCTATAAACTCTATAATGCCATGTTATAAGTATTTATAAATACATTAAACTTTGTGCAGTGAGAATATGATATAGGCTAAATTAGAAAGCCATAGATTTTTCTTTTTTTCTCCAATTTTGTATTTTCATTGATAAAATACTAAAGGCTTGTCATGAGTTGTCATTTACTTCAGTCATGCAAGAGGCAAGGTAATAGATAAGACTAAATTATAAGTGTTTTTTTGGATGATGTTTGTAGGGAAAATTTGTATTATTTTGTTAGCTTATAAGAGTTAACCAGTTGTATACAAGTTATTTCAAGAAAATATCTAATTGATATCTTAATTATTTATAAACAAAGACCAGAGCACCTGTGGTGACAATATATACAGGTACACTTTCGAAAGTCCCTTACCACACTCTGGAATAAACAAAATAACAAAATTTTTGTCAAAAGTAAAATGTTTATTCCTATTAGACCCTTGTAGCTATTACAACAACAAAATTGTCATCTTTAGAGGGAATCTTAACAAAGACACAAAGTTACACACAAACAAAGTTAAAGTTGTTTGTGTGTAACTTTGTGTCTTTGTTAAGATTCCCTCTGAAGATGACAACTTTGTTGTTGTAATAGCTATAAGGGTCTAATAGGAATAAACATTTTACTTTTGACAAAAAGTTTGTTTTTTTGTTTATTCCAGAGTGTGGTAAGGGACTTTCGAAAGTGTACCTGTGTTAATTATTTATGTTTATTATGACCTACATAGGCTTATGACATTTTTTCTTCAGAAGCTGGGACATATGGTGAACTTTTTCCTTTGCATTCCCTTAGTCTACACAATATAATTGACCAATTTTAATGACATACTCTAGGGTATTTCACATTTTAGCACATAACATTACTGTTTAGCGTGACGGAAAAAAGTGGGAAAAAACCAGATTACTAGAATTTATAGTATAATGGGATTAGTGCTAGTCTATAAAATAATTTAATAAATGCATAACACTAAATTACTTTATACCTTTAAACAAAATTTAATTATTAGTCAATTATTTTAAAACTTTAACCCCTTAACTGCTGTAGACGTAGATATACGTCCGTAACACAGAACCGGGTAACTGCTATTGGCGTATATATACTCCTCGTGTTTTATGCCGAAAGAAACCGACGATAATTCGGACGTGACTGTTGTCTGCTTCACTGTAGACTGGCTGACTGGCTTGCACTGTAATCTGACACTCGTTGTTTACAACTTTTGCAGGAGGGGGGGGGAGTAGCTGCACCTCCTTGTGTTCCATTGCCTCGCCCTTTCCCTCTGGCACAGTTTGAGGCCAATCTATTTACAGTTTGTAAATATTTATTATTTTATTTTTATTGAAAATATATAAACGTGTTCAATATAAATTCTGTTTTTACTTTTGATGGTGAGTATTCTTTGGTTTATTATAATTATCTTAGTCTTATAGTACACCCCCCTCCCTCCCCTCACAACACTCTTTTTACACCCCCCCCCTTTTTGAAAACCAACATATATTATAACCAAGAAATATTATAACCCTAGTCATTATATACTATTTTATACGATTTTTTTAAGTTGCTAGAACATTATAAAAAATAAGCCAAAAAACCCAGCAGTGACAAGGGACCAGGCCTTAAAAAGCCAGCAGTTAAGGGGTTAATCATAAAACCTTTAAAATAAAAACAAAAGAACAAATATAGCCTAATCCAGTCAAATTAAGAAACAACTTTGAAAATCTGTAGAGTGCGTAAAAAAATTTACCAAAGGTATCGTTTCATAATGTCTGACAAATCCCCCAAAATATAACGCTTGAATGTTTTCATAGTTACAAACAACAAAATTGTTTATATATGATAAGAATGAAAAAAATCACCTGATAAACCTTTTTATATAATTTTGCCAAAGCCGGGGGGGGGGGGGATAAAAAAAAGTTAAAAATCAAATTACAAGACTTTACAGAAAACCTCTTAAAACTGACCAAAAATCAATTAACATGAAAACATTGTTCTAAATCTGTAAAAATGTGTATATGACGTTCAGTCATTATACAGATTTTTTCTCTTGGAATTAAAAAAATATATATATACTAATTTCCAACTTTGAGCTGTTTTCTTTGATTAAATCGGGACTTTATACATGCTGAAGATGTTAAACAAATGTATAATATAATTTTTATATATCCATGCAAATTATCTTTAATAAGAGTGCAATAACAATGTTATATTTATTAAACTTGAAAGTCTAAAAGTGTAAACAATGAAAATTATGTTTGCTTGCAAAAAGTTTATGATATCCTTTTTTAATTAACAGATGTCATATGATATAGCATATCTATAGGATCAATATTTACACTCCACTGCATTAATTTTTTGAAATTTCTGTTTTCATATATTAAGGAACAAAACCAAAATTATTTTGTTGAGAGGATTAATAATTTCTAACTAGAACAAAGTCACATTCCGACCAGGACCAAGTGGCAAATCATGATTATTCCAGTTAGACTGGGATGTATGATAACCCTAATTATACAATTAAATATACAGTCAAAATTGGTTATATATTGTCTCAAAATATTGTTGGAAAAGTGTAGTAATTTATACATTAAATTTATAATATTGTGATTCTCCTTAATACCTAAATGGAAACATCGGTCAATTTGACAGACTCCCATTTTTCCATTCTTAATATTGGCTAAACTGGTTGACCTTGACATTTGGCGCTCATCCTCTTCCCCAAATGTCATTCACTTTACACACTGTTGATTAGTTCCGCTAAGCGTTTGGTTGAGTGTAGTTGTTTTAATCATTTTACAACCGGTCAGATTTACTGTGTGTTACCCTCACTGTTATTTTGCTGTCGGTTAGAATGCCCTATGTTTCTCTTTGTGTTATGGTGACCTTTCTTTGTACATAAATTTTTTATAGTTTTATCCTGCTTTGTGTGTGTTGTGATAGTATATGAACTGTATATAGACTGTACATTTTTTTCGTATTGATTTTATCATGTTTTATTATTATTATTATTTTTTTTGTGTTGTGATAGTATATTAACTGTATATAGACTGTATAAAGTGTCTTATAGATTTTATCGAGTCTTTTTATAATTTTCACACAAAATGGACCGTCTTGGAAGTAGTAAGAGTTTGTTAATTATTGATCCCGACTTTGATGACAAAGTTCGCCAGCTATTAGAACGTGAAAATGTGGGAGAGGATGATTCAGACGTGGATACAGATGTTGTGGATGACTCTGATACTGATCCCGACTACATTATAGAGGATGATAGACACTATGAAGACTCAACTGACGAAAGTTCAGAGCATGAAGAGGCCATGATGGAAGAAGACAACCAAGATGATTTAAGTAATATAATAAATGCAGTAGCTGAGAACATACACCTTCCACCATTTTTCATTGAAAGAATGTGGAAAAATGAATGTGGACCTCCCAATGCTTGGAGCAGTAATCCACCCCCAAGAAATGTGAGGACTGCAGCAAGAAATATTATTAGAACGGGATTAAAAAAATATTAACCAACACCAACGTCAAGTTAGCTTCTGTTTGTGAGAATATTGCTTCTGGAATCAATAGATCCAACTATAGGAATACCGATTCTGAAGAAGTAAATGCTCTATTCGGTCTGTTGCTCTTCTTGTCTTCAGTTCTCAAGTCTAATAGTAAAAATATGACATCTCTTTTTTCTAAAGATAAGTATAGTCGTCCAATATTCAGGGCTACTATGTCCGAAATACGCTACAAAGTACTTATAGCGTATTTATGATTTGATGACGGTCAAACACGAGAGCTGAGAAAAATGAATAATGGAGCTCCGAAATTTTTGAAAAAATAATCTCAAACAGTCAGGCTGTGTACTGTCCTTCAGCCCATGTCATTGTTGATGAGATGCTTGTTCCCTTTCGAGAAAGATGTGCTTTCAAAGTGTACATGCCAAAGAAGCCAAAAAAATACTGTATAAAGGTCTTGTGTCTGACCGATGCTAAAACTTTCTATTTGTATAATGGTTACATATATACAGGCAAAGGTAATGATGGAGAAGGTTTGACCGAAAAACAAAAACAGCTTAGTATCCCAACTCAGTCCCTCGTTCGTTTATGTAAAGTGATTGATATATATATATATATATGATTAAAAACAAGCTCCAAGGATTTGTCATACAGGGAGTTGTTCTTCTACAAGACAATAATCACCCCGATTCTACAGCCAGTGCAAGTGTTTTGTTTGAGCAGGTCAAGTGAGCAATTTCTACCACCTTCAATTCAGGCCTGACCTGCTATTCAACAGTTTGAGACCATTGAAAGCTGATAAATGGAGGTAATTTATTTCTGAGTTTTTGAGGCAGAGTTCTTTGTAGGAACACAAAAGCGGGTGAAATGGTACAATAAGTGTCTAAGTGTATGAGGTGTCTGTACATAGATATTATATGAAACTTTTACTAATAATAAATTTGTGTTTGTATTTAGTTTCATTTACTGGCCTAAATGGAGTTATGTTTTGAACAGCTCTCAAGTTAGTTCTCAAATCATTCTAATATCTTTTTTTTTAATATTAGTTTTATATTATATAAGTAATAATATACTAAGATTGTAACTTGTTGTTTAATTACAATAATCACTAACTTATTTATGATTCTGGTTTGGTTCTACTATTGTTGAAGGTAGAACTAATAATAATTTTAAACTTCATTTAAGTAGACAAATCAATGTAGGCTATTTACACATGTTCAAATGTCTTAATAATCTATATTATAGATAAATTTTTACAGACTGTATTTAGTTATAGGCTCTGAAATATTTTTGTTTTACCCAAATTAAATTTTTATTTAGAGGAAATTTTAATCAGTTATTTTTCATTAGTTAAAAATCACCATACATTCTTAGACTCATTACATAACATATAAGCTACACATGGATTATAGACGGATTACACATTAATTTAATTATGGCAGAATAATGACATTCTGTTTTATAAAACAGAATGTCATTATTTTGCCATAATTAAATTAATCACAAGTTTTCATTCTAATAACTTATTAATAAGCGAGAATTCCTTATCAATGATGAATTAAATCAAAAAAGTAATTTGTTGGTCACTTGTTCTCTATCCAGTATTTTTATTTGCTCACTCAATGCACCATTATGATCTAATCCTAATATAATACTGTACAGTTACCATTTTTCTTTAAATGTTAAAAATATCTTTCTCATATACTGAAGAATTTAAACAATGTATCATTAAAGATATGTCTTAAACTATAACCTAATTTTTACAGATATTAACATAGTTTGGTTCATTAACTTAGCATTTTTTGTTTTAAGTAAAAATTATGGACATTGTTTTTTTTTAATAAATCGATGAGTCGCGAGTTTTCTGAAGAGTTGCTTTTTAAAAAGAGGAGTTGAAGGTTTTAAAAAATAGATAGTGCATGTCTATTATTTCGAGACAACATAGAAGTGCATTCACATGTGTGTACTTTCTATTTGTGTGGTACGTAAAACATTAGTCATACAGTGGGGGGGGGGGGAGAATAAACATGTGCTTACATAATCCCTTGAGGCTGTTACTAGTGACTAGCTCTTGCCTGTCACTTTTTGGAGAATTTTTTCATAGATATTCATTTTGGAATATTTTATAATATTTTTTTAAATTGACAAGTCTCATTTGAAAAATCTCAAATGTCCTTTTGTTTACAAGAATCATTTTTCTTTTTTAAAAAGTTGCTCTCACAATATGCAAATCAATGATTTCTGAACCGTTATAACGTGAGTTTGCTTCAGCAAAAGCTTGCATCTGCTGTTTCAACGCAGCTGATCTGTTCCTTTCTTCACAAACACATGCGAAAATGGTGAAAACTGATGGTTACAGTACAGACATAGCGAATCGGACCGGTCTGAAACTACTGCCAAGCTCACCCGAGGAAACCAGAAGCTTGGCGTACATTAGGCCTACCGCATTGCCGAATCACAACTTATGTACAAACATGTTTCCTCCTTTAATAACGTAAAACACATAGAGATTAATCTACGAACATACAGTATCTTTTACTTCTCTCAGCATATTGGACTGTACATTTAACCAAAGTGTTGCTGTAAGCAGCAGTTGAAGAAAAGTTAGCAAATGATAAGCTTAAAACATTAACAACATTATATTATTTGTAGTCAAAACTCCAACTCGCTGATTAAGTCCCAAAAAAAAGGGCAGAAGAAGAAAGACCACAAACAGAAATTTTTTTTTTCACAGCTGACATGGGTGTGGTTCTAGATATTGTGTAATGTAATGTAGGCCCATGATTCCCTTCTACACTGCCTCACTTAATGTACTTTGGCTCTTGAAATTTTCTATCTTTTGAGATTTTCACAAGTAGTTTTCGGTTAAACTTCCTTAGAGCTTTAGGGCGTAAATAGAGAGCATTACTACATTAAACCATGAAACTGGTGATCATAGTGGTCTTGTCGATGTTTTCGGAACGTTGTTGTCTGCTGCTGTTGTAAACAAATGTACTACTTCATGAATAGGAACATTATTCATTATCATTATTAGGTGATTCCAATACCTTCAGGATAATCTTCCCATTTTGCTATGTGCAAAATCCACTTGGGAAAACAATCATTACAGAAGTCAGAAAAGATAAGCTTCACAAGAGCGTGATCACTACTGTATGTGTCAGATAAAACGGACCACTTAAATTTAATGGCACATGGGCTACAAAATAACAAATCCTGTAGAAGCCACTACATGAGTTGGTGAACCGTCATTGGGCAGAATCAATTCCAAATTGGACCTAATCCTATCAATGCAGTTCTCTCTAGGGATGTAGGTGTTTGATCACCATGTATAGTGGTGGCCATTAAAATCTCCCACCAAAAGAGAGGCAGGCAAGAAATGATAAGGTCAATTAGTTTCATTTCAACAAATCATTAATTAGGTAGCAAAGGACAAAGAACAAATTCTACTTTTCTGTAGTGTAGTGATAATTATTGGTACTGCTTACAATGTATTCCTCAGATTGACAGACGTACCATACATGGATTTGTGGGTGAGTATTGCCACTCCCTCCTGCAGCAACAAAAAACTGAAAATCCCTTCAAACTAAATAAGTGGGAGTTGATGGAGAGATGAGTCTCTTACAGGCAAATAAGGGAGATGTACAAAAACCTTGAGATCTTTAATGTGACTTCTCACACCGTTAATGTTCCATTGTATCACACTGGAACATTATATTAATATTTGTAGCGATATTTTTGATGTAGTATTAATAAAAAATATAAAAATACTAATTAATTAGTTAAAATTATAATGGAATAGGACCTGAATTATATTTTCCATTTGCCTGGCTTGAATTACCACCAGTAGTTTAAGGGTGATGCATAACATAGCATCCTCAACAACTCAAACATCAGGTGATGCGACTAGGAAGACCCCTGAGGTAATTTTGGGAGGGGTTTGGTGATTCCGCCCAAAAGGATTTTGAGGGAACCTCTAATTTTTCATTTTTTTCTTTAACTTATTTACCTATTGACAGATTTTGAAGCCAACAATTTCATTGTTGGCTTTATTGTGCCAATATTCTTTTTTTTCTTAACTGTTTAAATGCTAGAGGCGAAATATTTACCATTGTCACAGGTCTGACTTTTGGAGCCTTATTTATCGAGCCAGAAGTAGATGAATTTACTTCTGGAGAAGTAGTCGAGGTTAATTTCGAAAGAAGGATGTTAACAGGAACAATTAAGGAGAAAATGACTAATAGTTGAGCCACCAGCTCCATTAGTAATTCAACTGTTTTGGTCAGCTCGTCAAGTTGGTACATGATGTTTTATTTGAAGCTGTAGCAGCAAAGAATTTTTCTGCAACTGCAGGTTTTGAAGCCTAAAATTTCTTTCTGGCCTAATTGAAAGATATTTTGTCTTTTGACATGATGGACAAAATAACATTCTCCTCCTTGTATCTGGTGCGGATGAAGTATTTAGCAAAGTGGTCACCACCACCACTATTCGGACATTTCACATCCTTCACAGTTGTGACCTTTCATTCCACATTGTTCGCATAACTCTGGCTTTGTGCAGATAGAACTCACATGTCCAGTATAAAATAAACACTACTAATATATATATTTTAATTTGGGAAACTCTGCACATATTTAAACATGTCAAAAAAATATATAGAAAACACAAAGCATCTATTGCACAAGACAAAAAACTAACGTAAATGGTAACACGTAGTCTATCACACGACGAGTATCTCATTGGAACTAATATAGCGGTTTTTATTTTGGTACTAATATTAGCCTTGAGCGAGGAGGGGTAGGTATTAGGTATGGGGTGCTCATAATCTCCCTACTCCGTTTCCCAGATCGATTGTTATAGGGACAGACTAAGCATTACCATTCTAGGGTTAATACACAAAACGTACATTTTTTAAAATTAAGAGTCCCATTGTGTAAGGTACTAACCACACTATATGACAGTCCAAGGATGACCCTCCATTGTAGTAAATGTGTTTAAACCATTGCAGTAAATTGATGTATAAAATTTATCCTTAGTATTCAGCTTCCTATTTAAATTTTGTGTTTTTATTTTCAGATATCTTCATTTTCAACAGCAGGAGGATGGTCTAAGAGGCAAAAAGTAGTATGTATAACTTTTTTAAACTATTCATTATAGATTTTTTTCATAGGTTTCCTTTAATTTTTTTTTGTATGTTATCAAAAATAACTAATAAAATGAAAAATTATTTCCTAAAATGAAACAACATTCATAATTTATAAAAAAAAAAAAAAAAAAAAAAAAAAAAAAAACTATCTCAGATGAAATGCTTTATAAATTTAATTTGTGAACCTTAAGTCTAGCATTATTTTTCCAAATGAACGAAATACAATTTTTCACAATGACTATTTGTTAAGACAACCTTGCATTCTCTAAGTCGTCATCCTGAGTTCTTACATGTACACATCTTAGCATGAACTGCAACAACTAATAAGATATTATTTTGGGATGTGCTGTATAATAACAAAACACAAAAATCAAAGCCAGTTGAAATAATTGTGAATTAATATGTTCAATTAATAAATATGTTATATAATACTATGTTAAATATTCAAAATTTATTCATGATCATTGATTTATTTCTACTTGCCATAAAGTGTTATCCACCTAGTGTAAGTAGTTTAATTGATCAAATATTTTTAAAAAGGAGGAATTACATCATGGATATAACAAAGGTGTAAATGAAGCTATTTCTACTTGCCATAAAGTGTTATCCACCTAGTGTAAGTAGTTTAATTGATCAAATATTTTTAAAAAGGAGGAATTACATCATGGATATAACAAAGGTGTAAATGAAGCTATTTCTACTTGCCATAAAGTGTTATCCACCTAGTGTAAGTAGTTTAATTGATCAAATATTTTTAAAAAGGAGGAATTACATCATGGATATAACAAAGGTGTAAATGAAGCTATTTCTACTTGCCATAAAGTGTTATCCACCTAGTGTAAGTAGTTTAATTGATCAAATATTTTTAAAAAGGAGGAATTACATCATGGATATAACAAAGGTGTAAATGAAGCTATTTCTACTTGCCATAAAGTGTTATCCAGCTAATGTAAGTAGTTTAATTTATCAAATATTTTTAAAAAGGAGGAATTACATCATGGATATAACAAAGGTGTAAATGAAGCTATTTCTACTTGCCATAAAGTGTTATCCACCTAGTGTAAGTAGTTTAATTGATCAAATATTTTTAAAAAGGAGGAATTACATCATGGATATAACAAAGGTGTAAATGAAGCTATTTCTACTTGCCATAAAGTGTTATCCAGCTAATGTAAGTAGTTTAATTTATCAAATATTTTTAAAAAGGAGGAATTACATCATGGATATAACAAAGGTGTAAATGAAGCTATTTCTACTTGTCATAAAGTGTTATCCAGCTAATGTAAGTAGTTTAATTGATCAAATATTTTTAAAAAGGAGGAATTACATCATGGATATAACAAAGGTGTAAATGAAGCTATTTCTACTTGCCATAAAGTGTTATCCACCTAGTGTAAGTAGTTTAATTGATCAAATATTTTTTAAAGGAGGAATTACATCATGGATATAACAAAGGTGTAAATGAAGCTATTTCTACTTGCCATAAAGTGTTATCCAGCTAATGTAAGTACAGTAGAACCCCTCAAACTCGACACAATGTGGACTTTAAGGTTGTCGAGTTTGGGGGTTGTCGAGTTTTAGGGAACTTTGGTATTTAATGGTTAGGTTTGCAACAAATACTCAAAATTATTTTAAATAACTGTACATTTATTGATTATCAATGATTAAACGTTTATTGCAAAAAAGTCCCTGCCTGACAACAAAAAAATTGTGTGTTCAATCACACATTAAAATTAAATTTATCGATCGGTCAAATGAGATTTAAAAAGTGTTGGCCTTGTACAATAGGTTTAGTAAACTAAAAAGACCTATCCTAATATGCTGTAATAAAATTTACAGTAAAGTCTACAGTAAATAACAGACAGTCCATTAAATATTTTTAAAGATTAAAACAATTTTATATATAAAAAAAAAAAAATACATTAGAGCAAAGTTAGCATTGTTTGAAAAAACGTTTGATTGATCTTTGTTTTTCATTTTCGACTGGACGTCTGGCAGCTTCATCTCGAAGTCGCCGAAGAAAAAGAATGTCCATACCAAACACAGTCCAATACAAATGCTATAAATTGAACTGCTGATCGCATATAATTAAGAGTCGGATCATTTTTCTCACATAGTTAAGACCTTTATTACAAAACTTGAATCATAGTTCTACGACGCTCCGTTGAATTGTTATGACAAAAGACTTGCCGCTTACTTTAATGGAATCGGTGCTAATGACCGGTAGCATCCGGGTGGTTAGGCGCTTGGGTTCACAACAATATGAATGTTTTGACAACAAATGTTTAGGGCTGTCCTGGTCTACCTGGACCTTTTATCTTTAACATATACAGTAGGATTAGAAAGTGGCTAGACAAAGGAGCATCCCTCACAGCTGTATAAACAAAAGTAACAAGCCTCAACCTCCGGGCATCTGGCAGGCGCATGTGGCGTAAAACAATGCAGTGAATGACCTTGGAAATCCCATGCTCCTTGTCACTGGCCCTGTCGAGTTTGACGGAATGTCGAGTTTGAGGGGGTCGAGTTTGAGGGGTTCTACTGTAGTTTAATTTATCAAATCTTTTTAAAAGGAGGAATTACATCATGGATATAACAAAGGTGTAAATGAAGCTATTTCTACTTGCCATAAAGTGTTATCCACCTAGTGTAAGTAGTTTAATTGATCAAATATTTTTAAAAAGGAAGGAATTACATCATGGATATAACAAAGGTGTAAATGAAGCTATTTCTACTTGCCATAAAGTGTTATCCAGCTAATGTAAGTAGTTTAATTGATCAAATATTTTTAAAAAGGAGGAATTACATCATGGATATAACAAAGGTGTAAATGAAGCTATTTCTACTTGCCATAAAGTGTTATCCAGCTAATGTAAGTAGTTTAATTGATCAAATATTTTTAAAAAGGAGGAATTACATCATGGATATAACAAAGGTGTAAATGAAGCTATTTCTACTTGCCATAAAGTGTTATCCACCTAGTGTAAGTAGTTTAATTGATCAAATATTTTTAAAAAGGAGGAATTACATCATGGATATAACAAAGGTGTAAATGAAGCTATTTCTACTTGCCATAAAGTGTTATCCACCTAGTGTAAGTAGTTTAATTGATCAAATATTTTTAAAAAGGAGGAATTACATCATGGATATAACAAAGGTGTAAATGAAGCTATTTCTACTTGTCATAAAGTGTTATCCAGCTAATGTAAGTAGTTTAATTGATCAAATATTTTTAAAAAGGAGGATAATCTTGGTACACCACACCGTCTCTGGAAAGACTCATATAATGGACGTATGTGTTTAAATGGAATAGTCTACTCACCTGGTGAGTCATCTTAAATTATTAGATGAACTGATTTTAATGACCCTATTTTTTAAAAGTTTGATTAGTTTTTGTTATACCTAAACTCAATATCTTGACTTTACATCAAGCGATTTTAGGCTACAATAACCCTTTGACACAAGTGTAATAAGTTATAATAAAAAATAACGTATAATAGAATTTAATAGCCAACTATTTCAAACATATAACATAATAATTTCTCTATATTTGTATAACTTTCTCTATATAACTTATTTGTATAAAAAATGAATATAAAAATGAAAAACACTGAAAATAGGTTGTAATAAACCGAACTATAAACTGTTTTCCATTTCTATTTTCATTTCATTTTATGTTTTATACAGATAAGTTAAATAAAGAAGTCTTTTGATATTTATGATAATATATAATCTACTCTCTGAAACTTGTAGTATTGTTTCTAAACAGGTTAACAGGTAATTGATTGTTTGTTCTAGAATAATTTTATTATTAATCAAAAGTACCATTCATCTTGTTATAACATATTTTATGTAAGTTATCTCTTAGCCTCGTAATTAACTTATTTAAATTTGTAGCATTTTGGTTCAAAATTTCAATACCAATATAAAAAAATAAAACCCAAAATGCAATTTAAAATAATGTTTTATTCAAGCCTTGAGGAAATGTAAAACTAATTATATATAAATAAATTTAAAATCAGAAACTATAATCTACACATTTTCTTGGCTCAATGATTGAACACAACTCTGGTAGTTAGGTTAGGTTTAAGTTTATGGCAAAAAAAATGCAATCCCTTTGCTTCTAGTTCTAACGGAAAGTGTATAGAGAAAGAGGAATAACTACAATGTAATTTTTTTTCTGTATAGCTATTTGCCAGTCTTGGTGCCTTTACTGGTGGTGCTGGTGCTTTGTTGTTTGCATTGGACCAGTCTGTGAAGGCTTCTGAATTAGAATTACACCCTCCGAAACAACCTTGGAGCCATTCAGGATATTTTAGCTCATTAGATCATGCCAGGTAATAATATTGGACTTAAGACATGAAATGATACAGAGAAATGCCCCCAACTCTGATATTCCTATTGTGTATTCTGCCCGGCTTAGTTTTTAGTAGTGGAGAGGAGCCAATAACCAAGCTATATTACATAAACTAAATATATGATAACTGAATAATAATAGTGTCATGGTTTGTTGTGATGTTAACCCAACCATTTGTTCTTTTAATCTACTTTTGTGCCTAAACAGAAATGATGTCAGTTTTTATGGCAGTTGTTTCACTTATTTTCGAGACATCATCTTGAACACAAGTAGTTTTTTGCCTCTCCGAGACGGGGAAAGATTAGGTACCAGGAATGTGTGGGACTCCTGGTTCATCCAGATTACCCTTTTTTATGACCTTCCAGATGTTTTAAAGCTCTTCATGTGACTGCCTTGCAGCATTTAAACTTCACGAAGAGCAAGTATCTTTATCAACACCAGTCTAGATCTTCTTCGACCACCTGATTCTTTTTTCCATCAGGATGTTTTGAACACAGCATACCACTTATCCACCTAATCCATTAGCATTTTTAACATATTTGTAGGTGGATAAGTGCATGCCTAGTTCTTGAGAATGATTTTCTCTTTCGAGCTGCCATCCTTCAATCACAAAGTGTGTGCAAGCAATGGCAGTAGTAGCACTTGGCTTAATCAAATATTTTGAACCTCTTCAAGTAGGCTTTAAAATTACATGCCCTTCTAGATCAGGGATCAATTTGTGTATCTAGCTGCCTGTCTAATCCGAGTCCTATCTCACCGACTACCTCTGCAATACTCTTAATCGTCCCATTGTCTTATTATTTTTCTTTAATTGGTGATATTGACATTTATAAAAGTATTTCGAAGACTTCAGTCCTTTCTAGAGCCAACAAATCTACAGAAATCTCACATGCCAATACTAGGTCAACACTTTCATACCATCCATTAGGCCGAGATAATCCTCAAATCTACCTTTCACTGTATTTATGACATTTTACTCCTTACCGTCTTTCCTTTTCATCAATAGCCATCACAGACACACTGCACGTAGCATTTTAAACTGTACCAATGTAGAAAGGAGCCTACAAGTAAATAGTTTATGTTGAGTATGAAACATACTTATAATATTATAGTCTTATTATAACCTTATACATGTTTTTTTTTAAGTAGCCAGTTCGACAACTGCTAAACCACAAAAGATTGGATTAACTGGAGTATTCAGTTTGTGGAAAACATATAGCAGTATAGGGAATTATTTTTGTCCCATTGGTGAAGTACGAAAATATCACCCTTCCTTCTTATGAAAGAGCATAAAAAATTTTTTTATATATATAATTGGACTGTTGGGTTCTCTTAAAGAAAAAAAAAAAAACGAGAGTGTTGTAGTTAAAAATGATTCCTCTTATAAAATTTCCCTATTAGTATTATATTAATCATTAAAAATTATTTATATGAGAAAAGTATTATGTTAGTACTGCTACATTAGTTTAAATGAAAAAATAAACAACTAAACCTATCACTAAACAACTAATTATGATACTTATCATAAGTGTTTTTTACAACAATTTGAGGCTGAGTTCTGTAACTTATAACATCTGTTCAAAATGTTCACCATTTTTCTACATACATTAGTACAATCTGTTTGAAATTAACTCCTAATATTGTGGAATGTCTCTTTAGGGATAGCACAGCACTCTGTGTTTATTCTATTTCTGAGCTCCTCTAAAGTGGCTCTGACAGTGTCTTATACATAACCAATTTAAGATGTCTCCATAAAATAAACAAATCTAATGGTGTCAAATCTGGCGGGCCATTCAATTGGTTTCTTCTTTCTATCCACCTATCAGGAAAGTTATCATGTACCCAATTTCAAACAATTAAACTGTAATGAGAAGGAGCACCATCTTGTTGGAAAGGAACAAGATCTTCATCAAACTCCAAATTATCATATTCTTCCTTGCTATTTTCAACTAACTCAGTTATCAATGAGTTTATGAACTCCTCAAATAAATTAAGATAAATATCACTAATTAAATTTTCATTAAACAACAGAGGGTTTAAAATACCAAATATTCCAATCCATACTTTTATTTCTGTGGTGTTTGCAAAATATAGTCTTCAACCAAAACATATGCATTTTCATCCGACCAATACTGACAATTGTGTTTGTTGACAAACCCATTTAAATAAAATGTACATTCATCTGAAAAACAAGTATGTTTTATAAATTTGGATTTTGTGTTTTTACATCAGTCATTTCCTCATAAAATTGTACTCTCCTATCAACGTCATCTTCATGTAGTTCATGTAAAATTTCCCTTTTGTATAGATGAAATATATGAACTTTTAACACTTTGTGTATAGAACTTAGATTTACAGACAATCCAGTATTTGCTGCAACTTTTAATGATGTCATTGGATTAGCTGTGAAGTTTTTTAGCATTTCAATTTTAGTTAGCTTGTCATACTCTGTTACCGCTCCTATTCTTGTTAGCTATCGAACCAATATTGGTGAATTTAGTAACCATTTTCTGGTAATAGGAGTAGACCACATTTCTATCAGGATGTCTTTCATTAAATATTCTACCAGTTTCCCGAGCGCTCTCAGTATATCCATAAATAAAAATTATTTCGACTCTTTCCTGTAGAGTCTATAAAATTTTCATATTTTTTATCTTTAAATTGTTAACAAATTATAGACAATCAGAAAAGTAACACAACTTCACTGTAAAGTAGATAGCACGACAGAACACACTTGGATATCACTAAACTAAGTATCATTCACCAATTAATGCGTTAGTTGTCTACACTGGACAACTATCTTCTTATCAGAGTATCATTGCAAGCATATTCTTGTCTGTTGTAGCCCATTCTCTTCATTACTGCTAACCTTTGTTTATGGTACTTTAGTTGTTTACTACCTTTCTAAGTAGTAAAGAGTAAATAATGGGAAATGCAATCATAGAAAACAAGGTGTGTGTATATATTAGTATGTGTGTATACAATACTAATTAAATTTTTTGTCATTACTAAAAAATCAGCTGTCTGATTAAATTATTACTTTTTATTAACAAAATGTTTCTTTTTTATGTTCTTTTATATGAGGTGTCATAAGAGGTATGTTCCCATTGAAGATTTTAAAAGTGGGGGGGGGTGGAGGATGGTGTTTTTGCAGTTCACCAATAAGACAGAAATACTTTCCCCTAAATTGCTATAAGTTTCCTGCAAACTGAATATTGACATCTTTTGTTATTTAGATACCGAACTGGCTACTTTAAAAAAAAACCCTGTATATTATTTTATATTTCAGTTTTAGGTAATAAACATTTCTAATTAAATAGCATAATTTACAATTGTTTAACAATATTTGTTATATGTTTTTAAATATAGTACACAGCACAAAAACAAAATAAAAATTAGATAGACATATGTGACTATATAAAAAATAGTTAAAACTATTACAAATTATGCAAAATAATTTAAATTTTTTATTACCAGAAATTTTAACACTTTCCATGAAGGAGGGGTGGCAAGAAGCTGTTTATTTATACTCCTGTTTTTACAAACTTTTTTAATATGGTGGATAAATCACTGAAAAATTTGATTTGATAATAAGATTTTGGAGGTTGTAGAAAATTTTATTCCCAACTGTATGAGTTATTTTATTCCTAGCAAATTATTTTATAAAACCAACAAAAAAGCTATTTTGTAGAATTATACACACTCTTAAATGCCCTAGACACAAACAGGTTATAATTGATTCAGAAGTTATTCCAGCTTATGGTATTTTTGTCTGAACTTTTTCTTAAAAAGACTGGACTACTAATAAAAATTAAAATTTCTTGTAAATTATTGATAATTTATTAGTTATTGAATTTTTAATTTGTGTCAATAATCTAATGAAACTCTTTGAAAGTGAGACAGAACAGAAAATTTTGTTTAGAGATTATTAAATGTTTATGTGTTTAGTCGTTAGTTTGTTTGATTTGCGAGAAAAACAAAATTTTATTTTGATTTCTATTTTGGCAGCATTCGCCGTGGTTACGAAGTATACAAACAAGTCTGTGCTGCTTGCCATAGTCTAAGATTTATTGCTTTCCGTAATCTTGTTGGTGTCACCCACACGGAGGAAGAAGCCAAGGCTGAAGCTGAAGATCAAATGGTAAGGTTAGATTCTTTAATTAATCAGATTTGTAATTCAGAATTTTTTATTCCTGTTTCAAAGATTTATTTAAGAGTACAATGGCTTTAAAAAATAGTTCAGAATTACACAATTTCTCATTTGTATTCCTTATAAATTTAAAATGGCATTATTATGATATTTTGTTATCATAGGATTTTATTTTATTTTTAGGATAGGTTTTGTCACTAGTTTTGGTGTAACTTAAAAAAAATTAAAATGTCAAAAGGGTGACTTCACAAATTTCAACTTAAATTATAGGCTACATTTTATATGTAACTGTTTTTTTGGGGTTTGTCTGTAACTGAATGTGATTTTGTTTCCAGTTTATATCCTAACTTAAACCAAAATTTAAAATGGCTGCACCGATAATTATTGAAATACACCTAATTTTTTTATTGAAAGTAGAATGTTGTTTAAGATGGCAACTCATTTTATTGTAACAGATTGAAGATGGACCCAATGAAGAAGGCAAATACTTTAAACGTCCAGGGAAACTATCTGACTACTTCCCGTCTCCATATCCTAACGAGGAAGCTGCAAGAGCCGCTAACAATGGAGCGTATCCTCCAGATCTGAGTTATATTGTCAGTGGTCGTCATGGTGGTGAGGTGAGAAAAACATGACCAATACTATAATGTAACGTAAGATATATTCATTTATCGCTTAAATGCTATGTAATGCAATTGGTTTAATTATATTTACTATCTTACAATACTTTGTCCATTATGTATTGTAGTCACTATTGCTGAGTATGCAAGCAAATCGTCATTGTTTATAATACCAATAAGTGTGGATATACATACCGCTCCATTTCAACCTTTTCACCAAGAGCATATCATCACTCAATCCTATCTGTTTCGCTTTGGACTTGCTGAGTCACCCCTGTACCTAGTATGTCAGGTGCAAGAAGAGATACTTCAACACATTCTCCTTCGGTGTCCAATAACAATTGAAGCTGGAGAGGAGTTGAAATTGAGACTCAAATGAATTCTGATTGACCCTAACCATTGGAAACTGGCTAGCTGTGTGTATGAGAGACATCATGGTAGATGCTAGATGCATTAACCCTCCAACCGGCAATGTTAATTGTCTTGAAAATTCTTCGTTTGTTTAAAAATTAATAAAATATATTATTTGTATACAAAACCTAACTTATAAGACATCATTTTTCTCAGGAAGATGCATAGAATTCATCTATGTAATAAAAAATTTTTTTTGAAACAGTTTTGGAGTAAGTATGTTAGATGTCAAAAATGATATTAACTTTTTTTCAGAAAAATCTGTATAACCCAAAATCAATAGCTTACTACCTTTTTCTAAGATACACAAAAGTTTTGTGTAATATTTTTGAATATATTTAGGAAAAAAAAGAAAAAATGTTACATTTTAACCCTTTAAGGACCAGACTTATTTTTAGGAATTTTAGGAGCATTATGTTTTCCGCCATATTGGTTCTAATTTATACTATGTAAAAAAGACCACGCCTAAAATAGCGTTTTTGTAGACGTTTAGAAAAAAAATCGTAGAATCATTTAGAAACAAGATATTAAAATAATTTTGGTGTCATTTTCTTTGTATTTAATTGCTCTAATTGACTAAAACACAAAATATTTATTTAAAAGCAAATGAAAAGATAATTTTTTTAATTTTATAAATTTTTATTTTTTTAATTTTAGATTTTAATGTGTGACATAGAATATCTCAAAAACTGAAAATAATTTATATGTGGTAAACCTAATTTTTTTATTTATTATACATTGAACTATAAAAATGCCAATTTTAAAACAATTATAATGAAAAATGAACATTTTAGGGACAAAAAACCGTGATAGCCTACAACCTATAAATGATTTAAAATTTTAAGAGCACTTATGTTTAGAAAAACACTGAGAGTGGCATCCTTCTTTGCATCTGGAACAAATTGTTCTTGATCTTTTTCTTTTCCTTTCTTTTTGTGAGTGTCCTCCTTTCTCTGAGCAAATCCAGCAAGTTTTTTCTTTTTTTTCTGGTAGTTTTTCTAGTTTTCGAATATGATTACTTTTGCATGTATTTCTTTGTTGTTCTGTTATCCAAGAATCCTCAACTGTTTGTACTATTGAGACCATAAATTGAAATCTGTCTAAAGGCTTGATATTTTTTTGAATACACGTAGATTGATACAAAATGTAGGAATTCAGCAGCATCCTATGAAAAAGGTTGAAAGTAACTTTTTTCCAGTATTTTACTGTCCTTCGCTCATCAAGATAAGAATAAAGCATCATATCGAATGCATCTACTCCACCCATGTAGTTGTTGTAATCAGAAATTACAGATGGCTTTTCTTTACTTATTATCATACCTCGTCTTTTTTTTATAACTTGTACATTTTTAACTTTAGTTTTCGATGAAAGTAGCATAACAGGGTTTTTCTGAGTTTTTTTCTCTCGGTAGGCCATAAGCACCAAGTTCCCTTTTTTTTATACATGTTTTCACCTTCTTTGAACTTCTTTTTAATGTCATCTGGAAGTCCTTTCTTATTTCTTCGAATAGTTCCTGTTACAAATGTTTCTTGCGAGTAAAGCCATTCCGTTAAAGGAATGCTAGTGAAAAAGTTATCAATGAATACATGATACCCTTTTTTAAAATAATTACAAGCCAATAGAAGTTTTTTAACAACAGTGTAGGCTAGACCAAATTGTTTTAAACTATCCCGGTCTTCTGTTGATTTAGCTCCTTTATAGCAAAATAGTTGCAAACAATATTTTGATACGGCATCACACAAAACCCAAAACTTAATTCCCCAACGATGATGGTGTTTATTAGGTAAATATTGCATTAGGCTTGTTTGACTCTTTGTCCCTACCAAGCTTTCATCAATGGATATTTGTTGGTTGGCTTTATAGTAATATTTAAATAATTGATTACAATGATTAACTACAGGCTGGAATTTTTGACAAGGATCATACCCAGGTTCATTACTATTAGGCAATTTGCTGTTGTCGACTATGTGAAAGAAGGAAAGAATATTTTCAAATCTTGTACGTGAAAACATTTTTCTAAACCATGGGATGGATTGACAATCATTTACAGTCCAGTAAGATTTTATAGTTGGTTTATTGTTTAGTCCCATGTTAAAAATCACTACAATAAAAGCCATCATTTCAGAACTTGTTACTGGTATCCATGATCGCAAGCGGCTATGAGGTGACATAGTAATTTTAGAAATAATTTGAGTTGCATATCTGTTAGTTTCTGTGACCAAAAGATTGATTAAAGCTTCTGTGAAAAATATTTTTTAAAAATCCAATGGTGTTATGACTGAAGAAGGGATGTGTATCGGACCTGGTGTTTCATGAAAATCAAATTTATGCACAAAATTGGGTGGACATGCCTCATTTACATTTTCCCAATCACTGTCATCTGCATCTTCATTATTACTGTTTTCACTATCACTTAGAACCTGCCTTCTAGCAATAGGCCTAGTCATGGATTTTTTTTGTGTATTAGGCCTAACCTGAAAACTAATTTCACTTTCATCTGAACTGTCACTACTCAAATTTTCTGGAAATAGTAATGCTGATGTTGATTGATCGTCAGGATAGTATGTTTTGTCCAAGTCAGAATCGTCACTGTTGAAAAAATCTGGTAATTTATTTATATCATCGTCAGAGTCTGTCAATGCAAGTTCACGGTCTATTTCACTTGTCCTAGCCAATTCGTCATCACTCATTGTCACAATTGTCACTCATACACAATAAACAATAAAACTACACTAATTAACTAATTAACAGATAAAATTAACTTAAAATAGTACAACACGAAAATACAAAATAAATAACAACTTCAAAAGCTAACACGACTGTCTCAACTAAGAATGTAAACAAACAGCATATCTGTTTGACTACGTTACAATGCAGCCTTGATTTCGTCATTTTATATAAAGTTAACTTGTAATAATATTAGAATAGACTAGCTGCTTTAGGGTGTTTTTATAAACATTATTTAAAATATATATTTATACCAATTAATTTCTTGATTATTATTATTGTAAACACGTTAAAATAATAAAAACAAAAGCGGACGATAGATCGTCCGCTCGGTCTTTTTCGCATATTTACGTGCGGTCGATGGATCGTCCGCTCGGTCTTTTTCGCATCGTATGTGCGGACGATAGATCGTCCGCACGGTCCCTAAAGGGTTAAAAATTTTAAAAAATATTTTACGAAAAAACTGAATTTTCTCTTTATTTTTTCCAAAAAACAAAAAAATAGTAAAATATATTTTATACAGAACTTCTATATATCATTATGTCCAGAAAGGTGCATAGAATTTAGTTGTGTAGTGCAAAAAAATTTTACATGTATCACATTTGGAGTTTTTTGGTCAAATACCAAAAAATCGAGAGTAACGGAGAGTAAAATTTCACAGAAATGGTAATCAAAAACGTACTAATACATTTTTTGCAATTTTTTCAACCATTACTTGAGATTTCTAAAATATTTGTGAATATATTTAGGGGAAAAAAATAATAATATGTTACATTTTCTAAATAAAAACAACGATTTTGACTAAAAAGTGATACTCTGACGGTTGAGGTTAGGTTTGTAACCTCCACAATTTAGCCTCACTAGTAACAATCTGAAGATAGGCCAAAGACAAAATCATTGTATTTTACTAAGAAAATATATACTTTACAAAGAATAACACACATATTCACTTTTATAATCATATAAAACACTAAAAATAAGAAAATATGCATATAGGCTAGACTTACAATATTGGCCTAGGTTATCCCAAATATGAACCGTTCAAAAACTAAACTATCACTCAAAAACATAAACTTTAGATATAAAAACACATATATTGTAACTTGTATACACAATTTGTATACACAAACCTTCAAAATAACAAATATCTAACCCCAAAACAATTTGCGCTACGTCATTTGTTACAGTTTTTACGTTGCACATTTGCCTATGTTCCGAGATCAAAACAAAGCCTTCTTAGAGTTCTAAGTAAATATCAAGAGGTACCAACTTATAGAATGGAATTTCCCCTACAACATAGTGTAAAGAACAAGTCCTTTTTCTAACAAGATAAATGAATTTCGTCTTTTCGTAAAAAGCATCGAATGCCAAATGAATTTCGTGTCGTCAGGTTTGTTCTATGTTCAAGTACGAATATCTCTGGATCTGTTGGACGCAGAATAATTTGTAATCTACGGTTAGAAAGAGAAACATGTGATCTATATAACAGAGTTTTAGTTGACTTAAATGACAGAAAAATAGAGTTGTAATCGTGCCAGGAAAAATGGAGCCGCGCTATACGAAAAGGCGCAGAGTTGAAATTTACGATTTTACGCTACAAAAATACGTGAACTTCACCAATTTTTGGAATATTATTTATAACGTTTTGTGGTATTTTTTTTCATGATATGCATCTACGGAACATTAGCTTTCCAACGGTATTTTATTTATTGTGATGGGACAATTTTAAGTGGGCGTAACGTTGAATGGCAAAATACGTGATTAAGAGTTGAATGATTAAGAGGTGAAATCACTTGGGAGCACGTGGGTGACCTACTGTAGGTCGCCGTGCCGGTTGCAGGGTTAAGTAAGAAGTAAGTAAGTGTGGCTATAAAAAACCGGTAAAGTTTGTTATTCAACAAATTACACTATGGACAATTATACCTTTAAAGTCCTCTCCTTAATCTTTATACTGATCCATCCGAATCATCCACTGTTGGAAGTAATGATACATATCATAGATTCTTCATCAGGTCTGTGCCTTTTTAACTGCATCTACAGACTTCTTTTAATGGGAGTCCTAATATTGAGAAACAAAAAAGTCACATGGACGGTTAGGTTCGTCTGATGAATAAGGGTGGTTGTTTTCAACACAGGAATTTTGTACTTTACCAAAACATCTTATTAAATAGCTGGTGTCATGTGCCAATGCCATCTTACCAGTATATTTTCTTAGTGTAGTGAATTCATGAGCCATTTTTCTATGTTTCAGGTACTTTTTTTTTTTTTCATTTGTTAATGTCAAGACTTATTAATCTGATTTACAGTTTGACCTTCAGACAACATTGACAATCTATTTGATATCAAAATACTATCTTCATTACTTTGAATTTGGACTTGTTCATCTGTGTTTTCTTATGGCTTGTCCGAGAGTCTTCCACTGAATTAGGATTTGTTGCTGGGTAATAGTGAAACATCATCTTTTATCATACCGTGTTACATTTTGTAAAAAGTTGGGATCATTATCAATTTTTTTGAGGTTGTTAGAAAAAATGTTCAAGTGAATTTCCATCTACTCAGTAGTGAGGCGTCTCGAAACTATCTTCTAGCACATTTTTTTTTAATGTCAAATTTTTGTGTAACATCTGTTAAACAGTTTCATTATCAATGTTCACCAATGCAGCAACTTAAATGATCGGTCAACGAGTTATGGAAAACCTATTCTCTAATCAATTTTCTTTTCTTTTTAAAGTGTGTAAACTAATTGAAAACTTAAGAATGTGATTAACACTCCTTTAACAAGAGGTATGAATCTGTAAGGAATTTCACATTAACAGGTTGCTCCACATTAATATTTGGAGAGGAGAGCTGGTCATTGGACATTGGTCCCACCCTAGTGATAGGAAAGTGATGAAAAAAAATTAGTCCGTTTATATTATAGCCATACCTCATAGAATTGTTGGCCCTATACTTTGGAGGTGGAAGTATAGTATTAAGAATTGGTAAATATACACAAATTTATCTAAGGTGTCCAAATGGCAAGGCCGAAGACTATGACTGTGCATCGAAAACTATGATCTTATCATTTATAAATATACTTTTCAATAGTATCTAGGTCTTTAAGTTATTGTGTTAAATTAGGGTATTATTTGTCGATAATGAAACTAATGAAAAAGTAGATTATTTTGAAATTTGGTAATGAGTAACAAGGTAGTTGCATATTTGACTATGGGTAACAAATCTGTAGATTCTGTATATTTTTTATGGTAGTATGGTTTTAAGAATTGGTAAATATGCACAAATTCATCAAAAGTGTTACCGGTACCATAAAAGCTATTACAAGTGTCCAAATGGCAAGGCCCAGGACTATGACTGAACATCTAAAACTATAATCTTATCATTTAGAAATATATTTTTCAATAGTATCTAGGTCTTTAATTGTGTTAAGATCAGGGTAACTGTCGATAATGAAACTAATGAAAAAGTAGATTATTTTGAAGTTTGGTAATGAAGTAACGAGGTAGTTGGATATTTTATTAATGGGTAACGAATCTGTGAGATTGTGTATATTTTTAGTAGTCCTGGACACTACATATTGATACCAAGTAGTGTATGCCTCATCTGTGAGATCCATAATATTCTCGAGGAATCGATTAGGATAATGATCCCGAATAGTGCATGGCGTGTAGGTTATCTCTATGAAATTTCCCATGGTCGTATATCTTTTTCAAAACTGTTTATACTTTATAGTCATGCTGTTCAGTGTTTGTTCACGTCATACAAAGGAAAGAATAAGTTTTGTTATATTTTACAGTATATTTTAAGAAGTCGAATAACTGTGTTGATAACGTTAGTGCTTTTTATTATGTTGCTTTGTGATAAAGGATTGTAATTTATGTATTGGTCTTCTGAACTGATTTCGATGAAGATAAAAGGGAAGAGGCTAACATGTCATGTGATCATATGTACATTCATGGTTTTTAAAACTTAACAGTTCATCAAGTATAAAGCAATTAATTAAATTGGGCTAATTTATCAATCTACATATATCAAAAAGTCAATCATACAAGCATCAATTTATCATAAACCTATGTTTTTTAGGAAAATATAATATTTGTGTGATATTTTTACCTCATTTTTGCAAGATGCCTCCAAAACTAATTTAATCAATTGTGGTTGAACAATAGTTATTTTAATTATTAGTTAACCCTAGGGGCGGCATGGTTAATTTTCTTGACAATTCTTCGTTTGTTAAAAAAATTAATAAAAAATATTATTTTTATACAAAACCAAACTTATAAGACATTATTTTTCTCAGAAAGATGCATAGAATTCATCTATGTAATAAAAAAAAATTCCTTTTTTCGTAAAACAATTTTTTTTGAAAATGTAACAAATTAATTTTTTTTCTAAATATATTCACAAATATTATAGAAAACTTTTATATATCTTGAAAAAAGGTGGTAAGCTATTGATTTTGGATGATACAGGTTTTTCTGAAAAATGTTAACTTCATTTTTTGACACCTAACATACTTACTCCAAAACCGTTTCATATATATATATATATATATATATATATATATATATATATTTGATAAATTCTACGCATTTTTCTGAGAAAAATGATATCCTACAAGTTAGGTTTTGCATAAAATTATTATTTTTTATGAATTGTTTAAGAAAACAAAACCTTTAACATGTGCCAGTTCAAAGGGTTAAGTTTGTCTTTTGTGAAAAGATTTACCCAATATCAATGGATGGGCTATGTGTCAATTTAAAAAGTATGCAGAGCCTAAGAACTTTTTGAAAACTGATGATAGTGATCAAGAAATTTTTTATAGTTGAACATGCCGTTTACATGCTGTTCATGGGGCTTATAAAGCAGTACATAACAAAACTGGTTGGTGTATTGATAAATTTTAAAGATCCATTTATTATTTATTCACCACCTTGTTAGGCATACTGATGTTTGTCAGATTACTGGTTGATCAATATTTCAAGCTTAATCTGGGGTTAAAATATCCAAAGTTTGCTTTATTTCTTATGAAGAATTGGTGTTTACCTTTGTTTTTTAATTTGTTTACCAATAACCCTTTCGCTCCCAGACATTTTTTACAGCTGTCTGTACAGAATCCTAGGGTTATTATTGTAATATTTGCATAGAATCCCAGACCTAATTTAAAACTTTTGCATAGTTTTGTTAAAAAATCCATAACTCATTTATTTATTAATCAATTCTTAAGATTTTGTTGTTGTTTAGTTTGTAATTAACTACTCTAAAACATCAAGTATTGTATGAATATATAATAATGCATAAAATATATTGTAAAATAAAAATTACTTGCCCAAAAAGTTTTTTTGAAATTTTTTTCTTCAAGTGCAGAGGAAAGAGATGCCAAAAAAAATCCTGGGGCCATTATGTATATACATATTATTAAAATCCATTAAAAAATGAACACACACACACACACACACACACACACACACACACACACACACACACACACACACACACACACACACACACACACACCAAATTTCATTGAATTATTTTGATAAACAGCACAGTAAGAACTTTTTTTGTAAATTAACACATTTTCGATTTTTTGCTGAGGGCTTCATCAACTTATATTAGAATGTAATTTACAATCCAACACAGTTTTTAGCACTATTTCCAAATATTTACACAAAACAAGTTTTTCAATTATAACAAGAGTTTTATTTTAATACAAAAACACCTAACCTAAATATTAGGCTATCTAAAATAACTAGCCTAAACAGAATAAAAATGTTGGAAATCAAATAGTACTAGCATTTGTGTTCTGGATAAATACTTTGTATGCAGACCTTTTTTGCACTTTGTACTACAACGGAAAAACTTGCAATGTAGTTTTTTGGTGCAAGTTAGGAAGCATGTGATTTCCCTTAAATTACTTATCACGCACTATCCTCAAACCTTGAAAGAAGAAAATGTTTTTCTTTTCTTTCCAGATCTGTTTACGCGAGCAAAAGAATAGATTGTCAATTTCCCTGGAAGTATGGGCTTTGTAAGACTTTGTCTCGCCGAAAACTGACCAATCTCTTCAACAGTTAAGCGTAAACCTAACTATCGGAACCCCCTTTATTTAAAATCTTCCAGTTATATATTTAATTTTTCATCCCTAGCTCAGGGAGAACGCGAACAAATTTTTGAATTTTTTATTTCAAGTAATGAGTTCTTAAAGTACTATGTTTAAATACTATATCCTACCTTTATGGTTCCATGTAGTGATCATAACCTATAATTCCATGTCTGTGTGTGGATAATTAATTAATTAAAACTGCTCAAGCCTTTAAACTGAATTTAATGACACTAACTTTTTCTTTAAATCAAAACATCTTTAAATATTTTTTCTTTCGAAAACTTTTTACAAATTTAACACAAAAATAACATTTTACAAAATCACAAATTATAATATCTACGAGCAGAAAAGACTTATTTTGAAATTAAAATTTCTTCTGATTAACCAATTTCTCAGTTTACTTTCTTGCAACTGGTTATCAGACTATTATGTATTATTATATTTCTTTTCTGTTTACAACAATTGTTAATTTGAAACTTAATAAAAATTTTAAATCCACACACTTAATTTAACTTATCCTAAACATGGTTATTTTAAACTAAACAGAGATATTAAAAGTAAAGAATTCCCAGGAGATTTGTTTGGTAATTATTTATAACAAAAAATTTAATAACTGACTTTGATGTAATTTCTTTTTTAAATTTCACTTTTTAACTGATGATAATTTTTGTTGAATTGGTCAAACCTGGATTTTGAAGAATGTTTTGAGAAGCTCTCTGGTGACTCGATCTTTGCCGTTAATAACAATGTCCTGTAGCCATTTGTTTCATTGATCTGTGTTGCGTGTTGGTTGAGATTAGATGGAATTTCTCATTTAACTGCACTATTGCACTATACACACACTACACAAACCACCTTCACCATTAGGCTTTTTACTTGCCTTTTTTCATTAAAATTTTTCTTCACCTTTTAATAATATACTAACTTTTTACATTTTTTACAATTTATGGATTTAAACTCATCCACGTCGACAGGCATAGGTTACCCTGGCTCGACACTTCAGAAATTTTTTACCAAGACCCTTCTAAGAGGATATGCTACTCTATTTATAGCCAAAATATTCCCTTTCTTCATACCAATTTATTTCCCTCTCATGGTATGTGGGAATTTTATGTTATTTTGTAATTGTTTTGGTTTTTTATACTTAATTTAATATGTGAGTGTTTCTCAATCCTGTGTGCACACATTTAGATTCTTTCCCATCTGACGTCAGGATCTCTGGACCTTGTTCGATTGCCGTTTCAAGCCTGCCTTTGTAAAATTCCCCATTGTTTTCTTTAATTTCTTTATAACTTCTTTTCCCTTTGCCTCTCTCGTTTTTTAATTAATACCTTCCATAGGCGATCTTTTGAGGTGTCGTTTCCAGCCTGAGTGATGCTCGTACTCCGCTTCGTGCTTGCGTAGTCACGTGTCAAAGTTTTGCATTATTTCTAATTTTTACTTTCATTGTTTTTAACACTTTTTTCTTAAGATTTCAGTATTACGTAGCGCACTTGTGATAAGTTTCATGGCCGCGAAAGAATTTTTGTCCGCATTCTTTTCCACTACGTAATTCACACTTTTATTCACACCTTTTGGATTTTTGATTATTTACGAAACAAATTCCTCGAAATTTACATATATTGTTTAACATATTTATTTATTGTCTTGCTTGAAAGTTTTAACTCTTCAATTGTTTTAGGTTTCACGTTAAGGTGTGAAATCATTTCACGTTAAGGTGTGAAATCTTTATCTTTTAGAATTTTATTTAGATTTCACTTTTTATTTTTATTACTATTAAAACTTTATTATTTAACTTACTTGTATTCCTTATTTCATTAAATTTTATTTTATCCTAGCTTTTATTCAACTGTGAACTTTGTCACTTTACTAAAACTTTTTATATATTGCTATAATCAATTTTTCTCTCAGAACAATTTATCCTTATTTTTCTTTTTTATTTACAAAAAACATTTATTATTAAAATTTGGATGCATTTTAAAATTTTTCCGATTTTGGTTCCTTGCGTAAGTTGGTCTATGTCAAATTCTACAAAATACTCGTAACAGATCTGAATTTCATACTATTTGTACTACAATTATATATCTTTAAACATAATATTTCGTATTTTCCAAACCTCATCAAATCTGAATTTCAACATTTCAATCTAGCATGGTTAGAAATTGCTGCTTTAACATGTAGGTCAATCTGGATTTTGCCCCCAAGGCTAGTCTCCCACATTAAAACAGCCAACTATTCTACAACTACATTTAATTCCATTGAGATGGAAATTTCCGATTTTTTGTCTTTTTTTCAAAAATCTGCCCCTCATTGAATGAAATTGCAGTACATATAAAAGTTGATTTTTGTACATAAAAAAAAACTAAACTATTAAATTATTTATACATAAACTTATTTATACGATCAAATTCTAAACTCAAGCTATATACAAACAACAGCTGACATTAATTCAAAGAAAAACAACTGAGTTTGACAAGGCCAACATATTTACTTTTTCACAAACTACTAAATGCCAATCGAATGTGTAACATTTTAACATATATTTTCCCAATCATTTTGATATATATATAAAATCTACTATTGTCTTTCTATTACACAAAATAACATTAACTTTCTAAATGACAAAAAAAGTATGTTGGAATTCTACGCAGATACCCGTCACGTCCGTATATAGGGACGTTGGGATTCTATTCAGATACCTGAACATCCGTATATAAGGATGTCTGGGAGTGAAAGGGTCAAGACTGGTTGAACCATTATAACATGGTGATTATTTTGGTCAAAATATGTTGTGTTTGATTCTGTAAGTTATGATACCGACCTCAATTCTCTACGATGTATTATAAAAATTGTAATATTAAATCCTGTTCTTGTAATATGTCCTTCCCACTTTTGAAATTTATAATAATTTTGTTTTTTGCAAAATGTTAAATTGACATTGAATGTTTATTTTATTTAAAAATCACCTTAGTTTGCAGAGCAAAAGATTTAAGTTTTGTTAAAAATATATTTGTTAATTGTGATAAACATAATGTACAATAGACAGAGTCTGTAACTCAATGATCCTACCTTTACACGTGCAAGTTGTTACTTGAGACTGTTCTGCAGATGTGTAATTATTTTTATACTATCAGAGATAATTATTTTTTAATATATCTCTGACACTTCCCTTACTGGGGTAAATTGTACCATCAATTTGTTTATTTTTTGTTTTTGTTTGTTATTTGTCTGACATTTGGTAGTCTCTTGGAACCGTATGTGGTTTTAATGCCTTCAATTTGATGCTATAGATGTGTAATTTGTAGCATAGTGTTATTATTATGATGGTTTAAAGTGCTTGACCATATTGCCAAAATGTAAAAGGTCTTTTGTTTTCTATGATGTTCGACCAATTGTTTTCCATTTGTATGTGTTGGAAAGTTTTCTGAGGTATAAGATAACTTAGGTTGGTATTGATATGTTCGAATTTTCATTCAATACGTCATTTATGTTTTGGAATTCTGGTTTGTGTGACTCAGGTAGTGGGTCTATTTTTATTGTTTTTAAATCTGTCCAGGTTGCTGGTATGATGTGTGTCATTTCTATGGTTTTAGTTTCCCTTTTGTCACAAGGGGTTATGGTTCTTATGATTAGGTTGTTCTCTCTATCTGTTATTTTGCAGTCACATGGTATATCCGGTTCTAGAGATTCTATTAGGTTTTTTGGTAAGCGGGTTGTTGTGTTGTTTCATTTACATGGTGTATAAAACCATGTAAGGTTTTGTGGCCCACCAGATTCGATTTCTCGAATCAATATCGCTTGGCTGTGATAGGATTTATCTAAATAAGTACAGAGACAAAAATTAAGTGATTCAAAAACTATTTAAATATTATCAAAACATAATTAAAGATTTCCAATATTTAGATGTATATTTTAAAATTTTATTTCTAGGTTAAAACTATGATAGAAGACTATACAATATTTAGTTTACAGTCTTCCCAATATTTAATTTTATAATTTTATTTTTTCTAATTTATTACTTAATTAACTAAATGCACAATTTAAATTACTCACTATATATAATAATTATTTTGATTTAATTAATGAAATATTTTTGGCTCCCTCAAAATAGCTTCGTTAGGTATCATGAGATCCTTTTATCAGCTTATTTATGATGAAGGAGATTTTCTTTAATATTTATATCAAAACACTTTTCACAATTTCTTAATACTACATTTATTTTAATGGTTCTAGATTAGATTTGATTTTGGATTGATTATGATTTTAAACTGTCAATTTATTTTTGATTAATTAGTTATGCTGTGGTTTTGTATTATTTATTTTAATTCTGGGTTGATTTTTAAATTTGTATTAATTTATTATTATTATTATTTATTTTTTTTTATGAGATCTTTCTTACATATTTTGTATATATTTTAAAACTACTTACAGATTTTTATTTTTTTTGCTATCAAACCGTCACACTTAAAGATTCACTTCACACACAATACACTTTTTTTTTTATTGATTTCTCACTTGACACTTAACATTTGAATTTTTTTAATGATTATTATGGCTTTACTTGCCTTTTGAAACACACTTGGACTTATTAACTTATTGAAATTATTTACACATTCTGCTCTGGATCGTTACTACGTCTAACTGGCCTGGTGATAGTTTTTAGACGGTCTTAAGAAAACTTGCGTCTCTCCCACGTTTTCCATTCACGCGGTTAAAATTTTCAATTTAGCATTGTACTTCCTTGAGATTCCATTGGTTATTTATTCGCGGGCTTTTCTTGTTTGGACATTGCTTTTTTCAATCTTGTGTTTTATACGTGGAAATACTTTGAATTCATTCCAGAGGCCAATTCTCAGGGTTTTATATGTAGCTTGCAAATATTATTTTCTATTGGGAAACTTTAGTTGAACAACCGTTCTGCCTTTACACGTGCAAGTTGTTACTCTGAGACTGTTCTGCAGATGTGTAATTATTTTTATACTATCAGAAATAATTATTTTTTAATATATCTCTGACAGATCGCACTTCCGAAATGTTACAATTCTGATCACATCATATTAACTCCTCCCCTTTGATCTCTGTACTTTTCAGGCAACCGCAGGAAGCAGACATAGAATCATGTTTGAAGATATTGTTCAAATTATTAACCCTTACAGCTCCTATTAATTTTAACTGACCTACTTATTCCACCACTCCACGTTAATTTCAACAGTTTTTAATTTAACACAGACATTTTAAAACCAATAGTACACGTACTAAAAATACTCAATTTGCAATAATTTTAGTACCATTATTTGTAAAGCTAAGATTCTGAACTTTCATTCATGTTTAAACTATCTATTTTTATGTGATATAACATATTATTTAAATTGATGTAGTAGTTTGCTGTACTGGAGAATGTACTTTTTTTTCTTGGTGTACTGGCTCCCTTCTAAACAATTATTTATAACAACTTAGCCTTTGATAAATTATATGTTTGAATATTTTTTAACATTAGGAGTATAGGCAGTGAGGCGAATGATGAAACTGTCTTGGCGATGCACAGTGGTAAAGAGAAAGTTTGCACATGCGTGGCAACAACCCCCTCAGTTGGTTTATGTCTCCGTGCGTGGTGTTTGTCTTTCTCCCCACTTGCCAATTCCCCTCCTACATGCATCAAGAGTTTCATCATTCGCCTCACGGCCTATACTTTTTCGCAAATTTGTCAACCGAGTTAGAATTACTTCCATTAGGCCTAGGCATAAACAATTCTTTATGATTAAACCAATCTGAATTTTATAAAAACTCACATATTTTAGTAATCTAAAACTATTATTATAAATAATACATTTAATAAAAGTAATTGAAATTATTAAAAAAACACAACCAAAACTGCAAATACATAAAACACTTTCCAAGTTCCATGATTAAACAAGTTCTAAGTCTTACTGACAGCAGAATAGCAGATGTTTTTGTTAAAAGAATGTGTTATTTTCTTTTGGTTACAAATAGTTTCTTAAAGTCTCAAGAGATTTCAGCACTTATCAGATAATCTGTAAAAATTTGATAATCTATATTAAAATAGAGCAATACTGGATAGAAACGTATATTTTTCAATATGTGGCACTCCCACCCTAGGAGCCATAAGGGTTTAAAAAAATAGGTTTCCTCAGTGGTCACTAGATTTACAGTCATTTGTATTGTGTGTTACAGGACTACATCTTTGCACTGTTAACAGGCTACTGTGACGCTCCAGCTGGAATCGCGCTCAGAGAAGGACAATATTATAATCCTTACTTTCCAGGTGGAGGCATCGGTATGGCACAAGCACTTTATAATGAGGTAATCACTTCAATATATTAATGTCCTGAATACAAAGTATATTATTGTATTATTGTGTAGTATTTTAGTAATGATTGTCATCCTAAAATAATTGGCAAGATATTTTAGGAGATATGGTGGTGTTTGCTACTGTATGATTTTTCCAATTAACCTAAAACATGTTTTTGTGTATTTTTAGATCTTAGCCAGGAATTATGAAAAATCAGAATTTTGTTTTCAGCATATTTTTATCGATTGTGTGTTCTTTAGGTAATATTTTTTGGCCTATTAAACGAATTTTGTTTTAATGTTCAATTTTTACTTGTTTTGACATGTGCATTAGCCACAAAATTGGTTACATGATTTTTTTTTTTAATGTAACTTTTTGAAGATTTGTTTCAACTATCTAAAAGAAACAGAATTTAATTTATGTTTAGAAGAAATTTTTTTTTGTTTTTCAACAAATTGTTAAATAAATTAATGCAGCTGAATTTCTTGTAATAAATTAATCCCCCCCCCCCCAATTTCTGTAACTCTGTAGTATTTGTTTCCTAAAAATATTCTGACACCATTTTGAAATGGAAATTAAATCTCTTTGACAAAACTCTTTGATACCTCTGCCTTTTTCGGATATTCTATCCAAAATAACAACGATAGCTTCGATCAAAGTTCTGATATCAAAATTGCATCCCAACTTTTAAAAAAAATCTTAATTTTTTATTTTTCAGTCAACTTTGCTTTGACAGCACCTGATAATGTTTGTAGTTTGTAAGATGCTGAAGATCTAATCCATTATTAGTATGTAGATATATAGTAAGAAATATTATTGCACAGCACTAATTCCTACTTCCTAATTTCTACGTTCCTAATTTCTACGAATTGTAGTGCAGACTTAAAATTTGTACACCAAAGTTATAACAAGTGTAAACATTATATTTCATCTAATTTTTGTAAATGTTTTCAGATTGTAAATCATATTGGTCAATTTATGAATTTTAACCCTTAGCACGCGTATGACGGGATTTCACGTAACCCTCAACTTGACTGGTAACGCGTATGACGGGATATTTCGATTCAACACTATTTGACTTCTGCAGGTATTTTTAATTCGTTTAAAGTCCAATAGAGTGCAGGGAAATGTCCTATTGGTATAACGTGACACTCCCATTACGGTATTTGTTCTCGATCACCTGTCATTGGACTTTATTTGGTTGTTATAGCAACCAGGCGCCATTTTGTGTTCTGCCCCAGCGCGTATAACGTGATTTCTCATCTCAGTAAGCTACGACGGTCAGTTGTAAAAGGTTTTTTCAGCATTATCACTGCTATAGCTGTTCATTGTTGATTTGTTTAGGCCGTATTATTTATATTTTAGGTTATAGTATACATTTTTATTTTGTGTAAAATAGGCTAGTTATAAAAATGGCAAACCCTGACGACCTTGGATTTGATCAATTTATCGATGAAATAATGAATGCATCTTTTTCAACTACAGAATACATTTTGAAATATAGACAGTTTCTATTGACACAGTATTATCGTCAAATATTGTTTGTGTGTTTATATGTATATTTAGTCTATATCAGTAATTTTTTTGATGTTCTGAATGTAGGTAATTATTATGAGCAGTAGAAAGATATTTTTGATACGATATGTTGATTTTTCTCAAAATCTTTTTTTAGTAAAATTTATTTGTTTGATGAAATTCTGGTTATTTTGAATTAAATAGTAGGCCTACTTTTATATTTAAAAAATTAATATGATTTGTTTGTAAATATTAAAAAAATAAATAATCTGTTTCATAGGGCGGTCAAAAATGTGAAATTAAGTATTTTTTCTTGTTTTAATCTGTAAAAAAAAATTTAAAAAAATAATTTTTAAGCCAATCTACATTTTTTTAAAACAAATATATCTGTAAGAACCCAAAATCAAACAGAACTTTAAACAATTACAAAAAACTGTTTTTTTCCTAATAGCACGTTATGAGCAAATAGCCTAAGTTGTTATTCAGCTTGCTAAGGGTTAATAAATGTATGCATTTTTCAGTTGCTTTATAACATACATTAACTTAGATCCCACTACCTCAGCAATGATTAAAAAAGATTAAAGGTTCCATGTTTCCAAAACATGATGATGCCCAAAACCCCAATGTAAAAATTAGCCGAGACTACCTAATTAAAGATAATCATATGCAAAAAATGAAAGAAAATACATATATACTATATATGTATATATATATATATATATATATATATATATACATAGCTAACCATTCCAAGACCTGTATAATATTTGTATAAATTAACATTGGTTAAAATATATTTTATATGTTTAATGTAACTTTAGTACAGCTACAATTAATAATACAGTGACCTTGGTTATAAAATTAATAATTTTAATCCTTGAATAATTATAATTGGCAGCCTTAAATTTTTGTTTTATTATTTGCTGATTTAGATGAAATTTAATTTTTCATGATTTGTTATGCTGAACATGATTTTGTCACTAATTTGTTGTATAACTTAAGCCAAATTTTAAAAATGGCTTCATCTGAAACTTTTAAAATTACACTCATAGGGAAAAAATAAAGTTAGTCAATGAAAATTGGAAACTTTCTTGGTAAAAACTTGAGAACTATTTCACTTTAAAGTACGACAAACTTATTATTTTTATTAAAGTCATTTAAAAAAATCTCTATCTACCGATAACTTCTATAACCCAAAAGTACAAGGACGTGTGTTCAATATTACATAAAAGAACATACAACAGATATAATTCCATGGAGCTAACATTACCTCTCTATCTCTAAACATGGTAAGTTAAGATCCCAGTGTTATTCTTTACGAGTAAACCTATAACCAAAAATCTTGAATGTTGAAAATCTTTAATATTGACTTCTATATTGAAAACTTCAATGGAAGTTTGTTATTTATATTTTGTAGGAAAATCTTTAAATCACAGTGGTAAGCAAAGGTGATATATATATTATCAACTATCTTCAATGTTAAATCTATTATAAATTCTAAAATTATAAACAAAAGTCGTGAAATAGAGATAGAAAGCATACTTCTAAGGATCGACTTAAAGCCGGAACCATTGTGAAATATACAGAAAACATACAGTGAGGTCAGAATATTTCTTTGCTCTAGCTGTGTTCAGATTATTAAGTGAACATTAAAATACAAAAACATCCATCAGAAACACAAATTTATTATATTTAATGTTGCTAAGAACATGTACAATAAATGTATACCATAATTATATAAAAACAACATATATAGTATAGGAAAAAGATGCTATATCACACTTTTAATTATACTGTATTACATCAGGCATAAGCGAACATTCGAAATTTGGAGCCGAGCTTGAGTTTCGAACAATGATCTCAAAATTATCGAGCCCTCAATTTTTTAAGTCTGGCTCAATTGTTTGAATTCAGCTTGAATATTCGAGCTCAACTCGAATGTTCGAATTTGGCTTGATTTTCCGAGCTTGACACATTTTCTGAGCCTGGTTCAATTTAACGAACTCTGCATGGTTTTCTAAGTAGACTTGCTTTTACGAGCCTGGCTTGGTTTCCGATCAAAGGGCAAACTGATGGAATTATACTGTAATAAACATGATAAAACGTGAACCAATAAATCCTAAAAAAGCGTCAAAATTGATATCAGAAATTAATCGAAACACGTATATGATACTTATTTTTAGTTGCCCTTCTCATGAGAGAAAAAACACCTTTTAATTGACATGTATTGTTAGTTATTAAAGTCATTAAAGGAAGTTACCACGAGAAAGGCAATAAGCTGCCTTAGTGTTGCCCCAACTTGTCCGATTTTAAAATGTGACGACTTAATGTCAACTCTCATCACTGAAGGGATAGGGAAACCAAAATGTTTCCGTTTTATAATAGATTTATAACAACAGCCAAATAAGAAAATCCGATTTCAAAATTATAACACATAGAAAATTGAATTATCCATTATGTTACAAGAATACAGAAATTTATAATTAAATCGTTTATCCAGTAGTATGTACCATTAATTAATATTGTCAAATTGGTTAATGCAAAGTCTTTTATAAAACCTAAAAATAAAAAATAAATAAAAAAATACCTATGGGTAGGGGTAAAAATAATAGAACCTTTCATTATTGTTAAAAGGGGCCCAATAAAAAATAAAAAAGTGTTTCATCCAGAAAGAGAATAACCCGGGGAAAGCAGCAATTGTGGGGGAGAGGTGAGAAAAGATCACACAGTAATTATAGGCAGAAAATGAACATTACTGATTCTATACAAAGAATACAAACACTAGGTAGAAATCTTTACTTAAGAAAATAAGATTGAATTATTAAGTTATACTTATAATATATTAATATACTTATACTCTTAATATTATTATGTTTCATTACAAACAAATCATTCAGAGCCTGGGAGTGGTGATTTATTTGTTTGATTTAATAAAAAGAAAATCAATCTGGTAACAAAACAAAACTCGTGCCTTACTATTGAGAAAAAAAAACTACATGTGAAAATGTTAAACTACAGAGTGTGAATTGTGGTATATTATTTTATACGAAATATAAATATATAACAAATAATTCAAAATATCATATAAGAGTAAAATTATTATTGATTGAGATTTTTGGGAAGTTTGCTGCATAATGAATAAAACCATCCTGAAAATACTGTGGTTAAAAGACATACTACTAAATGTGAATAGAGTGGTTTTGTTGTGAAAAACTGTCTATTGTCTCATTAGGGAATTGACAAAAGAAGATTGTAAGGATATGCTCTTACCCGTCTTACAATCTTATTCCCTATATTATTTTAAAAAAGATGAAAGAAACACAAAGTTGGGTGTTTGTGTGTGAGGGAGAGAGAAACAGAGCGTTAAAGGTCCAATGTATCTAGCCTAATACTAACACTGATAATATACTAAAAACAAGTGGGAATAATACGGTGGTGGGAAAACTAATTTACCTTGAACATGTTTGCTGTATTTCTCATATTATACATCTTATTGCCACAAAACTTACAATTTTCTCACATTTTAATTTCTTGCACATATAATTATAAAGAAAAAAATTATGAAATAATAAATTTTTAATGTTAAATACAAGAAAGAGCCATGAGCCCCTCCCCTTCCCAAGTCAAAAATAGTGAATCTCTATTCATTGTTTTCCCGCATTTTATCGTTCAGGTTCTGAGGTTGAGTTTGGAAACCCATTTAAACAGTCCATATTTTTCCGGATTCAACCTTCCCTGAATGATGGTTTTCCCAGGTCAACCAAGTTCAATGTTGATTGACAATCTATTATTCAACTCTGTAGGTCTATGTTGAAATAAGGTAAAGCAAAAATCAAAATGTTTCGTTTCTGGTTTGACAATTCTTAATTATTTCTGATTGCAAAATAATTGCCATTTTCTCCAGTTTTGTGTTTAATTTAAAGTTGTACAGAATGCTTTCTGAATACTACAAATTTATGAAAAAGAAAAATAAGTAAGTCTAAATTAGAATTTTGGTCCCGATGTATTGATAAAGCTAAAATAACCGGTTAATAAACTGTTTCTACAAAGAGATAAATTTTACCAAAATACCAGCAAATTCCTAGAAACATACTTATATTTTATTTTTGTAAGGTAATTAAATATAGAATGTGGTCTACTTTTTATATTTTGGATTTCTGCATTAAGGTATGTAATTATATATATTTTTAAATCCCTACTTATCCAATGTTTGCCTTTAGCTAATGAGCTACAAAAACACACAGTATTTTTTTTCTTCTGTTGAAGGCAACAGGTTGAACGAAATCTATTTCCTGTCCACTTTCAAATATTTCTCCTTCCAAATGTCTGCATTTTATATTTAACTTGTAAAGAAAGAAATTATTAGTACCATAAGGTACAGTTTAATCTAAAACTCAGGTAGTTTTGTCTCTGATCTTCTTATAATTTTTGGAGGCTTTTATTTTAACTGGTGTGAATTATAACTTTTCTAAAAATATACGACTACCCACAATTACATTATTCTAATAAGCTATATGTATAGATTTTTATAAAGTTAGAGTTTAATGGGGCACATAGCCTATTATATTAGATTTTGTATGGACAGGATACAGGCTTACCTTGGAAAATGTTGGTCCTTGGTATTACCTAATAGTATACAAATAAGAAAACGCACACAAAAACACTACAGTTTTTGAAATATTTCGTACTGTTCACTTTCTCAATCAGTAGAGTATGAACTGAAAGTGAACAGTGTTTACGAAAAATTTCTGAACTTTAGTGTGTGTTTCTTACTTGTATACTATTAGGTAATACTAAGGACCAATACTTTCCAAACTAAACCTGCATCCTGACCATACAAAATCTGATTTTCATAAAGTGTAAGACATTAAAGCGAAATATAGATATGACGTTTAGTTTCCAGTTTGACTATCCTCGAACATTTTCGATTTCGAATAAAATAATTAAAATCACACTAATTCTGAAAAAATAGTTTTCTCGGTTAGTTTTGTAGTAATTTGACTATTTTTTTTTTTTTTTTTTTTTTTTTATTTTTTTTTTTTTACAAATGATGATCAAACAATTATATCAGAATTAATTGTACTATTATTAAAGTCAGATGTAAACCATACTTTCTCCTTACTACAGGAGATTGTAAAGTCTGTGTAAATGGGAAGTTTTGTCTGTTCCTGACCTGATAACAAATTAATACAAACACCCAGTCAAGGCAAACTAGTTCTCCCACCTCATTTCTACTAGGCTCAACATTAGTAATCATGATAACACTTAGTTAATTATGTTATTACTTCTTACTTCTTACTTCTTATTACGTGCGTCCAGCCTCGGCGCCGATTGCACGATGTCTTCTATACAGATGGGTAGCATGTTGCACATTAAATACTTAAATTTTTCATAAATAGTTTTTTTTTTTTTTTTTTTACTTGGCTCAAACTATCTTTATCTACAAATCCATAATTAATGTAATAAAATATGTAATTGTTAGAATGTATGTGAATGAAATGGGTTTTTAATATAATTTCTCAACAAAAGAAGTTTATATCCTTTAGTTTCTATCAAAAGTGTCTATTTTCTGTCAATTATAGCTACTTTGCCTTTCCCACTACACTGGTTTCTCCGTATTGCCCATACCAAAATAAAAAATCGACATTATACTGATTATTTTTAATCTAAAACCTATCGGAAGTTTTAAAAAGTTGAGCTCGTTAAAAGCTGAAGCTTGTTAAAAATCTCAAGCTCATAAAAAACTTGTTTGGAAAGCCTCAAGCTTGATTAAAGCTAGAGCTTGTTAAAATGCTCAAGCTTGGGAAAAGGTGAGCTCGGCTTGAACTAATAGTTCTGGGCTCGGACATTCCTATATTAAATTACTACTTGTTAGCATTCTGCATAAATACTGTATCAGGCTTACAGATTTAATTATGATAAAATCAAATTCAGTAAATACAATTATGTAAAAAAAACTTCTATTTCTTCTGACCTGAATTTTATATGCTCTTATCGAAAGCGTTGTTCTGCAATTGTTTTCGTCTCCCCACACCTAACAGGTGTTGAATGCTTATACTGTCATTTAGTGCTTGACAGTCACAGTTTATTGATTCCTCCCATCATCTTCTTCACCACTACTTTCCGCATCTTCCCTTACAATTAAATAATCATTTCATCTTTCGAATTTTGGTAGAATGTTTCCATCTCCTCTTCATAAAGCCACTCATTCACATCAGAGTTTGTAATTTGTTCTTCATATTGCATCAGTTTGATGGATGTTGACATTGTCTGGGTATAGCTATGGCAATTAATACATTTATATTTGCCAAGCTGAAAATGGCCATATTTTGTTCATGATCGCACAGTGTTTTCTTCTGATGTCTCAGCTTAAGCTTTCAATAGTAACAAAATTGCATCTTTGATTTTTATCCCTTGATAATAGTTTCCAAAGGCTTTTCTGACGTCTCGTCTCCTCTCTTCTCGTCTCGTCTCGTCTTGTCTCATCTCGTCTCCTCTAGTCTCGTCTCCTCTCATCTCGTCTCTTCCTGTCTTGTCTTGTCTCCTCTCGACATGTTTTGTCTCGTCTCGTCTCCTCTCGTCACAATACTGTAAAGTAGTGATAGTGCATTACATTTGGTCAAGGCCCATTTTAAAATTTGACAGACTACAGTGAGCCAGCCAAGTTCTCTCCCCAACCCCCACTGTAAAATAAAAAAATGTAGCTCTTGGTGTTCTTCTCAGGCAATTTAACTCTTGAAGTGGCAAAACTTAGCAATGTTAATTTTATTCGTTTGTTTAACTGGTAAGCAACCACTTTTTGCCTTAAAAGTGGTCGCGACATTTAGTTATGGCTCACTTCACCAACTATAAAACATGTATTTTGCAATTCAACATTACACCCACTTAGAATTGTTGTATCGCAATAAATAAAATACCGTTGGAAAGCTAATGTTCCGTAGATGCATAATCATGCAAAAAAATACCACAAAACTTTATAAATAATATTCCAAAAATTGGTGAAGTTCGTATATTTTTGATGCGTAAAATCGAAAATTTCAACTCTGCGACTTTTCGTAAACGCGGCGCCATTTTCCCCCATATGATTACAACTCTATTTATCTGTCAAACGGGTTGACCAAAACACTGTTCTATAGATCACATCTTTCTCTTTGAAACCGTAGATTACAAATTTTTCTGCGTCACAGATCCAGAGATATTTCTACTTGACCATAGAAGAAACTTGACAGGACGAAATTCATTTGGCATTCGGTGCAGTTTACGAAATGACGTAATCCCTTTTCTATGTTAAAAAAGTATTCGTTCTTTACAGTATGTTGTAGAGGAAATTTCATTCTATAAGTTGGTACCACTTGATATACCAACTGATATTTTCTATAGGTTCTATTCAAGTCCAAAACAACGGCTATCTTCCGAGATGTGGTGAAATAAAATACACACAAAAGGGCGTGGCATTTGTGTAATATTTTTATTATTTCTGTTATTTTGAAGGTTTGTGTATACAAATTGTATATAAATTGTGTATACAAGTTACAATATATGTGTTTTTATTTCTAAAGTTTATGTTTTTGAGTGAATTTCTAGTTTGTGAACAGTTTATATTTGGGATAACCTAAGACGTATTTTGTAAGTTTAGGTTATAAGCAATTTTTTTTATATTGAGTGTTTTATATGATTATACAAGTGAATATGTGTATTATTCTTTGTAAAGTATATTGTTTTAGTGAAATCTAATGATTTTTGTCTTAGGCCTAGCTTTAGAAAGTTACTTATTACGCCTAAATTGTCGAGGTGTCCAACCTAACCTCAACCGTCAGAGTATCACTTTTTAGGGGAAATCGTTATTTTTATTTTGAAAATGTAACAAACTATTATTTTTTCCCCCTAAATATATTCACAAATATATTACAAATCTCTAGAAACACTTTTAAAAATTCAAAAAAAAATTTTTTGTATGGTTTAAATTACCATTTCTGTGAAATTATTCTCTTTTTACTCTCCGATTTTTTGGTATTTGACCAAAAAACTCCAAAGTGATACATCTAACTTTTTTTTTTTCACTACACAGCTAAATTATTTTTTAAACGAACGAAGAATTTGAAGACCCAATTAACATACACAACATTTGGAGGGTTAAAAAATTAATAAAATATATTATTTTTACATAAAACCTAACTTATAAGACATCATTTTTCTCAGAAAGATGCATAGAATTCATCTATGTAATGAAAAAAAAATTTGAAACGGTTTTGGAGTAAGTATGTTAGATGTCAAAAAATGAAGTTATCATTTTTCAGAAAAACCTGTATCATCCAAAATATTGATGAAAAAGCTTACCACCTTTTTCTAAGATATACAAAAGTTTTGTGTAATATTTGTGAATATATTTTTAAAAAAAAAAAGAAAAAATTTGTTACATTTTCAAAATTTAAAAAATTGTTTTACGAAAAAAGGGAAATTGGTCAGCTTATTTTCAAAAAATCACCATAAATTGTAATATTTATGGAAAACCAACTTCTATATATCATTATATTCAGAAAGGTTCATAGAATTTATTAGTGTAATGAAAAAAAAGTTTGAAAAATAATTTTGGAGTCAGTATGGCAAAGAACAAATATATATATATATATATTGAAGGTTAAATTTTACTTCAAAGTCCAATTATTGAGCATAGAAAATTTAGATTATAATTTTTTTCAAATATTACGAACGTTTTCTAGTATAAATGTGAATAACAATTGGTAAAAAAAAAAATCAAATTCTAAAATTTTCAAAATAATAATAACACTTTCCCGTAAAAAGTGGTAAACCACAAGGCCTAGGCCTAGTTATCTAAATACAATAATATTTCAAGTGAAAAATACACAACCTAGACTGGGAATCGAACCCAGGACCTTTGGCTTTACGTGCCAATGCTCTACCAACGAGCTATCCTAGTCGCTTCCCAGCACAGGGAGTAGACTTCTCACTTGACTTTTTACGTTTATTGCTGCAATTTTGAGTTTCTAAACTAATCCAGATCCGAAAAAATCTTTGAGTTTTGGTTACTGGTTTATAAAATATAATATAACTCAAAAACTATAAATCTAGGATAATTTGGAATAAGTAGTTTGAAAGAAGAAAAATACTATAAAATAGGTGCCAACTTGTGATCTTTGAACACGAATGAATTTTTACAAATATTCAAAACATAGAGGAATGAAACTTGTCACCTATTCAACTTGTCGTCATATGTTGCCGTCTCCTGGCCAAACTGCCGAATTACGAGAATTATTTCAGTTTTGTCTATTCTCTCTATGAAATTCAGATTACACAGCTTTGAAAGATTGAAACACGAGCTTTTCAATGGTGTATAATTCATTTCTCTACGACTCCATTTACTAGGCTAAAAGTTGAGTTGAAGAAAACAACTTTTTTTTTTGTTTGATACATTTGTAAAACGAATGTTTGTCGTAAATAATTTATAGATTGAATACTATAAGAGTTAGAGACATGTGGCGAACTCTGTTGGATAGGTAAGATTTGTACTAAAAACAATACAATTTTACATGTATTTGAACCAAATATCAGTTTCTGACATTTACACAAAGTAGGACGCTATATTATCTTTGTACTGTGAGTTGGTGAGTCACGATTTTTACGACTAAAACACACCAAACTTTACCAATTAATTAAATATTTTTGTAGCGTTTTATGAACTTTTGATTACATGTATATGCATCTACGAAACGTCAGCTTTAGAATGTTATAAAAATTATTTCTGTAGGATGAATTTGAGTAAGTCTAATGTCGAGTTGCAAAGTCAGAGTTTTTTACAGTTGTCTGTTACTAGGCGTGGCTCGTTTACGTCGATAATCGTCGCATGCCACTACAAGAGTTAAAGAAACATATTATAAAATGGGGGATTTTTAGGCCATTTTTACCTTATAGGTAATTTTTTCTGGCTAACCCAAATTTAAACCTTTTTAATTAAGTTGTCTCTGTCCACTTATTAAACTTTTTTAATAATTTACAATAAGTTATAAAACTTTGTATACACAAACTGGAAATTTATTTAGAAATTTAAATTTGTTGTATTTTTAATACTAAAAAATACAGATGTTATGTAACCTCAAGATACAAATTCAATCCTTTTTACTTTTATTTTAATCAGAATATAACAGAACTATATTACTTCTTAGTACGTATTTACAACACTAAGTGATGCCGATGTTACGATTTGTTCTGTGGCAATAGTGATGGTGTGGATCTTCAAAATTGGGATCCTTGAAACAAACAGCATGACTTTCAACCAAGGAAAAGTATATGTTTAAGAATAAGCAATCAAATTGTTATCAAATGCTGCAAAATTATGGATTTAGGGGACCACAAAATATGGTAAGGCCTGCACAAATAAGTTAGATTTACACAAAATCATAGACCTAATTTCATGAGGCAGAATGAGTACGGAGTAAAAGAACAATTTAGGCCAAAATTTTCAACAGAGAAAATAAAGAAGGGTACCCAAAAAGGGTAACTCATACGAACAGTAACACATGTTCATATAGGTAGGAGGGTTGGGCCTCGGTAGTCGACAATGTTTCATATTACAAAGCATAACGAATAACATTGGAAACAATTGTATAGTTTGATGGAATGTAGTGGGCGTAGTCTGAATCAAGTAGGGCTCTCGCATAACAGTTGCATGTCAGAAGGCTACATTGTTTGATCCAATGGGAGAGTCTATTAGGTGACCAGAAGGGCACAAATTATAAAATTTAGTTGACAAGAAGTTTCAAAATAGAAGAAAGAGGTTTAGTAAGGGATAAAATAACGAAAATGTAAAATATTTTAAAGTAATACTATGACATAATTTGTTTTAAGGTTTAAAGGTTGTTGATTAAACCTAAAAGGTAGGTATGTTTAAAAAAATATATATATGAACTAAATGTTATTTGAAGAAAATTGTAATTTTAAAAAATTAACATAAAAGGTGCAGTTGTCAGTTGTTGTTCTAAGTGAAATATGTTAATTGCTAGGTCCAATGATTATTAAGATTTTTATATATTATATATGATAAATGAAAAAGTTTTTTTTGAGAAATATTATGTGATTTAAAGATGTTGTTTTGAAAGAAGAGATTTAAGGTTTTTGCAAGAAATACAATAAAGTTTAAAATCATAATTTATTTGTTAAATGAAGAAGTGAGGAAGAATAAGTGTGGTTAAGATTAGTATAGATTGATGAATTTATAATAATGAAAGATAGTATCTAATTTTAATGTAATAGCAGATATTTCTTGTTGAAACTCCATATTCAAGGATAAAATAAAGCAAAGCTTAAAGTTTCAAAATATTTTAATAATATAAATGTTTCTCAATATTGTAGCTTTGCTTTATTTTATAGTATCTAAGTTGAAGAAAAACGCTCTATAGGGTTTTTTATAAAAAGAAATAATTAGTTGTATTAAGAAGTTGAAGTGTTGATTTTTTTATTTATGAGATTTCTACGATGAAATAATGTTTTACGACGAATTAAAGTATACTGCGAATTATATAATAAATAATATTCTACGAATTTTTATTAAGAAGAATTATTAACAACGATGCTACGGCAGAAATAAAAGGTTCTGCGAATATTAACAATATTTTTTACAATGAATTTAGTACGAGTTTTAAGATGAAGTTTAAAGTTAATACAACGAAATTATGAGTTTTGTGAAGGGCCTAAAAAGGTAAATTTTAAGATGGGATACTGTAGTTTAATGTTTTGAGTAAGGTTGGTTTGAAGCCACAGATAGTTTTTCTCGAAAAGGAGTAATATGATTTTTTTTTTTTTCAGTTGATATGGTTGTAATTGTAAAAGTTTTGGAGAAATAAATAAATTGACCTAGCAATAAACTGTAAGATTGAATTAAAGTAAATGGGAGAGCGGATTTTTATATATGCAGGGTGAGGCAGATCACCCGTGCAGTATTTATAGCTGTCTTACTAACTTACTTTAACGCTTTTTCTTTCTCATTTGCCCCTAATTTGTCCTCACAGAATCCAATAAAGTTATTTTCAATTTTGAACAATACACCAAAAGGGCCCCTAATTTGGAGGGTAGGTGCTTTTTGAGGAATTTTTAAATGTAAACATGGGTTGTGTGAAACATCAATTTAAAGGTCTAATTACCCTGAACATTTTGGCGCAAACAAAAGTTAATTATCTAACCGTATATACAGTGTGTACCAAAATGTTTGGAAATAGGACTTTAAAATAAAGTACTGTGTTACCCTACCTACAATACGGAACCACACCTGATTTTTTTTCCAAGCTTATTATTGAGCTATTCTTTAAGGAAACGTTTGGTAGGGGAATTTTTCACTGGATTTTGTAAATTTTAAAAATGCTCAAACTTGAAGAATACAAAAAAGCCTGAAACTCAAAATTATTAAATAGCAACTTATAAAAAAAATTATATCAAATAAAAGGTCTTTTCAAAATGAACATTTTTGTATTTGATCTTTTTTCTATCTCTTACTGTTTTAAAATGGCAGCCGAAAAACTTAATTACATATGTCAATTCACAAAATGTAACAAATTATTTTTAAATGATATTAAATTTAAAAAATTCCTACAATGTTTAATTAAATTCATAGCTCTGAATGTCCTCGGAACTAGCCTTTCTAGTGAAAGGTAAGATTATGTAAATATATATAAAAGAATTTTGAAAATAATGTAGAGAAAATTTAAAAAATAAATAACTAGTGTTAGCCTAAGTATTTTGAGGGGATAGTACAATGCATGTAATAAGGCATTGAGAATAAATAAAAAGGCGAAGAAGTTGGTTTTCAATGTATTATAAAATAATAGGATTGACAAAGAATATTGAGAAATGTGCATTTTAAGAAAAATGTTACAAATGTTTGCCGAAAGTCCACAAAATGTGCAAAGAAGCATCAGCATATTTTTCGTGGTCAATCATTGATCGATTCATTATTTGGGTGGAAGTTGAGTAATTCAAGCATAAACTCTCAACTGTGGACTTGCAAAGGCTGTTTCCTTCTGGAATTTGGCATTTATATGTATTATATGTATTTGGTCTTATAGTGTCGTTTAATATTACAGCTTTTAAAAACTGATACAGTTTGTTAACAAATCAAACACACAGGTACAGCTACAATTTTGTTTGGCAATGTAAATGTAGATTCTTTTGTCAGTCCATTCTGGTAAAAACTGCCTATTCTCACTGCCTACTTTCCTCCTTTTCTTATCCATTGTGATAAATAATAATTTTACTATACAAAAATAAAATTAATAATAAAGTAATCACAATGAACAAACCCCTCTGGTTGTACTTGTAAACAAAACTAACAGACTGAACAGGCGCACTGTGAACTATTCAGCTGCTTAGTCTTTACTCTTGCTGATTGACTGTCAAACTTTGGCACAGCATGCACAAGGGTCTGAATTTTGGAGAGTGGAGTAACCAGAAGTAGGTAGTATTGAGGTTGGCCACTTATATCCAAATCACACAGCGGCTGAATTTAGGGTAAGAGTGTTAGGTCATTATATCACTTACATTATACCCGACTGTTGTGTGGCACAGATTTAATTAAATTATGAATAATTTTATCCACTTTGTTGTGGTTTATAAAAAATGAGTCTGTAGTCCAGTTGCAGATTGTGATCTACCATTTGGGAACCACAACTGTAAAGCAAACTTTTTTATATATCAGGCCTTCATTAGACAGATTACCTTTTGCTCCATTGTTTGGTCTGTGGCTGTAACATTTGGTGGTAAATATAGAGCATACATATTTTTATCTCATTTATCAGTTCTTCAACTGAAGGATACCCAGGACAATTGTCTAAAAGCAAAATGGCTTTTTGAAGTTAGTTTATAAATTTTAGATGATTTCTCAAGGAAGAGACAAATTCAATGCCTAATCAATCAACAAAAATTGACCTATTCATCCAAGCGCTTTTCTGGCCATAATAAACTGGAAATAATAAAGTTTTTGAAAGATCTGGGGTTTTTACTTTTTACTTTCTGAAAGCCACACATTTGAATTTAAAATGGATGCTTCACATTATCCACTCTACTGATATCCACTCCAGCGCATCTATCTCTCTCGCCTACACAAGCGTTTTCCTCGGAAGTGATTTTCCAAAACAGTCCTGTTTTGTCTTTATACACTTGCTCATGGTTAATTCCTTTTTCATTTTGAAACACTGTTTGTAATTCATCAAAGCTTCATCATTATGATCATTATGGTCAGTAATACCAGAACTTTTCATCCATTTCACTGATAATTCTAATTCTTACAAAGCATTTTCATTACTGTTGAGACCGATGGTTCTTGGTGGAATTCCATGTTTAAAGATAATAAAACACAATTTATTTTTTATTTTGTACTATCCACTTTTTATTAGTCTAGCCGACCAATGGTTTCGCCTGCTAAGGCATTGACGAGGCTGTATTACAGACTGAAGAAAAAAGACAAAAAACAGAAAACCTTAAAACTAGAGGGTGGGAGTTAGGATACAAAGAATGGAAGGTTGGAGAAATACCCGGCCTGGGCAATGACCCTAGGAACAATACATATTGGGAAAATCCGTTGATTGTTCTAAGTACAAATAACTTTTAAAGGTTTTACTAATGGAGAGTTATACAAATCTAACTGGTCATTTAAAACTAAATTAGGGTTACAGTATCTTATTCTTTTAATTTCTAAGCTCTCCAAAGCATTCAATTTCCTACCTTTATTATCAAAATGTAATATTTTAAAATCTACACTCGAATTAAAATCAGACACTTGATGTATTCTTAAATGATTTGAAAAACTGGAATCTTCATATCCTAACCGCCAACTTCTTTCATGTTCACTTAATCTAGATTTAAAATTACGTCCTGTTTGACCTACATAACATGAATTACATATTTTGCAAGTTATCTTATATACACCACTTCTCAACATTTTGTTAATTTTATCTTTAGAATTATTTAAAATCTTACCTAAACTATTACTACAATAAAATGCCGGCCTACACTCTGTTTCCCTATTTAAAATATTTCCAACTTTTTGGCTAACATTTCCTAGATAGTTAACTTTCCGCCATTTAGCGCTATTTTTAACTGAATTTGGAAAAATAAGTTGCCTTGCATTCATCTTAAGTTTTTTTTTTAGCATTTTATTAATAATATTTACATCATATTCATTATTAACAGCTATTTGTTTAATGCAACTTAGTTCTTTATTGAAATCAGAGTCAGACATTGGAACTTTGATGAGGCGATACAACATACAATGAAAAGCTGCCAATTTATGATTTAAAGGGTGCCGAGATGAAGCATGGATAATGTTATCTGTGAAAGTTTGTTTTCTAAAAACACTAAAGTTGTGTTTACCATTTTCAATTTTTATATTTAAGTCTAAGAAATTAATTTGATCTTGTTCTCCAGCTTCCATGGTAAATTGTATCGCATCGTCAATTGAGTTCAGGTACTTATAAAACCTTCCATTCTTTGTATCCTAACTCCCACCCTCTAGTTTTAAGGTTTTCTGTTTTTTTTTGTCTTTTTTCTTCAGTCTGTAATACAGCCTCGTCAATGCCTTAGCAGGCGAAACCATTGGTCGGCTAGACTAATAAAAAGTGGATAGTACAAAATAAAAAATTGTGTTTTATTATCTTACAAAGCATTTTTGACATCACGGTTTTCTGCTGTTTTTCATGTTTTCCTTTTGTAAGGGCCACATTCAGTATGAGAACAATATGAGAGTATTTTATCTATTTAGTTTTAATATCATTTAGAGTTAAGTTTCCGACTTCATACTTTGCAGCTAGTTATTATACAGTGGTAGCTCATATAGAAAACTTTAGGCCGGAGTATATGTTGGGCTTGATAAGGATTGGTTATTTGTGTAACCTGATATGTAACTGAGCTTGGTACTGAAAATAAAGACAGTTTCTTTCTGCTATACTCTTTATTGCCCTGTATAGCTTGGAGCCATCTTTAGAACTTTACAGCTTGAAGAAGGAAATTGATCAGCATTTTCCCCCTTGGGATCCATCCGGTAAGAGGTTTCATTTCCTTTAAGCCTTTAGTTGTGTTCTACAAGTTGTAATAGAATTAGTCAATGTTACCTTAGATTTATAATGTACTCTATTTAATATTTCAAATTTACTTTTCCAATTACAGATCATTGAATATAGTGATGGAACACCAGCAACTCAGAGCCAGCTTGCCAAGGATATTTCAACGTTTCTCAGATGGACATCTGAACCTGAACACGACATACGGAAACAAATGTTAATCAAGGTAATAGACAAATTAAGTCCAGGTTATTGGGAGAATTTAGGTAGGACTATGACCGAAATAATGTTTACACTCAAATAGGAGCAGAGTGATGAGCCCTTGATAATTCTATAAAATGTCTTTTTAGCACTTACTACTAAAGTGCTTCCATCAATGCTGCTTATTTCATGATATTTCTAAAATATTCCCGTTGAAAAATAATTAGCATTTAGATATTGTTTAATACATTAGTAGTAAAATCATTTATCTACCGTCAGATTTTATCAATTTAGATAATTAGTTGTCAAAGAAACACCATGAAGCTCTTGCTTGATTACCATGCTAAATTCACATCCCTGGTTTATTAAGCAAAAAGTTGATTGTAAAATTGATTTTCACATTCAATTTTATGGAATTTATTACAAAACTAACAATTTCCTCTCCTTTTCTTACATCTATCAATATCCATACAAAATGTTGTTTGAATCTGTTTAGTAGTTTAAGAAATAGTTCACAAAATCGGTACAAATCTTGGTTAGATTGGGCTTTTACTTGTTACATTCATTCTGTTCCAACTTTGTTTTATTTTACTTTTATCCTTACATGCATTTGTTTTTATATTTGAAAATTAGTAACTCTGGCTATTGAATTTTGTAGCTTAATAATTATTTTATTTTTCCTTGTTGTTTGAAGGGAAAAACTTCTCAGTCAACATCGCCTTAAAAAGTAAGAAAGAGCATAAAGTAGAGACCCCTATCCTTAGAATAGTATAATAGCATCAGGGCAGAAAAGATCAAAAGATACCTGAGAGGGATCTAACCCAAGAATATATAAAGATAGGTGTAGACCCAGCTAAGGTCCCTTGGTAATACCATACCCATACTCACTATGTATCTTAATAATTGTAGCCATTGGGTATTCTATTACAAAAGTGTAATATTTTCGAACCCCAAGATATTTTAAGAAATCATAATTAATAACCATACAAAAATTCCTTGAAATTTTAATGTATAACTTAGTTTTAGTTCTTCCTAATTAAATTTGTGTATGCCAAATTATATTTGTTTCCGTTTTCAGGTAGATATTATTTAACTAAAATAACATTTGGAAAGAATCTATTTTACTTACATTTATAGCATAGCCAAATTGTATTGTTGGTAAATACAACCATTTCCCTTCCGCTTTAATTTACGCACATCGGATCTCCTGGATCATATTAAATTAGTAATCCTGCTTCTAACGTACTTGGTAATTTATATATGTAAAATATATTCATGTGTAAATATCTAGTGAGTTTCTTCATTTTAAATGTACCTTTCTAAACTTTAATACTAGGTAGTTTTAATTTTTAAACTGTGGTGATTGGATGCTCGTTAAAGAGCAACAACGCTGCCTCAGGGCCCATTAGGGAGAGTTACGAATAATGGGGGATTAATTGAAGCGAGGACCATTGGTTCTACCATTTTTCGACCCGCCCGACTTTACTCATATGCCATCGATTCGTCCCATTTGACCCGCCATTTTTGGACGAGTCCCTAAATTTGTAACTATTAACTAATTAAACTATATATATATATATATGACTAATTTAACTTACATGACCAAATTTCATGAATAAAAGGTTTGCACAAGTTTAAATCACTCGGCCTAACCGACTATCGCGTTGGTTTTTCTTACGAGAATTTATTATTATTAATATAATTTTTTGGTGCACACCCGGGGAATTCACTAGGGGTCATCCGACCCATTTCCCCAATTCCACTAAGTGATCATTTCTGCGATATTAAACCACATGTTGAATTTAGATAAACACACAGCTAATATGATTGTCCCGTTTCAAGGACGTGCACATAGTGTGTCGCTGTATACCTGCGTTGTGAACTCGCACCTTCCGTGGGGGGGGTAATATAGTTAACCCCTTAGTGTTAGATTAACACCTGTGGGTCGACGGCTAGGCAAATCATGATACCTGCATGAAATGTGGGTACCACAGTCATGCCCCCTGCAAAAAAAAGTCCAAAACCCCAGTGCTAGCAGGAAAGGAAGGAATAACAACACAGGAAACCTTCACAATGGACCAGAGAAATGGAGCCCAAAGGGTCAGAAGAACACATCACTGCCAGCAAGCCGAACGGTGAAAAACCAGGGGCTGAAATGAATTTTAAAATTTAGGAAGGTGCCAGTTCGTTCTGGACTCACCTGATTTGCGTCGTCCCCCAATATTGACCGGTACATTAAAGGAATATCTTGGTATAAAGAAGAAAGAGGAAATATTAGGATAGTAATTTGGGGGTGGATACAGGGAAGATTACCAATAATTGAAAGGAGGAAGGAAAAGAAAGAGAAAAAGATAATAGAGAAAATGTTCTATTAAACCAAATAATAGTTTTGTTCTGTGGGAGTATTCAGCATGCTAAAGTTATCATGATTTTGTGTTGGTTTGGGGGGGGGGGGGGTAAGTGCATACGTGAATGGAAAAGAATGGTGTGGTGGAAATAGATTAAAGGAAGAAGGAAGGGTCCATCGGTGATACAGCTTTACTACAAAATGAAGCTGGGTGGATAAAATTTATTTTGATTTACCATGGTTGTTATTTTTTTTAAATTTTATTTTAAATTTCATATAGGCCTATATTTATTTTTTTAAATTGTTTTTTGTACCAGATAATACATTGATTGGTTCATTAGTTCGTCACACCCAAAGCTGTACTGTAACAATTTTAATTACTTAAAAGGTTTTACGGGAGGTAGTGTAGGATGCAGGTTAGGATATAAGAGAAAATTGTATGTTTTAAAGATTGGTGTAAAAAGAATAATGGTTGCAAACAATAGTCAAATACTACCACAGATGGAAATTTTTAAAGTGTAATGTAAAAAGAAGTAAGTTTAAATAGTTAGAAGGAAAAGGGAGAGAGAACAATTTTGTTTTTGTTTTTTACTGAACGGAACAATTAAGATATGGTTTGTATAAGGACCAGGAGGGGGTAAATTAATCTTAACGCTATGCGAGGTGGAGGCAATTCGCAAAATGAGGAAAAAAATATAGGGAATAACTCGGCAAAAAAGTAATATTTAATGTATATATAAATTAACGAAACAACCACAATGCAGGGTAGGTCTGACATTCATATTGAGACAGAACCTAAGGCAGAAAACGCCGGCAACCTGCTTATTTAACAAACCTTAAAGAGACATTAATCGGTAAAAACCAAAAATGCCAACCAATAGGTACAAAGAAAAAGGAATATATTGTCGTAACATAGCTATATGCCATAAAAATTTTATGACACGCTGACTGTTTAATTCTCTCCGGCATCGTGGGGATGGCGTTACATCCGGAGGAACTAGAATCTACGTGTCATGCATCGACATAAAATATAGTTGGGTAGAGATATTATATACTCGAGCAAAAAAAAAAGTTTCTTTTAAACATGTAATTTGGTTAACAAAAAGGGGGGATTATTCCATATTCTTAATTACTAACACTAAAAGACCAAGATTGATGGGAGAGAAAGAATTAGTGATAATGGCAACATGTAACATGAAAGTAAGTGATACTTAAACAGGGATGAGGGGTATCAATAGGAGAAAAAAATCCAGAGGTGGATGTATAGTATGATTTGTGTGGACGAGGTGAGACAAATGATGATTGAGAGGAGAGGTTCTAATTGGTTTACATAAACTGCCAAATTAGATAGCCATCCCGCACCACACGCTATGGATATTAAAAATTCCAGCTCCCAGCAAGGAATAAGCCATCGAACTCGGGAATATGAAGAACCTGTTCTCTCAATGTAGCTTGTGTGTACAGTTGAGGGTTTGCGATTAATGGGTGAAAAATAGAGGAAGAGTGGAAAAAGGAAACTTATAATTAATATCACCTAGGTCGAGGGCGACACATCGACTGCGATGAGAAGGCTGGCATGGTTCTAATGAAATTAACAGGGTGGGGGGGGCATAAAAGATGCTAAAAAACCCTTAAAAGGAAAAGGCTAACTATGTATGAGGGATATTAAATTGCATAAATTTTTATATTACCCGAGGGGGAAAAATATAGTCCGTCCCTCAAAAAACAGGAGCACGGGCAACTATAACCCCCAAGTTCGGCGATAAGGGTGGGTAAGTTTGGGTTAAAGGTGTTCAACAAAAAAATTTGTTGAGGGTGACATCGGATAAGGGGGAAAAAAAGGAAGTTGAAAAAGGCTAAGGGTTCAATAAGGATTAATTTGACGAATAAGACGTAGAAGTGATGCGAAATTGGGTTTCAAAAATTTAGTGTTGCCTTTTTTTGTTTCCGATAATAATCGCCACGAGGGTGGCTAGGAACTACGAATGTTGATTTGCTTTAATTTTGGTTTTACCCTGGGACAGTGAGAACGGAAAAGCTTTTGAATGATACAGGGATTTTATCCATGGGATCCTTTACTTTATGAAATTTGTCGAGCCGAACTATGTGATATAGTTTGATAGAAACTAAGGGTCAAGCAAAAAATTTTGTTTTAATATTTGTTGGCAAATTAAAATTATATTTTGTGATAAGTAAATTAAAGTATGTTGTTGGCCTATGAATTTTAGGGTTTGGTAATATGGGATTCAATAATAACATTTGTTTAAAGGAAAAACTAATCGAAAACAAAAGGTTAAAAATGTAAAAAATGGTTTTTGGAGAATTTCATCAAGATCGGCGTATTAGCAAAAATTCATATCTGTAAGTTGGTAGTATGAAAATGTCACTCGAAATGTGTGTGATATTAACTAAGTTGGAACATCTAAACAAAGATTATAATATATTAAGGTAAAAATATATATGGTAGTAAAAATAACTTGCACACTATTAATTCAGTATTAAATTAAAGCTATCTTAGGATTGGCCGTGTAGCACAAGTTAAATACTAGTTAGACTTACAATCTGCAGGATGTTATCGCTAGTCTAAAAATAGCCTACAGTTTCAAGGATGGTATGAACACAGCTGATTTGCCAAACCAGTTAAATCCCGAAAACAAGGCAATTAACTTATGCTAAACTCTGAATCTAGGTATTAGGAAAATATAATGATACCGCAATTGTTTAGGTTTGTGTACAAAAATCTAACTTTGTGATGACAAAAAAAATCCAAAGCCATAAGGAATAAAAAAACAATATTAATACACCTTGTCAGCCATGTTTAGTGTTTAAGATTTTGTAATGACCTTATACATTAATAAATAAATAATAAACTATTTAAATACTGATGAAAAATAATAAGTTATGTCACTTACCCAAGCCGAGCACACACAAACAGAAACAGATTCCAAATCGAACCCTGTCATACTTACCAGAGTATCGTAAAGCCAACTTACAATTCTTATCTGATTACAGATCAAGTTTGTCGCCAACTGTAGACAAAAAAAAGAGGGGAAATCTAACTAAAGGGTGACTATAAATTGAAGAAAAATCAGGATGTTAATTAGGATTTTTAACCCAAAAAAAGGGAAAACTTGTGCAAATCCATTGGGGGGAGGGGGAGTTTATTAAGTTAAGGAAAAAATAAATTACGAAAAAGGGAATTTAAGAAAATGTCGTGAAGGAAAAAATTTAGATAAATTGATCGAACACAGAAAGAAAAAAATTATAACTTTTATATGAAAAATTATTATCGGACAAAGAAACCAGAAGTCAAAGAACACGCATGCTGCTGGTCAACTAGAACATGTCGATTGATAACAAAACATGTTATGATGTCACAATTGATGTTTTCTTAAAAAAGGGCCGAAAAAGAATCTCACACTCTGCTACCAACTGCGGCGATTGGATGCTCGTTAAAGAGCAACAACACTGCCTCAGGGCCCATTGGGGAGAGTTAGGAATAATGGGGATTAATTGAGGCGAGGACCATTGATTCTACCATTTTTCGACCCGCCCGACCTTACTCATATGCCATCGATTCGTCCCACTTACCAGCCATTTTTGGATGAGTCCCTAAATTTGTAACTATTAACTAATTAAACTAATTTGAAGGTAAACTTACATTACCTTCAAATTTCATGAAGGTTTGCACAAGTTTAAATCACTCGGCCTAACCGACCATCGCATTGGTTTTTATTACAAGAATTTATTATTAATATACTTTTGTGGTATGCATGTGGGGAATTCACTAGGGATCGTCCGAACCATTTCCCCAATTCCACTAAGTGGTCATTTCGGCGATATTAAACCACATGTTGAATTTTGATATAACGCACAGCTAATTGACTGTCCCGTTTCAAGGATGTGCACAAAGTGTGTCGCTGTAGGCCTGCGCTGCGAACTCCTAACTTCCGGGGGGGGGATATAATTTCCCCTTAGTATAAGATAAATGCCTGCGGGTCGACGGCTAGGCAATTCATGATACCCGTGTGAAATGTGGGTACCACAGTCACCCCTGCTGGCAAAAAAAAATCCAAAACCCAAAACGCCAGTGCTAGTAGGAAAGGAAGGAATAAAAACACAGGAAACCTTCACAATGGATACCACAAAACTTAGGAAATATGTTTTATGGTAAATAAAACATTATATATATTCAATCAAAATTTATTTTGTATTGCCCCAACAGTTATTCAAATAGCTTGTTGTTTGTTATAAAACCAAAAGTAAGGTCACAACATGTATCTGTTTAACATTATTACAAAATAAAATATAGTAATATATATAGAAGTATGCGAGCCTGGGTTTATTAATTCGAGCCAAGCCTTGAGTAAATTAATCTGAGTTTGAATCTTTTAATAAGCTTAAGATTTTACTGAACCCAAGCCTTTAACGAGGTTGACCTTTCATCAAACCTTTTAACGAGTTCATGCTGTTATGGAGCTCAAGTTTTTTTCATGCTTATGTTAAATTTTAAATTGAAATATAATCGGTTTTCTAGCGTATAAGGAAAGGTGAAGTAGCTGTAATTAACTGGAAATAGACACTCTTTATCCAACAAAAGGAATACTAAAAACTTCTTTTGAGGTAAAATTTAGATTACAAACCCATTTCATTCATATAATTTTCTTAATAGTGATAATTAACAAGCTCTTGACACTAGATCACTTGATCTTATTTAATAAGTAACTGTTTCACTATGGTTTACCTTTGCCATAGCTTCAAGGCTGGTCTCAAATGGTAGAATACAGTATATTGAAATCAGTGATGCCAGACAAAGTAAAGTATCCTCTGCTTTTAGAAAAGTAGAATTTTGCATTTCGCAATGTTTAGTACTGAGGGAATTATTAAAAAAAATTATATTAATGCCATTTAGGAACCTATAAAAATGAAAATTATTACTTTTCTTCAGATGATACTAATCTTCTAATAAGTTTACATTCAATCTCTTTGTAAAAATGAGCAGCAGACCTAGTCAGCATTTGCACAATTTCTCACTTTGTGCTTTCAATTAACATAACTAGATCTCCTGGTCTACTTTAATTCTTAAATTATAAATCTATCTTGCTTAATCACTATTCTAACGAATTTAATTGTACATCTAACATATTCCTTACATCACTGGAGCCCTCTGAACATTGTCCCCAACATTATAAGACCCCCCTCCTCATTTTACAACTATTGCTGTATTTCTTCATACGCAGGTGTCTTCACTTTCCAACAGGTATCCTCTGGAGTACATTTTAATATACTGTCATCCAATTACTGCAGAATATATTACAAATAGCTATTATAATAGTATAGATGCTTCATATACGAAACGAGAAGAAATAGCTGGAAATGAATATTTTGGTATCTCTGTCGACAGAATCAAAACATTAGTTAATATATTTATATAAACTATTCGAAGAACCTACATGTCATAACAATCCTTGGTGCTGACATTATGGTTTATCCCTCCTCAGTTAGACTCTTATTCTGCTTCTCCTATAGCTGCTACTCCCAGATTCCTTCCTTAGGAGGTATTTTTCCTTTTTTAATTAGTTTTATTATGAATCTATTATCATACTGTATCCTATTAAACCTATTAATTCCCCTCCTCTTTTTATCAAACCTCGATATCTAAGCTATGCCAAATTGTACTTTGTTTGTGTTATTTTACACATATGTAAAACATGAAATAATTTCAGTACTCCTGGCATTTTCACCATTTGTTAGGCTCTTAAATAACAAAAATTAATTGCTTGAAAATATCCGTTAATGGTTTAGGTATTTATTTAGAGCAGTGTTCCTCGACCCATTTCTTCTTGGCTTACTACCAACGGACTCGGCAGCTGTTACATATTTGTATCAATACTTGGAATAGAATTTCAGTAAAAAAGTAAATTATTAAGATAATTTTGTATGTTCCAAATATGTTTTTAAATTAATACGAAGGTTGAGCCTAAAGATCTAGGGACAGTTTGTTAATGTTTGGTGGCTACTTAATCTTAAGTCATTTTTCACACATGAAAGCTTGTTTCTATATTTGTTCTTAAGGTTTCTTGATGAAAAGCTAGCCTCTCACAGATTGACAGTGGTGAACAGCAATCAAAACTTGAAACCCTTTTCTGCGATTTCAGAGTAGTCAGCACGTTTCTGTAACTCAGAAAACAAGTAGTGATAACTTGGGAAAACTTTCTTAAATTTGGAATCACAAATTAATTCCAATAACTGCTCTTATATAACATGGTAAAAGTTGTTGATTTTTTTTTTTTTTTTTGGTATACCCACAAATGGATTCAAGAATCTTTGCTCAATTATTCAAGAAAGTAGAGTTCATAAGTTGAAAGATAATCTGGAGGATATATATATATATATATATATATATATATATATCAACAAAACTTTCAAAGTAGGATACCTTTTTCACTTCCGTGTCTTTCTCCGCGTAACTTAGTTTTTTGTTAACAATTATTTTATCATGAACTCGAAAAGCTTTATTGTAGTTCCCTTGAAGGCTTTAGTTCATATCATTAAGTTTACTGAAGATGTAAATAGTGACTAAATTTTCTTTTTATTTATTGAAAATCAAGAGATGGGTTTTAACACAAAATTCCAGTTATAGTATGAACTTTGTAACTTTTATTTTATGTAATTTTTGAATTGATTACTGTTAGCTACAGTAATGGGGTGACATATTTGATCAAAGGAGCATATTTTAATCATATCTTCAAACTGTTTTTCATTTTTTTGGGATATGTAACTCAAATTTTAAGGATACTTCCCATAAAATAGTACAAAATTTAGATTTTTTAATTAAAATCTGTAATTTAACCAACTTAATTTTTTTTTTAAATGGGTGGGGGGAAGCATTAAAGAAACTTCCTACTATTTTTTGTTATCAATTTTTAAAATATAAACTGGTATTGTATTTTATTTACAAATGTATTGTGTAAATAAATATTGAGCTTGACTTGTATGATAATATTAAATAGAAAAAAATTGAACACAAGATCTCACAAAAATTATGTTTACTTAATCAAATACGTTTCAACGACAAAGTCGCCATTCTCAATGATGAGCTACAATATCAAAACTATAACTTATAAACAGTTACAGTTTTGTTATTGTAGATCATGTATCGATGGCGACTTTGTCATTGAAACGTGTTTGATTAAGTAAACATAATTTTTATGAGATCTTGTGTTCGAGTTTTTTTCTATCCAAATGTATGATAGTTATGGGACATTAACTAAATGTGAGCTCAGAAATATGTCTGTCATTCTTATGTAAACCTAACTCATTTGTGGTGAGCTGCCCACCACTGTTCCCCCTGCGCTTGGGGTGGCGGTTGCTGGTCCGCACCCAATGCATTAACAGTTGCCCGGTGCCTTAAATGTTCCCCCACCCTGCGAGCCCTGAAGTCGGGTCACGAACGAGAGATAAGCGAGTTGTGCACCGCTTTCGCAAGGAGCTGGACCTTTGGAAAACTACATCCATATAAACCATCACCAATTCATCGTTTCTTTATATCTCCTTCTTCCTAGTGTTAACCCCCCAAAAATAATGACTTAATAGTCAAATTGGGTAGGGTCAGTTGACCCGGGGTTAAATGGTGCGCACACATTCGGCTTTCCGAGATCGTCGGTGCAGTGTAGAACGGCGGCCATTTTAGGCTAGTGTCTACATCGGGACCACTATTTTGTTAGAGTCAATCGTTGTAAAATAACCACATCTTGTAAGTAAGTTAATAATACTATACCTAAATTTAGAAATAATTATTTAAGATATTAGTAATAGTCCCTCATCACGTGCTGGCTGACTGAGTAGTATCTAGTTTTAGTCGACAGGTCTGGGCTGTGACCGTTGTGCCAACCAAGTTTTGAAAGATCCACGATCCTCTATTCCCATCCAGGCATAAATTAATACCAATAATAATTAATAAGTATCTCCTATTGCCTCAGAATGGTAGCAGAGATCGGTTGAAATTTGAGTTTGGTGCGGCGGTTGCGGCCTAATACATATTTGCCTGAAGACGAGAACTGGTGTTCAATCTTGTACAAACCTGGTCACCCGGCATCGTGGCAAATTTTTTGTTTCCGGTTGGTAAAAATTCTAATATCTAATATTAAGTCGATCTGTTAAATAACATTTTAATAACGTGTAGTTTTCCCATTTAAATTCCTTATACACATAATTTCCGATAATATTTAGGCGTTTTCCAAATTCGTTATCAATAGTGGTCCTGCACCCGATTATCCAAAATTTTCCTTCCGTTACCCCTTGGTATTAAATTAATTAATTAAAAATGTGTAATATTTATATTTTTATTACTAAATTCGGTGTCCTTTACCGGTCCTAGAAATATATATAATTAGGTAAGTCCCCCCCCCCGTCTATAAATTTGTGTTTTCTTTAAACTACCAGTCAGAAGAGTTGGGGTAAGTCAATTCATTTTCTTATTTTCTTTTTTTTTCTCCTGCAGTACGACAAAAATACTTTATTATAATAGTTTAGACTTAAATTTGTAAAATTTTCCTTTGCTCAAATATCTTTTAACTTGGATAATTCATTTTCTATTGCTGGAAATACCAAGTGAAGTAAATCATATTGTGACTACCTACAGTGATTAAAATTTTTTTTGCTATAAACTATAACAAGATTTCTCCTCCCACCAATTGAGAAATCATTAAAAAAAAAAAAATAAAAAAAAAATTAATTAAAAAAAAAAATAATATATATATATAAATAAATTATGTAAAAAAAAATATATATATATAAAATAAAATATATATATAAAAAAAAAAAATAAAAAAATAAATAAAATAAAATAAAATAAATTAAATGGAAATTATAATAGTTTTCATATTTTGGTTTCTGTATTGATTTGAGCAATGGAATTGGTTATTCAAATGTTTTCAATATGTATTGGGTACAGATTTTGTCTCATCGACAATTCTTTTTTTTATGTGGTCCTACAAGTACGGACATAACGGCAGATAAGTCAATCTATAATAGAATTGTTGATGTAGAATCAATGTAGACCTTCAATATGCTTCTACTAGTGTAAACAACCTTTTGGTATTAATAGTACATTATTTATCAGCTGTGTTTGCCTTGATAGTGAGCCGACAGTCCGAAATATACAATAGTTAATATTACGATTAAAATGTTTAATCCATAAACCTTATTACAGTAACGTATTCTTATGCTTAATGAATATCTGATTGTGCATTTCTTTTGTAATTAATTGATCATAAATATTTTCTGTCTTGTATTTCAGGTGTATTAACTTGTGTTATACAGTGTTTATTTTCAGCTTTTTTTTATCAAAAACTCCATTTCTCCTTTCTCGAGTATCGATACTACGATATTGATGAAATTTTACTGCCCCGACTTGCCTTACGATTTAAATTTACACGAATAGACATTTTTACTTATATCCCTTGTCCACAACATAAACTCCTTTTTTTTCTTTAACCTACAAATTTTTTTTTAAATATTTATTCGCAGTCCTGTCTTTCTAAAAAAATAAATAAATAAAATAAAAGTAACAATTAAACCCATAAATTTTGATATTTTTTTAATATTAATCTTTGTACCCTAATTGTCGCCTCGGCCAATAATATTTTTGCTATATATTTTTGTTATATATAATATCTCAACTTGTTTAATATTTTTTTTTCTCCCTTAAAGCTAAAAGACATAAATAAATTAAATAAACCACAAACCTGCCTTAACCATGAATTAATTATAATTTGCCCACCCTCATTAGCGCATTGTGAGACCAACACCGGGTTGACTTGACCCAATCCCATAATCTTCTTTTGTGAATTTAATTCATATCTTCCTGTAAAATTGGTAACAAACCAAACTTAAGATGGATAGCGTAGATTTTTCAGGGGATATCCCCGTTCCTTTCCCCTTTTCTTTAGAGACGGTTGTTCCTCATCGTAAATGGGTCAATCGTTTAACGGCCGATCAGGCTAGGGTATTATTGAATTTTTGGAAACTGACCCCTGCCGATACCCTCGAGCTAAATCGGGGCTTGATCCGCTCAGAGTTGGATGTCCGAGTGGATTCTCTCCCTCAACACCCACCAGCCAATCCGTCGTCTATGACGCAGCCTGCTGCAGTGCAACCTAGCATATCAGACTTGATAACCGCCCTTCAGGCTCATCTGACCCTACCGCCCAGGCGGTCCGGTTCTGAAGTACCGGCCCTACCATCACACCTCAGCATGACGCTACAGTCGTTAAGACCTTTTAAAGGGCAGCCCATCGACACCTTACTACCGAAATTGTCAAAAATTTCAAAGATGGCCAGGTTAAACCCCGGTTTCGATCAATCAATTTTGATCGACCTACAAGTGTCGTCTTCAGGGATTCTGCTAGGATTGATTGAACAAGCTATCCAGATGAAGTCTCCTATTTCCACTTTTAAAACTGACGTCATCAAAACCTTATTGCCCCATCAAACCTTTCATCAATCCTTGGCCCAATGGGTTTATCGCCCTCAGAGACAGGGCGAAAGTTTGGAGGATTTTGTCTGCAGTATCCGCGACATGTCCGAATTACTTCAACCGGAAATTTCGGAAGCCAGTATGTTGCAAACTATTTTTTCGGGCATGTCCTCGGAGGCGGCGGCACGATTTGCCACCGTAAACAGACCAAACACTTTTAACGAACTTTTGGCTTTGATACCCACTATCAACATGGGTATTTTAAATAATAGAGCCCAATCAGCGCAGGCCGTTAACCCTAATTCCAGAGGTCCATGGCCCAGTTCTTATGTTTCTCGCAGACACAACCCTGACCGCTACTCCCCAAATCAGTATTGTCCACCGAATAACAATAATTATCCCCCACCCTTGATGAGTACTCCAAATTTTTATTCTCAAAATAACCACCCCTCATCGCAACATAGACACCAACTACCTTTCCGCCGTAGAGAAAACCCCAGCCGACCATCAAATTCATATTTTTTAAACTGAATGGGAGCGCCCATGGAGTCGGTCGGCGTCATCCCGAGTTATCAGCGGCTCATGTGAATAGGCAGGTGGTGGGTGCCCAGGGACTGGGACCAAGGAAATTATCTGTTCCAATTACCAGGGAGGTTACAGTAGAGGTTGGCATTGGTCCTCTTAAAATATTTGGTTTACTGGACACCGGGTCTTGCTTCTCATTAGTTTCTCAGAAATTTTATGATAATCTGAAACAATTTCCCAAATTAATTAAAAGTGTTACCCCCATTGATGTCAGTGGTATTACCGTAAATAATCAGCCATTAAACTTTAGAAAGAAGGTCAAAATTCATATTAAGATCGATCATCTCTCCTGGGATTTCTCCTTTTTTGTGGCCCCTCACCTCCCTTATGATATGTTGTTCGGTTATAATTTCTTACTAAAAACACAGGCCACAATAGATTTCCAGAGTTTAGTGGTCCGTTTCCCATACGCTGCCCCACTTTTTTGTTCTATCACCCCATCACTGGCAACTGAACCAACCCCGAGTTCTCTTGCCAGGTCCCCTAATCTCACGGCTTCGCAACGGGCCCAGATCTCCCGCCTTTTGCAAACTTTTTCAGATACTGTCACTAAGAAACTAGGTAAAACAAACCTACTCACTTACCACATAAATATTAAAGACACCACAACCAAAGTACGATCACGAGCGTACCAATATGCTCCTCCTAAGCTACAGGCTTTACGGGAGCATGTTGACGATCTTCTCGCCAAAGGAGTCATATCTCCATCCAATTCACCCTATGCCTGCCCAGCTTTTCTGGTACCCAAAAAAGGGGGTAAAACCAGAATGGTGGTAAATTATTAACCGATAAACGAGCTCCTAGAGCTCGAGGTTACCCCTATCCCCACACTAGAGTCTGCCTTCCAGTATTTGGGTAAAGCCAGATGGTTTTCGCTGCTGGACTTAAATCAGGCGTATCTTCAAATACCTTTAGATGAGGATTCGAAGAAATTTACTTCCTTTGTATGTCCATTCGGCCAGTTTCAATATAATTTCTTGCCCTTTGGTCTGGCCAGTGGTGGACTCGTACTCACACGCCTGATCGAGAAAATTTTCGGGGATGTTAAGTACGATTACCTGTTTTCTTTTTTTGACGATATTTGTATTTACTCCGATGGCTCATTCGACGATCACCTTCTTAAGGTGAAAACCGTTTTAGCCAGATTAAAAAAGGCCGGGTTAACTGTCAACCCCGAGAAGTTAACTCTCGCCTCAGACTCGATTCAATTTCTAGGGCATGTGTTCCGAAACCAGTCCGTGTCTCTCCATCCTGATCGCGTACAACCAATTTCCGATTACCCCACCCCCAAAAATTTAAAACAAACGGTTAGATTTCTCTGTCTGGCCGCCTTCTATTCCAAGTTCATTCCCAATTTCGCCTCCATTGCCCACCCTTTAAATAAACTTAAACGAAAGGGAGCCCAGTTCGTTTGGGGACCTGACCAAGACCAAGCATTTCATACCCTAAAGAGCAAGTTGACCAGCAATTTAATATTGAGACTACCCGATTTTTCGAAACAATATGTTGTCCATTCCGACGTTTCCGGTTCGGCTTTGGGAATTTCCCTATCCCAAGATTACAACGGCGACTTAATGCCAGTAGCCTTCGCCTCTAGACCACTAAACAAGCATGAACTGAACTATTCCACAATGGAATTAGAATGTTTGGCTGTTGTCTTTGCCCTCCAGAAATTCCAACAATATTTAGAACACCGCGAATTTCAATTGTTTACTGACAATTCGGCCTTGTCTTGGCTATTAAATCATCCACGCCAAGTCGGGAAACTGGCACGATGGATTGAGTTCATAAATTCTTTCAAATTCTCGGTTCAGCATATAAAAGGATCCGAAAATATTGTAGCGGATTCCTTATCACGATTATTCGAACCCTCGGGACCCTCAGCTATCCCTCTTCAACCTGTACCCACACATAAGCCCATAATATCTTTCTTGTCATCCTTGCCCGATATTTTTAAGGACCTTCAGGTCCATCAAAGAGAGGACGAGGAGATTTCCAAAATAGTAAAAAAAAACCCCTCCCACCAAATTTTCAAATAAAAGATCACATACTCCTACATCTGGCCCCAGGCCAGAGTAGGGGTAAAGTTGTACTGCCTCGTAAACTGACCGATTTAGTTTTTAAGTACTATCATGAGCTACCCATTTCGGCCCATATGGGTATTGCCAAAACCCTCGCCCGAATTTCCAAATTCTTCTGGGCACAAGATCTTAAAAATCAAGTTGCCGACAGAGTCAAGTCATGCGTGGCCTGTCAACGGGCCAAACAGGCCCAAAACACTCGCCTTGGGTACCAAGCGTCTCAAGTTCCATCCTACCCTTTTGAGAAAGTCTTTATAGACCACATTGGCCCCTTGCCTCTAAGTTCCAACAGAAACAGGTATTTATTGACAGTCGTCGACGGGTTTTCTAAATTTACCCTATTATTCCCGGCCAAGAATACCAAGTCCCAAACCACAATAAATATCCTCACCAAACAAGTTTTTTCATATTTTGGTTTTCCCAAATACCTAGTGACCGACAATGTACCGAGTTTCAAATCGGAACTAATGGCACAGATGTGCCTTAATTACGGGGTTACCCATATCTGTACGTCCCCATACTACCCGAACCCATCCCACGCGGAACGCGTAAATAAAAACCTCAAAATAGCCTTGCGGGTCTACCACGCCAAGAACCAAACTAATTGGGACACCAATATTCATTGGTTCCAACTGGCCTTTAATACGGCAACCCACGAGAGCACAGGTGACTCGCCAGGCAACCTTTTCTTGCGCCACCCGATTTGCGAACCCCTCCAACTCCTATGGGACCTCGACAGTTTAGTTCCTTTACCTCCTAAACTATCAAATCAGGAAGTCTGGTCTTCTGCTCTGGGGAGGTTAGCTAAAGCCCATGCATCCCGCCAGACAAGCTATAATGCCACCAGGCAGCCAAATCCTTTTAAAGTAGGCGACTGGGTCATGTTTCGAGAGCATCACCTGAGTCGGGGCGGCGAAAGGATCAATGCTAAACTCTTACCCCTATGGTCCCGGCCCGTGGTCATTGCTAGTTTCACATCCCCTGTTACGGCGTCGTTGGTTGACCCTAGCTCCGGCCGACACGTCAGAAATGCCCATATCTCTCACCTTAAGCGATTTTTCCAACCTTTTAAATAATTTCCCCCCCCTTCAGCAATGCAATTAGATATAATTCTTTAGGTTTCACCCTTACCCTTTTTTATTAACCTTCCTTTTTCTCACTACGCTCACAGCCTGGGTTGTCGACTGCGACAGGACGCATATTGTCGTAGTGATAGTAGTATTAAGTAACTTTCGTCTTATTTCTATTTTCTTCATATCATTCCTCATCATACTTCACTGACCACATTAGCCACCATTTTATGACCCACTTTACCTTTCCCTCATTTTCCCAGACTCGTCAGTGGCATGATTGGTGGGCCTGGGAGCGCCATTTGGTATGGCCTGATATTTATACTCCTTTTTTTATTTCTGGGAAATAGATTTTTTTTTAACAAAACATTTTTTTTCTCTATTAACCCACTCTTTTTTTTTAGTATGATTATCGGGTCGCCGGGTTGCTTCTGGGCTGGCTTCTCTTGCTTTGAATTTAGGCTCTCACGCGTGGAGTCAATTTGAGTTTCCTCAAAAACCCTCATCCATTTTATAAACATCTTACCCTAAAATTATCATTTTCATTTCATCTCTATTGTATTTTACCAGCCTTGGTCTTTATAGTATTAGTAATTACCTTTAGATTAGTAGTATTACTGTTTAGTATTAGTAGTATTATATAATATTCTATGTTGCATGTGTCAATTTAGATTAAGTACTCTCCCCACCCTGATTCAAGCCCCTCCGCAAGCGTCCTCCAGTTAACAACCGTAACATCCGAGTGCTCGGTGGTAAGTAATAATACTCAGCGCGCGGTGATAAGTCTCTCTGGATGCAACGCCCCTCGCACGATGCCAGAGAGACCTGCACCGTAAGCCCTTATTCTAGGTTACGTCATATCTGCAATATCGTTTCAAAAAAAAAAAGAAAAAAAAAAAGTTCTTACCTTATCCTTACCTACCTGGTTAAAAGATTGTTATTAAAAATTCAAATACTCAGTTTAGTTTTAGGGTTTGCATAAATAGCAGGTTACTGGCTTTCTCTTCCTTGGCTTCTGTGCTAATATGAATGCTCAGTTATATGCCTGCAATTGGTTTGTGGTCGTTTTCGCTTTTACTTAGTCATAATTCTGCGAATAAAATAAACAAATAATATAATAAAATAAAATAGATTGATTGTATTGTTTTGGTTAAAATATTTTCCGCACGTGTGCCCTCCCTTTTGAAAATTGCGATTTACTTCCAGCCTACATCCGTGGTTATTACTTAATTCTGACTCTTTTTCCTTTAATTAAACCCGTCCAAATTTTCCATTTCTTATTTTTTGCCAATATATTCATAGTTTACAAAATTAATTCCCCCCCTAATTATTGAAGTTTAAATCTGTGGCAGTGATTGGTTACTGGTTGCAACCATATATACTTTTTTTACAGTTAACCCCCCAAAAAAAAAAAAAAAAATTGTACATTATTATCTCTCCTTATTGCCTACATTTTTATATATGATCACCTCCCCATTTAATCCAGAACCACGACCTGCATTTTATACAGCTTTTGGGTGTGACTTGGTATTGAATAGTCAGTCAATGATGTAATATAGAAGTTATCAGTTTTGGTTACTAATGGTTCATTTTAAACTTGGCGCCTTAAATTCATTGAAATACCAAGAACCATTAATATTGTCCACCCTTGCGTCGTTTAAAGTTTGCTGTATCTAAGGTTACCTTATACTTTCCTTCATTTCTATTTCCTATCTCTTCCTTTATGATTACTCCTTTCGTTTTATCCTGTACATTAAATTTTTTTTATAATAATCAATAGTCTGCCAATCATTTCCACTGAACTGCAGTTATTTTCTACCCTTATTTAATTTATAAATCTGTAGCACACTAAAATTTTTTTTTGTAGTATTATTTTTACAAATAATCCTTTCCATCCCTTATATTTTTCCTCACTTATACAAAGGTTTATATAAAAAAAAATAATAATAATAATAATAATTAAAAAAAAAATTATTAATGCCTTCGCCCCATCATCGTCAAATGTATGGTGTGGAAGTAAAATAGGTGAGTCCAGAACGAAACTGGCACCTTACAAAATTGGTAAATTCATTTCAGCCCCTTTGTTCTTCGTCGTGTCCGATTGTGGGTAATGTTGTTGTCTTCAGCCCTGGTGGCCATCTGCTATTATGTCAGCTCATTGTTATCTGCTCATTTTACCCTACTCCTTCCTTACCCCGCGCTAACGCCACCCCCCCCCTTTTTCCGCCGAGGGGAGGGAGTGTCGGGACCATGAGTCGCGGTCTTCGTCGCCTTGCCAGCGGGGGTGACTGTGGTGAGCTGCCCACCACTGTTCCCCCTGCGCTTGGGGTGGCGGTTGCTGGTCCGCACCCAATGCATTAACAGTTGCCCGGTGCCACAAATGCAGGGGCAGCAGATGATGCCTTAAATGTTCCCCCACCCTGCGAGCCCTGAAGTCGGGTCACGAACGAGAGATAAGCGAGTTGTGCACCGCTTTCGCAAGGAGCTGGACCTTTGGAAAACTACATCCATATAAACCATCACCAATTCATCGTTTCTTTATATCTCCTTCTTCCTAGTGTTAACCCCCCAAAAATAATGACTTAATAGTCAAATTGGGTAGGGTCAGTTGACCCGGGGTTAAATGGTGCGCACACATTCGGCTTTCCGAGATCGTCGGTGCAGTGTAGAACGGCGGCCATTTTAGGCTAGTGTCTACATCGGGACCACTATTTTGTTAGAGTCAATCGTTGTAAAATAACCACATCTTGTAAGTAAGTTAATAATACTATACCTAAATTTAGAAATAATTATTTAAGATATTAGTAATAGTCCCTCATCACGTGCTGGCTGACTGAGTAGTATCTAGTTTTAGTCGACAGGTCTGGGCTGTGACCGTTGTGCCAACCAAGTTTTGAAAGATCCACGATCCTCTATTCCCATCCAGCCATAAATTAATACCAATAATAATTAATAAGTATCTCCTATTGCCTCACATTCACTCCCCTCCCGCCTTAACATTTTGAGTCTTGGGGTATTTTTGATAAAAGCACATTCTTCTGGTCAGGGTTAAAAAGATAATATTTGGTTCCTATAATATATTGTAAATTTTAAAAAATGTTTAAATTGTAAAAACTACAAAAATATTAAAATAAAAAATTTTCTAAAAATTTACTTTTTACGATTTTATTTTTCTCATTCGCTAATAGCACTAATTGTTCACTATCACAAATGAATTGTACTTCGTCACTACTGAAACAGAAATCAGACAAATTAATAAAATTATCATTTTTAATATATTTATTTATTTCACACTGATTCTTCTGTAGAATGGTATTTTAGATTATAGCCTACACTGACAGCTGACAAAGTACACAAATTCACTGTTACCACACATAAATGAAATAAAGAAAAAAGAAAAAATTTTCAAGCATAGCTATAAAAATTCCCAAACAACTGAATAAGCCAAAAGCATAGTCGTATAACTAAAATTGTAGCTGAAATCAAACAGACATTGGTAGCTTGTGTATATGTGAGCACAGGCCACTGAATAGACTACAAGCTGCTCACAAATACATGACAGGGGGCTAAAAAGTAAAATATCACCTTTTGTTCATATATAATGTGTTGATTAAAATAGAAAGTAGTTGTAATAAATTATTGTACTTTTGACATATATATAAATAAATATTCATGTTTCAGGTTATTGGAATCGGCTCCTTCTTATTATTCGTATCTGTTTACTGGAAGAGACACAAGTGGACCGTTATGAAGTCAAGAAAGATTGAGTTTAAACCAAAATAAAGTAGAGATTTTAGACTAATATGGTCAAACCATGGTAGTTATAATACAAAAATTTAAAAATTGGTGAATCATGTAGTTTTGTTGGCTCTTTTACAAGCATTTTATTCAGTATTGTACAATTATTTAAAATAAATGTACTTTAACAGTGTAAATAAAAAAAAAAAAAAAGGTTTCAAATACTGCCACAAATCCTTCAAAGACACATTTATTTATATTTATTAATCGTGTTATCGTTCAACACAATAAAGTGTTATTGTGAACCCTGTTAAAAGTTTTTAATTTAATGTATCAAATGTACATTTATGATAAGCATTGTTTAAAATGTTTTGTATATTTTTTTTGTTTTTTTTTTTTTGTTCGTTTATTGTAATATCAATTTGTATGATGTATACAATCATATTGTACATAAAAGTTATTGTTATTTATTTCACAACCATCAAAGATTAATTTTTGCCAATAAAGATTATTAAAGTTATCACTTAATAGATTATTTAGCTTCCGAGGCCTATTATAAAAGCTATTTCCAGTGATTAAAGCAATGATTTAAAAATATATAAAGCAATAATGGAAATGAAACCCCAAAGCCAAAAAAATGCTCCAAAACAAAACATAAAATTAAGTTATATTATACATCCTCAGTAATGATGTTAATTAAACATTAAATTTTTTAATTCTTAAACATTATTATTTTTAGTTGTAAAGCATTGAAGAAGTCATTTAGGATACTATTTATAAACCGATTTGAGTGATTTTTCTGATGTTCATTTGTTTAGTAACTCTGGGATTTTGTATTTCATAAATTGAAATAAAAAAGATTGTATTATATTTGATGGTAATTTGTTTGACAAATTGGTCAGTTAATATGAAAAGCAGTAAAATCAGGTAGAACAACAGATTTACGACAGGGAAATTATATCTATGACAGGGTGCTGACAAGTCTGGCTTTTCTTGTTTAACCTATTTCTAAACTGATAAAAACTTATTACTCTATAACTCATAGTTTATTAAGTGTATATGAATTCAATAATTTTAGAGTAGATATTCTATTGTTTGTAGGTCTTGAAACCACTGTTAAGAATTGGGTTGCTTGGTTTAAAATGGACATTTAACTACTGAGTATGAAGAACATTCTGGGAGACCAACTCAAGTGGGAATTCTAGAAGATGTGGGTGCTATTCATTCCATGATGAAAGATCAAAGAATGTCCACTGAAAAGCTGGCGAGACTCTAGTAATATCTCAAGAACGAGTAATATATATATATATATATATATATATATATATATATATATATATATTGTTCATGAAATTTAAGACATAAGATGGACCTGAGCTAATTCGGTTCCGAAATGATTGAACACTGACCAAAAGTATGATCAAGTAATTGTCTCACAAGCTATTTTGGACTGTTTCTGCAGCATTTTTAACAAGTATCTTAATTATGAATGAAATTTACAATCCAGACTATCAAAAAAAACTTCAGGATTAGAAGAACAGTGATTTTCAGCATTCATTGAAGTTCAAAGCTTAAAATTCACCAAAAAGACTGTCTGCCTTTTGAGACTGCAATGTAATTTTGCTCATTAATTATCTAGAACATAGTGTACCGTTAAGGCAGAATATTGCATTGCACTCCTCGACAAAATAAAAAAACAACTGGTGTCTAAACATTGAACCAAGACGTTCTTCAAGACAAAACTTCTCACACAGTAGCCATTACGCAACAGAAATTGGTAGTTCTATAATTTAAAATTTTGAAACATCCAGCCTACTCACCTAATTTGGTTCCTTCAGGTTACCACCTCAACTCAAAAAATACCTCAAGGGACAAAATTCCAAGCATTGAAGCCACAATAGCTACTGACAGATAGTTTGTAGTAAAACCAAAAGAATATTTTTGGTAGTGGAGTTGAAAATGTGGAAGGACAAAGTCGTAAATACATTGAGTAAATAAATTTTTTCAACTGTGAAGCTTGTTTACTTTGAAAAGCCACAGGCGTTCAGTATCCACTCGTATGGTATCATGAAATTTTAGTTGTGAAATATATCAGCCTACTGTATGTGAACCAAATTCTTATGAGTTTATTGGTTAGAATTGTATTTATGATTTATTTTTTATTGTTTTTTTTTACAATGAACCCTCTGTGGATGGACTGGAGCTCTGAGGCTTGAATACCATTATTTCATGAAGTGTAATTAATTTTAGGCTGACATGTATTAATACACATCTTTAGACAACTTTATGATTATTGTTTTATATTGTAGGATTTACGGTGTGATTTCTTCAAAAAAAAAAAAAGAAATTTAAATTATCTTTTGTACTTTTTGATTAATTAAAGTTTACAATTTCCTTCATAAGAAATAACATGGTGATTTTTTTACGTGTTTTTTTAAAAATGTTTGAAAATTATTTCCAGAGGTTCACTGAGATGATTTTAATTTTTCTTTTTTTTAAATTTTAGAATTTATGCTGCTGTTTCTTCAAAAAATAGAACCTTTGAATTATCTATTATTCAGGATGCTACAAGAAGGACTTAACAACTTTGTAAATGCATATAAATTTGTTCATCCTACAGAGCTGATTTTGGTGTCATTTTGTAGCTAAATACATCAAGATTTTTACCTTATAGTTAGAGGTTCAAATGTGACTTCTATTGGTTATTTTTCTGGCATCCCATCTGAAGTTGATTTTCTGCCAAACCCACAGCAGCATGTAGGCGTAATTTCTTCAACTATAATGTAGATTCTTGCTCTGAGTCAGCGAGAGAAGCCGGTAAGAGTGGTAAACATTATCCTTGATAAATCCCCACAAGTAAAAATTGAGAGGTGTCAAATCCAGTGAATGTAGTGGACATGCAATCGCCCCACCACAACCTATCCGTGTACCTGGAAAGGAGTTATTTAGAAAATCCCGGACCTCGATGAGATAGATCTTACTGGAAGTGTTCTTTGGTTATACTCATCAATCTATGGGGTCAAAATGTTTTACAGCATATCTAAGGTAGACTATTCTGTTGATGGTTTTCTCTTATAAAAAGAATAGCCGTCAACACACACAGGGATGCTCTGAGGATTACTTATGGCTTACTGAACATCTGATTTCAACAAAACACTTACACAACTTATAAATGGTAGGCCTACTGCGAAGATCTTTACCATAATCAGTACAAAAATTCCATTGCACAATCATTGTCCCAGACTTTGAGTCTTCAAACCAAAACACACAGCTCAGCGAGCCTTTTGAGACCAATAAAGGCAGCTATCTTTATTACAACTGCCGCTAGTGCTTGCAGTTGTGCTATTCGGTACTATTCACTAAGTGAGTCAAAACTTGACCTATGACCTATTTTGCTACACAATGATACCAAATCCAGCTCTGTAAGTAGTCTGAATAAATTTATATGATTTTACAAAGTTGTAAAGTCCTTTTTTGAATAATTAGAGTGTAACAATTCATGTAAACCGGAAATTTAAAAAGAGAAATTTAAATTTATTTTACTGAATTTATATTTTATAGGGCGCTATTCTATGAATAAAGCATAGACACTTATGTTTTTTTTTTTTAATTTCGGGATCGTGAATAATGATAATGAATATTATCCAGCTGAAATACATGCATAGATCAATATAAATATAACATATAAAGAATTTATGGAGGACCTCCTGCAAAAAATACATAGATACAGTCATATATATATATTCTTATATGTAGCTATATTCTTATAACAGGTTCCTAAAATATAATGGTCAATGTCTTTAAGTCTTTCAATATACACACTTAACAATAGATTTTACTTATGCCTAACAATTCTTAATTTTCTGTCCAAAGTACATTATATGAAGCTAGTTAAAATCGTCCACAAAAATAAGAGTAATTTACAAATCTCTTATTTGTGCATTTGTTAATAGTTCTCTTTTTTCAAACAAGCAAAATAAAGTTCTGTTAAACAAATATTTGTATTTTTTTAAGCAATAATCTTCAAAGAACTTTAAAAACATATACGGTGGAACGTAAGCGTCTATACCAGGACGCTGCACACTGATTTTATTTTAGTTAAACTTAAAACTATTAAAATTTTTAATAGTTCATTCGACACATCGCTCTTGAAGATTGTAGGAGACGATCAGCCTAATAAGAAGGTCCCATAATGACGAGAGAGTCAACACTACCACTCTAGTCGGATGATGATGAGTTGATGACATTCCAAGAAATATTCTGTACTAGTCCAACCAAAAAATGCTATGATTAATGGATCCTTTGAGGCAATTGGGGATAACCTGACAATTAGATCGATGCATTACTACCCTGCACTCAATATGTTTTTAATTTAGTAGAAAAACTATTATTTCGTACATTTACTTATATATTATAAAAGTTTACAATTATATTTTAAAACTATATTCAATTATTTACAAATTTCATTCATCTAACTCATTTACATAAGATTCTATAACATTGACCAATTTCGGAAACTCATCCGTCAGTCAATACAGGATCTTAATATACGATTGCATTGTGAGGTAAAATGCAAGTCTCTAACATCGTATATTAATTACTTCATATATTGAATCAAATAATAATACAAATTTGAGATTTAAAAATGTGAAACGTTACAGAGCTACCTAAAGTAGTATGTATTGATTAGTGCAACTAATCATACATAGTGTTTTACCAACAACTTTCATATATTTTTGTTCACACTCGCCCCAAGTTTTTTAATTTACAATAATTTTTAAAAACCATTCTTTCATCTAGTATTTTTTAAAGTAAGTGGTTATATTATAGCCCCCTTTTTTATTAAATATTTAAAAGTCCCCTGATTATTAGCCCCCTTTTTAAATTGATATTCCAAGTACACCAATCAAAATTGATAGTTTCATTTATTACTTAATTAAATATATAAAATCAAAGTCTTATTATTTGTAACTATTTTTATTCATTAACAATATTATTAAGTCATCTTTCACTGTATGAACTATATGAAAATTATATTATAAAGTCAAATTAAATCATTAGGTCATCCTTCGCTTACTTAATTATATGAAAATTTTGATTAAGCCTGTCCAAAGTATCCTTATTGACCATTTGTTTACAGAAATCCAACTTCATAAACGTAAGGCTTCTTGCTATGAAAAGAAGTCTATGGACTCATTTTCCATACGTCAATACGGGATCTTAATATATGATTGCATTGTGAGATACGATGCAAGTCTCTTACATCGTATATCACTTATTTCATATATTGAATTAAATACTAACACAAATTTGAGATCCAAAAATGTGAAATGTTACATGAGGTACAGTTTTCTCTATACAAATAACATGGTAACTATTTACAAGATTTGTATGTGTCTCAACAGTTATTTCTGGGCCAATTTTCCAGATTATGATTTTAAATTGAAGGATTTATAGATATTCAAAAAATACAAATTTTTAATTATCTATAAATTTTTTTAAATAATTAGAGTTTCCAGTTTCCCCTATAACAAATAACTCTATACCTTTTTTGGAAATCATCCACATTTGAAGAAACTTTGGGCAGCTATATCTGAAGTTCCACTGGTCTGATTACATTGATTGTTTTGTTTTTTTAATATAACATCTATAACTAAAGCATCATACAGTAGGACCTCGATAACTCGAAACTGAAAAGGGTAGGTACAAAATTCGAGTTATTGATTTTTGGAGTAACCAAGGTTTGAGTTATCAAGGTAGAATCAGCAAAATATTGAGATATCAAGGTTCGGTATTCACCACTAAAACTTCCTGTGACTTCTATAGCTTAAAGTTTTACGTGTTTTATCTTTGTAACTTGAACTGGCAAAAGTTCCTTTATCTAAATAGGGTGACCTGTTAAAAATAAAACATCGTTTTGTAAACATTATGAGGATTTTATTGTACAGTCTTTAACTACATGCAGTATAGAATTTACTGTACATCAAAGATCAACAAAAGTTATTTCTTTTCAAAATTTTGTAACCAGCCGTTGCTAGCACGAAAGTCTTTCTGTCCTAGTGACTCTACAAACTGAATGGCTTTTTCTTTTACAATAGGCCCAGATATAGAAAAGTATCACGACACTGTTTTAACCATTTTAGAACGCATTCATCAATGTTTGTGAACTCGGCACTCTTACATCTCTTTGTCTTGTTTGACATATCCTCAGCTTCATAATCTCCCTGATTTTTTTAAATTGTTGATAGCATAGTAGACAAGATACCGAATTTGTTTCTTCTTTGTACCTTCATCAACTACATTAATCACTTTCCATTTTTCCTCAAACGTCAAAGTTTTTAATTTGCGTTTCACAGACATATTAGTCAACTGATGCGCACAAAAGACAGGGCAGTATTGAGGTGTGAGGATAGTGACTCATTTCCTAGTATGTTATTGACCTAGATACAAACTAAAGGTCAAAATTTGGAACACAGTTGCTAACTTCGAGAAATAGAGGTCACTCTAAGGATAATTGATTTATAGAGGTAAACTTCGACTTGTAGAGGTTCACAATTGTACAAATTCGAGTAACTTATCAAAGTAGTATTTTTTTTTTTTTTAATCAACTTATAGAGGCCATTTTAGCATTGAGTGTTATGGAGATTCAAGGTGATTTGAAAAAGTTGTAGTTAACAAGGAATTCGGTATATCAAGGTTCGAGTTATTGAGGTCCTCCTGTATATGTTTTGACTTCTCAGCTTTTGTCATATTTGCTCTTAACTATATGTGATGCGGAAAACTAATAGGGACCATTTATCAAGTTTTTTTAATTAAGTTTCTTATATAGTTTTATTAAAAATAAAATTACATTTTAAGACCATAATCCTCGAAATGGGTTAAAATTTAGCTGAATTATAATAGTTTTATTGTAATCTACGGAAAAGAGAAGTTTTGAGAAAAACAAGGTTAAAGTTAGCTAAAAAAAAAAACTTTATTTAACATATTTAAACAATTTAATTTACAGAATATTATTTGCATTGTCCTTTATTTAAAAAAAAAATAATAATAACAATAATAAAACTACTTTCAAAAAATTAAGTCTAGTAAGTATTAATATTTCAGATTGAGCATTTGCACTTGACCATGCAGAAACGTTCAGCATCACATATATTATCATAAGCTCAGGATCTGTAAGATTGTTGTCAATTGGTTCTTCAAATACTTGGAAGCAGAACACATCAAATCAAAATAGCATAATTAATTAATTATTAATATTGTTTAGTAATGTTTATTCAATTTAAAAACGGATTAATGTTATCAATGGAAAGGGACCATTTGTTATCAGTGAAATTCACACTAGTTTGAAAGAATAGTTACCAAATGTGGGAGAATGGTTTATTTACAGCAGACAACATTCTGCTTTTGCCTAAGCTAATCGTAGTTTTTTCTTAAAAAACTAGAGTTCAGGACAAGCTTTATCTTCAGCTATTTTGTTCACTAGGAAAAGGTACCGAATTTATGTCACTACCATGTTATAACTCCATAATGCCATTTGGTCCCTTTTTCTAACAATGAAGGACCATCAGGTAAACTAAGTTTTAATACTGTTAATTCCTATTTATGGCAGAGGAAAAGTTTATTAATGTAAATACCTCAAGAACTAAAAATGAACAAAACTGACCTTCATCACAGTTTTAGCTCCTGATTTTTTTTTGTTTTCTAATAAATGGTCCTTTTTAGTTTTCCATATATATATAGCATCATATATTATTAACCTTTCACTATTCAAAAATTAACAACTACAGCATCATATGTTTTATGTTTGACTGATATATCACTAAATTATTAAGCATCATAATATTATTAACCTTTCACTATTCAAAAATTAACAACTACAGCATCATATGTTTTATGTTTGACTGATATATCACTAAATTATTAAGATTTTACTATAGTCATTGGTAGAAAGAGACAAGTGCTATTACACATATCATTGACATCATCAAGTTTACTTGAAATTATTAATTATTGTAAATATAAAATACATTATGAAATCAAAATGAGTATGGCTACTCTAAAGATACAATCTTCATTAAGTAACTGTGGTGAAATTGACAATATAGTTAAATAACCACAAACATTAGGAACAATAACTAAAACACAATAATTTTGATGTATAGGTAGTTATTTAGTTTATTCCTCTAAATGCCCTAATGTACATTTCAATAACAAAGATATCATCAGAGGACTCTATTGCTGAGCTAGAACTAAAATTAATTATAAAATCAATGACATTTGCCTGTCCTGGCCTCAATCTCATATTCTAAGTAACTGATCTGTAGAGTGGGAAGGAAGTTTAGCTAGCTAAGTAGTAGAACCCTCTGATAATAATAACTTTGTTATTGAAATGTTATTAAGGCTTTTAGAGGAATATATACATCATAATTATTGTTCGGGAAATTTTTTAAGACATTAAAAAAAATTATTATTATTTTTTATAGGAGCTACTTTTTAAATAAACTTTGTTCACCATGACTATAAGGTAAGCTTACACATATTTTTTTCTCTGTGGTATAAATCATGAAAATATTCCTATATTGATTCATCAAGCATTGCCAAGTTTAAGACAGCCTATAATCCAATCAGAGAGTGTTGAGAATGAAACCCACCCTACTGCTTGCAAGATGTCAGAGAAAGGCCAGTTCACAGGTCCTGGCAACGAGTATTCAATCGCTTGAGTTGTATGGAATGCGGACATGACTCATGTAAAATTGAATTAGGATTGGAAAATCGAGTTGATCTCGAACATTCGAACCAGGCTTAAAAAAATTGAGGGCTCGATAATTTTTCGGTCGTTGTTCAAAACTTGAGGGCTTCCACATTCCTAGAAAACTTATTTAATAAAATAGTAAGACCTTGTGTAATAATTTGAAGGAAGAAATCGAAATAAGGAGGACCATTAGTCAAAGAATACAGTTTATCTTTTAATAATAAAATGTATTTAATTAGAAATTTTGAATTATAATAAGAGAATAAAATTATTCATACTAACTTTAAAATACAAAAGAAGTGTATAAATAATTGAAATTTGGTGATATATATTAACTTCATGTGTTTGAATAATTTCTTGATTATTAGTTTGCCGTTAATAACAAAATAACATTTTAAATTTGATAGTGAAAAGAGAGATTTTAACTTAATTTTAAAAATTGAAATTTTACTTATAAATCAATTTTCCACATATTTCATATTATAATTTATCACCAGAAGAACATGGGGCTTTTTTTCAAATATATAACTTTAAATATTAAGAAGATCATTCTTTATAAGTTCAACCCCCCTGTACTCGCCTTTGCTGACTTTTTTTTATTTCCCTGGCTCAAGTCCTCCTTCAAGAAACAAAGATTTGACACAACTGAGGAGATGAAACTAAACGGAATTCTGGAAGATATATTTTCTACATGGTTTTCTACATTTCGAGAGTGTATGCAGATCGTCTATGAAGATACACATTTTCAAAACAACATGAAATGAAAATTTATTATTGTTATCCTTTTAGGTACAGTTGGAAAGTTGACATATACTTCATTGACATGATCACATTTTATATACAATTATAAGAACAATAAAATCTACCTCGAGGTAAACCCTATTTATTTGAGGTATTCTGAATTAATATTTTTATACAGCCTCACGCTCAAGATGGGGAAAAGCGGCTAACCGGTTTAAAAATTATTCATATACATAGAAAAATACAATATTTTCTTCCGTTTTCTATTTAACAAAAAGATGAAAAACATTCTATTTGAAAAACATGTCAAATTTTGCACTAAATATAAACTATATGTATATCCATTAAACAAAAATTTAACCTAATGCTATCGAGTTTGAATACATAATTTGTTCCATGCACGCACAAACATAAACATACTCCCCTGACCCATACACATGGACATATATGCACACACTGTATTTAGCCTAAGAAAAAGAATTCAACCAAAAATCTACATTATCTAGTTCCTGCAAATATTCTGTAACCAGTTTTTTAATGTATTTTTATTTGAACAAGTTTTAGTATGGATAGGTAATTAATTGAAAAATTTTGGTGCTAAATAGGTATAAAATCTTTTAAATACTATAAGTTAGACTTGGGTAGTGAAGCATTTATTTTATTTCCAAGTGAAATTGTTTTGGTCCCTACTTACAACATCAGTTCCACTCCATTCAAAAAATATTTGTAAATAAATTTTTAAGCAGTAGTATTTTTAATTTAATTGCTTTGAGGGTACACCCACATTATTTTGAACACAACGTATCCCTTGTTTTTTGATTGTCAATCATAACACATAGCACCACATAACAGCAACAAAAACACATATGAAATTTACTATTTTTTAAAAGTGAGTTAAAGAAATACAATTCACAAAAACCCGAACACGCATGAATTGTCTTAAGACCAACAACACTTTGCTTCCTCAGAAACAGTTATATATATATATATATATATATATATATATATATATATATATATATAAAGTTTTGTGTATATATATATATGATTATATATATATATATGTGTGTGTGTGTGTGCGCGCGCCTTTTGGTGGACGAAGCCCTGCTAGACACTATGTCGTAATGTTACTAACAAACCTTGACTCTTATTAATTGTGCCATAATTATGGGCCTGTACTGCTAGATGAAGGGGGTTAATTATTCTGCCATTATGAATTTTTTTCTTCTATTTCTTTTCTTATTAAAGAGATATAGACACTGGGTTGTAAAAACAATTGGTATCTACCACCAATAGGCTGCAAAATAAGGTGGGTGTAGTCAAAAAAAATTAAATAAATTTTGCCCTACCTAAAAAGGACAACGTATTTTAGAACAAAAATAGTATTTTTTAAATTTTAAAGAGGCGTGCAGAATGCTCAAATCTGCTCTTATGAGACAATTATTCTAATAAAGTTCTTTTGATGTAAGATCAAGAGTTTGGAAAGCTCAATAAATAGTTTTCAAAAGTTGTTAATTTAACACAGTTTTAAAGATATAAAATATTCTAACATATTTCATTATTTTATTCTTTAGGTAGTTGACATGGACCTATCATTTTATGTTCAACATAAAGACCTGAATTTTTAGTATACTTTGTTTTTGGACTCATACACATAAAATATTGAGAAAACCACCAATGCAGGGCACTGACATTGCTTTGCATGTCTTTCTCCAGCTGCTTAACCGTCTCTCCTTTATACAACAAGGCAATGTTATCAGCAAATGCAATTAAGATTCCCTGAACAGACCTTCGCATAAATTGTTTACAAAATTAATAACAACGGACCAGATAGCACAGATCTTGAGGTTTGCTGTATTCTACTAATTCTACATCACTTAAAACATCATTTTCAAGTACTCTGGTCTGTCCATTACCGGAGAGGTACGCCCCTTACTCCAGCATCGAACATGCTAGACAAAAGGGTTGAATGCCTTCATTACATCCACAAATATGCCAGCACAGCATTTACTTTTGTTTACTCCAGCATAAAAATTTCTCATGAAATGATGTAATGCCAAATCAAATTAAATTTTTGTCTAAATCCAAACTGTCGTTTACTAAAAAAAAAAAATCTATTTTTTATTATCTTTTCAATAATCCCTTTATTTAATCGCTCTTTCAAGGTCATTTTTGTGGACCATCAAAAGTGGAAAGGGCTAAAAGTAGTAAAGGGTTCCATACATGGCATACAGATGGTTCCAATATGATAGACAATATGGAGTTTATAAACAAAGATATAGATTAGCCAAAGCGTTTTGGTTGTTCCCATCAATATTCCAACCCGAGGTCATAACTATTGACTTTTGCACCTGAGATTTTAAAAAGAAAATACAAAAGGCATAAAATCTAAATACTCTGAGAGAGGCAAGTCGCTCTGAAAGGATTGGAATCATTCACCTTTTAATTCAGTTTATTGTGGGACTGCTTTAATGTAAAATATGGTATGGCTAGGGTGAACAATGTTGCTCTAAAATGCGTATAGAGTTATAGAAGGGAACAAGGCTGGTAATCGCCCGTTTAGAGCTGGGATTCAAATGACCTCTCCATGGTCCAGAATTTTCCAAGCCAAAATCTATAAAATACTTATTGGATAGACTGGAACTAAGGATGATAAGTTTGTTGACTTGTCATTGCCCTGTGAGATATTACTTCAAAAAAATGGGTTTGGTAGAACAGAATACTTATCTGTTCTGTTCCAACCATAGAGTTGGCAGAACATCTTCAGTGTCAAGTGTTTTGCTCAGCAGAGAATCAGTAAATTCATAGGGAATACGTATGAATCAGATAATACATATGTAGGGGGCCCTGAATATTTTAGAGATGCTGATCTCATGGTCCTAAAGTGTTTCATATGAGGGTAATACTAGTCTGATAACCTTCCAAAATAGATCCATGGTCACGGTGTGGACCCTGTTCCCCCTCATCTCTCCCCTAAAAAACATCCACATACTCTAACAATATTGGCACCCTGACTGCCGACAGGTTCATTTGGGTGTTTTACAAGTTACTTGCAAACTGTAATTTTATTTTTCATGAGGCTATAAATCTGCATATCTCAATAAAATTTAATAGAAAATATTTGGCCAATTTTGTGTTATTTTATCTACTCTTTATTTTCATTTCAAATAGCCAATATAGTTGTACTATTAAGTAAATTTAATACATATTAGTAAAAACAGAACTTTTTTGGATACTAACAAAATAGACAAAAACCTTTACCATTATAATTTATTTAATCTTTTTATTGAAATGATAAAAATTTATAAAACATCTTCCAATACATAACATAATAAACTTGTAATAGGATATCACAATACATTAGGCTCCGCTCACTCAATATGTTCCCATAGCCTTTACTTTGCCCTGTTGAAGTATCTAGACATAGTGTTTTGATGACTTACTGGACCTTTATGATCACTCATATGCATCCATTCTTGAAAAATTTTGTTCATTTTGCTTCTGCTTGCAGGGTTGCCAACATTAACTGTAGGGACTATTTCTTCAGGATGAATGAATCTGACAAAATTGCACAATTCTGAATAACTTGAGTGTTCACTGTAAGGTACACCTGAAACCAGACAAAACTTTGTTTACTCTTAAAATAATAAAAACTTGAATTGCTTCCTCATTTTAACTTACGAGGAAGCTATATAGCTAAACAAATTTGTTTGTATTTGGGGAAAAGCTTTCACATAAACTGTAAGTCAATATTTCATGGAAAATAATATAATCCTTAATTCTAACAAAACAAATTATACATTTTAATTTAAGTCAGAAAATGCAGAATTAAGGGCCTACTGTTGTGTTAGGCATAAGAGAGGAGGGAAATTTTGTAAAATTTCTCAATTTAGTTAACAGCCTACTATGGCCTCATAAATTTACATCTGAATTATGTGATTATATTATGGTGTGATTTATCACTTCAGATGGTGTAAATGCTTTTTATTTTACAAAAAAGAAGCAGTACGACTGATAGCAGGGATAAACGAGACATGCAAATATGTTATCCAGGAGCTGGGGTTATTGATACTTTCAAGTATAGTAGAACCTCGTTAAGTCGGCCCCCTTTAAGTCAAATCTCCGGGTAACCCAGACCGGTTTGCAATAAATAAACATAAATATAAAATATGCATTTTGGTAGTGCTATTGTTTTATACGAGCGCATAATCGTAGTGTATTGCACAGTGATCGTGTTTCCACCGAGTTCACGTAACCAAGTGTTTTTGCCTTGACTGTACATCTGATTCCTAACTGTAGCGCTGCGTGCCTGCATGGTGAGTCATTCTCACCCAGGTGATTGGCGCACTTTGCCAGTTGCCCCACTTCTCAGTTCACTGTCAGACAGCTCAGTTACTGTTTGTGTCTTGTTGGTGCCATGTCGTTTAGTTGAGTATTTTGTACAGTTTTAGTTTGTATTTTGTGATTGCTACTGTGTTGTTTTGTTTGTTCGAGTTTCTGTAGTTGTATACAATGGCAACGAAACGAAAAAATGTGGTTGTAACAATGGACAAACAACTTGAAGCATTAGGCCGAATTGACAAAGGCGAGTCATTAAAATCAATTGCTGCTTTCTATGGCGTCGGAATTTCTAGAGTGTCAGACTGGAAAAAGAAAAAAAAAACAGAAAAACTATAGAAGAATTTTGTTTTGAAATGATTTCAAAAGACAGTTTGGATGATCGATGCAAAGCAAAGAAAGCTAAAAATGAAACATTGGATGATGCGTTATTTGTTTGGTTTTGCGCTGAAAGAGAATGAGGGTTACCAGTATCAGGGCCCATTATTCAGCAAAAAGCCCTCAGCTTGAATAAAAAATTGCCAGATGGAGACCCAAATTTCACTGCCAGTAAAGGATGGCTGGATAGATGGAAAAAACAGCACGGTATATACCAACTTACTGCGACTGGAGAAAGTTTATCTGGGGACATAAATACAACTGACAAATTCAAAAAAGATTTTAAAGAGTATGTGCAGAAAGAGAAATTGTCACCAGAACAGATATATAATGCAGACGAAACCGGTTTATACTATCAAATGTTACCGAGCAAAACCCTGACTATGAAAATTGACGAGTCAGCAAAAGGCTTTAAAAAAAACCAAGGACCGCCATACCATAATCACTTGTAGTAATGCGTCAGGTACGCATCAATTCTCTCTCCTTTATTAGGAAAATCAAAAAATCCCCGTGCACTAAACGTGAATCGTGGGTCGTTAGCAGTCATTTATAGATCCCAAAAAAGTACGTGGATGGACAGTATGATTTTTAAAGTAAGGTTTTACGAGTGTTTTGTTCCTGGCGTGACAAACATTTAAAGGAGAGTGGCTTGCCAATCAAAGCTGTTCTGCTCATTGACAATGCCCCTACGCATTCGGCAGCTGAATCAATGGTCAAGGATGACATTACAGTAAAATATTTACAACCCAATGTGACTGCACTGCAACAGCCAATGGATCAAGGTGTTCTTGAGTGCATCAAGCATGTGTACAGGCGACACATGTTAGGCCAACTAATTGATGACGAAGAACATGGTGTCATAGAAATTTAAAAAATATTTAATATAAAAACTGTTTTGTACATGGTGTCCAAATCTTGGGAACAAGTTGCTAGAGGCAGCATCATGAAGTCGTGGAAGAAACTATGGCCTAATGTTCGTGATTTGCCAGAAAACCAGACAGAATCAGTGGCTGACAAAACCAACAACGAAGTGCAACCGCAGGAGTTTCTGGAGATGTTTAGGCAGGTGGACGGTTGCTCGGATGTCGATATTAATGACATTGAATGTTGGTTGGAAGAAGATAATGACGAATGTTACGGCTCACTGACCCGTGAGCAAATTGTTGCGACCTGTTCAAACAAAGACAACATAGATAATACAGATGAGGAAAACACTGAAAAACCAGAAGTTATTAATCATGCAAAAGCAGCAAATCACTTGGATGAATTGATGGTGTATTTTGAGCATTAGAACGAGACTAAACCGGCCGAGCTTCTCATGTTGAAACGGATGTGCGACCGTGTGGCACGTAAACATTACTCAAAGCTGACGCAACAGAAACTTACAAGCTTATTCTCTAATAAGTAGACATACCTGTACAGTCCACAGATGTGTTTGTTGTTTTATTGTGACAAGTGTTTTTCTCCGTAATAAAGGAAATTACTGTAAGTACAGTATGTATATATATATTTGTGTTTTCTGCTCTTTCTTCGGCTAACACGGATTTTCGTTATATCGGATCGGCCGCGGTCCTGGCTGGTCCGACTTAACGAGGTTGTACTGTAAATATATTTTTAAAGTAATACTATACATTAAGTTTAAATGTCACCTCGTTCTGAATAAGATTATACCCGAGTATAGTACCCGATTCAAAAGCTACTGTGTAGCTTACGATTAGATCAACACAGACAAGTAAGTATAAAAATCTACCAGTACAAGCACAAATTGGGGTAGCTTTGTTTAATAAACTCCCAGAAATCCTACGAATTATTAAAATTATAATGAGTTTAAGAAAAGCCAAAGATAACTTTTGTTGTCTGAATTCTTTTACTTTGTGGAATAGTTTCTTTGTCATGCAGAATAGCTAGAGACATTTTCATAATTTACTGTATTTATATAATTTATTTATTTTATAAAATTTTAATAGAATCTGACTAGTTTAATTCCATTTGGAATGTGATTATTATTCTTAAGTTGTTAATTTAAAGATGGATTCAACTTATTGTGTTACTGTTGTCCTTGTTGTTTATTTATGTATTGTTATTTATTATTATTGATATCTGTTGTACCTTGTTAATAAAGTGTTATGTTAGTTTGTTATATGCTATTGGTATTTATGTTATTGACCATTGATGAAGTTATATGATGTACAAGACTAGTCACTGCAATATTATTAACCCTTAAAGCTAGCTAAAATATGAGGTGCTGCTCAATTAAAGTAAAAATGATATATTACAAATGTTCTTTTTTGTTTTGGATTCTTAGGATACAGTAGTAAACATAAATATATACAACTTTTTTTTTTAACATTAAATTTAAAAAATCTAACCTTTCATTGTTAAATTTACAATTTACTCCTATATATCTACTAAAAAATACTACTATAGTATTAATCTATATGAACAACAACCAGATGCAAAATGAATAAGATCTAAAATGTTGTAAGAGTTTATTTTTTTCATTTCACTGTGCATTACACCTGATTGGATAATATTGAGATTGTTGCAGGTAGGCAACTTGTCCTCAAATAACACATAATTACAGTACTATAATTTATTATTATTTAACATTACATGACTAAGAATAAAATTAGTCACAATAGATCATATCAGCTCTTTAATCGTTTTAACAATTTTTTTAGTCTGTCAAAGAAATAAATATTAAATATATTTAAAAATACACATACATATAGATAAGCACATTGCATCCACACATAATAATACCAAACAAAAGCAATAAATTTATCACCAAGAATAAGTTTGATATACAAAACTCAGTCAAAAATGGAAAAAACTTGACGATCACAACAGACATCTCTAGGCATAGTCATTGGTACAGTTGTAGTTGTAGACAGAGTTATAGTCCTAGGCCTAGGACAAACTCCCTGTTCACCATCACTAATGTTGTGTAAAATAACATTTTATATCTCATCTTCTTCGAGATCATCCACATAGCACTTGAAAACGAAATATTCAATATTCCGTGCACAAACAAATCAAAATCAGCAAAACATAAAGTAAACTGCAAATTTGCAGCAAGTTACAGTGGACAGTCAAAACAAATAGCTCACAACTGTATATGTATTTCGAGATGAGTACTAAACGAAAAGGTTTAGATTGCTTTGGCAACAGAACTCAGTTTGATAAGAAGTTACTAATCTCATCTGTACACTTCGTTTCATCTAAATATATGCACAAGAAGCATCGCTTTCACTTTATTGAAAGTTTAGTGAACTATGGAATTATCTAAAACATGTGTTTATGTTTTTGTATTCTTAGGTACTAACAGCACTTGAACATTGGGTTGTGCCGCATTTATGAGCACCAGCCGCTTTAAGGATTAAAATGAAATGAATTCTAAGTTAAAATCATTAAGTCTCTGTTTATTGTTAATTTCTCTCAGAAACTACTGAATCTATTTCATTGAAACTAACCACAAATGATTAAAAGCTAAGATGGTAAGAAAAACCTAGTACAGTGCAGGCAGGGAGTACAATGTATGCCCTACCCTGAGTGACTAAGGATAGCTCATGTAGGTATATAAAGCCAAAGATCCTGGATTCTATTCCCAATAAGGTTAATTTATTTTAAGGTCTATAATAAGGTCTATTTTTCTTTAATGATTTGCAAAAAGTAGTGCTTTGTCAGCACATCCAATCCACATTTCCCAACACAGTAAAGAAACTCAAAAAACCATTCCATCCAATGCAGCAGTGACCATAATAATTGTTTAGCTTGTCTTCAGTTTCTTTAATGATTTCCAAAAAGTAGGACTTTATCCGCACATCCAATTTACATTTCCAAATACAGCAAAAAAACCATTCCATCCAATGGAGAAATTCCCATAATATTTCATTTATTTTTTCAGCCATTGATAATACATTACCTAGCCTTACTTACTGTATAATATACCAAATTGTTCAGAATGAAAACAGAAATTTTGCAACTACCCATCTATTCATATTTCAAATGCATTGATTCAGTAGCAGTTGTCCCTTTCCTGTCTATTGAATCACCTTGATTTCAACTATTAGTGTGTAGTATGTTGGACAAAGTAAATAAAACAATTAATGCTAGAGTTTCATATGAATGGAATGTTGGTGAAAGTGAAAGAGTGAGTTGTATTGTACAAGGTGTTGTTGATTTTATTTTTTCGATGGTGAAACTATATTAATAAACAAAAAGTATCGGTAGCAGTGAAGGGGTTAAGAATTAGGAATTGAAAGACATACATTTTACAGGCAGAATATAATTATTTTTTGCCAAATAACTTCTAGATTTCCATACATCTGATTTGACTGCATTGTCTAATGAACTTAGCTTATATGTTGGTAGAAATGAAATAAGTTTCATCAAAATCAATTGCTCAAGTTACCATGATGCTCAGAGAAAATAATATAATACAAGTTTAAAAGTAACATACCATATATAGTGCAGTTGTTATTAATGTTAACTCTGAATTCATCGGATTTTGAATTGAGCTCCCATCCAGTGGGCTTGAACCCAATAACATGAGTGAAGCCATTGAATTCAGCAGCATGTTCCATCAAAGACTAAATAAAAAGTAAAATAACTGTTATATATACTCAGAAACATAAACAAACCTAAAACATAAAAGTTATACATAATTAAAAGAAGAAAAATCTTCATTTTGTTTTATGAAATTGAATTTGTTAACTTTATCAGTGGCATAAAAAATAAGTTGATGAGTGCATTACGATACCCACATTTTAAATAGTCCATTATTTAAATTTAATGCAATTCATAACAGCATATCAGTTCTTGTAGACTAACTGAACTCTGATTGGCTTCAAATTTGTGTAAATCTGAAGGAAAAAAACTTCCGGTTCTAACACTATTTCCAAATACCAACTAATTTTATTTTACAAGGTTAGTGTTCACATTAACCTAAAATTAATATTTGTAATTAATTATAACTGGAGCGATTTAAGTATCACTTTAAACAATTATTAATTTAGTGCATAAGTTGAATTACTTAAATTATTATTTAAAAAAACTGTTTAAAATCATCATCATTAGTTGCTACAGTTAACAGATGGACCAATTTTTATCAAATTTCATATATGGGTTACATTTTAGCACTATTCTAAAGCATTCCCCCCCCCCTTTTGTAATAACTCAAAATAAATCCTCAAAAGCAGTGTTAACAATATCATTTTTTTCCCCATCTGTAGCCCAAAAGGACTCAAGTAAAATGTACTGGTTGAGTGTTCAATAATGCCAGCAAAAATTTATTTTCAGGAGATATTAGTAAAAAAAAAATTGTCTATAGAGCAGTTAAAAGTGTCATACTAATTGTACATAATCAGATCTACTAATTTTGGTCAATTTTTTTATGAAATGTGAAAGTTAATGACCCAAACTGTAAGTAAAATAAAATTACAGTCTAGGAATAATGAATATGAATGCTGACCTTGTAAGGTGAAGCGATTATACTTAATTTATAATTATTACGTTGGGTGTCATTTGTAAGCTAGATCGACTGTACCTCCTTTTTATGTCACAACACTTAACTTTTTATAGAATGTTTCAATTACAAATTATAACAACCTATTGTTTGGTTGTGGATTCTTTCCTTCACTTATTGTACTTTGTACACCAAACGAAGTTGGAAGATAGGAACTATAAATTTCTAGTCAGACATGTTAGATTTAAAAGTATCATTCTTTATTGAACATAAAAGCCTTATCATTAAAAATCTACTAATTGTTCATTGTCTCTTTTGAAAAATTTTGTTATGTAAAAAAATTCACTCTACTTACAATGTTTTATGTCCTTCCTTGTACTAACAATTTCATTTAACATTTTTCACTAAAATAACTTCTATGATGATTGATTTCAGTTAACATTTTAATTTTACTTTTGTACATGGACTCATAAATTATGATTTTAAGTTGAATTATGTTGGTTGATTTAATCACCCATTGCACTGAAGAGTTTTTAATTACAGTAGAACCCCTCTTAACCGGTCTAGTCGGGACTGACACCCGGGCCGGTTAATCCGAGGTTCCTGTGAAAAATCGGTTTTCGTTCAAAGAAAGTGTAATAACACACAATTATTATTATTATTTTAGCCAAGTTGGGTCTTGCTCTAGCACGTTTACTTTAAAAAATATAATGGTTAACTAATAACAACAACTCAATTGTTTAAATTTCTCTTTATTCTCGGGTCTTCGGATTTGGCTTTTTAAATGTGCAATTATTATACAATTATGGACATATATCTTAAAATTCACAAATCAGCTTAATACTACTAATATTAAAAGTTCTTAAAGTTCAATTTTTTGATACTAATAAAATCTATATATTTACTTAAGTCCAGATGAATGATGTTGAAAGTTGTTTAAATATCTATTCTTGAAGATAATTAAAAAGGTTTGGTATTACCTCAGACTGCTTTCTTAATACTAGCAATAATTCTTGTAGTTTATTATTTATTCTTCTGATATGTTTGTATTATTATATTATTGAACTTTTCTATAAAATCTTTCCATTAAAATTTCTGAATAACGAAAATAGGTCTTGCCTAAAAGTAATTTTTTAGAACTGCCATTCATTTTTTTAACAACTCCGGCTACAATGCAATACCGCCATCCTTGGTATATTTTCCGCTATCGGCTTTTCGTATGGCCGTGTATTCAAACATATCAAATATATATATTTTTAAATGTCCTTCCATAGTCATTTTTAAATAGTATATTAATTTGTAGACATATCTGAAGTTAAAATTGTTTTTAAAAAAGGTTTTAATTAATCCACATTCACTTTTTATATATTTATGTTTTTATATATCACTGCATAGATTTCAACAATAGTTCTAATTTTCGCCGCCAGTTCGCACTGTTCCACTTTATTGTAATAATTCGTTGTAAACACTAAAACTAACCTAATTTATCCTATTCAACCAGTTTGTTATTTAAATTAACTAATACAATATACATTGAATTTGAATTAAAAATAATTATCTAAACATGAAATAAATTACAAAAGGATAATAAAACGTTCTTATTCAATCATTTTAGGTTATTAAGTAAAGTTACTGTTATTATTGTTTCTTGAAATGGAAGTAAGTTTTATTTAAAATTAGCTGTAGTTATTATATTATGACTGTGCTTTATATTATTCATTTAAAATTTCCAAAATCTTTAAGTTAATTAAATTATTAGGCTAGGACGAATTTTGAAGTTATTACATTTAGGCTATAACATTTTATCAACATATTTTATTAACCTTTAAATTGTGTGGCCTATTCAGTTTGACTGTTACAAAAGCTTATTTAATTAGGTAGCACTAAGAATTATGCAATTAAGATGTTATTGCAACTCATTTTATTGTACATAAATGTATCGTATATATTATGTTATGTATATTATACATCAAACATGAAAAATTAAACACTACAAAGATTTTTTACTCTGTCAAGTCTTTTGAAACATTTAACCGTGTCTCAAACGAAACCAACACACGCTTATACTGTACGTAGATCATAACCAGTCTAGACAAGGAGAAAACTGAAAAGAATGTTATATTTTTCATACTGTATACTAAATTGATTCGTGGAAAAAAGCGGCCCATCAAACGTTTTTGTCTGAGTATGTCTGCTATACTGACGGGTGCCAATGCCGCGGTTTTTATGCTGCCGGTAAAGGGATACCGCTATCGACAAAGTCGTTTGACTACTCGCCGCTGCTTTGGTGCCACAGTGTTTTTACGCCGCTGACAATGGGATACCGCTATCGACAAAGTCGTTTGACTCGCCGCAGCTTTGGTGTTTCAAATACAATTTATTTTCGGAAACTCTCATCCAACCAGTACACTACGATATAGGCCGGTTAATCCGAGGACCGGTTAATCCGAGGACTGGTTAACAGAGGTCCTACTGTATTGTAATTGACTTGACTTTTTATTTTTAGTTGTCGAAATTAAATTTGAATCAGTGTTTATTAATCAGTGTTTATCAATTTTATTTTAATTGCACCATTTAACAATTCTTTTTTAATATTTCATCTCTTTACCACTTATTGAAATTTCTAAGTCCATAACCAAAAAACTGTCAAATAATATTTTATTTTTTGTCACATTATTAAAAAAAAAATTTTTTTTAATGTTCATGTTAAATCTCCATAGTGAATTCTCACTATTTATTACTTCTGAAACTGTTCTTGAAGTTAAACTTTTCAATTGAAGATAACAAGTCTTGGAGTATTAAGAAGATCTTCCTAGGTGGTGGTGATAAATCAACTTGTTTTCTAGCTGGTGGTCATGAACCAACTGATTCAAAATCTTCTCAAAGTTTGGAATGTTTGTGTGGCACTCCTGCCAATTTCTGTCAGAAATTTCCCTTTGGTTTTTCCTTTTTATTTTCTTTATTTTGGTCTAAATTGCAAAGTTTTCCTTTTAACAGTTATTGTATTAACCTTTGACACTTTTAATTTGTTATTTTGTTTTTGTTTGGTGATAACTCATTTTTTCATTAATTAACATTTTCCATTCGGAAGTAATGCAGTTGTAACCTTACATTTGGCTCTTCCCCTTGGTATGGAACCTTCCTTTGCACTGGAGGGGTGCAAAATACTATTTATTTTCTTCAAATTTCCATATCTTTGATTAGATCAAGATTTTGGAAATGTGATAGTACCATCCTTTTCTTTATGACTTGTAGATTCCATGGAAACTTGAAGTGCTACGGCAATAACTTTCTGAGATTCCTATTTAAAGATTTTTGTATTTTTCTGTTAACCATCTTTCGATCCTTTTAAATTTTTTTTCATTTTTCGTTTGGATTCTGGTTGCTTAAGTGTTGAAACAAAAGAATATTTTTAGTTTTTTGGTGTAGTCCTTTTCTTAGCAAAGTTATTTGTTTCAAAGTTTACCAATTTTTTCCTAAACTTTGTTAATTTAAAATCCCCCCTTATTATTAATAAATCCCCCCTACATTTTAAAATATACATATACATCAGCTTAACCTATTACCATTAAAAATTTACAATTTTCAAATAATCAAGCTTTTTTCGATTTTTGGCTTGGCGTTTACAGTTATTAATTTTTTTTTGTGTGTATTATTTGGTCATTAGACCTGCTAGACATAATGAGTAAAAAATATTTTAACATTTTTATAATTTTTTAAAATAACATGGTATTCCCTATAAACAACTACCAGTTCATATTTACAATTTGTCCTGTCCAGACATGATGCTTTGTTAAGAGGGGTTACCATTACATCATCCTATTGTTTAAACCTTACCTGTCCATACAGAAATGGACTAGCTTGGTTATGTGCATGACTCATCCCTTTGACTTACTCTGAATTATGACTTTATACATTTTTTAATTTTATTAATTTTTTTTTTTTAATTAGTTGTATTGAGCGGTCATTTATTTTGTGAATAAATGAAACCGTCTCGGTATGTATTATTGATTTCAAATGTATTGATTTTAACAGTTATACTTTTTTCCCAGCTAGTATTGTTAAGTTAAATAATATTTCAAGTAAAAAAATATATCTCCTAGACTGGGAATTGAAACCAAGACCTTTGGCTTTACTTGCCAATGCTCTACCAACTGAGCTATCCTTAGTCACTTCACAGCATAGGGTGTACACTTCTCACTTGACTTTGATTTTTGCTGCAAATTTCAAATTATCAAATTAATTACTCTGCTGTGGCAAACAAACCAGTTAAACTATCAAAATTTAAAATTTCACAAAATTGTAAATTGTAATGGGTGTTAAATGGAACAGACAAATTAATTTGAATCAGGTGAGTAGATTTTTTCCATGTGCAATGATCAGAGACATAACATGCACATTACTATAACATGGCATACAGGGATCTGTATACAAAGCAGAGACCGAAAGATGAAGAATTGTTGAATAGAACAGTGTTACTGTAGATTTATTAGACAGAAACATGGACTTGTGAAAATTAGACGGCATCTATGAAACATTAGCTTTCCAACAGTATTTTATATATTGCGATAGGATGTTTCTAAGTGGGAGAAATGTTGAATTGCAAAAATCGTGTTTTTGTGTTGACATCCAACACCACGCGTAGTGTTTCGACACAAAATTGTCAAAAAGCGGTTTGAGGGTTAAAAGCTTGAATTTGTTTGGAAACTAAGTAAACTGATAAAAAGAAATTATAATAAAGGAAATAAAACAGATCAAGATTGGAAACTGTAGTTGGAATTTTCATTGGAATCGGACCACATAAGACGGAGATCCTGTTTTAGTTTAAATCTGAGCTCAAGTCTGCGTGATGGATCTAGTCTTAATTTATTATCAAACTCAATTGATATCCCTTTTTTCTTTTTATGTGACAATATTATACAATAGTTTAACTTTCAACTGATTGGATAAATAAATTTACTAGTTTACCTTATGGTTAATATAATTCATAGGCAATACATGCACTCTTGCATCCCAACCATATATAGTAAGCCTAGAGTTTATTCTTGGATCATTCAGACATTCGAACACTTTACGCTTGTCCATGCGAGCCCATATCTTCCAGTTTAAAGCCTCAGCAATACCTAAAAACACCTTTTCTTTTCCTAAACAAACAATGAGAGTATTTAAAACACAAACATATTCAATATACTTATTTTACATGATCCTCTCTTGATTACTTGTGTATAAAATAATATGCTGCACATACAACATTTATAATACAATTTACTTTGACTTTATTTTCAAGGCTCAATTTGAGGTTGATCTATTGTAAATTCAATGTCTGTGCAATATTAAATTTTTATTCTGTTGTTTAAATAACTATTATTGCCTCAATATTTTCTAAATATAGAAAAAAAACTGTGAAATTATTATTTATTACAGTAGAACCCCTCTAATCTGCCCTCGGGTGGTCTGTTACTCCGGTTAATCCGACTGTGCTCGAGCTCGCGATATTGTGCCGACCTGCCGACTAGTCGATGACTCACGGCCCGTCTGGCGCCATTCTTTCCGGTTTGTTATCGCTTTCCCGCTTCAGTGCTGTGTCATCCCCCGCTTCAGTGCTGTGTCATCTCTTGTGTTGTTTCTATTGATTTGCTATAGTACTTGCAAAGTTTATATATAGACTTTATTATTTAGACTTTTAAAAGTTTATATATCACTTATTTCACTTTAAAAAAAATCTCTTTATATAATATGTAATAAATATTGACTTTTTTCTGATAATCCGACCTTTTTTGCGTTCCGACCATGCCCCCAGTCCCGAAGGTGACGGATTAGAGGGGTTCTACTGTACTTGATTTAAAAATGAACTACCCTTATTTAAACACAACAAGTTCTCTTTATCACGGGTTTACTGGTCCACTGGCTAAATAAAATACATACAATATACAATAAATATTATCTATTTTATTGATATACAAATAATGGGCCTACATTATTTAAAATGTCTCATTGAAAATACTTTGCTTATTATATTACATAAAAAATGTGTACCTTTTAAAAGATATTTTCCTTACTGTACAGTTTTTCTCACCAGACCCTTTCAAAATCATATTATTTTGATTAATTTTCACACTGATTTAAATTGGATTCAAATTTCCTTAAACCAAGTCACATATCTTCCTTGCTCTGAGGCATTAGATTAACTAACTATAAAGTAGCATCCTTTTTACAACAATACCTCCCACTTCCTATGTATGGAGTCCACATGCTTCTATTCTGTCATATTAGAATATTTTTTATCTTTTACTTCTATTTATATTTTTAAATGCATATAATTTATTCTTATTGCAATTTATCATATTTTTATGTCTAATTTTTCTTTCTTACATTTTAAAATTATAAACTACCCTTAATAATTATTTTTATTATTATTTAATATTTATTAAATTTAATATTTAATATTTAATTATTTATTATTTTGGTATAAGCCTATATTGTTACCTGATTTACAGCACTTCCAATTTCTGATATTTAAATTTATTTTCATTATACTTCACCGAAAACATTTGTTTTCTTTACCTGTTACAACGTACAATCTCTTACTACCTTGGCTTGTAACTTATTTTCTCGCTCGCTTCGCTCTTGTCGAGTCCAGTCTAGTATTTCCTGTCCAGGTTAAAAGTTCAGCTTTTTTGGAATTGAATTTAGAATACTTTGTTATTCGTCTTATTTTTTGAATTTAATAAGCTGTGTAAACTTTTGACCTGGTCGGGGAACTTATGTGTTGCAGAAAGAACAACCCAGACCACTGGAAGTCTAGGCTGAATAATTGTCTGGCCTGGTCTGAGCGTTCCCTTCAGCCAGTTCAGCAGCCCCCCCCCCCCTATTTAATCAAATACCTTCCAGTTATTATATTTATTTTACAAGTAACCGACTAGATCCAACTTTAAATTACTATCAATTTTCTACTATTGGTAATCTCTGGAGCGTAGGATCTTATACCCAACTTATCTGCAGTTTACTTAAATGAAAACTAATAATGTAATTTATTTATTGTGAAATTTGAGACTTTATGTTATTTATGCAAAGCTTCTACTTTCTCTGCTTTTTAGGTTAAACTGATGAAATCGACACAAGTGTGATTTAAAAAATAAAACATATTTTAATTGAAATCAAAAACTTATAACTAACAAAATGTATAAAAAATCCTGCAAACAGAAAACATACATCTTATGACAAACAAGTAATAAAATTAATCACTCGTGATAACTTTTCTTAAATGAACAAATATAAAATTCTTAAACTTAGGTGCAGAGCAAAGCATACTTTAAATAAAAAACATAACAATTGTCTTACAAATTGAGGAATCATTAAAAAATATATATTATTTTAAAATTTGTAACTTTTTCTCAAAAACGATATTACAGTACTTTAAAATTAACAAATTGTATTCATAGAAAGAAAACAAGTGTAAAAATTGACACATTCTACCTAACTCAGAAATTCTAAGATAATTTTTATAGAAATTTTGGTTTATGGCACACCTGTGAATTTTGCGGAGTTCGGGGTCCTGGTAGAAGATGGATCCGGGTGACTGGTATCTCCTTGAATGGTTCCAGTTCCTGTGGTGACTTAGGCGGAGTCCAAGGTCTTGTGTTTGAATTTGGAGGAGTCCAGAGTCCTGTTTCTGAATTTGGGGGAGTTCAGAGACCTAGTTATATCTGCTTTCTAGACAATTTAGGTGGCGAGTATCTCATCTCCACGGCTCATACTTCAGTTTCCCGTTTTACTGTCTCGGTTTTCGTTACTTGAAATGAATACGTCTTTTAAATTTTTTCAACTGTCTTTCTTTGTTTTTTTTCGATTTTAATTTTCACTTTTTAATTAATTATTTTTATTATTAATGTTCGTCCTGGCACTTTTTTAGTTTCCGAATACCCATGGTTTTATTCAATGACTTGATTTTTCCAACTTGTACCCTGTAGAAACCTACTAACTTTTTGCAGGTTTTTGAAATTTTCAAGAAATCGACAGACAGCAAACAGCTTAAAACCTATCAAATTTAAAGACGACAGAAGATCATGATTTTTGTGTGCATTCTTTTTTTATTGAATTTTTCTCCCTCTTAGTACCATATTCTGGTACAATTTCCCCTTTTCCCTGCTTCATATGGTACCTAATATTTTTTCTATATCTTCCTATTTTCCTCCATTTTTGATCTGGAATTGTTTCAATATTACTTATTAATTTAATTTAAATATTATTACTATATTTATTCAGGATTGTTTGCTTTTTAAAATTAATTTGAATTATTAATGTATTTTGGTTATCGTTGAATCTACTGCAAGCCCCGCCATTTTTTAGCATCCTGAATATGCTGCATGGTAGCAATGCCCTTTGATTATTCCTATATTTGTTAGCCATTGTTTTTCTGGAAACTCCTATAACTTCGTTCAGGATTATCGGATTTCCTCCAGACAATGTTTTTCGTATTCCTGGCGATTTGGTACATCTTCGGAACTTCGATTGATTCCCGTGAGACTTCTAGTTCCCAAGAAATTTTACTTTATTCATAACCCATTGTTCTATTAATTTTATTTTCACACCTTGATAGTTTTGGTTTTGAACATCACTTCATTTTGGCTAATGTCTCTAACAAAGTTTATACTCGCACTGTAAAATTTATATTGAACACACTTCGCCGATTTTAGTACCTGTATTATTGTCTTCTTTACACTCGTGATTTTTAAGATTAATTAAATTAAAATTTGTGAGTTTTAACACTTATTCTCTTCTACATACTATTTTCTTTCTACACATACTTTATTGCTAACTTATTTTAATTATTTATCTGCTTTATAATGTAATTTATCTCCCCTCCCTAAAATAATTTAAATATACTTTTAATAATATTATTCCGTTTATTTGACCTTACTAATTAATTTGTTTCAGAATATTTTTCAAAATTAACTTTATTTTTGGTCTTATGCTCTTTGAAAGTTATCCTTTTTTAACCAACTTTGTATTTGGTTTTTTTTTCCCAAAAACCTTCATTTTTTATTTGTATTGTTTTCCTAATTGTGGAACATAACAAAATATTTTGAATTTTGAAAATTTATAAAAAAGTTTAATCTTTAGTGTTACACAACTTATGAACGAGACAAGATAGAAAGAACTTGTGAAGAACAATCAAAAGTATACATGACTTTTATAAAGGTTGTATACTGTGACAACCTCAAAACCAGTTTTTTTTCATAAATTTACATTCATCAATTAGTTCCATTAATTGGTAAATATTTTAAGTTAAGGAAGCAGTTTGAAACAGATCACTAAGTGAAGGTCACATTTAGTGATAAGGTCCTACAGTTCAGAACCTGAAAAACCAACTAGGACTATGCATATTAAGAAAAATAAATTTTTACAAATCTGCATAGACTCATGTCCGTTGCACTGTTCATATTCAAGAAAGTCCTTCTTTTCCGTGCACTACGCAGAAAAATTTTACTGTGTACTACACCATAAATTTTCTGTGCATCAGCTGATTTTACAAATAAGAATCAACATATCACTTTTATGTAAACAGCTGATTTTAACAATAACACATTTATTTATGGGAGGTTAGTTCCAAAGTCTAAAATAAGAGTAAACATAGTGGTGGTTAACTATGCAATTAAGGAAAACACGAAGCAGCTGGTGACAATTCTAAAAGAGGACTTTGCAGATAGTTCTGAGCAATTTAAGAGATATTGGATTAAATGTGTGAAGAGTAAAGATGACTACTTTAACGAGATCTAAAGACCAACTGTCCTATGTATACTTCTTGGACAAACCTCTTAACATTAAAAAAAAAATCTAATAATGTTTTATAATTAAAATTGTGTTTTTTAGAAAAATATATTTTAAAACCGACTATAATCTGGAAGAGGGACTTGCATTTTTTCAAAAAACAATATGATTTGTCTGATCAAGGACAAACAATTTTCTGTAGATTATTTTCATATTTTCTTTTATCTTGAATAAAGGACTCATAAAAATCAATGATTTATTTTATTCATGTAAAAGCCTCCAATTAAACATGATTTAAATTGTGAACATATAATAACAACTAAGCTGAAAAGCAAATTACCCAATAATTAATTGTTCTCTGTTCAAACAATATTAGAAATTATCAGGAAAGAAAGTTTATGAATTCTTTTTTGTTGTATAACGTCCATACACGTAAGACTAATTAGGATAGAAAACCACTAAAACTAAGTGAAAATGATAAGGGATTAGCGAGCTTGAACTCTCAATCAGAGAGTCTTCATTAAGGTGAACACATGACTAAAATTGACTTTTGTAGCTCCCATTTCTGTTCTTAATACACCTTGTTAAAAAAAAAAAAATCCTGTCTCTAGGAGAAAACCTGTTTATGTCAAAATTTTAGGAATTTCAAAGAATATTTTTAAAAACTAAAAACCATCATTGCCTTAACCAAATAAAGCATAATATGCTCCTTAACTATAAAGTAAATAATAGCATACAAATTTTAACAAAATGAATAACAATGAAACTAGCCAGCAATGATAAACTTTGATCAAATTCAATAGACAACGAAATAACATGGTACAGGGTTGTATAGAGGCCCTGGAACAATCAAATACAATTATTTTTAATTTGATCAAAAATGCTCAGGGGACACAAGGACGAGACTCAATCGAGAAACTCAACATTACCTGAATTGAATTAGGTAAGACAAGAGTATTTCTTAGTACAATAAAACTACAAGTTATTGACCATCAGAACAACGTAGAAAAATTAGCATTGGGTTGGGTTTCCATGTTCCCGAGTCATTAACGAATGACTGGTGTGAAAACAAGTAAATCATCACTTCTCGTTGATTTGCACAAATTGATGATCTCTATGGGTGGAGAGAATCTTTTACTTCATAGAATTTATTGAATGCTTCAGTTGATCACTTGACTGCCAATGACAAGTCAGATACCATAACACTTTGTGTAACTGGCAACTGACTTGTAACTTCCTTTGTTGCAACATCTGCTTTTGTGTTCCCACAATGCTCAGGTACCCAAAATGAAAACCCTAAAACTCTGTAGTTGAAGTCTGTGTATAGAACACAAAATCTCCACAACCAAGGGATTCTTGGAATAAATATCATGAATACCCAGAAGAGCACTTTTGAAATTGAAACAAACAAAGTAGTGATAGAAAACGCAAGGAAACACTTTACAAAGTTAGAAATTAAAATTCAGTATTAACATGGAAATTATTCAAACACTGGAGGGAGTACAAATCCCAAATTTCCAAGTATCCACAGAGTACTAATGCCAAATGATATATCTGACGATATTCATATTAATTAATCAGCTAAGACCGGGGTTCCCAAAGTGTCGCAGTGGCGCCTGGGGGCGCCGCAAAGAGTCTTCGAAGGCACTGGGCAGCCTCGATAAACGGGAAAATTTTTTATAAAATTGATTTTATTACACAGCTTTTTTTACACTTGATTGTAAATATGATCAACAATGATTTACTCAAAATAAATACTATCATTTTATAAATTTAATTTTAGATTTAATGTTAAAGTAGGTTGTAGATGTAGAAGTTTCGGCGGAGTCAATATCACTTGGTCAGGTCTAAAAATAAAAGTTCCATCGTCTGTAAATGAGCATGTGTGCTCGGCAGAGCCATATGGGTTTTCAGTGTGTGTGTGTGTGTGTGTGTGTGCACGTGTGTCTAGTTAGAAGAACTGGTTGCTAAGCAACAGTGCCCACCCACTTTTAGCAAACCAATCATTGTAATGCTTTTGTGGAATGTTGTAGAAGCGCCTAGAACTTTCATGTACATTCGGAACAACTCGTATATCCATATAAAAATGCCCTAGCGTAGTGACATGAGTCAGTGTCAGTAGGCTTGTGCTCAACTAAACTTTAAAGTTTAAAGTTTTATTGTGAAGTAATTGAGTGACAAGTGAGTTGTCATTGTGTTAATTATGAAGAGGTTTTTAATGCCAACGTCGTCATCGGAAAAAGAAGAGGATTCATCAGGTTTGGAGAAGGTAGGAGCTCCATTGGGGACTCGTAAAACTAAATATAGAAAGTGTGACGAAAAATATTTAGATTATGGGTTTTCTTGTGTGGATGTCAATGGTGAAGAGCATCCTCAATGTGTTCTTTGTATGAAGGTGTTATCAGTTGAATCTATGCTTCCGTGTAAACTTAAGAGGAACTTGGAAACTCTTCACTCAAGTATGGTTCGTAAACCAAGGGATTTGTTCGCAAGAAAATTAACAGCAGCTGATAAACAAAAGTCTGCATTTTCCAAACATTCCCAAGTCAACAGTAATGCACTTTTGGCATCGTATAAAGTGGCCTATAGAACTGCCCAGTGTAAGAAGCTTCATACAATTGCAGAAGAGTTGATTTTACCTGCTGCTATCGATATGGCATAAATTATGCTTGGGCAGGATGTCGGTAATAAGCTTTTGAAAATACCACTGTCCAATAACACGATCAGCAGGAGAAATTGCGACATAGCTGGAGATATTACCGATCAACTTTTAAATGCTCTGAAAGGCAAAGATTTTGCGATTCAGCTAGATGAGGCAACAGATGGCCACAAAGATGCTCATTTAATCTGTTATGTTAGATAAGTTGACAAAAAACAGTTCTTTGACGATTTATTATTTTGTCAAGAGATTGAAGGGGGGGCAACTGGAAAAGACTTGTTCGAGGTTGTGGACAAGTTTATGACAGAGAATAACATTGACTGGGAAAAATGTGTTGGTATGTGTACAGATGGAGCACGATCAATGGCAGGCTGTTACTAGGGACTAAAATCACGTATTCAGTCCAAAGCATCTTTAGACTCACTGTATTATACACAGGCTTTGGCAGCAGAAAAATTTAGTAAATATTTGGACGACAGTCTAAAACTAGTAATACAGGTAATAAATTTTATTAAAAGCAGACCTCACAAAGCTAGATTTTTTGTCAAAATGTGTAATGACATGGGCGCTGAACATTCATCTCTTTTGTTTTACAGCAGTGATCGGTGGTTATCTCTGGGCAATTCTTTGCTAAGAGTGTATGAACTCAGAAATTAAATGTTTTCATTTTTGCTCGAAGAAAATCATGCCCTTGTTAGTATGTTCAGTGACAAAGATTTTTTGGCTAAATTGGTCTTTTTAATTGACCTTAGTGAAAAGTTAAATATTCTAAACAGCTCCCTTCAAGGTAATAATACAAACATTTTTCAACTCTTTGATAAAGTAGAAGGATTCAAAAAAAAAGCTTCTACTATGGAAGAACAACTTGGTAAAAGGTGATAATACGAATTTCCCTTCTTTGGACAAGTTACTTAAACAGAATACGGTAGCTTTATGTTAAAACATGAACTTAAAAGTGTGTTCATCAGCCACTTATCCAATTTGGAGCTATATTTTCAAGAATACCTCCTGAAAGATGAAATAAAATCAGTACAGTGGGTAAGTGATCCTATGAATGCAGTGATTCCTGAGACTTTCACAAATGAGGAAGCTGAACAGCTCATTGATATTTCTACAGACTTGTCTTTAAATTATAGACTCCAGTCTAAATCTTTGATTGATTTTTGGTGCAGTATCGAAGATGAGTATCCAGCAGTAACCAAGAAGGCACTTCGATCATTGATCCCGTTTGCCAGTATTTGGGTTTTCAGCAGTTGCTGTTATGAAATCTAAATATAATAGAGATAACCTTAAAATCAAAAATGAAATTCGTGTTGCTCTATCAAAAATAACACCAAGATTCCACGAATTGATCAAGGATAAACATTCCTCTCATTAGGACAGAAAACATGTTTGAAACTCTTATTACTTGTACCCAATTACATTTAAAATGATTCTCTGTTTTGTATTAATTCATTACTATTTCTGTCCTCAAAATAAATCTGATTTTCTTTATTTTTTTATTTATTTACGTTTTCATTTTCCTCCTTATTACAATTACTAAAAAAACTAATTTACCAACAACTATTCACGAACTTTTTAAATAGTCTTATAAAAATCTAAAAGTTATATTTAGAGATCATAGCATAGAATTTATTTAAATTTAAGATTTTAGACTTAAAATTATCAGGTCTCCAGTTTTTCTTCATATGAAGGGTGCCGCCGGAAATAATCTGAACTTTAAGTTCATGGCTTTTAAAAGTTTGGGAACCCCTGAGTTAAGGAATTAAGACGAAGAGAGTATAATATTTATTTGATGATTTATGCCACTTTTTTTTACTTTGAAGATAAAGATAACACTGTGTCTCTTCATGGCTATGTCTTATAAATACATGTAATAGGTTTGTTTAGTTACTGGGTCAGTATAAACATAATGCCATTCTCTGTAAGCTATATCAATAGAATTATTACCTTACCAATAAGATAGGATCCACAGGCAACCAGTAGCTTTGGATGTTTTAACAATTGGTTACGCACAATAGTTACAACTCTGGAGATGATATCTTCTTGAGTAGGGAACAAATATTGTTTACTGCAATACCTAAAATCAATCCAACAAAGATACTTTACAAATAACAAAGTAGATATTAAATTTAATATGTTTAATCCATTTCCCTCTCAATTCCTATCAGCTGTTAGTCTTATCTACTCGTTTTTAAGTAAAATTACTTTTTTAGAAAATTTTATTTTTCTCAAGAGTTTAATTGTATGGTTGAATCTTATGTCAAGGAGTGTGGCTTCATATTGATATATACATAGCAAATGTTTGGCCTAAATATACACTTAAACTAAATATATGACACCACACAAGTTAAAATTATTATTCTAAAAAAATTCACTTTCATTGATATATTCCTTTCTACCTACACTATACAATTAATATACGATACGTCACGACATATTGTTTAGGTTGTAGTTTATAAGTTGATGTTAGCATAAGTTTAGCTGAGCAAGAATAGTTAATAAGTAGTAGTAGAATCTTTTATACTTTAGTGTTAGTCAGAAGCTCACTCTGCACACTTCTAAATGTTTTTAGTTGTGACGAAAAGAATTATTGTTATAATCTAAATGTATATTAGATTATTAATAGTAATTAAAAGTTTTTATTAAAATGAAACTTTTTTTAAAACCTAACATTCCGGAAACGAAACGTAACTGGCACAATCATTTGGACCACAATTCGAGAATTTTAATGAATATAAAATCTTTCAATCTCAATTGTTAATCGGAAAGCAGACCAACAACAGTATTTCGGAGTTCTTAATGAACTTAAGTTCTTTCAATGACGGTTTTTAACTGAAAAACAAAGACAAAAAAAAAATCTGGATTTCAGTGAACATTGATTGTGAACGAACATCAGAATCAGTGAAAAGTGAGTTGAGTGTACATCAACAAAAAAAAACCTAACACCGAAATATTACAAATCCCAGTATGAGCATATATTTGTGGATTCTGTACATAAAGAATAATTTTAAAATAAGTAATTATAGCTTGTGGATTCTGTTTTAAATTAAATTGATACTTGTAGAATATTAATTTGTTAAAATGGCAACTACTCCCACATTAAAAAGATAATATCTTGATATGATGGAGATCCCACTATACTAGGAAGATTTATTTCTATTTGTGACAAAGTTGTTGCAAAATTTTATGTAACTGAATAAGTAGATTATTTTCTAAATGAATATTTGGTTTCTTCTATATTATCTAAACTAAAAGGACAATCTTTAGAAGTAGATGTAAGTTCAAATATTTATGCAAGGGAAGATGTTACAAAAACTTTATCCAATTAGTCTCCATTTAAATTTTATGAACATATACAGAAATTGTTAAATTTACAAATTGCATTCTTTACTAATAAATAGCCTTCTGATAGTAATGTTTTGTGTACGTATGTACAAAAATTAGCTTTAAGAGTGTTAAAAGGTTTGCAAGAACCATTGGTATTTTTTATACAAATGAAAAACCCAACAAATTTGAAGAAGCTTTAAATATGTTAACCAATGATTTTCAATTCAAAAATAATAATTTTTTTTCAAAATAACAAACCTAATGTAAGTAAATTTGTGCAACCACAAAAACCTGTACAAAATAAACCTTTCCATCCACCTTACCAAAGTTTTCACCCTTATGGTAATAAGCCATATGGTAATAATAAAATGTAATCAAACAATACAACAATTAAACCCAAACCAACTGAAATATAATCTAAATCAAAAACAATATAAACCTACACCTATGAGCATTTCAACAAGACAGACTGATAACACTGTTAGGAACACTAAAATGTACCAAATAATTGGAAAAACCACAGAAGAAGAATTTGTAAATTACTCATTTATTCCGATCAAGATGTGAAAAATTTTGCAAAAAATACGGAAATTCCTTAATTTCAAGAACAGTTTAACACTTTAAATTTAAACAAGGAAAGGATGAAAACGAGGATGAAGATTATTTTTTTAGATGCTAACCAGCCTCGGAACAAATTCAAATAATGAATTACCATGTATTGTTGACCCAAATACCAAATTAAAAATACTAATCGATAGAGGGAGTACAAAATCTTTCATAAACAAAAATTTAGCATTTAAATTATATAAAAATACTTTAAAGCAAGATCCTTTCGAAGTATCAACTGCACATGGTATTTCAAAAGAAAAGTATAGTTGTGAATTATCTTTATTAAATGAAAAAGAAATTAATTTCTATTTATTCGACTTTCATAAAGATTTTGATTTATTGCTAGAATTAGATAACATTGAATTGAAATTAAATTTGGATTATATAAATCATGAACTAAGAGTACTAAATAAAAATATACCAATATTCTATTTCAACACGGAAGAATTAGATTGTAAAAACGAAAACAATAATAAACCTATTGTTGATAAAAATATAGTTCGTTACACAATACAAGCACAAATACCATATACATATTCTAAGGGGCTAGAAATACTGCAATGTATAGTTATTGTTAAAGAAAATGAAACTTTTTGTCCAATAATCAATAATACCATGGAAGATATGAAAATTACGCCAAAACCATTGATAATTGAGCCTTTGAGTAATTTTGAGATTTTGGATACTCATAATAATAATTGTGATAAAAAAACTGCAGCAAATTTCAATTCAATAAACTATAAGGAAAAGAATAAACTAGATTTAAATAAAATTAGGACAGATCACATGAATTTAGAAGAAAAGGAAGAGATATTAAAATTAATTCAAGAATATTCAGATATTTTTTATAACAAAAAGGACGACCTAACTTTCAACAATCAAGTAAAACATATAATTACAACAACTGATGAAATTCCCGGTTATGCAAGGAATTATCATTACCCGGAAATTTATCAAAAAGAAGTACATAATCAAATCCAAGATATGTTAAGACAAAAAATAATTAAACCTTCAAAATTCCCATGGAACAGCCCAATTAGGATTATACCCAAGAAAGCTGACGCTTCAGGAAACAAAAATTTTGACAAATTTCAGACATTTTAGACAAATTAGGAAGGTCACAGTATTTTACAACACTAAATTTAGCCTCTGGTTTCAATCAAGTGCAAATAGACAAGTAAAGCATAGAAAAAACAGTTTTTTCAACAGAATATGGACACTATGAACTTTTGAGAATGCCCTTTGGCCTAAAAAATTCCCAGCATACCTTTCAACGAGTATTAAATAATATCTTAAGAGAAATACAAAGTGAAATATGTTTAGTATATTTCAACATCATAATAATTTATTCAACGAGTTTGCAAAAGCATATAAATCGTGTGAGAGAAGTTTTTGAAAGGCTAAGTTTTATTAAACTAACAAAGCAAAATTTAATGTGCAATTAGACAAAACTGAATTTTTAAGAAAAGAAGTAGCATACTTAGTACACATTGTAACACCTGAAGGAGTTAAACCAAATTTGGATAAAATTAAAGTAATAAAAAATTACCCAATATCGAAAACCGCTAAACAAATAAAAGGATTTTTAGTACTTGTCGGATACTACAGAAATTTTATAAAAGATTTTGCAAAGTTAACAAAACCATTTACTAATTGTTTAAAAAAAGATGCAAAGATAGATGTAACCAAACAGGATTGTATCAACTGTTTTGAAAAAAAGTGTTATGTAATGAGTCTATATTACAATATCCAGACTTTGAAAAGAAATTCATATTGACACAGACCCAAGCAATTTTGCAATTGGAGCAATATTAAGAAAACAAGGGTTCTGATACAAGTAAGATGTTAATTGTAGTAAAATTGATTTGAGCAATATTATGGGCAACCAAATACTTTAGACCTTATTTATTTGGAAAAACATTTACCATATACACTGACCATAAACCACTACAATGGCTATTTTTAGTAAAAGAGCCGAACTCCAAATTGTTAAGATGGTGTTTAAAATTAGAAGAATTTACTTATTACATAAAGTATAAACGAGGAAAACTTAACCAGAATGCAGATGCGTTATCAAGAATTCACTTAAATAAAACACATAACGACACTGAACATACACGAAAACACGAAACAAAAAACACAAATTTTGACGAAGCCGGCTGTGAACGGCGAAACAGCGCTGTAGTGTTTCTACAACAAAATAAGAATTGCTATGACTACTAAGAAAGGTTATATGTATAGTGTAACATATAATACATCAGCAACTCGTAAAAAGCGAATAAACTTTATAGTTTTACATAGGATTATAAATATAAATGAAATATAATATGAATTACTGAAACCTATAATCAAAAATAAAGCATAACTATTATTGGTGCAATATCAGGAATAGTGTGCAAGAAATTACAGATAACTGTGATGTATGTCTACAACAAAGTATGAAAGAGTTCCACTGAAAAATGAATTAACTCTAACACCCACAGTGTCAAGACCAATAGAAACATTATCATAATTGATACTGTAACGCTCGACAAGACAAAATACTTGACAGTAGTTGTTTCATTCTCTAGGTATCTACAAATGTACAGAATTATGAGTCAACATGCAATTGAGATAAGCAACAAGTTGATAGATCATTTTATTACTGACTACGACATCCCAGAAATTATCATTTCTGATAACGGAACTGAATTTAACAACAAAGTTATTAAAGAACTAATGGACTTAACAAAATAAAAATCCACTATGTAAGCACGCAACATCCACCATCAAATGGACTTTGCAAACATGTTCATTCTACTTTAGTTGAACATATTAGATTATTAAATAACCAACCTGAATTTAAAAATAACACCATTACGAAAAAAGTAAAATATGCAGTTATTGCATATAACAATACAATTCATTCCGTCACAAAATTAACACCCATAGAAATATTGTATGGATACAAATACAAAGTAAATTTTGGACATTAACCTGGAAAACAAAATTCACATAAAGAAAGGACTAAGAAATTGTATGAACATATAAAGGAAGTAAATTGTAGAAACTAGGAAAAAGTTCAAGAAAGAAGATATTTAGATAAAGAACAACTTCTAGAAATACTAAAAGAAATTTATGTTAAGACTGTACAAAAACAGAGTAAAACAAAAAATAAATATAACAAAGAAGAAATTATCTCCGTTAATCCAGAAAAGAAAACTGCAAAAATTAAGGCGAGGCACCATAATACGAAGAAAAAGATTCATCTTTCCAATATTAAAAGACCTAGGGGGAAAGGAAAACACTCTAAACCTGAATATTCTTATTCCATTGCAAGTACATCACGCTGTACAGAATAATGGTAACTAGTACAGTTGAGATCAAGGACATCACCAAAAATGTAGGAATAATCCCGATCGAACTAAGAAAAGCTAAAATGAAAACTTCCTATCACACCTTTGTCCATATTTTAATTTAAAGAATTTTATTGTCCAGATAAATAATGTTGATGACTATTATAATGATGTTGTGGTGATTACCACTACTCCCCCTCCCCTTCGTGAAACTGGACATATCCGCCCGGCCAGCTGATAAGACCAGAGTAGTGCTCGAGACAGCTGTGACTAAGGACGTCTTCAGCGATCCTCCTAATTATATTATAGTGCGGTAAATTTGTATTATGCCTTGCTAAACCCAAAGGAATAGGGCCGTTCGGCCCTTGGGTTTATATCTGGGCGCATCGCGACTTTTGGAATATCGTATAATTATTAGTCGAACTATACGCGGCTACGTTAGGCCCTGCTATAGACCGACATGTTGTTGCAATACAGTGTAGTTAATATTAATATTGGTATTAGTGTAATCCTCTTATTTTAAGTAAATTAGTTTCTAGTAATACTTGTCAAAAATGGCTAGCCTAAGTTGAGATCCGCCCAGTGTACTTAATTAATTTTACCACGCGATCGGGACCCGGTAATACATTACCAAAGTAGATCCGCGGACCACCCAAATCGTCCCCCAATGCAATCCCAATACTATCCCTGCCGTTGAAATGTGTTAAGATATTTTAATAAAAATTGTCAAAAATGTGATGCAAGTGTTTACAATAAGATAGAATTAATAACTGATTAGATAGAAATAAAGTAAGAGAAATGATTAACTATTTTAAGTATATTAATCTTACTAAAGATGTATTACATGAAAAATTAGAAATTATTATGTTTAAACAAATAAGAATTAAAAGAGGTTTTATTAATGGTCTAGGATCCAATGTGATGCTTCTCACAGGAAACCTAGATTCCTATGATGGTGAAAAATATAACAAAATGATAGAAGCCTTGAAAAATAAACAAAATAAGATGTTAGATGTACCTATTTGATTCACAATACTAATTATTGTGAACATTATTGAAGAATTTAATAAAACTGTAAAAAATTTTGAAAATAATTTTGATGAATTACAGAATAAATTATTGTCTATAAATGAAAAAGTAAGTGATGAAATAAAAATAGAACAATTTAGAAATATTCTAAATCAGTTAAATATAATACATAACGTTATGGTACAATTAATACACGACATTGACAACTCGTTAAATTTTTGTAAATTAGGTACTTTACGAGTACACGCAAGTGTAATATCTGGGTAGGAATTATTTGAACCAATAGCAAAAATAATACCTTATTTTAAAAATAGATTACTTATAGAATTTAAATGAGAAAATATTTGGGAAATAGAGAATCTGTTGGAAATAAATTGTAAACTTAATCCTAAAGATATAATATATTTTATTAATCTACCAATTGCAGAACCAGTAGAATATACATTATACAAATTAAATTCTGTACCAACCTTGTATGAATCAGATTATATAACCATGATTCCTACAGTTAGATATATATGTTAGTTCATAAGACCATGTCAAATATTGTAACAATGTTAGGATTGAATAGTGTGTTTAATAACAGAATCTGCAATGCCCAAATATGCTCAGTCACCCAAATTACCCACCAAAATTTGGAATGTGAAAAATCTGTAATAAACTCTATTAAACCAAAAAAAAACTGTAACTGTATGAAATTGGAAATTAGTGATAATATTGTTAATTGGATACCCAAAATTGGACAATATTTCATAATATTCCCCAGTAGAAAATCCATCAAAATAATCAAATCAAAAGAGACTAAAGAACTATCTTTAAATGGTGTTTATTTGGTATGCATGAACAATGATGATTCTATTGAATATAATAATCAAATGCTTCTTCATTCTACAGAAATTAAGAAAGGACACCCAAGGATCCTGGATGCTATGAACTTTAAGTTGGAAGAAGATCAACAACCGGACTTCTCCATTAAATTACAAAGAGTGGACTTGAACAAAAATGATATAAATAAGATATCAAAAATTAATAAAACTTTAAAAATAACATCAAATTTTAACATATGGACTATGTATAACTTTGTATATTATTCTAATATTAATGATGTTGTATGTATTATACAGTTGTACAAACTGTAATATTTACAGATGAAAACTTTGACTTCACAGAGGCTTGTATCACTGCATACCTCAGAACAAACTTCTCAACAACTACCCTGAAGTTCTTTTTAGGGATGGAGGAGTTACGTCACAACATATTATTTAGGTTGTAGTTTATAAGTTGATGTTAGCATAAGTTTAGCTGAGTAAGCATAGTTAATAAGTAGCAGTAGAATCTTTTATACTTTAGTGTTAGTCAGAAGCTCACTCCGTACGTACACTAAATGTATATTAGTTGTAACGAAAACAGTTATTGTTATAATCTAAATTATATTAGACAAGCGACCCACATACCCGTGTTAACATGGGTACGAAATTTAAAAAAGTTCTTAATCTTAAGGCGAAATTGATTTATAAAAATGTTCAATTTGATCATCTCTCATTTCACGTGATCGATTACAATAAGTCTAAAAATCATTTAACTTTGTTCAGTAGATCAAACTAATTAAGAAAATATATAACAGTGATAGGATCAACCGTTTATTAATACATATAGGTTCATATTTAAAATGTATTTATCAATACTCATAATACTTCTCTAAAAACGACGGTCCGTGTGATTATTTCACCATCAGCTGTAATTGACTGTCCTTCAATTGAATGAACAACGATTTTCACTCCTGATAACGAATGACATCGACTGAGAGCTGCATAAAGCTGACCATGGGAGAAGACAGGGCGTGGCAAAAATAGTGTGATGCATGACAAAGATTGAGCTTGTGATTTGTTGATGGTCAAGGAAAAAGTTTTCAGAGCATTCTTCTTCCATTTTTCCTCAATAATTAGGTTCAATTTGGCCATTAAAATCTAACCCAATTTTAAAATCTGCGGTTGGTGATGAACGTTTTCTTCGTTGTGCTACCGTGTCTATTTCTTGTTCATGTTGGCGATATTCCAAATCTCGTATCGCCTCCTGATGTGCTGAGGTATTTTGTTCCTTTTCATTATTTCTGTAATCTTGACTTTGACGCAGTTGCCTCATGCATTCTCGTGTATTCAATCTGTTGCGATCATCAGCTTCTGCTCTTTCTCGAGCAGTAAGTTTTCGATTGGGCATAACCTATTACTGTAAGATTGAGATGTAAAGGCATCAAACAATATGTAAACAATCTCAAGATGACCCCGTAAAATAAGATCTTGCACAAAACAAAAAAGAAATATAACGTAAAATTAAGTAAAACATGTTAACATTTACAGTGTAAGGATAAAATTATCATCTTAAAATGGCTGAGTTTAAACACACTTAAATGTATTTAATTTCCAACAGCTGATACATTTGTTTTTTATTTACAATTATTTGTTTACTTTTTATATATCGAAATAGTTTCAATATGGAGATTACTGAAACTTCAGGAACCTATATCTCAGGAACCACTTGAATTATATACTCGAAACTTTGGTTTTAGCAGTTTCTCACTAAGGTCTATGATTGTGCAAAATTTCAAGTTCCTAGCCTATACAGTTTTTGAGTTGAAAAATCAAACGGACAGACTTAGCGTTTTATTAATAAATTAATTCATAAAAAGCAGTTTAACCATGTAAAATAAGTTTTGTTTTAACCTTTATAAAAGAGTCCAAGGTCAATTCTAAGATTAGCCTTAAGCTTGAGGCAGTTTTATCCAGTCTAATACAGGTGTTCAAAGTTTCAGAGAGAGAAAATCACAACTTGAACCATAGTAATGCCTTAAAGACCAAAATTTTAAAAGTGTAAAAATGCATACCAAAATTAATTACGTGGCTATAATCATAGTGAAAAGTCATTGAGCTCAAAAAATTTCTTCGAAATAAAAGTTACTTTAAAAATGAAGAAAATACATCATTGTAAAATATATCGCAAAGCCGAACTGTCTATAAAAAGTTATGATTTTTAATTAATTTTATTGATCATCTTGGAAAATGATTCTCAACTATAACATGTGCTCAACTATATAGGAAACTGTTTTATCTTTTGAAATTCGTTTCTTTAAATAATATTTCATTCATTAAACTCTTAACTAAATTTTTTTTTCTAAAATTTATTCAAATTTAATTTCTTAACTTGTAACTTTTCTCCCTTTTGCCTAGTTTAATTACTTTTTATTTAATTGATTTTTAATATTATTTCAAATGATTTTATGGGCACCATTATGTGAGTAAACACAGCCATTATTTTTTCAAAAGAAAACCCAGGATAGTGGACTCTAGGAAAAAGTACTCAATTATAAAGAAAACCACAGATTTCTTAAATACAAATTAAATTGTAGATATTGTCTATCCTCTGAAATATATACAAAAAATACTTATAACTAAATGGTTTTCCAAATATGGAAGTACTTCCCGGAATACATACAGAATTTTAGTGACACATAGCTGAACGTATACAGTGTAGTCAAACAATTTCATAGAATAAGCAATGTTTCTAGTTTGTTAAAGAGTGTTTAGCACACATGAAAAAAAATTTAATTGTTAATAATTCAATCGGAATAATATATACTGCATCAAACAATTGTTGCTAGTTGTAAAATATATATTTATTAATGTTTAAAAACACTAAAACTATATATTGGTGCCTAGGATTTTTTTGGACACTCTGTGGCAATGAATATCGTCACCTGGGGTTCAAAGGGTTAACCAAATTTGAAAACTTGTCTGTCTGTCCATACCGTATACAATATGTGATGTGACACCTGTATAACATAATTCCTTATGTCACTTATAAGTACACCTCACCTACCGAACATACAATATGTGATGTGACACCTGTATAACATAATTCCTTATGTCACTTATAAGTACACCTCACCTACCGAACATACAATATGTGCTGTGACACCTGTATAACATAATTCCTTATGTCACTTATAGTACACCTCACCTACCAACCAAAGTACTAATCCGACATTAAACCCAAAAATCTGGAATGTTACAGAGCCCCCTGAAACAGGATGTAACAATTAGAACACCCAATCGCAAAGACGGTTTTATCATCAACTTCCATTCATTTTTGTCAAAATTCCTTCATTTTTTGTTTTTATTTAGCACCCCTGAAAGTATTTATTTATATGTGCCCCCCTTAAGACTGACAGTTATATTATACAAAAAATTTGGTTTTCAATTAATCTTTTACCAGATACAATGGCTACCTAGTTGCTCAATAGATAATTACTTTTAAAACTTAGATTCAAAGAATTATTATTTTTTTAAATTTAATTATAGCATCATAGATTAAGTTGAAGAATTATTTCTTTTTTTTTTGTCATTGTTTATCGTAGACACGAAGAATTTATTTTTTTAATCGTTATCGTAGATTCGAAGAATTTATTTTTTTTCATCGTTATATCTCATCGTAGAACACATTAGTGTTATTAATAGTCATATATTTCTTTTAAATCGTAGAATAGTTTATTTGCCGTATATCTCTTTTTAGAATACATTTTGTTTCGCAGTTGTTTATAGTTTCTCAAAATTTTAATTTAACAGTATTTTGTTTCCAGAAGGTGCATGTACGATATTTCTTTCAGACAGGTAAGCGTTGTGATAAATTTTTTTAATTATATTATTTGTTTAGTTTTAAGGATAATCAATTTGACAATCCATTCCTTTACATGGGCCATTCTATCACAATGAGTGTAACAACGGTTCCTACAAAGATATCTTAAAAATGAATTCAAAAACAGATCCACCGATACAATCTTGTTGAGCACTGTGGTGAAATTCACAATAATAATTTGAATTTGCCCCTAACCACAATCACTGGAACTTAATAAAACACAATCTGATATTTGTTTATCTGATTGATTGTTCTTTATTAATTATATCCACTTAATGCCCTGATGTACATTTCGATAACATGGTTATCATCATCGGAGGGTCTTGCTTATAAACTAAATCTAACCTTACATATCTATTACTAAAATAAAATTAATAGTATTTTTTTTATTAATTGTGTCCGATTAATTAATGTCCGAAAGGACATTGCAAGTAACTGGGCATTGGGACCAGCTCATATAGTACTTTTAATTAAAGAATTTTCGGCGAAGAAAAACATTCTGACCCTTCCACATCCTCCCCACAATCCAGATCTAGCTCCTTGATATTTTACCTCTTCAATTGAAGTTGAAGAGTCACCATTTGGGACTATAGGAAAATCATACATAAAATTATAACCGATGAGCTAAGAACACTCATGCAAAATGCTTTCAGAAAGAATGATAGAATTACTAGGTAACTACTTCCCAAAGGTGACTACGAAGGAGGTAATATGTAATTTCAGGTGAGTCTAATATACATTTAATAAAACCATCAATACAGAGTTACTTATGGAGAAAACTTTCCATTTGGAAAAATTGAAAGGCCATGGAAATGTCAGATTTCCATCTTCTAAACCAGCATTTTTAGGAAGTTTGCAACCAATACTTTTTAATTGTACTTTAAAGTGACACTTTTTAGAAATCTATACTAAAAAGTTGTTGTTTTAAATTAAAACAACATTTAAGAAAGGGCTCATCTCCATTTTTTTTTTCTTTCTAAAAATGAGTTTATTACATAAGAACATTTAGTTAGGTTAGATGCATGATTCTGTATTAAATGGGCTTAATTCCATCACTAACTTGTGTAGTAGCACTGTACTGTTTTTAGCATTCATTTAAGAAATGGCTCAACTCCTGGAGTTGAGCCCTTTTAAAACTGAACTCACCTGACATCTGATGTGTATTTCCTGTACTATTTCGGGCCTCCATCTGGTGTTTAAATTCTAAATTATTTAGTACTATTTTATAACATCTGTTGATTGTGAACATCTCCAAGTGAACAAACAAAGAGTGAGGTTAGCATTGTTTTAGTGAAAATGGAGTCTCAATGTGAACATTCATCAAAAAAGCGAAAGAAAGGCATACAAAATCGTGACAAATAGGCAGTCAAAAACTACAAAAGTGCAGTTATCAAAAGAAGTAAAGTTGCTGGTGTTGAACATTTGAACTATGTGGGAAAGATTGTACCAGCTAGAACTACTGGAAAAAGTTGTAGGTAAGCATTATAAAATCTTTACATATCTTGTTTGAACAAAGTTTACATTTAATCTATAGTCTACCGACATTTATCTATTTAGATCCATAATGTATTGTGTGTGAAATAGTTCAAATTACTATTCCGGTAAACAAAGCAAAATGAGTAGTAGGCCTAAGTGAAATATTTTATTAGTATTGTTTACCATGATAGTGGTTTGAAGTACTAAAGTTTTACCTATCATTTCTAAGAATGTTTTACAGTTGCAGGAATAGGTGTTTCTCAAAGCTGAGTGATCCTGAGAAGTAGGAGTTACTGGATAAAGTTTACAAAATTCAAACGAAGAATGAACAGGATTTGTTTCTACAAACTCTCATTGAAGGTTCCAAAATCCAAAGAATTCGGCGTAAACCCGAACTAGAGTACAGGACATCCAAGCCACAAGGATATTCTTTCAAATATTTTATTCAACTCGGTGGTAAGAGTAGGATGCAGGTATGTAAGCCAGCATTTCTTAGTTTATTTGGGATCAATGCTAAGCGAGTTAGGCGACTAGGTGCTTTACTTGTGCATGGCAAGAGTCCAATCGATAAAAGAGGCATTGGTAACAAAAACAGAGCATTTTCTGAAGGTGATTGCAAGCTTATTCATGACCATATAATATCTTTTCCTGTGCGATGCAGTCATTACTCTTCAAGGGAATATCACTACCTTGACCATGATCTTACTGTGAAAAAAATGCATGATATGTTTAAAGGGAAGTACCCAAGCACTAAAATTAAATACAAGTACTACCTAAATTATTTCAACAAAAATTTTGATTTAACTTTTGGGCAACCCCAGATTTACACTTGTGTAACATGTGAAGAGCTTATGGTTAAATTACGAAGTCCTGCCTTAAATGAATGTGCTAAAAAGGTGGCTGCTGCAGAACTTGCAGTTCATAAGCGTAGAGCTAAGAAATTTTTCACAAGTATGTCGAAGAGCAAGGAAATGTGTAAAGCAAGTAATAATATAGTTGCACTTTGCTTTGATTTCATGCAAAATTTGCCATTACCACGTATTCCTGTACAAGATGTTTTTTATCTTCGCCAGTTATGGGTGAATGTTTTCAATATTCACAATCTGGGATCTGGACAGTCTATGATGTATGTCTACCATGAAGGTTTGGCAAAGAAAGGTGCCAACAAAGTGTGTTCGTTTATTTTGGACTATATAAAAAATTATGTACCACAGAATGTTAACGAACTTCACTTGTACTGTGATGGATGTGTCGGGCAAAACAAAAACCACACCATGATCAGAATTTGTGCTGCCTTAGTGGAAACAAATAGATTTAAAAAAGTTTTACAGTTTTTTCCTGTAAGAGGCCATTCATTTAAGGCGTGTGATAGAGATTTCGGTTTGATTAAACGGTTCATTCGGAAACAAGACGTTGTATATTCTGTCATAGAATATATCTCATATATAACTGCAGCAGCGAAAAATAATAGGTTTAAGGTGACACTTGTGGATAGTGATGACATTCTTGATGTTGTTAAATGGTGGCCTAAATTTTACAAAAAGTCTGTTGCAGCATCTGAAACACGGGATAAAACACGGAATGAAAGAGTTATGTTTCAACCTACATTTTATAATCAATTTGAACATTCTTCAGTATATCCTGGTCAGCTGATTGCTTCAAAATACATTGATGGTCTTACGAAGTATACTTTTAATCTAAAAGTACCAGGTGCCTTGAGAGCCGTTCAACTTCCAACTACAAAAGTATATAGTGATAAAATTCCTATTAATATTAACAAAATAGAAGATCTAAAAAAACTGATGCATTATATACCTGATGAACATAAAATATTCTATGATGATGTTTTGAATTGGCCTACTTGTAGTAGAGTTGCTGACAACTGAGCTGATTAAAAAGAAAGTTAGAGTTTCTATTCTGAATATTATTATATTGTTGTGATTTTTGTAATTTTTATATGTAATAAATTGTTCATTTTTCACTACAAATATTCACTGTTTTAAACTTCATTTTTTTACCTTACATTTTAGTTAAAAGTTAATACTACTAGGGAATTTAAGTTCAGTCATATTTGAAAGGGCTCAAATCCAAAATTTTAATTTAGTGCAAAAGGCTAATTTGTTTAAAAATTCAAATATTTTAAATGTTGTATGGTTAAAACTCTTCATGGTCTACAACACTGTCCATTTTTTAAATTTAAATAAGAATTATTTTAAAAAATTATATGTTTTTTCATCCTCCTGAAAAAACGAACCTGACGTCATTGAGCCCTTTCTTAAATGACTGATTATATTATTAAAATGGAATATCACCAAGTATCCACTGTCTTTAGCATAAATAGTTTAAGGCCACTTTTTAGCAAAATGTTTAGTTGTTAGTATTTCACTTTGTGTATGTGTGTGAGAGAAAGTAAGTGCACTATTTATTTTAAATAGTTCTTTGGAATTTGTAGAATTCTTATCATGTACAATACTTACGTAGTGTCAAGAAACAACTTGGATATATTGATATGCTTTAATTCAGGAAAGGAACACATTTTTGGAGATGCTCTGAAGTCACCAACATGGAGGTAGTTGCAGCCGTTCTTCAAACGAAACAATAACATCAACGAACCTGGACAGCTGTACACAACATAACATAGTTTTAAAAGTACTGTTTTGGGACTATAATAAGAGTCAGCCCTAACAGTATATTGAGAGTTTCAAATATTTACCAAACATATTGAATATGTCACCTTATTCCCAATTCAAAAACTTTAATTAGCAAAAAATGACAACTCATTTTAAAAGGCTAATCAAGGGGAAAAAACATTAGTAACCCCTTTCAGTTTTCTTTTTTCAAATGCTTATACTAAAAGTGCTAAGCATTTTCTCAAAGGTCATGCAAGAAATGCCAGCCTATTTTTTGGGATAATTGTAATACACACAATTTTGAATTGGAACCAAGAAGATATATTAATTAAAAGCTCTAATATGATTGGTTGAGTCGTTATGTTATAAGGAATACGATTGGTTCTAAAATACCGAAAAGATAACATGCGAATCAAAATAAAGTCTAGAGAAATTATTAAACTTAAAAATAAAATAACTGTCAAAAAGATCCAGAAAATAATGTTTGAATATAAATATGTTTAGAATTAGTGTAGAGTTCATAATTAAATAAAATTTCGTGTATATATGTGTGAAAAATCGGTTACCATGTGAAAAATAAGATGATGTAATCGTCCATGATTTTAGTTAAGCATACCAAAGGCAGAGTCAGTCGGGGAGTAACGTCTGAACAGTGTAGACGTATGACGTTATGTACGAGAGTTTTGGTATAACAAAAGATTTTGTGACAAAATATCTTTTAACTTGATATTATAATACGTGTATGATAGACTAAAGGTGTATAAACTGTGAATTTAATGGTGACAGTCGATGAGCAGTGTTTGAACGGCAAAAACGACCTGTAATGTCGAGTAAGTTGAATAAGAACAATAAAATGGCGGTAAGCTAAATGAATTATGTGTTTTTGTTAAATAAAGAACTGTTAGCAACTTAAGGACAGAAATTATCAGGAAAAAAGGCAGATTCGTTTGATGTTGAACCAGGAAAGTACATCTCCACGAGGCAGGATTGGCGGGCTTTCGACAACGGAATCGCAAGTCATCAATCCAAAGTGTGAATAGTGACTTTACGGCATGATTGGTAACCATGTACAAAAAACATTTTATTTAAACATTTATATAAATATTTGATATAAATTTTTTGTTTAACATGTTAGCTGTATTATTATTATTTTATTTTTATTTTTTTGAAGTTTTAAAAACAGATAAAAATTTAATTTTCAATATATAAGGAATGTCTCGTTGAAGGCATAATATGATCAATTTAAGTAATATAAATTGTTTAAAGCAAAAGAAATAAATGTGCTTCTTTTTATTAACTTCATTTTTTACGAGTTGCAACTAGAAAGGTAACTTCAATAACTAAAAATTTTGATTCTTTTAAAAAATAAATAACAAGTAACGTAAATAAAAAAAATTAATTAATATAAGATGTTTAACATAAATATTCTAAAAATCTGTATGTGTATGCATAACCTAAATGTCTGTTAATAAAATATGTTCAATTTCAGCATAAAAAGAACTTCTATTTTTTCTGATAACCACTGAAGTACACTTATAAAAGAGTTCACGACCCTGAGAGAATTTAAAATAAGATTAAACTCAAAATCATTACGTAATATGGTAATTATAGTATTGCCATGGCGCCCAACAATTATAACATGTAGCTTCTTTTCTTTTTATAATAAAGTAAATTCAACCCTCTTTTTTAAATTACTTTAATTGTCGCACAACTGTGGGGCAATTTGTTAGTAAAGTAGCTTCCTCTTTCATTTATTAAATAGTTACATAACTTGCAATTCCTTTATATAAAAAAAAAAAACCATAACACTATTTTTATTTTTTTTTATTTTAATGGTTTTTATAATTATTTTGTATATAAACAATTCCTTTACAATAGGAAATAACTCATTTTACCATGGAATAGAACAAAAAATTAATTCAATTTACATATACCTTCATACAAATTTTTAGAATTTTTTCAATTTGTTATTGAATAAAAGTCAAAATCATGAAATCAAAATAATTTGTACACTAGACATTAGGCAAAGTTATTTTTTTACATGCACTAAATGCATAAATTTGTGGTGAATTTCATTCACAATCTTCCTTTTTTTCTGGTGATATTTCCATTTGAACAACCTTGTTAACAGGTTGCCTAGATGGTAAAATGCAGGTGAATCATTTTACCGTGGCCAACACGAATAGTTTTTCCCCCTCCCTCGGCAATTCAAATCGTGCATCAAGGTTAGACCGAGAGTAACTCTTGGTTAGGATTGGCTCCTCTACACTGCCTGGGTTCTTTATTTTCAATCTACTCAAATCAGTGGTTCAGTACTTAATTAACCTTTATTAACAATTATTACTAAGAATGACTATCACCTATCTTATTACAATACTACTGTATTTATTAAATCATACATTACAGAAAAACAAAGGTGTATTAAGTAAAACACACATTATCAATGAGGTATACGTAAAATTTATGGTTAAAATAAAATGAAAAGATCTTGTCGGAAAATATCCTAGAATGTACCCAAATATATTATAAACCAAAATAAAGTGTCGATATTCGTAAAACAAAAGATTGTGGGGTAGAAGACACACATCTTGAATAATTCAGAAAAGGGACATACCCCATGAAGGACGATCAGTCATGTGATTGGATGATAAAAATTCAATTAAACCAAAACAAACCTCTGCACAAATGTAATTATATTAGTATGTAAATTAGTTAGCAAGATATAAAATAAAATAGAGAAGTTATTTGATCCTTTATTGAATGTAAATTAATATTAACAAAAATTGAAAAAACAAAGTTGGTGTGATTTAGAAGGCAGCAATTTTAAAAGCGTAGAAGATGAGTTTTAAAAAAGAACCTCGGGAGATGGTTGAAAAGAAACAATATGCCAAAACCTACGCTCCAATTTGAAGAGGATTGAATCCGAATTTAGCCGATAAATCCCAGTTTACTATCTCAAGAAAGTGTATAAAAATATTTTTGATAGTGTAGTGACAACTTGTTTAGACCGATTTACGAATAAATCAGAAGACATAATCAAGTGAGATCTTGAATACATGGTGAGACCAACCCAATTTGATAATTTACTAACTTTCATGTTTGAAACTTTCCATAATTTTATATTGACACTATCCAACCCTAAGAAACCTTAATTAACATAAACATTTGTTTGAATTGAATATCTTTACAATCTGAGTCTTTAATATTTAACTCTATAATAACAAATCTTCATACTAACACACTTTCACAATTAATTCATTACACATATCATAATTTGATTTGATGATTTTATAATCTTGCTAAGGACATAATCCAAATATTTCAATTGTTCTAATATACATATATGTATTATCTTGTTTCCTTCCTTAACTTGGGAAGAGCAGGCACAAATCGCACCCCGAGTTAGGACTCTGAATATAATTAGTTATATGTCTGTAGTTAATTCATTGAATCAAAGACTAACCATAACCATATGTACCTATTTATCAATTTATTATTCAATTACTTTACTCAAGTGAATATTAGGCTGAGGCATATTAGGATAAGAAAGATGTCATATTTCAATAATTGACTGACTGATTGCGACAAAATTGAACTTGAAGGAGATATGATTGATCAAATGAACAATTCCTTTCTTATATTTTATTGAGACAAAGTAGATAATTAATAGACTAAAGTAAATAATTATTCAATAGACTAAAGTAAATAATTATTCAATCTCAAAATGAAAACTTATTAATTTTGTGTTGTGCACTGATAGACACCCCAACAGTATATAACAGTAAAGACTTTGTATAATTTTTTTCTTTGAATTTATAATATTTGAATCGTTCTAGTTTAATGTGTTTAAATAGCTTAATTTGAATACTTTTAATTTCTGTAATAGTATTAATTAAATCTTTATAAATTATCAGATTTTATTGCTGTAAATTTATTTGACTTTTAATTTATTTTGATTTTTGAATTAACCAGAACTAAATAAACTATTGTTAATTGTATAAATCATACAATTTCTTTGAAAGTATTTCAATTTGACACACCAACCAATGTGTGCCTTTTTACATTTTTTATAAATATGTTGGAAAATAAAAGTAAATGCAACTTATGCAGTAAAAATTGATAATTATAAAAATAAAAGAAGACAGAAACAAGAGAATTGATAAGTATTGTATGTATTAGAAATAGACTTGAACCAAAATGCTAAGTAACATTTTATAATTAAGATTACCTAAATTTCAAAACTCATTCAAGAAGAAAATAGTTAAGACTCAAAATTTGCATTATCTTTTGGAAGAAATACAAAAAGTTTTTAATCATTATAAATTTATTTTAAATTTGTAAAAGGACTAACCTATACTTACATACATAATTAGAACTAAAAAGTACAATATAATTTGAAAATTTGTAACATAAATTAACTATATTTTATGAAAGTATAATGAAATAATTTGACCCATATTACTGGCATAGATCCATAGGATTTATTTGACCCATAGGAGAAAGAGATCTCGAGACAAGAGATAATTTGTAATTTTAATATTGTGTATGATTATAAATGAATAAAATATTGTAAATATTAACTAGTCTCTGATTATTATTCAAAATAAATAGAGAGTAAGTTAAATACAAAATTGGTACACAAAGTGAGTAGATAAGATTATTACAAATATAAAAAGTTTTTTTTGTATAACATGTATGCAGGAAAGAAAGAATAATGAATTCGTTAGAGAAGTATGAAATCCATAAAGCTCACAAAATCAACAAAATTCATTTGTTGAATGACCAACTCCTTTTCCCATCTAATATATTATACGACACTCTAATCAGCAAACCAGATATGTACAATCAGATCACTGATAACCAAAATAAAGGATAGTATCCTACAAACAACTTCAGTGGCACTCGAAACTCTATGATGTGCACATCACACTGTCATATTTATTCTGTGTCGTATGTTCGTCTTTTGTTTTCTCTAAACGACCTGCAGTCGGTGTGAACAGTGTTGTTTTTATTTGTTATATTGTGCTCTCTCTCTTTTTATTTAGACATAACTGATGATGGGCAATACCCGAAAACCTGTATTAAGAATAAACATGTGAATAACATCTTTTAATAAGAAAAATAATCATAAGATTAGGTAATGGAAAAATATATTCAAACATAGAATCATTTCCCAAGAGATTCCTGTGCACTTCTGAATTACTCTCTATATAAATAACATAGTAATATATAAAACAATAGTTTTTGATAGGATTTCTAATCAACCGGTAATACCGGTTTCACAGGGCATAAATTATGATATAAATTTGGTGGTCCAACACGTTTTGTTACCTGAAAAATTGTACAAAATAGGTCCCATAATCGTATCTTTTGTAGTTCTTAAGAAAATTATTGTAAAACAAAAATTGTTGAAAAACGCAATTTCAAAAATGTAATTCTGAATTAATTGATGTGAATAAACCCAATAAAAAACCAAATAAGATATAAAAAGGATTCTTTAGGCCTAATACAAAAAATATTTGGATAAAAATGATCAAAATTCAAAAATGTTTTGTTTTTAGTCTATTCTTGGGTGTATTCTTAGACAATTACAAAAAAATTAATTTTTAGGTTTTCGTTGAAAAAACTGTTATCTTTTGTACTATTTAAAAAAAAAAAAGAAAAGTCATTTTGTTTTTCGTTAAAAGATAAAAACTGTTGCTTTTTGAGATATTCGACACTAAACATTTAAACTTCAGCCATGTTGATAAGTAGAAAATAAAGTCTTGGTGGTCTGGTGTACTGGTAAAAGGACACATAAATAATGGGAATACTGAACCTTCGTTCAATATCTTATCATATCTACTTCCATAGATATAGTGTCTTTTTAAAAACACAAAATGCCCGACAGTCAGTATTGTATTTCTAACTGGATGCTTACAGATGGTATAGATTTATTAAAACTCCTTATGCTATACTGTCTAATTTGTTTAACAATTTTTCCGATATGCTTAATCTACAAGATTGGTTTTGTTTAATAACAAATCATGTTTCTTTGAAAAGTTTATCCCAATATTGTAAATTGTTTTCATTAAATCATTTCCTATAAAATATATGCAAAACGCCCACTATACTGATATTACTGACTTCAGTTTGGCAAAGCATTACAAAACTTGAATTTTTTGTCTATTCAACATAAGAAATCTTAGACATATAATATAACAATAACCTAACAATTACTGTACCAGCTTTACAATTACTACACAAATTTTAGAATTAAAATATTTGGTACTGCCAACTTAATATTTTTAAATGTTCCCAGTTGTTTAATGCAAGCTATTCTAACACCCACAATTATTTTATGATAAACCTGAATTATATAAGATTATATAAAGCTATAATAGTAAATATAAACATACTGGTTAGCATCTAATGCTGTCACTTCCACACCAAATATAACTTGAGGTTGATGAAGAGTTAACACGTTAAGCCAACGTTCTTCCACACGTATCTTCATTCTTACCAGATTTGCTAAAACATTAATTAAAAAGTTATCAAATTTACAAACATATTAGGCTCATTAAATATAGATACTATTTAAATTGATTTTTATTGGTATAAAAATACTCATAACAAAACCTTTACTAGAGCCAATCTTTCATTTTTTTATTTGGACCAAGAATTGAGGTATTAAATTTAATGAGGCAAAATCAATTTCACTAATAGAAAAGTATGTCCAAATACAAAGTTAATAAATTCACAAATGATACCTCAAGCTTATATTGCAAAATATATGGGAATGGCATAGGATGCCAAGCTTCACTGGAAGGAGCACATCAAAATAAAAAGGGAAAATTAAACATAATATACAGATGTTCAATAGGATAAATATGTTTAATTTTTGTACTGATAAGACACAAGCATACCATGGAAAATGGTCCTTGAAATTTGGTTTAAATAGGCTTTAAACCAAATAAATATTTATATATAAACCAAACAAAAATATTTATAATATAAACCAAACAATAACATTTGTTTAGAAAAAAAAAACAGCGATAAAATGTTTTTAAAAATCAAACACTTTTTATTTCCATTTTCTAAAAATTAAATATCACAACCATAAATTCCGATTTTTTTTTATTTACTGACCCAGTAATGAAACTCAGTTTTATTTACTAATAACCATGCTTTTTGGGGAAGTTGAACACAAATTTGTCAATAGATGTTCAATTAGCACTGTGGTGAATGTAAATTATTTAAAACACTGAAACCCCTACCACATGTAACTTGTGGTAGGGGTTTCCGTGTTTTAAATTGTTTACAAATTTGTCACTAGTTTTTTCCAACTATAAATTTTAAAATTATGATTGTTCATTTAAATAATTGAAGAAAAATCTATTCAGTAATCTTAAATAACACTCTTGACTTGATGAATACCTTCACTATTAAATTTAAAAGGTTAAAATTATATCCTCATAACCACAAACTTTGAAATAAATTCTATCATAACCTCTCTAATAGTTACAATTAAGTTGAATTTCAGAGAAATTTAATATTTAGTTTGTGTAGCCTATTATAATTTTTAGGTTACTACACAAAATAAATTAGCAAAATGGTGGTTTTTTTTGTAAATGTCATTCATTCTTACCTCTAAAGACTTCCTCACTTTTCTGGAACTTGTAATTAATTTTGTACAACTTGGAAATCAATTAATATTGACAGTGTGGTTGAATTCGCTTACTTTTTCTGCCAATATTCAAAATTACATAATATCGAAAACCCAATGTCTATTAAAAACCATCATTGTGAATGACCACAGACTACATAGGAAAGACCATTCTTACTGACCATTATTTTCCAACACTTCTCTTTAAGTGACACACACTGGAGTAAGATGTGCTCCAAGGTATTTTCTGTCTCAGCTGACAGTACACAATGGTGACTTACACAAGTCAAAGAACACAGTATTGACTATTGATGATTGATTTATTATTTACAAGAGTGTAGTATTCTTCTTTCATTTCTTGGTTGCTTTATCCTACATGGGATCTAATAAACCATCCATAAATATTTTTTAATATTCTTCATAATTTGTGTACATATTTCTAATGATTCTACTTTCAACTGTACTACACCTTTCTTTACAAGTTTAGAGGCCAAGTTCTATATTAATATACTGCAGCACTCTCTTGAAGGATCATGGGAGTAGGCAGGAAAACATTCGAGTGTATGTTCTGGCATTTTATTCCAAAGTTTACTTATTTTATAAGATAAGGCTTGGTTAATTAATCTTAACTTTCCTACAGGATAAGTTTAACTGACCAGGGGCTAACTGTATTCTTTGAAGTTTCTCATATCTGTTTTAATGGCTGAGCCTCAAACTTCATTACAACATGTTAATTTGGGTCTTGAAACATGTAGCATCCTCAAGGTGTCTGCTCCCCATTTGTGATTTTCTTGAGTCTATTTAGTATGTTGGAACACTGAATCTTCATATAATAGATAGATTTTTTTCCACCTCAATTTTTTGTCAAGGATAACTTTTAAGAGTTTGGAGTTGTTTTTTTCAATTATTTATTATGGAATTCCTTACAATTTTGGCACAAAATTTGGATGTATAAATTATAAACTGTAGCACTGTATGGTGAGCCAAAATTACAGTGACAAGAACTAGATGTGTTGATCTGTATGAAAAGCTGTTTATTAGACCCTAGACCCATATATATTTTTATTTATTTCATAACAAAGTAAAAAAGTAAACTATTAAGAAACTTACCTGTAATTTGTGAGCAATAAATTGGATGAGAAAACCCCTTCCGTAGTCCAATATAATGGTCCGAGTGGAAATGACTTAGAAAATAAACCTTTGCCTCAGGTATGTTACCATATTGGAATGCATCAACAACAAAAGGAGTTCCTAGTAAAAGGTATGATAAATATTGTTCAGTTATGGTCTAACTTATATTGTAAAAAGTTACAAATAAGTAAATAATGCACAAACTTTGTCACTTGTAGATATTTAGATTTGTTTTGTTTTGTTTATTACACAAATTAATACATTATCTCACACAAAAAAAAACAAGTGCAGTGTCAAATTTATAACTAATACATAATTGTCATTATTTAATTTACTAAGTATAAACATTCATTTCATAACATTAATCACAGTTTATTATTGGATTTAAAATACACATTCAAACTATAATAAACTAAATTTATAATTTGAAATTAAATTTTATGTTAATGCTTACATTGCTTAATATTTTGAACTCCTGTGGCAGTTTATTGTACAATTTTAACCCCATGTAGGCTATAGTGGAGTACTTTCATATAATTTTAAATGATGAGAGGGAAATATGTCATTATTCTTATGTCTTGTATTGTAGTTGTGAAAGTGATGGAGTTATTTTCTATTTATTCATATGTAACCATACTAAAACTTCATATGTGTGTGGGAGGGAGGGGGGATTTGAGTGGGGGGAGGAGGGAGGGGAGGGAAAGAGAGAGGGAGGGGAGAGTAAGAGAGAGGGGGGAGTAAGAAAGAGGGGGAGAGAGACCTGACAAAGTATACAATTTTAATCTCCTAAAAACAGGTATACAACTACTCCTACTACTCAAATTGCTTATATACTTTTCTTTTGCAATAAGAATTTTTGTTTAATAACATAAAACCATTTGCATTTTACCATTTTTACCATACCATAATAACATTTGTATTTTACCCATAAAACAATAGCATATATTAATATTGATTCTATATGTGCATGATGCCATGATACACCATTTTATGTTTTATACATTTTCTCGAAATGTTATCAATTGATCTTATTTTTTTAATAAATAAAATCCAAATGGTTATTCCAGTTTAAGTTGCCATCAATATAAATACCTAAAAATTTATGATTATTTACACAGTTTGGTAGGCCCTACTTGAACACTAATTATATTATTTTTTGTTTTAATTAATAATTTCTGTTTTATTAACATTTAAAAGAAGGCCATTTTCCCCCAAACCACATCGCCATTTGTTCTAAAGACCATGCTGTTTCAACCATCATATTTGCAATACAGCTTTGTTTAATCACTGCAGTCTTATCATCAAATAATATTGAATCCAAATTTGTTTTCAGTGAAATATCATTAATATATATTAGAAAAAACATTTTTTAACATTTTCAATCGTTTTTGAGAAATTAATACTAATAGCCTACAAAGGACATTTTATGAAACAATTTTCTTGGATTCAGAAAGACATAAGATGTTAACATTGATTTTTATGAAAATTAATTAAATTTTATATAAATATGATGAATTTCATTAAAATGTATGAATAACATAAATTTCATACAATGACTTTTCACCCACATATTTTCATTCCCAATACTATATTTATCCAAGTAACCTACATTTGTCCAAATCCTAGGAATCTACAATGAATCCAACTTAAACATTTTTAGTCAATCTGACACCACATTCCTCAACATAATGTTTGATACAAATATCACAGTCAAATAGAAACAGACATCATTATGAATATAGTTTAAACAAGTTCCTAAAAGCTTAAAACTTTAGGAACCAGCTAATCAAAAGCACGATATCCTAATTTTCCCACAATTATAATATAAATAGAAAAATCCAACAAAATTTTAATTTCTTGTTTACACTATTTGCTTTCTCTATGATGTGGAGATTTGTGTTTTACAAACTTACTAAGCAACTGTTTTCATTTAAAGATTAGACTTACCTGGAATACGTTTATAAAATGGACACTGTTTTCTTCCAATTTCACAACTTGACGAACTGGAAAATGAACTTGTGGCTGTCAAACTATCATTAGTATCAACTTTTAAATCTGATGGCATATTCCTGATCCTCATTCTTCTAAGCAGCATTTTCCACTTTTCTTTGTCTTTTAACACAACAATAATAGATTGATTAGAGAAAAATATTTACAAATGTCGCCTATATCAAAGCCATGTTAGTTAATTATAGTAAAACAGCCTTATATTTCTAATAATACTGTTATAAATAAGCTAGATGTAATATTGAATATTGTTAGGAGTAAGTGAAGTGTAAGATTAAATTTGTTAGAATAGTGATTAGACAAGAGATAGATTTATAGTTTAAGAATGTAAGTAGGTCTAGTTATGTGAAATGGAAGCACAAAGTGAGAAGTTGTGCAAATGCTGACTAGGCCTGCTGGTCTAGTAAATTTTTAATGTAAAAATTACACAGTTGTGGAGAGGAGATGGGAAGATTTTAAATAACCAGGCAGGACAAAGAGAAGAGCTTTTTCTGGGGGATCAAGCAATTTGGATGGTCTCTCACATGGAGAGATTTTGATGCAGCAACGAAGAGCCCAAGTGTGAAAAGTCCGGGCACAGGGAAGAACGCTGGTGAATTGGAATGTGAGACTTGATAGGCCAGGCATTCTAGAGTCTGGGAACTCTGGAGAAGAAGAAATGTAAGGAGGCCATTTCTCTTTTTGTGTTTGAGTTTTGTGGGAAACGTCTAGAAAGACAAATATTCTAAACTGGGGGAAACTAATTCTTTTTGGAAATAAGATTGTAGTCGTTAGATCTGGGTTTAAGCTCAGCTATATCATTTATTAGCCTATCTTGTTTTTGTGAGCTAAATGTAAGAGATGATCTTACTAATAGTGTGAGAAAAATAAATACTTGATAGTGTTCTAGTAAATATATGGACATGTTTTATATGTAATAAATTATCTCTTCCCTCAGCTAATATTCCCAAGTAGAAAACGAATAGAGGAAAAAACCTTTTATTCATATTAACAATAAAATAAAATACAAAGGATATCCAAAAACTAAATTTAGTTTCCAAATAATCCTGCTACCGTGCTATAGTTAATTGAATCGTTAGTAAGGCTTCGGTGGGTACAGAACATAATGTGTATTTATCATCTTTAAGAAAATTGATATGGACACTGTATGTAAAATGCAGTCTGTGATCCGTTTCTTGAATGTGAGAAACATTAAACTGGAATAATTCACCAACAAATTTATGATGTTTATGGAGAACATTCAATGAACTAGTGATTAAATGATATGGAGATAGATGTGACTTTTTCATGAGGGATAAGAAAATGTGCATTGTGATAAAGAGAATACATAACTGTCATTGCTGAATGAAGATTCGATGCTTCTATGAGCAGATTAGAGGGATCAGACGATTCACCATTGTGTCACTTACCATGAATTTTTCACAAATTGAATGTTCACATCTTCATGATTGTGTGATAAACCACTACTTTTACGTGGAAAAACAAATTTTCACATAAAGTAGTACTTTATCAGCACATGAAATTCATTGCAGCAAAGAAACACAGTCTTATATCTGCTTTCGAATAATCTCAACAATATCTATTAGGCAGATCTACTTGAAACTTTGTGTGTATACCTAAATAAGATGGCAAACATCAAAAATAAAAGGAAACTTAAGATTTGAGCGGCATCTTTTATTCAAATCCCTGACTCATACATAAGCAAGCTTGACAAAAGCTTCATTATGGCAGTATGAAATTATATTATCTTCATTAGTCTAACCAGGCATAAAGTAAAGATGTTAAAAGTAAAAATAAAATAAATAACTAAGTATTCCTATAATAAAAAACACACCGATACTTGGGACATGTTTAGTTCTTTAATCTATTAATTTTTGTATAGATATAAGCAATGACTTACCATCTGAACCACTGATAGATTTATTACTATATGTAGATGATTTAGATAGAGGTTTGTTCGTCAAGGATTCTCTCGAAGCAGACTGAACATTACTCAATTTACACATAGACCCAACACTGTTACTAGAATATGTTCCAGTGCAGTTTGTTTCATTAACCTGTTTTTGAATGTCTGATGAAGATGTACAACTATAAGTCTGATAAAGGTTAGTTACATTGGAAGATTGTGTGCCAACACAATTTGTTGTTAATTCGGTAGTATCAGATTTTTTATCTATTAGAGATTCAGTTGGAAAAAAAGTATCATCAGCACTGAATAAATCAGACGATCCACTAAATACCGAATTCACTTCAGTCAATACTGTTTCAACTTTAGGTGATGTTTCTAAAACTGTCTGTTCTGTATTGATTGATGTTGATCGGTTTAAAATACCAAGTTTAGCAGAAATTTGTTTCCTTTTTACATTTTTTGTACCAGAAACACTCTTAGTAGGCTTCCTTGAGTTATTCTTATTCACTTTATTTGAATTACTAATGGATGAATCGGAATCACTGTATTTTAAAGTCCTATGTGGACGTTTACGAGGTATTAAGATAAAATCACTATCACTATCACTGTTACATAGATGTTCGCTATCACTAGTATTAACTGGTTCTGTTATATTAAATAACACAAGGGTATCTGAATTTGAAGACATCTTTGGACGTTTTCTTGGAGTAAGTATAGCTTGTTTCTTTTGACTACGTAGAGCTTGTTTTTTTGGACTAGGTATAACTATTACTCCAGGTTCAACATAATTAGATGAACTACGATATTTTGCAAGCTTCGTATGACAATAGTCTCGATAATGAAAAATATTTGTATTTAAGCATTTCACTCCTTCTGGACATTCTGAAAATAAATCAAAAAATATGAATGTCCTAAACAATTAAAAATTTAAATATTTATTTAAATATTAAAATATTTAGTGGGAAAAAAGTAGAAATTATAATACAGTCAGTCAGTACTATTTATGCTAGAGACTGTAGGTGCTTGGTGGTATTCTATTTTAATAATTAAAACAAACACTTTTTAGTATAATCTACAAGTTTTCATGTAAACTACCTTGACAATGCTGTAACTAGCAAAACCATGGTCGGTAAATTTTAAATAAAGTTGTGGTTAATACTAAAAAGTGTTTGTTTTAATTACAGTCAGTCAGGGTTAAAGGGTTGTAGTAAACAGAAATATAACTTTTACATGAAAACAGAGTTTAAAAAATGTTAATTCAAAATGGATATTATGAAAAACTCCACTACAAACATTGCAGATTAAATTTAGACTACCCAAAATATTACAACTAATTCTATACCAGGTATAAATTATAATATATAATAAATTATATTATTTACATGCTTGGTATCATGTGTTTCAATGATTTAAAAAAATTTCAAGGATTTAGATGGAAAGATATTATTAAATTTAAACAATATTTATTATATTATTTCATATCTTTACACAGGAAATAACAATTTTATTAGTATTACTACTACAAGTATTATATAGCTATAAAAGTAGGCAAACCTTATACTTTTGGCTAATCCTGATATATTTTTATACTACTTTTACAAGGATATATTGTTTAATATATATTACCCATGCTTCATAGTATAATGGTCTTATAAGATAAGATTAATAGTAGGATTCGTAGAATAATAGTAGCTTATAGACATAAAATAAGAACTAATTCATTCATATCCAAATAGGACCTTTACTTAACACACACAGACACACCTAATTTTTTTCAGAATGAACACTCTTTGTCCCCTTTTTTTCAGCGATTTAGTCCATGACCTTTGAAGTCACTTCCTCCTGAGAATAACCCAGAAAATTTCCAACCTTACTTTGGAAAGAGAAATTTTTACTTTCAATTTTTTATTAAGTTTTAATTAAAGGAAGTCATAATGGCCTTATTTCAACAATGATATAATGCATATTGAGTCAAGAAAAGAAAGTGTTACAAAGACATATTTCATAAAATTGAAATACATATAAAATACAGTTAGTAAAAATATTAATTTATGACACTACAAACTAATTTGAAACACAATGAAGATATTGTTCAAAGATATATTACAGCTTTTTTTGAGTTTTGTAAACTAAAGTCCTCAATGAAAGTCTAAAATATACTTTAGTACAATGACCACTGGGATGATCAACCTATGTCAAATGTGTGTCAAGTTTTTTTTAATAGTAACATTACTTGAATTTTAATATTGCATTTGCCTTAGTTCTAACAATTAATATTATGGTAAATATAGATTAGCTGGTATAGTTAATTTTGGTTATTTTTTTTATTAATACTTTAGGCTACTACATACCTTATTAATTAAGAATAGTTTATTTCTTCAATGTGGAATTCACTTTTTAACCTAAAAATCACAATTTGAACACTAAGAAATCCACCTATTTATAGTTTATACATAATGAAAATTCTTCACATCGTGTCTCGTAATGTGAAATGGGAGGTGTATGGTTTGACGAATGCTCATTACATCATTACTATCACAAATATGTTATACTATTGAGAGGAATCAGCAAAAAGCTATATATATATATATAACGACAGGATTGGCCAAGTGTCTATATAGCCATCTGGCTAAACCTCATAGGTTTTTGCAAAATCAAATAGCAATTCACAGTGTGCACACGCCATTTGGACAATAATTCAGTAAAATTATTACATTAATTAATATATAGAGGAATGACAGCATTTCACGTTATCTGTCATCACAGTTACATTGCAATTTTTTAATTTCTTTAGTAATATACGATCCAACAAATGTGAAAAATTGCCATTACTTGTAACCTATAAATAGGTGGATTTCATTGTTTTCAAATTGTGATTTTTCGGTAAAAAAGTGAATACTGCATTGAAGAAATAAATTATTCTTAAGAAATAAGGTATGTAGTAAAGGATTAACACAAAAAATTAACTGTACCAGCGAATCTATATAATTACCAATTTGGTTTGTTAAAATTTATATTAATGACCATTATTTCACAGGTGGCAATATAGTCAAAGTTATTAAGGTGATGGTTTACTCAGTTTACTGTAATTGAAATTCTAAATAAATCACACTTTAGATTCTAAATAAACAAATATCCTAGTAATTTCGGTAAATGTGCATTGTACATTCCAGAGTGATTTAGTATTGAAATTTCAAGAAATCGTATTGTACATACATCGTTTTGAAATAATTGGATCATCCATTAGCTAGGAGGACCCTTTTGAAGTATCAAACTCTATTATTTCTATCCAAAATAAGTAATTTAAAAGTACAAAATCCTAGGCTTATGAGGTTACGGCATCTGTCTTCTTTCATTTGTACGGCAACGATGGTAAATATACTAAGTGCTCATCACTCGATGTTTATGTTTATCCACGCAAATAAGTCAGGTTAGGCAATTCTATATATGTGTATATGGTTCCCTTAAAAAGACCTAGTAAAGGAACTAATGGTCTAGGAAGGTCAATATATATATATATATATACAGTAGAACCCCTCTAATCCGCCCTCGGGTGGTCCGTTACTCCGGTTAATCCGACTGTGCTCGAGCTCGCAATATTGTGCCGACTTGCTGACTTGTCGATGACTCACGGCCCGTCTGGCACCATTCTTTCCGGTTTGTTATCGCTTTCCTGCTTCAGTGTTGTGTCATCTCTCGTGTTGTTTCTATTGATTTGCTATAGTACTTGCAAAGTTTATATATATAGACTTTATTATATAGACTTTTAAAAGTTTACATATCACTTATTTCACTTTAAAAAAATCTCTTTATATAATATGTAAATATTGACTTTTATCGGATAATCCGACCTCTTTTGCGTTCCGACCATGCCCCCAGTCCCGAAGGTGACGGATTAGAGGGGTTCTACTGTGTATATATATATATATATATATATATATATATATATATATATATAATAATAATAATAATAATAATAATAATATATGCCGAGACCTAGTTGGCGTGATTCTAATCACAGCGTAGTAATATTTACCTGCTACAAGACAGGTAATGTGCATTCATCTAACGACACACTATTTTATTACCTATGCTATCTTATGAAACCTAGACGCATAGGCTCATTGTGTATTCTTACACATTGAATCCGAACTTGGAAATTGCATATTTTTCACAGAAATTTTGTTTTTGATACTTGAAAAAAGATCTCCCCTGCTAAAAGATGATCGAATTGTTTCAAAACGAGATATGTAAAACACGATTTCATTACATTTTAATACTAAATCGCTACGGGATATACAATGCACATTTACCTTAATTTTGTTTTTTTTGAGTTTTAAGGCGAAAAAACCATTTTGGTCATTATCGCCTTTAAAATTTTCGGCATTATAGCGGATTCTCCCGTTCCATCAAAAATCCATGAGTGGTCATGTAATGACTAATACGAACACGGGTAACCACCACTTCCTCTCAATGACTGGCACGTATGGATGAATGAATTCCAAGGGCAGACAGTATCTTTTACTTCCCTCAGCTTATTGGACTCTATATTTGTCCATCCTTCTTCCCATTTCCTATGCAAAATAATTTTAACTGTCAATATAAAGTCAGATAAGATAACATAATGTGTGACTGGTATCTGATTTATAGCTTTCATTGCCGCTTCGTCAGCTTTAGTGAATCCCGAAATTAGTGAATAATTCAATAGAGAATGGGGAACCCCCTAGGTACCCAGCAAAATGATACTTCGACGTTCCGTAGCTGAAGTCTGTATATGGAACAGAAGATATCTCCAACCAATGGATTCTTAGAATCGGAACACAAAAGTGACGGAAACAAGATGGAACGGTATTAGGGCCTTTCAAAATAGCACAGTTCGGCAGAAAATATACTATAGGTTAATATATCCATAGGTATATATATCCATACATACACATCCGACCAGATGAGTAATATGCGCATCCGACTTTACTGTCCAATTTAGAACCATTTCTGAAAATAATTTCACTAGATGGGCATTCATCAAGTATATAGTGTAATTCCTGATGATATACATCAGGAGTGTTGTGCTTCATGACCCTGGACAGTGAAAAATCAAAAGTTGGCATTTGAATTCGCCAAGGAGCAATAAAACAGTGAGTATTCTCATTCATTGGAGGAAATACAAGGCCCAAATTGTCAAGGAATCTAAATGTTCTAATGCCGAATGAGGCTGTACAATTTTAACAACATTTATATCTATGTTGTAAGCCGGATGATACAGTTTGGAGCCCAGACTACAAATATATGTTAGTTGTAGATGCTGTCTTCGTGAGTAAGAGATGGTTCACCAGTCTCAGCGAATAAGCTAGAAACTGGGCTTGAACGAAATGCTCCAGAAACAATACACAGTGCAGAGTTATGTATCGAATCAACCCTCTTAATGTCTAATGGACTTGCGGATGAGTAGACTATGGTATCATATTCAATCCACTAGGCTCAAAAATTTATCAGTTACTGTGGTTTGAAGTTGTGTTCCATCGAGATATAATACAGGCTGATGAATCAATTTAAGGAGACTAAGTTTTAATACATTTGATACATTGCGTTTTTGAAGCAGAGAACTTGAATCCTGTCAATCTTGACCAAGATTGCAGTCTGTTTAAAATGAGCTGAAGGGCTCTTTCGGCAGTTGCCATACCTCGAGAAGCTACATATATAGCAAAGTTATCATTAAATAGAGAATAGCGGACAAGGCACTGCACATTAGTGTTATGCTGTTGACACAACAAACAGGGTCACGCTCAGCACACTACTCTGAAATATCTATTGCTAAGGAAGTTTTTTATTAAAGCATGAATATTGCCATTTATACTCCACGATTTTAAAGTATTCAAAATACCTCTTCGCCAAGCCAGGCCTTTTCCAGATCAAAAACACTGCAACTAGTGTCTAATGCAAGAAAAGGGATTTTATATGGTAGACTCTAAAGAAACAAGCTGATCGGTATATGAACGACCCTGCCTAAAGCCAAATTGATCAATACAAAGCAGCCAGTTGCTCTCGAGGAACCTAACAAAGCACCGATTAACCATTCTCTCAACTAGCTTACAGAGCACACAAGTGAGAGAAATGGGCCGGTAACTTCCTGGCTCAGGTTTTTCTTTACCTAGTTTTAAAAGAGGTAGCCTCCAACCAGGCATCGGAAAAACATTGATCCTCGAATATACTATTGTATATTTTAAGAAGAGTCAGCTTCCTCGAAGTTGGGAGATGTTTGATCATAGAATAAACAATGCTCTCCGGGCCTGAAGCGGAATCCTGTCCTGACGACATAGCTAGGTAACTTTCATTGGAAACAATTACCAGTAAAGTGTTACTGACTAGAGCTAGGCCTACTGACAATTAGTAAAATTAGTTGAATGTTGTTGTTACCTGAAATAGCCTACCTTTCAATTCTGAGCCATCCCAAGATGACAGACAATAAGTAGTATGTGCAGTAAGAGAAATATTTATCCCTTGCAGAGGTAGTTGACAAATTGGGCAATATTTAAACTCATTTTGACAAGATGTAGACATTCTTGCAGTAGACTAAACTGTGAGCTTTCTTTTAAATTAAATATAATTTTAATTTCCTTATTTTTGTGTTAAATTTGTAATTATTAATTTCATCAAAAAAATGGAACACACAACTACCTGTTAAAATAAAAATATACCATTTACGGTTAAATTATTGTGAAAACACCATCGGAGACAATAAAACAAGACAACACAAGTTAAGGCATGTAGTAGGTTACACTGGTTAGTGGTTATAGGTTCTTATAGGTTATGATTTTCACCCATAGCACACGGCATTTTATTTTGTTCTTTACGAATTACGAGTACTGAGTAGTGGTGGGCCATAATAGGATTGCATCTTTCATTTGGCGGGTAAATTATTTTTCTTCGTTGATGGCTAGTCAGAAACTAATTACTCTGAACAGGATCAAATGAGAACAAAAAAATATACAACTAAGATAATAGCTAGCATGAAGCGGGTCACTGGATTTACTGGATTGGGGATGGGGATATCATAATGTGGAATTGACAGAATAATTTTTTGGGTGGAATTGTCATTTCTTTTTTTCTTCTTTTTTTTCTGGTCGCCTATAAATTAGGCAAACTATAAATGGGTTAAATCGCCCTTTAAAATAATTGCTGTCACTTTTTTGTTTATTTATTTTTTTTTAATAAAATCATTATTAATGTGATTACTTTCAGTCTTAAATGTTTTAGACATCTTATCATGTAAATCTAGCTAAGATGTACTAATAAAATACCCCTTTACGAAAACACTTTTTTTATTATATTTGTTATTATTATAAAAATAAATATTATTATTTGGAATTTCAACGAAATTTATTTGTGTATGAAAAATAGAGGAAAAAATTGTTAGTTAGTGGGTAATATTTTCATGTTGTGATATCCTAAATGAATTTGATCTGGAGGTCATCAGACGTGGAATTCACAAAATGTTCAGGAGTGGATTTGGCCCCATGTAGAAGATACCGTATCAATATTTCTTAAGAGTTCTTTTCAAGAACGAAAAGTGCCCTTTTTATTGCTCGAGATAAAAACTTGCCAACAACGAAATATAATGAGAGCAGCAAAGGCACTTTTTGCAAAAATTGAGAAATACACATTGTTATATGTTAGGTTAAGAATGACTACATGCTTAGTGTGTCAAAATAATATGAACTGTTTTATTATCTGCTTACATCTTGCAGTCCCTAACTTGTAGGACATTTACATTAGGTTACTTGTAGTAGTTATCTTATCTAGATAACTATGTACACATCTATTACACACATTTTTTATAAATCTTGTTGAAATAATATTTGAAATATACGTTGTCTAAAAGTACTTTGTCAGCGCACACCGGATCAAGTAGTGGTTGTCTAATTGAAATAAATTAATAATCCTCTGACAATTAATTGTAATATCTCAATATTAACAACCTGGACATTATGTATTTTAAAATCTCCTTGGACCTCCGACTGTGTCACCTGTACGTCCCCAGCATATCGACTCAAACGGTCAGGTACTCTTATCGTTGAACCTGGCTGTTCCATAATTTAAAAATCATATTCTATCTATTTTAATACTAATCTGTTCAACCGTTCACTCAAAGTTTTGACTTTTTTGTAATATTGCAGACTGGCATGATTATTAAAATAGTAAAACATCGTCCATAGAGAAATAGTCTAAAATAATTTACTAAATAAATATTTATTACTAATTACTAATATTTAATAAATAAATAAAAGAATAATTTCGAATATTAGTTATAACACCTAGAAGCAGTTTTCAAATGAATGAGCTACCGCGACACCTAGCGGTCACTCTGAGCAACACTAAACTAACAAGTCAATCAAAGTAAAAATATTCCGACTACGATAAAAAATTACCAATTAAAATTATTTCCCTATATTTTAGTACAGTAGTAACCTCATCAGAATTAACTGTTCCAAATTATTCATTCCCTACAGGAAAATTATTAAAGAGGCACGACACGGCTATACAAATAAATATACAAATAAACTTTCAAATGCCCACCATCCTACATGCTAGGCCGTCTACCCGTATAGAGCACAATATTACGTGATAATATAGACTGGGTGAAATAAATAAATAATACCATAGTAACAAGCAGAATATTTTATATTTAGTAGGTTGTTAAGAAAAGACAAAGTATGTACAAATAATTTTATATCAAAAGCTAACCTGAAATCATTAAGACATATGGCCAAAGCAAGGCTGTTAACTTCAAAGGTAACGCCCACGAAGAAACTCGCCCGCTAATTGGACAACAATATTTTCATTACGTTAAATCCCAAACCTCTATGATCTTTGTACTATTTGAGATGTATGCAAATTAATTGATAATAATAATTTTACGTTGGCAGGGACATACCGAATCCTACGATTTGGTCGGATAGGCCACAGAAAAGATCTAATCGCCGTAGAAGACGTAATATTGTTACTCAACTTCCAGGACCAGTTAGAAACGTAAGACACGCTAGAACTGAATTGGAATGCTGGACGCTATTTTTCCCGGATCACTTATTACAAAAATTGTCTTGTATACAAACCAAAAGATAAATGAGGCAAAAATTAATTACGAACGTGATAGAGACGCAAAGGAAACAGACATTGTGGAAATAAAAGTATTAGTAGGTCTGCTATACTTATCTGGCATAGTGCATTCTGAACATAAAAATATTTTAGATTTGTGGCGGGATGATGGTTTGGGAATCGAAATTTTCAGACTGTCTATTAGTATCAGTAGATTTAGATTTTTGCTGAGAAATCTAAGATTTGATGACAAAGACATTGAAAGTCGGCAAGAAAGAAAATTAGATGACAAGTTTTATTGCATGAGAGAATTATTTGATGAGTTTGTCACTTTGTGTAAGGAGAACTATATAGCCATAGTGAATTTGTTACTGTAGACGAGATGTTACCCAATTTTCGAAGGAAAAAAGCCTGGTAAGTTTGGTATAAAAGTATGGGCAACGTCAGATTCAAAGACTTCCAACATGGGGGTATTCATTTCCAAGCAAAGAATAGGACCTTATGAACTAGACAACTCTGCTAGGGCCGTTGTCAATAGGCTCACGTTAATCTATCTCGAACATAGTACGAAATGTGACTGGTGACAATTATTTTTCCTCCCTATTCTTGGCGCGAGACTTGCTAGAAATAAATCTGACTCTCGTAGGGACCATCAGAAAAAAAAAAAAAAGAAATTTCTAAAGAGCTGACAACAGAACCTCAAGGAAGCAAACGACCAATCAACAGTTCAATTTTTTCGTTTACACATATTGAAGCATTAGTTTCTTACAAGTCCAAGAAAAACAAATTGGTTCTTTTGCTTTCAACACTGCACGAGACAGATGAGATCGATGAGGACTTGGAAGAAGACTTTAAGCCCAGTATGGTGACGTTTTACAACCAGTATAAATGTGGGGTCGACGTTTGTGATGCTATGCACTTGCAGAAACAATACAGTGTGACAAGTATATCAAACCGGTGGCGATTGTCGATGTTGTTCTTTATGCTGAATGTTAGGGGATTAAACGGCTATGTAATTTACAAAGCGAACAACCAGACATTTGAACACGAAAAAGTTCTTCCCCGCCGATCATTTCTGATGAATTTAGGGCGTCAACTGCTTCTTGGTCAAGCCAGGAAAAATCAAGCCCGCAATACAACATTGCACAATAAATGAAAATAAGAATAATTGAAGTATTCTAACTGGAACATATCCTAGAAAAACGTGAAGAACCTCTTCCAGAGGGACGATACCCTTACTGTAGAATTTGTCCTCGAAGGAAAAATAGGAAGACAACTGTAACATGCAGTTCCTGCCGAATTCCAATTTGTAAAGAATACACCAAAGCAACCTGTACAAGGTGTGCAGATGAAGTCATGGACACTGACTAGAACTGTTATCCAGCATCAAAAAAAATTATTCAAAGAAATTTAGTTTTTGTAATTTTGTACAGTATTTTCTTTTAAATATTGTACTTCATTTTAAGAATACATTTTGTACCTGAATTGTGACCAAATCATTCATTGAAATGGACTAATGCACAAATTGAGGCAATTTGCTCATGCGCGACCTCTCGCGCTGTTTTAAAAACTCACGTACTTTAACCAGATTTTGCAATTTTTTACATTGGGAAAATATTTTTACCGAGGAATTATATTAGTACTAGTTGAAAGACAGTTAAACAGGGTACATATTTATATTTTTTTCAGAGCATTCACTGCAAGAGTAAAATAGTATGCGTGGGCAATTTGCTTTAGCGCGACCTCTCGCGTTCTAAAACGGGCGCGACCTCTCGTGTGTTAAATAATAATTATAAAAGATAGTGTTTTAAATTTTTTTGTATAAGTGTTGATTATTACCATAATTCTTAGCCTGAATTCAAATTTGTTTTGGGATCACCATTTTTAATTTAGTCCTCTTTTTCATATTTAACTTCTTTTAATCAAAATAGAGATGCGTTTAGTGGTTAATTTAAATCAGCCAGCACGAGTTCCCCAACCCGAGATATAGACTAATATGTAAAATTTTATTTTGAATTCCAGAATTGTATATGAATTTGTGTTTAACTATTGTAACTATTGTGATATGTAATATTGAATTTCTCATGCTTCAAGAATGAGTTAAGTCGAGGCATAATAATTAAAAAAGACTATATAAATATATATGACCATTCAAATGTAATGTTAATTTATCATCTATGAATAAAACCAAATCATGATTAAGGTTAAAAATGTGTTGAGCAATTTATTGACTATTGTAAATAAAGTTAACTAATTATCTGAAAATGGAAAGAGACTAAAAATGCAATTTTCTTAATTCTCTTCCAAACATGTTATATATTTGTTATACCGGCCTAAAAGTTATGATAGGTTATGTTCGAAAATTTACAACGGTTTAGCCACTCGGCCTTTTCATTATTTTTATTTCTTTTTGAGAACACGGAAATTTAACCCAGAGGTGAGCTTTCTGAACAATAGCATTTTACTAATGCTATTTCATAGTCTTTGATGGTTTTGCACACAGTAGATTGATTAAGGTTAAATTCATTTGCAATCCCTGACTGATATCCTGGATTTGCCATGTACTGCAAAAATATTTGCATCCTTTGTTTGGAGGTTAAAGCGCCATTTCTTTTTTCTTCACTTAGACCCAGAAAATGTTCACTAATCCAAGCTAAATTGCCTTCATCGAAGCGATATAATGTTTTATTGTATTTTGTTTCACAACATAAACGAGGCTTGTACACATTTTCACTACGCAAATTAATTGGTAACTGTGCTATTTTAAAATTTGAGTCTACTACTAACCAGACTCAGGTTTTCAACTACAAGAGCAATAATTACTCACACTTTGGAGTATTTGCCATTTGGTTTTTTTTATTCATACAGGGATCGGGAGCGAAAGCTCAGACTAAGAGCAAAAGGCGGCATTTGATATTTTTGAGTAAAAGCATAAGCAGTTGCTCATCTTTATTCATTATTATTAGAGTATTTGCTCCAAAAAAGTTGAGTAAAAGTATTTGCTCATTTTTATTCATACGGCCCAGTATAATGGCTCTAAAAGTAAAAAAGCTGTAGGCGCTGCCATCTAAATATCAGCCCCCAAAAAAGAAAAATATAATAATAAAAAAACATTTTAGCAACGAGTTATACAGCTGATTTGTATTCTATATTATATTCATTATATATTCTTTATATATATGAAGGAACAGAATCGGTACATTGCAGAAAATTTATTGTATGTTCAGATATCCAAGCAACCATTCTAGATAATTATACATATACATACGGAGAGGGTTACGATATATCCTTCAACATTAAATGAGAGATTATAAACAACAAAAAAGTCATAGTTATACAATGGATTTCCAGGTCACTTAGGAATAAATGATAACGAATATGTAGATCAATATATATGTATATATATATATATATATATATATATATATATATATATATATATATATATATATATAGTAAAAGCCGAGAAATGGAATCCACCCTACCAACTTAAAAAATCCTGAAAGAAAATATATATAGTGGGAGATAAACAACATATCTAAATCAGACAAACACACAAATAATACACAAAACAATTACATAATCACTTAATATACATTCATAGTATGTTATATCCTGGTTCAAGGGTCTGGAATCCAAGGTCCAATCATATTCGGACATAGAAAAGCCAGATGGACCTCAGGTGAGAAGATATTTACCTACCAATCCATATCTTAAATCCCACTATATGGAAATCCATCGAATTTTCTATCTGTACAATAAATAAAAAAAACTCATACAAACAACAATTTCATCACTATATAATTATAACTATCAATAAATAGTAACAAATATGTTTACCCATTAACTATTCCTGGATAAGTAATTCAATTTAAAAAACAGAGTGATATTAAGTAATTCCTGACAAAGTGATAACAGTACAAAATAAAAACATTATATTTAAATAAATATTAAATAAAAACAGTGAACAACGAGGTTTATGGTTACCCAAAGCTCGCCAATATTATCACAGGCACACAAAAGAAGCTTAATAATATGTTCAGATTCCATTTCCGCCACTCCACAGTCCACACCAGACTTTCGTCATCTCTCATTTTACTACTTCACACTTCACAGTATAGTCGTATAGTCTAGTCTCACAGTTCTCGTGTTGGAGTTTTGATCGTGTTTGGAGTATGACCAGACTTCGTTATGTTAAGTTTTGAGATTACACAATGTTTTCTAGTTTATGTATAGATTATTTTTATTTTATTTAACAGTTTCATACAATATTTAATATTCATATTTTATATTATCCATAAGAGTAGCCTCACATATTATCTTCTTTGTTAAGACTTGCAGGAGCTTCTAAGCCTATATCTACGTTTTTCCAAATATATTATGTTTACTTCTAGTTTTAATATTTGTTTAATCCATTACCATTGAATTAACAAGATATTATACAGTATTGCCTGAAAACGAAATTAATTGGTGAATGTGCTATTAGCTTTAACTTGATAGCCGATATTGGTTTGCCATTATGGATTTATACTCATAAGGCCTATGTTGATGTTGTGTAAGCCTATATTCAAAGACAATTTATATCAGGGGTGTACTCTCAGGGGCTCATTTTAGTGAGTATTTACGGCTCATAAACCATTTCTTTAATTTAAGCCTAAATATCTAGGAACATGTTAATAATCAGGTTTTTTAATGAAGAGAGGTAGTCATTCCAAACATTATCTTAAGTTTAGTATAGGCCTAATAAGAAAAGCATATTTAATGAAAAAATGGTATTTGTTCGACATATCATGCCCATCTGCGATTGTAATAAGTTTTTATTTTTTTATATAATTGGCTTACAGTGATTGGGCCTATAGATCAGTTCTGCACAAAATTTTTGTTGGTACCGTAATTATTGGTTATACCTTGTTCTCGGATTTTTCTATAAAAAATTATGAAAACGTAAAGTATTTATCTTTTAATCAAAGGATCAGATCATATTATTTGTCGGAAGAAACATTTAAAGGTAATTGTTTACTTTGGCACCCATATTTTAACCCCCCGTTATTTTTGTACTACATCCCCTTTCTTCATAAGACATTCTTCATGTGAGAAAAAATGTTTTTCATGGAAAAAACAATTTCAAGTGTTCTAGGTTAAGGTCCATTAAGTGAATTAGACGTTAAAATAGGTTTGTATGCAAATTGTTTTTACCTTACAAGGTCAAGTGAGATAGCTATATATATATAATTAAGGTAGTGTTAATAACCTACATATATGATATGACAACTAATCCCAATTGAAATTCTCCACCTAGTATTCCTAAGCGGTTTTGCATCTGTACTTTTCCCAAGTTCTGTACTTTTGTACTAACCACACTCAATGTTGCTTGACTTTGGTGATGCGGATATTGTTTTTACCTGTAATGTTTATATCTCGTATAACATGGTTAAACCATATATATCTCGTATATACAGGGTGAATTTTAAAGGTGAAGTAAACTCTGGGAAGTGATTCTACATAACATACTGTAAGGCCCTTCTTTTAAATTTAGGTTTTTGGGTGTTTACACCTTTGTAAGATTTTGGCTTATTTTTAATTATGTAAGCCTTTAGAATTTAAACTTATATTTAGACTTTACCTTTATCCTTGGGGGCTCCACCAGACTCTTGAAAAGAGTCAAAATTTTGCTTAGCTTGTGAGGCACTCCAAAAGAACTACTAGGTTTTCAATAATTACAGAGACATGCTATGTGAAATATTTAAGTATATTGATTATAATAACACACAGTTATTATATTATTAATATTTTAGTCAAGTTGGGTTTTGCTCTAGCACGTTTACTTTACTTTAAAATATAATGGTTAACTATTAAATAACAACAACTCAATTCTTTAAATTACTCTTTAATCTCGGGTCTTCGGATTCGGGTTATTTTTAAATGTGCAACTAGGCTACCATACATTTTTAAACTTCTATCCTAAAATATACAAATCATCTTAATATTAACAATTTTTATAGTTCAAACCTTTTTATAACAATTAAATCTTTATAGGCCTACCCACTACAGTCCAAATAAATAATTTTGAATTTGTTTAAATGTTCAAGTTCTTGACGATATTAAAAATTTTTGTGTTACCTCAGCTTCTTTATAAATTCCCTTTTCTTTCAACAACCCGGGCTACAACGCTGTCCCGCCATCACTGGTATATTTTTCCACTATCGGCTTTGCGTATGGCCGTGCATTCAAACATATCAAATATTTTTTTTTTCAAATGTCCTTTCATAGTCTTTTTAAATAGTACATTAACATTATTTATTAATTTGTAGACATATCTGAAGTTAAAAATGTTTTTAAAAAAGGTTTTAATTAATCCACATTCACTTTTTATATATTTATGTTTTTATATATCACTGCCTAGATTTCAACAATAGTTCTAACTTTCGTCACCAGTTCGTACTGTTCCACTTTATTGTAATAATTCGTTGTAAACACTAAAACTAACCTAATTTATCCTATTCAACCAGTTTGTTATTTAAATTAACTAATATACAATATACACTGACTTTGAATTAAAATAATTATCTAAACATGAAATAAATTACAAAAGAATAATAAAACGTTCTTATTCAATCATTTTAGCCTATGTTATAAGTAAAGTTACTGTTATTATTGTTTTTGAAATGGAAGTAAGTTTTATTTAAATTAGCTGTAGTTATTATAATATGTGCTTTATATTATTCATTTAAAATTTCCAAAATCTTTAAGTTAATTAAATTATTAGGCTTGGACGAATTTTGAAGTTATTACATTTAGGCTATAACATGCATCTAAGATCTTACTTTTCTTTTGACCACAAATCCCTCAACCCATCATCAATTCATATTGTTTATTTATTTAAAATGTTACATGATAAATTGATAAATCATTTAAATGTTGTTTTATAATACTTCTTCTACAATGCAATGAACACATTATACATCTACCCTAAAATTAAATTACAAAACGTAAACCCTCAACTAAGCTTCTATCATTAATTTAACTCCCAACTATACATTAAAATTCTTTTGTTATACAACAATAAATGTTAGTTCTAATCTTATTTATCTATTTTATACTATTTAAATAAAATACATCCCTTAACATCTGATCCTTTAATTTATTCTTCAATAGCTATTAATCAAACAAAGATTATGCTCCCAATTGCTTTTTGCTTAATGCTGGCAGCTAATTCTTTTGACACAAGACCTTTTAAAATTTTAATTTACTTTAATCTGACATTTATTGTTTATGAAATCTGGTATTTGATTTAATTACGATTTAATCACCGAGATCTGTCTAACAAATACATATTACAAATATTACGTTTTACTTACATAATACTCTCTCTCCTTTCTTTAGACACTGCACCCTTTTTTTATATATATTTGAACCTTTTTATTACACTACACTTTTATATATTTGAACCCTTTTATGACACTACACTACACTTTTAAGCTTTACGCGGACACTCCCGTTTTCACTTTGATGTTGAGTTTTATTTTAAAGACTGACTTTTACTTAAACAATGAAAGACTTATTTACTTTTAATATAATATAATAATAGAATGATTAGTTTTGTTATATATTTTTAATTTCGAATAAATTATTTAATAACTTTGGCAACCTTTTTATGACATATTTTAGGTGTTATTCTTTAGAGAGATGGCGATAGACAGACCGCGTTTTTTAGAGAAACGTTTCCCACTTCTTTTCTCTCCTTTCTTCTGATTGGATCATTTAGATTTATTTGAATTTTAAATGGTTCTGATTGGTTTTTGTATTTTGCACAATCTAGCAGACATTCTGGTTGTCATCAATATAGCTTCCTTGGGAAACTGTTCAACTGCAGGCATCTTGTTTTATGAAATTTAATTTAACACATCCGTTTGTACATCCGCTAGTCGACTGTATTCTCGCTAAGTTTATTTTACATATAAATTTTATTACAACTTCTTTTGTTTGAATTTCTTCCCATAATTATTATTTTTGATTATTATTTATTGATTTTTTTGTTTAATTGTTATTAAATACGGGTGTTTCCAACAACCCTTACAATACCGATGAAAAAATATCCAGTGAACAAATGCTTTGTTTTCTAGTTACACGCCAATTATTATTTTTATTATTTTTTTTTTTTACAAATAGAAAAGATATTGAGCTCAAACTTTCAAATTTTGTATATCTATTTGTTTGATTGTATATATAATGATTGTATATATATGTATATATATATAGCCACCTTACTTGACCTATGCGAAAATAAACTTATATAAACCTTAATTATTATACCTGTAGCACTTATTATTTTTTTTACATTATTGTTACGGACATAAAAGTCTTGAATTTGTAAATCATTGAAATTACAGATATCGACCAAACGTAATTTACACATCTCATACTCTGCACACATGATAGAAAAACTATCACCCATCCAAGTAGTAACCACGTACAATGTTGCTTGACTTCTGTGATCAATCAAAACAATCAAAGCCATATAAACTTATCCTACAAATGTGTCAGTGAAATATGTCAATTTCAAAGTGAAAAACTTTTTTGTTCACAAAAAAATGTTATTATTCTTATAAAGAGAGGTACAGTATGTAGTACAAAAATAACAGGGAAAAAAATTAAAATTGGGGTGCTACAGTAAACAATTACTGTGTAAAGTCCTATAATTATGACAATAGATTTGTAGTACAAAAATAACGGGGGAAAAAATCAAAATGGGGGCACTACAGTTAATAATTACCCTTACATAATGAATATTTGACTACTAGAACAGGTTTTTTAGGTTCCCTTGGTAATTTGTAGAAGCTTTTTTTTATGACTAGTTTATTAAAAAGAACACAAAACACAGAATTTCTCTTGGTATTATCACTAAAAATAAAATAAGAATATCTGTTTTATCATAGAGAATGAAAACAATGTATTTCTTTCATTAATTTACATTTGCACTGTTTTGTGCTGGTACACCGTTTGATATGTGTATAGTTACATATGGCTTTTTATCAAATTGTGTAGTCTAGTACATTTACAAATTGATTTATGTTCGGTTGTTTTGTTATGAAGAATATGTTTCCATTTTTTATTCATTTAGGCTTATATAGTTGTTGTGTTTTGAACAACAGCTTTCTATCTTTTATTTCACATTTATTCATTATAGGCTTAGGCCTATATAGCCTAGTTTTTTTTCCTTTTTTTTCTTCTTTTTTTTCCTCTTTTTTTCTTTTCTTTTTTTAAACTAATTCTGTATTATATTTTCGAAAATCATTCACTTCAAACTTTATATGAGAATAAGGATAAATCTCTCAAGGGGTCACTAAACTGAATACGAGTTTGACATTCTACAGGAACCTAACTAGGCCTAGATCCACACCTTTTTTCATATAATTTTGGGATTATTAGTCTTTCTTCTTTCCTAGCAGGTTTTTCTTGACTGACTCTTGTTCTCTTTACACTCTGATACTATCACTATTAGAGTATTCCAGAGCAAGAAGCCTTTATTTTATATTCTTCCATATTTTTTTATAAGATGAATATGACCCAGAGGTTTCTTGCTTTTTAAACAACAAGGGGGGGGGGGTAATAAAATGCATTAAAATAAAAGTATATATAGGCTATAAGTTAGTACAAAATTCATAAAAGAATAGGTCACGTTAGGTAAGATAATGTCTAAAAAAATAGGTTATGTGAAGACTTGCTTGCATATTTAGGAGATTGTTTTAATAACTGAACTGTTTACAGGTTATACTTCTAGATATATCCACAAGAAAATCTGTATACATTATCAATAAGATTTTGTTTGCATAATACAAGTTTTTTAAAGAGCTAATTTTACATGAAATTTAATATTATCATTATTTTATTAATGATATTTGTTTAATGTGGTTAAAGATAAAGGATTTTATTTAGATCCGTCTTACTTAATTTAATCTGGCAAAAGGTTGTGATGTACTTAGGACAAATTGATAAGGTTAAAATAGAATATAGGGTAGGTGGCCCAGTAGTTGACCAGTTAAGGAAATGTTTTAAATAAAACATATATAGTCAACTCTTCATAGCAGAAAAACATTAACAGTATATACTCAAAATAAAGCTCATTTAGTGCTTAATCCATTTTAGGGCCATTCCATGGTTACGGGTGTTACATTCACACAGTTAAAATGCAAATAAAAGTACTTGAAAATAATGTTTATTACATTTAAAATTCACAATTGTTAGGTCACATCTATTTCATGATAGATAGGCTGAAGTTGGATTTTTTATCACCATTGACCGGATATTTATTTTATAAGCAGTGTTACGGGTGTTACCAAAAGTAGACCTTGCCTCTGGTAGGAGTGAGGAAAAACTTATAATTCTGTGAATTTAATGTACAATTTTTCTCATTAAATTACCAGTTAGAGTTAAGATAACATATTATGTTATGACATTCTCATTTTACCTTTGTGGGTTCATAAATCATTAATAAAAAATATTTTTGACTGTTACGGGTGTTACAAGAAATGTTACGGGTGTTACAAGAAATGTTACGGGTGTTACATAGACCAGGGTCATTTTCAAATTTGATGCTAAATTGCAGTCCTGTAACTTTGACATTTTTTCATAGTTTTGTGCTTTAAAATATCCCAGTTTTCTTAAATGCATTTTAAAACATGAAACCTACTGAATAGCTTGCAAAACTTTGATAATTCTAGCAATTTTCAAATTTTGGTAAAAAAGAATTTTTTCCGTTGAAACACGGATTTTTGTATGTCCCTACCTTAGTGTAGAGTTATTTAAATGGACATATTCATTTAAAATAATGGAGCTAAAAATTACTTTCTTGCTTTATTAAATAAATCAATGCAGTAAAATCTGTTTTCAGGGGTTACTTTCACATAATAAACTAAATTTTTCATTTTAAGCAACTTTTTTCACTTGTCCCTGGTTTTTGTCATGAGTGTTACTTCACGAGTGTTACTTGGTTTTAGAAGGGAAAAAAGGGAATTTCAGCTCTGTTATGTTGGTGAAAACTAGCCATCTTGGATCCTAGTTCAGTGCACTGTGAAAGTTTGTTCTGTTTTTAAAGAGAAGAGAAAACCATTAAGATTGAGATTTATCATGGTAAGTATTTTAATTCAATGTCATGAGTGTTACCACTCCTTTATATGATAATTGTTAACTTATTTTTATTAATTTTTGTTAGTTAGCAAGTATTTGGGGTACTATTTCACTACACATAACCTTACTCATCTAGATGGAAGCCATATTGAATTATAGTTAAAATAATTTATTTTTGTCATGAGTGTTACCTGTCACGAGTGTTACCTTTTAACAGTAACACTCGTGACTTGAAAAGTAACACTCAAGACAATTTATAATTAGGCCCCTATACTTTCATTAACAATAATAATAATGTCATGATAGTAGGTACCCTATATTGCATTTTACTTTGTAGGCTACTTTGTAGAAAACAGGCAATTTACTACTATCAATATGAAGCTAGTTTATGCATAGTTTTATACTGCACAAAAGCAGCCACGTCATATGTTTGTTAGTTTTTAATTATCAATGATTGTACATTTATTACTGTTTTAAGTACCCAGTTGCCTATTATTTTTAGGGAAAGCCAATAGTGCCAGGAAAGAAACTAACAGCAGCTGAAAAGCAGCAGCGCTACCGGGAAAAAAGAAAGCTTGACCTTAGCCGAGAAGAAGAATATAAAGAAAAACACAAAGCAAGGTAGGTAAAAAAAAACAATTTTAATGATGTATTTTGATTGGTATTTTTAATTGATTTGATTCATATATTGATTTTCAATTGATTGTAAGTGAAAAGTATTATTACATATAGGTACATTTTTACAGGAATGAAAAAAGGAAGAAAGTACATGAACTGACCGACAGGGAGCATAGAAGAGAGAAAAAAAAGTGGAAGTGTAGGCAAAATGCATGCAGAAAAAATAAAAAAATAAATGAAGCCAACCAAGTACTAACTCCCCCTTCTACACGAGAACCATCGCCATCAGTTTCTGGTAACCAAAGAAGAGGACGTAAAGTTACATTACGACACAGATCTAAGTGTGTACGAGAAAACAAAAAATTAATTGAAAAAGTTAAAATGTTACAAGAAAAAATTAAAAATGAGCAGAAAAAGACTGAAAAATACAAAAAAAGGTTACAAAGACAGGATACAAAACAAAAGAAAAAATTGAACATCACACCAGATAATGACCTGACACCCAAGTCGAAAACCACAAAGATGTTGAGTGACCTACATGGAGACCTAAGTAACTCAAATATTCGGAGAAGAAAGTTTCTGCTAATGAATTCAAATGTTGCTCGAGCATTGACTTTTCACAATACTGTAACATCTTCCATTAAAGAAAAGTACATGGAATCAAAATCTATGGGTTTTAAACGCCACATAAGCTCTGCTCTGTCTTCTAAACTTATACAGCGCTACCGTCTTCAAACTGCAATCAGTAGAACATTAGGCCTGTCATGTTCCCAACGTCTTCTACAACAGCGTCAGCTTAAAGAAAATAAGAACCGGTTCTTGATTGAAAACTTTTTCTTAAGCGAGGATGTGAGCCGCACTACTGCTGGCATGAAAGAAACGGTAACTAGAAAAAAAATTAAAAAACAAAAACGCTATCTTCTCTCAGACATGAAAACTCTGTACAAGAAATTTATCCGATTGCATGGAAATGGAATATCTTATACGACATTCACCCGATATAGACCATTTTATGTGTTGAAACCAACTGAAGTGACAAGAAATACATGCTTATGTAAACAGCACACCAACATTCAACTGAAATGCACAAAGCTTCGGCAGTTGAACCTAATTGAAGAGAAAGATCCTCACAAGCTTTATATACTTACTGTATGTGACAAAAGTAACTATATGTGCATGTACAACCTTTGCAACAATTGCAAGTCATTGACTGTCCCTATGAAAGAGTTTAATGAGAACGATGAGGTTAAGTGGGAAAAGTGGCTCACAACTAAAACAACGAGGCAAAAAAAAAGAGGCGGGGAAGAGATTTCTGTCCGTGTACAAATCACTTCCAAAGTAACAGTTAACGGTACACTAGGCGAATTAACAAAAGAGTTCCATCATGAAATGGCACTCTTGAGAAAACATGTGTTTAACATAAAAATGCAGAATATGGCTTATGCACATTTAAAAATGAATTTAAAGAGTAACGAGGCTATTATACACGCAGACTTTTCTGAGAACTATGCATGCAAGCTTGCAGCAGAAGTCCAAAGTTTTCATTTTGGTGGCAGCAGAAACCAGGTTACTCTGCACACTGGTATTATGTACACCTCAGAAGAAAAACCACTTCCGTTTGCTACAGTATCTCCCAATAAAGAACATGGGCCACCAGCTATTTGGGCACACCTCAAACCAATTCTTGAATATTTGAAAATAAAGTACCCAGATGTTAGTACGGTGCACTTTTTTTCTGATGGTCCTTCTAGCCAGTACAAACAGAAAAACAACTTTTACTTATTTTCAACTCAAATATACAAAATGCGATTTCAAAATGCTACCTGGTCTTATTTTGAGTCATCGCACGGCAAAGGGGCACCAGATGGTGTTGGCGGTGTTTTGAAACGATTGGCCAACCACTATGTTGCTCACGGTTGTGACATTACTGATGCTACAGTCTTCTTCAAATTGATGGAAGAAAAAAGCAAGATAACGCTTTTTTATATATCAGATCATGAGATTGTACAATCTTCCCAACACTTACCTAGTGAGCCCCTAAAGACAATTTGTGGTACCAGAGATATTCATCAGGTAGTTACAAGTAAAAAGAATGAAATAATTTACAGGCCCATATCATGTTTTTGTATAAAAAATGACTGGGAAAGAGGCCTTACTTGTAAATGCTTTTTCCCAGTACAATCAGTTTCATTTACCTCTAAAGGGTCTAAAAAATCTGAGCAGCAAAAGAAAAGTCGTTACCAGGAAATATACTCCTCATCAGAGTCTGAAGCAGAAATCAGCCTGGTGGACACCGATGATGAGGTGATGACAATGGAGCATTTGACCAGCCATATGCAACAAGAGTCTGAGGATCAAGACTTAATATTAGAAGCTCCAGCAGAAACGAACATTTCCGAAGGGACATTTATTATTGTGGAGCTATTGGGTATGTAACAAATGCAAATAATTATGTAATATAAGCTAAGATAAAATAATGATTTAAAATGGTAAATGATTCTTTAGTGTTCATATAAATATATTGCAGGTGTATCAAAATATTATTCCACGATAGCGGGTTTTGTATACACAGTACAGTCTTCGCCTAATTCAAAATGATGTTCTATCAAATTTTAAAACCGATTTATTTCTGTTTATAATCATTATTTTTTATTTACAGGTGGATTCAGAAAAAAAACAAAACAAAAATACGCTGGTTTAGTAACCAAAGTATGCACAAAAGAAGAAGATGGTGACTATGTCGTGACATTTTTGGTCAAGCAGGAAACAGGAAACTGTTATATAATTAATGAAAAAGATGTGTCTCTGATTGACTTTGGTCAAGTTAATGCTGTTCTACCACAGCCACAAATAGTAAAGAAAGGATCAGAACGCTTTGCATACAAGTTTCCTTGCTGTCTGGAGAACTATTTTCAATAAGTTGTTCCACGTACAATGATTGAGAAATAATCAAAATAAATGTACTCTTTAAACTTTGTAACTTTTTAATTTAGTCCAAATTAAATTAAGAATTTGTAAAATAATGCTTGCTTAGTTGTTGTTTTTCTGAACCTTTAGTAAGGAGTGTTACACTTATGTCATGAGTGTTACTTACTGTCACGGGTGTTACTCATTGTCACGAGTGTTACTTCAGTCAAAATGTTAAAAAACAACAACAACAAAATTTTCTTTTAAATAACTATGTGTACTATTAAAATAGAATGCTTCATTAACAGAAAGTAAATAGTTTAGACATTGCAATTTTTGAAATCTTGAGAAGTATATAAGAAGTTTAACTAACTTTTTTCCAGGTTTGTAACACTCGTGACAAAAAAATTAAATTTTTTCAACAAACAATTTTTTTTTGTCTACAAATAAATGATTAACTGGTTTAGATAAGTCACTTATCCTTATTAAATATGTAATTTTGTTTTTATATCAATAACTGAATAAGTAAAAAATATTTGATCATCGGTAACACTCGTGACTCTTATTCATACTGTGATTAAGAAAAAAGACTACAAATATATATTTATTTAAAAAACACGGAGAAATTTAGTTGCACGGTATTCATAAAAGTATGCAGAATCCATTTTTACAAGTCCATTTTATTGTATAACAAATTAAATTTTATATCCTCCATAAATTGAAATCTGCATCCAATTTGAAAATGACCCACCAAATATAAGATATTCTGAGGGTAAATACTTCCTATTTGGCATTGTTGTTGTGGTAAAAAAAAATATTGTTTTAGATTATTTGGACCAAAAGGATAAAGTTATAAAGAAAACTTTCAGAAAAAAACTGTTTATTAGATTAAAAATTACATAATTACCTCTTAGTAAATATAAGTACATCGTAGTACAAACTATATATCCTACCTAAAATAAAAAAAAAAAAATTAACCTACTGAACCTGGTTTAGAATCACAAAACATGGTCCTAACATTAAATCAGGCCTAACGTATAAATTATTAGGCTTAAGTTACCCTAATAAAAATCATACATCTTTTTAAGCAACGTCTAACTTAGAACCGAACTTGTAGAACAAGTGGTTTCCTTGTGGCTTTATTTTTGGTATTAGTACTTTAAACAGGAGTTGATCAAATTTAACAAAACAAACATCATTTTCATCAAGTTTAAAAAGTGACTTATTTTTATCTACACATTTCAAAAACATAATGTTTACATCATCCTCTTCGTCAACCTCACTTTGGCAGATTCCTAAGTATCTATACTGTTTCAAAGCTGATTTTGATGAGGCTGGCTTACTATTGTCACTTGGAATTTCTACCAATACGAACAACCCTAACTTAACATCTGACCTCTCGAGACATGTTAACAAATTAGGACTGTCATTTTCAACATTGTCTGCTGTGGTACGAGAACAGTTTTCACTATCAGAGTCATCTGAAGAGCTATACAAATCACTCTACGTTAGTAATTTCCTTGCATGAAACTTTGAGGCTTGATGGTCCTCTGGGGCTTCTTCCTCAGTAACAAATCCCTACTGGTACTCTTGTCATTAAGGCATTTGCTGTTTTTGCAATCAGCAAATCTGTGGCATCATACGGTTGAAAGTGATGGCAGCTTTGGATTTGTGGGATTGCTGCTACTTTTTCCCACCTTTCGTCCAAGAATGGAATATTACTTTCCACTCTACTCTTATCAACCCACAATACCTTTACTAGGAAAGTTCTTTTGAGCATAGTCATATAAATCAGATGCATCGCTGATTATGACTTTTTTTGATTTTACTGCTCTCCCCTCTTCAATGCTCCACCAATTCCATCCATCACTCCTTTGCCATGAGAGCTAGCGAAGTAATTCCATTCCACTGACAAACCAAAATCTTCTTCGAAGAAACAAAGATTGCACAAAGTAAACTTACTTTTAAACTCTCCTGCACAGTTGTCAGAAAATATCAAAATGTTAGTTATATCAGGACACACCTGTTTCATATCTGTTATAACAGTTTTCAAGAAGGTCCACACAGAATATTTTGTATGCGATAGATCATTACTGATTATGGCATATGACATGACTTCTTTTTTTTTCAGTCCAAATGCAGAACATACAAATTGAGACTTGTAAGTGTGCCCAGTGGCACTGTTAAGTGTGATGTTATCATTTAAACAGTATAGAATATCAGCACAGATAATGCAAAGATCTTCACACTTATTACAATGTGTTTTGAAGTCTGCTGTTAGGATTGATATCATCATTCAACGAGTATTATATATCAACAGAGATGGTGTATGGATATGCAGCCATAAAGCAGTATGTGGTAATGTTTCCTGTTAAGTCTGATGTTATCATTCAAACAGTATAGTATATCAGCACAGATAATGAAAGGTTCTTAAGCCTTCATACAATGTGTTTTGATGTCTGCTGTTAAGATTGATATTATCATTCAACGAGTATTATATATCAACAGAGATGGTGTATGGATATGCAGCCATAAAGCAGTATGTGGTAATGTTTCCTGTTAAGTCTGATGTAATCATTCAAACAGTATAGTATGTCAGCACAGATAATGAAAGGTTCTTAAGCCTTCATACAATGTGTTTTGATGTCTGCTGTTAAGATTGATATTATCATTCAACGAGTATTATATATCAACAGAGATGGTGTATGGATATGCAGCCATAATGCAGTGTGTTAATGTCACCTGTTAAGGCGGATGTTATCATTCAAACAGTATAGAATATCAGCACAGATAATGTAAGGATCTTATGTCTTATTACAACGTGTTTTGATGTCTGCTGTTAAGATTGATATCATCATTCAACAAGTATTAAATGTCAACAGAGGTAGTGTATGGATAAACAGCCATAAAGCAGTTTGTGTTAATGTTTCCGGTTAAGTCTGACGTTATCATTCAAACAGTATAGTATGTCAGCACAGATAATGTAAGGATCTTAAGCTTTCTTACAATGTGTTTTGATGTCTGCTGTTAAGATTGATATCATCACTCAACGAGTTTTATATATCAACAGAGATGGTGAATGGATATGCAGCCATAATGCAGTGTGTGTTAATGTTTCCTGTTAAGTCTAATGTCATCATTCAAACAGTATAGAATATCAGCACAGATAATGTAAGGTTCTTAATCCTTCATACAATGTGTTTTGATGTCTGCTGTTAAGATTGATATTATCATTCAACGAGTATTATATATCAACAGAGATGGTGTATGGATATGCAGCCATAAAGCAGTATGTGGTAATGTTTCCTGTTAAGTCTGATGTTATCATTCAAACATTATAGTATATCAGCACAGATAATGAAAGGTTCTTAAGCCTTCATACAATGTGTTTTGATGTCTGCTGTTAAGATTGATATTATCATTCAACGAGTATTATATATCAACAGAGATGGTGTATGGATATGCAGCCATAAAGCAGTATGTGTTAATGTTTCCTGTTAAGTCTGATGTTATCATTCAAACATTATAGTATATCAGCACAGATAATGAAAGGATCTTAAGCCTTCATACAATGTGTTTTGATGTCTGCTGTTAAGATTGATATCATTACTCAACGAGTATTATATATCAACAGAGATGGTGTATGGATATGCAGCCATAAAGCAGTATGTGTTAATGTTTCCTGTTAAGTCTGATGTTATCATTCAAACAGTATAGAATATCAGCACAGATAATGAAAGGTTCTTAAGCCTTCATACAATGTGTTTTGATGTCTGCTGTTAAGATTGATATTATCATTCAACGAGTATTATATATCAACAGAGATGGTGTATGGATATGCAGCCATAATGCAGTGTGTTAATGTCACCTGTTAAGGCGGATGTTATCATTCAAACAGTATAGAATATCAGCACAGATAATGTAAGGATCTTATGTCTTATTACAACGTGTTTTGATGTCTGCTGTTAAGATTGATATCATCATTCAACAAGTATTAAATGTCAACAGAGGTAGTGTATGGATAAACAGCCATAAAGCAGTTTGTGTTAATGTTTCCGGTTAAGTCTGACGTTATCATTCAAACAGTATAGTATGTCAGCACAGATAATGTAAGGATCTTAAGCTTTCTTACAATGTGTTTTGATGTCTGCTGTTAAGATTGATATCATCACTCAACGAGTTTTATATATCAACAGAGATGGTGAATGGATATGCAGCCATAATGCAGTATGTGTTAATGTTTCCTGTTAAGTCTAATGTCATCATTCAAACAGTATAGAATATCAGCACAGATAATGTAAGGTTCTTAATCCTTCATACAATGTGTTTTGATGTCTGCTGTTAAGATTGATATTATCATTCAACGAGTATTATATATATCAACAGAGATGGTGTATGGATATGCAACCTTTATGCATAATGTTTATCAGCACAAATAATGTAAGGATCTTAAGCCTTATTACAATGTGTATTGATGTCTGCTGTTAAGATTGATATCATCATTCAACAAGTATTATATGTCAACAGAGGTGGTGTATGGATATGCAGCCATAAAGCAGTATGTGTTAATGTTTCCTGTTAAGTCTAATGTTATCATTCAAACAGTATAGAATATCAGCACAGATAATGTAAGTATCTTAAGCCTTCTTACAATGTGTTTTGATGTCTGCTGTTAAGATTGATATCATCATTCATCGAGTATTATATATCAACAGAGATGGTGTATGGATATGCAGCCATAATGCAGTCTGTGTTAATGTCTCCTGTTTACTCTGATGTTATCATTCAAACAGTATAGAATATCAGCACAGATAATGTAAGGATCTTAAGCCTTATTACAATGTGTTTTGACGTCTGCTGTTAAGATTGATATCATAATTCAACGAGTATTATATATATCAACAGAGATGGTGTATGGATATGCAGCCATAAAGCAGTATGTGTTAATGTTTCCTGTTAAGTCTGATGTTATCATTCAAACAGTATAGTATATCAGCACAGATAATGTAAGGATCTTAAGCCTTCTTACAATGTGTTTTGATGTCTGCTGTTAAGATTGATATCATCACTCAACGAGTATTATATATCAACAGAGATGGTGTATGGATATGCAGTCTTAAAGCAGTATGTGTTAATGTTTCCGGTTAAGTCTGATGTTATCATTCAAACAGTATAGAATATCAACACAGATATTGTAAGGATCTTAAGCCTAATTACAACGTGTTTTGATGTCTGCTGTTAACCCTAGAGCTGGTGTATGTTAATTTGTCTTAAAAATTCTTCGTTTGTTTAAAAATTAATAAAATATATTATTTGTATACAAAACCTAACTTATAAGACATCACTTTTCTCAGAAAGATGCATAGAATTCATCTATGTAATAATTTTTTTTTTTTTGAAACGGTTTTGGAGTAAGTATGTTACATGTCAAAAACGAAGTTATCATTTTTCAAGAAAAACCTGTATCATTCAAAATCAAAAGCTTACCACATATTTCTAAGATATACAAAAGTTTTGTGTAATATTTTTGAATATATTTGGGAAAAAAAAAATTGTTTCTTTTTTAAAAATGTACAAAAAATATTTTACGAAAAATGTTAATTTCATCAGTTTATTTTCAAAAATTCAGTAAAAATAGTAATATATATCTTTTACACAATTTCTATATGTCATTATATTCAGAAAGGTGCATAGAATTTAGCTGAGTAGTGAAAAAAAAAATGTTAGATGTATCACATTTGGATTTTTTGGTCAAATACCAAAAAATCGAAGAGTTAACGTAGAGTAAAATTTTACAGAAATCAGTACATAAACCATATTAATTTTTTTTTAATTTTCTTTTTTAAATATTACTACAGATTTGTAATATATTTGTGGATAAAAGTTGCTAAAAAAAATCAATTTTTAAAATTTCATTAGACATGGGTCATTTATGATAAAAATCTACCTTCACAATAGCCTAGATGTTGAGGTTAGGGCTGTGAAAAAAAACCAAAAATATGAAATATCACTAATAAATACACTCTACAAACATTTGACACATTTATTATAAGTTGTATATACATTTATATATTATGTATATACATATTATAATAAATAAATGGTTTCTTGAAACTAAAAGTTCCAAAAACACATCATGTAGTAGCCTAGACTAGGCCTGCAAAATACGTCGAAAATATGAATTGTCACTCAAATAACTACACTCTACAAACATTGACACATTTATTTTAAGTTGTATAAACAAATTATTATAAAAAAATCACTTCATGAAACTTATATTCACTTTAAAAACACAAAGCTATTCCACTTTGAAATTTCCACATCGGCAAAAACCTTGCGAGATCAAAGTAACAAATTGAGGTTATTCTAGGTTTTATAAAGTACCCCAGCCTTTGTTTTTTTCCTTCTACAGATGTGTTTCAAATACAAGATTAAACATTGAAACCTCCTCTTTACAGTTATATCAAAAACGACAAGATTGTATAAAAATAAAGATCGGATTCTTCAAGACTGTCTAGACACTAAATATCGTAAACCGGTCTGAAAGTTCAAAGGATCATTTCCTAGACGGGATATAACTCATAAACTATATCACTTAGGATAATTTCGACTTCATAGTTCGAAAGAGAAAGAAAAATACTATATAATATTGTTAACTTGTAACATTTGGACAAGTTTTGCCATTTCGAAAAAATATATGAACATATAGGTGATATTTTCTATATAAAACTCGCTGTGACAAAGTGTCGGAACCTGGCGCTATGAACGTAAACTTCAGGCAAGTCGTGTTTTTCTATTTTACGCAACTTTAAATTTTCTAATCTTGGTTATGAAAGATTGAAAGATTACCTTTTCAATGGTATATAATACATTTTGATAAAATAATATCTACTAGGATAAAAGTTAAATGGCCAAAAATGAAATTTTTAGCGTGTAAAATAGCGTTAAAATTCTTGATTTTTTTTTTTATATAATAAAAACCATATTACGTGTAAACATTTGAAAAGGACAGATTTGAAGAGAAAGTCGCGATCTATCAAGCAGTGTTATGTTCAATCTGCCTGACAGAAATATCGAATCGGGAATATAAGACAAACCAGAGGCAAGTTTTGTTTAAAACTTGTTAACGTAAAACTTAGACGTTACGTATCAAAAATATGCAAATCTTACCAATTTTTGGAGTATTCATTATAACGTTTTGTGGTATTTTTTTTGCATGATATGCATCTACGGAACATTAGCTTTCCAACGGTATTTTATTTATTGCGATAGGACAATTTTAAGTGGGCGTAACGTTGAATTGCAAAATACGTGTTTTGTAGTTGGTGAAGTCATCCATAACAGTTTCCATGACCCGGTCATTTGTTAAAACCGGGCTGTCTACCAGTACGAGGTTTAAGATTGATATCATCATTCAACGAGTATTATATATCAACAGAGATGGTGTATGGGTATGCAGCCATAATGCAGTGTGTGTTAATGTCACCTGTTAAGGTGGATGTTATCATTCAAACAGTATAGAATATCAGCACAGATAATGTAAGGATCTTATGTCTTATTACAAATGTCTGCTGTAAGATTGATATAATCATTCAACAAGTATTATATGTCAACAGATGTGGTGTATCGATATGCAGCCATAAAGCAGTATGTGTTAATGTTTCCGGTTAAGTCTGATGTTATCATTCAAACAGTATAGTATGTCAACACAGATAATGTAAGGATCTTAAGCCTTCTTACAATGTGTTTTGATGTCTGCTGTTAAGATTGATATCATTACTCAACGAGTATTATATATCAACAGAGATGGTGAATGGATATGCAGCCATAATGCAGTATGTGTTAATGTTTCCTGTTAAGTCTGATGTTATCTTTCAAACATTATAGTATGTCAGCACAGATAATGTAAGGATCTTAAGCCTTCTTACAATGTGTTTTGATGTCTGCTGTTAAGATTGATATCATTACTCAACGAGTATTATATATCAACAGAGATGGTGAATGGATATGCAGCCATAATGCAGTATGTGTTAATGTTTCCTGTTAAGTCTGATGTTATCTTTCAAACATTATAGTATGTCAGCACAGATAATGTAAGGATCTTAAGCCTTCTTACAGTGTGTTTTGATGTCTGCTGTTAAGATTGATATCATCATTCAACGAGTATTATATATCAACAGAGATGGCGTATGGATATGCAGCCATAATGCAGTCTGTGTTAATGTCACCTGTTAAGGCGGATGTTATCATTCAAACAGTAGAGAAAATCAGCACAGATAATGAAAGGTTCTTAAGCCTTCATACAATGTGTTTTGATGTCTGCTGTTAAGATTGATATTATCATTCAACGAGTATTATATATCAACAGAGATGGTGTATGGATATGCAGCCATAATGCAGTGTGTTAATGTCACCTGTTAAGGCGGATGTTATCATTCAAACAGTATAGAATATCAGCACAGATAATGTAAGGTTCTTAAGCCTTCATACAATGTGTTTTGATATTTGCTGTTAAGATTGATATTATCATTCAACGAGTATTATATATCAACAGAGATGGTGTATGGATATGCAGCCATAATGCAGTGTGTTAATGTCACCTGTTAAGGCGGATGTTATCATTCAAACAGTATAGTATATCAGCAGAGATAATGTAACAATCTTAAGCCTTATTACAATGTGTTTTGATGTCTGCTGTTAAGATTGATATCATATTTCAACGAGTAATATATTTAGCAACAGAGATGGTGTATGGATATGCAACCTTTATGCATAATGTTTTAATATCTCCTGTTAAGTTTGATGTTATCATTCAATCAGTATAGGTTATCAGCACAGATAATGTAAGGATCCTAAGCCTAACTACACTGTCTTTTGATGTCTGCTGTTAAGATTGATATCATCATTCAACAAGTATTATATATCAACAGAGATGGTGTATGGATATGCAACCTTTATGCATAATGTTTTAATCTCTCCTGTTAAGTTTGATGATATCATTCAAACAGTATAGAATATCTGCACAGATAATGAAAATATCTTAAGTCTTCATACAATGTGTTTTGATATCTGCTGTTAAGATTGATATCATCAATCAACGAGTATTATATATCAACAGAGATGGTGTATGGATATGCAGCCATAAAGCAGTATGTGTTAATGTCTCTTGTTATTCTGATGTTATCATTCACAACAGTATAGAATTTCAGCACAGATAATGTAAGGATCTTAAGCCTAATTACACTGTGTTTTGATGTCTACTGTTAAGATTGATATCATCATTCAACGAGTATTATATATCAACAGAGATGGTGTATGGATATGCAGCCATAAAGCAGTATGTGTTAATGTTTCCTGTTAAGTCTGATGTTATCTTTCAAACATTATAGTATGTCAGCACAGATAATGTAAGTATCTTAAGCCTTCTTACAATGTGTTTTGATGTCTGCTGTTAAGATTGATATCATCATTCATCGAGTATTATATATCAACAGAGATGGTGTATGGATATGCAGCCATAATGCAGTCTGTGTTAATGTCTCCTGTTTACTCTGATGTTATCATTCAAACAGTATAGAATATCAGCACAGATAATGTAAGGATCTTAAGCCTGATTACAACGTGTTTTGAAGTCTGCTGTTAAGATTGATATCATCATTCAACGAGTATTATATATCAACAGAGATGGTGTATGGAAATGAAGCCATAATGCAGTGTGTGTTAATGTCACCTGTTTACTCTGATGTTATCTTTCAAACATTATAGAATATCAGCACAGATAATTTAAGCATCTTAAGCCTTCATACAATGTGTTTTGAAGTCTGCTGTTACGATTGATATCATCATTCAATAAGTATTATACATCAACAGAGATGGTGTATGGAATGCAGCCATAATGCAGTGTGTGTTAATGTCTCCTGTTTACTCTGATGTTATCATTCAAACAGTATAGAATATCAGCACAGATAATTCAAGGATCTTAACCCTACAGTACACGCGCGGGACTGTGTAACACCAGTCCACGCGCCTGGACTGAGAGTCCGTGATTGCTATCATGAAGATCTAGTCTCTGATTACTCACACAAGTTATGTTTGTTTTATGTTTTTTGTAGTTTTATTTATTTTTTATGTAAATTTCATTTATTTTAAGTGTTTTTTATGAAATTACAAGGGTACATCAATATAAAAGTATAACACAAATTTGAGCATTATAATGTATTTATTCTGAATCTGTAAAATGATATGGTATTGTACAAGCATTTGGTTTACAAACACTACATTATGTTTTACCGTACAAAGGTAATATAATAATAGTTAAACATTAGAACAAACAAGGCAGGGGCCATTCTGGCAAGACAGAAAATCATTAGAAGAACAAAAATATCAAACTACAAGTCTAAGACAAAAACAAGTATATTAAACAAAAAACTACGATATTCAAATCCAAAACTCATAACTAAAATAAGAAACAAAATTAATCTGAATTGGTAAAATCAGACAGTATTTTACAATTATTCGGCTTAGGCAAAAAACACAACAATGACAACACACACGTGTAAAATAAAAAAACATTAGAACAAACGAGGCAGGGGGCAGTAGGCTATGACAGAAGGTCATTAGAAGTACAAAAATGTTACAAGTACAATATAAAACTAAACATCTAAAAGATACAAAAATGAATAATATAACCGAATAACTACAACACACAAATTCAAAACAAATAACTGAAATAAGCAACAAAATTATTCCGAATTAGTAAAATCAGACAGTATTTTACAATCATTCGGCTTAGGCAAAAACACAACAATGACAACACACACAAGTAAAATGAAAAAACATTAGAACAAACAAGGCAGGGGGAATTAGAAGTACAAAAATGTTACAAGTAAAATATCAAACTAAACATCTAAGATAAAAAATGAATAATGTAACCGAATAACTACGACATACAAAAGGTAAAACAAATAACTAAAATAAGCTACATAAATATTCTGAATTTGTAAAATCAGACAGTATTTTACGAACATTTGGCCTAGGCAACAAAAAACACCAAAATGAGAATGTAATAGCATGAAACAGAAACAGAACTGTCAACCCTTATTCTGAGTCTGAGTGTTGTCCATCTTCCACAAATTGAACCTTTTTATTGCACTCACCACATAAGTTACACGCAACATGTTCCAGACAAATGTATTTGTGGCAATTGTTACACATGTACTTTGTAGGTCGATTCTTTTTCCAGTCACAAAATTTGCATCTTCCTCTAGCCCCTTCAGCTACAGCTGCTCTTGGTCTTCCAGGTCGCTCTCTGGGAACTCCAAGAATTTCAGAGAGGCGAAGTTTGATTGTCAAGGGCAGGTTTTCCTGTTGCAGACGCATTTGTAAGTAGTCACGCAATAGATCTTTGGCAAGAATTCTCAAGAACTCATTCCTCTCCAAGTTTTGTGATGAGTTTGACTTAAACAATATATGCATTTATGCCCCCAATGTTCAGGAACGAAAAAAAGATCATTAAAGTCCATCTTCGTGTGATTCTCGCCACTGAGTAGGCTTCCTTCATTCCATCTACAGTGTCAACTCCGGATTTTGTTGAGTTATAAAACAAAATTATTTCGGACTTATACACACCTGTATGTGAAACTTCTTCCACTACATCATCTTCAGGGTGGAGAGATGACAAAGCTAACACAATTTTGTTGCTTTTTGGTTTGAAGGAGACAAGGGTTAAATTGTCCTTGAAAGCAAATATTGTGGAACCTACTGGGCGGTCTTTCTTTGTTTTCATAAAGGGAGGAATTCCTTTTCGGTTGCCTCTCAAAGTGCCTACTAGGGTTAATTTTTCATTCTGCATGAGGTCCTGAGCTAATGGGATCGACGTGAACCAATTATCACAAGTTACATTGCGTCCGCTATTACATATTGGCCTCACCAGTCTTTTTATGATACTATAGGCATCGTTTTCACATTTGTATGGGCCCTCGGGCTGTTTTCCACAGTACACTTCAAGGTTGTTGGTGTAAAACGTTTTTGCGTCTGTGAGGGCAAATATTTTAATGCCATACTTGGCCGGCTTGTTTGGCATATACTGCCGAAAACTACATCTGCCTTTAAAGGCATCGAGCATTTCGTCTATTGTAACCATTTCCGATAAGCTATAATGCTTCTTACAGTTGTTGTTGAAATGATCTATCAAAAATCTAACAGCAGCAAGTTTGTCAGTTACTTTTCTTTGGCCTCTGGTTGTGAAGTTGTCAAATCTTATAGATTTAAGTAAAAACCTGAATCTGTTGATACCCATAGTCAATCTAAAATATTCGACACCTGTACCATTTGTTTCCCACAAATCTTTGAGACTTGTGTGAGAAACCTTCATAACACCCCCTATAAAAAGTAATCCCAAGCAAGCTTTTAGTTCAGCCATATTTATCTCAGTGGCATCCCTTGGCCTATCATAATTAGCTCTTATCGATTGTATATATATGTTAGTACAATCAACTATCTCTTGAAAAACCTCTTCAGGGAAAAACAACTCCAATGCTTTTAGAGGAGAGTCAGCTTGTCGTGCATTATGGTTCAAGACGCCAGGGACATGGCGAATAAGGTCACAACGACGGAGCCTAGATCTGTCCCAAGGTTTTGGCAACATCCTCCACCTTGTACCATCATTTGCGACGTAAAGTTCGTTTGTATTACCTTCATTATAATAAACTAACTCACCGGCTCGAGGTTCTTGCGATGGTCCTTGTTGAGGGTCTACAGCTACTTCCATAGCATCAGATGGTAGTGGCAGACCTGGAGGCACAGGATCTTGTTCTTCTTCATTTTCACAGTCTGTTAATTCTGTTTCACTATTATGTTCAACTTCCTCAACACAATCTTCGTCACTGTCATCACTTGCACCTACTTCATCAAGCATGCGCACAATATCTTCATCGTTTTGCAGTTGATCCATTTTGAACTATATTTTAAAACCAATAAAATGAACAGCATAAACACACGCGCACGGACTCACAGTCCCAATTTATAAATCACAAGTACACGCGCCTGGACTCGCAGTCCATGTCCGCAACGAATGGCTAACTGGCGATCACTGAAAGCTTTCCGCAACGAGTCAACAACGTTACTCCCTCAAGCAGTAGTGGGGAGGAAGGTAGGCGGGGCTAGAAAACCCTCGGCCATTTTGTCTAGGAACCAATCGCAAAAATTAAGAAACACGGACTGTCAGTCCGTGGCGCGTGCACTGCAGGGTTAAGCCTAATTACAACGTGTTTTGAAGTCTGCTGTTAAGATTGATATCATCATTCAACGAGTATTAGGGTAATCCGACCAATGAATGAACAGTTAAGAGCTTGATCATGTTTGAAAAATTACTTTACCTTTGTGAATCGATAAAGATCAATATTACAACATTTTCTGGATTCCTTTTGGAGTTTAGGACTTGGAAAAAATATAAAACTATAAACTTTTTAAAGATTTGAATTTATTTCAATATGATTTCTGAAACATATACCAAATTTAAAGTAAATGAACACTGAAAACCAGTTAATGAATACAATCATTCCAGTCAATGAACAACATTTCAAAAGAAACTAAATAATGGAAAAAACATTATTACTTAAAAGAAATTAGGCCTAAACTATGGAAAATACATTATATTTTAAAACAACCTGACATTAACTATGGAAATTACATTAATGAACACAATCATTCCAGTTAATGTACAACTTTATTATTAAAATTAAACTTAATTATGGAAAATACATTATTAATTCAAAGAAACTAGGCCTAAACTATGGAAAATACATTATATTTTAAAACAACCTGGCATTAACTATGGAAAATACATTATTACTTAAAAGAAACTAGGTCTAAACTATGGAAAATACATTATATTTTTAAAACAACCTGGCATTAATTATGGAAAATACATTAATGAACATAATAATTCCAGTCAATGTACAATATTTGAAAAGAAACTTAATAATGGAAAAAAACATTAATATTAAAAATAAAGTAAGCAATGGAGAATCATTATTATTAAAAATAAAATGAACATTATTATTTTAAAAGAACCTAGGGATTAACTATGGAGAATACATTATCAAAGTGCTTAGGTAAACCTAGTGTTCATGATATAAGACTTGGCTTTTTGTAGGCTAGACCATATCAAATCTTTTGTACTTTTCCATCTCAGGTATAGTGTAAACACCTGAAGATCTAGATGATGTAGCAAATACAAGCATCGGTGGTTGGATTATTTCTTTGATTTCGTTTTTAAGATACCAGATTTTGTCCTCTGGAACAGGCCATTTCTAGTTAAGCCCTTGTATACCACACATACTCAAGGTGCTTACTTCAATTTTTCTACTTTTCCTTTGTGTTACAATACCAGGGAAAATTCCTTTTCATATTCAACAATTACGTAAGTTTGATTAGCTTGTATATTGTCCGTATTCACAACACTTCCTACACCCTCATCCTCTTGCTCAGAGTCAGATTTTTGGGATTGAGTATATTTTATTAGATCTTCTAAATTGTTGATACTCTCATCAGAGTCATGGAGTGAAATTTCATCCTCATCTTCTGTTAATGACTCTTCTTCATCCAGTTTTCTGACAATTTTCTTCACACTTTCTTTTTTTCTCTTCAAACGTTCATCTTTTCCCTTTTTTTTGGAATCCCTTTCTTCTTTTCTTTGTTTCTTCAAGTTTTCTCTGTTTTCTTTTTCGACCCTTTCTGCCTCATGGATTTCTTGCCACTTTTTGGATGTCATTGCGAAAGGTATTTTTCTTTTCCTGTTTTTTTTTGTTGTTTCCTTTTTCTCCAGAAATTTCAGGCCAACTAAGATGTTCTTTCCAAATATCCTCTGGTGTTTGAATTTTTGGTGGTATGTTGGGTGTTGTTAGAGCTGTGTTGTTAGAAGGAATCTCTTGAAGTGGTCTGACATTGGTTGAAGTCAATGAAGTAGGTTTATCTGGTGTAATGATAGTAAGTTGTTGATACCAAGTCATACTCAATGCTAAGCTGTAGTCCATAATCATTAATGATGTTTACTATTGGATTAGAAGAACTCGAGTCATCATCCCTGCTAGCTAAATCTAGATCCATTTCTAAAATGCTAGGATTATCAGGAGGGATGTTTTCAGTAAGATTAATTTCAATTTCATTTGTAGTGTTCCCTTGAATCCCCCTGTACTTTTTCCAAATAGAAAAAAGCACGGGTTCTTCAATATGTGCAATTTCATTTTCTACGATTGTATTGAAATTCTGTAACATCTCTTTGGGAATTTCAGATTCTAGTCTGTGCAAAAACAGTATTTTAGCTTCCTCTTCTGAAGATTTTGGAATTGAATTCCTCAACTCTTTGTGCCTGTTCTGCATACACTTATTAAAGTCTACATTCTCAACATCAAATGGAAAAATTCCACTTTTCTTAAATGCATTTTGAATTTTGGTAACATCAATTGGTACTTCAAACGCTTCCTGTAAAACTGGTGTAAAGTTGACTTTACTCAAAATTTTAGCATTACTATGCTTGAGCTTCCATTTACGAACTGAAACTTTCCATGCAGCTTTCAGAGGTCTAAAGACTCCAACATCACATGGTTGCAAAATGTTTGTGGCATTCGGTAACAAGCCATACACAATGATTTTTTTCTCTGAGCAAAATTTGCTCAACTCCAAATTGACATGTGATTTATGAACGTCAAGTAGCAGCAAAACAGGAAACGTTATAGAATTCTCAACCAACCAGGGATAGAAACAGTTAGCAATATACTCATAAAATGTTGCTGCCACCATCCAACCAGAATCGCTTCGTCCAATGAAGTAACTTGGAGGAACTGACTCAGCGACAGCTCTAGGAATCCTTTTGTAGGGCAAAACAATCATTGGTGGAACCTTTTTCCCACTGGCAGAAAAATTAGCCAATACTTTCTTTTTCTTTTCCAGGAGCAATGCTGTAGAAATCTTTATAATTTTTAGGGCCTAACACTTTCCCTGTTTTTGGGCAACATTCGACTCCGGTTTCATCTGCATTATATATTCTATCCCCATCCAACAATATATCTTCACAATTATCTTCCTTAAGGAAATTTTTAAGGTCCTTGAACCATTCTCTTATGTCACTTTCTGTCAGGCAGGCTTTGCCTTTGTTTATGGCTTCTGTATTTCTTTGAGTGATAAAAGGGTGACGCTATAAAAATAATGAAACCCACTTTTCTCCTGGTCGATCATCTATAAACGGGTTTTTCCTTCCAGTTTCCTTCATAACATTGCAAACCGCGTCTTTGACATCATCTTTGTGCATGGGAAACCCTATTTTCGCCTTTCCAATTATCCAATGCTCGAGATTCTTTTCTTCTTGTACTGTAAGTACCGGTGGTGGTCCCATCCTTCTGCTTTCAATAGTTTTTCCATTCAGCTTATTAGAAAGAGTTCATTTTGGTATGTTATAATGCAAAGCAGCTTTATTTAAACTCATATCTTTCGATCTGACTGATTGCAATGCATTATGCATGTCTTCTTCCGAATACTTGAATCGTTCATACTTGTTCTTCTTAGGATCTTGTACATCTAATGTGTGTCCATCACTGGCGCCTTTGTCGTTATCCATCTGAAAACAACAAAAAACACTAATAATTGCTTGTATTTTAATATTAATATTCCCTGAAAAAGTGAAAAAGTAATTCACACAACAGAAAAAATGTTGTTCATTCACTGGTAGTTCGTTCACCATTGAATGAACACTGACCTTTACACCTGTTCATTTACTGGTTACAATTGACATTTCAACTATCCGGTGATTTTTGCATGATCAGCAGGTTTGATTTATAAGAAAAATCTATCTCAATCTAAAGAATTTCACTTCATGGATAAATCCCAGTGAATGAACACGTGTTCATTCACTAGCATCTAGGTATATTTGAAATCCAGTTAATGAACACCCCTCTAACCTCAAAATAAAGCCATGTGGCAAATATAACTGATAGAAATGTGCCTTGAACTTGTATTATTTGAGTATTACATATAAGATAAGCTAAATGAGCACCAAAGATTGAATATTTAATTATGAAATAAGTGAAACTTTCCGCTTACCTTACTATTTTAGTGCTGGAGTTAAGGATGTGTAGACACTAGCAATCAGTCAACTTTTCCACCTGTAGGTCATGTGACTCAAACAACCAAACAGATACAACATTGCTCCCAATATACATTAGGAAGTCAGTGATGCCAACCTAAAGGCTACAAATAAAGAAATTTCCTTATTTTTAAACAATATTCCCAAGCTGTTCATTTACTGGGGTCTGTTCACTCACTGGTCAGGTTACCTTATACATCAACAGAGAAGGTGTATGGAAATGCACCCATAATGCAGTGTGTGATAATGTCACCTTGGCTGATGTTATCATTCACAACAGTATAGAATATCAGCACAGATAATGAAAGGATCTTAAGCCTTCATACAATGTGTTTTGATATTTGCTGTTAAGATTGATATTCATTCAACGAGTATTATACATCAACAGAGATGGTGTATGGAATGCAGCCATAATGCAGTGTGTGTTAATGTCTCCTGTTTACTCTGATGTTATCATTCACAACAGTATAGAATATCAGCACAGATAATGAAAGGATCTTAAGCCTTCATACAATGTGTTTTGATGTTTGCTGTTAAGATTGATATTCATTCAACGAGTATTATACATCAACAGAGATGGTGTATGGAATGCAGCCATAATGCAGTGTGTGTTAATGTCTCCTGTTTACTCTGATGTTATCATTCACAACAGTATAGAATATCAGCACAGATAATGAAAGGATCTTAAGCCTTCATACAATGTGTTTTGATATTTGCTGTTAAGATTGATATTCATTCAACGAGTATTATATATCAACAGAGATGGTGTATGGAATGCAGCCATAATGCAGTGTGTGTTAATGTCTCCTGTTTACTCTGATGTTATCATTCACAATAGTATAGAATTTCAGCACAGATTATGTAAGAATCTTAAGCCTAATTACACTGTGTTTTGATGTCTGCTGTTACGATTGATATCATCATTCAACGAGTATTATTCCATCACTATCTTTTGTGTTCCGATTCCAAAAGTGCTTTACAGGCTGTCCAGGATATGTATTCTAGGAATCCCTTGGTTGAGGATATTCTGTGTTCTATACATAGACTTCAGCTACGGGACGTCGGAGTATCATTTTGCTGGGTACCTGGGCATTGCGGAATTTCAGGAAACACGCTCTACTTTGCAAAGGCAATGATGACCGAAATGGTTTTTCGCCTTTAAACCACATTAAAAAAAAAAAAAAATCAACGAGTATTATATATCAACAGAGATGGTGTATAAATATGCACCCATTATGCAGTGTGTGTTAATGTCACCTTTTAAAGCTGATGTTATCATTCAAACAGTATAGAATATCAGCACAGATAATGCAAGGATCTTAACCCTCCAACTGTTCAATGTTAAAGGTTTTATTTTCTTAAAAAATTAATAAAAAATATTAATTTTACACAAAACCTAACTTATAAGCATCATTTTTCTCAGAAAGATGCATAGAATCCATCTATGTAAAAAAATTTTTTTTTTTGTAACGGTTTTGGAGTAAGTATGTTACATGTCAAAAACGACGTTATCATTTTTCAAGAAAAAGCTGATTCATCCAAAATCAAAAGCTTACCACCTTTTTCTAAGATATACAAAAGTTTTGTGTACTATTTGTGAATATATTTAGGAAAAAAAAAAATTGTTATATTTTTAAAATTAAAAAAAATATTTTACGTAAAAACTGAACTCTTTATTTTTTCAAAAAAACATTAAAAATAGTAAAATATATTTTATACAGAACTTCTATAAGTCATTATATTCAGAAAGGTGCATAGATTTTAGGTGTGTAGTGAAAAAAAAAGTTAGATGTAAAACATTTGTAGTTTTTATGTAAAATAACCAAAAATCGGAAAGTAGCGTAAACAAGAATTTCACAGAAATGGTAATGTACACCATAATAAAAATTTTTTTAGAATTTTTTCAACTATAAAAACAGGTTTGTAATATATTTGTGAACATATTTAGAAGGGAAAAAAACACATTTGTTACATTTTCAAAAAAAAAATTATCATTTTTTTAAAAAAAGGTAACTTTATTCTTTTCTTTTCAATAATTTACCAAAAATAGTAATATGTATGGATAACACAAATTCTATATATAATTATATTTAGAAAGGTGCATATAATTTAGCTGTCTAGTGGAAAAAAAGTTAGATGTAAAACATTTGGAGTTTATATGTGAAATACCAAAAAATCCGAGAGTAACGCAGGCAAGAATTTCACAGAAATGGTAATGTAAATCCTACAAAATTTTTTTTTAAATATTTTCAACAGTTACTACATATTTGTGGATAAAAGTTACTAAAAAGAAAAATCAATTTTGAAAATTTTCATTAGACATGGGTCATTTATGATAAAAATCTACCTTCACAATAGCCTAGACGTTGAGGTTAGGGCTGTGAAAAAAAAACCAAAAATATAAAATATCACTAATAAATACACTCTACAAACATTGACACATTTATTATAAGTTGTATATACATTTATATATTATGTATATACATATTATAATAAATAAATGGTTTCTTGAAACTAAAAGTTCCAATAGCAAATCTAGAACTAGGTCTGACTAGTACAAGATTTGGCTAGACTAGGCCGAAAATATGAATTATCACTCATAACTACACTCTACAAACATTGACACATTTATTTTAAGTTGTATAAACAAATTATAATAAAAAAATCACTTAGTAAAACTTATATTCACTATAAAAACACAAAGCTATTGCACATTGAAATTTCCACATCGGCAAAAATCTTGCGAGATCGAAGTAACAAATTTGAGGTTATTCTACGTTTTATAAAGTACTACAGCCTTTGTATTTTTCCTTGTACAGATGTGTTTCAAATACAAGGTTAAACATTAAAACCTCCTCTTTACAGTTATATCAAAACGACAAGATTGTATAAAAATAAAGATCGGATTCTTCAAGACTGTCTAGACACTGAATATCGCAAACCGGTCTGAAAGTTCAGAGGATCATTTCCTAGAACGGATATAACTCGTAAACTATATAAATTAGGATGATTTCGTCTTCATAGTTCGAAAGAGGAAGAAAAATACTATATAATATTGTCAACTTGTAACATTTGGACAAGTTTTACCATTTCGAAAAAATATATGAACATATAGGTGATATTTTCTATATAAAACTCGCCGCGAGAAACTGTCGCAATCTAGCGCTAACAAGGTAAACTTCAGTCTAGTCTTATTTCTCTACTACACGCTATATAAAATTTTCTAAACTTGGTTATGAAAGATTAAAAAATGACATTTTCAATGGTATAGAATACATTTCGATAATATAATATCTACTAGGATAAAAGTTGAATTGCAAAAAATGTAATTTTTAGCGTGTAAAAAGGAGTTAAAATTCTTGATTTTGTTTAATTTTTATATAATAAAACTATTTCACCTAGAAACAAATGAAAACCACAGATTGGATGAGAAAGAAACGATCTATGGAACAGTGTTATGTTTGATCAATTTGACAGAAATGTCAAATTAAGAATATTAGACAAACATGACGTTAGTTTTGTTTACAAATTGTTACCGCAAATATTTGACGTTACACATCAAAAATACGTGAAATTCAGCAATTTTTGGAATATTATTTATAACTTTTGTGGTATTTTTTTTGCATGATTATGTATCTACGGATAATTAGCTTTGCAACACTATTTTTTTATTGCAATAGGACGATTCTAAGTGGGCGAAATGTTGAATTGCAAAATATGTGTTTTATAGCCAACTTGTCCAGAGAATGGGTACGGTTTTGGGCCTTTAACAGTTGGAGGGTTAAGCCTTCATACAATGTGTTCTGATATTTGCTGTTAAGATTGATATTCATTTAACGAGTATTATATATCAACATAGATGGTGTATGGATATGCAGCCATAAAGCAGTGTGTGGTAATGTTTCCTGTTAAGTCTAATGTAATCATTCAAACAGTATAGTATATCAACACAGATAATGTAAGGATCTTAAGCTTTCATACAATGTGTTTTGATGTCTGCTGTTAAGATTGATATTATCATTCAACGAGTATTATATATCAACAGAGATGGTGTATGGATATGCAGCCATAATGCAGTGTGTGTTAATGTCACCTGTTAAGGCGGATGTTATCATTCAAACAGTATAGAATTTCAGCACAGATAATGTAAGGATCTTAAGCTTAATTACACTGTGTTTTGATGTCTGCTGTTAAGATTGATATCATTACTCAACGAGTATTATATATCAACATAGATGGTGTATGGATATGCAGCCATAAAGCAGTGTGTGGTAATGTTTCCTGTTAAGTCTGATGTAATCATTCAAACAGTATAGTATATCAACACAGATAATGTAAGGATCTTAAGCCTTCATACAATGTGTTTTGATGTCTGCTGTTACGATTGATATTATCATTCAACGAGTATTATATATCAACAGAGATGGTGTATGGATATGCAGCCATAATGCAGTGTGTGTTAATGTCACCTGTTAAGGCGGATGTTATCATTCAAACAGTATAGAATTTCAGCACAGATAATGTAAGGATCTTAAGCTTAATTACACTGTGTTTTGATGTCTGCTGTTAAGATTGATATCATTACTCAACGAGTATTATATATCAACAGAGATGGTGTATGGATATGCAGCCATAATGCAGTGTGTTAATGTTTCCGGTTAAGTCTGACGTTATCATTCACAACAGTATAGAATATCAGCACAGATAATGTAAGGATCTTAAGTCTTCATACAATGTGTTTTGATATCTGCTGTTAAGATTGATATTATCATTCAACGAGTATTATATATCAACAGAGATGGTGTATGGATATGCAGCCATTAAGCAGTATGTGTTAATGTCTCCTGTTTAGTCTGATGTTATCATTCACAACAGTATAGAATTTCAGCACAGATAATGTAAGGATCTTAAGCTTAATTACACTGTGTTTTGATGTCTGCTGTTAAGATTGATATCATCATTCAACGAGTATTATATATCAACAGAGATGGTGTATGGATATGCAGCCATTAAGCAGTATGTGTTAATGTCTCCTGTTTAGTCTGATGTTATCATTCACAACAGTATAGAATTTCAGCACAGATAATGTAAGGATCTTAAGCTTAATTACACTGTGTTTTGATGTCTGCTGTTAAGATTGATATCATTACTCAACGAGTATTATATATCAACAGAGATGGTGTATGGAAATGCAGCCATAATGCAGTGTGTGTTAATGTCTCCTGTTTAGTCTGATGTTATCATTCACAACAGTATAGAATTTCAGCACAGATAATGTAAGGATCTTAAGCTTAATTACACTGTGTTTTGATGTCTGCTGTTAAGATTGATATCATTACTCAACGAGTATTATATATCAACAGAGATGGTGTATGGAAATGCAGCCATAATGCAGTGTGTGTTAATGTCTCCTGTTTAGTCTGATGTTATCATTCACAACAGTATAGAATTTCAGCACAGATAATGTAAGGATCTTAAGCTTAATTACACTGTGTTTTGATGTCTGCTGTTAAGATTGATATCATTACTCAACGAGTATTATATATCAACAGAGATGGTGTATGGAAATGCAGCCATAATGCAGTGTGTGTTAATGTCTCCTGTTTAGTCTGATGTTATCATTCACAACAGTATAGAATTTCAGCACAGATAATGTAAGGATCTTAAGCTTAATTACACTGTGTTTTGATGTCTGCTGTTAAGATTGATATCATTACTCAACGAGTATTATATATCAACAGAGATGGTGTATGGATATGCAGCCATTAAGCAGTATGTGTTAATGTCTCCTGTTTAGTCTGATGTTATCATTCACAACAGTATAGAATTTCAGCACAGATAATGTAAGGATCTTAAGCTTAATTACACTGTGTTTTGATGTCTGCTGTTAAGATTGATATCATCATTCATCGAGTATTATATATCAACAGAGACGGTGTATGGAAATGCAGCCATAATGCAGTGTGTGTTAACCACTTGACGGTCCATTAATTTATAGAAAAAATACCAGTTCAGGTAATTTTTTTTATTAGTGAAATTGACAGTTTGGTTTAGACTTACTTCATTGCCGATAAAATTTTCTTTGTTTGTAGTCATTTTCTATTTTTTTTATAATTTTCAAATACCAGTAAAAAGAATAACTCGAGTTAACTCGTGTGCTAAAAAAATACACAAAATAAGTTTGCAACATATTCATTTTAATTGTTCTTTATGTACAATTAAATTTTTTTGACATTTCATCTGTTTTTCATTATAATATGAATTTTAAAGTTTTTTATGTAAATTGTTATAAGTTGCCAACTTCAGATGTCAGCGACGCGACGGTGTGATACACTCTAAAGCATGGCGCCATACACAAGGCGACGTCGTACTCTGCGCAGTAATACCGTGACTCTCGCCGAATCTTCTTTCCGTTGGCGTCCTTCACTCTGCTGCAAAGTCCACACTGACGTGTAGAGTTTGCTTTTTTCTCCGTGGGTGGTAGGTATTCAGGGAAATGCCGTTCAGTTAGTCTTAGTGGGCTTAGGGTCTGACTGGGTCTTCCAGATTTTGGCTTCATTGTATCGGAGTGATACTTTTCTATAGTCTTCTGTATTACTTCAAGCCTGTACAGTAGAAGACTCAAAGAGCCGTTACACTTTTTGTAAATAACATAAGAGTTCCACAGAGAAATGTCCAGAACAGTGGTTCCCAACCTTTTATGGGGCATCGCCCCTTTCTGGAAGATGACTCACACCTGTCGCCCCCTTTTCTTAGTACTACTGTTTACCTAATGTAATTTTAAGTAACAGGTCGTTAAACAAATAATAGAGTATTTTATTCTTTTAAAAGATTTATTAATATTTACAACAAATAATTAACCAAATCAGATGTGTCCAGAATTCTTCATCTCACTATACTTCATCTCATGAGTTGGAGTTCAATTATAAACATTGGGTATCTAGTAAGCCTGTTGAAGATAACAAGTTTCAGAGAGTTATTTTATATTACATAAAAAAAGTATTTAAGCATTTGGGTTTGTGTATGTGTAGAAAAAAATAGAAAAAAAACTGTTATTTCAAAATTTGCTTTAATGATTTTGATGAAATTTTAGTATGTTATTGTGCTTTTGATCCTCAAGAAAATTACACACCCATCATCTCTGTAAAAAATTACAGTTCAAAGTAATTCGTTATTTTTTAAAAATATATAAGTTGCGTCATTAAGTGCCTTGAACCAATTTAAAAATATTTATAGTTTTAAATTAATTAATTTACCTTTTCAATGGCTCCCTTGCGCTTGGTGGACTGCAGTCAAAGCCTGAATATCCGGCTGTATGTTCGTCAAGTGAAGGCGCAAGTCTCCTTTGGTGCAAACATCCAATTTATTCCTTTGTTTGGTAAGGAGCTGGACAACAGAACTGAATCCTTTTTCAACTAAATAGGTTGATGGTAATGAGATGAGGAGGGATTCAGCCTTTCCCCACAGTTGTGGATAAGTGTCCATAAGTTTTACCCAGGCTAACTCGTAACCAAACTGCTTGAAAACTATCTTTGCCTCACAGTCATATTTAAGGTCCAAAAACTCTGTCTGCAAAAGATTTTCAAGAGTGTCCACTGCTTCAAACGAAAATGGATCTAAAATCCAATCCGGAATTTGAAGATTGGTCATGTCTTCAAATCTTGATTTCATGTCACATTGTAACTTATCAAGGTGGTCCGTGAAAGTAAAGATTTGTTCATCTTGAAGGTGAAGAGATTCTGAGCATTTTTTTAGGGAAGGAAACTGACTCGTTCGTTACGACCAATATTAACTTTGTAAATTTCAAACTTGGCAATGAATGAACTTATAATGCCTTTGGCTTTAATGAGATTCATCTTATTTCCTTGAAGCTTAAGATTAACTTCATTGAGTTTTTCGAAAATGTCAGTAAGGTATGCAATTTCAAATTTGCGATGTCTCAAAGTTTGACTTAATCCAGGATCACATGAGTCGAGAAACTCCGTTACTGTTTCAAACAATTCAAAGAAACGGCGCAAACAGTTTCCTTTGGAAAGCCACCTCACGGCCGTATGAAGAAGCAATCGCTCAAACGATTCGTCATTTTCATGGCAAAGTTGTCGGAACAGACGGTCATTTAGGGAATTAGCCTTTATCTTATTTACCCCATTAATGACAAGTTGTAGGGTTTCATGCAGAATACCACTTAATTTTTTTGCCGCTAAGTGTTGGCGATGGATGACACAGTGTATGGTGATGACGTCTGGAACTTCTTTCTTGAGGTGGGCTAGAAACCCAGCATGGCGACCTGTCGTGGCAGGAGCACCGTCTGTAGCGCAGGCGCTCACGTTTGATAGGGGAATCTCTTTTTCCTCAAAATACTCTTTTACCACATTAAAAATCGATGACCCCTTCGCATCAGTGATCAATCTTCTTGCAAATAACATTTCCTCAGTAATTTCCTTCTGGTCATTGACAAATCTCACATAGGCTAATAAAATGGCTTTGTTATCAATTACAGTTGCTTCATCTATCTGTAAAGCAAATTTACCTTTTTTTAGCATATTGGTAAGTTTGGATTCAACGTCTGTAGCCATTTCATCAATTCGCCTGGAAACAGTATTGTTGCTTAAAGGCACTGATTGACTTATCTTATTACTAGAGCCCTCACCTAACATAAATTCAACAATTTTTTCGCAGCAGGTAAAACCAGAGTTTCGCCAATCGTGTGAGGTTTACCACATTGAGCGATCAATAAGGATACCTCGTAAGAAGCAAGAAGACCTTTGTCAAGATCGGTTACTCGCTTTTTAAATAGTTCACTCACATTAGGACGTTTTTCTGCTTTAGCTTTGAGCTCTTGAAAATAACTGAGTTCTTTATTCATTTTATCACTGTGTACTCTTGATAAATGTTCTTTCATTCGTGAAGGCTTCATGGCTTCATTGCTGGTAAATGTTTTATCGCACAAAAAACATTTTGGAAACTGCTCATTTTTCGGCGACACAATAAAACCGTATTTTAAATACTCAGCTGAGTACTGACGACACTTTTTCTTAGATTCCACCGTGCGCGGATTTCTGCACTTAAAAACTACGTACAATCACAAAAACACAAAAAAAACAGATACACACAATAACTAATTGTGCACAGGCTCTTTAGCTTCACTGGACTGAAGGGTTGTAGGGGTGGTGCGTGGTGCCGGTGGAGAGGGAAGCGCAGTGACCTTGCCAGCTAAAATTAGCCAATGACTCAACTACCTCGCGCTCGCGCTATTCCTCCCTTGTCTGCGCGTGATCAACAATCCCTGTAGAGTTACGCAACTCTCTCACACGCGCATATTTTATGCAGATTATAGTTTTTTCCTCATAACTAAATCAAAAACGAATTTATTTGTTTGTAAAACGCTACCGTGTATCCGCGATAGTAAAGATTCTACCCTTCAGTAAAGTTTTATCTTTTCTGCCTTTTAATACTCATCGCCCCCCTGTCGCCCCCCACAAATTTATCGCCCCCTTTAGAACCCAAATCGCCCACTTGGGGGCGATCGCCCCCAGGTTGGGAACCACTGGTCTAGAAGGTTGAAGAATACTTCTTTATACCACTTTTTACCTCGTTTCCTTGGTGTGAGTAGCTGGAAATGTGTTGATCTACTCGATTAACACCACCCATTGTGTCGTTGTATGAAATTACACATTCTGGTCTTTTGGTTGCAACACCCCTTTTTTCTACATCAACCATTTTTGTGGTGTGGATTGTTGAAATGAGAGAAACAATCTTTTTGTCCTTCCAGGCTATTACTGTAACTTTTCTTAGTTGACAGCCTACTATATCTCCTTTCTTTAGTTTCAGTTTTTTTATTTCTTTTTTTTTTTTCATTTTCAAAGGTATTCCTTTTTGGCCTAATTTTACTGTACCATAAGTGTCAGTCCTGTGGGAAACAAGTATATCAGCAAGCTGAGGAGACGAATAAAAATTGCCCGTTGTCAAGCAGTGCCCTTTTTCTAATAACTCCTTACACATCGGCAATACTACTTGTGAGGACTTAGGCAACTTTCGGAAGTCATCGATGCCTAGTTCGGCACCTATATTTTCTGAGCGTTCGCCCTTGCCATTGTAAATGGCTAAATCCCAGATATAACCACTTTTAGACTCACAGACTAAATAACTTTTTATGCCAAAGCGAGCTTGTTTGAGGGGTATGAACTGTTTCCGTGACAAGCGGCCCTTAAACAAAAGCAAGCTCTCATCTACAGTTATGTCCCTATCTGGAGTAACAGTACTTTTGAATTTTTCTCTTAGTTTTACAAGTATTGGCCAAATTTGATTCAACTTAGGATTTGGGTGTGTTCTGGGGTTGTACTCATTATTATTTGAAAAATGTAAAAACTGTTTTATTTGCTTGTATCTGCGATATGGCATCGCTTGAAGGAAAAATGGAGTCATGAGTAAGGGGTTATTAGACCAGAATAGCTCCAATTCCGGTTTGTTTACAATGCCTTGCAACATAACTAAGGCCAAAAATACTCTTAGTTCATTTGGAAGTAATTCAGCAAATGGTTTTGCTCTTCTGTGATTACGTAAATAATCATTAGCGTAGTGATTAGTTTCTTGACAAATAAGACTGATTATATCATCAGAAACAAAGTTCTCAAAAAATTGCAAAACACTCCCATTTATATCAAGGTCCCTTAACTTTACACCTACCGTAGAAGTAAATGCGAAACGTGGGGGAGCTTGAGATAGGCTGTTTTCGTCTATTTCCCGCCATTGCCGGGCTTGCGCTAAATCAACTGAGTTGTCTGAATCACTCTCAGTCTCACTATCACTCTCGCTTTCAACCTCACTTTCACTCTCTTCTAAATTCACTCTTTCGTAGTCATCTTCTTCACTACTCATTTTCAAACAAACAATACACTTACTAATATAAATAATAAAATAAACAGCAGATACGGGCACGAAACTCGACTGATAAACACAGCGTCAGTAGCTCACTAAGCTGTACACAGAGCGACACTAACGCTACCTATGAAAAACAATCGAAAGTAGTGGGCGACACCCGCAAACTAAAAAATAAATACGTGGATCGAGCCAATTCGGGTTAATCTTAAATGATACGGAATTTTTTTTGTATCCCGAGCTTACTCGTGTTAGTCCGGTTTAGAACGTAGCACTTGCCCGAGCTAACTCGGGTTAGTCCGTCAAGTGGTTAATGTCACCTTTTAAGGCTGATGTTATCATTCAAACAGTATAGAATATCAGCACAGATAATGTAAGGATCTTATGCCTTATTACAACGTTTTTTGTTGTCTACTGTTAAGATTGATATCATCATTCAACGAGTATTATATATCAACTGATATGGTGTATGGATATGCAGCCATAAAGCAGTATGTGTTATTGTCTCCTGTTATGTCTGATGTTATCATTCACAACAGTATAGAATATCAACACAGATAATGTAAGGATCTCATGTCTTATTAGGCCTTCAACGTGTTTTGATGTCTGCTGTTAAGATTGATATCATCATTCAACGAGTATTATATATCAACAGAGATGGTGTATGGATATGCAGCCATAAAGCAGTATGTGTTAATGTTTCCTGTTAAGTCTGATGTTATCTTTCAAACATTATAGAATATCAGCACAGATAATGTAAGGATCTCATGTCTTATTAGGCCTTCAACGTGTTTTGATGTCTGCTGTTAAGATTGATATCATCATTCAACGAGTATTATATATCAACAGAGATGGTGTATGGATATGCAGCCATAAAGCAGTATGTGTTAATGTTTCCTGTTAAGTCTGATGTTATCTTTCAAACATTATAGTATGTCAGCACAGATAATGTAAGGATCTTAAGCCTTCTTACAATGTGTTTTGATGTCTGCTGTTAAGATTGATATCATCATTCAACGAGTATTATATATCAACAGAGATGGTGTATGGATATGCAGCCATAAAGCAGTATGTGTTAATGTTTCCTGTTAAGTCTGATGTTATCTTTCAAACAGTATAGTATATCAGCACAGATAATGTAAGGATCTTAAGCCTTCTTACAATGTGTTTTGATGTCTGCTGTTAAGATTGATATCATCATTCAACGAGTATTATATATATCAACAGAGATGGTTGTGGTGATCTGCCCACCACAATTCCCCCTGCACTTAAAGTAGCAGTTACTTGTCCGCATCCGGTGCCTTATCAGTTGCCCGGTGCCACAAATGCAGGGGCGGCGGATGATGCCTTGCATGTTCCCCCACCCTGCGAGCCCAGAAGTCGGGTCACGCACAAAAGATAATCAGTTGTGCACCACATTTGTAAGGAGCTGGACCTGTTGGAAGGCTGCAACTATCACAATTATCGCGAATTCATCATTGTACATATCTTCTTGTTCCTAGTTTTAACCCCCCAAAATAATGGCTTAATAGTCAAATTGGGTAGGGTCAGTCGACCCCGGGTTAAATGGTGTGCAAACATTCGGCTTTCCGCGATCGCCGGTGTAGTGTAGAATGGCGGCCATTTTAGGCTAGTGTCTACATCGGGACCACTATTTTTGTTAGAGTCAATCCCCAGTGAATAATAATTGTTAAGTAAGTTAATTATATTATATCTCATTTTAGTAATCATTATTTAGAGTATTAGTAATTGTCCCTCATCACGTGCTGGCTGACTGAGTGGTATTTAGTTTTAGTCGATAGGTCTGGGCTGTGACCGTTGTGCCAATTAAATTTTAAAAGATCCACGATCCTTTATTCTCAACCTAAATTAGAAAGGTTGAGAATAGGATCTTTGTTTCTTGGCTCTTCGGTTCTTCATATTTATTTGGTTTCCCTTCAGTTTCTGTATTCGGCAAACTTTCTTGGATGTCATCACTGGTTGGTTACTGAACTGGGGGTCCGGCACTTGTGCCAACTGAAATATTACCCGGGATTTTATGGAATACTGGGTTATCATCTTCTATTAACTCCAAGAATGTTTTTTCCCACGGTTGTAGTTTTATTTTCCTGTTTCCCGTCACTTTTACGTCAGTCTTCTTCTTGACGGTAGACTTCACATTGTTCAATGCTTTTATTAGTTGGCCTACAGTAACTTGTCTCCCCAATGCACCACAGTAGTCTCAATGTAAGCTTTCCCAAGCTTCTTTCTTAGCATTCATCACAGCAGGGGTTTTTGATTTGCTAAGTAAGACAATGTGATCCGAAAGGAGACGTACAAACAGAGTGCGATAAATTTTTTCTATTTTATTAAAATCATTGTCAGATTCTTCTGATGATGAATACATCTTCTAGCACGTGGTTGAACAGAGTGAGAGAGGGATATGCCGCCGATGTGGAGTAGACTGAAAGGTAGTGGAGGGGAGAACGTGTCGTAACAGGAACGTTAAAACCTAGCATTTACTTGGTCTAGCATGTACTACCCCGCGAGTAAGTGCTTGGGTTTTTCCGGATTCTACCAGACTTGCCCTAGTATTTTATATAAATCTTCATTCACACTGATTTGACCAAATACTTACTAGACCTATCATATGCTAGTTAGAAAGTGCTAGTTTTTATTCACATGACTTATTGTTTCATAAACAACAAAGAACAATTGGTTTTCGTCAGTTTCGAGGGCCAGTAATCTAGATTCACTCTCATCCAACAAGCACCAAACAAGATAATGAAATAATAGTCGAGACGCTACATGAATATTTAAGAGATGCTTCCTAAGAAGTGTTTTTGATCTCGCATTGAATTTTACTAGAGAAAATTCCTCAGACAGTACCCTTACAAGATCTTGAGGAAAAATGTGAGATGTTAGTTGGTCGGGTTGCTTAAGGTAATTGTGCCATGCCACAGGAATCATAGTGTCTATTCCTGGATGTCTTAGGAGCTCGGTATACGGATCAGCAACAAGCTGGCAGGATTGTTGATACGGGAGCATCATTAAGTTAGCTTTTAATCCCCCGAAGGATTCTCGAGTTGGTACTTGTCCCCGGATCCATATGGTGCCTTCCTGGTCTATGTCGGCAGACCCTATGAGAGGGGTGGACCTTCTATTAGAGGCAATGAGATACACTTCAGTATTTCCGTGGTTCGAGAAATGAGATCTGAGACAATTGACCTGTTTGAATATGGTAGTGAGCAAATGGCATTGAGCAATGACCAGGTCAATTCTCTCGATGCATAACTTTTGATAATTACGGTCTTGGTCCTGCAGCTTTTTGCGATCTCGACCAGGTGCTGAACAATTTTCAGGCCCTTGTGGGGATTATGAAGAGTGTCACCCTCTACATCACAAACTATCATCACTATATTCTTGTGAAAACGGGTGATATGTTTTCTGAATTCCTCTGTTGTAATGTCGGATGGTCCTTCAATCACATCATTTAATCCTAAAATCTGATCGTGTTTGATCCTATTGCTTGTGAAGGCGGCAGGAATGAAGGCATCATTCCCCATGGAGCTCTGATTTTCCACATGATAGAAGCTGTTATAAATTACTTGACAAGATGAGAAAACCTGACAGCATAATGCTGAGAATCCTCCTGTCCCATCCCCACAACAGAGTATTGTCTCATTCTTGAAATGGATTCTCATATGAGACATCATGAATTTGAAACATGAGAGCAATTTGTAAGGGGCAGTAGTAATGATTACTGCTTCCTTGTACAAGTGGTTGAGCGAAGATGATTGTAAGACGTTGTCTGTTCGTAATAATCTTAAGGTCCCATTTTCAGTGAGTGGATTGTAGAATATATGGTCATAGGAGAAAGGTAGGTTTAAAATGTGACTGGCGCGAATGGAATGATGGTTTTCCTGGCGAAGTTGAAATGCTTGAGGGTGAATCCTGTCTCCAAGCCTTTTGCCCAATGTTTTAGGAGCGGCATCTATAATGGTCACCTTTCTTCTCTCGTTGAACTTTATCTTTCGTGAGTAAGTATTGATCTTCAGTGTCAAAATCTTCCATTCGGATGTAGGAGATTGTATTTCCTCTTTCTGTGCTCTCTAGTTGTCGTGTGTAAATCCTCAAGGCAGAAAGGATGTCACTTACGTTAGAGGGAATGACATCCTCGTTGAATAAAATGTAAAGACATGATAACACCTCAGGATGGAAAAGGGTATTCGCAGACTTAATGACCCCTTCTGTAAGCAATATGGAACATCTATTCTTTAACCTCGATATGGTAGAACAAGACCTCCATATGTTGGTTAAAAGTTCTTTGAGGCAGGCTGCCTTTACCATAGGGGATGGAGGACAATTTTTGGGAGCTGCAACATGCGGGTATGTCTGTGAAAGAAACTGATAAATCTGCTGAGAAAGGAAGAGAGAGTTTAATGGGAGAAACCATGCAACAGGGATGTTGTTTAACTTAGTAATCTCGGATTGGATCACGTGTCATATTCAGCTTTTTTGTCCGTCCGTTCCAGTATGCAATTCTCTTGAAGAATGAATCTAATAACATTAGGTCTGCAAGCATTTGGAGCATCAATCCAACTTTGACTTTCAAAGCAACAGCTATTGGGATAATCATTTGCGATTCAACCAATGTCCATTCACGTTCCTTGTTGATGTTATATGAGTGATTGGAGAGGATCCACTCACACACAGAAACAAGGAAGAGATGATTGAGATCTTTATTTGTGATATCCAGAGAGACAGAGTCATACGTAGCGACAACGTTCTGGGGGAGTTTTAGTCTTTCTGCCGAAATCCAAGCATAAGGAGAGGGATTTGGCACTGAGTAGAGATCTAAAAAGCCTGGAACGTCTCACTATAGGGAATATCAATCATACTTTCTTCCACCTCAAAGATACATTGAGTGCAGTTGACATGCCAGTGAGATGTTTTTAGGATTTCTCTGTTTAATAAGCAATTGAACAAAAAATTGTCGCCAAAAAATTGGTGGCAGCTATGTAGGAGAATATTGACTGATGACTGATGTTAACATTGTCCTGTAAAACGATATGAGAAGCTTTCTCAGGTTTAAACTGATTCGTATTCACAGTGAAATGTGTACTCGGTGTGAACATCATGGATGGAGACACACTATGTTCAGTGATGGTATCGGACCATCTATGCTCTAGAGTTCCTGAGACATTTCCGGGTTGGGGAATCAGGACTCTCCAGTCCAAATCTGTCATGTGCGAAAATATTGATGTGATCAGGCGAGCTAAGTTGGAATCTGGGTTGATTCCCCATACAATTAATCTCAAGTTCTTTAGAGCGGTTTTTAACATGGGAGGTGCGACAGTAACCAATTTCCCTCCTTCATACTTTACTTTCTCCTCTGTCTACCTTCTGTAAGTCTCATTAGTTCCATAGGAACCGCCACTGTTACGCCTTTCAGATTCTTTTCCCAAGATTCTGTTTGAAGCTCATGAGCATATCGGGTTGAGCATTTTTCAAGGACAGAATGATCGGGAGATGACTGATTGAAGATTAGGAGGACAGAGTGGAATTGATTTTTCTCAAAGATATAATTGAGTTCAGTTAAGTGTTTGGGTTTTCTTGTCATAACCCCTCCTTCAAAGTCTGTCTCGGATACTGTCCAGTTGTTAAACTCAAAATCTTGGTTCTCAGACATCATTGTATCTAGTGTTCTTGTGCTTTGCAATTTTCTTGTCATCGCTTGCGCCACTCCTGTTGGTGTAGATTCATAAATAGAGGCCATAATTCTCGGATGGACGGGCTCCGTAGAAAATAACGCAGCAGCCAATGTGTCTTGTTCTTCCTGACTCTGTTCAAAGAAATATTTGAAGGCCTCATTGACAATCCACGGAATTTTAGGTGTATATTTTAGGACTAATCTTTTAATTTGGTCTGCTGGTCTGGACCCTCTCAGTAAGTTCAAACTAGTCGGGCTTTGACATAATAATTCAGGATTCATCTGTGCACTGATTCTCGGATTCAGAGCACTGACAAGGGTTTCAAGAATATAGGACAGGTTATTGGGTATGATTTGATGAAGATTTTTGCATTCGCAGATTGATGCGGAAACAGGGTCCGGAAATCCTTGCATTATTAGATCTGAAACTTGGTAGACTGGATACCCACCTAATGCACTTGGAATGAAACACAGAGCGAGGGCTAATTTCCAAACGTTTTTGAGCAAGTTGCCACAGAAAGTATGTGTATTTTCTTTGACTGTGATCCGAGTTCCTGTTCCTGAAGGCATTTTTATTAGCAGATTCTTGGTGAATTTGGCTAAAGATGGTCCATAAAAGGGTTCTTCCAAATATACTTTGATGGCGGTGAATGTCTCCCAACTCGAGACAAGGAGAGGAATTATGGGGTTGTAAGAGGAATTTACAGCTGAGATGGAATTTGCAGTTATGGAGTTCAAGGCTGAATCTAAGTTTGCCATTCCTTCATTATTTAGATGACTGCACCTACTTAGTTTCTTTAACGACATAGGGAGAGGTATCCCTTTTAAGACTGGATATTTTCTGTATGTGAAGAAATGGGAGGATGACCATGTTTCTTCTAATTTAAGTTGAGGGCCGATTGTTTAATAGAAACTCGTTAAGATGATTTAGAAAGCCCTGGTGTTGCTGGGTGATGGTGATGCCGTCCTTTTCATAGTAATGGGTTATTAAAACTTGATTATCTCCATATCCCATTAATTGGCAGGAAATCTGCCTCCACTCACAGATATATTTGAGAATTACTATGGTAAAAATGGTCCATCCCTTCTGATGTAACCCTTCAATGCCTCCCTGGTGTCCGCTCCATATGGCAATGCCCTCGATCATTCTGTTCCCATTCCAATTCGGGGTAATTGTTCCATCTGCAAGATAAAACTGACATTCTGTAAATAGATCATGTGATCTAGTAAAGACATTTACGAGCCCATATAATCGGTCAAAATCTCGGAAGATTTCTATTGTTTTCTCACTCCTCATGTTCGAGTTCCATTTCTCAAAGTCTGTGTTTGTGACAATATGAGTAGCCTTTGATTTAGATCCCTTTAGGTTTTTAGTGACAGAATGGCTTATTGGCTTAATGTAGAGAAAGTAATGGAAATTTCCTGCGATAAGGAGGAATTCGGTATAAACAGTAGTCCTCTTCCTCTTCTTCCCACCAATTCCCCATTGTCGTCAACTCCTCGAACATTTCTGCTTCTTCCTCCCACCGTTCACACCGCTCAGCTAACTCTTCAAACATATCTTCCTGCGTAATCTTGAACAATTTCCATCTGCCAGATAAAACTGACATTCCGTAAATAGATTATATGATCTAGTAAAGACATTTACGAGCCCATATAATCGGTCAAAATCTCGGAAGATTTCTATTGTCTTTTCACTCCTCATGTTCGAGTTCCATTTCTCAAAGTCTGTGTTTGTGACAGTATGAGTAGCCTTTGATATAGATCCCTTTAGGTTTTTAGTGACAGAATGGCTTATTGGCTTAATGTAGAGAAAGTAATGGAAATTTCCTGCGATAAGGAGGAATTCGGTATAAACAGTAGTCCTCTTAATCTTCATCCCACCAATTCCCCATTGTCGCCAACTTCTCGAACATTTCTGCTTCTTCCTCCCACCGTTCACACCGCTCAGCTAACTCTTCAAACATATCTTCCTGCGTAATCTTGAACAATTTCCATCTGCAAGATAAAACTGACATTCCGTAAATAGATCATGTGATCTAGTAAAGACATTTACGAGCCCATATAATCGGTCAAAATCTCGGAAGATTTCTATTGTCTTCTCACTCCTCTTGTTCGAGTTCCATTTCTCAAAGTCTGTGTTTGTGACAATATGAGTAGCCTTTGATTTAGATCCCTTTAGGTTTTTAGTGACAGAATGGCTTATTGGCTTAATGTAGAGAAAGTAATGGAAATTTCCTGCGATAAAGAGGAATTCGGTATAAACAGTAGTCCTCTTCCTCTTCTTCCCACCAATTCCCCATTGTCGCCAACTCCTCGAACATTTCTGCTTCTTCCTCCCACCGTTCACACCTCTCAGCTAACTCTTCAAACATATCTTCCTGCGTAATCTTGAACAATTTCCATCTGCAAGATAAAACTGACATTCTGTAAATAGATCATGTGATCTAGTAAAGACATTTACGAGCCCATATAATAGGTCAAAATCTCGGAAGATTTCTATTGTCTTCTCACTCCTCATGTTCGAGTTCCATTTCTCAAAGTCTGTGTTTGTGACAATATGAGTAGCCTTTGATTTTGATCCCTTTAGGTTTTTAGTGACAGAATGGCTTATTGGCTTAATGTAGAGAAAGTAATGGAAATTTCCTGCGATAAGGAGGAATTCGGTATAAACAGTAGTCCTCTTCCTCTTCTTCCCACCAATTCCCCATTGTCGCCAACTCCTCGAACATTTCTGCTTCTTCCTCCCACCGTTCACACCGCTCAGCTAACTCTTCAAACATATCTTCCTGCGTAATCTTGAACAATTTCCATCTGCAAGATAAAACTGACATTATGTAAATAGATCATGTGATCTAGTAAAGACATTTACGAGCCCATGTAATCGGTCAAAATCTCGGAAGATTTCTATTGTCTTCTCACTCCTCATGTTCGAGTTCAATTTCTCAAAGTCTTTGTTTGTGACAATATGAGTAGCCTTTGATTTTGATCCCTTTAGGTTTTTAGTGACAGAATGGCTTATTGGCTTAATGTAGAGAAAGTAATGGAAATTTCCTGCGATAAGGAGGAATTCGGTATAAACAGTAGTCCTCTTCCTCTTCTTCCCACCAATTCCCCATTGTCGCCAACTCCTCGAACATTTCTGCTTCTTCCTCCCACCGTTCACACCGCTCAGCTAACTCTTCAAACATATCTTCCTGCGTAATCTTGAACAATTTCCATCTGCAAGATAAAACTGACATTATGTAAATAGATCATGTGATCTAGTAAAGACATTTACGAGCCCATGTAATCGGTCAAAATCTCGGAAGATTTCTATTGTCTTCTCACTCTTCATGTTCGAGTTCAATTTCTCAAAGTCTTTGTTTGTGACAATATGAGTAGCCTTTGATTTAGATCCCTTTAGGTTTTTAGTGACAGAATGGCTTATTGGCTTAATGTAGAGAAAGTAATGGAAATTTCCTGCGGTAAGGAGGAATTCGGTATAAACAGTAGTCCTCTTCCTCTTCTTCCCACCAATTCCCCATTGTCGCCAACTCCTCGAACATTTCTGCTTCTTCCTCCCACCGTTCACACCGCTCAGTTAACTCTTCAAACATATTTCCTGCGTAAACTTGAACAATTTCCATCTGCAAGATAAAACTGACATTATGTAAATAGATCATATGATCTAGTAAAGGCATTTACGAGCCCATATAATCGGTCAAAATCTCGGAAGATTTCTATTGTCTTCTTACTCCTCATGTTCGAGTTCCATTTCTCAAAGTCTGTGTTTGTGACAATATGAGTAGCCTTTGATTTTGATCCCTTTAGGTTTTTAGTGACAGAATGGCTTATTGGCTTAATGTAGAGAAAGTAATGGAAATTTCCTGCGATAAGGAGGAATTCGGTATAAACAGTAGTCCTCTTCCTCTTCTTCCCACCAATTCCCCATTGTCGCCAACTCCTCGAACATTTCTGCTTCTTCCTCCCACCGTTCACACCGCTCAGTTAACTCTTCAAACATATTTCCTGCGTAAACTTGAACAATTTCCATCTGCAAGATAAAACTGACATTCCGTAAATAGATCATATGATCTAGTAAAGGCATTTACGAGCCCATATAATCGGTCAAAATCTCGGAAGATTTCTATTGTCTTCTTACTCCTCATGTTCGAGTTCCATTTCTCAAAGTCTGTGTTTGTGACAATATGAGTAGCCTTTGATTTTGATCCCTTTAGGTTTTTAGTGACAGAATGGCTTATTGGCTTAATGTAGAGAAAGTAATGGAAATTTCCTGCGGTAAGGAGGAATTCGGTATAAACAGTAGTCTTCTTCCTCTTCATCCCACCAATTCCCCATTGTCGCCAACTCCTTGAACATTTCTGCTTCTTCCTCCCACCGTTCACACCGCTCAGCTAACTCTTCAAACATATCTTCCTGCGTAATCTTGAACAATTTCCATCTGCAAGATAAAACTGACATTCCGTAAATAGATCATATGATCTAGTAAAGGCATTTACGAGCCCATATAATCGGTCAAAATCTCGGAAGATTTCTATTGTCTTCTTACTCCTCATGTTCGAGTTCCATTTCTCAAAGTCTGTGTTTGTGACAATATGAGTAGCCTTTGATTTTGATCCCTTTAGGTTTTTAGTGACAGAATGGCTTATTGGCTTAATGTAGAGAAAGTAATGGAAATTTCCTGCGATAAGGAGGAATTCGGTATAAACAGTAGTCCTCTTCCTCTTCTTCCCACCAATTCCCCATTGTCGCCAACTCCTCGAACATTTCTGCTTCTTCCTCCCACCGTTCACACTGTTCAGCTAACTCTTCAAACATATCTTCCTCCGTAATCTTGAACAATATACATTTTTTTAAATATTACAATTTATTACAATATATATATATATATATATATATATATATATATATATATATATATATATATATATATATATATATATATATATAAGGTTTGAAAAGAACTTGTTTAATCAACATAAATTGTTTCTTATTACTCAAAAAAATAACAGAAATTAATGTATTTGAAGAAATATGTTACTAAATATATAAACATACATTTTAAAATAAAGAAATATCTATATTTTATATAATATATAAATTGGAAGCATTACCATCTTGTGTTTGAAATGAACTTGTCAGTTGGACAGAGTTTTTATACCTTAACACCACAGAAATGAATGTATTTTAAGAAATATGTCACTAAATATATAAATATATGTTTTTTAATAAATAAACAAGAATCAGATATGAAATATGTTAATTGAAAGCTGTACCATCTCATGTATATTATGTTTGAATTGATCTTGTTGGCTAGGCAGCGTTTTGATACCATAAATTGCCTATTTTTATTTCAAAAACATATCAGAAATGAATGTACTTTATGAAATATGTCAATAAATGTATGTTCTTACATTTTGTAATAAATAAATAAGAATTAGTTTTTAATTAAGTTAAATAGGACCAAAACCATCTTGTGTGTGTATTCTAGGTTTGAGATGAACTTGAGGGTTATGTTAGGGAACAATTCTATTTCACTTCTCTTTAATTAAATATTGATTAGAAATCAATGAAATTTAATAAATACATTAATAAATATGTGAACTTTTATTTTTTAATAAACCTAAACCTATTATTTATAAAATATATTAATTATTAGCAAATCTGTTTTGGTCTAGTTTGACTCTTCACTCCAGACTGAATTTTTTGAAACACATTTAATTTTACTACAAATATGCATCAGAACTCAATTAAATTTTATAATTTTGTTAATAAATGTGTGAACTTTTGTTTTTTAATAAAATTTTACGAATTGTTTACAAAATATATTAAATATTAGCAAAATTGTCTAGCTTGGTAGAAATTGAAGGTTATGTATATGATATGGTCACCAAATTTACAAGTCCATTTATAACTCAAATCAGTGATTTGGATACCAAAAGATAGGAAATTATAAAAGCTATAAACCTTTATTAACATATTATATCAATAATACGTCGTATAGTTAACGTATTTTATTAAAATATTTCAATTTATTTTACAAACAGAAAACCGTTGTGATCAGCTGACAACACATCACGTGATCCAGGTGAACTTGACCTAGTTTTGTTATTTGTGAAATAGGAAATTATAAAAGCTGTAAACCTTTTATTACATAATATATCAATAATACGTCGTATAGTGAACGTATTATTAAAATATATCATTTATTAACAAAGTGAAGTCATAAAACCGTTGAGAAGAATATTGACTGATGACTGATGTTAACATTGTCCTGTAAAACGATATGAGAAGCTTTCTCAGGTTTAAACTGATTCGTATTCACAGTGAAATGTGTACTCGGTGTGAACATCATGGATGGAGACACACTATGTTCAGTGTGGGTATCGGACCATCTATGCTCTAGAGTTCCTGAGACATTTCCGGGTTGGGGTATCAGGACTCTCCAGTCCAAATCTGTCATGTGCGAAAATATTGATGTGATCAGGCGAGCTAAGTTGGAATCTGGGTTGGTTCCCCATACAATTAATCTCAAGTTCTTTACAGCGGTTTTTAACATGGGAGGTGCGACAGTAACCAATTTCCCTCCTTCATACTTTACTTTCTCCTCTGTTCGAGAACCAAAAAAGGGCCAAAAGGGTCCCAATGATGAAAAAGCTTTTGGCCTGTCATCCGTGATTTCATCATTCCTCTGGCATCTGACGTAGCCTAGTTTTTCATTTGGATGGTTATCATCCGTACATAGTGTTGCGTGCGTTTAAGTTATGTGTGTATTTTCAACACAGAGAAATAAATCCGGAGGACCAATAAACTTTGATTAGTTTATACATGCGTTTTTAACAGATTGCGTTTAAATGAAGCGTAACTAATTTTGAAAAACATAACATACAACATGTAAAATTATATGATCTGTGTAACATATTATGAGCAACACAAATTGAACGTACCTGGTTTGAAAAGATGATCACAAGTTGTCCTATATTCACAACTCCTTCAGTGCACTGAGGTTCACTTGTTACGATACAGTTTATTAATGTTACTCTTTAAAACTACACAGATCACTTTAACCCTAGAACTGGCCTAGGTTAGGTTACAATATTACATACATGTAAACATTTCTAAATTATAATATAAAACCAAATATAAGGTAAAATAAAATAAATTTTATGAACTTACATTTTGTATGGCATCCACTAGTGGTGTCCAATGCGGTGACGTAGGTGTGTAGTTGGGAGAGCGGCGATCCTTATGGCTGATTTTGAGGCCTAGCCAATCTCCTGCCCTTCCCTTTCCTCAATTAATGTTTCATTTTAGTGAAACAATGCCTGTGTACCCCAGTGTTACACTGGGGACACCACGAAGGTGATCTGCGTTTGACACCGGTAGTCTCTAAACATACTACACACAATTTTGTATTTGTACCAGTCATGTGTGTGAGTATGTGAGAGTTTACAGGTGTCAAATCTGTGGAGGTTGACTGAGCACTACGTAACCGCATATCCGTGTGAGCAAGAGAAGGAGAAGCGTCAATTTGGGGTACGTAACATAGTCTGCTAACTAAATCGGTCATGAAAGCGTGCCGTCTTTTCATGTTTGGATTCTGTGCCTTGAACAAAATCCAAGCATTGAAGATGGCCATGTCGATAAAGTTGTAAACTATCTTAAGCCAGTATTTCTTACAGGGCCTATCAAGAGATACATGATAGATACACCTGTCTTTGTTATCCACACCGCCCATAAAACAGTTGTACTGATGAATGACAAACGGTTTGAGTTTGACACCACCACCCCATCTGTTTCGTACACCAATGTCTTCAGCGTGACAAGCTGTGGAAACCAGGTGGACAGGTTTACGATTTTTTTCCCCCAGGTATTTCAGGACAAGTACTTTGCCTTTCCTGAAATACAAGGATTCTCCAACAGCTTGTTGGGCTTTGGTCATTGTTTTAGGAAGCTCTTTGCTGATTTTGTTAATCGTTCCCGTCAAGTACGTGTTTTGCGATAACAAAAAGCGGCAAAGAGGTATCTTAGTGTAGAAGTTGTCAGTGAACAGGTGGTAGCCTTTTCCCAAACAGTCTGTTTTTGTCATCAGTTCCTTGACTACTTTTTGGGTGAAAGGGTCTGGATCATTGGACAGAAAGTCTCTACCGCTGTACAAAGAAGCATGCAGAACATAGGATGTAGCAGAGTCACAAATTTCAAACTTTTTTATCCCATACCGACAGTGTCTCTTATTGGGCATGTATTGTATGAAAGCACACCGGTTTTTCATGCCAATCATACTTTCATCAATACAAACCTGTTGGCTTGGAACAAAATACATCTTGAATGTTTCATTCATCATATCAATGAACGCCCGGACTTTTGACCAAGGGTCAAACCCTGGTTCACCACGTAATGGGCCCGGACCTTCATTGAATGATACATGAAACATCGACATAATAAGTTGAAAGCGTCGGAGACTCATCTTATTGGAGTAAAAAGGTATATTTTATTCATCTGTTGTGGTCCAATATTCTGTAATATTCTTTCTTGGTGTAAGTCCCATGTTGATCAAAATACCCCAGAATCTTTGCATTTCATTTACAGTTACGTCAAACCACGATGCAATTCTGGAATGTTGTCTCAACATTCCAGTTTCACGCATTTGACGTAACAATGCATGTGCACACTTATTAGTTTGTTCAACCATGAGAGCCCACATTGCACCGGTCATAAACAATGTCAAAAATGCTAAAGGATTTGAACTAACAGGAGTATTTCTAGGCCCTGCATTAGTAACTGTAAATTCACGCTTTATATCGATCGTTTGCTCAGGCGGATATACTCTTACCCATGGAGTCAGTGGTTGTGTTCGTGTATGTTGTCTTGGCCTAATTGTTCGTGTTGTTCTTAGAGAAGGTGTAATGTTTGATGGACCTGGTTGATCAAGATTGATCGGTGTAAGTGTAGGTGTATGTCTAACATTTACTTGAGGTTCAGGAACAAAGCTTTCATCACCCAGGGACTCAAAATCAGCCATTTGTGCTATATTTTCAACAACCAAGGAATTTTCAAGATTGTCGGAGTCATCACTATCAAAATCAAAGTCAACAGGCGGGTCATTCCGTGTCAAATCAACCAATAAAAAAATTTTTTTGGACCTCGATGTTTCAGATTTTTTTAATTTTTGGTATAATGATTGTACCCCTTAAGAACATTAAAATCCAAAATATTAAATTTTTAAGTCAAATATTTTTTGAGTTATAAGGGGTCAAAAAGTCAAAAAACTCTTACACCCCGTTTTAATAATTTCAAAAATTATTATCTCAGTTACTAATTAACCTACAAAGCTCAGAGTTGTGTCATTTTATTCAGATTTTAAAGGCCTTTAATTTGATATACAACATGCCAATATGAGACCTACTTTATCTTTTTCAAAAACTTTCAAAAAATGTTTTTTGAAAAATTTCAAAAAGGCCCCCTTGAATTTTTTTGAAAAAAAATATATGTTGTTTAGTCACTATTCAGTTAACTGTGTTCCAAATTTCATGTTGGGACATTGATGGGATCCTGTTTAAAAAATTAAATTTGTTCATGCAAGTTAAAAAAATGCTCACTAATAGTAACCACACAAAGTATAAAACAGCAATATTAATATCATTAAATTACCTGGTATTTATGGGTTGATTTCTTGCTAAATATATAACATAAGGCTGTTAATTAATTATTGTAGATGTAATTCAGTCTATAAAACAAATAAGATTAGGCAACTTCTTTTATTAGGCTACTTAAAAATCAGTGGTTTACTACACAATTCATTGCACTTTTGGTTCGTTGTAAACTTTATCATGTTTCGTTGTGAAATAAAAACACTCAATCTTTAAAATAACACAGTTTGAACACTTAATTGTTATCATATTGTTTGCTATACACATGTAATATTTGATTTTGACCGAGTTTGTTTCTTGAACCTCTGATTCAGTTAACTATTCTTACTTTGTTTTGGTTTTTATGTATCTTTCCAAAGCAAGTGTTGAGAGGCTTGACTCTTCCTTACTTAAAGTGTATACTCTGCCAGTTGCTGTGTTTGGTTGTACTTTCTGTAAAAATGTTCTGCCTGGAACATTAAAAATATCACTTGGCTTAGGGTAAGAATATGAATTAGCCGGTCCTTTGGGATGCAGAAAACTTATTTTGAAGTCAAGTTCGTTTCTTTCCAAAATGCAGGCAAGCCACCAAGCATTATCATATTCTACTGTTACAAATCCAGACACAATTTCTTCAAGGTCAGTAGGTGTGATGTAATCAATTGTTGTTACAATTTCCTTAGACATCTGATCACTTGAAGAAAAAGGCTTAGTAAAAACCTTATTTTCTGTGGCTGGAATAAATGTGTGTAGCTTCTGAGTCCCGACTATAGCTCTGGCTTCAACAAATCTAGGCATGAGTTTTCGTTCAGCCTCTTCATATTCCTCTAAGCTGCAATATTCGAAATCTATATTCTTGATGTTATCAACTTCAAATTGAAAAAGGTCAACTGGAGTTAGAATTTGCTTATCATATGGTCTCTGCAAACTAGCTTTTGCCGCTAATCTTTTTACAGTACCACCCAGCCCATCGCAAGCACTCTTACCATGTGAAGTGGCAAAGAAGTGCCACTCAGCTTGCACTTCAAAATCAGATTTGTGGAGACACAGATTCAAGAAGTTTTTTTTGTTCTTATACTGAGCTGCACTTCCATCGGAAAAATACTTTATTTTCACCAAATCAAACGGGAGGGTCTCTTTTAAAATAGAAACTAACTTTGATTGAAATACATTTAAAGCGACCGTGTTATGTTCCAAACAGTTGGAAATGAACACATACTGCAAGTGTTTCAATTTTCCCTGCCACTGGTAATAAACAATAAATGGATGTATTGTTGCTTGGCTACTAGACCAGTGGTAAGATTGAATTTCGTCCTGTAAAATGAAGGAGTAATTTTCTGCGAAATCACAATTGACTAAAACCTCCCCTTCAGTTAGACCCTCCTTCAGCTCAGAGTAACTTTCTTTCTGCCTATTTGCAATGAAACAGTGGGTTTTAAGTTTTAATAGATTTTCCATAAACTCGTCGATGAATTCATCAATGTTTTTCGTAACGGTTTCCATCATACACCTATCGACGGTGACCCATTGTTTGTATGAAACTTCATCAACAACATTATTCTCAAAAGTTGTCATTAACGATTCTTTTAGTAATGTAGTCCCAGGACACTGACTACATTTATTCATGTAACAATTAACTGAAGGAGGATTGCACATGATTTTAGCTAAATAGCCATGGTAAGTCTTAATTGGGGCTTCATAACCATCTAATATCATGTTGTGCAATCCAACACCATTGATCATAAGCTTCATGTTTTGGTGTAGTGTACATACACAGACTGTATGAGTGCCACTTTTACCAACCAAAATACAATTTTTAGGTTTTAGTTCACAAAACTTCGAAAATCCAACATGATGACCTGGGTGTTTTTCTTTAAATAACTGGTAGATTTCAGAAATGTTTGCTAATAATAATCTTTTTTGGACTTGTATTTTAGAACCTTGATTTCTTATTGTGACGTAGTCTTTCTTTCCAGGCATCATTCTGCTGATATCATCACTATTGTAAAAGCTTTTAATAAGATCAGCTGTGTTTTCACATAATGTTTTGCCTGGTTTCGGATTAGGTGTTGAGAGAATGCCTTTCTCAGCTACTAATTTTTTTACTGTTCGAGCCATATAGTTGCTGACTCCAAATTCATCTTCAATTCGTTTGCAACTCCAGCTGTGAGGTAAAACTGTTAAAATTGTTACTTTCTCACTACGCTTCTTTGTTTGAGAAAACTTCACCTTCAACTGTTCTATTATTTCTGAATCTGTTTCCTTTTTATCCTTGTTTATGTCATCATCAGAACATGTACTTTTATCAGGTATCAGTTGTTTTTCTAAACTTAACTTGACTTTTTCTAATTTCTTCATTCCATAACTGGGTACACCAAGTTTCTTCTTTTTAATTGGTGATTCACCAATTAATTCTAGGGATTTATTTAAATAATCGACAGCTGATCCTGGATCAATAAACACAGTATCATCTTGTGAGCTTGTACTCGGATTATTTTCATTACCACCTGTTTCTTGGATTGTCTTTTCACTGCTAAGTTTTTTCCTGCATTTGTCACATATTTTCATACCATTCTCAATACCTAGTCCTAATGAACACATCCATTCAGATACATTTCTTAAATTTTTTACATTTTTTGGATGGTTTTCTTCATTGAATGGGTTACAACATTTTAATTTAAACAAAGTCCAATCCTCTTTCTTCCCTTTAGTTTCCATTATTATTACATAAATCCGCAAAGGTTTATTTAAACATGTTGATCTAAACCTGATAACTTCTGTTAATTTAAAACAACTTCTTCTGTCAATATTCTTTGATTTAAATTTCCACAAAATTGTGTAGGCCTACACTTTAAAAAAAGTTAAATTCACTCCATGAGAAATATGATGCCATGCTGCTACTGTTTAAGTATACAAAAATTATAAACTTATTTTATGAACACTGATTAAATAAAATACTCACTACACAAGAGAACACAAGGTCCAACTACTGACCAACTGTAACATGAAGACAGACTGAGGCTGGAACTGTGTCTGGTGGTTGGGGGAAGGGGGAGCTCATGTTGTGACTTGTTCACTGATAAACTGGGGATCTGGAGGGAAATGGTTTTATGCTCTTTCTTTCTATGCACTCAGTGGATTAAAACCATTTAACCTATTGAGCTTATATTTACATAATTGACTACATTGAATTGTGATATTTTCAGAATTTTTACTTTATTTATATACACACAGATTAGCCTACATTAATTTTGTATTGATAAGAGTTTAAACTTATTTATAATAGTATAGATTATAATAATATATTATTACATAACATACAATTTACAATCTTAACTAAAAAATTCATTTTCTGAACATTAGAGTTGTTTTTTACGGGGCATAGCAAAATTTTGATTAGGCTTTATTTAACTAACATATTTCTTTTTTACCCAGCATAGAAAATTGCCAACATTGTTTTATTAGTATTTTTTTAAATCAAGATCCCATTACTGTCCCAACATGAAATTTGGCACACAGTTAACTGAATAGTGACTAAACAACATATATTTTTTTCAAAAAAATTCAAGGGGGCCTTTTTGAAATTTTTCAAAAAACATTTTTTGAAAGTTTTTGAAAAAGATAAAGTAGGTCTAATATTGGCATGTTGTATATCAAATTAAAGGCCTTTAAAATCTGAATAAAATGACACAACTCTGAGCTTTGTAGGTTAATTAGTAACTGAGATAATAATTTTTGAAATTATTAAAACGGGGTGTAAATTCGGAGTTTTTCTACTTTTTGACCCTTTATAACTCAAAAAATATTTGACTTAAAAATTTAATATTTTGGATTTTTAATGTTCTTAAAGGGTACTATTGATAAACAAAAAATCATAGAAATCCAAGGGGTCAAGGTCCAAGGCATTGGTTGATTTGACATGGAATGACCCAGGCAACTCGTCTGCTGACAGATCATCATCAAGATTAATCTCGACTTCTTGAGAATTCCTTGGAGGAGAAGTGCTAATTTGCCCCCCCAAATCTTCCAGATCAGACAGATCGGGGTCCATCATAAGACCCTCGATGCTGTCGTCACTCACGTAATGTGGTTCTACAACTCTGAATGCCATATTTATATTTTTCTGTCTTTATATTGTTTTTATTATAAATAAATTGTTCTGAAATTATAAGAATAAAACACTGAGAATAAATAAATAGGCCTAGGCCTAACTATTATATATATATAAGGCCACATCTAAGCTAGACCAAAATCACAAGAAAATATTCTTTTATGCATGCTAGCTAGGTTAGGCCCAGCTCAAAATCGCTCAAAAACCATAAATCACTCAAAAATATAAACTTTAGAAATAATAACACATATATTATAACTTGTATATACAAATTATAATAAATAAAACACTTCACAAGAGGAAATATTCTTTTATGCATGCTAGCTAGGTTAGGCCTAACTCAAAAACCATAAATCACTCAAAAATATAAACTTTTGAAATAACAACACATTTATTATAACTTGTATATACAAATTATAATAAATAAAACATTTCAAAAGAGGAAATATTCTTTTTATGCATGATTATATAGCTTAGCCTAGTTTGGGCCAAATATGTATTCACTAAAAATCCGTAATTCACTCAAAAATATAAACTTTAGAAATAATAACACATATATTATAACTTGTAGAAACAAATTATAATAATAAAACACTACAAATAAGAAAATATTTTCACTAGATATAAAATAGTTTCACACAAAAGAACGAAAACTTACAGCTCTCTCTCACAAAGTGTGCGGTAGAATGCCTAAAAATGTGTTTTTTGGGAGGGAAGGAATATTGGTAGAACAAAGGCTATGACGTGGAACTTCATATGAAATGATAGAGCAAATCTACCTCTATACAAAGAGATAAAAACCTGTGACCAAAGATAAATACAAGTCATCGATATTTCACAGCGACTAAACTCATTCCAGATCGGAAACAATCTTAGATTTTTGGTTACTGGTTTATAAAATATAATATAACTCAAAAACTATAAAAGCTAGGATAATTTGGAATACGTAGTTTGAAAGAGGAAGAAAAATACTATAAAATAGTGCCAACTTGTGCTTTTTGGACACGAATGAATATTTACAAAAAATTACAACACATACGTGTGAAAACTTCTAAGTTTTTAGACTGGTCGTCATGTGCTGCGGCCTCACGGCGAAATTGCTAAATTACGAGAATTATTTTAATTTGTTGTAATCTATCTACGAAAATCAGGCTAGACAGCTCTAAAAGATTGAAACACGAGCTTTTCAATGGTGTAGAATTCATTTCTCTACGAATCCATTTACTATGCTAAAAGTTGAGTTGAAGAAAAGAACTTTTTTTCGTTGAATATATCGGTAAAACGGATTTTTGTGGTAAATACGTTCTAGGTTCTAAACAATATAGGTTTACTGACATGTGGCGAACTCTGTTGGATAGGTAAAGAATTGTACTAAACACTATTCAATTCACAAGTAAAATGGTTGGTTACGCCCAGTTTGACATTTGACAAAGGAACGCCTCCATTTTGTAATCTTTGTAAGGTTTGCGAAGTCGCCATTTTTCTGTCTAAAACAAGCCAAACTTTACCAATTAATTAAATATTTTTATAGCGTTTTATGAACTTTTGATTACATGTATATGCATCTACGAAACGTCAGCTTTACAATGGTATAACATTTATTTCGATAGGATGGTTTTAAGTAACCCTAATGACGAGTTGCAATATCAGAGTTTTTTACAGTTGCCTGGCTTTCGTCAGTGGCATCAACGACAATTTCTTAGGGTTAAATATAGAAAATAAAACGAATGACACAATATGATAGACTTTAAAATGGTACAACATGAATAGCGAAGCGGTTTTAAAAACGTTGTAAAGCGTAGTAAATTTCGATAAAATTTAAACGAAAGCGTTCAGATAACAATTTTTATTAACCCATCCGAACGTCCTTAAAGTAATAATGTCATGGACCTTGACCAGCTATACAAGGCTCACACCCCTTGATTTATAAAGATAGCCTCTTCCGATAGGGCATGTTGTAGGAACAAGTGAAAGTTAATGATATAGAGGGGTCGATATAAAGAATTTAATAAGAATAAAAATGAGTACAGACCATAGCGGCCCCCTTGAAACTATCGTTTCAATAAGTATTGACATGAGGAAAGGTATGTGAGTGCGAGAAGGACTGGGATTTATAAGGTACCCGAAGAGTATGCGGTAATAAAATGGGTGCAACTATGTCCATACTTAATCTAATTTTGAAAAGTAAGAAAAATTAAAATGAACTAGATTTAGACTTCAAGGGGTAACTTGAAGATTTTGGTGACTGGGCGAGAAAGAAGACTTGAAGATTTTGGTGACTGGGCGAGAAAGAATTCCAGACTGAATTTGTAATGTGACTACGCGGACAACACCATCCTTGCCAGGATGAGTGTGAAGAATACGACCTAGCGGCCAAGTCATGGGTTGCGTGTTAGGTTCTAGTATGAGCACAAGATCTCCTATTAACAGGTTGTCAGAAGGACGTGTCCATTTAGACCTTTGTTGAAGCGTGTGTAGATACTCTACGTTCCATCGTTTCCAGAGCATCTGGGTATAGCGTTGAACTTGTTGCCATTGCTTTAGGCGGTTCGGTGATAAAAGCGTTACATCTTCTTCAGGAGGCAATAGAAGAGGTCGACCTATCAGGAAATGTCCTGGAGTTAGCGTAGCGAGTTCTGTAGGATCAGAAGAAAGCAGAGTTAGAGGTCGTGAGTTCAGAATGGCCTCTACTCTAATGGTGAGTGTGATAAAATCCATAAGTGTTAGACACTGATTATGGAGAATGCGTTTGAGATGATGTTTAGCACTTTTGACGGCGCTTTCCCAGAGACCTCCTTGGTGAGGTGCAGCTGGCGGTAAAAAATGAAAATTTATGTGATGGTTGGTTGCGAAAGTGTTGACATCAGCTTGAAAGTTATGGAGTTTACAAAATGAAGAGTTAATGTTAAATTTTGCGGCGGCGCCCGTGAAATTAGTTCCACAATCAGAGTAAATGTCGGAACATAACCCTCGGTGAGAGATGAATCTAGTTAAAGCATCGATGTATGCCTCAGTAGATAAGTCCATCGCAACTTCTAGATGGACCGCTTTAGTAGCGAAACAGACAAAAAGACATAAATAAACTTTGACCTTTTGGGCTCTACGTAGAGTTTGAATTTTTACCAAGAAAGGCCCTGCATAATCAACACCGGTTTTTAAGAGGCGGCAGGAGTCAGTTTGAAAATTGTCTTTTGGCGTTGCCTTCAATCTAGTGGTCCACCACCCGCACTAAGAATTTGTCATACCGACCGCCAGTGGCTCACATTAACCTTAGCCCCCTCCAACTATCACATTTCACACCCCATCCACTCCATTGTTCACTGCCGATACCTTCCTGCTATGAACCGTCTTCACAGTTCCAAGCCCTCGGCGAGTTATAGCAATGACTACTAAAACCTATTACGTAGTAGTCATTGGTTATAGTTGGCATATTGGCTATCTGCCCGTAAAGCGCACTAAGATGACAATTTTGATAGAGTGTCGAAACTTATACAGAGTGTTCCAAACTTCAATTAATTGTCCCTATTTGTGGATACAATGTAGGCTATTGACAAAAAATATAAGTAGGGTAAAAGTAAATTGTCAAGCAGTACAAATATCGCTTTATTTGATTTGCGCATAAAGTATATTTATTTTGTAAAGTAAATTTGTATATTCAACAGTAATTTTTGAAACAAAATACAGGATTTCAAAACCGACACACTAAAATTGTTCATGTAAATTAATAAAATAACTTATATAGAACACAATAACATTCGTACTTTTCTCTTATCAAAAGCCTTATTCTATTTGTACTGCAGTCTTCTGAGTAGGGTCTTTGGATATTTGCTTAAGTGATTTTCGTATCTCCTTTAACCAAAGCCTTCTCGGCATCAGCTCTCGTTGACCATCTAGACTGAGATAGGGATTTTACCAATGGAGTTTTACTATTTTCTAACGATGTTTTTAAAATGCTCCATCTATGGGTTGAACAAGAAAAAAATGTGAACAGGTTATGGAGGAATCCAAAAAACAGAATAGCATCAGTGCAGCACTCTGTAGCTGAAGAACCAACGAGGTTGAGTGAGTGTGCAGCGCAAGGTACGAACACAGTAAAAGGGCAGTGTTGTTTAATTCTGGCTTGTAGTCCTGTGTAAGCTCCAGACATATTCGCAGCATTGTCATAGCTTTGTCCTCAGCATAACTCAATATTTAGTCCAAATTCTGTTACTGTACTCAAAACTGCATCTTCTAGGCTACTCGAGGTGTGGCCTATTCCAGGAAGAACTTTGAAGAGATGTTCCTTTGGCTTAGCATCTTTAATGCAAACATACCGTAGAACGAATGCTAATTGATCGGTGTGTGAACAATCGGGAGTAGAATCCACGATGAAGGCGAAGTAGCGAGAATGTTTTACCTCTTCAGTAACACACAATCTGCCATTACACTGATGAACTCGCCACACGTTTTTGCAGATATGACACATGGCCTAATCCTTTGTTCCCATACTGAACAAGGTGCTGGAAAAGAAAAGGACCAAATTCACTGATTAACTCCAGACATCCTAAAAACAATCCATTGGAAGTAGATCCTAAACGCTCATTGTCACCTTGAAATGGTAATCCTCTAACTGAGAGGAATTTCACAACAGACACAATTCTTTGTAATACACTTCGCCAATAAGTGACCTCCTGCTCGTATTGGGTTGAAAGTAGTGTATTTATTTGCTCTTTCTGTTTTTGTCTATTAATATAAGTTGGAACGATGGTCTACTGATTGTTCATGCTGTTTAATCAACACATTCCCATGTTTCCAGTCATTGAAACCTGTTGAAAATCCAGTTTTTTTGTCACACTGAAACAAGCAGCAAGGAACACAAAATACTTTTCCAGACGACTGTGAGTAGATCAGCCAATCCCTAGTGTAAGATTCACCGTTAGAAAGAGTACATTTAAATAGTTTAACTGTAAGTGTACGCTTAGATCCGTCATTGTAAATTCGTTCGGACTTAGAAAAATTCGCTTGAAAAGTCTGTTTTGGAGGATTGTTTACAATCGATTCTATAGTTGAAGTTGAAGGCAAAGACGGATGTTCCAAGTTGCCGGATCATTGATGTTAAAAGTGAAAGGCAACAAGCCATCAAATTTTGACTCAGAAACGGACACAATCTGGTCATCTACAATACTGTGATCACTACTTTTGCAAATAACAGTATCCGTATTACCATTACCTTCATCATCATTTAGTTCTAGTGTGTCGGTATCCTTACGTAGGATACGGCAGGAGACGTAACAGTTATAAAAAACGAAGCTATTTTCGGCACTTTCTCCAATAACTCTTGTTTTTCACTCTCCTTCTTTGCAGCATGCTTTCTGAATTTAGAACCACTTAGTTTTTTGTTCATTTTAAAACAAATTGATCGCGCACATTGTCCCAAACAATAAATACACACGACAAGCAATAAACAAACAACGTTTGAGGTTATATGATTTTTGATTTTTGACAAGATACAAGATAGCGAGGGCTGTAGATGTACAGTCTGTACAAGTAGTCAAGCAAGTACAAGTACTGCCAACAGCGAACAGCGTATCAACTGATTGCAGTGTTACCAGCTCTAGTCTAATATTATTTAACGTCTTATTTGTTTTATTCATACGTCTTTGGTATTTCTGTAATGATTAAAATTCATATGCCTTATTTGTTCACGACATTTTATTAATTTTATTTTACATTTCCCATAGCCTGTATTATATTTACTTGTTCTGTTCTATATTTTTATCTCTTTTTTATTTGACGTCCCCAAAGATTTTGCGCCCCCAATATCAGTTTAAATTTAAAAAGTATCTTAAAATCAGCATGAAACTTAACGTTAAATTCCTATTCATCCCCTGAGTTACCACATTGCGCAGTTTTTATCGGTTTCACTTTTAGTTCCTTCTTTTCAGTAAGTGTGTTATAAAACCAAATACAGTCTGGAGGTACATACTTTTTTGACAGATCTAACACGTCCTAGAGTTTCTTAGGTTTCAAACATAAAGGAGCATTGTACAAAGTTTTACTTGGTTCGGGAAATGATAACACTGCACCAGCCATTTCAAGTTCAAATTTGTCCTGTAGCAAAGAATTCAATGAAGTTCTACAGATGAGGTCAACATGGTTATATTCCAGGCTCCTATACTTGGAAATTCCAAACTTAACAGAAGGAGGAGGAGCCTTAGGATTCGCTTTCCACACTTAGGCTTACTGGTTCCTGGGGGTAGGAGCTGGTTCATCTACTTTTGCGTAGACTCTAGCAGTGAGCTTGAATATTTCACTGAAAGGAGAAGAGAAGTCCAAAAACATATTTTGATTAACTTCTATTACAACAAACTTTTTTCATGTGTTCTTTACCAAATCTTGATAGTCTTTAGGTAAATACATTCTTTCTCTCTTCCTTCTTTCTTGCTCAATGTTACCGAAAGTTCGGTCACAATGAAGTAAGCTATGACCAGGTTCTGGGTAACAATGTATAACTTTATCAAATCTTTTAAATCCTTTGATAAGTGTGTAGAGATATTTATTCAAAGCATAGTTTTTGTTCTGGGCTGAACAGTTGTCTGAAAATATGTACAACGTTTTAACTTTTTCATATATTTCTTTTTTAACAAAATGATTTAGCATACTTATTACCTCGTTTTGTCTTTTCCCACCTGTGTTTTCATCATACATGTAACAAAATGAGTAACCTTGTTTTGTAGAACATATTGTAAAATTACATACCCATAACTGACGTTTGTAAAATACGTCTCCAATCGTTACTGCAGGTAGAGGCATATTTTGTTGAAAGTCAAACAATATTACTTCAATATCATCTTCTTTTTTTTTTTTTTTTTATTATTAAATCCTCATAAAACTCTTCACTTTTTTTCAAATGTATTTCAAATTTCGAAATTATTTATTGGTTCTACGGCCATGGGTTCCACTGCTAAACGCCTGTCTCTAGTCGTATTATTGATTACTGAGCAATATGTCTCTCCGTTTACAATCTTTACAATACTCTGGGGAATCTCTATTCCGTCTTTTTGCCTGTAAGGTAATATCCCTTCTCCATCATTTAAGGTATCTATTTTTATTTTTATTATCTGTTGAGTGCGGGCTTTAATTATGTTACATGTTATATATTGGAAAGGTTTGTTTCCCTTAAACGTATTGTTATTATTATTTCCCGGTTATTCATTAATAAAATAGCGTATTGGAATTTGTTTGTTATAAAACATTAATTTATCGTTTACAAAATTTAAATTTATTTTTAACTCCTTTACATTATCTAATCCCAGAAGCAAGTCGAAATCTTTATGGAAATCAAATAAAAAGAATTTAGTTGTTTTCTTTCCTAAAAGCGGTAATTTACAGCTATATTTTTCTTTTGACATCCCATGTGCCGTGCTCACCTCAAATGGTTCTTGTTTTAGAGTGTTTTTGTATAGTAGAAAAGCAATTTATTTTTTAATAAATAATCTAGTGCTTCCAGTGTCGATCAATATTTTAAGGTTAGTCTTCGGGTCATAAATGTACGGAAGTTTGTTCGTATCGTCCTCGATGTGCATTATGGAAAATGTTTTCTTAGTGTTGTGAGTCCTAAAAAATTATTTTGGGGTTGTTCATTTTCGGGCGCTACTCCGCATGTGTTTGTTATCTTCTTGCAATGTGTTGTCAATTTCGTTACAATCGTAAATGGCTTTCAAGATCATAGTCTGTTTCTAATTCTTCCGATAGGTAACAGTCTGTCATTTGTTCTGTCAGTTGATTTAACGAATAATCGTTAAATAATATTCGTTTTCCTACCATGTAATAAAGTTTATTTTGTCTAACAGTGTTTCCTGTCTGACGTGTAGAAATAATGATGGGCGTTGGTTGATAGGTTTGATTTGTTTTTGGAATATGGTTAGATACAAAACGTTTTTGTCACATATTTTACAATATGCTAAATCATGGGAATCTTGTTTCTTTTTATTTTTGAGCAACCAGCCGCGAAATTCTGGAAGGGTCACCCATGATTCTTTAAATTTATAAATTCTGGGCTTTTTATTTGCTGATGGTGCGGCTTTTTGTTTCTTATTGGGCGGCTCGCTATCAGCATCATGTGTACCCTCAAATTCATTACAGTCACCTTGTTCATTTACAGCTTTTATTTTCGAAGTTACATTTGAACAGCCAGGGGTGGCAGGGAGAAGGGATTTGTCTTCAATGGACCTAACACTAACAGTTTTTGTAGCAGCTGCAGTACTTACTGATGATGAGGTAGATGGTTCTTCGCTAGTTTTTTTTACCTACACCAACCACTTTTCCATTATGTATCAATTAGGTTATGTAAAAATAAAAATGAGTTCCTACAGAACTTGCATACTTACAAACTTAATGTCTCTAAACACTGAACACGCACTTTGAACAGTTGATGTAACCTCACTTAATGTCAGTTCAGTAAACAGACAGACTATTGACTATCCAAGTCTACGCGCATGCTCTACTGGGAATCACTGGTTTCACTGTGGTTTACCAATGTATGACGTACACAGAGTATGTGTGCTACACTATACACAGAGTAAAAAACGTTTGTAAAGTACTATGATTTACAAAGCACATTGTTTTATGAGATTTTACTTCTAGATTCAAAGACAACATAATTTGTTTAGTATTTCATGATATTCAATAATTTTTTAATAAGTGCCAATGAACGTTATCAAACTACCCAAAAATTACCCCAAATAATCCATTACCCCAAAATTACCCCAGTGCTCTTAATAGCTATTTTGTCAATATTGTAACAAATCGATTGAGCATAGTCGGTTCCCCGCTAAAATCCGGTATCATGTCCAAATATTCCTTTTTAAGGGTTGGGGTAGACATTATTATGCTTATTATTATACAAATTAAATTAAAATAAAAAGATATTATGTATGTAATATAGTATTTTAAGAGCAATATTTACGACAAGTTATATTTAAAGTTATTAATTATTTCTATTCAATTATTTGATTATAATTACAAATTAAAAACAAATAATCTTAACAAAATGTCTTACAATACAATTATATAACTATGTAACAGGTTTACTTACAACAAGATCCAAAATACTTTGCTCATTTTAAATAAATGTGTGTATATTATTTTCGGTATTCGTGGGAACACGTCGCACTTCACTTACTTCTCACAATTTTCACTTCACTTTACGCGATTTTTCTTCTTTCTTCTTTGTAGATATCCGCTCTACCGTTTGGTTGTAGATATTCATTCTACGCTTGCAAATATTCACTTTGCTTATTGTTTGTGTAAAATTTAATAATATGAGCTTATTAAATTTAACTGTTGGTCTCTCTCGATAATATCCACTTATCGTAGACGATCTGTTCGACACTCCGGTTAATAAGAAAAATTATATTCACTAATTTTCCCGATGTGTCCTACCGACTGCGCCAGTTACGTGTCCGGTTGGTCACGTTGGGTTTTAAAAAAAAAAATTTTATAATTCTAAAAATCCTTTTTATTTATTATATTCTTTTAAATATTATAATAAATATTTCAAACAGTTATATGCCTTAACTTATATGGAGACCTTTCTTCCGAGCTGGTTGAAATGGAACTGAGGATCATATGCTAAGCTAGATTACCATACAAGTATGCTTACTTTGCTAAATTATTTTAACATCAACATTTTTATTAAAAGTAATCATTATTTATTTTATTTACATAACTTATATATATATAATATATAAGCAAGAAATGACGGCTATATATATATAACGGAGCATTTTAGGACCTATGTTTATTAGAACTTTTAACCTAAACATGTTTGTTAATATGCGTGTATAAAAGTTCTTTGATTATAGTTCATACTTTAAATGTTTTTAATTATGATTACTCTTTGTTTTTTCATATATAAATACTTATTTCACCATTACTCACGTGATACAATCCTATAGTCACATTTATAACACAGAACTTTCTCCTTATTGACACTTTTAACAAATTATTTCTTAAGACGCCCCATAACCGACGCAGAATTGCGTCCTACTCTCCTGACTTTCCTCCAAGGACTCTCTACAAGGACTGTCCGAAGCCAAGCTTCCTTCTTTCTTTATTTGACGCTACCGCAAAGCATCATAGGATACATCTTACGTAATAATTTCGTTTTGCCTTTTTCAATATTATCCTAGAGGGGTATCGTTTATTCGATTAACACGCACATTTTGAATTCAAATCTTTTTCACTGTACTTGTATATTATTGTCTATGAGTAATCATAAAGTTCAAATGTCAGTTTCTTGTTTGAATACATTTTAACATACTTATTTTATTATTTATCATTTATAACTTATTCTTAATTATAGATTATTTATTATTTACTATTTATTACTGGTTGGAGAATGTCCCATGCTTACAAGATTTAAAAAAAACTTATAAAAACAATAACTTATTCAACCTACGAATTAATGCTTTCCTGAATAAATTTAAAAAAATGATGTTAGTTTTATTAGCTCTACAAAAGTCAATCCGTGTTCACTACCTGTATTTTTATCTAATTAATTACAATGTAAATAAATACAATTTTTACTCACCATTTTTTTTCCCCTCGAGAGCAAGCTTGTCATAACCCACTTCGAAATATTCAAAAAAATTTCTGCCAGCACTTTTGACGGAGAATTTTATTTTTGTTCGATTCGTCTGTCTTGTCCACCAAGCAAGGTTTGTTTTCGACAAGTTCTATAAGGGTCACTATGTCGTATTTACAATTTGCCATTTCGCATTAACTACACACTATTACAAACTACTAAATATTATAAAACAAAAGAACTAGGACGTATAATTAAGAAACTAAAAATAGTTAGACTTCACTAAAACTAACGTCAACAACTGATCACTCCCCATACAAGACTGAGAAGGTTGGCGACGACTCATGTGGGGCCGATGCTGCCCACCGACATGACATCGACTTGTCGGTGAGTGTGAAAGAGCTTTGTATGGTTACATTAGTTTTTGATGCCACCGACATCGTGTCGGTGTCGTGTCGGTAGATATGAAAACGGCCAACATAACCAGAAAATGAAAAATAACACTTTGAATTTAGGATATTAAATAAACAATTGCAATAAGAAACTCACATAACTTAAATACAGCGATAATAATGATAAAAAAATATTTTTGGAATGTGTAAAAAGAGGGCAAGGATAGAAACAATTGTAAACATCAAAATAACGATTTACCATTTTAGGTTATATTTCCAATACGCTATTCAGTTATAAGAACTTCACAAATAAAGAGTAGAAATAATTATTAAAACACTTTTGGATAAACAAAGTCAAAACTAAGATTAGTAAAATTTTGAATTGTCTTGGGTTGATGAAAGAAATAAATAAATTGTAAAAGGGAAAAGTGCAACCATCTTATGGCTAGTCAATGAAGTAGGTTTTGCTTTACACATTCACTGCTAAAATAAAAATAACAACATGTTCTAAAAGCTAAAATTTAAAACTTACCTTACATGTTGAGAAGCTCATACATCCGTGTAGGAAGTGATTTTGAGTGGTATCATTGGTGACGTCACAATCACAAGTCATGTTATCGAATACATTATAGTTTTTTAAAAACTAATTACATGTTTATTCAATGTTTTACACTAATTAAAACTTCACCTAACTACTAAAACTAACTAAAAGTCAAGTCTATATACAGTCCTAACCTAACACCCAAAATATTTTTCTTTTCTTACATGGATTCGTGATATTTATGGAAACATCTGATAGGACACAATCCTGGTTCTCCAGGACATCCAGGGCAATAGTACACTATTGCCCTGGATAGTGTCCGAACTCTTGTTTTCCTTTGAGCAGTTTCGGCAGTGTTTCTTTTTCTTTTTGTTGTCCCTACTTCGCTCTTCCTTTTTAGACGAAACATGGATAGGTAGTTTTTTTTGGTTACTACTTCAGGACGAGGCACTCGAGGTGGCAAAAGTGCTTTGATTACTTGTGAGCGGTAATCATACAAATTAATCCTGTCAAGAGGGTTCACTACATTATACATTGACCACCCATTTACAACAATTATTTGCAGTACATGAATAAATACTTGTTTGTACTGTTACCAGCCGACTGAAATTTAAAAAATTGTGGAACCTACTGGTAAACATGTTTAAAAAAAAAAGAAAAACAAATTTCATTAACAAATGCCAAAATTTATTTAGGTTAAATTTACTGCTGAATTAGATTTGACCATTTACAAAATAATTGGTCAAAAAAAAGAAAATTACAAACATTTTAGATTTTTAGTAAAAGGAATTTATGTAAAGAATTAAGTTTTTTTGAAATATATATATATATATATATATATATATATATATATATATATAAGTAGAGATCCGGACAGTTTAGAACAACATGACGGCTGTTGATGGTGGGGGTACCCCCCCTTGCCCCTCCCCTTGCCCCTCCACTTGGCCCCTCCCCTTGCCCCTCCCCCTTGCCCCTCCCCCTTGCCCCCTTGGCCCCTCCCCCTTGCCCCTCCCCTTTGACCCTCCCCTGTAGGCCCCTCCCACCCCTTCCCTTGCCCCTCCCCTGTAGGCCCCTCCCATCCCTCCCACCCCTTCCCTTTAGGCCCCTTCCCTTCCCCCATTGGTCCCCCCCACCTGTGACGTATTGTTGTCGAGACACACACACACACACAAGACGCCATACACGCATGACGTCATACACTTAACTTTTTTAATACCGGTGGGATTCGAACCTGTGAAGTTTGGATTTGAAGGCGGACACGCTACCGACTGAGCTATCGTGCATAGTATTACAAGTCGGATGTTTAACGCAGTATATAAGCCGCCATGTTGTAACCGAACGCCAGAACATTCCGTAGAAGTTCGGACACGAACCCCTTACCGTAAGACGTACCGAGTTTTTCGCGACCGCGAAAAACTCGCGTACGTCTTACGGTATGGGTTCTGAGTCGTACCTCAAGGTTACTCTGACAACAAATAGTAGTGTCCAAATTGTAATGTGCTTGTGTTAACCTAACCTATAAGTTTCCTACTTTTGCCTACCACAGCCAATCAGCTGTTACAATAATGTGTTATATATATAATGTGTTATATATTTATATAATGTGTTAAGATAGTTAACCTATAAGTTTCCTACTTTTACCCATCCACAGCCTATCAGCTGGTACAATTAATGTGTTAAATATAATGTGTTAAGATAGTTAACCTAACCTATAAGTTTCCTACCTTTGCCCATCCACAGCCAATCAGCTGTTACAATAATGTGTTATATATATAATGTGTTATATATTTATATAATGTGTTATATAACGTGTTAAGATAGTTAACCTATTAGAGTTTCCTACTTTTGCCCACCACGACCTAGGTACATTTAATGTGTATAATGTGTTAAACGTAGTTTCCTCCGTTGTCTACCAGGGTGTAGCACATGTGTTTATGTATCGTGTTAAAATATTGTTAACCTATGCTTACCACAGCCCACACGGGTGTTAGTCTGGCCACTATTTAACAACCGAAATATATTTTTACCAACCGAGTTACCAACCAAAACCAACCGATTTACCAACCAAAACCAACCGATTTACCAACCAAAACCAACCGATTTACCAACCGAAATATACTTTTACCAACCGAAATATACTTTTAGCAACCGATTTTCCAACCGAAATATACTTTTAGCAACCCAAACATCCACCCGATAGGGCGACCCGCGGTCTTTGCTCCCCCCTGCGGGAACCCCCCACCTCCCAGCACGTCTGTTAGCGACCGATGCCCGGCCTTTGCTTCCCCCTGCGGGAACCCCCCACCTCCCAGCGCGTGCGTTGAAGTGACAGCATATCGGTCTCAGCCCGGGGCCAAATCCCTCTACTCTCCCCAACAATATTCATATAGGTAAGAAAGGGGGGTCGCGTCGCTTTCGACTACCTCGTTTCGGCTACCATTCCGAGGTCAGGTGTGTTTAGATTAGACAGGTTCTGACCGGTCTAGCCGGATTGTACAACAGTGCGTAACAATGTTACCGCGCATGCGTACTACTCGCGATTAACTGAAAGGAGAGTGTCCACAGGTTACTCCATCTACTACCAGAGTGTAGCACCGGTCAAACAAGTTAAAACAAGGTGACTCACACGGTTGGTAAATAATATGAAAACGTGTAGATGTTTTAATAATGTATTCTCTCAGTTTAAAAAAGTTACATTACAGAGTACTACAATAATAACGAGAATAAACACAGAGTTGAGTCAACTACCCAACCAATCCATGGTCCCCAGATTATTATTTTTTTACATAGAGTCACACACAAACTTACAACATTACATTCCTATATTTACATCTCCGAAACATACACCTGCACAAGTCACCATGACAGTCTGACTGTTTACAAAATAATAAGTCTTTAATATAAAACTTTTGACAGTTCAGTCCACAACAACTATAACACTGGTCCGATGTCGATACAGTTCCTGTGCCAACAGTGGTTGTCGTAGATAAGCTGTACAGATCCATTACCGGTACGTTCCAATACCTGCACCTACAATGACAAAAGCTGAATGCCTGGCACTTTGTACATGCCAGGCCGTCAACTTGACATTCGGGTGCTTTAAAACATTTGTTAGCACAACAGTACCCGGTCAAATGTTGAGGCCGTACTATTACTGGAACACTGTACGACTTCCTTGAGCGGCAGTCGGCAAGCAAACAAGTGCACAGGTTTCCGTAACAATCTGGTTTTGTACAAAACACCAGATCTTTTATTTTGATTTTCTTACATGCGTTACCACAGCACACGTAGGATTCCAGCGTCTTACACAATTCCTGAAACAGCAGAAAATAATTCGTTAAAATAAGCTTGTCCTCTGTGTTTTACGGGGTTGGAACCGTCATCCGGTACAGTGAAGCCATAACAGAGCCCACATTACAAGCCGGGGCAAGCAGAAGGCTTTACCCCTTGTGGAAATAGCCCCAAATCCATCGCTATTTCCTGTGACCACCACTCCATTACAAAATTGTGGCCTCCAAATTTTTTTAAAATTTTTTTTTATTTTTTTTTTTTACGCTTTGACTCCGTGCCCAAATTGTACCTCATTCAAAGTTTATCAAGTCTTTCGACTGCGCCAGTGACCTTCAAACAGGTTTACGGGAGAATCAACTCCGCTCCAGGGACCTCCATACAACCTTGCGGGCTTTTTAGTTCCACACCAGAGGGTAACACACATACACAGATGCTGGTCAGGTATCTTCATACCGTCCCAGCGACCTTTTCAATTTAGGCAAGGAGTAAATCGTAATAACTTTTAGCACTTTTTAGTGCACATTTACTATCTACGTTACTATTATGCTGAGGTAATATACAGTTAATGTCTCCACTATGGGAGAATTTCTCTTCTTGAGGCAATTCCATCACGCACGGGTGAAATTGTCTCAAAAATAGTGCCTTTTCCAATCCTTTTGTGAAAAGTGTTGCAAAAGGCTTGCACAAAGTGCGTATCGTGTCCTCGTTGTAAGGTACACCGCCTTCATCCCATCTGATATAGTGAAAACGAGATTGTAACCAACGAGCCGATCTTTGCGATTTATCGTTAAGTAGGGAAAAATTGTATGGCGGTTTAAAGACTGTAACACTTTGAAATTGATCACCGACGATTGCCAATTCTTTGACTATATACTTGTTATCGTTATCGTGAAACGCGTGAAATTCAACTACCGCCGCCTGCATGTTTCTTAAACAACTTGACTTCGTCGTACAGTTTGTCCGCTTCGGGGAGTGTGCTAGATACGAGCTCGTCGCTTGCCAAGATCTCAATGATGTAGGAGCGTAACTCTTCCTCGATATAAAACAACTCGGCGACACGTCTGGACACGAGCGGCATACTCTCCTCGAATAGCTTCCATTCGTCAGCGTTCAAGGTCATACAATGTTGCCCATCGTACAATTGAACGTAACGTTTACCGAAAGTAGTCCGTACTATAACGTCACCGATACTCATGGCGAATTTTAACGTACTCTTGCTGCCGAGAGCTGCCGTTATAAATTTTAAATGAATCGACAATTCGTCAAGTAGATTATGATTGAAGTAAACAAATTTTTTACCACTCTGTACTAAAAGTCCGAGAGTGAAACCTGTATGCTGGAACAAACCGGTTGCTATGAATTTAGTGCACTCTTTGTTTAAGAAATGAACGGATTTAAGAAAAATTCCCAAAGGGAGGTTAGGTGGTACCTGACGTTTGGTAGGAGCTCGCTCCACGTCCATCTTGCTCGGATCCATTGTCTCGACTGACCGACGACGGCGGTTACAACTGACTACTTTGATAAAACGACGAAAGATTGTGCAAATAACCTTTCTCAAGTTCCGGTTCGATTAGAACCAATGGGAACTCGTGTAGACGAGCATCATCGAAATCGAATTGATAGTATTTTTCGTCGCTTATATCTCCCTCCCCACAACAGACACAATAATGGTTGCGATAAACCATCCCCACCCCACCCACTAAAACGTAAACCGAATCCGAAGACGGGCCGATGTTACCCGAAGATAGCCGACTCTTTAAACCTGTATAGACATGTTCCGCTACTTGCGACTTATCGACATGATATTCGTCGTCATCGTAGATATACTGTGTGAATGTCAAGATCAACTCATCGTCTATTTCACTAGGGTCCAATAAATATAGTTCGCTTTCGTTAATAAAGTCCTCTAAATCCGATAATCTATCCTTAGGCACGAGCCTGAGGAAGGCATGAACGACTCCTGGGTATGTGGTACACATGATGTCTCGATCGTGAATGACTGGATCGATAATTGTATCGTGTTATAAGAGAGACTGTGCGCATGCGCATCTATTCCACAACCTTTCTAACTGTGCCCGTAAGGAGATTGTACACAATATGCGAGTCGTGTAAAATCAGACAATAGGCTGTAGTAGTTGCAGGTATATTAGCGGAAGTTTCTATTTCTAGTCTGACATCCACGGGACCAGATTTAATAGAATCGTTCTGTTTTGAACAATCGATTACGAAGAGAGGACAATTTGTAAAAGATTGTAAATCTAGACTGGGCAAGGACTCGTGCGTATAGTACGATTCTTGGAATCTATGGTACATTTCGTACATTGTGGAAATATCACCGTTAATATTATCGTAAGGAAAATACTGTGAATTTAGATAGAGTTTTAAATTTGAAAGGCCGCACTTGTCACACACAGAGGCGTCCTTTTTGATCTGATTTTTTCTATCTGTTTGGAAGGCTAGAATAACATAGCGTGGTTTTTCCAGCTGATTAGCGGTTTTAATTGTCCACGAAATCTGATTTGTTTGCGGCACTATTGGATACTCGTGTAACTCCCAACTACGAAACGGAACATGGACAGGTTCGTCTCTTTCGACCATTTTCAAAAGATTCAATCGGAGTGAATCTGAAACCGTCACATAAGGCACTCTCCAGTGTATACTAGTTATCTTTAGATTAACGGTTGTAGCATCATCACTGTATACAGCGGTCAAATCGGAGGCCGAACGTAAGAGCACTAGTTCCTGTTTTACGTTCATTACAATCCGTTGGTAGTCTTCGAAAAAGCCCAACAACAGCTTCAATGGTACAGAGAGGGAAAAGTTTGAAACGGTAGCCATCCCACCGGCTCCCAACCATCCTGCGTTGCTGAATTTATTCTTCTCACTCTCTCGCAACGACAATAGATTTTTAATGGTACTGCAAATTCCGACATTTCTCGTACGGTCCACTTCGCTACCGGCAAATTCGTACCTAATATCGTCAAATAGAAAGGCTACGGCATTGTTGACCAATTTCACCGTTGCAGCAGTGCCGTCCGCTTTTGTACCGCTCAGTGTTCCTTTTATATGCAATATACTACCAAACGGTGCTGTGATCACGTCCTGTTGATTTATGGGAATACGAATTTCATCGTTATTACCGTACGTTGACGACGCATAAGGTCTGTGCGAATGGTATTCCAGACCACTGATGACGTCATTGTATTCTGCTGCACTATCTATTGCCAGTAGATCCATCTTTCACTTTAAATCCCAAAGCCGAGAGAAAACGTATATTTCTAGCTGTTAACTCTGTCGAGTTGGAACGTACACTGATACTGTTCTTATAACGTTGTCCATTAAATACGAGACCCATTTCTACGTAAATGCAATCGGACAGAAACTGATTCTTCTCTGAAATTTATAGGTACTCCGTTCTGATCTCTAAGGCTTACGGTGATGTTATGAATGGTTTTCACGTTGACTGGTAAATATATTACAGTCGTCGGTATTTCGACAATCTTGTACCCCGGAGCCACTTGTGGGTAAAACTCGTGTATATTGTGTGACTCTTTTCCATTTTGAAATGACCCAGTTACAATATTACACGCAACTCTAATAACATTCACTCTTATAATATCGACGGGCAGCTCAGATTCGTGTCTTTGGTCGGCTGATAAATTCCCATTATTGAAACCGAGTAATTTTCCTATAGATCCGTCTTTAAAATGAATAGTCTTTGAACACTTAAGTTCCGTTTTAAGTGTGTTATTGTTCGGCTTGAGCGAAAATGTAATCTCCGGCGGCAGTTGGGCTTTGATATATTTTTCAATATCCTCAATTTCGTACGAACCTGTCGGTATGTTAACGGTCACTTCATAATTATCGTTTTGATCTCCACCGAGATACAATTTATTATTAATTCCCTCTTCGATATTGGGAATGGAATTGTACACAGCAAGATCAATGAGACCGATTTCCCACTCTCCATTGGATAGATCAATCGGTGGAAAGAAATCACACCAAAGTGTAGAACTATTTCCGTTTAAAACAATACTCATGGTAGTAGAAACTTTAAGCACAAATGTCCACAGACGACTGAAGTGTCACTTTGATGTCGCTTGTAATTATAGTGAATATTAGCGTTGGAACCAAAATATCTAGTCAGTTCGAGTGGAGGTCTAAGATTACCGAAACTATCAAAGTACTCTACGTTAGGTCCTCTTTTCCTATAGCATACCCAATGTGTACCTTCACCCGTGCTACTATCGAGGTTGACAATGGCGGATTCGTTTTTCAACGGCCCCGTCGGGGGAAGTTTATCCCTCATAAAAACACCTCTGAAATACGGTATCCTCACGGCATATTTCTCTAAATCAATAATTGTTAACGGTCTGTTTGGTAATGAATCAATCAAACTTTTTTTTATTGATCTTCTTCTTCTTGGTTTTGCCTTTCAGTCCCCTGCCTTTTGGATACGGTTTGAGATACAGACCAGTGCCTTTAGCATATGGTTTGAGATACAGGCCGCTGCCTTTTTGATACGGTTTGAGATACAAACCCCCACCCAACAAGAGACGTTTCCCTCCACCTCCCAATTTGGATTTCGCTTTCATGGCCGTTGTTACAGCCCACGCTGCTGCCCGTTCACCCATAGACGCGTTACCCGATTTGACTCGACTCCAAGCCCGTTCTGCTAAAATTTTGTCCGCTTCTCTACGATGCTCCGAATCACTGTATTTGCTGTACGCTATATCGTGCTCTTTACAAGCTTCGTCCAGCGGATTGACTCCTTTATCACCTCGGGCTAATCTCTCGGCTAGTTTTGTACCCGGACCGCAATAGTTGTAAGAGGGTAAATGGAGTTCTACAGGCAATAGATCTATAGCCTTGTTTAAAACCCTATCACCAACGCTTAAAATTCCAGAAACGAGACCGCGGCCCTTTTTGACCCTTGTTGTTCGTCCCTTTGCCATTTCTATACTGAATCAATACTCAAGGGTGCAACGTATTTATGGTGTCGTCGCTGTGAGCTGTATGGTTATACCTTATCGCTTGAACCCCATAGTGATCTCCAGTTCGTTACTCGGTCTTTGGAAACATCCACTTTACTGTATACTCTCTTAATAACACGAGCGAATTCGATAAGTTCCGATTTACTGTACGCCTTAAAACCATTTTCCAACGCCTTTATAGAGCCGGCCAATTGTGTCACTGTAATTGCATCCGTATCGACATCGCCTTTGGCGACATTACAGATACGTTTCCCCTCGGCGTTAAAACAATCGCCATTTTTCAACAACACATTGTTCCTTATCCACGTCTCCAATTCTCGAATGTATTTTTTCAACTGTCTTAAAGTCACTACATCCATATCGTCGACGGCATCGGCTACACTAGTTATCCTCTTATTTTCAGCATTGAAAACCGATTCACCGGATGTCGGTGATTGGTGTAGATGTACGGTATTTTCCATGAGGAAAATCAAAGTGACAGCATCATCGGCGTAGACGGGAGAACCGACACTTGCTATTCGACGATGAAGAAAATAATACCCCATATGGTCGGATACAATACTTTTATTGTCAACGTACATCTTATTGGCGGCGTCCGTCTTACTTTCCGAAAATCGGTTGGCAATTCCTCGGAAGAAGTAATTACCCGTTCTTGTTCGGGGTCACCTAATCCAGTTTTAACTAATACTTTGCCCTTTTGGCTACAGCTAAAATGGAAGTGGCTGAACTTTGTAATATTTTTTATCGCTTTCCATTTTTTGTTTCGGAAATAGTTGAGCCAATCGAATAAATTAACATAAACTTCGCCTTGCTCAGTCCCAGCTATTATGGATTTGTTAAGGCCTGTGTTAGTGGATTTCTCAACGATGTCTGCAACTTGGCCCAATGAGCTGGCTTTTCCCTTTCTAAATTTTTTTTTAAATAAACCAAAAGCCCAATCGCAGCCAAATTTGGTATGCCCGACTGGAAGAAAGGAAAGGGTGATAGAATCATTTAACCCTTTCAGTACTCTCCAAGTTAAATACCCCATAAGAATGTTATTTTTGTTCTGGCTGACGCAATTATCTGCGTGTAATGTTAGATGTTTTCCCCCGAAACTATGATTTTCTAAATAATAATGGAGAAAACTGACAATCGCATTTGCACCTTTGGAAATTTGAATAGCTTCGGGGATTAAAAAGTTATGTTGAGTTTTGACGGTATCGTTCATGATTCCAAAAATCCCTATTTTGTAGGGAGTAAGAAAATAGATGGGTCCTGGCTGTTGAGAATCAAATGGAATGTGCACCTGTTGTGCAAAGTCAAAGCTATAATGTATTTTTCCATCATAGGAATTTGGTTTTGCTAAACCATTTTCGTCAAACTCAACTAAGTCTATGTTAAAATTGTCAACCGTGTCTTTTATCAAAGTTTTATAACATGTTCTTTCAATGTTTACAACATTCAGATGATCTTGGCATTTTTTAATAAACTCTGCTTTGTCAGCTTCAGAACATCCTCGAAGTTTGGTGAAGGTCGTCATGCTTTTTTGGCAAAATTCGCATAAATCTGACCGAGGCTTCATAATGACAACATCAGGACAGAAAATGTTCCAAATAGATCGGAACGCTGACGACCCAACAAACTTTTTAGACGCCTCAACACATGCTTGTTTGTATTTTCTAAACAAGGACATTTTTGAATCAGAAGAGGGAAGTAGTTTTACAATAGTTTTATGATTAGCTAAACGCCCCGGCATAAAAAGAGCCGACTCTTCTGCATAATTTCTAATGAAAAGAACAACATTTTCAGTGTCTTCTTTAGTATGTGTGTTTTTTGGTGTTCGCTTAAAGTTTTTGTGTACAGGGGGTTCCATACCATGAACCTTAAAATGTTTCAATAAACGTTTGAATCGTTTTATTTTTATTGCATTTGCGGCTAGGAACAACCTCTCACAGACAGTTTGGCCAGACAATGTGTATATCATTCGCAGCCTTTGTCTCTCTTTCTCCTTAGATCCGCTCCCAGTTTTTACTTCATTGCTCTGCCTACACATGGCACGGATCTGTCCTAATACTACTAAATCAAGTTGATTCGTACCTTCATTATAATAATCTAGACTACTGCTATCCAAAAAGCTCTTCAATAACTCATCCAGCGTAAACGAGTCGCTGCATTTCCGCCGACAGCATCCCTCTACTTTTATACTTCTTATTTCTGCGTCAAACACGGTGACAAGTTCCTCTTGAAGAACTGGTATCTGAAAAAAAAAATAGTTATACTTTAAGGCAAAATATTCATTACATCATTAATAATTTTAAAAAGTATTTTTACTAAATTGTAACAAACTTAAAAAATGGGTTTAATGATTTTTTTGGTTTGCTCTTACAATTTATACTAAGTAGGCCTAACGTCTCTGGACTGACCTGCAATGCACCTATGACTTCCAACTACATCATGTAGTTTGTAGACACTTTAATTCAAACGATCATAAACTAATTTATTATGCTATTTCGATTGTTTACTTTTAATTAGTAGTATCAATCAATGTTATTGGCATAAAGGTTTGTCAGTTACAACACAGATTGCAGCATTAAAATTATTACCCTCCATTATAAGCTCTCTCGATGCAGCTGAAATCGTAATGCTTATAATTTTGATACAACGCTTTTACGTGTAACGATTAAAATTGATTATACACTCACCCAAATTTCTTGATCTGCATCCTTTACCACGTCATCTCCAATCATTTCTGGCTCGCCATCAAGTACGTCAACCGAAATTTCTTCAATAGAAATATTAATGTTATCGCTCATCATGAGGTTTTCTTCGGCATTTTCAATATCCTGTGCAATACAATTTTATTAATACTAATATAAAAAAATTGCTAATAAGCGTAATTAGTTTTTATAGTAAGTTAAGTCTGTAAAAAAATGTATCTAGTTTGTTGAATATTTTAGTATTGAAGAAAATACAACACATTTACACAAAAATGTTTATGAAATTCGTTATTCTACAATAATTAAAATTTATTTTTATTGTATTATTATATTATTTTTATTGTTATTATTATTGTCGAAAGTGTAAAGAGCAAGTAAGTAGATTAATGTAACTTGTTTAATGAATATTCAACATTAAAGAAAATATTATATTACACAATTCATACTCTTGAATGAAAAATAAATTTAACAGTAAAAATTTTATAAATAATATAAGAAAGGCTTACCTCAAGGGTGGGTATATCACCAATATTAAAATATTCGACATCTTCACTTGAACGATTAAGTTCTGTAGCGTCTTCCTGACTCTCATGATCCTCAAGCTCTTCACATACTTCCCTTAAGTCATCGGTTATTTCACCGGTAAAATAACTGTCGTTGATAATTTTAGCAATATTTTCCTCCATAGCTGGACGGTGCGCTTGGAACAACAACAGTGACTCAACTAAACAAACAAATTCCTGAGAGCCTAGTCCTGCTCCAGGTGCACAAGTGTTAAGGATTTGGAGGGAGGGGGGAAGAGATAAGATAACATCGCCGTTCGGAGCCAAACAACAGCTGATTTGCCTGGAGTCATAAAACATCTGATTTGCCGAGTATCATTGTGTAATAAGACACAAAAACAAAAGGGACCTTAACTTCCAGCCATTTAAATAACATTGGGGAAGTTAAGGTCCCTTTTCTGCAGCTTGCAAGGGTTTGGAAATTAATTATTTTAACCATGTTCTAGGTTGAATTCAAGTGTGTAGTTGACTGAATATTGTTTAGAAACATACATAGAGTAAGAAACTATCAAAAACAGAAAATGTGATTTTTTGACCTAAACCACTAAAACTGCTCGTACTGTAAAATTTTGTCCTGGAAGATAAGGTCCCTTTTCCCTTGGCGGGTCACAAATTTAGTTTAAGATGAAAAGGAAAGTTATCAGAATTACAAAATGTCCAAAAAGATTATAAATAAGTTTTTCTTTGATATTAATAAAGAATCTAATATATATATCTCGATCTTTGTTTGAGATAAAGAATTGTAACAACAGTTAGAAATTTTTTTAAAACAAAGATTCTAATTAAGAAAAACATTTGTCTACTTAATACTTTGATACTATTTAATACTTAATACTTTGACTATTTAAGTTTATAATTAGTTTTGTAAATTGTTTCTTTTTGAAAGAAAGAAGGTTATTCTATTTTTTTTTTACAAGACATTGTTTCCTCGGTGCAAAAGTAATGAAATAAATACCTTTAGTTCATCCACAGTAATGTCTTTCCATCGAGTGATCCGTGAACTTCAGTTTGTGGTTGGTCCAAGAAAAACTTGAACAGCATAACTGTTTTTGAAACGCACAATATTTTCCAAACATACATCGTCAAGTAACAAAAAAAAATAACTGACTTGTTTAGGCCTGGAATAGGCACACGAAGTCAGCTTTCTCCGGTAAATGGAATACTTCTAAGGCCTGTTGAGTGTGGTTGCCATTGAGGTTGGTATGAAGGATCGATGTTTGGAAGTTCGTCACCAGAATCCTCACTAAAGCTAACCTCATCGTCAGAGCTGTTAGAAGTAGTATGTTCACTTTCATCATCACTAACAAAACAACGATTTTCAGAAGTAGAAGCCATAGCACTAGCCACATTACCTAACAAACAACACATAAAAAACAAGAAAACTACACTAGTAAAAAAAGGGGCGCGAACCGCGAACGTTCCGTATAACCTCAAATTTACTAAACACACAAGAGGCAGACAGCGTAAGAACATCCTCCTGCAGTAGCTGAGCTCATACTGATCCATTTGTGGCCCAGCCTAGTCAAAAGAAGTGGAGACGGTCACACATTCCCTACAAGGTTACCCATTTCCGACATTGGGTGGCACGTGCTCCTGGTGACTCACTACGGCGCCGCTCAAAGTCGGCGCTCACACTGAAACTTGTTTTGTGAAAGTTAATAAAACAAATGTCCGGTAAAAATCAGATATGGTCGGCGGTAATTCAAAATTATTTCAATAATATTACTAATAAGACAAGGAAATAAAGTTAAATAATATAAAATTTATATTCAATTAATTGTAAAACTCAAATAAATACTATAATATAAATAAATAAATTACCTATATTTAGAAGGTTAGTTTAAAACGTTTATATATAAAAATATTTTGAAAATATAATAACCATAAAAGTGAAGGGAAGAAGAAGAAGAAGGAGGAGGAGGAGGGGGGGGGGAGGAGGAGGAGAAGAAGAAGAAAAAGAAGAGGAACAACAAGAAGAAACTAATGAATAAAGTTTTAGAAAAACTTTCACAGTAATATTATTGAAAAAATATTTTCATCAAAATATACTTTGAAATTTTTGAAAAAAATTCACAATATTATAGTGTCATTTAACCCTTAGCACACGTATGACGGGATTTCACGTAACCCTCAACTTGACTGGTAACGCGTATGACGGTTTAATCTCACCCAAGTCCTGTGTCTCTGAAATGATATAGTTTATTATTCTTCTTATTTAATAAATAAACTTACCGACTTTAAATTTCTTTACTGTTCACTGTTTAACTCGCACTTATTAAAATCAAACTAATTCCTCTCTTCAAAATTGGTTCAAATCTTGTTCAGGCCTAGTCCTCCATCAAAGCGTCTATCTCGTCCCGCAGCTCAGCGTCAAGTCCTCAAATTTGAATCCAGCTTTGTCTTTTTCGGCTCCATGCTAGTTACTTCAATCTTTGTAGTTACTTCCGTGATGAGTGAGAAATTTTGGTTTATCATATGTTATTATACTTAATTTAGAATTTTTACTAACTGGTTCGAAAAATATTTCCTTTAAAACTTAAACTAATAACATTGTTATTCTTAACTTAAATATGGCGCGCGATAAATAGTCCGCTAAACAGATTTGCGTCATACGTTCATCGACCAATTGCAATCGACTAGGGCGTGATTTATTGTCGATTTCCCTTTGGCTTAGATGTTTCGATATTCTCGGAATTTTCATAATCGTCTGGCTTATTTATGGGATGAGGTGTTAATTAAATCAGATGTAGCATTTCATGGGCTAAATTTTAAGATATTTTCCATCTCTTTACGTTATTCGGTTCCGTAGTAATCTTAAATTCAATACAGTAACATCATGGCAATTCTCTCATTTTCAAACGTTCGGCCGATTTTAAATCATTATTTCATGGTTTTGCCGATTAAGTTTAATGTGGAACATGGTATCGTTGGATAGGAAAATTATTGGAGATTATTGTGGTATAGGTCATTTATAAATTATTTCTTGTAATAAAAAGTACTCCGTGCATTTTTGGTGGGTCGTAATCAATTTCTATCATTTGCTTTAGGTCTAGTTGGTAGTTGCAGTTTTCCGATAATAGAGTTCGCCGTGTGTCTGTTTATAAGATTCCAGCAGTATTTGAACCCTACTTAGACGTTCAAATGGTCTATTCGTTGGTTATGCCTATTTCAAATAGGCTAATAAATTGGTACAATCTTTTGCTTCTTGCAAATTTATTATCACTTCAAACTACAAAATAAAATACAAAATATTAATACAAATACAAAACAAAATCAAAATACAAAATCCCCATAACTTCTTAATGGGTAGGAAAAAAATTTCACTCACCCAAAGATGAATGCCCTAGACATCAACACATTGCTTTGGACATCACTAACTCGAATCCACTGCCTTAGGATTTGACTAAAATTAATTTTAAATATTTACATAATAAACATATTAATGTCTTGACTCAAATTATTATTGATCTATTGTGCTTGACTCTTATGTGTCTGACTGTTTCTATATTCCTATTCCGCAATTTGTAAGGCCCAAAAGCGTAACTCGCTTTTGGCTCTTATTTAACATCTTATTCCTAAACTTATAATAACTGGTTACCCTACATGTACATTCCCTCTGATTCTTTTCCCTTTCAATACGTCCTCAGCAAACTTGCTCAAAAGGGGAACTATCTCCGGACCAGAGATCCAAACATCCACAGACTCATCCAATCGACTCCAAGAGTATTCATTTCATCCCGTAATGTTCTTCTCTCGTTGTTATCATACAACTTACATTCTCTTAATATGTGCCAGACATCCTCTATTTCACATCCGCAGTCCCAACCAGGTCTATCTACCAATCCTAATCTATACAGATTGTCATTGAAATCACCATGCCCTGAGAACAGCTGTGACAGGTAATGGTAACATTTAGCCATTTCTTGCTAATCCTTTTTTGTATGCTAGGAAACCACCTGTACATGACTCTTCCTTTATCAGTCCTGTCCCATATCTCCGGCCATTTGACTGTTGCCCACCTATTCCCTATAGCTTTCACTTCTAGTTTACTCAGACCCATACCTAGCCTTATACTACCAATTTCTCCATGACCTTCTTTTTCATATTTGCATGGTTTTGCTCTTCTTATTGCCACTAAATCTATTGGTAACACACCTGCTATCACTGATACAGCCTCTCTGGATATTGTCCTATATGATCTAGTCATAGTTAACAGTATAGTCCTTTGTGTTCGTAACATTTTATTGGCAACATATCCAATCTCCATTCTGTGTCCCCAGGCTCCAACTGCATACAACATAACAGGTACAAAGACCCCATTGTAAGTTATCTTAAGTGCCTCATGTCCTAATCCCCCAATCGGCTTTCGCAACTCTTCGCAATTTGAAGAACAAATTTGTTGATCTGTCTGCCATTTTCTTTACATGTGTACCAAACCTTAGTTTATCATCAAGATAAACTCCCAGGAATTTCAATTCCTTTACCACTTTCACATTACCTAGACACATTCTTATAATTGGTGTTCTTTCCAATTTTCCCTTGAGCATCAAAGCCTCTGTCTTTTTATTATTAAATTTCAATTTAACATTTCTTGCCCACTCATCTAATTTCTCCAAAGCATTCTTTGCTTCTTTTTCTATCTGGGATCTACTATTCCCTTCGATTAGAAGAAGTCCATCGTCTGCATAAGTAACAGTAAAACAGCAGGAACTTCATTCCACCTACAGGAATCCATTAAAAAGTATATTCCACAGAATCGGTCCACTCACAGATCCTTGTGGGCATCCCATGTTCAGCTCTTTACTCTCGATAATACCTCTATAATTTATTATGGCAAGTCTATCACTCAAATAACTTCTTTAAATCATGAATCAAGATTCCGCGGACATCCCTTTTTCCTCAATTCATTTATGATAGCTGGCCACCAAGCGTGATCAAATGCACCTGAGACATCCTAAAAGATTCCTATAACATACATACAATTGAGTGTTTCACTCTAGTTAATACATCACCTATAGCATCTTCTGTAGATCTTCCTTGTCTGAATCCATATTGTGTATCTGACAACTCATTTTCACTCTCCATAATTCTTACTAATCTACTTGCCATTAATCTATCCAGAGTTTTTTCAATGTGTGACAAAAGACATACCGGTCTATATGATTTTGGATCCGTGTGGTCTTTTCCTTCACTTTTGATAAAAATGCATAATCTACCCTCTTTCCATCTTCTGGGAAAGGTATTCTTAGCTATACAATCGTTGAAAAGTTTTCTCAATCTCTCTGGATAGATTTCCCATAGTCTTTTGACTACTTCAACTTCAATCTTATCTGGTCCTGGCGCTTTTCCATTTTCATCTTTATAGCATTTCCGATTTCTTCGTTGCTGATTTCTTCCATATTATCACAGTATGACTCTTCTTGCGCCTCGTACCTAATTACACTGATTACCTCATTATCTGTACTACTCTCATCATCTGGAAGTAAGTCTTTCAATAACTTTACTGCCGTATCTCTAAGGTTACCAGTAAATCCATCCTCCATCCTTAAGCCCGCAAATATCTGCTCTTTTTTCCTTTTGCCAGCCACAATTTATACAATTTTATACACAATTCCCCACGGATCCTTATTACCAATTTCTGTTACAAAACTTTTCCAAGATTTCTTTTTCCCTATTTTAATCAGTTCTTTATATCTGTTTCTTTCTCTCTTAAATTCAGCCTCTAGCTGCATTTTTATCTCTGGTCTTTTAGCCTTCTGCATTTTTGACCTTAATTTCCTCACTTCTTTCCTCTTTTCCCGAATTTCCTTAGACCACCAAGGGACTGATTTTTCAATGAGTCTTTTCCTGGCATGCTTCTATCACAAGCCCTTAATATTAGTTCTTCTAACTTTTTTACTTTCTTTGTGAGATCTTCTATCTCATCATATTCCTCTATGATATCCTTCATTTCGCTATCAAATCTTTCCCAATTTTCCGCTTTGATTGAGTACCTTTCTGAATATTCGTCGATTTTATTTAATTTAACTCCTACTGTCCAACTTTACAAAAACCTTACCTTGCTTGTGGCAAATTAAAAGTAAAGACTATTCGAACAGAAATAAAATAGACTTAGCTTACGCCGAGTTGGTAAAAAAAATATAGAAATCGACCCAAAAGCAGACAGGTCTACAGTTGTGAAAAAAATTAACTCATTCAGAATAGTGTATAGGACGGAACTGAACAAAATTAACAACTCCCTGGAATCCGGAGCATGTGCCGATAATGTTTATAAGCTAAATCTGTGGTATTTTGAACTTCTTCACTTCTTAAATGACGTCGAACCAGCAAGGATCTCCAGAAGCACAATATATGAAACCGAAGAATAAAATATGGATCAGGTGAGTAAAAACAATTATTTAAAATGTTGTATAAATAATAAGATAGACCCATTTGAACCAGGGTCTAAGGTATTTTTGTTTCTAAGTTTTTCAGGAAATTGAATAACGTTTAGGAAATGTGGCTGTAACAAAAGGGAATAATAACATATTTTAGTTATTGTACTCTGTAGTTATTATTCAGATAATTCTGAACAACCAGATACCACACCGATGAACATCCCACAAACAACAAGCTCTCCGGTTTCCCGCCCAACTAAGCGTAAACTAAATCCGTTTGAACAAGCTAGTCTCGAAACTATGCAAAAGGTAGGGGAATAATTTGACTCCTATAAGGAGGATGATTGTCTTGACTGTTTCGGCAAACATGTGGCTGACAGACTGCGGGACGTCAAACCTCCATCAGCTGAAAATTGCACAGAAACTCGTTTCTGATGTTTTGTTTGAAGCAGACATGTAGTCTTTAAACAGATTTTAGAAAATTACTAGTCTTGACGTAGAATCATATCAACACAGTGGTTTCCCTTAGTTAATGAACTACCGCCAATACAATACCTACCAAATGCAAAACCATCAAAACTTAATGTAGCACCACGACCAAATCCACCGTTCACTCCTGAACAAGTGTTTTCACCAGGACAGTCAAGCTACACAAATGAAAATAGTGTCAATGTAGCAACACGACAAAACCCACCGTTCACACCTGAACAAGTGTTTTCACCAGGACAGTCGAGCTACACAAGTGAAAATAGTGTCAAAGAATATGTGAATTCATTCAATGTAAACAAATATTAAACAACAAACTATTGTTTTTTCCTCATTTTTATTAAAACATCGATACAATTATTTTAAATCTACAATAAAACATTTTTACCTTTTCTAGTATTGTAGTGACATTTTCATAAAACTTTTGTACTTTAAAACTTCAAATAAATTAAAGTTTTTTCTTACCTTAATGAGTTTCTTCAGTACCATGTATACATGGTATTATTTTGCAGAGCGATGGTTTAGAAATTAGTGTTGTAAATTCCAAGTCTTTGTAAGTTCTTCCAGTTGCAAGGAATCGTAACGTAGCACTAAGTCTTTCGTGTGTGGAGATATGGAATTTCTCATTACGGTGTCTTGTCTTTTAATCAAAGGAGAAACCAAATCCAATAACTCGTAAGTATCCTCGGTCATCCTCAAGTAGTTCCTCCAATCAGAAGGTTCATTGCTAAATTCTTTTAATAACTCCATTTGGGATAACCTCTTTTTTAGTAGCCAATGATGACTCCACTTACTTCTAGGTTTTCTTTTCCTCTTCCCACGTGTTGCAAGACTATGCACATATACCACAGCAGTAATTGCTCCATTGCTAGAAAGCACTTCACAAATCACCTACCACAGAGGGGTTAAAATACATACTAGTTGATTGATAAATATGACGAAATTCTCAGAAAATGATTTGCTATTGATTGCTCTGAAGAAGCAACAAGTTAAAAAACGGAAGTGGGTTCATCAGGCGTGGAAAAAAAGAAATATAGAAGGAGAATTCGCTACTCTTTATAAGGAATTGATGAACAACGGAGTAAAGTTTTGTGAATATTTCAGAATGTCCAATCATGAAAAAACAGGACACACGCCGGAGACAATCCATTTCTCCAAGATAACGGCTCGCAGTTTGTTTAAGGTAAGTTACGAAGAATAACATAATCAGCATAACCTACAAAATTTTTATTTGGTAAAAAAAAAATTAATTAATTACAAATGGGTATTAAGTTAAAAAAATATATTTCGTAAACATTGTTGTAATTTTCAATTAACTTGTTTAATAAATATTCAATTTTTGCTATATTCTTCTCCAAAATGTTGGAAATACTGATGTTACCGGTTGCCTTTGATCACTACAGTTTGGATTTTCATCCATATTCATAAATTGATGGATACTTCCTGAAAGAGAAGGCTCTCCGGATTTTGTAGGGGTTGAAAATTCGGTAGATTGAGCTCTTTTCTTTTCATCCACGAGCATTTTGTGCTCGTACTTTTGTACGGTAGCAAATAATTCACCTCCTATGTTGATGTTGTATTGACGCACAACATTTGGCATTTGCACTTCAATGTATTGCCTATCAGCTCTAGAGTAGCGTCTAGCCACATTAAATGGTTCTGCACCATGTCGAGTTGATGCCATGGTTATAATTTTATTATCAATCCACTTTAGAGCTTAAACATTTTCATCATCTCATCTTCACGTCACACGCTCCTCTTCCTTCAGAAGTTAAATCATGGTCTGACTTAAAGTTTATGTTTGGGAACCTATTTTTAGTTGTTCCAGTACCTGAAATACCCTTTGCTTTTAGGGCTTCTAACAGTATCTATCATACCTGTAAAATAACGGTCAAAGTATAAATTTGTACCTGGAAGACATGTTTCACTAAGCCTTAAAACAGCACGCCCTCCAGTTTCAAGTTTCAAATGTTCATTGAGTTCTGGAGAAAGTCTGGTGGTATTCTTTCCCTGGTACACCTCAAAGTCTAAGATCAAACTTTCCTTTGATGAGAGAACATAATTTTTCAAGCCAGTTGTATGTGGCTTTCTTGGGACAAACTGTCTGAAACCAACATGACCTGTGAAAAGGATTATTTGTTCATCAATGCTTGCATCCTGTGGCCTTGGAATTTTTAGCACTGTATCACGAAATTTAGTTATAATAGGCCGAACTTTCGATAATCTATATTCAGATTTATTTTCTGCTGTAGCATCATCGTCGTTTACCACATGAATTGCTGACCTAATTGTAAAATATCTGTCCCTAGGCATTGCCTTTGCTATAATTGGTATTTTAAAAAAAAGAATCCCAATAAAAACGGATTCTTGGATAGCCCAGAGTGCTCATAAGCATTGAAATACCTATAAACTTCATGAGTTCTCCCAAAGTAACTTTTAGTTCTCTGCCATTATGTATGTGATAATAAATATTTGTTTTATTAACCATTAACTGAAAGATCTGTTTATCAAAATACTCACTGAAATAGCTCAATGGATCCCAGCCATCCCTATTAAAACGAATATTTGGTTTTATTGAACTCCGGAAAATCAATTTTAAGGTTTCTTCCACTCCAATTCACAACAGCTCGTTGCGGTTTCCCTCCTCGCCTTTGGCCTCTACCTCGTCCTTTTTCTCTGACTTGCCCTCTTCTGCGGCCTCTGCCTCTCCCACAGCCACTGCCCCTGATACGTTCTTGCCCTTGACTTGTCCCAGCTCTATCAATTTCTTTTTCTAAAATAGTTCTTCTTTCATTGGCGCTGCTTCCGTCTTGTATTGGGTAAGTGTGATCAATATTATGGTAAGGATTTAGGTCTTCAGCTTGATCTCTGTCGCTATCTGAATTCAATATCCCTGTTTCATTAACAGAGTCCCCATTATCCAACACAAAGTCAGGATCGGCATCCACATCATCGAGTTCATAGTCGCTGTCATTAAGAGCTGCCAGAAGTTCCTCGTCCGTAATAAAGAAGTCCTTTGCTGTCATGCGGTCCATAGTTTTCAATCCTGGAACAATTAATTAAATGTGGATGTAGACTAATTAAACAAAAAAAGTGGAAAATAACAATAAGTCTATAAAAATTAACTCACGGAAATGAAATAGCTCATCTAATTGAGACCTAATGTACACATGTGTGTACAAATAACTTATTGAATACTTTATCATAGACACCTAATGTACACATGTGGGTACAAATTATTTTAACTAGTAATAATTTCTTTAATAACCATAGCAACAGTTAGAAATTGCTATCAGAATGTCTCTTAATGATTTAAGTTAAAAAAGGAGAAAAAAAAAATGTGGTTAATTAGCCTATGAAAGAAGTAATAATTTTTACTTGCCTGAATGTAGGGTTGAGGTACGTTTCCATTCCTACAAGTCGCGGGGACTTGTGCCGGGCACATGTCCCCGGCACATGTCGCACGGTTTTGTTTTACTGTTTCCATTTCCTTGAGACAGATGTTGGGGGGGAAAAAATACTCAGTCCCTGTTCGACACTTTGCTGAGCAGGTGCGTTTATTGTGTTGGTACAAACATGGAAAAGGTCGTAGCTGCCTCCGCCTTTGTGGTTATCGCGGGTGCATACTGTGAACTCAAGAAAAAAAGGCGTAAACGTCCAAGGTGGTGGATCAGAAGTTTTTTAGCGAGACGTGAATCAGAAGGGGCCTACAATTCCCTTATGAGAGACTTACGTCTTCAAAGCGGGTTTGACAATTTTGTTCGAATGACGGCAGCAGATTTTGAGTTTTTATTAAATCTGATTGGTCCTGAGATTAACAAAAGTAGGTCATGTCGACTTCCAATATCTCCGGGAGAAATGTTGGCTGCCACCCTTCGATACTTGGCAACAGGGGATAGCTACAGTTCAATCATGTACCTACACCGGATCTCAAAAGCGTCAATTTCAAGATTTGTACCCGTAGTGTGCAAGGCTATCGTTGCATCATTAAAAGACTACATTCAGGTAAATATGTTTAAATTCATTCCATAAAATAGTTTATTTCATCAAATAATACCTATATATAATATCCAATTGTGTAATTATGTAACTGTTAATATTAAATAAGATGTTAATAGTAAATTGAAAATTAGTGACAATGGTGTACATATAAAAAACTTCTTATGTTTGATGGTATCCTATTAGTAGAAAGAATTTTGCATGAGCTCATAATCTTGTACTGGGGTTTGGTTAAGTTGTACTTCAGGTTGTACTGGTTGTAAAGGAGACAGCTGTGTTTGCTGGTTGTTTGCTTGAGGGGAAGGGTATGGACTAGATTAAGAACTACTAGCAGAGTTATGTTGGTTGTATCCAGGAAATGGTTGCGGCGGTTGTGCACGGAAAAATGTGTTCTGGCTATTGTTCCATGAAGGAAACATGTGTCCTCCTGCTCCCCCACATCCAGCTTGGTACAAGATATTGGAAATACTATGACGTATCCAAGCTTTTGTTTTCCTATCTTGGAACTCTTTCAACGATTCTCCTACATATTCTCCAAAACATTCGTCGTCATCCTTATTTTTAGTCATAGTTGTTGTCAGCACTTCATATGCGTGATTGATTTTCTTTTCCAAAGCACCCATTTTCGATGGTGGCGTACTTCCTTTGCTTGAGATTGTTCTTTTTCTGTTTGGTGGCTCTTGGGATTCCTGTTGCGCAGATCTTTCGACTTCTTCAATCGCAGGTTCTGATCTAGTAGCCTTATCAGCCCCGTCGTTATCTTCGGGTGGATCATCAGGGTCAATCTCATCTCGTTCTTGGGTTAAGTCATCTTGGGTCTAAAAAAGAACAAAATAATTAGCTACATTGTTTGAACCAGGTAGTATATTTTGTACATTGTGCAGTACACGATTATATAAAGTTTTTCTGTACTTTATTAATTATTTTCAGGTACCAAATAACGGAGAAGGGTGGAATGATGTGGCCGAAGGGTTTTACTCAAAATGGAACTACCCAAATTGTATAGGAGCCCTCGATGGAAAGCATGTTGTGCTTCAAGCTCCAGCCAATAGTGGTAGCCTGTATTACAATTATAAAGGAACTTTTAGCATTGTTTTAATGGCACTATGTGACGCAAACTACAACTTTTTATATGTTGACGTAGGCGTTCAAGGCCGTGAATGTGATGCCGGTGTTTTTTTGGACACAGAATTATATGCTGCGCTGTATCAAAACAAACTGAACATTCCTAATGGACGGTGTTTACCAGGAAGAAGCGTGGAAATTCCGTATGTGATAGCTGCCGACGATGCGTTTGCTCTATCAGAAAGATTGATGAAACCATTTGTGGGAAGACATGTAAAGGGCACCATTGAAAGAGCCTTTAACAATAGGCATTCAAGAGCAAGGAGGGTAATTGAAAATGTTTTCGGGATAATGAGTAGCGTTTTTCGAGTACTTAGAAAACCCATCCTACTTCAACCAGAATCAGCTAAATGGGTGACACTGAGCTGTGCTTATTTGCACAATTTTTTAAGAAAAAATTCGTCGGCTAATATCTACAGCTCCGCCCAGGCTTTTGACTCTGAAGACAGCAATGGAAATACCATCAACGGCACTTGGAGGAATGAAGGACAGGAACTGCCCGGACTTCGATGGTGCAAAAATAAAGGGGAAAATCCCGGTGTATTTGTTCGTCAAGAACTGGCAAACTTTTTTCACAGTCGGCCATTGCCATGGCAGCAACGATATGCTTAGGACGGCAAAGTGTTTTATTGGCCTTTTAATTTAATCCTTTTCTTCAGTAGCACCCAAAACGGGTTAAACTAATCATTTTGTTACTATAGAAAATAAGCATGGTTTTATACCTTTCATAAATACTGTAAAATATTGATCATATTTTGGCAAGACACCATTTATTTAACTGGTGTGCCCTTTCATTGACCAAAAGTAATATTATACTAGTATTATATTGCTTAATGATATGATATTATAAAACATGCATAATAAAAAAGTATGCCAGCATTGTTGTATTGTACTCGATTTCGGTTTTAAACCATATCCTAAACTATCCTAAACATATCCTAAACATATCCTATCCTAAACATGGTAGCTGTTGATAGCTTAGGCCTGGGGGGGTTAGATTTAGCTGTTGATAGGTTAGGCCTGGGTAGGTTAGATTTACCTATCAACAGCTAAATCTAACCTACCCAGGGCTAACCTATCAACAGCTACCATGTTTAGATTAAATAGCAAAATTAAATAGTTTTTAGTGTGTTAATTAGATTGGTTAGCTTCTATTGAGGTGTTGTGAGTGTTAGACATATGTTCAAAGTTTTTAAAAACATAAACATATTTTGGATATTGTATGCCAAAATAATTTATTTTGATAGGTAAAGTACTACAATTGCTCTCCTGAAAAGTTGTGAATTGGAGGATTCGCCCCTTTTACAGAACACCGACGATATACTTTCCGCAATAATTTTTTTTATTTTGATGTTGAAATAATTAAAATCAAAAGAATTAAACAAAAATCAACAACATATATTCAATATTGTACTTACCAAATTTAAATTCAGTGAACTCGTGTGTGGTAGATTCTGAGTCGAGTTGCTCAGAAAGCTTAACAGTGAGTAGTAACACCACTTAGGCACGTAGACGTCACTGGCACCTGCCCCACTCTTCTTGCTTTTCTCAATCTTCGTTTTTTCCCTGAGATACTGCGAACGAATATTATGAAGTTTCTTTTCTATTTCATCACTTTTTGAGCCTACTGCTTCTGCAATTCGTTGCAGGGCATCAACACGGCTGTTTGAGTTTTTGTGATGTGCACTTCGAACATTCCACAAAACAGACTCCTGTTCAAACAGTTCGATCAGTTTGATAGTACGGCATTTGGTCCACTCCATTACGTACAAATAAACGGGGAAGAACTACACAAAACAAAACACACTCTGATCCACGCAAAACACACGTTGGAATCTGAGACAGAGAGGTTAGATTTTGCTGTCAGGAGGATGTAAACAGTGGTCTGCGCATGCGCAAGTCCCGGGCACAAGTCGCAGGCCGTTTCCATTCTCCGGGCACAAGTCGCGGGCACATGTTTTGTCGCGCGGTCGGCTGCGACATTTTTGTCCCGGGCACTTGTGCCAGACCGTTTCCATTCTGCAACTTGTGCCGGGCACATGTGCCGCGACATGTCGCAGAGAGTTTTGTTGTAATGGAAACGGGGCTTTAGGAATACAAGTCAGTAGTTGGAGCTGGCAGCCATCTTGATTCTGCTCAACTAAATGACCACAGCTGTATGAATAAAATCAGGGTTACTCTATAGATTGTTCTGAAGACAGTTACTACAAAACAGGTGGGAAATTCAAATTCTCACATTATTAAAAAAATACAGATTATTTGTACACATATGTGTACAATGGGACTGAAGAGGATATAATATATATAGTCAATGTTTATACTTAACTCGATTCACAATAACACAATTAACAACTGGCACTACTCACAATCATCATAAACATAAACTATAAAATGCTTACAACAGACAATCATAACAGAATGATCAACACATGGTGTTTAGACTGGTAAGAGTGATAACAAATTAAAAGCAACTATTCAAGCGACACTCACATTTAGCGGATGTTGAAGCAACTACATACTTGTGTTAGTTGTCTTATTGCCGCTAGAGTACATTCAGTCAAAGCTTAAAGATGTGGTTAGCGCTACTAACCAAAGTGCTTGAATGGTCGAGTGGAAAGTGGTGAGCACAGCTAACCACCATGCTTCAAAGAGATAAGCATGCTTGATGACGTCATCGTAAAATAACTGATTGTAATAAAACCAATTTTACAAACAAAAGTTTAGAAAATTTACAAAATTTAACTTTATCATTTCAAAAAAACATAGGTTGTTCCCTTTTTTTTTATACTCTACTTATATTAAATTACAAAAGAATAAACAAAACAGTAAATTATAGTCTGTTTCAAATCTAGCCGATATTTTTTCTGTTAGGATTTCATTAATCAATATTAAATAATGGTCATTGTTAAAAGTTACAAAACAAAATAATTGTCATTAAAACAGTTTCTTTATGTAAGATTGTTCGTCTTTTTTCTTTTTTTTTTATCCTTAGCTGAACTAAAAAACCTGTATGTAGCGATGTGACGAAGCTTGTTCCAAATTGTCCGTGCGATTTCCACGATGTCAGCCAGCGCACTAGTAGGAGCGTGTATATACGAGCGAGAACCAAGTTCACAATATTAACATAAAACTTAATGTCTTTATTTTTCCATAACAACACTCAAAAGAACAACATGGTACAACGTAAACTCGAAATTTTCAGCGCAAGATGAAATAATATTAAGTTCCTGATTCTACAAAATAAAACTTGTCCAACAAACATAAAAACAGTTTTTTTTTCTTTCACTTCGCTCTAAAGTGTAATATTAAACGTCGATAGTCGTTCACAATTTAACAAATATAACACTTTATTTTAAATCCAACCGACTTGCTCACGTAAGTTTAAGTTTAGTTGTACACACAATTTATCGGCGAACCAAACACAGCTGCAGTCCAAACCTCACTCTCCCCAAACACACAACGTCCAACTTGATCAGCTGATAACCTATCGCAAACAAACTAATCGCAACCACTCGCTGTCTTTAAGCAAACGTAGGCTACCGTCACAGTGGGAAGTTAAAGATTTAAAAAATTTAATTAACGTGAACCATTTAAAGTATGAGACGTAATACGTCTCAACAGGATATAAGCGCACAAATTCGATGAGTTTTTCGTCATTCATTGTAGTCAGAAAAGAAAAGTACGGTAGGTACACGGTCGTGAAACAATAAATATATCGGCAACGACTAACTTGAATTTCACTGTGGGCCACGGTGGAAGGACTGACTGCACTGTCACGGTACGGCACCGGTAGAGTGGAAACAGCATCACCTAAAATACATGGAAGAATTTTTTTAAATCGCCTGTTGGAGCATGTGCCTATCACGTCTCTGTCACGACACTGTTGAGTGTAAATAGACCTTTATACAGGGTCTCCGAAAAAGAATACCGGGATTTTGAACGGCCGTTGCTTGGGGTCTATTCAATATAACTAAACGGTTACATGACAGTTCTCCATACTGACACTTCCACACACTGCCCAAAATACATTCATAAATTACATAAAAGATAAGGTTATTAAATATACAAGGGTTTTCTATTTACTTAGGCTACGGTTACACTGGAGCCGTATTTTGCTCGCCAGAGTACTGCCGAACGATTCTGTCGAATTATTCGGACGACGAGCATGGTTACACTGGCTCCTTAATTTACAGGTTACATTTTTCCTTTCGAACGCCTTCCCTCGTGGTTAAAAGATGTCCGGTATTAATATGCTTGAACTTAATTTTCTGAGTGAAAGCCCATTGCTGAGTTATGTTTTGCTTAATAATGAACGACGTGAGTGGGTGAATGAAATATTTTTGGAGAGGGAAGATAGTGGGGAGTTTCATTCATTATTCAGCAGATTATTAGAACAACCCGATAAATTAGAAGAGTATTTTAGGATGAAACCCGATACTTTTTTCTACATTTTGAACGGGATCAAGCCATTCATAGAAAAACATTCTAATTTCAGGAAGTGTATAACCCCTGTAGAAAGATTTGCAGTGACACTGAGGTATGTAAAATATAGTTTTTTATTTTAATATTCTACGAGAAATGTTTTTACTGCTTAAATTAATTCGCATTGTTTAAAAATTCTCTAAGAATATTAATTAAATAAAACTAGAAATTATCACTTGCATTTAATGCACTGAAAATTAAAAGAGGCAAATTCTATTTCTGTTTCTTTTCTTACTTTAAGGGGATACAAAAAAACTACGTAGGTTTTAGGCATGTATTATTTATTTTGCTAAATTACATTTTACATTTAGTAAATACTTGACAAGACTTTTACAAGAAAAATGGTTTCACGTTTCTTTAACAGAAGGTAAAATTAAAATAATTTTCAAATTCCTTCCGACCACTCACCTAGGAAGGAGCGCAAAGAACCATCAGCCCCACTGCTGGGTGTGAGTTGGTAGTATTGTGGGGTAGAAGCCGACGAGGAGGATAATAATGATGAATCCGCAGAATCTTGTACGTCTTCTTCTATCAATACTTGCATAATTCGTGTCCTCATAGCTAACTTTCTTTTCATGGGGACAGCACGAAGATGTGGCAACAAACTCATTGCAAAGTAATAATCTTCATCTTGTTCCTCTTTTGATGTGGATGCGGATGCGTTTTTAATTTCCTCGAGATGTCGAATTTTTTTTTCTCCAACGCAAGAAGTTGAGTAATAGTGTCTGACTTACTAAGTTTTTTTTGGCTATAGCAACTGGTTTCTTCAGGGCACCAGTACTTGGAGTGTAGTTACTACTACCTTGAATAGTAGTTGGATTATTTTGTTCGTGCGACTGTGATTGTTCCATTACAGTTTCATCGTCTGCATCGTCTTCTTCTATATTATCACTGGGCACAGGAAGATCAGATGAGTATCCTTCAGAGATGGAAGGCATGCTAGTTATCATTTTCCGTAGTTTGAACACGTCGCTAATAAATGTCATCTGCTCGTAGAATTTCCACGAGGGTACATTCACGGCTTCACTACCAGTCGGTTTTTTTAGTTGTTTCAGATGTTCTTTACGAAACATGTCACGTAGATTGCTCCATTTGCTTTTTGCGACCCCACCTGCAAATAAAAAGAAAATTATTTATGTAAACTCAATTATTTATGCTGTAGCTAATATGTCCTTTTTTTTACAGGTTTCTGTCTAGAGGAATGTCGTACAGGTCCTTAGCTTTTTCATATAGGATTGCTCATTCCACCATTGGAAAGATAGTGTATGATACATGTGACTCTATTTGGGAATGTTTTGTTGGAACACATATGCCATTTCCTACCACTGAATCACTTAAGAAGAGCGCCGATTTATTTGAAGATATGTGGAACTTTCCTAATTGTGTTGCAAGTATAGATGGTAAACATGTGCGAATCAGATGTCCAAAGAAAAGTGGTTCTAAATTCTATAACTACAAATCCTTTTTTTCAGTGATTCTTCAAGGTACAGTTGACGCAAAATGTAGATTTATAAGTATGGATGTAGGGGCATACGGAAGACAAAGCGACAGTGGTGTTTTTTTAGAATCTGGTTTGTTTCAGAATATTGAAAATGGCACTTTCCCTTTTCCCGAACCAAAAGAGCTTCCTGGAACCTCTGTCAAACTTCCTTACGTCATTCTTGGTGATCAAGGATATCCCCTCAAGGACTCTGCTTTCTTAATTCGATCGGATATGGATTCAAATAAAGTCTTGTTCTATTGGAACTGTCCAACTGAAGCGTGTATATCATGCTGATTTACACCTGCTGACTCCATAACCTGTCTCTGCTCGGTGGTGAGTGTCATTGCTGATGTCCATCCTAACATATTCCTCGTCGGGAGGCCTGGTTGTATGAGTGCTGGTGGGGCTTCACCCTCTACAACAAGTAATGCTGGTGGTTGATAAGGCTCTGGTACTAAATCCGCTGGTAGGTTCCAATCTCGTAGGACTTGTGGATCTAAAGTGTATTGCAAATCGGCCACTAGACGTAAAGCAACAACTGTCGGTGCTGCTAATGTTTCGTACATCCAGTGATTGTTTGCTGACACTCGTCTGTAGTGTCCGTTCAAGTTTGGCCAGCAGGGAACGTCGAGTTTGAACTCGACGCCTGTGTTGTCGGTAGTTGTTCCGAGCGATCTGAGATATTCATCGATAACAGATGGGATGGGATAGGTAGAGTTGCTCATGAATTCAATGAACCGTTGTTCTACTACCGTTTGGTCTCCTGAATGCTTTTTGATTGTGATGATTCTGGCATAAAGATGTAGCCAACAGTAGTATGCGAACATCGAACGAGATGTGTACTTCGTGAAACCGGAGTCAACTGAATTGATGGTGTCGTATGCTCTATCTACTAACCCTTGAAATCCCTCTGTTGTGACTGCAAATGTGCATCTGGGCCTGTAAGCTGTTAGTCCGTCGAAACCGTCAGACTATTTTTAAGACAATTTAACATGCGCCAGATTCACCAGTTAGAGGGTTTTAACAATAATTAGAGCACAAAATTTTTTTAAATATGTACTTTAAATATTTTTTATAATAAAATTCAAAATATTAATTTTTCGACGAAATAATTATTTAAAAAATAAAAATTACAAATATTTTGTTTAGTGTCTTTTGCTCAAAATGTGTGTACTGGTGTAAAGTACAACTGTAATTTTTTTCATCTTATTCTGATATGTAGTTCCTTAGAAAAAGGTACATATGTGGGAAAAAGGTAAAGTTTGGGAAATCGCATATAAAGACCATGCATATATACAGTGTGTAAATTAAGTATCGAAACAAATATGTATTTTTCAAACTAAAATAGGTACAAATATTTTGTTTGTGGCATTGACTCTTAACAAACGTTCCTGATTTTCTGACAAAATTTTTTTTTCAACCCCCTAAGGGGGTGGCGGGTAGGGGGTAACTTAAATTTTTTAAATAGCAACCCCTATTGAGTAACCCCTTATTTTATAGATAGGTCTTGTCACCCTAAAATCAATGATATAAAGATAATTTAAATCCGTTGAGTTTAAACAAAATAGCGGCCAAAAACTCTACGTTTGTACTGAAGTCTCTTAAAATGGAATTATTAATTATTACCGTATTTGAATTCCGTGTTCCATTATTAAATTTGTGTTTAAAATAAAATCTACGTTGTTATTGGTTTTTCATATTCTTCTGTAAAAAAAAAAAAAAAAATAAAAAAAATTTGTTGGTTATTAAAGTGAAACATCTATGCTATGTTGTTTCTTACCAAAATAAAAAAAAACTTGACAAGTATAAGACAATTCATTTAATGCGTAATTGTTATACGAAACAGTGCAATTACCCAAAATAATGAAAATAAAGGGTGTTTTACAAACGAATTGTAATTATTATTTGTTACAACAATGGTATTAAGCCATGAATAATATAAACAAATTCTAATTTACTATGTAAAACAAACTCAAAGTAAGATGTATTACTAAGTTACCTTTGGTATCCCTAAATATTCACAGATGTTTGAATTGATGGCCAAGAGCAACTTGACAAAGTCCTAAACGATTGTAAAATTCATGTAACACTTTGCCAATTGTCTGTTGATCAATTGACCGCGCTTCCCTTGAAATCCTATCTGAAAGCTCGTGTAAGTTTTCTGGTCGGTTTACATACACTTTACTCTTGAGATATCCCCATAAAAAATAATCCAAAGGGGACAAATCGGGAGATCTTGCAGGCCATTCTATGGAACCTCTTCTACCTATCTACTGATCAGGAAAAGTCAAGTCCAAATAATCTCTTACATCAACAGCGTAGTGAGGTGGGGCGCCATCTTGCTGAAACCAAATACTTTCGTCCACGGCATGTTCCTCATCTTCAGGAGGAAACTCTTTTGAAATAGCGGGTACAATAGATTCACGCAACAGGCCCAGATAACGAGCACCATTTAAATTACCTTCAATTATAAAAGGTCCAACTACCTTATATCCAACTATTCCTGCCCAAACGTTAATTTTCTGAGGATGTTGTGTATGGCATTCTTGAGCCCAATGTGACATGTCCGTTGAGGCTGAAAGAGGCTTCATCGGAAAATACTATTTTCGTATTAAATAACGGATCTTGGATACACCGATGCATCATATCTTCACAAAATTGAATTCGACGATCAAAATTGTCTTCGTTCAATTCATGTATTAGCATGAATCCTTGTAGGGATGAAATTTTTCGGCCTTTAGAACTTAATGTACCGAAGTGTGACTAAAGCCCCGTTTACACTAGCATGTAGCGCTTGCGCATGTAGGACGTGCAAGTTAATGCAAGCTGTACTTGCATGCAAGTCAAGGTTTACACCTACCTCAAAGGTTGCAAGTGGAACTAGCCTCAATTCCAGTCAGTGCAGTGCTACATGTGATGCGGAATGTCGGATTTTATAGAGGACGTTAGGGCTGTAGTGAGAGATGCAGTTAGTGTGTTACGTGATGAGCTTTTTGTAGAAGCAAATGAATTACTATTAAATATAAAGAGAAGAAAAAAAAGGTCATGCTGGGAAAGAAGATGGGTTTCAAGAAGGCTGCAACTAGGAGGATCAAAACTATTAGATGAATTGGCGAGAGAAGACCAAGATAGCTTTAGGAACATCCTCCGTCTCTCAAAAAATAAATTTGACGAATTGTTAGACCATGTGAAAGAATGCATACAGAAAAAGGATACAAAGATGAGGGTAGCCCTACCAGCAAAAATTAAGTTACAAATTACGTTAAGATTTTTGGCTACTGGAGATTCCTTTGCTTCCCTACAGTATTTTTATCGAGTACCAAAATGCACTATTTCAAAATTCATTCCTGATGTTTGTGCTGCTATTTATGAAGCATTGCAGGAATTTGTGCAGGTAAGAGATTTTCCTAGCTATTAATAAAATGTTTTTTGAGGATATGTGTACTTCATTTAAACACAAGTTCAATGATAATAAATTTATTATACAATAGTCAAAGGAAATATTGATTAGCAGTAGATTGAAAATTGGTAAAAAATGTTAGTGTCATAGAGACCAAAAATTAGGTATTGAAAATGTCTTTGAACTTTTCTTAGATGTCGTCGGTTTCTTCCCCTTCGCCTTCATTTAAAATACTGTTTATAGCCATTGACAATAAGTTGTTATCCTGCACTATTTGAGCCGACGTGTCCATATTATGATACACGGGAGAGGCTGCACTATCCTCACTTGTGCCAACACGTGAATACTCTATTAGGATTGGGTTCTTTTCAATCAGTGGTTCAGTGTTTTGAGTTAATGAATACTATGCTTTATATTACTTTACAATTATTACTTTCCAAATATTACTTTAAACTGAATTAACATATCTCCCTAACTCATTCAACTATTTAAATAACAAACATATACTTTATATGATCTACTTTATATTACTTTACAATTATTACTTTCCAAATATTACATTAAACTGAATTAACATATATATATATATATATATATATATATATATATATATATATATATATATATATATTCAAAAATGATGAACCCAGAATAGTTCCAGCTATTTTGAAATGAATTTAATATATTTACTTTGATGATTATACGTGTTGATACTTTGTCTATTTGCTCACCCTTTCTGTGTTCTGCAAAAAGCCGCTACTACAGCTTTGTATTATTGGAAGCTCCAACTTGCCAATAATACCCTCGTGCCCTTGTCAGACCGCTTCAACGGCTGATCCTCGTTCTGCCTCGAACGTTCCTTCCCACGTGCTCGCTCACGCTGTTGATCGAAAAGATCCCCACTTCTCTTGAGTCGTCGCTTATATTGCTTCGACCTGCCTTGCAAAGTAGGTTGCCCATGCTAGGTAAGCATTTCATCATTTTTTTAATTGTTTCGCAATACCTGTCGCTATTCTGGGTTTCATGTATGGTTTCTACTTAAAATATTAATTATTACTACTAATTCTATTAATTACTATATATTTCTACTCTAGTATCTATCTAATCCTAACAACTCCGCCGCCCTCGAGACATCGTCCCGATGTCAAAAAACTCAAAAAAGAAGGGTATTTCCCTTCGGGTACTCGTATGATTTTTTGTTTTGACATTATATAGATTTTTATACATAAACAAAATATAATAATTGTTAAAATCGATATCCATATTATTAACTACAACGACAAAAAATCATATTACTTCTTTCAAAAAAAAAAAAAAAAAAAAAACTCTATGGTTTTAAACAACTACATTATAACTACATTATGTTCCTCAAAAACTTCTTATAACTTTATTAACAAAAAAAATCATTTATCACATATCTCTAAGGCAAATGAATGCCCGCATACCCGGATCATGAAATTAATCTTTCAAACGCATACCTTGTTGCTCATAAGCACGACTCCAGTAAGCCTTCTCCATTGGGCGCACTAAGCTTGCATCAACGTTTTGAATCATTGAAAACTCAGGCACGTATTCAACTGAGGTATCTTTTAAGCAAGGATTTCTCTTCGCATAGCGCTGCAACTCAAATTTTATATCTTTAATTTGACAGCTTATAAGGCTGACACGCTCCAATACCCGGCGAACAACATCATACAATTCCTGGTTATAACCTATATCCCAAAGGGCTGACAATAGGGCTGCTCGAAATTTTTCAGGCCTTTCACGAGTGCGGCCATGACGTAGTTTGGCAAGCACACGAGGTGCTGATCTGAAAACACGGACATTATAGGTGGAAAATGTACGATCCAAATAAAAGTGTTTACGTAAAAACTCACCACCCGAACACTCACCGAGAGAAGGTACAGAAAAAACCGGTTTAATAACCATCTCCGTCGTAGTACCAAATAAGGTGATTAAAAACAGATGCACCATAGGACAAGGACAAATAATCGTCCCCCATAACACAAAAACAGTCAAGTAAATCAAGTTCCATAGGAGTAAGTACCTGACCAAAACCTTCAACGTGCTTAACCATAGCACAATACTAACGCTCCTTGCACATTACACGATTTCGTCCGTGCGGAAAAAACCCACACGAGTTTTAATCGTGGCACTGTTGCTTTCACATTACACGATACGATTTTTTTCAGTCTAGTATTTTTGTCAGTTAGTTTGGTCAGTTTTCAGTGGAAACAGTGCTAATGGATCGAGAACAAATTATTGCGTTATGGTTGTTCTATCGTCGTAGGAAGAGGCAAAGACGAAATCGCCTCCAGTGGGTCCACCCAATCAATCAGAGACGTGAAGAAGTTGGAGTGTTTTATACTCTATTTGAAGACCTGCGAAATGACGAACGAAAGTTCTTTAACTACTTTCGTATGTCTGTTGGTTCGTTCGATGAACTGCATGGCAAACTGAAGACTGCTATTCAACATCAAAACACACAATTTAGAAATTGTATCCAGCCAGTTGAAATGCTGGCAATGACTTTAAGGTAAGTTGTCAACAATGTTTTTATAACAACATAAGGAAAAGGTAGACTAAAAAAAACATTGTAAACTAAATAGTTTAATTTTCTTAAGAAACAATTGAAAAAGTGAATATTACAGTAAAAAATTATAATTAATTATGACGCATTGGTGAGAACAATGGTAAAAACAATTTATGAAACATAAAAATAGATCAAATCAAATAAAATATTTTGTTAATGCATGGCCAACTTATCTTTGTACTGTTTTTAGAACCACTCCAAATTAAATCTCTTAAAATATATCTGAGTCATCCCCTAAAGGTGAAACTACAGGACTAATAGTTTGGTTCTCACTTTGTGACGAATCGCTGTAACAGAACCCCCGGAGTAATTCCGATGCAGACTTTGAAGGTCGTTGTTTGTGTGTTTGGGCGTTGCAGTGTTGTGGTTGATTGTCTTGTGTGGAGTCCGTGCATTGCTTGAGGCAGAGTTTGATGTTGGTTTATGTTGCCGGGAATATTAATTGAAGTGACAGGAAAACATTGAGGAGCGAAAGAAGTTTGTTGAGGTTGTACAATATGGTTTTGGAATATTGGTGGCTGAGTCAAGTGGTGAGGCTGATATGCCGGCATTGAAGAATAGGATGTGTTGGTGTGATGTACTGCTGATTCCCGCCTTTGATTGAGGTCATCAATTACCTGGAGTACGCGCATCTGAAATTGTAAAAATTCTGCGTCCGAATAATTTTTCAAATGAGGCATCAAGCTGTGTAAAAATGCCATCTTGCTGCAAGGGGGTGTTGGCTCTAGGGCCTTGAGAATTTTTAACTCTACCTCATCTGGTTGTTTTGATTTTCTTTTCCGTGTCTGGGTCGAAACTACCACCTCCTCATCATCTTTGGAAGTGTGTTGCACTTCCTCGGATTCCATTTCACTGTCCAAGCTGTCCACAGTATTACTGACCGTATAGATTTTGTTTAAAAATTGCAGTTGGTCTGCAAACACGTATTTTTTACGCTTTTTCGCCTCCGACCCACTTTTCTTTCCTGCTTTCTCGTCTCGTTTTGATTTTGCATAATAATCTCGTAGGTTGGTCCATCTTCTTATTACTTCTTTTCCTGAAAAGACACAAAACTCTTAATTTTGTGTATATTAAGAGTTTTTATATTAAGAGTCAACATAAAAGCATATCTTTATGCTTTATGTTGACATGGCAAAATAAATATATTAACAATTATTAGAGAAGATTTTTATATTATAATTATTATTGTTTCATATATTTTTTCAGATATTTGGCAAGTGGTTGCACGTTCACTGATTTGCACTACACCTACAGGGTTGGAATTTCAACTTCAAGAAAAATCGTTAAAGAAACATGTGCAGCTATATGGTCAGTGATGCGAGAAGAGTGCATTCCAACACCAACATGTGAGATGTGGGTATCTATTGCGTCAGATTTTGAAAATATTGCTAACTTCCCACACTGTCTTGGTGCTGTAGATGGTAAGCACATACGGCTCACCTGTCCTTTTAACTCAGGATCTATGTTCTTTAATTATAAAGATTATTTTTCAATAGTTCTAATGGCTGTAGCAGACGCAAATTACAGATTTGTATACGTTGACGTGGGGAGTTACGGGAAAGAGTGTGACTCAACAATATTTAAAAGGTCGAACATGTGGAGAGAAATTGAAGATGGGTCTCAACAGTTACCTGAAGAAAAACCTCTTCCAGGCACAGAGAGTCCTGCAATGCCATACTTTTTTGTGGGCGATGAAGCCTTTGGTTTGCACAAAAATTTATTAAGGCCCTTTGGAGGAACACACTTGACCGTTGAGAAAAGGATTTTCAACTATCGTTTATGCAGAGCACGACGATATGTGGAATGTGCCTTTGGGATCCTTAGCAATAAATGGCGTGTGTTTCATCGACCTATCAATGTACAGCCACGCTTTGCAGTGCTCATTGTCAACGCCTGCGTCGTCTTGCACAACTTCGTTCGTGACAGAGACGGGTATATTGTTGAGGAAACAACAACAATCACAGGCCTTGATGATTTGGCAGGAGAAATAAATAGAAGAGGAGGCTTGACAGCAAATAATATTAGAAGTGTTCTTTGCAGATATTTCATGTCACATGTTGGAAGTGTACCCTGGCAAATGAACAAGATTTAATGGACCTAAACTGAGACACAGGAGGGTGTCAAGTTATGTTTGTGTATTTTGTAACATTAAACATGGATAGTAATAAGAAAACATAAATCTTTGCTGCTCTCTAAACGTAAAACCTTACTTTATTTTGACACAGGTTAGTTTTAAATATTTATTGTTACCTGAAACCTCAATAAATAGGTCTTAATTAAATATTTCAACATTGTTCTAATAAAGATTTAAAACAGTTTCATAGTTTATGAATCTATCCTTATATAGGTACTAGTGGCTACAATGGTACAATGTTTTAGCGACAAAATGTAATCTGTACAGTTTACTTTAGTATATAAATATAATAGTATAGACTGTATTATTACTTACCGAATGCATTTTTTTCTTTTTCACTATTCGTCTCAAATTCCGGTTTCAGGGCTACGCATACTTCCTCCCAGGCTTTCCTTGTAGCGATGCGATCTTTGTACACCTCAGTGGTTTTGTCCCATAGGACAGGTTTCGCCTCAACAAGTGAAATGAAGACTTCTGTGTCTATGTCATCCATTAGGTCCATGAACACGTACACAACACAAAACAATAAACTGAACACGTACACAACACACAACAACAAACTGAACACGAACACAACACAAAACACGCTTGAACTGTAGGCAAGAGTAGCAGCGCGCAAACTACGAGGCAGCTTTTTGTACGACTTAAATCGTCCAGTGTGCAAGCGTGCATTTGGTCACGTAGGCCACTGGGCTGAGTGACGGGCACGGAACGATTTGTTTCCGTTCCCCTCCAGTGGCAAGAGACTGCTGCAACACGGGTAGAAATCGTGCCCGAGTTAAAATCGTCCAATGTGCAAGGTCTCATACTCTTCATCAGTCGACTAAAATAATTCGTCCGTGCGGAAAAAAACCGCGCGGACGAAATCGTGTAATGTGCAAGGAGCGTTACAAGGACATCCTATTTTCCCCGCGCCATCATGATTTCTAAAGAAATTCACTACCCACTTCGCCATAGACCAATGTCTTTCTGTGTTTCCATGGGCAGTGAAGTACGAACCGGAGCCAACACGCCAAGGGGCAAAATAGACCAGATCACCGTCAATCTGAACAGGCGGATTACAATAGTCGGCCAAACTAGCAGCCAACAACGATTCACCTTTGTCAGATGGGGAAACGTCACCTATGGACATAAGCATATAAATAAGGTAGTTTAAACCATCCACCTCATTAGTAGATCCCTCCCAAGCTTTTTTATCTGACTCAGAAACAGTTTGTGTCTCGAGCCAGTCGAGGAATTCGTTCCAACCACCTTCATTATACTTTGCCCAGATGACAAACCAACGCATAAAAATGATCTTAAACATTCCATTAGTTGTTGACATTCCTATACACTTTCCTGATGCTACGCGTCTTTCATCATTCACAATTGTTTGAAAATAGTGTTTAAGCACCATTACATTAGACTGGGATTCGATCATAATAGTTCTTACTTTTTTGCCTTTTTTGATAACCTCGTCCTTTGCCACAGGTTTGTAAGGCAAGCAACCTGGTATACCATTCCATGTGTTCCTGGCTATATTAACAGCAACAGCAGAGTTGTGCATTTTTTTCTTAGTACCCTGGCAAACACCATACAAAGCATTCAGTGGTAAAAGACCTGAACTTGTATTTGGCTGAACCTGATCAAGCATGGCAACTTCAGTAAGCTCCTCATTTGGAGTCACGAAATCATCGCACTCCAAACAATGTTGCAAGAACAGGTCCACAAACACTTCAAAATCAAAATCCTTTGATGGCTTCTCTGTCAATATGGTGAATCCACGAGATACAAGTTCCAAATCCTTCTCAAAACTGCTATGATGATATTCATCACATGGTGGTAATTCTTCTTCTAAGATTTTTTCTATTTCTACATGAGGCTGCGGCAAAGGCGTAAGCATCTGTGGCCTACTATGTCTAAATCCGCCCAAGCTTACAGTATCAATGCGCCTACGTTCTAAAATACCTTTGATGGTCTTACAAAGGGGAGTGGTCATATTTGTGAAATGTACGACCTGTCCTTGGAATTTGGACAACGCATGAGCTGAAAACAAGGAAAACACGATTAGTGATAACTTGTAATGGCACCTATGTACACGGGAAAACCTTACACCATTGTAACTCTTAAAAAGTTGGTACAAACCCTTCCGGTTCCTGCGTATCAAAAACCCGTTCTGTTCTAGTTCTTTACAATAGTCATACTGATTTACACCTGACTCATACAAAAATTTGGACAATTTCTTACTTCTCTGTGCACGCATACGTTTGGAAAAATTTAGTGAAACGATGGTGCATTTAAAACAAGTGCACCCCCGAATTCAAGACCGATGCCCCATTTATTAGGATTGGGTTCTTTTCAATCAGTGGTTCAGTGTTTTGAGTTAATGAATACTATGCTTTATATTACTTTACAATTATTACTTTCCAAATATTACTTTAAACTGAATTAACATATCTCCCTAACTCATTCAACTATTTAAATAACAAACATATACTTTATATGATCTACTTTATATTACTTTACAATTATTACTTTCCAAATATTACATTAAACTGAATTAACATATATATATATAAAAATGATGAACCCAGAATAGTTCCAGCTATTTTGAAATGAATTTAATATATTTACTTTGATGATTATACGTGTTGATACTTTGTCTATTTGCTCACCCTTTCTGTGTTCTGCAAAAAGCCGCTACTACAGCTTTGTATTATTGGAAGCTCCAACTTGCCAATAATACCCTCGTGCCCTTGTCAGACCGCAAGGTCTGTTATAATATTGAAATATAAAATATGTGTGGTTTCGAGCGAAAAAGTATGAGTAGTAATCGAATTAACACCCCCCACACGCCGGCATAATGAAGACCAAGTGCGCGATTTTGCACATCCTCAAAAGTTTTGTCAGGTCTTTCAGGATAAAGTAAAGAAGCCATCCAATCATTTCTATCCTTTATTGGAAATCCATTGTGGATTGTAAACCCTAAGAATTTTAACTCATTAATATTTGTGCTTTTTCCGCTCTTTTCAAAATTTATTATCATGGAAAATTTTTCATGTACAAATTTTGCAACCGCAAAAACATCTAAATCATGGTTGCTGGTGAATAAAGAATCATCACCCATATATACAGAATCATTGATAAATTCACCTGTCATTGACAAATGCATATACTCCATTATTATCGCATTACATATTGACCCTATCAATTGAGTAAAATAACTTCCGGATGCAATGCCACTATTCTTTCGGAATCTATTCCCATTAGCCATCCGTATAGGTGTATTTAAGAAGTATTCTCTAATTTTATCGAACATGTGAATCATGGCGCGTGCTTGAGCTACTCCATGATCTTGATAATTTCCAAAATCAATGTTTAAAGATAGTATATCAAAAGCTGTGTTTATTAACCATTTTGGAACTGTTTTATCAAATTTCTTAAAATCAAATCCATATTTAAATTTTCCACAATTTTCAAAACGGTCACACAATTTTCTAAAACCTCCAAGGGCGGGCTCGTAACCATAAGCCATCCTACCCATCTTTTTATACGAGTCAATCAAGGGTATTGCAAATACCGCTTCGCCAAATGTAACTGTGGCAGGGTATCCCCACACTGCTCGTACTTTAAATTCATCACTTTTACAAATATGACTACGCACATAAGCGCAGCTATTTGGAAAAGGTATATCTTGTCCACACTTTATTTTATGCCAGAACAGTCTCACCATTTTTATGGCGTCGGGATCTCGGCGTATATCACCTTTTGTTTTATATCCAACCTCTTTCCATGGAAGACCGGGAGAACGGGACCATATTTCAAGGTCTGTTTTATTAAATACATCGTTCAAGTGTAACATTTTCACCGGTTTCTTCAACGAAAATTGTTGCATCACTCTGTTCACTGCTAAAGCATAATTTGTGTCTTTATAAATTCTCTTTGCAGAATTTGAGAATTCCATAAGATCTTTTTCAATTAATCGCTGAGAGACGGGACTTCTTCGTCTATCTTCAGGATCATCTATGAAATCTAGGAATTTCGTTTTCCTAATTTCATCAAACGTAAGGCTCGCAAAGCCTTTCTTCCTGCGTAATGGTACCAACGGCATTGTGTTGCTTCTCGGAAATCCAGAGATTTCCTTGTTGGACCCTTGTCCAACAACTCAATATTGGAATGAGATGAGTAGTTTGGAGATGGAGATAAAAAATTTTGGGACGGACTTTGTACGTTATTATGTTGGGCAGGTTGTATGTTTCTTTCCATTCTTAATTCAAACAAATGGGTTTGAATGTGTTGCATGGCAAGTAAAGCGGAGGACTCAGGCAATTTTTTCAGCTGGGAAGCAACAAATTGGCCGAATAAATCGAACTCATTGCTTTCTGTCATCTGTACATTCCGTGGTCCAAATGCCTTATCTGATATCTCTTTTAGTGTTGTAATGGAAGATTCAATTTTCTTTACTCTCTCATCTGTTTTTGTTTTAAATGCAGTTCTAATCTTGGGAGGAATAACAGTTTGGTGGTCAGTTGTAATCTTTCTCTTGATACGGGGTGTTTGATGTTCGTCACTCTCAGCATCAATATCTTGGGATTCTTCGTTTCGTTGGTCCTGTGGGGAAAAAGGTGTAACTTAATGAAAATTGTTTCTGTTAAAAGTAAAACATGTTCTGATATTTTATATGTGTTACGACATGACAATATTTATTTTTTGTAGATGCCAATGACGGAAGCCGGATGGGAAGACATAATGAGCGGTTTTTCAACACGATGGAACTTTCCTAGATGTTGTGGTAGCATCGATGGAAAACATATTCAAATACGTTGTCCAAATGAATCCGGGTCAGATTACTACAATTATAAAGAAAATTTCAGTACTATACTTCTTGGTGTAGTCGATGATGCCTATTGTTTTACGTACGTTGACATAGGGAGCAATGGCCGAGCATTCGATGGCGGAGTGTTGGCAAATAGTAAGTTGCAACAGTCTATAGATAATAACACATTAAACCTGCCTGAAAACGCTTTGTTCGTTGCAGATGATGCATTTCCTTTAAGGGAATATTTACTTAAACCTTACACTAAAAGGGCAGGGCCCTTAACTTTAAAGCAAAAAGTGTTCAACTACAGACTGTCTAGAGCTCGTCGAATTGTAGAGAATGCTTTTGGATTACTGGCATCAAGATTTCGTATATTTGAAAAGCCTATTCCCTTATCACCTGAAAAGGTTGACAGCATTGTTAAAGCAACGATTGCATTGCATAATTGGCTACGTATTACAAGCCCAGGGGTTTATTTTTACAGAGGTTGTGTTGACGTTGAAGATATTGAAACTGGTGAAATAATTGAAGGTGACTGGCGCAAAAACGTGAGAGCAGAAGGTTTACTGAAAGTTAGAAATTTTGGACACTTACGTAATCCTACAAAAAGGGCGAAGAAGGTGAGGGAAGAGTTAGCAGATTGGTTCATGGGAGAAGGTAGTGTACCATGGCAATTTCAGTTCGTCCAAAATCAGAAACATTAAAGTGTTTGACAATCAATTTGGGCTAATTCAGCCAAATTGGCATTTAATGGTACCATCAATACATGTATAATGTAACTGTAACTGTATGTATAATGTGTTTCATTTTGAACATTGATTAAATAAACGTTAATGGAAAAAACCGTTTTACATTATGTTGTTATTTAGGCTTAAGTTACCTTACATTACAAAACTTAAGGCCTACCTTATTACCATCTTGATCTGGAATTCCAATTCCTTGGCTCTCTCTTGTCTTCACAACTGCTCCTAATATGTGGTCCATTGTTGGAAACCACCTCAGTGTCGGTGTGTATACGTCATCTAAACCACTTCCTGAAGACTTGCTTTTTGTTATTTTTACTAGCTCGTTTGAATATGTATTCCTCAGGCTTCGCATCTTTTCTTTAGCATCTTTAACAGTAAAGTTTGGCATATTCATTCCTTTTACAATCTGTAACCAGCCGTCTTCTTTAAGATTTCTATCTTTATATTCCGCCAATTTATAATCCCATAAACAAGGGTATCCCTCATACAGTCCCAAAAAAGTTTCAATGTTGTTTATGTTCCATTTATCAAACTTTTTTACCTTTTTTCCTTCCTTCTTGACAGTCTCCTTTCCTATAACGGGTTTATCACTTTCATTGTTCTCGTTGGTATCAGCCATGACAACTCAGTAACCACTACAACTATAACAAATATACAAATTAACCTTAAACTCAAATGTACAGAGCACACCGGAACACGACTAAACACTCACTTCACTTGCTTACAAGTCGGAGTGGTCTGCAAGTCACGTGTTTACACAGGCAAGTGGAGCCGGCGTGCAAGTAGAACTGACGCGCAAGTTGTTACTTGCGCCGGTAATATTTGTCAGAACAAATATTACCGGCGCAAGTAAACAATGCATGCAAGTCAGCCCTGCAAGTTTAACTTTTGTATGGTAGAATTGATGTAATTTGTTTTGGAGCATTTATGAATGCTTCAACTACAAGACCTGATTTCATTGTAATGATTTCTTGGGGAGTTAAAGACGGTTTTCTTCTTTTTTATTTTTTATTTTGCCCAAGGAATTTAATTTTTGAAAATACACCATTGTATGTATTTCGAATTGAGATGAATTCCAGCTCATTTTTGCTAACACGCATCTCTCGAATAGGCCTCGATTTAAAAGGGCATTTATTGTTAAAGTTAAGCTTATTAAACATTGATGTAGATACTTGAACATGTCTGCATTTAATAATCTCAAAAGGACTTGGTTTCTGTCTTGCACTCAAAATTACATTATCCCAGTCTTCGGGTATTTCTACATAGGACTTTTAGTTAATTAAACCCATATTGCGGTCACATTCCATGTAGGAATGACCACGTATCGGGAAAATCATTCTTATTGAGTCCAGTCTGTTAATAACATGAATTACGTAATCGGCGTTTCTAAACAAAGTATAATTCTTAGTTTGTCGTCCGCATGAATCACAAAATATTGCTAGATCTCTCACTTCAGGTTTTAAGATATTCAATACAAAATGATTTTGCATAGAAGTTACTTCATCTGACCCCTTTTTGCCTTCTGTTTCGTTATAGGTAAAAAATATACTTTGCTGAGTAGATAAAACATGGATGTTGAATAAGTTATACGTCAGTTGCCTTTTATAATAAATGTCATTATTTGTTAAAACTTTCTTTTGTATACATAAAATGTTTCAACTTTCCTTAAGTGTAAATTTTGCATAGAAGTACAGTTGCTGCACCCATAACTGCTGTACTTTCATCTTCAGCGGAATAGTTTTGTACAGTTCGACACATCCAATTATCACTCGGCTCTTCTGTGATTGGTCTTGAATTTACCGCTTGTACTGTCAACCCATCTGATGTCATGTTCTTTAAACATACTTTTTTAATTTTGAAAGTGTCCGATGTTCCAATTAGATTAGAGAGTGATCTGACGGTGAATGTGTGTGTTTTCGCAGTATTCCTCAAATTTGTTGATCGTGATATTGAAACTAGCTAATTTCTGTCTAATTTCAAGTCGTCTTGGTCCGATAGTTGGATATCGTCCCAGTATCCCAGTAGATTGTCTGAGGATGTTGCGTTTTCTGGAAAGCCTATTCGAAAGTTTTGAGTAGGCTCGTCCTGTGCTGATGATGCTGCCATCACCATGTCTCTGGCGATTCCTAGACTTGGTACTTCTTCAATGAGTACGTGTGACATTTAATCCACTGTTGCAGTGTGATATCCTCCGGCTCTTGTGATTGGTAGGTTTGGAACTTGAAGATAAGTTCGCTTTCCCATCTTATCGACGATAGCGCCTATGGATGCGAGATATGCGTGTAGCAGCTGCAGAACGTTGTAGATTTCGTTTGTTGTATCCCTGTGCAATGTCTTTTCTTCCCGCGTTAAGCTTTGTAATCCCTGTTTTGATTTTATATCAATCAGTCGTAACCATAACTGTGCTGTAGCCTATGACATCTCCTCTTTTATCATTAGTCTGCCAATTTGCTTGAAATCCTTCTGATATTAGCGGTAGATCTCATGAGTTTATATATGATTTTATTTCATCGTACACTAACTCATTTTGAACCTGTTGATTTTTAAAGACGACAACGCAAGCATCAAATCCCTTAAAATATATTTATATAGATACTTGACTGGTTGAACTGATGCGCAAACTTCAACATTGATGTGACTATTGTACTTTTGGGAAAGATATGGAGAATATGGAACTACCCATGAGTTATGGATGTTTTTTCCTTTTTTTCTTATATGGGTTACGTTGTCACGTCGTCTATATGTTGGAAAGCCTTTGTTACAGTCTCTGGTTATGTTTGAAAATGGCGTAGGAAAGTTCTTCTTTCATATTCCTTTATCATTATGACATAACGCAAAATCAGATTGATCACATGGACCGTGAATATTGTGCTTCAGAATGATTTTACGAAGAATTGGAGCATCAACTTCGGATGGAATTTCAGCTGAAACTACTTTGTCAACATGTTCTTATGTGTAAATTTTGTAATCATTTTCTAGTGAAACATATAAATATCCTTTAGTAGTTCCTGTACCTTTTCATGAAAAACTCGATCTACAATGTCAGGACAGTCATTCCATTTGCAACCATCTGGCAGACAATGTGTTTGTTACTCACTAAGCTAAAATCTAATTATTTTATCAAAAATTTTTAAAAAATCAATATTTACTCAGGTAATGAATACTAAGTAATATAAATTATTAATTATAGAATATTTTTTTAATCAACAAAATAAAAAGTAGTTCTATGTTATAAAATTTGAGGTGCAAACTTTGCAGTCACAAAAAAATTAGCCTACAAACAAAAAATAACAGACATCAACTTAAAAATAGTCCAATAAATTAAGATTAGTAAACTCAAATTAGCCAACATGAATAAAAAGAAATTCTAAGTTATGAAATTTGAGGTGCAAACTTTGCGGTTACAAAATAATAGTCTAAAAACAAAAAAAAAACAACAGACATCAACTTGAAAATAGTTCAATAATTTATGGTTTGTAAACTCAAATAAGCCTACATGAAATTTTTTAAAACAGTTATTGTTTTTGTTGTAACATAATATGACCCCACACTTTTCACACTTTGTCTGTGAGTACCTCTTGCACCCAGGCATTTTACAGCGATTTCTGTTCGACCATCCAGGCTAGTGACCTATGCCATCAGTTCTTACATCTTTTGCTGGAACATGCTGTGTTGGTCCCTTACTTTTCTTTGCCTGCAGTCCTTGCTCCACACTACTGCTGCTTGGGCGGTCTATATCTTTTTTATCTACACCTTTTTGTACACTTACTTTTCTATACAAAAGCCATGCATTTATGAGTGTCATATTAATAAAGTGGTATACCAGCCTCAAATACCACTTTCGGCTTTTGACTAGAATATGGTATCGTCCCACACTGGCATCCATTGTATCGACCCCACCCATACTTTGATTATATTCCTGGACAATTTTTGGGCAGGAATTTCAATTTTGGTTTTTAATTTTCGGTCAAACTGTGTTATTTTGCCAACTGGCTCAGAGCCTACATAAGAACAAAGTAATGTGACTACTTTGTTGTCCTTCCATACTGTGGCAGACAAATCAATTCCATTACTGGTTGTTACTCATATGTTCCACGAGGTATATTTGTAGCCATTAGTTCCTTATTTTTTGGTAGTTTACAGTTAGGAAGACGTTTTTGTTGTACGGTACCTAAACATTAAATTCCTCTGCTAAATATGTTAAAAGTTTGACTGAGGTATAATAGTTATCAAAATACATGATATGATTAACATTATTAGGCAAAACAGAAGACAGCATAATAACTACATTTGCAGTCACTCCCATATTAGGTTCAGGTAATTCAGCAATAATTATTGTCTCTTTACTAGAATATATTTCAAATTGTAATGCATAATAGTCAATCTCATTATCTGAATTGGAACCATCTTTAAATAAGTTATTTATATAGTCATCTATTTCATCTTCGTTTAATAAATATCTTTCATTGCTAATTCTAAACTACTTGTTATTAAATCAAAAATCAAAACATAGAATTAATAATAGTTGTAGTCTAATAAATAGACTATAACAATTGTTTGAAAATAGTGTTTAAGCTCCATTACATTAGACTGGGATTCGATCATAATAGTTCTTACTTTTTTGCCTTTTTTGATAACCTCGTCCTTTGCCACAGGTTTGTAAGGCAAGCAACCTGGTATACCATTCCATGTGTTCCTGGCTATATTAACAGCAACAGCAGAGTTGTGCATTTTTTTCTTAGTACCCTGGCAAACACCATACAAAGCATTCAGTGGTAAAAGACCTGAACTTGTATTTGGCTGAACCTGATCAAGCATGGCAACTTCAGTAAGCTCCTCATTTGGAGTCACGAAATCATCGCACTCCAAACAATGTTGCAAGAACAGGTCCACAAACACTTCAAAATCAAAATCCTTTGATGGCTTCTCTGTCAATATGGTGAATCCACGAGATACAAGTTCCAAATCCTTCTCAAAACTGCTATGATGATATTCATCACATGGTGGTAAATCTTCTTCTAAGATTTTTTCTATTTCTACATGAGGCTGCGGCAAAGGCCTAAGCATCTGTGGCCTACTATGTCTAAATCCGCCCAAGCTTACAGTATCAATGCGCCTACGTTCTAAAATACCTTTTATGGTCTTACAAAGGGGAGTGGTCATATTTGTGAAATGTACGACCTGTCCTTGGAATTTGGACAACGCATGAGCTGAAAACAAGGAAAACACGATTAGTGATAACTTGTAATGGCACCTATGTACACGGGAAAACCTTACACCATTGTAACTCTTAAAAAGTTGGTACAAACCCTTCCGGTTCCTGCGTATCAAAAACCCGTTCTGTTCTAGTTCTTTACAATAGTCATACTGATTTACACCTGACTCATACAAAAATTTGGACAATTTCTTACTTCTCTGTGCACGCATACGTTTGGAAAAATTTAGTGAAACGATGGTGCATTTAAAACAAGTGCACCCCCGAATTCAAGACCGATGCCCCATTTATTAGGATTGGGTTCTTTTCAATCAGTGGTTCAGTGTTTTGAGTTAATGAATACTTTATATTACTTTACAATTATTACTTTCCAAATATTACTTTAAACTGAATTAACATATCTCCCTAACTCATTCAACTATTTAAATAACAAACATATACTTTATATGATCTACTTTATATTACTTTACAATTATTACTTTCCAAATATTACATTAAACTGAATTAACATATATATATATATATATATATATATATATATATATATATATATATATATATATATATATTTAAAAATGATGAACCCAGAATAGTTCCAGCTATTTTGAAATGAATTTAATATATTTACTTTGATGATTATACGTGTTGATACTTTGTCTATTTGCTCACCCTTTCTGTGTTCTGCAAAAAGCCGCTACTACAGCTTTGTATTATTGGAAGCTCCAACTTGCCAATAATACCCTCGTGCCCTTGTCAGACCGCAAGGTCTGTTATAATATTGAAATATAAAATATGTGTGGTTTCGAGCGAAAAAGTATGAGTAGTAATCGAATTAACACCCCCCACACGCCGGCATAATGAAGACCAAGTGCGCGATTTTGCACATCCTCAAAAGTTTTGTCAGGTCTTTCAGGATAAAGTAAAGAAGCCATCCAATCATTTCTATCCTTTATTGGAAATCCATTGTGGATTGTAAACCCTAAGAATTTTAACTCATTAATATTTGTGCTTTTTCCGCTCTTTTCAAAATTTATTATCATGGAAAATTTTTCATGTACAAATTTTGCAACCGCAAAAACATCTAAATCATGGTTGCTGGTGAATAAAGAATCATCACCCATATATACAGAATCATTGATAAATTCACCTGTCATTGACAAATGCATATACTCCATTATTATCGCATTACATATTGACCCTATCAATTGAGTAAAATAACTTCCGGATGCAATGCCACTATTCTTTCGGAATCTATTCCCATTAGCCATCCGTATAGGTGTATTTAAGAAGTATTCTCTAATTTTATCGAACATGTGAATCATGGCGCGTGCTTGAGCTACTCCATGATCTTGATAATTTCCAAAATCAATGTTTAAAGATAGTATATCAAAAGCTGTGTTTATTAACCATTTTGGAACTGTTTTATCAAATTTCTTAAAATCAAATCCATATTTAAATTTTCCACAATTTTCAAAACGGTCACACAATTTTCTAAAACCTCCAAGGGCGGGCTCGTAACCATAAGCCATCCTACCCATCTTTTTATACGAGTCAATCAAGGGTATTGCAAATACCGCTTCGCCAAATGTAACTGTGGCAGGGTATCCCCACACTGCTCGTACTTTAAATTCATCACTTTTACAAATATGACTACGCACATAAGCGCAGCTATCTGGAAAAGGTATATCTTGTCCACACTTTATTTTATGCCAGAACAGTCTCACCATTTTTATGGCGTCGGGATCTCGGCGTATATCACCTTTTGTTTTATATCCAACCTCTTTCCATGGAAGACCGGGAGAACGGGACCATATTTCAAGGTCTGTTTTATTAAATACATCGTTCAAGTGTAACATTTTCACCGGTTTCTTCAACGAAAATTGTTGCATCACTCTGTTCACTGCTAAAGCATAATTTGTGTCTTTATAAATTCTCTTTGCAGAATTTGAGAATTCCATAAGATCTTTTTCAATTAATCGCTGAGAGACGGGACTTCTTCGTCTATCTTCAGGATCATCTATGAAATCTAGGAATTTCGTTTTCCTAATTTCATCAAACGTAAGGCTCGCAAAGCCTTTCTTCCTGCGTAATGGTACCAACGGCATTGTGTTGCTTCTCGGAAATCCAGAGATTTCCTTGTTGGACCCTTGTCCAACAACTCAATATTGGAATGAGATGAGTAGTTTGGAGATGGAGATAAAAAATTTTGGGACGGACTTTGTACGTTATTATGTTGGGCAGGTTGTATGTTTCTTTCCATTCTTAATTCAAACAAATGGGTTTGAATGTGTTGCATGGCAAGTAAAGCGGAGGACTCAGGCAATTTTTTCAGCTGGGAAGCAACAAATTGGCCGAATAAATCGAACTCATTGCTTTCTGTCATCTGTACATTCCGTGGTCCAAATGCCTTATCTGATATCTCTTTTAGTGTTGTAATGGAAGATTCAATTTTCTTTACTCTCTCATCTGTTTTTGTTTTAAATGCAGTTCTAATCTTGGGAGGAATAACAGTTTGGTGGTCAGTTGTAATCTTTCTCTTGATACGGGGTGTTTGATGTTCGTCACTCTCAGCATCAATATCTTGGGATTCTTCGTTTCGTTGGTCCTGTGGGGAAAAAGGTGTAACTTAATGAAAATTGTTTCTGTTAAAAGTAAAACATGTTCTGATATTTTATATGTGTTACGACATGACAATATTTATTTTTTGTAGATGCCAATGACGGAAGCCGGATGGGAAGACATAATGAGCGGTTTTTCAACACGATGGAACTTTCCTAGATGTTGTGGTAGCATCGATGGAAAACATATTCAAATACGTTGTCCAAATGAATCCGGGTCAGATTACTACAATTATAAAGAAAATTTCAGTACTATACTTCTTGGTGTAGTCGATGATGCCTATTGTTTTACGTACGTTGACATAGGGAGCAATGGCCGAGCATTCGATGGCGGAGTGTTGGCAAATAGTAAGTTGCAACAGTCTATAGATAATAACACATTAAACCTGCCTGAAAACGCTTTGTTCGTTGCAGATGATGCATTTCCTTTAAGGGAATATTTACTTAAACCTTACACTAAAAGGGCAGGGCCCTTAACTTTAAAGCAAAAAGTGTTCAACTACAGACTGTCTAGAGCTCGTCGAATTGTAGAGAATGCTTTTGGATTACTGGCATCAAGATTTCGTATATTTGAAAAGCCTATTCCCTTATCACCTGAAAAGGTTGACAGCATTGTTAAAGCAACGATTGCATTGCATAATTGGCTACGTATTACAAGCCCAGGGGTTTATTTTTACAGAGGTTGTGTTGACGTTGAAGATATTGAAACTGGTGAAATAATTGAAGGTGACTGGCGCAAAAACGTGAGAGCAGAAGGTTTACTGAAAGTTAGAAATTTTGGACACTTACGTAATCCTACAAAAAGGGCGAAGAAGGTGAGGGAAGAGTTAGCAGATTGGTTCATGGGAGAAGGTAGTGTACCATGGCAATTTCAGTTCGTCCAAAATCAGAAACATTAAAGTGTTTGACAATCAATTTGGGCTAATTCAGCCAAATTGGCATTTAATGGTACCATCAATACATGTATAATGTAACTGTAACTGTATGTATAATGTGTTTCATTTTGAACATTGATTAAATAAACGTTAATGGAAAAAACCGTTTTACATTATGTTGTTATTTAGGCTTAAGTTACCTTACATTACAAAACTTAAGGCCTACCTTATTACCATCTTGATCTGGAATTCCAATTCCTTGGCTCTCTCTTGTCTTCACAACTGCTCCTAATATGTGGTCCATTGTTGGAAACCACCTCAGTGTCGGTGTGTATACGTCATCTAAACCACTTCCTGAAGACTTGCTTTTTGTTATTTTTACTAGCTCGTTTGAATATGTATTCCTCAGGCTTCGCATCTTTTCTTTAGCATCTTTAACAGTAAAGTTTGGCGTATTCATTCCTTTTACAATCTGTAACCAGCCGTCTTCTTTAAGATTTCTATCTTTATATTCCGCCAATTTATAATCCCATAAACAAGGGTATCCCTCATACAGTCCCAAAAAAGTTTCAATGTTGTTTATGTTCCATTTATCAAACTTTTTTACCTTTTTTCCTTCCTTCTTGACAGTCTCCTTTCCTATAACGGGTTTATCACTTTCATTGTTCTCGTTGGTATCAGCCATGACAACTTTGTAACCACTACAACTATAACAAATATACAAATTAACCTTAAACTCAAATGTACAGAGCACACCGGAACACGACTAAACACTCACTTCACTTGCTTACAAGTCGGAGTGGTCTGCAAGTCACGTGTTTACACAGGCAAGTGGAGCCGGCGTGCAAGTAGAACTGACGCGCAAGTTGTTACTTGCGCCGGTAATATTTGTCAGAACAAATATTACCGGCGCAAGTAAACAATGCATGCAAGTCAGCCCTGCAAGTTTAACTTTTGTATGGTAGAATTGATGTAATTTGTTTTGGAGCATTTATGAATGCTTCAACTACAAGACCTGATTTCATTGTAATGATTTCTTGGGGAGTTAAAGACGGTTTTCTTCTTTTTTATTTTTTATTTTGCCCAAGGAATTTAATTTTTGAAAATACACCATTGTATGTATTTCGAATTGAGATGAATTCCAGCTCATTTTTGCTAACACGCATCTCTCGAATAGGCCTCGATTTAAAAGGGCATTTATTGTTAAAGTTAAGCTTATTAAACATTGATGTAGATACTTGAACATGTCTGCATTTAATAATCTCAAAAGGACTTGGTTTCTGTCTTGCACTCAAAATTACATTATCCCAGTCTTCGGGTATTTCTACATAGGACTTTTAGTTAATTAAACCCATATTGCGGTCACATTCCATGTAGGAATGACCACGTATCGGGAAAATCATTCTTATTGAGTCCAGTCTGTTAATAACATGAATTACGTAATCGGCGTTTCTAAACAAAGTATAATTCTTAGTTTGTCGTCCGCATGAATCACAAAATATTGCTAGATCTCTCACTTCAGGTTTTAAGATATTCAATACAAAATGATTTTGCATAGAAGTTACTTCATCTGACCCCTTTTTGCCTTCTGTTTCGTTATAGGTAAAAAATATACTTTGCTGAGTAGATAAAACATGGATGTTGAATAAGTTATACGTCAGTTGCCTTTTATAATAAATGTCATTATTTGTTAAAACTTTCTTTTGTATACATAAAATGTTTCAACTTTCCTTAAGTGTAAATTTTGCATAGAAGTACAGTTGCTGCACCCATAACTGCTGTACTTTCATCTTCAGCGGAATAGTTTTGTACAGTTCGACACATCCAATTATCACTCGGCTCTTCTGTGATTGGTCTTGAATTTACCGCTTGTACTGTCAACCCATCTGATGTCATGTTCTTTAAACATACTTTTTTAATTTTGAAAGTGTCCGATGTTCCAATTAGATTAGAGAGTGATCTGACGGTGAATGTGTGTGTTTTCGCAGTATTCCTCAAATTTGTTGATCGTGATATTGAAACTAGCTAATTTCTGTCTAATTTCAAGTCGTCTTGGTCCGATAGTTGGATATCGTCCCAGTATCCCAGTAGATTGTCTGAGGATGTTGCGTTTTCTGGAAAGCCTATTCGAAAGTTTTGAGTAGGCTCGTCCTGTGCTGATGATGCTGCCATCACCATGTCTCTGGCGATTCCTAGACTTGGTACTTCTTCAATGAGTACGTGTGACATTTAATCCACTGTTGCAGTGTGATATCCTCCGGCTCTTGTGATTGGTAGGTTTGGAACTTGAAGATAAGTTCGCTTTCCCATCTTATCGACGATAGCGCCTATGGATGCGAGATATGCGTGTAGCAGCTGCAGAACGTTGTAGATTTCGTTTGTTGTATCCCTGTGCAATGTCTTTTCTTCCCGCGTTAAGCTTTGTAATCCCTGTTTTGATTTTATATCAATCAGTCGTAACCATAACTGTGCTGTAGCCTATGACATCTCCTCTTTTATCATTAGTCTGCCAATTTGCTTGAAATCCTTCTGATATTAGCGGTAGATCTCATGAGTTTATATATGATTTTATTTCATCGTACACTAACTCATTTTGAACCTGTTGATTTTTAAAGACGACAACGCAAGCATCAAATCCCTTAAAATATATTTATATAGATACTTGACTGGTTGAACTGATGCGCAAACTTCAACATTGATGTGACTATTGTACTTTTGGGAAAGATATGGAGAATATGGAACTACCCATGAGTTATGGATGTTTTTTCCTTTTTTTCTTATATGGGTTACGTTGTCACGTCGTCTATATGTTGGAAAGCCTTTGTTACAGTCTCTGGTTATGTTTGAAAATGGCGTAGGAAAGTTCTTCTTTCATATTCCTTTATCATTATGACATAACGCAAAATCAGATTGATCACATGGACCGTGAATATTGTGCTTCAGAATGATTTTACGAAGAATTGGAGCATCAACTTCGGATGGAATTTCAGCTGAAACTACTTTGTCAACATGTTCTTATGTGTAAATTTTGTAATCATTTTCTAGTGAAACATATAAATATCCTTTAGTAGTTCCTGTACCTTTTCATGAAAAACTCGATCTACAATGTCAGGACAGTCATTCCATTGGCAACCATCTGGCAGACAATGTGTTTGTTACTCACTAAGCTAAAATCTAATTATTTTATCAAAAATTTTTAAAAAATCAATATTTACTCAGGTAATGAATACTAAGTAATATAAATTATTAATTATAGAATATTTTTTTAATCAACAAAATAAAAAGTAGTTCTATGTTATAAAATTTGAGGTGCAAACTTTGCAGTCACAAAAAAATTAGCCTACAAACAAAAAATAACAGACATCAACTTAAAAATAGTCCAATAAATTAAGATTAGTAAACTCAAATTAGCCAACATGAATAAAAAGAAATTCTAAGTTATGAAATTTGAGGTGCAAACTTTGCGGTTACAAAATAATAGTCTAAAAACAAAAAAAAAACAACAGACATCAACTTGAAAATAGTTCAATAATTTATGGTTTGTAAACTCAAATAAGCCTACATGAAATTTTTTAAAACAGTTATTGTTTTTGTTGTAACATAATATGACCCCACACTTTTCACACTTTGTCTGTGAGTACCTCTTGCACCCAGGCATTTTACAGCGATTTCTGTTCGACCATCCAGGCTAGTGACCTATGCCATCAGTTCTTACATCTTTTGCTGGAACATGCTGTGTTGGTCCCTTACTTTTCTTTGCCTGCAGTCCTTGCTCCACACTACTGCTGCTTGGGCGGTCTATATCTTTTATCTACACCTTTTTGTACACTTACTTTTCTATACAAAAGCCATGCATTTATGAGTGTCATATTAATAAAGTGGTATACCAGCCTCAAATACCACTTTCGGCTTTTGACTAGAATATGGTATCGTCCCACACTGGCATCCATTGTATCGACCCCACCCATACTTTGATTATATTCCTGGACAATTTTTGGGCAGGAATTTCAATTTTGGTTTTTAATTTTCGGTCAAACTGTGTTATTTTGCCAACTGGCTCAGAGCCTACATAAGAACAAAGTAATGTGACTACTTTGTTGTCCTTCCATACTGTGGCAGACAAATCAATTCCATTACTGGTTGTTACTCATATGTTCCACGAGGTATATTTGTAGCCATTAGTTCCTTATTTTTTGGTAGTTTACAGTTAGGAAGACGTTTTTGTTGTACGGTACCTAAACATTAAATTCCTCTGCTAAATATGTTAAAAGTTTGACTGAGGTATAATAGTTATCAAAATACATGATATGATTAACATTATTAGGCAAAACAGAAGACAGCATAATAACTACATTTGCAGTCACTCCCATATTAGGTTCAGGTAATTCAGCAATAATTATTGTCTCTTTACTAGAATATATTTCAAATTGTAATGCATAATAGTCAATCTCATTATCTGAATTGGAACCATCTTTAAATAAGTTATTTATATAGTCATCTATTTCATCTTCGTTTAATAAATATCTTTCATTGCTAATTCTAAACTACTTGTTATTAAATCAAAAATCAAAACATAGAATTAATAATAGTTGTAGTCTAATAAATAGACTATAACAATTGTTTGAAAATAGTGTTTAAGCTCCATTACATTAGACTGGGATTCGATCATAATAGTTCTTACTTTTTTGCCTTTTTTGATAACCTCGTCCTTTGCCACAGGTTTGTAAGGCAAGCAACCTGGTATACCATTCCATGTGTTCCTGGCTATATTAACAGCAACAGCAGAGTTGTGCATTTTTTTCTTAGTACCCTGGCAAACACCATACAAAGCATTCAGTGGTAAAAGACCTGAACTTGTATTTGGCTGAACCTGATCAAGCATGGCAACTTCAGTAAGCTCCTCATTTGGAGTCACGAAATCATCGCACTCCAAACAATGTTGCAAGAACAGGTCCACAAACACTTCAAAATCAAAATCCTTTGATGGCTTCTCTGTCAATATGGTGAATCCACGAGATACAAGTTCCAAATCCTTCTCAAAACTGCTATGATGATATTCATCACATGGTGGTAAATCTTCTTCTAAGATTTTTTCTATTTCTACATGAGGCTGCGGCAAAGGCCTAAGCATCTGTGGCCTACTATGTCTAAATCCGCCCAAGCTTACAGTATCAATGCGCCTACGTTCTAAAATACCTTTTATGGTCTTACAAAGGGGAGTGGTCATATTTGTGAAATGTACGACCTGTCCTTGGAATTTGGACAACGCATGAGCTGAAAACAAGGAAAACACGATTAGTGATAACTTGTAATGGCACCTATGTACACGGGAAAACCTTACACCATTGTAACTCTTAAAAAGTTGGTACAAACCCTTCCGGTTCCTGCGTATCAAAAACCCGTTCTGTTCTAGTTCTTTACAATAGTCATACTGATTTACACCTGACTCATACAAAAATTTGGACAATTTCTTACTTCTCTGTGCACGCATACGTTTGGAAAAATTTAGTGAAACGATGGTGCATTTAAAACAAGTGCACCCCCGAATTCAAGACCGATGCCCCATTTATTAGGATTGGGTTCTTTTCAATCAGTGGTTCAGTGTTTTGAGTTAATGAATACTATGCTTTATATTACTTTACAATTATTACTTTCCAAATATTACTTTAAACTGAATTAACATATCTCCTTAACTCATTCAACTATTTAAATAACAAACATATACTTTATATGATCTACTTTATATTACTTTACAATTATTACTTTCCAAATATTACATTAAACTGAATTAACATATATATATATATATATATATATATATATATATATATATATATATATATATATATTTAAAAATGATGAACCCAGAATAGTTCCAGCTATTTTGAAATGAATTTAATATATTTACTTTGATGATTATACGTGTTGATACTTTGTCTATTTGCTCACCCTTTCTGTGTTCTGCAAAAAGCCGCTACTACAGCTTTGTATTATTGGAAGCTCCAACTTGCCAATAATACCCTCGTGCCCTTGTCAGACCGCAAGGTCTGTTATAATATTGAAATATAAAATATGTGTGGTTTCGAGCGAAAAAGTATGAGTAGTAATCGAATTAACACCCCCCACAAGCCGGCATAATGAAGACCAAGTGCGCGATTTTGCACATCCTCAAAAGTTTTGTCAGGTCTTTCAGGATAAAGTAAAGAAGCCATCCAATCATTTCTATCCTTTATTGGAAATCCATTGTGGATTGTAAACCCTAAGAATTTTAACTCATTAATATTTGTGCTTTTTCCGCTCTTTTCAAAATTTATTATCATGGAAAATTTTTCATGTACAAATTTTGCAACCGCAAAAACATCTAAATCATGGTTGCTGGTGAATAAAGAATCATCACCCATATATACAGAATCATTGATAAATTCACCTGTCATTGACAAATGCATATACTCCATTATTATCGCATTACATATTGACCCTATCAATTGAGTAAAATAACTTCCGGATGCAATGCCACTATTCTTTCGGAATCTATTCCCATTAGCCATCCGTATAGGTGTATTTAAGAAGTATTCTCTAATTTTATCGAACATGTGAATCATGGCGCGTGCTTGAGCTACTCCATGATCTTGATAATTTCCAAAATCAATGTTTAAAGATAGTATATCAAAAGCTGTGTTTATTAACCATTTTGGAACTGTTTTATCAAATTTCTTAAAATCAAATCCATATTTAAATTTTCCACAATTTTCAAAACGGTCACACAATTTTCTAAAACCTCCAAGGGCGGGCTCGTAACCATAAGCCATCCTACCCATCTTTTTATACGAGTCAATCAAGGGTATTGCAAATACCGCTTCGCCAAATGTAACTGTGGCAGGGTATCCCCACACTGCTCGTACTTTAAATTCATCACTTTTACAAATATGACTACGCACATAAGCGCAGCTATCTGGAAAAGGTATATCTTGTCCACACTTTATTTTATGCCAGAACAGTCTCACCATTTTTATGGCGTCGGGATCTCGGCGTATATCACCTTTTGTTTTATATCCAACCTCTTTCCATGGAAGACCGGGAGAACGGGACCATATTTCAAGGTCTGTTTTATTAAATACATCGTTCAAGTGTAACATTTTCACCGGTTTCTTCAACGAAAATTGTTGCATCACTCTGTTCACTGCTAAAGCATAATTTGTGTCTTTATAAATTCTCTTTGCAGAATTTGAGAATTCCATAAGATCTTTTTCAATTAATCGCTGAGAGACGGGACTTCTTCGTCTATCTTCAGGATCATCTATGAAATCTAGGAATTTCGTTTTCCTAATTTCATCAAACGTAAGGCTCGCAAAGCCTTTCTTCCTGCGTAATGGTACCAACGGCATTGTGTTGCTTCTCGGAAATCCAGAGATTTCCTTGTTGGACCCTTGTCCAACAACTCAATATTGGAATGAGATGAGTAGTTTGGAGATGGAGATAAAAAATTTTGGGACGGACTTTGTACGTTATTATGTTGGGCAGGTTGTATGTTTCTTTCCATTCTTAATTCAAACAAATGGGTTTGAATGTGTTGCATGGCAAGTAAAGCGGAGGACTCAGGCAATTTTTTCAGCTGGGAAGCAACAAATTGGCCGAATAAATCGAACTCATTGCTTTCTGTCATCTGTACATTCCGTGGTCCAAATGCCTTATCTGATATCTCTTTTAGTGTTGTAATGGAAGATTCAATTTTCTTTACTCTCTCATCTGTTTTTGTTTTAAATGCAGTTCTAATCTTGGGAGGAATAACAGTTTGGTGGTCAGTTGTAATCTTTCTCTTGATACGGGGTGTTTGATGTTCGTCACTCTCAGCATCAATATCTTGGGATTCTTCGTTTCGTTGGTCCTGTGGGGAAAAAGGTGTAACTTAATGAAAATTGTTTCTGTTAAAAGTAAAACATGTTCTGATATTTTATATGTGTTACGACATGACAATATTTATTTTTTGTAGATGCCAATGACGGAAGCCGGATGGGAAGACATAATGAGCGGTTTTTCAACACGATGGAACTTTCCTAGATGTTGTGGTAGCATCGATGGAAAACATATTCAAATACGTTGTCCAAATGAATCCGGGTCAGATTACTACAATTATAAAGAAAATTTCAGTACTATACTTCTTGGTGTAGTCGATGATGCCTATTGTTTTACGTACGTTGACATAGGGAGCAATGGCCGAGCATTCGATGGCGGAGTGTTGGCAAATAGTAAGTTGCAACAGTCTATAGATAATAACACATTAAACCTGCCTGAAAACGCTTTGTTCGTTGCAGATGATGCATTTCCTTTAAGGGAATATTTACTTAAACCTTACACTAAAAGGGCAGGGCCCTTAACTTTAAAGCAAAAAGTGTTCAACTACAGACTGTCTAGAGCTCGTCGAATTGTAGAGAATGCTTTTGGATTACTGGCATCAAGATTTCGTATATTTGAAAAGCCTATTCCCTTATCACCTGAAAAGGTTGACAGCAACGATTGCATTGCATAATTGGCTACGTATTACAAGCCCAGGGGTTTATTTTTACAGAGGTTGTGTTGACGTTGAAGATATTGAAACTGGTGAAATAATTGAAGGTGACTGGCGCAAAAACGTGAGAGCAGAAGGTTTACTGAAAGTTAGAAATTTTGGACACTTACGTAATCCTACAAAAAGGGCGAAGAAGGTGAGGGAAGAGTTAGCAGATTGGTTCATGGGAGAAGGTAGTGTACCATGGCAATTTCAGTTCGTCCAAAATCAGAAACATTAAAGTGTTTGACAATCAATTTGGGCTAATTCAGCCAAATTGGCATTTAATGGTACCATCAATACATGTATAATGTAACTGTAACTGTATGTATAATGTGTTTCATTTTGAACATTGATTAAATAAACGTTAATGGAAAAAACCGTTTTACATTATGTTGTTATTTAGGCTTAAGTTACCTTACATTACAAAACTTAAGGCCTACCTTATTACCATCTTGATCTGGAATTCCAATTCCTTGGCTCTCTCTTGTCTTCACAACTGCTCCTAATATGTGGTCCATTGTTGGAAACCACCTCAGTGTCGGTGTGTATACGTCATCTAAACCACTTCCTGAAGACTTGCTTTTTGTTATTTTTACTAGCTCGTTTGAATATGTATTCCTCAGGCTTCGCATCTTTTCTTTAGCATCTTTAACAGTAAAGTTTGGCGTATTCATTCCTTTTACAATCTGTAACCAGCCGTCTTCTTTAAGATTTCTATCTTTATATTCCGCCAATTTATAATCCCATAAACAAGGGTATCCCTCATACAGTCCCAAAAAAGTTTCAATGTTGTTTATGTTCCATTTATCAAACTTTTTTACCTTTTTTCCTTCCTTCTTGACAGTCTCCTTTCCTATAACGGGTTTATCACTTTCATTGTTCTCGTTGGTATCAGCCATGACAACTCAGTAACCACTACAACTATAACAAATATACAAATTAACCTTAAACTCAAATGTACAGAGCACACCGGAACACGACTAAACACTCACTTCACTTGCTTACAAGTCGGAGTGGTCTGCAAGTCACGTGTTTACACAGGCAAGTGGAGCCGGCGTGCAAGTAGAACTAATGCATGCAAGTCAGCCCTGCAAGTTTAACTTTTGTATGGTAGAATTGATGTAATTTGTTTTGGAGCATTTATGAATGCTTCAACTACAAGACCTGATTTCATTGTAATGATTTCTTGGGGAGTTAAAGACGGTTTTCTTCTTTTTTATTTTTTATTTTGCCCAAGGAATTTAATTTTTGAAAATACACCATTGTATGTATTTCGAATTGAGATGAATTCCAGCTCATTTTTGCTAACACGCATCTCTCGAATAGGCCTCGATTTAAAAGGGCATTTATTGTTAAAGTTAAGCTTATTAAACATTGATGTAGATACTTGAACATGTCTGCATTTAATAATCTCAAAAGGACTTGGTTTCTGTCTTGCACTCAAAATTACATTATCCCAGTCTTCGGGTATTTCTACATAGGACTTTTAGTTAATTAAACCCATATTGCGGTCACATTCCATGTAGGAATGACCACGTATCGGGAAAATCATTCTTATTGAGTCCAGTCTGTTAATAACATGAATTACGTAATCGGCGTTTCTAAACAAAGTATAATTCTTAGTTTGTCGTCCGCATGAATCACAAAATATTGCTAGATCTCTCACTTCAGGTTTTAAGATATTCAATACAAAATGATTTTGCATAGAAGTTACTTCATCTGACCCCTTTTTGCCTTCTGTTTCGTTATAGGTAAAAAATATACTTTGCTGAGTAGATAAAACATGGATGTTGAATAAGTTATACGTCAGTTGCCTTTTATAATAAATGTCATTATTTGTTAAAACTTTCTTTTGTATACATAAAATGTTTCAACTTTCCTTAAGTGTAAATTTTGCATAGAAGTACAGTTGCTGCACCCATAACTGCTGTACTTTCATCTTCAGCGGAATAGTTTTGTACAGTTCGACACATCCAATTATCACTCGGCTCTTCTGTGATTGGTCTTGAATTTACCGCTTGTACTGTCAACCCATCTGATGTCATGTTCTTTAAACATAGTTTTTTAATTTTGAAAGTGTCCGATGTTCCAATTAGATTAGAGAGTGATCTGACGGTGAATGTGTGTGTTTTCGCAGTATTCCTCAAATTTGTTGATCGTGATATTGAAACTAGCTAATTTCTGTCTAATTTCAAGTCGTCTTGGTCCGATAGTTGGATATCGTCCCAGTATCCCAGTAGATTGTCTGAGGATGTTGCGTTTTCTGGAAAGCCTATTCGAAAGTTTTGAGTAGGCTCGTCCTGTGCTGATGATGCTGCCATCACCATGTCTCTGGCGATTCCTAGACTTGGTACTTCTTCAATGAGTACGTGTGACATTTAATCCACTGTTGCAGTGTGATATCCTCCGGCTCTTGTGATTGGTAGGTTTGGAACTTGAAGATAAGTTCGCTTTCCCATCTTATCGACGATAGCGCCTATGGATGCGAGATATGCGTGTAGCAGCTGCAGAACGTTGTAGATTTCGTTTGTTGTATCCCTGTGCAATGTCTTTTCTTCCCGCGTTAAGCTTTGTAATCCCTGTTTTGATTTTATATCAATCAGTCGTAACCATAACTGTGCTGTAGCCTATGACATCTCCTCTTTTATCATTAGTCTGCCAATTTGCTTGAAATCCTTCTGATATTAGCGGTAGATCTCATGAGTTTATATATGATTTTATTTCATCGTACACTAACTCATTTTGAACCTGTTGATTTTTAAAGACGACAACGCAAGCATCAAATCCCTTAAAATATATTTATATAGATACTTGACTGGTTGAACTGATGCGCAAACTTCAACATTGATGTGACTATTGTACTTTTGGGAAAGATATGGAGAATATGGAACTACCCATGAGTTATGGATGTTTTTTCCTTTTTTTCTTATATGGGTTACGTTGTCACGTCGTCTATATGTTGGAAAGCCTTTGTTACAGTCTCTGGTTATGATTGAAAATGGCGTAGGAAAGTTCTTCTTTCATATTCCTTTATCATTATGACATAACGCAAAATCAGATTGATCACATGGACCGTGAATATTGTGCTTCAGAATGATTTTACGAAGAATTGGAGCATCAACTTCGGATGGAATTTCAGCTGAAACTACTTTGTCAACATGTTCTTATGTGTAAATTTTGTAATCATTTTCTAGTGAAACATATAAATATCCTTTAGTAGTTCCTGTACCTTTTCATGAAAAACTCGATCTACAATGTCAGGACAGTCATTCCATTTGCAACCATCTGGCAGACAATGTGTTTGTTACTCACTAAGCTAAAATCTAATTATTTTATCAAAAATTTTTAAAAAATCAATATTTACTCAGGTAATGAATACTAAGTAATATAAATTATTAATTATAGAATATTTTTTTAATCAACAAAATAAAAAGTAGTTCTATGTTATAAAATTTGAGGTGCAAACTTTGCAGTCACAAAAAAATTAGCCTACAAACAAAAAATAACAGACATCAACTTAAAAATAGTCCAATAAATTAAGATTAGTAAACTCAAATTAGCCAACATGAATAAAAAGAAATTCTAAGTTATGAAATTTGAGGTGCAAACTTTGCGGTTACAAAATAATAGTCTAAAAACAAAAAAAAAACAACAGACATCAACTTGAAAATAGTTCAATAATTTATGGTTTGTAAACTCAAATAAGCCTACATGAAATTTTTTAAAACAGTTATTGTTTTTGTTGTAACATAATATGACCCCACACTTTTCACACTTTGTCTGTGAGTACCTCTTGCACCCAGGCATTTTACAGCGATTTCTGTTCGACCATCCAGGCTAGTGACCTATGCCATCAGTTCTTACATCTTTTGCTGGAACATGCTGTGTTGGTCCCTTACTTTTCTTTGCCTGCAGTCCTTGCTCCACACTACTGCTGCTTGGGCGGTCTATATCTTTTTTATCTACACCTTTTTGTACACTTACTTTTCTATACAAAAGCCATGCATTTATGAGTGTCATATTAATAAAGTGGTATACCAGCCTCAAATACCACTTTCGGCTTTTGACTAGAATATGGTATCGTCCCACACTGGCATCCATTGTATCGACCCCACCCATACTTTGATTATATTCCTGGACAATTTTTGGGCAGGAATTTCAATTTTGGTTTTTAATTTTCGGTCAAACTGTGTTATTTTGCCAACTGGCTCAGAGCCTACATAAGAACAAAGTAATGTGACTACTTTGTTGTCCTTCCATACTGTGGCAGACAAATCAATTCCATTACTGGTTGTTACTCATATGTTCCACGAGGTATATTTGTAGCCATTAGTTCCTTATTTTTTGGTAGTTTACAGTTAGGAAGACGTTTTTGTTGTACGGTACCTAAACATTAAATTCCTCTGCTAAATATGTTAAAAGTTTGACTGAGGTATAATAGTTATCAAAATACATGATATGATTAACATTATTAGGCAAAACAGAAGACAGCATAATAACTACATTTGCAGTCACTCCCATATTAGGTTCAGGTAATTCAGCAATAATTATTGTCTCTTTACTAGAATATATTTCAAATTGTAATGCATAATAGTCAATCTCATTATCTGAATTGGAACCATCTTTAAATAAGTTATTTATATAGTCATCTATTTCATCTTCGTTTAATAAATATCTTTCATTGCTAATTCTAAACTACTTGTTATTAAATCAAAAATCAAAACATAGAATTAATAATAGTTGTAGTCTAATAAATAGCAAATGTGTGCCTAACACCTATTTTAGAGGTTACCTTTAATGCATAATGTTGCAGTTCTACAACAAACAAATACACTGATGAAAACAATAGTTTATTTTAAAATGTTAGTAAAATAAGTACACTGATATGTTCACAAAACTCTATTTCACCTATTATTATTTATTAAATAAACTAAATAGCACAAAATGTAACAACATAGAATAGAATGTTGCAGAAATACAACTTCATGCTGCAAAGCTCCAAATTGTGTTTAAACTAAAGTAAAAGCAACACAAAATAACTGTTGAATTTCTACAACAACATGCATATCGATGGTTAGAAACACACTTATGATTTGTCCATTTTACCAAACTTTCGGGAAACGCAAAAAGAAGTTTTGTTTCTTACATTTTTTTAAAATTCTTATTTGTACTTAATACACTAGGGTGAAATATGAATGCCCATTTAATATATTTTATGTTTTAAGTAGTTGTTTACCATTTTTAGTCTACTTTGAGAGAAATTAAATTAAATTTTGGAAGAAGTCGGACATGTAACTCTTGTGCACTAAGAAAACCTGGAACCACGGACATAAAACATCTATGCATAACACATAGTGTCTAAAAAGAGATTAAAGGGCGGTTTGCCAGTTTTAAACATTCATTGCAGAATAATTATGACATTTATTTTTTCATGAAAGTATTAAAAAAAATTTAGAATTTATATTTTATATTCAATCAATCAGTAATAAATTAATTTTTAATTAGACTACTCCAAAGACTCCATAAAAAAAAACCAAGTAAAATTCAATAAAAGTTTCTTTATTTTTCAATGTAACAAAGATAAAAAAATATGTTTTATTCCTTTACGAGTTTCTCTTTAATTTTCCTTTTTTGATTTGTTTCCTTTTATTGCTTTTTTTTTTTTCACTTTAGTTACTTCTTTTTCTTTTCCAGTTTTGGCATTTCTTCTCTTCTTTAATAAATTGTCTTCAACTTTGTCTAGTTTCTTTGATTTTGTTTTTGTTGCTTTTTTCTCTTTGTTTTCAGTTAGGTCAAGCTCATCGCCTTCTACTTCTTGTAAGTATGGGGCCACGTCTTTAGCTTGGTTAGAAACAGGAAGGTTTGAGAAGAATAGCGTGTATGTTTCAGGTATAACACCTGTCTTTAAGAGGTACAAAAGGTCTTTCTTTTTCAATTTTGATATAGGTAAAGATGTTTCATACTTTTTACTTAAGTTAATCATGTCCCAGGTGAGTGGCTGATTACATGACATCATGACATCTAACTCTTCAAAACTTAGATCATTTTGGAGTTCATACTTGTATTATATGATGAATGGTTTGGATTTGTCAAACTTCAGCCATTTCAATTTCAACCAATTAACTGTTTCTCCTTTGGTATTGATTGTTCTATTTTGGATGACAAGTTTGCCTAGGCTTGTTAGATCATAAATGTCATTATATTTTTGAATTGTAACATTGTAAGGTTTGGGTTTTTTCCTAGACATCTGAATAAGTACACCCCATTCCTCAGTCGTGTAAATCTTTTTGTGTTTACGTGCTCTCTCAATTGTAGAGTGCATGGAATCCGCTTCAAGGTAAGTGTGGCCATGTTCCATGTACTTCATATCCACAGTTTCAATGTTTGTCTTATTGACAATGTACAACATTGCAGAGGCTATGAACTGATTTCTGTTTTGCCCTCCACATGTGTCAGAATAGGTTGTAACATGTTTCACATGAGTAGGTAGGTTTTTTATGTATGTGATAAGGCCTGTACCGATTTCACTTGAACCTTTCATTCCATTGATCTCGTCCCATACATAACAGAATCCATCTGAATTAGAATCTAAAATTGTGAAATTGTAAACAGAAAGTTTCCGTTTATAGTAAATTTGACAGTCCCCAGCAAATGGTACCATCAACACAGCTTGTAAATCAAAAGTAGCTGTTACTTGATCTTTTTCTTTATTGTTCATGTCTTTCTTCTTCATTTCCATTGCTTCTGTTTTTCGCCTTGCATGTGTTTCGTAGTCGTCACCAAATTTAGTTTTATCTTCAGCAGCCCGATACTGATTACATTTCGAACATTGATCTTTTTTAGGGACAAATGTTGTCAGGGGAGGATCATAGGATTTGAACACTGAACGAGACACACTATCTTTTACAGGATTTATGTTTTCCTTTGTGCAATACTCATTCACATACAATCTGTAAAGTTCAGAAACATTTAACTCTGGAGAGAGATAGAGTTTTTTTGGAGTCCTTCCTACAATAGTGCGACTCCATCCTTGGGTAACTGTCTATGTGCTTTTTAACATGTTCTATTTCCTCAGGCTTTGAAGCATTTGGAGCGGGCCTGCCTTTCCTACCATCTTCTCCTAAAAATAATCCACTTGAAGATGTTATTTTCAAAGCAAGTTCAATTATTTGAGTGCTCATCTGAAATATGGCACAAAGGAACTTTTGACATACTCTGTGTTCTTTTTAGCACTGTCAGGCAAATAATAGGCTCTGGAATTTTTTTTCTCCTTACCTGTAACAGCATTGTTCCGTTTTCTATGTCTAACAATGGGAGTCTCAGTTACCAATGAAGTGATGTAGGCCTTCTGGAGACTGGCATTGCCAAGATTCCAATACTCTTTAAAAAGACTTTAAGTAATGTGAATAATCGCGAGTGGGCACTTAATTATCGTTTTTTCCGAGTGGCCACTCAGGTTCAGGTGAATAATAAGAACAGACTCGGCTTAAACGACGAGAGGGCTCTCACACCCTCGAGTAAACCATTGACCTGCGAGTGGGCTCTCCAGTTATCAGGTGAATAATACCGAGTGTACACTCAGCTGCGTGAGTGCCCTTTCGAAGATTTGCGAGTCTCATCAGTAGGACACTCGCCCTTGTTGAGTGAGTAGCTATGGCCGAGTTTATGCCGATTAGGAGACGCAAAATTTATGTAGTCCGTCGCGAAACCAGTGAAGATGTGTTTAAGACTTTATACAGGTTCAATTCGCAGAATGTTGAATGGATGAGTAGGCACTTTTTGAACGGTGAAGTGACCAATCGTGGTGGGGCGTTAAGTAAGTTTGAAAAAATGAAGACTTTCCTAAGGTATGTTGGTGATCCTGGATTCCAAGCAGGCGTGGGCGAGGACATAGGGTGTCACAGAACAACGGCAACAAAAACCATCCAAAATGTTATGAATGCTATTGTTAGGAAGAGCAATGTTTGGATAAAATTTCCCTCCAACGATGATGAAATGGAAGTAGACATGGGAAAATGGCGGAAAAAATACAATTTTCCTTCAGCTATAGGAGCCATAGACTGTACACACATTCCTGTGGTAAAACCGACCCTACACGGAGACGAATACATAAACAGGAAACGATTTGCGAGTATAAATGTGCAGGCGACTTGCAATGCGTATAATGAGTTTACCAGTGTTGACGCTTCCTGGCCTGGATCGGTACACGATGCAAGAATTTGGAGAAATTCTGAAATTCGCCCCATTTTGGATAGGAACACGGTAGGAGCGTTATTGCTTGGAGATTCTGGTTACGGAATTTCCCCTTGGTTAATGACTCCCTTCTCACCTCCTACAACTGAGCAAGAGAGAGTGTACAATAGAAGTTTGTCACAGGAACGTGTAATAATTGAAAGATGCTTCGGACAGCTAAAGCAACGCTTTCCTATGCTGCAGCATAAACTGAGAATAAAATTAGCCAACGTACCGACTTATATCTTAAGTTGTTTTATATTACATAACGTAGCAAAACGCCTAAATGACGAAGATTTTGTTGTTGACGAGGTAGAAGAAGAAAGAGTTGAAGACATCCAAAATGCTTACGTTGGTGAACGAGCGATCCGCGAAAGAGGGCAACAAAGAAGACTTGAATTAGCAAGGATCATTTACAGAATGCGACGATAGAAGATAGACGACTAGTTGTTAAACATTTTAAAACTGTTTGGTTACACTTGCTTAAAACTGATTTGAAAAATATATAACACAAAAAAAATTCAAAATTGCCTCCTCATCCTAACATTTCCTCCACCCCCCCCACCAAAAAAAAAAAAAAATATTTCAGCAATTTGTGGTAGACCAAACCGAGTGAGTAGACAGCTACACCTTTAACGGATGTAGACTGATACTTAACCCGTTGTGTGCGTACCTACACTACGACGAGTGTGAGCGTGTGCTACCTACACTACGGCGTGTGTGGGTGACACACATACCGGGTGAGTAGACAGCTACACCTTTAACGGATGTAGCTGTCCTACTTAACCCGTTGTGTGCGTACCTACACTACGACGAGTGTGGGTAACACACATAAAATATTTTGTTTATTTTATATTATTTGTTGTTGTTGTGTTTTTTTTTTTAAGTTGATATTTATTTAGAAAAGTAAACAAACTACTCATAGTATGACAACATTGCTTTGTTTGTAAAGTTTAAGATCTAGGTATACAAAGAAGCGAGTAACATAGTATGACATTACAAATACTTAAAAGATAACATTAAAGCAACACAATTATTTCTGTCCAGGGAAAAGACTCATGGATATTACACTTGTAGTTGCCAACAAATCGAAAGTTTTTGAAGGATCGTTGTCATGTTCATCAGCTCTTTTTTCTTGATCTCTTTCCTTAGTTGTTTCATTATTTAGCTTTTTGTCCAATAGTTCTTGGACTTTTCTGTATGTTTTCAACTGTTCTAATAGAACAAGTCGCTGCAGTTGTGGTGTGGATAGATGTTTAGTTTCCTCTGTTTCCGCGGAAAGTTTTAGTTTCTTTTTCTTGTTTTCAGGAACTGTCTTAGCCTGCAATGTAGCTGGTGATTGAAGGGTTAAATAGTTGTCGGGAATCGTGTTTCCATAATCAATGTTTGTATCTTCGTTATCATCCATATCCTCTTCAGATTGGAAGTCCTCCGAGAGCCGAATTTTGGATTTAGCAGTCCCAGCGGTTACAGCACCTAAAAATAATTCAAAACATACCATTATTTGTCATGGATTGAAAGTATGCTACTTTATGAAGTGCAGTTATAACTTGTTTCATTGCCTAAGTTTGTTCTTTTATGTATTAAAAAAAATATAAATATTGTAAATATTTGATAAATATATGATTATTACTTTATAAACTAACCTTTTACTCTGACGATTGAAGGATTCTCATCACTCTCCAGAAAATTCAAAAATTCTTCTTCCCAAGGTTTTAAAATGATTTTTTTGTTTCCAGTCTTGTTGACATCAGCTTTCCTTTTCAATCGATACTTCATATTTTGCAATTTCGTCCATAGCTGTCCTTCTGTCAAGCTTACACCTATGTCTGATTCGACAAGTCTTTTCACCTCTTGAATCGCCAGACTTCTTTTCTTTTTGACCTCTGGTAACATAGATTTTTCCAAGATTGGAAAAGATTTTATAATAAAAACGAACTTTTGTTGGTTTTCATTGCTGTCAAAGTTTATTATTTTCTTTAATTGGTCTTCCATTTTTCAAAAGGGTTAATAGTAAGGAATAAACTAAATAGAGTAACTATATGCACACTGACGAGTGATGACTGCTCGAGGGATTTGTCAAAACAACTGTTTCCCACGAGAAATGGTAGGGGTAGGAGGAGGGGGTTTCAAGTTGCTACTTGTTCGTGAACAGCGAGAGCCCACTCGCAAACAATTGACTAGGCGAGTGGGCAATCGCTGGTTGTCTCCAAATCTTTATTCACATGTTTTGCGAGAGCCTACTCGCTACAAGAGCCGACACTCACCTTCGTTTGGAGAGCCCACTCACGAGACCCCTCTCACCATTATTCACATAGTTCTTTGTTGTTGCTCGAGGGAAATGTTAGTAGTACATTTAAATCTACATAAACATTCATTAGTAGCTGCAAATGTTTTTCCAGGCATTGTCTTTCCACTAGCTGTTACATATGAATCACCACTCATTTTTCGTTTTTTTCTAATATTTCTTTCCCACTGTTCTGAAACAGCAAACCTTTTCCTTGGGCGCTTTTTTTTTGTTTTCTTGCAATTCATTATACATACTTTCCCCGCCGTCATGGTTACTCTCAGGTTTATTTTCAGATTCATTTTGGTTTTCTGTTTCATCTGATCTGTTTTCATTGTTTTCTGGAATAGTGGGTTCTATGGTTCCTCCTAGAGCCAAATGGTCACTTTGAAGTTCTTCATCTATAATCTGAGGATTTTGTGCATCAATGTGATTTACATCGTGTATTTCAATAATTACATTGGAGTCCTCTTGCAGTATGGTGCCTTCATTTAGATTTAAATTAAAAAGCTGCAGTTCATGTGTCAAAACCTCATCATTTATAATTAATGCTTCAACTAAAGAACTTTCATTCAAGGGATCTTCCACTGTGCTTGTGCCACTTATGTTTGAACATTGAACAGTCTTTAATTCATTTGTTGTAGGCCTATTTACAAAATATAATACACTATTAGACTCACCATTTTGATTATCTGGCATAAAATTCAATATCTGTGGGATTTGTGTTACCTCATTGGTTATTAAATCAAATTGTTCATCATTTTCTTTTTCGACAAGGTCGGAACCATGATCTGGATTCATATTTTCTTGAGAAATATTCACCTTGTCACTTGTAAAAGTATCTGAAAACAAGCAAAATATTTTAGCTAGCTAAGAATAATAAGTAGTTTTAAGAAAACATGGAAGGATGAATGTGAGTGCACTTTTATACTGACAATAACTAAGAATTAATTTTCACAGCCTGTAAGATGTATTTTATTCATCAAATCTTTTGAAAAACAATCTTGAAATGTGGTATTTGAATACTATTGATACATTGCGCCGAAGCGTTAGGCTAACATTTTATAACTTAACGCTGCGGCGCGATAGATCAATGTTACAGTAGGCTACTCGATAGTTTCACAAAATGCTTATGAAACTGCACCCTAGGCTGTGTCTGCCCTAAAATTTAAAATGTCTAAAATTGTTACCTGAGTGCAAAGGTTCGACCATTTCTCCAATAGCGACATCAGTACGGATGTGTATACTTGGACTTGTTGCAGAGACATGTGAATTATTTTCCCCACTTGAATTTAGCTGGATTTTACATGTATTTTCAGACAATATTGCATGACTGACTTTCTTTCGTTCAGGATTATTGAAAACATCACAATTCTCCTCTGCAGAAACATCTGAAATCAAAAAGGAAATTTTATAGTTAAATCACAATTTTAATTCACGTGGTAGGTTAAATGTTATAGATTGTTTTACCAATAGGCTACTATTAGGTACAGTAGATTTTAAGCAATAATTTGAAAATATTTGAATTAGGCTAATATTATACTGTCCAATGAAGCTCCATTAGTTTTTCACTATGGCAAGATCTTAGAAAAATTCAGTTTTCAGTGGTCTTTTTAAACTAGGCTCACTAGGCCACTCTTTAAATTGCTTGATATAAACAAATTTCGTTTTGAAATACCAAAAAAAAAACAATTTAGTTAACTGTAGGAAAATGGTTTAATTTGTAATTGCTCTTTAATTTGAGTTTTGTTTTATGTTTCAATTTACTTTAGGCCTTACCTTTGACTTAATTATAGTATAGATGCACAGAAATGTTACATGTCCATTAGGCATGACATTCCGAATGTTGTTCTCACACTACTTTTTAACATTAAATTATGGTTGAAATGTTTGTAAGCTAAACAATTAATACAAAATCATAAATTAAGATGAGGAAAATGAAAAAGTGCTTAGTATATTTACAACTAGGCCCAGCCTAATTCTAACCTCACTTGGCTTACCTGTAGGAGAGCATAGCAAAGCTGAATTATTTTCCACTGCTGTAACTAGTTTGTGATGAGCATTTCCATCTGTTTTACACTTTAAAATCTCCAACATCTTCAATCCTCGACTTTTAGGATCCATTTTTGAAACAATCTAGCTACACTGTTCAAACAACACTCTTCCACAAATTAGCAAGCAATAATTGCAAACACTAATGAAAGCCAACATAGAAGAATATCTTACTGCACAACAGTTCCATGTCCATATGTTTAACGAACTGTTGGAATTAAAGTACAACCGTATTCTGCATAACAGTTTTATGTCCCGGACATGTGGCATGTGTGCGTGCATACAAATAAATCTGGCATGTACTTACAATCAGTTGCTTGACCACAGAGGAATAAAATCTTACTGCACAACAGTTTCATGTCCAGTTGTGTAATACCCTGTGAGCAACACAACACCATATTCTTCTGCACAAGAGTTTTATGTCCGGACATAAGATGTGTGTGCACACGAACCAAGATACCCAGTAATAAAACTACTGTTACTCTGTAAAATTTAAGGACATAACACAAGTGTGCACTTTAAAATGAGTCAATACTCAAGACTCTGTATTTTCTTTTGTTATTTATTTAAAATTTTTGGGTTATATTGGACATACAACAAGTGTGCAGTTGGAAAGATGAAGACTCCACCAATTCAGTGGTAGCGGTATCTCATTTTACAAAAAAATGGACATACTACATGTGCGCTTCTAACCATCTATTTAAGGGTTAAACACACTTAAATGTATTTAATTTCAAACAGCTGATACATTTGTTTTTTATTTACAATAACCTATTACTGTAAGACTGGGATGTAAAAGCGTCAAACAATATGTAAACAATCTCAAGACAACCCCGTAAAATAAGATCTAGCACATAAAATAAGATCTTCCACAAAACAAAAAAGAAATATAACTTAAAATTAAGTAAAACTTGGTAACATTTACAGTGTAAGGATAAAATAAACATCTTAAAATGGCTAAGTTTAAACACACTTAAATGTATTTAATTTCAAACAGCTAATACATTTGTTTTTTATTTACAATTATTTGTTTACTTTTTATATATAGAAATAATTTCAATATGGAGATTTCTGAAACTTCAAGAATCTATATCTCAGGAACCACTTGACTTATATACTTGAAACTTCGGTTTTAGCAGTTTCTCACTAAGGTCTATGATTGTGCAAAATTTCAAGTTCCTAGCCTAACAACAAACCACTTTTAGCTTTAGAAATAATAATATACATACTTTCAAAGCTATCCAGCAATCTACTGTTGGTTACCTCTTTTTTAAATTTCAATGTTAAACCCAAACCATGCATATTAGAAATTGCATGTTCGGCCACACTAGATTTCTCAGTCCTATCAAAGTTAACATGAGCCACATGTTTTTTAAATCTAGTTTCTCTCTTTCTCCCAGTCTGACCCAAATAGAACTTATCACACAAATTATATTTTTAATTTCATAGATTCCCGGCTTTTTTAATACAGTACTGGAATTTTATCTTTATACTGTTATAACTTTTGTAAGCTATCTTTAAATCAAAATTTCTTAAAAATAGGTTCCAAACCTTTACTAATTTTATAATCGAAAGGTAAACTAATATATTTACATTTTTTCTCATCTTGTTTTAATGTGGTAGAACTTTTCCGAAAATTCCTCAATTTTTGTTTCCTTTATATAGTATCTATTATTTTATCATCAAACCCATTAAAATCCGCTTTCTTTTTTATGAAGTTGATTTCTTTAAAATACCGTTTAGGTGTCATCGGAATGTGACAAGCCCTGTAGATCAAACTTTTAAAAACTGCCTTTTATGTTGAGTACAATGGTTAGAACTACTTATCGTGTATCTATTATTATTGGATGGTTTTCTATAAATATCAAATTGTGGGATTTGTACAAGTTTCTACCACACTAGATTCTATTTTGAAACAGTTACAGTCAACAAGCAAGAAAAAAACAAACACTAAAGATATCCACTGTTTTATATTGCACTCACTCACCAAAGCTAACCTAAAATACCAATGTTTGTGAGACCAAAGTAACACAAAAACACTGACAGCTAATCTGCTGGGAATTGTGGAAGCACCCAGCTGACTCTCATCAGTGTTGCCCCTGAGCAACACAAAATTGCCACTCTCATCATTTTTTCCCCTTGTGGCAAATCTTTACCAGCAGATATCTCTCATAGCTTATCCCCATTCTAGCGTTGTATGAAGTTTAAGAATCCTTTATACTAGCATATTATGGTACAAAAACAAGATTTTTTAAATTTTGATGACTCTCATCGTTTTTCCTCCTGGCCCTTCAGTTATATTTACAAAATATTATTATTCTTGCTAAACCTGTATAAAATGATAATTTAAATACTTTGTTTACATTGTTATTTTAAGCTTAAAACTTATTTCGTTAAGCATAGTAGGATATATTGTTTAACTCAGTTTGAAATTTATATTTACTTACAACATTTTAAAATTTAACATACCTTGAATCGCTCCTGTTAGTCTGTCCTGATCGTTTAATGCTAAATTAAAAAAAAAAAGTTCTGGACATCATCTAAAAAAAGAAAAAAGAAACGTAGAATTGAAGGGCTTGGCGGAAGAAAGTGCTAACCCACACAAACAACATTTTGAGTAAATTGATTTTTAAAGTTTGGCCAAATCTGCAATTAACATATATTGATAAAAAATTTTGCAAAAATTTTATTATGTTCTTCAAGTTTTTCTTAACAAAGGGAAATAGAATTGATTTCTAAAACACCAGATATAATGCACAAAAAAAACATTTTCTACAAAACAAACATATGTTTTGAGGGTTAGCATTGTCTTCCAATGAAAATTATAGTTGAGTAATTCAGTACCAAAATATGCAAGTATTTTGTTCTAATTTTTTTTGTAGTACAAGAAGACATAAATTCGATTTATCATTGTTATCATATGGAACAAAAATAAAATAGATTATATAGACAAATAAGCCATAGGACACACAATAAAGCAGGATAAAAAGTCAGAGTTCAATAATGAAACTACTGGATCAATCTAATACTTCAGGTTCGTTGTCAGTAGCATTAATTATTGCAGTATCAGATGCTGTAAGATTGTCATAAAAGTAATGATGCACTTGAGGAATATACGGAAGTAACTTTCTAACATCAGCCAACTTTTTCGGGTTGATTGGATTTTGTTCGGAGTACTTTTGCTTCAAATCTCTTAAAGTTGCAGGGTTTCCCCTTTTCTTCAGTGAAACTGTTTTGAATTCCTCATTCAAACTGTGTTTCAATAGCATTACCATTGGTTGATTTTTTTCAAATTTGAAGCAGATGGCATCTTTGAATCTTATGAGATTTCCTTCATCACACTTTTGTTTTTTTGTGTTCAAATAATTTCTTAGAACTGAAAAGTCATAGATATCCTCCTTTTTCATCTGTGTAACAATGAACTTCTTACTTTTGCCACACTTTGAAATCACCATTCTCCACTGGTCAGGAGAGTATACATGGGTCTCCTTTTTTTGATATTTTTCAATCTGTGCAAAATCCCTGTCGGATGGAAGGTAGGTATGTCCAGTGATTAAATAATAATGTTCAATCTCTTCAAACATTCCCGAAGAAATCAAATAGTTGTGCAAGGCCATCAAGTTGTAATTCTTATTTTGCCCTGCACAGTTATCGGAAAATACAACTAGCTTTTTGCTATTAATGTTCATGCAACGTAAATATTTCAACAGACAGCTGCCGATTTCATCGCTCCCTCTGGCTGCAATACTCTCATCCCAAAGAAACATGTACCCTGAATCGTTGCCACAGTTGTGAATACCCACATTGTATGTCCAAATCTTTCTTAAATAAAAAGCAGTACCACAAGAAAGTTTGGGTGTGGGAAGTGTTTGTTGTAAGTCAATGCTTATTGTGTGCACTTCATTGGGATTCTCATTGGATTTTACTGAGAACTCTTTAAGCTTTGCTCTTATAGCCTCAGCTCTCCTCAAATGCAGTTCTTTCTTTGTGTTAGCTGCAGCTTTCTCATCTAGGGTACTCGTATCATTTGTTAATATGATATTGAGCTCATCACAAACCTTACATGTGTCGGATTTTGGCATTTGGAACCCGATGTTATAGCATTTACTGAAGATTCGCCGATAATAATCTTCACTAACAGCTTCAATTTCACGCTCTTGGCAGTAAGGCACGTAAAGGTCCCTATATAAAGATGATATATTCAAATTACTGTCAAAATATTTTCTTTTTGGATTCTGCGAACGGCTGTAATGTGACTGGTATGTGGGTATTGACTTAATATGGTCATGAAGTACCTGACGTACCTAATAGTTTCCTAAACCTTCTAAAAAATTTAAACTCTGTAATAATTTAAAAATTTAGTGGAGAAAAAATCTTATTACATTTATTATATATTTTTTAATCTATTGGGCCGGGTGAATAAAAACTAGTAGGACGAGTAAATACTAGTACAGTTTCAAAAAACAAGTAAACGCAAAAATTGAAGTGAATAAAACAAGTATTTACTATTACTTGCAAGTATAAACTTGTGAGGTAAGTATACCCTCAATAAACGCCTAAATTGTTATGAATAAGCATACGTAAATACTTCCGAGGCAAGGAAATACTCGTACATTTGCAAGTTCATCTGACCCCCGACTTGCCAGTCGTACTTGCATATCTTAGATGGCTGTATATTTGAACCTGCGTGGTGTCAAACATTACAGAGACCGGCGAAATATAAATCCTGATCTATCTAAACAACAAACATAACCTGTACAACAGAAAATTAAACAACAACAGATGGTCATATGGTCAACAGATGAATACCAACAAGTGCAATACAGGTTGGCCAATATAGTAAAACTGAATATTGTAACTAAATAATTTTATATAGTATAAAAATGGCCAAAGCCTTCATCCAGGCACTGTGTAACTTCAAAATGACAACAGTTGTTTGGAAAATATTTTTTTATCTGATTTCTAATTTTAATAAAAAAAACAAAACAAAGGTGCCGTTGTAAAGAGTAGATTTCAAAGAATAATAATCAATAATAATAAAAAAAGTGAAATTTTAATTTTTTTTGAGTCGGACTCCCCTTGAGATGAGAGTTTTAATTTCTTAATTTTTTTAAACTTAGGTGTATCACTCTTACGTTCAGTCACCGTCTGGTGTAATGCTAACATGTCGTCGGCCTCATTAAGATCAGGCGGGGATACGCTACTATCTCTAACTTTTTTAAATTTTGTTATTTTTCTCAACTTAATTAGTATATTCTGTTAATACTTCAATAAATTAGAGGATTTATGCCCAAAAATATGGCATTTGAAAATTAATTACTTGTTTTATATGCGTTTTTAGTTTTTTTATTAAAATTTTGAGCAATTTTAAAACATTCGGTTACGTGAATAACTTTTTTTTACTGAACCAAATAAAAAGTTCTATTTATTTCCTGATTCAGAATGAAATAATGAAACTTTCTGTGTATTACTGTCATGGTAACTAAGAAAACAGCAATTTTAAGTGACTTTTTATTCGCAACATAAAAAAAGGCTAAACTTTTTTTAAAATTTCATTCTAAACACTAAAATTAGTTAGTAAATATCATGCTATGGTATTGAATATACACACAAACCTTTATTACTATATCAAGAAGACCTGGTAAAAATTTAAAGACAGTAAGTGCAGCACTTACAGATTTATTTAAACTATTGTACAGTAAAAACCTGGAAAATACAGTTTTGAGATAAACCCGTTTAAAGTTTACAGCAGAGTCTATTCACTTCAAAACTCGCCAGCACCATATGAAATGCCTTCTTTTTCTATTTTATTTTCCTCTTCTTTTAGCTGGGCACTTTTCAGCAACTTCCTATACTTTTTGTACTGGTTGGTGTCTCTTACTTTTCGCAGATTAAACGACGAGCATCCTTTTTCTTAGCGTGATGCACTGTGAAGCTTCCAGGTGAGATGAAGGTTGTTTTATAAAGGTTAATCATAGTGAGTAAATATCCCTCATTGTACAGACTCGCACCCTCTGACAACAAAGCTTCAATTTTCCTTTTGGAAAGAAACACTGTTTTAAGGCATTTGCTCCAAATAAGTCCATGCAGGGACTCATTTGCATTTTGCGTTTGTCCTGCAGAGCATCGGTTCAAAAGATCATCATTTGAAAGACGGTGATAGAGTGGCAAAACATGTTTGAAAATGGTTTGATTTATGGGGGGTTTTTTAAGGCATTTTTGTGTTTTCTTGGTACTTTGTTGTTTGCCTTATCCCTCTGAAAGAAGCACCAGCTGTTGCTTCCTGCAGGGCAATTTTGATGACGCGTTTTATCGTATGTTGAGCGACAGTGATCTAAGGTTGCGAATATGGATGTTTTCATTGCTTTATGATCTCCTAAATTAGATGTCACAGCGTTTCTATAATATTGAGTCAATTTGTCTATTGTCACACCCTTAAGACTCCCTTGGGCCTTTCCTCCAAGGGTGATTTTCTTTTTGGTGCAGTCCTTGACTAGGTTTCGCAGACCGGTACCAAGTCGTTTTGCGATGTGGTTTACACACTGTTGTTTTTCAATATGTACAATTTTTCCAATTTCTTCAGACCGTTTCCAAAGACGCTCTGCAGCTTCAGCCTCCATGGCTGGAGACGATCCTTCAAAATTAGCTTGACATGTAAGCCAGTGTTGCAGTACCCTCTCTTCATATTCTTTTGAATCTTCATCTAATTAGCTCATCTTTGTCTGGCACACTCGGCAATATTTTGAGATGACTTCAAAATCCATAACTAGGCCTGTAATTACTTCACCCACGCATCTGATTCCATATTTAGAGGTAAATCCCCTCTTGTGCCACGATCCGTCATAGCTTACTGTGATGTCCAAAGACTTTTGCAACCCTAACTCATACACAACACCAGTGTACGCCTTTACTACTTCCATTCGTGCTCTTTTTAACGATTGTAATACGTGCTGTTTCGCACTATCAACAATTATATTTATTTGTTTATCGTAGGCAGAGTGATGAATGCAAGGCATATTCAAGCCCATGCTAAATAACTGTAAACCTGTGTGTCCTTTTCCTAAAGATAAAAATGTTTTTGCCATTCGCCTGTTTACATCGTATGGAGGTCTTGTTACAACAGTGTCATCGTTGATTTTTTTTGATGTCTCAAAAATAGTGGTATTATCACATGAGAGGCAGTGCACAGATATTTCTTTTGCAAAGCCCCTATCTTTGGAAAGAAAGACATGTGTATTTACGTCTAGGCAAAATTTGTAAGGTAGTCCTTCTATAAAATTAGCAAGATTAGCCAAATCAACTAAACAATACGAAGGTGCGTTGTCATAGCTATCGTTGATTTGTGGGTTATACGATGAAACCCATTCAAAACCTGTTGGTCTTTTTTTACGGCTTTCATCACCAGAATCAGAAGTAGGCTGTGGTGATAATTGTACCACAGGTGACCTGTGGTGTACAGGTCTATCAAGCCTACTCCCACTTTGTATTAGGCCTACATCATCACTTGTTCCAGGCTTACATTGTCATAGTCGATTCGCAAAGGGGTTGTCAATATTTATATTTCCACTTGAAAACTGTGGGGGATTACTTGTACTTGGCTTATCTAACTGTTTATAACTGTCCCACCTTTTAGACACAGATTTTCTATTCAGTAAAGATCTAGTTTTCTCACTTTGTTTCACTCTTCCCATATTTACTTATGGGACATAAAACACACAACTGAAAGAAACTAGAACTAAGGAAAAACTCACTATTATAATACTTTGGCACACACTCAGCACTTAGATATTATATATCTGTTTACTAATACAATAAACATAACCTCACAGTAATAAACAATAACTGCATAAAACTACAACAGCTGGTTGGCAGAACTAAAATTCCCATAGCTTCACCAATTTATAATATATAAAATAGAAAAGTACTTGTATTTTACAAAATAAATGCCTTTTATACCTTCCCAATCCAAATTTATGATTGAAAAATTAAAACTATAAAAATCAGGAACTCGGGGAAATAAAATAGTCTAAAACTTGTGTAAATTGCTAAATGCAATAATTTATATTTTATGTTTTTTTATTAGAAGGAGTTGTCAGATTAGCATAAAACTTTGTTCATAATTAAATGCCCTTTCAGAAAATGCAACTTTTGAAAAATGTCAAAAAATCCAATAATGTTGCTTAGAGATAGTGGCGTATCCCCTTAAGATCAGGCGACGGCGACGTGACACTTTCTCCCAGTCAAACGCATGAAGCGCCAGGTATTTTAGAATAAACAGGGTTCTCATTGGATTTGACAATTTTTACAAAATCAGACACCCATGACAACAATTTGATCGGTTTGTTTCCAGTTGCGTTGACATCGCTCTTTTTATTTACTGCCGTTTTCATATTATTCAACAGTTTTTTGATCTGTGCAACACTAGTTTGTTTCCCAACGTTTTTCGAAAACTGGTCGGCTAAACATGCCCATGCCTTCTCTTTATCCGATGTAATTTTCGGCAACATTGATTTATTTAGTACAACAGTAAAGTCTTTCAATAACGCTACAAAAATAGCGCTACTGTCACAACCAGCAATCACATCCCTTTTATCCATAGCTGCAAGATGCCAAACACAAACAGGAACAACTACTGACTTCTGAATAATAAAGGATGTGAGTAGAGTTGGAAAGCGGCAAAAACGGAACAAGTCACAAAAGGAAAGATGTGTGTAGTAATGCACCGCTACAAGTATTTACTTGCTTTTCTAGTGAACTCTGTTGTCTCGCGAGTAAATACTTGCAAGTATATCCTCGATTTAGAAAGTATACGGTCACGAGTAAACTATACACTTTGAGCGGTGTGAATAAAAACGAGTAGGACAAGTAAATACTTGAACATATTAAAATGACAAGTAAACGCCAAAATTGAAGTGAATAAAACAAGTATTTACTCTGACTCGCGAGTAAATACTTGAGAGGCTAGTAAAACCCCGAAAAATGCCAATTTTGGTGTGAATAAACGCAAGTAAATACTTCTGTAGCAAGTAAATACTCGTCCATTCTCAAGTCAACCCGACCCCAGACTTGCAGTCGTACTTGTACACGAAAGATGGCTGCATTTATGAACCTGCGTGGTGTGAAACGTTATAGAGAACGGCGTGATATAAGTCCCGATCTATCTAAGGGACTATTACGGTTTGAGAGCGAAAACGTAGATTTTCTCACTTCGCACTTTCTTGATGAAAACACTGATGCAAGGGGTGGAGGATTAACTGCACGGAAAAAGATGGACATTTTTCTGTGATACGTTAGTGATCCAGGATTCCAAAGTGGTGTTGCCAACGACATGGGGGTTGAAAGAAGTACCGTCAGCAGAACATTTTCAAGTGTATTGGATAAAATAGTGTCGAAGTCTGAAGATTGGATTAAATTTCCACGCACTATTGAAGATATGGATCAGGCCAAGGCAGATTGGGCTTCAAAATTTCGCATTCCGACTGTCATTGGTGCTATAGATTGCACTCACGTGCATATTATGAAACCTTCGGAATTCGGCGACGAGTATGTGAACAGAAAAGGAAAAACAACAATAAACATTCAGATGACTTGTGACGCTAATGAAAAAATTACAAGTGTGGACGCTCAATGACCAGGGAGTGTACATGATGTCAGGATTTGGCGAGTGAGTGGAATTCAGGACATGGTGCGGCCGATATGATGGTGATGTTTGTCTCCTTGGTGATAGCGGATATGGAATTACTCCTTGGTTACTGACTCCTTTTGACGAACCAAGAAATGCTCGTGAGCGGAATTACAATTCGACCCATGCTCAGGAAAGAGTAATAATTGAACGAGTTTTTGGCCAGATGAAACGTCGTTTTCCACATACTCTCGAGCCAAGTTAGAATAGCAGTCAAAAATGTCCCCAATTTAGTAATAAGTTGTGCAGTGCTTCACAATGTAGCAAAACATTTGAATGATGCTTGGGAAGTGGAAGACGGAATCGAAAATGGTGTGGCTGAAGAAAATGTACCTCTATATAATTTAGATCGGAATGAAGTTATAAATAGACGACGTGGTCAGACAAAACGATTAGAAATTAGTAATAATCTGATGATGTAAATACACATTTTTGACATGGAAATAAATTTAATCCTATTTCCTTTACACCAATTGCAATCGTATATGTGAAAAAATAAAATAAAAAAGTAATAAAAAATATATAAAAAAACAAAAATATATCTTTTTAAATAAGTATGTCACATGTGCGCATGTGTGTGCATAGGCCTACAGTATGTCAGGTTTAACATGGCCTGCTGGAAAAGCAAATGGGCATATACCACCAGCCTATGAGCCCTCCACCGGTCATGCCATACCCGACAAACTGTGTACAGCTGTGTACGTGACGTACGTCACGTGACTGTGTACGTGACGTATATTATATACTTATTTCATTTTTTATTTTTGTTTTTTATTTATTTTATTATTATTTTTTATTTTATTTTTTTTAGAGAAAAGGAATATTTCAGGAAAGGAAACAGGATACAATTTATTTCAACAACAAAAATTCTTTTAAGACATCGTCTTCTTCAACCACAACGCGTTGTTCAACGGACTCCGTTCGTCTGTGTTGTGCAGCTCTTAGGTTCAACTCCGTTATCATCAGTTGTTCACGTTCAGCCTGAAGTCTTGTTAGCTTAATTTGTTCAAGTAATAATAAACGCTGCAGCTCACCAGTTGTCAACTTTGACGTCTCTTCAGTTTCAGCTGAGAGTTTCAATTTCTTATCTTTTTTCAACTTCGTCGCATCGCTCTTACGTATGCAAGTCACTGGTGTGATGTACTGGTTTGATGCTAACATTTCAACGTTATGAGTTTCAACTCATTGAGTTCAGGCAATGGCGACGTAGAACTTGCTCCCAATCCAACGCATGAAGCCCCAGGTATTTTGCAATAAACTGGGTTATCGTTTGAATCGCAAATTTTTAGGAAATCTGCCTCCCATGACAACAATGTTATTGGTTTATTTCCAGTTGCGTTGACATCAGTTTTTTTCTTGACTGCGGTTTTCATATTGTTCAATAGCTTTTTTAGTTGTCCAACACTAGTTTGCTTCCCAACGTTTTTCGAAAACTGGTCGGCTAAACATCCCCATGCCTTCTCTTTAGCAGATGCAACTTTAGGCAACATGGATTTATTTAGCACAACACTAAAGTCTTTCAATAACGCTACAAAAATAGCTCTATTGTCACAACCGGAAGTCACACTACTTTCATCCATTGCTTCAAGAGGACAAAAACAAACGGGAACGACAACTGACTTGTGAGTAATGACGGGGAGTCAAGTTAGTTTAGCGGCGAAAACAGAATAAGTCACAACAGGAAATGATGCGTAGTAGTCTGTGTGGCGCTACAAGTATTTACTTGCCTTTCTTGTGAATTCAGTTGTCTCGCGAGTAAATACTTGCTAGTATACCCTCGGGTTGGCGAGTACACGGTCACAAGTAAACTCAACGCTTTATTCACATCGGTTTACTTGGAGTTTAAATACTCGTTACACTTTACTTGTATGTAAATACTCGTCGTACTCGTTTTTATTCACACCGCCCTTTGTTCACATCGATTTACTTGGGGAATAAATACTTGTTAAACTTTACTTGTAAGTAAATACTCTTCCTACTCGTTTTTATTCAACCGGCCCAATATTTACTTCACTTTAGATGAATTTACTTTACTTGTTGAGCGCCATTTTGTGATAAAAGCACAAACACTTATTAAATTTACTCTCATTATTAACCCTCACTTACACGCTAAGCACCTGCCGACGTTAGTACACGCCAGCGGCACTCAGTACCGCTTTGTGTAAATTTGGTGTTTTTTTTGCTTTTTACGAACTTAATTTGTAATATTTGAGCTGTACATTAGCCGTGCAAAGAATACACAAGTTATTTTGAAGAAAAAAATGTATTTACAATTTTTTTCATGTTTAATATTAGTAACTCCATAAACACCACTTAGGTCACAACACTTTTATGGAGAAATATAAAAACATAGATATTTTATTATGAAGATAATGTAAAATTTAGATCTTAGTTTAAAATTCAAAGAAAAATTAATAGATAAGTAATTATAGATAACATAATAGATAAGTGCATTGTAGTACAGACTTTGACGTTCTTATAAGTCCTCATCAGACGAGCCAGCAGTGCAGCTTCTACATTCAACTTTTGCTGTGGAATGGTTCTTGCACAAAAACCGAGTGAGTACATTGTGAACAACGAACTGTGGTTTTGTTGTTTCTGTGTTTCCCGCATTCATGGCAAGGTCCGGCTCTGGCTTGAACAGTAGGGGGTATAGGGTCTGGCTGATCATTTTTATACTGTGACAAGTATTTTTTGACATCCAATGGTAATTTTTTGACATTAGCTCCGCTTTTCAGGTGATCGATCATGAGACTAATTGCTAATCCTTCTAAAAAATCCATTCTGTTTTTTTTGCATCGTCATTGTTGATATTATTAGCAACATAGTGTACATAGGAGTTCACAGCAGCCATGTCAAGAAATCTGAAAAATAAAGCCAACGGCCATTATAACGTCACAAATTCCATCATAAAAAGTTAGCCTAAAATAAACGACACCAAAACAAAGCAAAGTTCAATGACCCACAAAGCCAACCAAGAAACCGACACTAAAATATCAGCTGATAGGCCTAAACAATTTACGAAAGTAATACACAAGGAAAAACATCATCAATAACTAAATTAACTATGTCAAAACCAATTCACACCCCAAGAATTCACCCAAATCCATATAGAAATGGATATTATCAAATATAATTCTCAAATATAGAATAAAGCCTAGACAGAGCCTTGTAACATGAAAACCTATAACCTCACATCTAAACAAACACATTGAAACCAATTCCATAATACTATCACAAACACTACACCATAAATTAATATAAGCACTACACATATATATATATAGCCTCAGTAAACAACTATTTTTTATTTTAATCATCAGAAGATAGCATATACAATATATGAAGGTAAAACGCATTCCCTATGAACGCCATGTTTTTGTTAGTACAACTAGATCAAAGAAACGACTATCACAATCGAAATTAATAAAATCAAATAAAAATAAATAATAAGTCACAATATCTGTTAGAATAGTAAAACAATCCTTAAAGTAAATTTAAGAACATAAATAGTAACCGTAAGACCCAAATGTTATATAATTAGAATTAGAACTAGGACTACTTGAGTCATAGATATAAGTACGTCATTCTGTTGGAACGGGAAATTATACAATTAACAATAAAATCAGTAAACTCATTTAAGAATCGGCAATGTAAATATGATAAATATTATCACGAGACCAAAGGCAAAAAAAGACATAAAGTAATACCAAAATTATAATTTATTCAAGTCAAGAACATCAAATTGTACAAAACGAGAGAATATTATTTGAGTAACCAAGGGAACGGAAGAACAGTGCATGCTGGGAACCGCGGCAACAATTAAATTCCAAAACCGAAGCCAAAAATTCATTCCAATCCAAGACTTCAGAGCCCAAAGATGAAAATTTCTATTCGTAATTTTAAAAGTGATGCCGTCAAGTTTTAGTATGTTAAAACAGTATAAACAGTGGTAAATTCAGTGCTAAATCACACAGAGAGTGGTATCCTCTGTAAATTTAAACATAATAAAGTCCAGAAACTCTTAATATTGAAAATAAACTTTAACAAATTTTACAATTCATAAGCCTATTTCAAAAAAGAACACCGATCCTAAATCTCAATTTTTCTTAACTGTAACTTCACAAAATGCGTTAAAAACAGTTTGTTCATGTCTGGTCGAGTGCCTGCCCCGAGAAAATAATAAATATTAATTACTAATATTTATAAAAGAACTTTGTAATTCTATGATAAAGATATATGTAATGAACCCAAACCTAGAGCTAGCCTGGAATAATTTAACTTTGTAATTAAAGACAATTTAACCTTGTTGTGTTATTAAAAGAACTCAAAAGCAAATATTATTAATGTTTAACAAGAAATAATTTACTAAAAGAAAATATTTATAATTTAAATGAATAAACAAATGAATTTATATAACTGAAATTATCTGCATTATTGTCAACTTATTTAGTAGTAGTTGAAGACTAGTTGTAGATATTTCAAATAAATTTTTAATAAAGTAACTTCACTATTTTGGATTTTATAATAAAGATAAAATATTTTATAACATATAAGAAAAGTATTATGTTATAAATGGCGCCGCAACGATTAGGGCATGAACAAACTGAGAATTCAACAGAATGACTTAGGTTAAGTAAATATATTATATAAGTAAATTGAAATTAAATTTAAGACAACAATTTAGAAATAAGGATTCATTCAACTTTAATTATAAGATTGAACAAATTTAATAGCCTAGAATAAGATATGTATTAGAATTAAGATTAGCCTAATTTCAATTTAGTAATTTATATATTTAAACTCAAAAACATATACCAAAATCAAAAATAATAATTTAAAATGGACGCTAACCAAGAAGAAAGTAGCAAATATAACCTTAGGCCTAAAATTAATCCCACCGGAAAAGCCAAGGAAGGGAAATTGAAAACTTTTAGAGAGACTATTGATGCCAATGACACTGAACTAAATGTTAGGCCTAGCCAAATAGAGGTTATGGAGCAGAGTAGTGCTAGTAGTGTCCAAGATACAGAACCAAATGTCCCTACGTTATTAGAACAAATGACGCTGTTAATTAACAATCTACAGATTAACATCGACCATAAATTTAAACAAAATCAAAATGAATTAGAGAAGCAATTAGAGAACCAATTAGAAAATAAATTTAAACAAAATCAAAATGAATTAGAGAAGCAATTAGAGAACCAATTAGAAAATAAATTTAAACAAAATCAGGAAAAACTAGAATTAAAAATGATTCAAAATGAATCCAATTTGAAGGAAAATTTTGAAATAGTCCAGAAAGAAATTACTAATTTAAAGGAATGTTTGGCAATACAGATAGCTATAGTAGAAACTCAATTTACAGATAAATTAATTGAAATGGAACAAGCTGTGACAGAGAACAACCAAAGAATAGACAACCTAGAAAGTAGATTAGATTCCACAATCAATAGTCAGAGTTTAAATGAGTCCCTAGACCTACAGAAGGCCACAATTGAGAAGCAATTGTTACAAAATAAAAATAATGTGATCCATGAGGTAAAAGCTATGATTGCTGAACTACCGAAATCAAATATCGAAAATGCCATACCATCCCATATAAACGTAACTTGTGGAGGTAATAGTCAAGAAATCAACAATTTAACTAATCCGACACTTCCTAAATTTAACGGAAGACAGAATAATCCAAATGATTATCTGGATAGATTAACAAGATACTACGAGAGGTTAACTTGTCGACAAATCAACCAGATCGGATACAACAGAGACTGTCTATTCGACATAATCAACAACAGTTTAGAGGGTAGTGCTGCTCGGTGGTGGCAATTAATAAAAGGCGATACTACAAATTTCCAGCAATTCTGCGAAGAATTCCTATCCAAGTTTTGGAATAGGGATGTTCAAAAAGGAATTAGGCAAAAACTTGAACTCGAACAATATCGTTTAGGAGGAAAACTCACTCGAAGTGAATACTTCATTGACAGGGTATTAATAATGAAGTCGATGACTCCCCAACCACCGGAGGAAGACATCATCGCAACCCTAGTAGAACATTTTGACCAACGCATACAGGATGCGCAAAGAGTACAAAATATAAGTACAATAAAGGAATTTGCTGACCTCCTCCAAAGAGAAGATACGGAAGAGGCAAACTCGGAAATTAGGAGACGTAATAATACAAGCCCGAGAGGAACACAAAATCCCACCAACAACAGACCATTTAGACATTACCAAACAAATACTAACTACAACCAACCACAAAAACCACCCTTTAGGAATTATCAATCCCAAAACGAGTTCAGAAAGAACAGAGAACACCCTTATAAAAGTCAAAATAGCTACAGACCCAATCAGAGGCCCACCAACGGTTATGGCCAACATTATACAAACAATTATAATCAAAACCGAAACTATAACCAGAAAACCAACTACGATAGACAACCAGAACCCATAAGGACTGAGTTCAAATACAGACAACCACAACAAGACCAAGAACGATATTATCAACAAAAAGGCCCATACCAAGAGCGAAGAGAGGTTAGGTATCCTACAAACGAGCAAAGAATGGTATGTCAAGCTATAGCAATGAATACTAAACCACCGACACTAGAGAAACCAATACAAGTGCCTCAGGAGGAATGTAACCAAGAGTTAAACTCCAACGCACTGGCCACACCAAACTTCGAATAACAACCAAGGCTGTACAGGCAAAAGCGAGAGATATCTGCGAGAAAAACCTGAACACTCTAAGTCAGTGCCAACAAATTTTATAAAAATCGGAACAGAGCCACAAAAAGAAACCAAACCATACTATAATGATTACAACATCTCAAACCTTTATTACGATAGAGAATTTCTATTAAATGAAGACAATGACAATAGTCCAGATCAAACCAACTGTAAGTGTCCAGAAATAACTATAAATTCAAATGGTATATCCACAAATACGTTAGTAGATACGGGAAGCAGTATATCCTGTATTTCTGATAACTGGTTCCAGGTAAACAATAACAATTTAGGTCATTTTGAACAGTTGCCAGTGAGTAACACATTCATCACCACTGCGTTGAACAATAAATCGAAACGAATTTCACACATTGTGCTATTAAAAGCCCAAATAAAACATATCGAGTTTGATATCCAATGTATAATTGTCCCCAACCTTATTAAAGATTGCATAATGGGAATAGACGCAATACGTATGCTAAAAATGGAAATAAATTTCAAGATTAATACAATTACTATAATGAGTAAGGATAATAGAATATTAATAATGAAGTTCGATAGCGAAAGTAATGAGTCAGCAGGATGCAAAATAATAAAATACGACGACAATGAATATAGAATAAATAACAATAATCAAACTCAAAATCATAATAATAACAACAACAGTGAAATAAACAATTTAATTAAAGACAACGATAAACTCAACAAAATAGAAAAGGACCTAATAATCAACCTAATTAAACAAAACAATATAGTATTTTCAGACAAACCTGGACGTTGCAACATGTACCAACACCATATCAGGGTAGACAATCCAGAACATTATAGAGCCCAAAGTTATCCAATACCCATAAATTTACAGGATGAAGTAGAGAGAAAATTAAATGACATGCTCGAGGACAATATAATTGAGGAATCAAACAGCCCATTTGTAAACCCTATTATAATTGTCAAGAAGAAGACTGGCGATCTCCGTATATGTCTAGACATGAGACGTATAAACGCACTAATTACCCCCGACTATGAATGTAACAGAAGCATTAATGAGCTATTAGCTAAAGCTACAAATTCCAACTGGCTGACTACATTAGATCTTACCTCTTCATACTGGCAGATTGAGCTAGAACCACAATCTAGACAGTATACAGCATTTCAATTTCGAGGCAAAGTGTATCAATATGTTGTAACCCCTTTTGGCCTATCCACTTCACAAGCTGCCCTAGTAAGAGCACTAGACCAAGTATTCAAGAACACGATAGAAAACTTTTCTTTAGTCTACATTGATGATATATGTGTTATATCACCTGATTTCAATTCACACTTACAACACTTAGAATATGTATTTAGAAAACTTGCAGATGCAAAGATGACAATAAAACTGTCTAAATCAATCTTTTGTCGAGATAGAGTTCCTTTCTTAGGGTACTATTTAACCACTACTGGTCTAGAACCAGATTCAGAAAAGATTAAATGTTTTCAAGACTTTCCATCACCCACCACTAGGAAAGAACTCAAACGGTTCTTAGGAGGTATCAACTACTACAACAAATTCGTAGACAAATATGCAAAAACTGTACAACCTTTAATGAGATTGACTTCTAAGAAAGTAAAATTTATTTGGACCTCTAATGAAGAGAAACACTTCCTAGAAATTAAAAACTTATTTCTAAAAACAAATGTATTGAACCATCCTATGCCAAACCAACCCTACTACCTACAGACAGACAGTTCAGACTTTGCGATAGGAGGACATTTATTCCAAATTGACAGCCAGAACAACAAAAGGGCTATCCTATTTATATCCAAAACATTGAAGAAATGCGAGATCAGATACACCACTACAGAAAAGGAGTTGCTAGCAGTCGTCTACTGCATACAAAAAGTCAGACATTACATTTTAAACGCAAAATTAACGATCATTACTGATCATAAAGCATTGACATTTTTGAAAACATGCAAATTGTTAAATGGTAGATTAACTAGATGGATACTTGCATTACAAGATCACCAATTTGAAATTGTACATTGTAAAGGAGTGGATAACACAATAGCTGACCTACTCAGCAGAGTCAGAACAGATGAGAATCAACAGAACTCATTGACAACCACACCAGAATTAATAGTCGCAAATTTAGAAAGAGAACACAATTTAGAACTTTTAGAAAACCTTCGAAATTTAATACAATTACAACAAAACGATCCAACTCTCAAACAGATATATCTCCAAATTAAAAATTCAAACACTACAGAACATAATAGATTTAGAATAAATGACGACATACTATACCAGAAGCATCACAACAATTGGTTAATTACAATACCCCAATCACTTGTCAATACTTTAATCTCAGAATGCCATAAATTTTATCTACACTGTGGAGCAAGGAAATGCCTGCAAATTTTACAAAAGGATTTCATATTTAAAGATATGGCTAGGAAAATTAGACAATTAATAGGAACCTGCGACACCTGCCAAAAATGCAAACACAGTAACCATCCTCTCTATGGAGAGACTAGTGGAGTCAAATCTGAAGGAAAAGGAGATCTAATCGCAATCGATTTGATTGGTCCTTTACCAAAAAGTCGAGGTGGTGTCCAATATATCTTCATCATTCTGGATACATTCACAAAATTTGTCCAATTATACAATCTAAAGAGAGCCACATCACAGGCAGTAATAGACAGAATGTTCAAAGAATACATACCCACATACGGAAAACCTAAGAAAATCTTAACTGACCATGGTACTCAATTCAAAAGTAGAATTTGGATTCAAAAACTAGAAGAGAATCGAATAAGACACATACTAAATCCAGTATACCACCCCATATCAAACATGGCAGAACGTCCTATAAAAGAAGTCAAACGCTGTCTCAGGACATATTGTGCTCAAAATCATAGAATTTGGTCAAACTACATAAGTACCATAAACAGTTTCCTAAACGAAATACAACATGAAACCACTGGTTTCACTCCCAATGAATTACAACTAAACAAATGTGATATCAGATTCTGGGAAGAGGTAATACAAAACCCTTTCAAAATGCAAATCCCCATTCAACAAAAGTTAGAATTAACAAAATCTCGAATAAAAACCACACAAGCCAAAAGAGCAGAGAAATTAAATGCAAAACATAAGATAACGATACTCAAGGAAAATGATTTAGTACTAGTAAAGTCATTTCCCCAATCCAGTATGGGATATGGTGAAACAGCAAAATTGTTCACAATATATGTTGGACCATTAAAAATATTGAAGAAAATGGGAAAAGCCATTTACTCCCTAATCGATGATAATGGAAAAACCTATGGACCATATCACATATCTCTCCTACGTCGTTACAAAATTGCCTTGCCTGTACAGACCTCCGACGAACCAACCTAATCGACATAAAGTTAAGTGCAACGATATAAACAATGTACTTCAATATAAAACAAGTGTCCCCTATAAAACATGTGTTCACCATAAACAATGTGACTATCCATTTATATATAATTCCCTATATATATGTATATCCCCCATAAACAAAGTGCTTAAATATAAAAAATGTGACTATCTATATGTATGTTCCCCATCAACAATGTGTTTTTACTACAAACAAAATGGTCCCTCATAAACAGTATTTTTCCCACAACCCACACAACTTATCCCCCCCATAAACAGTGAATTATCACAAATATTTATATGTTAAAATATATATATATATCTCCATGAATAGTGAACCCATATAAAAACAGTGAAATAAAAATGAACAGTATCACAAAATATGTATTTATGTAAAAGTGTCCCCGAAATGTGTATTCCCCATGTCCAATGGACATTCCTTAGTATGAACTATATGTCATATGACAACTATATGTTTCCCACCCCAATGATAAAACATATGTCCCCAACTATAAAGTGTTACCCAAATGATAAACTATGTATAACCCCATGAACCATGAATTATGATATAAAATATCAATTAATTAGGTATATGTAGCCTAATATGAGAATAAGATCCATATGATCCAATTGTTAATTTTATTCAATTTGTTAAACCAATTCAAAATCAACTGATAAAATAAGTAAGGATAACCTATAATTCCATAAGAATAAGTGTTCAATGTAAGTTATGTTATGTTATATTATGTTATATATGTTATTTTACAATGTAATTTGTTAGTTATAAATTTATTTATTGTTCAGTAAACTTCACAAAAACAAATTTAAAGGGCATTTATAACGTCACAAATTCCATCATAAAAAGTTAGCCTAAAATAAACGACACCAAAACAAAGCAAAGTTCAATGACCCACAAAGCCAACCAAGAAACCGACACTAAAATATCAGCTGATAGGCCTAAACAATTTACGAAAGTAATACACAAGGAAAAACATCATCAATAACTAAATTAACTATGTCAAAACCAATTCACACCCCAAGAATTCACCCAAATCCATATAGAAATGGATATTATCAAATATAATTCTCAAATATAGAATAAAGCCTAGACAGAGCCTTGTAACATGAAAACCTATAACCTCACATCTAAACAAACACATTGAAACCAATTCCATAATACTATCACAAACACTACACCATAAATTAATATAAGCACTACACATATATTTTTTGTAAACCTCAGTAAACAACTATTTTTTATTTTAATCATCAGAAGATAGCATATACAATATATGAAGGTAAAACGCATTCCCTATGAACGCCATGTTTTTGTTAGTACAACTAGATCAAAGAAACGACTATCACAATCGAAATTAATAAAATCAAATAAAAATAAATAATAAGTCACAATATCTGTTAGAATAGTAAAACAATCCTTAAAGTAAATTTAAGAACATAAATAGTAACCGTAAGACCCAAATGTTATATAATTAGAATTAGAACTAGGACTACTTGAGTCATAGATATAAGTACGTCATTCTGTTGGAACGGGAAATTATACAATTAACAATAAAATCAGTAAACTCATTTAAGAATCGGCAATGTAAATATGATAAATATTATCACGAGACCAAAGGCAAAAAAGACATAAAGTAATACCAAAATTATAATTTATTCAAGTCAAGAACATCAAATTGTACAAAACGAGAGAATATTATTTGAGTAACCAAGGGAACGGAAGAACAGTGCATGCTGGGAACCGCGGCAACAATTAAATTCCAAAACCGAAGCCAAAAATTCATTCCAATCCAAGACTTCAGAGCCCAAAGATGAAAATTTCTATTCGTAATTTTAAAAGTGATGCCGTCAAGTTTTAGTATGTTAAAACAGTATAAACAGTGGTAAATTCAGTGCTAAATCACACAGAGAGTGGTATCCTCTGTAAATTTAAACATAATAAAGTCCAGAAACTCTTAGTATTGAAAATAAACTTTAACAAATTTTACAATTCATAAGCCTATTTCAAAAAAGAACACCGATCCTAAATCTCAATTTTTCTTAACTGTAACTTCACAAAATGCGTTAAAAACAGTTTGTTCATGTCTGGTCGAGTGCCTGCCCCGAGAAAATAATAAATATTAATTACTAATATTTATAAAAGAACTTTGTAATTCTATGATAAAGATATATGTAATGAACCCAAACCTAGAGCTAGCCTGGAATAATTTAACTTTGTAATTAAAGACAATTTAACCTTGTTGTGTTATTAAAAGAACTCAAAAGCAAATATTATTAATGTTTAACAAGAAATAATTTACTAAAAGAAAATATTTATAATTTAAATGAATAAACAAATGAATTTATATAACTGAAATTATCTGCATTATTGTCAACTTATTTAGTAGTAGTTGAAGACTAGTTGTAGATATTTCAAATAAATTTTTAATAAAGTAACTTCACTATTTTGGATTTTATAATAAAGATAAAATATTTTATAACATATAAGAAAAGTATTATGTTATACCATCTCCTAGTTTTTCTGGTTGTACTGTAATTAGCACACTTTTGATTTAGGGAGTCTGCCCCACCTTTTGTGCTGTTATAATCTAATATGATTGTTGGATTCCCTGTTTCTTCGTCTATTTCCCCTTCATCGTGCATAGTGGACATCAAAATTACGGCTTTGTTTTTTTTGGGGACATATGAAACGATGGTACAGTTATCTTGAAATCTAAATATGGAAGATCCAATTTCTCTCGTTTTACTGGGGAGGAACTCACGTGGGATTTCAGGCCTGTTTTTTTTAACTGTACCTAACAAAGTTATTTTGTTTTCTAACAGGTACATTGCAAGCTCGTGAGTGGTATAGAAGTTGTCTGTTGTTAAATTTCTATTGGTGCCCTTTATTGGATCTACTAAACGTTTTACAACATCAATGGTTTTGTTTGATGTGTCATAAGGCCCTGCTACCTGTTTCCCACAATATATTTCGAAATTGAAAACATAGAAAGTTTTGGCATCACACATAGAATACATTTTCAACCCGTATTTGGCAGGTTTTTTAGGCATGTACATAACAAAGCTGCAACGTTCTCTAAATGGATGTAACATTTCATCAATAGTGACGAATTCCGACAGACTGTAACAATTTTGAAAATTATCGTTCAAAGCAGAGTATATTTGTCTTATAGGTGCTAGTTTTTCTGTGGCAGCTCTATGAGCTCTAGTATTTATATCATCACATCGGATCGATTGCAAGAGAAATCTGAACCTGTTGATGCCAAACGCAGCTCTGCATATCATAATACCAGTACCATTGGTTTTCCAAGCTCGTTTGTCATCATCAGCTTTGCAGCTTTTGTTTATTGCCAGCATATACAAAATGCCTATTAGAGCCCTTATTTCCTCCCTGGATGTCATTTTACAATCTCTCTCTCTTGAAAAACGCACAGACAATTGTTTTTTTTCTATAAAAATATTTGTGTACTAAACTATCAAATCAATAATTTCAACAGTAACAAACTTTAGAAAAGCATCTAATTCACTTTTGGCATCTCGTGCAATGCGTTTTGGTCCAGGGAGTATTTTGACGATATTTTTAGCTTTAGTTTTAGAAGGTAAAGCGAATGGACTACTCAGCCAAAACTCTTCAGTTTTATTGCCCTGTCCCAAAAACACTTGAAAATCTTCATTTGTACTTACAATAGGTTCGTCCCCATCATCACCTGACTGTTAACTTTCACTGGAATGATCGTCATGAAGAACATCTTCTCTCTCAGGTTCATTCTGACTGCCTTCAGATAAATCAAAATAATCTTCATTGTTTAGGTTGTCTCTCTCATCATCTGATAGTTCCGCCAAAATCGCCGGCAGATCTTCAAGCGTCAGAAGCTGTCGTGCCCTAAAAAAACATATGAAGTATTAAAATATTATCATAGTAGAATATAGGACACCTGGGCCGAGTCAAGCTAGGACACCTGAACACTGGGACACTTGAGCCCAAAAGCCATTAGGCCCCTGACGTCACTTCCAGAGACGTCATAACGACGTCACTGGAGATGACGTCATTAGGGTACTAGAGACTTAGGAAACAGAATGCCCTACGTGAAACAGGTGCCCTAAGTTTAGACCCAAACCAGATGTCCTTTATACAATGTTAACTTACCCGAGATCTTTCCTCTTCGAAAGTTCGATGAAGACTAACTAAACTTAAGATATACCTAATCTATAAAGCACAATACTACGTCACAATACTACGTTACAATACTACGTCACATAGCGCTATGGGACACCTGAGTACAGATTGACTAGCGCTACGGGACACCTGAGTACAGATTGATGTCGCATAGCGCTATGGGACACCTGAGTACAGATTGACGTCACATAGCGCTATGGGACACCTGGGCACAGATAGACGTCAGCTCTAGTAACGTCATTATGACGTCTCAAAAAAGACGCCACAACGTCGTCACTGGAAATGACGTCAATGGGGAATTACTCTATGTTATTATGCTACGTCACCTAACCCCTACATCACACAATATTACAATACATAATATCACATCAAACAAAATTTGTAGCTCGCCAGAGATCCGTCTATCTCGTCAGTTCGATGAAGACTAACTAAAATTAAGAGATATCCTAACCTATAAGGGATACGCTACTCTGCTTGTAAGTTCTTCTGCGAAGAAGACCACGTTCTTCACAGAAGAAATTACGAGACAGGTATAAGAAAATAGAAAGTTCAAAGCACCGTCTATCAAATTTGTTTAAAGCCCTCTCACCACGACAAGGCGATAGACATCTAAGAGGGGAATTTTGAAAAATAATAAAAATAAATATTGCCAAAAGGTGTGCTTCTAATTGAAAGAACAAGTAAAAGTGGAGAGGTTTTATCTCACTACAAATTGAATTTAAATAAAAATCTGGAGACGTACGAGTACAGGGCTTCTACACAAGGGGCATGTATTTACCCTGTGCGCGCAGTCTCCACACAAAAGATGGCCACAGGGTCTCAAAGTAAATGAGACCATCTCTACCAGACAAACCGGACAAGCATTATGCAGTCCGTCTGCAGACCGATTTGTCTGTTGAGGCAATGATCCTGTGGCTGACACCATATTGGTTCCACTAGCAGCTATGGTGGCTATGCCTTCACCCGATATCTGGTGCAGAAGTCGCACCAACGACTCCCATGGACGCTGTAAAACAAACCCTATTGTTAGCATATCATAGTTATCCCATAATCTATAAAGTATATTTTTAAAAAAAGAACGCACCTGTGCTCGTGGAACGTATTCCACTAGTGTCTCTCCTTCATCTTCCTCTTCTTCCTCTTCTTCCACCGCCTCCTCCTCCTCCTCTACCCGCTCCTCCAGGTCAGAGAGGGTATCTGACCCAGAAGGTAAAGGCTGTGCCAAATCCCTCCAGGGGATAGGTGAACTGCGTGACGCAGAGCCCCCATCAGCGATACTGTTGGTCCTCATAGGTGTTATCCCTGGAAACATCGTGGTAGTGATGGTGGTGGGGATTCTGGTAGCCGTTACCTCGGGTGTTAACTACAAACAAACCCTGTATTATATATATAGAACTAAATAAATTAGAATAGAGATGCGCACACACATATACAAGGACACTCACATTCCAACTCTGCAGCTGCGGTGTTTCCACATGTTGTGTGATATTTGGCATCATGGTCTGAAAAAAAGGTTTAACTATAAATTGATGCCCCACCACTTCAACCTCTCAAGTCACTTTATGTCAACAAACATACCTGGAGTCTTCTCTCCACTCTCAAGGTGAGATTGCCTGCCATACCCTGCAGATCTCTCTGAATGAGAGACGCCACATCTACGATAGAACATTCAGGCCTGGATATGTCCATCAATAGGTACCGGTCGGTAAACTCATTCAGCTCTAAAAGTATCTGACCCAGAGCAGTACGCACATCCATCATCCAGACCCGAGCCACATCACGACGAGCGGTATGTTCCTAGAAGACAATTTGTGTTAACATATGAATAGAAACACTAGTTATTATCCTGTCTCACATGTTCTAAACTTACTCTGACAGCCTGTGAAACATTTATATGCGGTTGTTGTTGTGGTCGCAAACAGAATGGGCACACCAACCGATCGTGCTGCTCCTGGTGAGCATGCAACCAAGCGGCAGTAGATCTGGAGGAAGCGAACTGCGCCTCAATAGGGAGATCTCTCACACTGATTGAGATCGCCTCCTCCTCTACCGTACGTGTTACCATCTGAAACAGTAACATAAACATGACTCATTCAAGCAAACAGTAATATCAAACAGCACTTGTAAATATATACCTACAGAGTTGTAACAGTACGGAACAGCACTGGTGGTGGGTGAGGGAGTCACACTGGTGGTAGATGGAACCGCATTGGTGGTGGTGGGGGGTGATGGATCAGTCCTCCGCTCCCCCACTCTTGTAGATGAACGCTGAAACAGAAAATATCAGTTCAGTACATGATAAGGAAGTTAAATAGAATAGTATATTGAACAGAAAAACACAGTACATACCGTTTCGGGAAACAGCGCCCTCATCAATCCTTCTCCACCTCGCCTTCCACTTGGAGGGTTCACAGGGACAGGTCTCCTAGGAGTATTCAACCCTGTGTACCCCAGCCGATGCCTCCAGGCGTGTCCTTGAGGGGTTGTAGATATAGGGGTTGGGGTATAGGACGGGGTCGGAGTCTGGGGGCGGTTAAGGGGAGGTGGTAACAGAGATAATAGAGGAGGTGGTGGTGGTAAAGAAGTTGATGGTGGTGGTAGGGGGCGTGACCTCACATCCCGAAGAACAGAGGTCTCACCCTCATCGTCTGACGAGGTATCCACATACTGGATACCTCTCTGAAAAGAAACAAAAAGAAACACATACAATCTGACCGACAAACTAATGAAAGGGGTATAGTTAGCAGTTACAAGCCTTACCTTCAAATTCAGGGGTAAAATACACCCTACTCCAACAATCAACATCAACATTAACAGGAATTGCATCATCTGAAAACAGAAAATAATTTGTTAGTATAGAAATACTAAACAACTTGTCCTCTGTGTTCTACGGGGTTGGAACCGTCATCTGGTACAGTAAAGCCGTATCAGAGCCCACATTACAAGCCGGGGTAAGCAGAAGGCTTACCCCTTGTGGAAATAGCTCCAAACCAACGCTATTTCCTGTGACCGCCACTCCATTACAAAACACGGTCCCCAAATTATTTTTGTATTTTTACTTTTACATATTTTTTTGTGTAACAGTGCTACATTTATCACTATGACATTCAACCTTACGGGTATTTACACCACACCAGAGGGTCACACACACACACACACACACACACACACACACACACACACACAATGTTACAACATTACAAAATATTCCCTATATTTACATCTCCGAAACATACACCTGCACAAGTCACCATGACAGTCTGCTTGTTTACAAAATAACAAGTCCTTTATATGAAACCTCTGACAGTTCATCACACAACAACTATAGCACAGTTCCGTTGCTGTTGTTGAACTTGTCCCTGTTCCCGTTCTAGTCACAACAGTGGTTGTTGTCGATAGTCTGTATAGATCCATCACCGTCATTCGAATGTTCCAATACCTACACCTACAATGACAGAAGCTGAATGCCTGACACTTTGTACATGCCAGACCGTCAACTTGGCAGTCGGGTGCTTGAAAACATTTGTTGATACAGCAGTATCCAGTCAAATGTTGAGGTCTCTCAGATACTTTGACAGGAACACTGTACGACTTCCGGGATTTGCAGTCGGCAAGCAAACAGGTACACAGATCACCGTAACAATCCGGCTTAGTGCAGAACACCAGATCTTTTACGGATATAGCCTTACAGGCGTTACCGCAGCACACGTAAGTCTCCAAAGTCTTGCAAAGATACATCTCCATTATCTGAAAAATCAGAAAGTAATTTGTTAGTATAGAAATACTAAACAACTTGTCCTCTTTGTTCTACGGGGTTGGAACCGTCATCTGGTACAGTAAAGCCGTATCAGAGCCCACATTACAAGCCGGGGTAAGCAGAAGGCTTACCCCTTGTGGAAATAGCTCCAAACCAACGCTATTTCCTGTGACCGCCACTCCATTACAAAATGCGGCCCCCAATATTTTTTTTGTATTTTTACTTTTTTATTTTTTGTATTTAACTTTTTTTAATTTTTTTGTGCATAGCCGTGCTATGTATTACTATGACATTCAAAGGTTTACGGGAGACTTAATTCCACGCCAGGGACCTTAAGGTTTACGGCAGACTTAACTCCACGCCAGGGACCATAACGGTTTACGGGAGACTTAACTCCACGCCAGGGACCGTTAGACACACACACTCTTTAGACAATCATAGTAACATTTAGCACTACGCAATGCACATTTACTATCTTTTTTATTATGCTTTGATAAAACACAATTGAAATCTACTCTCTCAGAGACTTTACACTGCGAATCCACCTCTAGCACGTTCCTGTGGAACCGTCTTAGGAATTTTGCTTTCTCTAACCCCTTAGTATATAAAATAGCGAAAGGTTTACACAGTATACGTATTAAATCTTCATTATAAGTCACGCCTCCTTCCCCCCACCGTATACAATGGTGATGTCTTTGTAACCAACGTGCTGTCCTTTGAGCTTTACTATTCAATACCTCAAAACTGTACGGAGGTTTAAATACAGTAACACTAAAAAAGTGATTGCTCACAATTGCAAGTTCTTTAATAATATAGTTATTGTCATTATCCATAAACGCGTGAAACTCAACCACGGCGTACTCCATGTTTAAACAGTGTAATTTCGTCGTATAGCCTGTCAGCCTCAGGTAAACTGCTAGGTACTATCTCGTCCGCGGCTAGGTTCTCATTGATGTATGCTTTCATTTCGTTTTCAAAATAAAATAATTCAGAAATACGACGTGTCACAACAGGAATAGAGTCTTCAAACGCCCCCCACTCCGATTCGTTCAAGGTTAAGGTTCGTCGCTCGTCGTTAAATGTAACATAACGAATACCAAAAATAGATTTAACCACAATCTCGCCGCAGCTCAAGGTGAATCTACGATTACTTTTTTCACCTAATGCAGCAGTAATGTGAGAACCTTTAAGCAGTAGTAATACTTCATTAAACAACTCTTGCGTAAAAAACACAAAATTCTTACCACCATGTATAAGCACACCGATTTCACATCCTGTATGTTGAAATAAACCAACTGATATGAATTTTGAACATTCTTTATTTAGAAAATGTACAGTCTTTAAAAAAACCCCGAGCTGAAAGTTAGGTATTTTTACGAGCTCGTCAATATCCTCCACGGTGGAGACGTTCACATTTACGTCCGTACTCGTTGACTCCATGACTGTAAATAACCTTTTTGAATGAGACTCGCACCCTATGTACCTCCCCCACCCTTAGCCACCCCTACCCCTCAAATACAATTCCACTGCATCTAATTTTTTACTGAGTTATACCTATCCCTCAAATACAATTCCAACGCATCTAATCTTTTGTTGTATGACAATGATCTATCACTCCCTCGCAAGATTTTCGTCTGAAATATTTTCGTGGTGGTAGTTAAATCGTTATCAAATTCCGGATCGATTTGTACAAGAGGAAACTCATGTAGACGAGCATTGTCGATATCGAATTGATAATATATTTCGTCATCAACCTCGATCACTTTACAATCGTCACAATATCTGGAACGAAAAACCACCCCTACAGCACCCACTAATAAGTATACCGATTCTGTAGCACAGTCAACGATATCCGAAGATAAACGACTCTGTAACGCTACATAAACCTGTCTTGATATTTGTGTCTCATCGATCTGAAACTGACTCTTATTGTGGAGCAGTCCGTCATCGATGAATGCTTTGCTCAATAACTCTTCGAGCCTATGACTGTTGAATGCATAGATATTATCTTCGCCAAGTACATCACCATCCATATCATAAAACCTATCCTTAGGCACGACTCTGAGGAAAGCGTGAACAAATCCTGGGTATGTGTAGCACATGGTGTCTCGTCCGCAAATGATTGGATCCATCGTCTCGACGAGGTTACAACTGACAACTTTGATAAAACGACGATAGATCACTCAAATAACCCTTCTCAATTCCCATTGGTTCGATTAGAACCAATGGGAACTCGTGTAGACGAGCATCATCGAAATCGAATTGATAGTATATTTCATCGCTTATATCTGCCTCCTTACAATTGACACAATAATGGCTGCGATAAACCATCCCCACCCCACCCACTAATAAGCGTAATGAATCTGTAGCAAAGTCGATGTTACTCGAAGATAGCCGACTTTTTAAAGCTGTATAGACGTGTTCCGATACATGCGACTTCTCGACTTGATATTCCTCATCTTCGGTGATATACTGTGTGAATATAAAGGTCAAGTCATCATCTATTCCAGTAGGTTTGATTTCCATTAGTTCCCTTTCGTCAATAAATTCCTGTAAATCCGGTAATCTATCCCTCGGCACGAGCCTGAGGAAGGCATGTATGATTCCAGGGTATGTGGTGCACATAATGTCTCTTCACTGAATGAACAGGTTCAAACATGAACAGTTTTATATATCAATGACCGCGCATGCGCAGAAACCAAATATACGATGTCAGTATACAACAATTACACATTAACTTTTTTAACGTTACCCGATAGGAGAGTATATACAATATGTGAGTCATGTAGAATGAGACAGTAGGCTGAAGTATTTGCAGGTATATTTGCGGAAGCCTCAATTTCCAGTCTCACATCCACAGGACCTGATTTAATAGAATCATTCTGTTTAGAACAATCAATTACAAAAATCGGAGCTTTATCCCGAAATTGGTCCAAACTGAGATACGGAGACGGTTCCTTTCCATAATAAGATTTTAGAAATCTTGCATACATCTCATACATGATCGAAACGTCGCCGTGCAAGTTGTCGTAAGGGAAATATTGTGAATTGAGATACAGTTTTACATTTGTAACATTACATCTGTCAAACAAAGTAGCATCTGCATTTATTTTATTCTTTCTATCTTTTTGGAAGCCCAATATAACATAACGAGGTTTTTCCAGCTGATTAGCTGTCTTAACGGTCCAAGAAATTTGTGTCGATTGGGGCAATGTTGGATATTCGTAAATTTCCCAAGTACGGAAAGGTATGTGTACAGGACTGTCACGTTCTATCATTTTCAAAATTTTCAATCTAAAAGTATCGGTTACTGTTAGGTGAGGAACTCTCCAGTGTATACTGAGTATCTCAAGCTTTATGTCTGTAGCGTTGTCACTGTAGATAGCATTCCAATCAGTGGCTGATCGTAATAGTATGAGTTCTTGTTTCACATTCACTACTATCCTCTTGTAGTCCTCAAAGAACCCCATCAACAGCTTCAATGGTACAGAGAGAGTAAATTCTTCAACCTCTTTTGTTTCACCAATACCCAGCCATCCCGCGTTACCTAACTTATTCTTCTCGTGTTCACGTAACGATAATAGATTTTTCAATATACTTGTAATTCCGACATTTCTCGTACGGTCCACTTCGTTAGCAGCTATCTCATATCTAATGTCATCGAATAAGAACGCTACTGCATTGTTAACAAGCTTTACAGTTGCAGCTGTACCGTCAGCCTTCGTTCCACTCAATTTACCCTTGATATGTAGCAAACTTTCAAAAGGGACAGTAATAACATCCTGTTGATTTATAGGAATACGAATTTCATCGTTATTGCCATAAGTAGAGGACGCATATGGTCTGTGAGAATGGTATTCAAGACCTGTGATGACGTCATCGTAATTCGCAGCACTATCTATTGCCAGTAGTTCCATTTTTAACCTTGAATCCTAACGTTCTAAGGAACAGAATATTCCGTCGTGTTAACTCGGCTAGGGGTCGACTTATACTGACGGTCGTTAAATACGAGACCCATTCCGTCGTAAGTGTAATCTGACAGACACAGTCTCCCCTCTGAAATCTACAGGAGCACCGACCTGATCTGTTAAACTTACTGTGATATTATGAATAGTTTTGACTTTGACAGGTAAATATATTATTGTTGGTGGAATGTCCACAATCTTGTACCCTGGAGGTACTTGTGGGTAAAACTCGTGTATAACATGACATTCTGTACCGTTTTGAAATGACCCCTTCACAATATTACACTCTATACGAATAACATTCACTTTAATTACATCAACTGGTAAATCAGATTCATGTTTAGTATTAGCTGCAAGGTCACCGACCTTAAAACCGAGTAATTTCCCGATAGAGTCCTCTTTAAACCGAATTAGCCTAGAACACTTTATCTCAGCTTTCAATGTATTATTGTTGGGTTTTAGGGTTAATCCATCCTTCGCTGGCAATTGTGACCTGATATATTTTTCAATATCCTCGATTTCATATGAACCAGTAGGTATACTAATGTTCAATTCAACACTATCTTTATCTTTTGGATCTTTGCCGAGGTAAAATTTATTATTAATACCCTCCACTATATTAGGGATTGAATTGTAAGTGGCAAAGTCAATGAGACCAACCTCCCACTCACCATCATCCAACTCAACTGGAGGAAAGAAATCACACGAAATTGTAGAACTATTACCACTTAAAACGATACTCATGATAGAAACTTTAGACACAAATGTCCGCACACGACTGAGTTATCGCTTTGATGTCTTTTATAGTTATAGTTGATATTAGCACCCGTACCAAAGTACCTAGTCAACTCATTTGGCGGTCTAAGATTTCCAAAACTGTCGAAATACTCTACACTATTACCTCGTTTTTTATAACACACCCAATGTGTACCTTCACCGTTGATACTATCTAGGTTTACAATAGCGTTTTCATTTTTCAAAGGCTTCGAGGGAAGACTGTCTCTCATGTAGACACCTCTAAAATAAGGGATTCTTAGTTTCAAGACATATTTCTCCAAATCAATATTTGTTAACGGTCTATTTGGTAATGAATCTAACAACGTTTTTTTTTACCTCTCCTACGCTTTTTCTTACCACCACCTTTCTTATATGGTTTCAAGTAAAGACCCTTCCCCTTTAACTGTTTCAATAGTTGTTGTACTGTACGTTTCCCCCTTTTCCTCTTTCCACCCCCTAATTTTGTTTTAGCCTTCATTGCAGCTGCTACAGCCAAAGCGGCGGCACGTTCACCCAAAGACGCGTCCCCTGCTTTAACTCTACCCCAAGCCTTTCCAGCAAGTATTTTATCAGCCCCCCTACGTCTTTCCGAATCACCGTATCTATTATATGCTATATCGTGTTCCTTACAAGCTTCGTCCAAAGGGTTCACACCTTTATCTCCACGAGCTAAACGTTTGGCAAGTTTTGTACCTAGACCGCAATAGTTGTAAGACGGTAAATGTAGTTCGACGGGTAATAAATCAACTGCTTTATTCAACACCTTATCACCTACACTTAATAACGAGGATACAAGACCACAACCTTTTCTCTTTGACTTTCGACGTCTAATAGATGTTGCTTGTTTCGCGCCCATTTATATACTGATCAAAAAGGTGAGCTGCATTCTATTAAGAGTAAAATATACCCCATAGTACGGCGTACGTTCTGTTCAAAGTCATATTTACGAATGAGTTTAATCAACAAATTGTTTAGACATTTATTCTACATCCTTATCCTCTGCGCCCCATAACGATCTCCAGTTCTTTACCCCTTCTTTAGGAATAGTTTCTTTACTGTATTTTGTTTTAATGGCACGTGCAAGTTGAATCAATTCTGTGTTAATAAATTTTTTCAAACTAGCTTCCGTAAGTTCAATACTGTGAACAAAGTTGAATCCTGCGTGCGCGATTGATTCGGTTAATTGTTGGACTGTAATAGCATCCGCTGCTGAAGTACCACGAGCGACATTACAAATACGTTTTGCCTCGGCATTAAAACAGTCGTCTTTTTGATTTTTGAGTAATACATTTGTATTTAACCATTCATACATATCGTGAATATATTTTTTCAACTGTCGCAAATTGACTGCATCTACATCAGACGTACCGTCAAGTAAATCACTTATTTTCTTACTGTCAGCACTGAATATCCCTCCAAATGGGAGTAAATGCACAGTATTTTTTATAAGAAAAGCTAAATTGACCGCATCATCCATAAATAATGGAGAGCCGATTTTTGCTACTCTTTTTTGCGCAAAATTACATGATTGACCGTCATTTAGTGGCAGTCTATTGTCAACGTACTGTTTGTTGACAGCATCCTCTTTACAACTAGGCGTTTCTACATTAATGATTCTAGAGTTACTGGCATCAAATAAGCCCTCTCCGTTCTTTACGATAAAATTTTCCTTCGCGTATATAACGTTAACAGCATCATCATTTCCCACAGGTTTGCCTACATCTTGTATCCTATTATGATTAACAGAATACTCGGTCATAAGTTTGATTGGAATTAGGGCCTCGAGATAACCTTTACGGCATCATCAACGTCTTTGGCCACCCCCAGACCTCCCAAAGGTACACCCATTGTATGATATTTTTTTATTTTTTTGTTAAAAGTTAGACAATTTTTCTCTAGAGTTTCTAGGTTAACGGCATCTTTTTTAGTTTTAGGGTTGGCTACATTACTTAAGATTTTGCCCCTTATGTCGTAGTTTCCCTCAGGTGTAAGGTCATATCCTGTAACCCTAGACCCCGACACTGAACGAGTCTTACTAAGCTCTGAGTAACGTCCAAACTTGTCGACGCTCATTTTATTAATGATCTAATTTTTCTATTTCCAGAACCTTTTATAATCCCAGCTTCCCTTAGTTCTTCAATGATGGAGGCTATTTCGTTAGCATGCCCTGTATGACCAGCATCTATAGAGGCCAATAAGAGTCTTAGTCGGTTACAAAGTTCATTAGGGTTGTCCCAATATGAATATCCTCTCCCTGTGATTGTTTTAGAAGGGAATAACGGCTCTATAATGTTTCTATATTTTAGAGATCTGTTACGATTAACTACTTCGTTCGGATTGTATGATCTCTTGTGTGCACTGGATCTCAAACAGATATCTCTATACGCTTGTAAATCGGCATCGGTATATATTTCATCATCTGGTAAACGTTTAAACACCAACTCGTACAACCCGGGCGTCCCACTATAGTGTATACCGTCAATTATAATTTCACCATCGTCCGACAACTGAAGAGTCTTGTTTCCGATCGTCATAGAGTTGTCTTCGATTTTCGGCCCGTAACTGTGATCTATAATTTGACTTCTGGCGGTATCTTTCATCATTATAAGCATATATTTTCGTGCCAGTGGATGTTTGAAATTACTGTTTACCCAATTTTCAGATGTATTTTGCCCTTCAGGTGTTGACAATAGTTCCCTTACACTAGGTCCTGGTTGGTCCGGACTCTCGGCAATTATTTCAGTATCCATAAAACTAGGAGAACCCCACAAATTCTCCTCCTCCACCTCCTCATCCTCCTCCTCCTCCCCTCCCCTCTCCTCAGGGGTGATCACGTCCCTAACCTCGTCCTTAACCTCGCCTTGACAAAGGGTATAGACGGCGACCCCTTTATTTTTGACAACTCTTTAAGTATAGGGCTGTATTGTTTATTGAGCAGCACCTCTGTATAAGCTTCGCCTTGACGTATAGCCCGATACTTTTTTTTAATAACCTCTCTTAACCGTGATATCTCCGCTGTAAGGCTAGATGACGTCATGGTAATTCTATAGATCTGAAGAAACACGGATATTGTTTTCTAGTCAGGAGGAACTTTATTATATCACCAGCTGATGCTTTCAATATGTTAGCACTCCACTGCAACCCTTTCAGGTATCCGTACGTGTCCTTGTCAAAACGAGGAATGTGCTCGATTTTGTCCGTACTTTTAAATATAAAGGTTCGTTTTAGATTATCACGCCATTGAGCTATTTCGGCTACAAAGAGATAATCATTCTTTGGTGTGTCCTCCATAAACTTTTTAAGTTTAGCTATAGGCTGAACACTTTGCTCACTAAGCAGATACGAGTTTAATAATAAAAATTCGTCCAAATTTGAGCCCGTATATTTCATCCAAGACTGTAACAATTTTTGGTTAGTTACAGTATAATTGATACCGTCAAAGGATAGCCCGAAATGAACACATTGTTGAGGTACTGTAGGTAAGGCTTCCTTAAGAAACTCTACAGTGAACAAACCTTGATGTTACGTATTAGTTTTAAGGTCAAATCGACAATTCTCATTTTCTAAATTGGGTTACATGCCACAGCAACTTTCACTTTATACCTGTACAATTTATAGTCATTCTCATTCTATCTCTAGTAGGAGTCAGGTGCGTTGTCTGCTCTCTAAGCCAAGTTTCTCATGGACTTAAGTTCCGGCTACCTCAAATTCAATATTATACATTTTCTTTCTCTTTTTAAACATTTTTAATTATTGTAAAGTGTCAAGTGCGGTCGGTGTGAAGTGATTGTAAGAAGAAGTACTGGCCAGTTACTACACATCAAGTGGAACCGTTCGTTGGCACAATATACGACAACCTCAAGGAAGGTAAACTCAATAACTCTGGTCCTCCGGCACTCAAACTTAGTAAGTAATAAACTCATACATTAACACTCATAAATTACCGAACATTTTTTGGTCCCCCCGGGCCGGATCTAGTTATTCATTAACTAGACGTAAGATAAAAAACCAGTCTATCAGTTCATTTAATACCGTTATATTTTATTCTATTTTTGGTTTAAACTCTGTTCAAATTGCTTACTATCAACTTTCACTTTAGATTTGTATTCTCTAACTTTCACCACGCTACAGTACAAACAGTTAAAGTTCACTTTCATTTTCTATTTTGAGAATTGTCGATTGGTCTTATTTTAGTTTAATATTGATCTCCAATAAAATTAAACTTGTAATAAAAATAATATTGTAAATTTAATACTTTCACTTAGTGTGTACACAAAATCTAGCTTATAAATATTTTGACCTTTGTATTGTACTACCTGCTCATATGTTATCTCTATACTTATTTTAGTTACTCTCAGAAACTAGGTCACAGAAGGAGAAAGTTTAAAAGGTATTCAAATTTATTAATATTATTGACATACCTCTTGTGTTTATCAAAAAAGGGTCTATTCAGCTTTTCATTATAAATAATTTATGTTTAATTCAGTTTTGCTTATTTTGACTTTCTATTGTACTTTATACTGTAGACTTCACCATATTTCTTAAGTTGAGGGCCTATGTTTTAAAATAAACCTCTTTTTGTGTTTTCAAGATAAATAAATAAACTTAGTGTCTTTCTGTGAATTAACTTTGTAAAATGGCTAAATCACTTGCAGTTGTCAAAGCAAGAATGGAGAACGCATTCTCACAGATTCAAATGATTTTTGATCTTACAAAAAAAACTTCTGATAAGGATATTCTGCAAAAATTCCTTGTGTACGCAAAATCTGTCAGTAAGCTTCGCCAAGAATTTTCTGATTCTTTAGACAATTACCTGGAGCTTAAATTGGCTAGTGATCCTGAATTTAAACCTAATTACGCTTCTCTTAATAGTGCAGATGAGTTAGTGAATTATATTAATTCTACCCTAACCTCAATTCAAAGCAAAATGCAATCCAAGAGTAATAGTGAACCTGCCCCTGTACAAAAGTCAGTGGTTCGCTTACCTAAGCTCGAATTAAAACGTTTTAGTGGTGACTCCCTAGAATGGGTATCTTTCATCAATCTATTTGAATCGAGTATAAATAAAGACTCTTCTTTGTCACCCAGTACGAAGTTTCAATACTTATCAAGTGTTCTCTCTGGTGATGCTTTAAATTTGATCAAATCTCTACCTATTTCTGACTCTAATTACACAGTGGCTTACGACCTCCTGAAAGAGCGTTACCACTCTCCAAGGAGACTCGTCACTCTTCACCTAGATCAAATTTTGGACTTACCCTCTGTGAATCATTCTCCAAAACAAATGAGAAAATTTGTCAACTCTTACAATGAAAACATTCAAGCTCTCAAAGGGTTAAAACTGGACATCACCCAAAATAACCCACTTCTATCAGCTATGGTTCTTAGAAAAATGGACAACGACCTCAGAATAAGGTTCGAACAATTCTGTTCCTCCAATCCCACCGTTGAAGGTGAGGATGGCCCTGTCTTACCTGACATCGCAGATATAATAAAATTCCTCAATCAAGATTGTAACGAAATTGAAAACGCTAGTTTGCATTCTGCACCTTTCTTAAAACCTGCCTCTGCAGAGTCAAGCCATGATTATATGTCAAAAAACCAATTTTCTAAATTCAAAAAGGGTCCTATTGGAAATCACAAGGTCTCTCTAATGACCTCCAACACTGATGGAAATAAACGCAGTTATTCAAACCCTCTCCCATGTTTTGTTTGTCACAAAACTGATCACAAGGTGTATACTTGCCCCATCTTCAAGAGTAAGGATCCCAAATCCCGTTTTCAAATCGTTAAAGAAAATAAACGATGCTCTTCATGTTTGGGCAACCATAACCTCAATGACTGTAGGTCAACATCAAGTTGTTTTAATTGCCACAAAAGGCACCATTCATTACTTCATTTTGAAGAAAACCGTACGCCTATAGTTCAAACTTCATTTCATGAAACTGTTCAAACTTCACAGGAAACTACACCTGCAGTTAGTCTAACCTGTCAAGATAAAGGCCGTTTTACTCGCTCCACAACAGTCTTATTAGGCACTTTGCTTGTGAAACTCACCTCTGCCAGTGGAATTACACAGGTACTCCGTGCTCTCGTTGACTCTGGCAGTCAGTCCTGCTTTCTTACTGAGCGAGCAGCTCAGTTGTTATGTGCTCCCCGCAACAAAAGTTCTCAGGCCATTGCCGGAATTTCTCAAGCTGTAACCCGCTCTAAGGGCCAAACATTTATGAACATTGAAACTCTAAATGGAAAAACGATCTCAAAGAATCAAGACTTTCTCATTCTTGACAAAATCTGTGTAGACTTGCCTCGTGTTTCAATTGCGCCTGATGTCTTTAATAAAGTCCAACCATACATTTTGGCTGATCCTACATTCCACCTGCCAGGAGGCATTGACGCTCTCCTGGGTGCCTCTTTATTCCCACTAATATTTAACCAGGTAGCCCACCACCTCGGCCCTGGCCTACCAAGTGTGATAGGATCACACTTTGGATATTTAGTCATGGGTGAAGCGCCTTGCGCACCTCATACTGGTTCTACTATCACTTCTCAGATGTCAGCAACCCTTTTATCTGTTAATGACATCGACTTACACAATTCGTTGCAAAGATTCTGGCAGCAAGAAGAGCCCCCTATAATGACAAAACAGTCTGAAGAAGACAGGCTATGTGAAGAACATTTCTTAACCACTCATTCTCGGGACCAATCTGGCCGTTATTGTGTCCGACTACCATTCAAGAAAGAACATTCCGTTCTGGGCCACTCGAAGTTAACCGCTGAACAGAGACTTCATTCTTTAGAGAAAAGGTTCAATGCCCAACCTGAATTCAAAGCACTCTACTCAGATTTTATGTCTGAATATTTCATTTCAGGTCATATGGAAGTCGCTAACAACACTAACCTAACTGATCCTCACTACTTTCTCCCTCACCACGGGGTCTTAAAGGAATCCAGTAGTACTACTCGTTTGCGCACTGTGTTCGATGCCAGTTCTAAAACTTCTAATGGTTTCTCCCTCAATAATATTCTTCTCACCGGAAGAAAGATGCAGACTAACATTTGCGATTTGTTGCTCATCTTTCGGACTTATAATGTTGTGTTTTCTTGTGACATTCGTCAAATGTATCGACAGATACGAATGCACCCTGAAGACCAGTGCTAGCAACTGATTCTTTGGCGTGATAGTCCTGATCAACCTCTTTCAACTTTCAAACTCACTACAGTGACTTATGGAGTAAATTGTTCTCCATACCTCGCAATTCGGACTTTACATCAGCTCGCCGACGATGAAGGTGATTCCTACCCTGCAGCTGCAGAGATTCTACGTAATCAAACCTTCGTAGATGATATCATCGCAGGTGGAGACACCGAAGATGAAGCGATGAACCTCCAGCATCAGCTTATTTCACTTCTGAGTCGCGGAGGCTTTGAGTTACGTAAGTGGACTTCGAACTCCATGCAACTCCTACGTAGACTCCCAGATGATCATCTAGAAACTCCTGTATTTCTCCAAGAAACTCTCCAACCTCATTACACCATACTAGGCCTACATTGGTCTCCTTCGACAGACTCTTTCACTTATAACATGAGACTACCTCGCAATTCTACTACTAAGCGTGAGGTACTTAGTGTGATAGCCCAGATCTATGACCCCTGCGGTTTCTTGTCTCCCATTGTCATGTGGGCAAAACGCTTCATGCAACTCTTATGGACCAAAGGACTAGCCTGGGACCAACCTCTTCCTTTTGAGCTACTTGAAATGTGGCAAACCTTTATAGGTACCTCAGAGAGCCTACGAGATATCACTATTCCTCGTGCTCTAAAAATCTCTCATTCACATGACATAGAACTACATGGCTTCTCAGATGCTTCTGAGAATGGATATGCAGCTGTCTTATTCTTAAGATGCCAGCTCAACGACGGATCTGTGACAGTAAGGCAGTTGTTGTCCAAAACTCGAGTTGCTCCTTTGAAGAAACTCACTATTCCGCGGTTAGAACTGAACGCAGCTCACTTACTCGCCCAATTATTGGTGTATGCCATTGAAATCTTCCCCAAGAAAATAACTACGTCTGTTACCCTCTGGTGTGATTCCACCGTCACTCTTACCTGGTTAAACACACCTCCTCATCGTCTCAAGACATATGTTGCAAACAGAGTCGCTCAGGTACAGGAGCAAGTACCCTCTAGTTGCTGGCGACATATCGCTAGTGAATACAATCCCGCTGACTGTGCATCACGTGGAATACTTCCCTCTGAATTAATCAACCATGACTTATGGTGGTCTGGCCCTCCATGGCTGCAACAGCATAGAGAGACATGGCCTGTATCTCATTTCGTCGCAGCAGACCTCAATGGAACTGGAGAAAGCAAGCCTTTGTTGCCTAACACTTTATTGTCTGTTGCTCCTCAAGGCCTACATTCTACGATACACCCACTCTCTTCAACAACGTGGAAAATGGAATGTACCCACAGATAATCTGCGCATCGGAGACTTAGTGTTGGTGCATCAAGCCTCACCTCCGCTCTCATGGCCATTGGCCAGAATCATAAATGTGTCCCCTGGTAATGATAAGGTAGTGCGCGTTGTTCACCTCAAGACTCAACAGGGAACCTTTACCCATTAATTTAGAATAAACTCAGACTAATATTCACACTAGAATAATTAAGTTAATTTTCTTATGAACAGTTAAATTTTATGTTATTTTTTTTTTTGAACAGATTTGTTTATTTTGAATCCTCAGGAGGATTCAAGGCCCCCTGTATGTTACGTATTAGTTTTAAGGTCAAATCGACAATTCTCATTTTCTAAATTGGGTTACATGCCACAGCAACTTTCACTTTATACCTGTACAATTTATAGTCATTCTCATTCTATCTCTAGTAGGAGTCAGGTGCGTTGTCTGCTCTCTAAGCCAAGTTTCTCATGGACTTAAGTTCCGGCTACCTCAAATTCAATATTATACATTTTCTTTCTCTTTTTAAACATTTTTAATTATTGTAAAGTGTCAAGTGCGGTCGGTGTGAAGTGATTGTAAGAAGAAGTACTGGCCAGTTACTACACATCAAGTGGAACCGTTCGTTGGCACAATATACGACAACCTCAAGGAAGGTAAACTCAATAACTCTGGTCCTCCGGCACTCAAACTTAGTAAGTAATAAACTCATACATTAACACTCATAAATTACCGAACACTTGAGCTTTATTGTTTACAGCTTCAAACTGTTTACCTCTGGTTCGTTTAGGCATGATGGGGGGAGGGCCGAACTTTACATTGTAACTAATGTCGATACAGCACTTTGCCTTTAAGGCCATTCTATATAGAGCTATAGGCCCTCGTATAGGTATAGTTCTCTCTGTGACAACTACACATTTGGAAGTGAAAGGTAAGGAGCTTCCATACTGTAACATATTCAAATACGCGTTCATATACCCCACCCCTCCGTGGGAGGGGGTGACAGCTGTATTGAACAAATCGGGGAAAGGTCTAAACCTCGAAATCATATTTTGAGGGTGTCTCACTGTGCCTTTCAACATATGTTCGTTATATATAACAAGTTCAATAGGCACACCGTTTTTTTCACACTCGCTTAGAAATTTCAACCATATTTCCCTATTGTAAATCCTATCGGCCGAAGTAATCATGAGTATAACTAAAGGTGGTAAACTTTTACTGTGACCACCCCGCCTTTTATGCCTCCAACATCTTCTATTGAATATATCACCATATCTACCAGATCTACTACAATAGTTTCCACAAAACTGTTTTCTGTCCGTATAATACCATGAACATAAATTTGATTTCGGATTATGCAATTTACAAATGTTGGCAAAAGGCCGAATATCATTATACGTGAATATACGCATTATATATCTTTAATAAAACGGTCAAAACCTATTCTGTAACGACCAGTTTCTTTTTCACTATCTTTATCTATCACAATAAAACCGTGTTTCTCCCCCCAGGCTATAGCACAAATATTTCTAAACTCGTCAAATGAAACGTCTGTATTGACGTGATCTTTGTAAATGTGGCGTAAGTTCAGATCATCCTGTTTAAATACTATTAAGAGGTTTGCATTATCACGAATCAAGTGTTTTGGGATATTACTGTAAGATTGACCTAAATAGAAAGAGTCAATGTTATTATGACGCCCCATAGTAAAATAAGCACGAATATTGTTATGTTTTTCACAAGCGATATCATCAAATATCATTATAGAATTAGGTTCGGCCTCGTTTGGCGGGATTACGAATTCATTATCAGTGAATGGGTAGTATCCGACGTCAGAATTTTCAAGAATCTTTTCCAGGAACTTGTACTTTGGTTGGTGTAGGGATTTTGAAAATATGTAAACATTAGCAAATTTTAAGCCGTTAGGTTCAAAAAGCAAGTTAAATATAACGTTTGTCTTCCCGCAATTTGACGGTCCGCAAAGTAATGCTCTGATTGTGTTTGGGAGTAATGAGCTGTGTCTTTTATTTACAGCCTTTTTCTTGAGAAAAGTGTCGAAATTCGTCATATTCATTGAATGTAACGAGTGCTCGACCCTCATGGTGACGTAATACTGAAGTTAAATTGATTTGTATGAGCATTATATACGTTTTTTCTAATGCTCTACAGTAACCGTAACCTAACCTAACCTATTTGACAATTTCCTTTTCACTTACCCATGAGTTATGTGTCTGATCAAACCCCAACCATTTCACAAGGACCTTATCACCTCTTTTCTTTATAACTTTCTCAACAAGATATACATTACCTATTTTTGATCTATTTAATTCTTCACCATAAAACCCGCCTTTTAAAATTTCCCCCTTCGAGTCTTGTAGAATATAAGTTATAGGTTTTGACGGTACAATAGCGTAAACTGAGAAAACCTCGTTTGTCCAATTAGGTAAATAACCTTTAACGAACGTCTTTTTAAATTTGGAAATTCTAACTTTTTCATCTAGTTTAAATTTTGGTATAGCTTTTACGGTTTTACGATCTAGTTTTTGTAATAAAAGTTTCTCATGTTTTTTCAATACGTGAGACGGTTTCATTCCTGTGGTACTATGCACTGTATTATTATATGATTTTAATATTTCTTTTAAAAGGGTTATCCACTCGTAGCTGCCCCGAGCCGTAAATTCACGCCACATTAGATTTTTTAACGTACGATTTAACCTTTCGACTATGGAAGCTTTTTTGTCAGAGTATGTATGGTAATGATTAATGTTATATTTTATCATTAACTGTTTCACACGAGTGTTGAAGAACTCTTTCCCTTGATCGGTTTGCAAATGTTTCATACGATGTTTTTTAAGTATAGGGTCTAAACATTTAGCTACTTCAACGCCTGATTTTGTTTTTAACGGCACAGCAAAAGCATATTTTGTTAAACAGTTTATCATTGTCAATATATACTTGAACCCTTTATTTTCTCTCGCATAAGGGATCATTTCGACCAAATCGGCCTGATACAGGTCATTTATACCTTTTATAGTTACATTTCTGGTCGGGTAACGCCTACGGGCTGGTTTATGCAACTCCGCGGCAATAGCCTGTCTCACATTCATTATGAAAATGATAGAATTTAGAGAATAGCAGCTATTTATAAAATACGCATGGTCTTGTATCCATAGGGGACTGTATCATACTCTCCAAATCTCTTTCTTTTAGCACCTGTTATACTAAATTTTTTCTTTTCATTTATTGTAACAACTTCACGAATAACGGATCTCCTAATTTGATTACCACTTATGTAAATTGGTTCGTTAATGTTCTCAACATCGTCTCCGGTGTCAACTAATCTTTTTAAACAATCAAAGTTTAGTATCTGCGAATTTCTAAAATTTAGTGTGAAACCTTTAATTTTACAAACCGTGACGTTCTGACCTGTATTTGTAGAGACTTTGTATCCGTATGTTTTGGGACCTCCCGAGACAAACTCACTGATATATGAATCTGGTCCATATTCTGTAAGTTCATCGGTCATTTCGCCTAAATAGTCACCTGTAACTACTTTATGTTTACCCTCTTTAAAAAGATATATTACACTATCTGTGTCAAAATACAATACTTGTTGGCCTAAAGCATCAAGATGTTCATACAGTTTAAGCCGCGCCTGACTAGTAGTGAACGCAGCCAACACGACATTTACAGTAGGTAATATGTCGGCAGCTTCTTCAATATACTCCCACGATACAAATAACGTGTCGTCATTAATTTCTTCGACATTTGTTACTACAACGGAAGGGCTACATAATAGTTGAAACAGATCACTAGATCTCCTTATAATTCTAACTTTAGATTGATTCTCCTTTTGCCCAAATTTGCCCCAAAATGAATTTATTTTAATTTTGCAAGCGATCTTAGACCGCTATTCTTTTCAATTTTAGTGGAATCAAGTCTAATACTTTCATGTGTGAAATAGTCTTCGATATATTTACATTTATCCTGCTCTGTCACACACCACGACGGAAAACCTGATGCCTCCTGTTTTATTTTAAAAAAAGTTTTTATAAAATCTGTAAACAGCCCTCCCTTGTCAAAAGTAGCCATCTTGTACACCCAAAGCTCATACATGTACAATATAATGTAACCTTTTTGTATAGCTTTACGGATTTCACTCATTTCCCAAGTACCCGATAGGGCACGTTCTTCAATATCGTGACAACATTCATTCGCATTAACATTTTCTCCACATGTTCGACACAGCACAAACATTAATTTGTTGTTCATTCTTACAGGTAAAACCGGTAAATATAAATTATTTGGAGGCAGTATTTTGCATTTTAGGAGCCCTTCAGAGTTTAGACCTTGGGCCTTACAAGCCTCGTTACCTATGAAAATCTCAGGGTGACCTACAGGATATTTACCATACTTACATACCCACGGATATAATGAACAAACGTCCACATAATGTATGGATTCTCCTTCTTTACATAAATGATATGATTTTGTATTCCCAGTTCTACCACCAAAAAATGCATCACGTGGGTTTAGAGGTAACATATTTAGTATAGGGTGTTTTTCTAGGTAGGCAGTCTCGAGAGGTTTGTCTTTCTTTAGTTGCCTAAATCTACATTCCCACATTTCGACTACAGTGTAACCGATTGACGCAAGTCTTTGTGTTTTTAATTGCGTTCTCTCGTATCTTAAATTGAATGTATCGGTTGAATCGTTATGTAACTCTTTATCCCGGTTTAGAGTAAAACAGTCGGGGCATCCGTGATAGTAACACCCGTGAAATTCAAATATAGTGTTATTTGAGATTCCGTCGACACTCATCCCATTAATTTTGACCTCGCGACCTCTACCTGCGTGTTCTATCTGTGTTCCTATTTGGTCCTCTTTATATGTTAACCACTGCAAAGCGATAGATGACTGATTATCAATCATTCTGTATCCCTTTCTAGGTAAAATTCCGATTGTATCCTTTTTTAAGAAATTACGCCTGAACGCTAGATTACATGCACTAGCTATTGTGACGGCTTCTAAAAAAGGGTCCACATTACATTGATCCAAGAACATTTGTCTAAATTTAAGACACGCTTGAGCTAAGATATCAACGTCTGATATACAATAAGCTACGAGTTCTACTTGAAGATTAAAAACGTAATTGTTCTGAATTTGTATATTATACCATTTTAAAAAATCTTTTCGACTCTCGTCAAACATGGAATCAGGGTTGTAAAAATCAATAGACGGCATAGGTCCTACATAGTTCTGGTTTTCCCTTGTATTGAAAAGGTGAGGAAAGTACCCCTTCTTTTTTTCAGGAGGTAAATCGAAAGCTTTAGGTAATTTTGATAATGCCATAGGCATATAATTAATGGAATCGATAAAACGAACATTATCTAATTCTAGTAATATTATCTTGGTACCTCTAGTTATCAATTCAGGTGTGAATTGAGTTTCCTCTAGAATATATTTTAAAATAAATTGTATATCAAAACCTGAGCCGTAATGCGATATAATACATACATTTGCAAAATTTTTCCGAACATTCATGATATACTCCATAAACTGATTAACAGGATTGGTATTGAAAATGTGTAACTTATCATGCTCTGTCGGACAATTATTAGGACACGAATTACAAAATTGTTGTGAAACACACAGATTGACTTTATGAACTCTAGCTTCGGGATTTGAGGGTGATGGTGTATCTTGAGTCGTTTCTACATCGAAAAAAATCAATAAATATCCGTCTTTTTTAGGTTTTTTGATATCTATTTTCATATAACACTGATGTCCGGAGGGTCTATATTTTGAACAAACACTACAGTATTCCTCATAACATGTATGTTTCGGATGTTGTCTTGTCTTTTTAAAACTACGGTTACAATTCAGACAATATTTTAGTATGTTACACAACGTTGTCTTGTGCTGATTAAAACAAGTCTGATTAAGGAAATTTCTATTACATTGGTCACACGTTGAAACGTTACCATCTTTTTCGCAAGGTGGTGAACGCTTACATGAGCTGCAAACGTTTGAACAAACATGATCACCTATCGTGTTGTAAGGAATGTGACAGTTTTCGCAAAAGTACCCACACGCAAATGCTGAAGTTAGACTGGTTATGAGATTGAAATGATTTTGGTTGTACAATAGATTAATTTTATATTCGGCTTTAGGTATATGTTGTTCAAATAGTATATCACGGCCCCTAGCCCCATATTGATAAACAGTAATTTTATAGTTTTTTAAGTGATCCTGGAATTTTTTCAATTCTGCAATACCGGCGCCGCTTTCAGGAATAGTTACATTAGCATCGTTTAATAGTTTTTGAGCTTCGGTTGTTTGTCTTTTACATCTGTATTGTCTAATAGCCTTGTAATAAGGGTCTTTTTTAACGTGGGCAATACCAACAACCAGGGCTCTAGGTAGACATAAATTGTCTGTATTGTTTATAACTACAACACCCTTCCTAGATTTACACTCTTCAGTAAAGTCATTATAATAAAGACCCCGTCTACGATCTAACCCTACTGGTAGGCTAACTTTTGTACATGTTAATTGAAATGTATCAGTCCACGACCCTGACACTGAACCACTTTGGATTATACTACCAATAACAGCCCAAAGGGTATCTACTGAAATCTCAGTTAATGGTCTAAATGCAATATACCCAGGTGTTTGAATTCTCTCGTTTTAGAACGTGAAACCGATTCTATCATTTTCATTACCATTTTGTTTCATCTCGTTAACTAGTTTTTGTAACCCCAGTTTTAACCAATCGACGGTATTAACATGTTTTGGTGGAGTATTAAATTTGAAAAGCGTTTTCGTACCTGTAAGTCGATATTTTCGAACATGGGATGTCGTTGTACTTATACGGTTTATAGGGTCCATTATATCTTGTAGGTAAACTATGGTAATATATAGAAATGTATTTGCCCCCCAATAGCACACACACACACACAGATAAATATCAAAATTATGTAACTATATAATAAATTTAAAATGTGAATAAATAATCGTATAATACAGTATATATCAATAGTATAAATCTTATATAACTATATAATGAATAAATGATATATTAAAAGTAAAGACAATCGAACTATGAAAGAAAATCAATAGTCGTATGAATAATTTTTACATAGAGTAAACAAAACGATTTGAATGTATATGAATAGTTGTTATAGAAATATAAAAGTATATACGAGAGGGATTGTACTTACTCAGATGACTACTGGAACCAAAGTGACTGCAGGAAAATCAAAATCCTGTTTCCCCAACTATACACATGAATACATGTATTGTTCCGGAATTATACAAAGGTACATCTGATGATAATCTAATACGGTCCTACACACATGCACAATTAATTATATCCTGGCAAATATTTTGCTCATATAAAAGTTATAGGACCATGCGTTCCCACACATGTATGCAATTATTATATCCTGCAAAATATTTTGTTCAATTGTAAGTTACGGAACCGTGAATTTAATATGTGCTCACAAACAATCAATTATTTTGTTTACCTGAAAGTTATAGAACCGTAATATTATGTGTTCGCAAACACGCGCTTCCTACTAATTATTGTTTGACTGTATGGATATAGCGTGTTTCAAAAACAATGTATCCTAAATAATTATAGAAACGATTCAAATCAAAAACAAACTATTGTTATATTTTACTTACATAATCTCTGGTAGCAATCTCGAAACTGAAATGGTAACTGGGAATCGAGACTGAGGCTTTTATAGTAGGGGTAGTTATGTAGCCTAGGGGGTGATAATTTGTAAATATCACGGTTATTTTTGTTAGACCAATGCTATGAATTCGCCTGCAAGTAACCACGTGTGTTATTTGTATGTGAAGATGCGAATATTTATTTTCGCATATCCCCCACGTCGTGATTTATTGCATACGGACATATGTGCATGCGTGTGGTAGTTGACAAACACCATATGTTCTTTGCTAGTGCAAAAAAATTGTATGACTGTGAGAATAGTGCATGTGTAAGACTAATTACGTATAGGGTGATACGAAAGTACTGTATCTTAATCAAATCTTGTTACTGATATAGAATTAAAACTTTTTGAGCCATCTGACGATATCTCGTCATTTGTGGAAAATTAATTCAACATAATTAATTAGATAAAAGTAATAATATTGTTATTTTTGAAGACTAGATAATTCACGGTAAATTTTGTAAATAGTAATTTACAGTGTTTCACACGATTTAATGTGAGTACTTGATTTCAATTATTTACAGTTATTGTTTGAGCTAGAATACGGGTAAAATTTAGAGATAGGCTAGGTTTTGGTTTTTACTATATTTTTGCGCCTTTCTGTACTTGTCTTTATGGAATTTTCAGGATTAATATAGACCGTAATAATAATGCTACAAATGATGTTTCCCACTTTGAAATTTTTGTTTGTTTTTAAAATAGAAATATTTGAATTTAGGTTTAAATGTGGTATTAGATATTTCTCCCCCATTTTGGCGTTTTAAGATATAAATATATATTATGTCAGCTAGATTGTTCGTTTATTGGAACGGTCGTTAATTTATCTTCAATTCAAAATATATTTTTAATTCCGTTATTAAATAGATTTTTGTGAATTTTGATAAAGCTTGCCAAATAAGTCTATTATTATAGTGAGCGGTTTTTATATCCTACATCCGAAATTCTGGTTACACTTTTTACACACCCTTGAAAAATGTTTGGATCTAAGTGGGATAAAACTTAGGTAATATTAACAAATTATAGTTTGGACTTACGGTTATTCTTCGTCGCTACTCGATGTTGAGTCCCGGCGGAATTTGCCTGTCAACCCTGACGTTGATGGAATATCAGGGTCAAATATAGGAGGCTCTGGGGAAGGCGACGGCATGGTCTCTCTACAAGTCAGATCCTGGTCATGCTGCTGAGGCTCCGGTTCCGGGTGGGGTTGAAGGTCCATCGGCTCCTCCAGGGGCTGTTCCTGATCCCCTACGTGGTGAAATATTTCTGGAGGGGCCCATGGTTGTCCACACAAATATGTAGCGTTGGGGATAGCACTTCCGTGGAAGCTCCAGGTGACTTTTGGGCATCCAAGCCCGAACAAATACCTCTCGGTCCGCTGAATGTGCCTGCAAAACGTATTTCTTATTATTATTATTGTTTCTATATTGTATTTTTACGAGTTATGTTTCTTTTTATGAACAACTTACCTTTCTGTTTGTCTCCAGATTCTATCCGAATCGTATACGACTTCTCCTTCTGCATATTCTTCGTCCGAAGAATGGCAGCCTGAATCGTTGTCACTCATAATTAAAATTGATATTATGAATTAATTCAGTTTAGGCTCGCAACTGAATGTCAAGTTAATATTTCGCATATTCAAAAACCTGGCAGTGGGGGAAGCGTGACGCTAGCTGTAGAGGTGGGAGTTAGCGTATGTACAATATATGTAGGCTTAGTCTAATTTGAACTTCGGTAAGGAGCAGGACCACTATGAGCGATTGCGTTGACCTCTTCATTGGGACGGAACTACCTACCTTGTTCCACATAAGTGACGTAAGTAACTTTTATTATTTTTGGTGTTATATTATTACAAAAGTGTTTTTATTTTTCGTTATAAACATTTACAGATTCGGAGGTGGTATTATTATTATTTGGTGTTACTTTTGTTCATGTTATGTTTTCAATTGTCGCAGCAAACATTTATGATTTCGGAAGTTGATTATTATTTTTGTTATTACTATTACCGCTGCTGTATTTTCGTTATAAACATTTATAAATTCAGGGTTGGTTATTCTTTTATGTTTTTTTGTATTATTACAGTTGTATTATCGACTATCGTAGCATTCCTTTATAGTTTCGGTAATTTTTATTTCAGATTAACGAGGAACCAAAAACGGCGGATCCTCCCAGACCTCCACCACGGGAGGTATTCGAGTTTATTATAGAGATCGAGGATGTGGGGTGCTGGGATGATGAACCTCCCAGAATTATTGCTTATAGGATATAATTCTGTATAAGTTTTAATAAATGCTTAATTATTATATTTATTACATGTGTTATGGTACGTTATTTCTCAGCCTCAATCAGTATGGGTTTTATAGTGTATTATTATATAATCATTGTATCGTTCTTTTTTATTTTAGTCTTCGTCGAACTGACAAAGGGGTAAGATCTCTGGTGAGTTACAAATTTTGTTTGATGTACTATTATGTATTGTAATATTGTGTGATGTAGGGGTTAGGTGACGTAGCATAATAACATAGAGTAATTCCCCATTGACGTCATTTCCAGTGACGACGTTGTGGCGTCTTTTTTGAGACGTCATAATGACGTTACTAGAGCTGACGTCTATCTGTGCCCAGGTGTCCCATAGCGCTATGTGACGTCAATCTGTACTCAGGTGTCCCATAGCGCTATGCGACATCAATCTGTACTCAGGTGTCCCATAGCGCTATGTGACGTCAATCTGTACTCAGGTGTCCCATAGCGCTATGTGACGTAGTATTGTGACGTAGTATTGTGCTTTATAGATTAGGTATATCTTAAGTTTAGTTAGTCTTCATCGAACTTTCGAAGAGGAAAGATCTCGGGTAAGTTAACATTGTATAAAGGACATCTGGTTTGGGTCTAAACTTAGGGCACCTGTTTCACGTAGGGCATTCTGTTTCCTAAGTCTCTAGTACCCTAATGACGTCATCTCCAGTGACGTCGTTATGACGTCTCTGGAAGTGACGTCAGGGGCCTAATGGCTTTTGGGCTCAAGTGTCCCAGTGTTCAGGTGTCCTAGCTTGACTCGGCCCAGGTGTCCTATATTCTACTTATCATCACCATCAAATAGATAAAACATAACTTCAAATATGATTTCGTTTTCTTCTGAATCTGACGTTTTGAAATCATACATGGTTACATTAAATAAACTTAGCATTTTACTGGATGGATTAAATGTTGTGCATGATCCACCATTTCGCTGCAACATGAATCGGACCATCATCAAACTTTGAAGCATTTCAATAGTTAGTCTATTCCTCAATTTATTTTTTACAATATTATATATTGAGAATGCGCGTTCAACACTTGCATTTGAAATAGGAACTGTCACAAATGCTAGTCCGAATTTTGAGACATTTCCGAAACGGTAACGGTAATTCCAATCTCTACTGTACTGCCCTACTAATCTACTGCAAAAAAAAAACGTGTGTATGTTCATAACATTGCTTGTAGGTTATGGACCGTACCTAAATAAAATTAGTAAATAGCTTACCTTTTAAATCTGGATCTGTTTCCCAAATTTTTGTGTACTTCTGACTGTATTTCATTTTATCATTAGGCATCGTTGACAAGTTGCTTGTCGACACAGAAGTTCCAAAGCAAAATTAAATTTTATTAAACAAGTAAACTAGTAAACAATCAACGTATTCCCAGTAAATTCACAGTAACCTGAGTAACCACCACCCACCAATCACCACAGAGTAGTTGTAAATTCACTAAATTGTAAATGTTTAAGGTAACACTTTACATTCGTGACACTATTTGTTTTTCATTTAATCCGCATTCATAGTAAAGAGGAACTGTAGGCCTACTATTTTATAGTACTATAGTCTGTCTGAAGGGGCGGGGGGTAGCCGTTTCCTTCGCGTACCTCACGTGATGCGTCAGGCGTTTGCAGAGTGAAGGCAGGGGAGGGGGCATTCAAAGTCGGCAGAAGTAAATGATGGAGGGGGTATTTACTCTTCCTCAAAATGGACAAAATGTTGCTAAGTCGCTATTGATTGGCTAGATTGACTAGATTGGGTTATCCCAGGGCCTATATTTTTACACCTTTATTTTTTTCAATAACAAAATGTAATAAATAAGTAAAAAATCCCTAAAAATACCCCTAAAAATATAAAGCCCCTAAATTTGGGGGGGAAACCCCTAAGTTGGGAACACTGGCTGCACACTGGACATTGACCCTCACACGCTCCCCACCACCTCTCACCATACGGCAAGATATGAAGAAAGAATAATCGCAAGCGCGGGAAATTTAAAGCGTTCCCAGCCGACTCCAGATAAAAAGTTTAAAACTGCGGTACGCTATGCCGCTTAGCGTGTAGTTAAGGGTTAAGAGTATTTACGTCGTGAATTACGGGAAAATGTACTTGATACGGAAAATGATCATAAAAACCTCTGAAATAAAACATACATTTATTAATAAAAAGTTCTAATTCCATATCAAACATACATCTAACCAAGCCATTTTTCTTAGCTTTCTATAAAATACGTACAGTGAATAGTACTAATTATTAGACATTAGATTCATAAAAATTAAATGTTCAAATAGTTCATGTTACAAAAAGTCTGTACAATGAAATTTCAATTAAAAACTCAAAAGAATTCAGGTAGCTATCATTAACCAATGTGTTTCATTATATTACGACGCCATAGTTTAGACTGGTTGTCTCTACTTTTTATAAGACATTAATTACCAATAATAATGTACTATTTACGCTATGCCAAGGTGTAACTTTGCTCTGAATTTAATTTTAGACACAACTTAAATAAAAATATCAAACCATGTAATATGTACTGTTCGTTGCACTAGATACATGATGCTCTGTTCCTTTCTCATAATGACGAGAGACTCCTCGTTCTTGATGGGAACCTCTTGTGCTTTCCCTAACTACTTCTATCTATCTTTTCATTGGTCTATAGTGCGCAGTCCACACAAGTTATTTAAAAAATAGCACTTCCACATAACCGTTTCTCAATTCCATTAAACATACCAATTTAATTAATTTTGTTATAGTTATGATTTTAATTATGTAATTCTAAACTAATATATATATATATATATATATATATATATATATATATATTGTAAATAACATACATACTTTGTTCTATAAGTTTAACCATTCTGAAATCCTGTCTGTCTGTCTGTCTGCATTCAACTTTTTACTATCGTTCTTTGAACACAAATAATCCATGCAGTAAAATCTTTTACAATTTTATTACATTTATGGATTACTCACATTACTTGAAATTAATTTCATTTCTATCAATCAAATGTATCTTAACATAAAGATATCAAAATTGTGAACGTTACAACTCAAAATGGATGTTATATTTAAACATTTCCAAAATTATAATTTTCGTGACTCAAAGTAAAAAAAAGTCCCACATGAGAAGCAATTTAACCCATTGACCTACTAGTTTTCTAGTACCTATCAACCCCTAGGATTCCTATTATTTTGGCAAATTTAGACACTTTTATGAAAACTTCTCTAACTCTGTTATTTATCTTTAGATTATCTTGAAAATTTCAGAAATTATCAGTTATAATGTATATTAAATTTTTTTTTTTTTTTTTTAAATAAACACTACTTGAAAACCAAATATTAATTAATAAATAAAAAAAATTATATAAAATTTTTTTTTAAATTAATAAAATATATATTTCTACTGTAAAATAGTATTTGTATATCAACCCTAAATATGTTATAACATAAATTATATGTGTACCATAAATAAAATAAATAATCCGTATATAAACTATTTATAAATAAACAAAATAACAGTACCAAACCTGCATGCAATCACAGTACCCACCACCTCTAAGTAGAGCAATATTTTTAGACTTACTAGTGGATTCCTTATGGCCTGAGAACCAGTGTCACTACACTAAACTATACTAGTATATAACATATTATATGTACATATTTACACTTCAACAATCATCCTAATACTTCACTATTGTGGGGTATACCTCGAAATACACATCCATCCTGGTTGGGTTTGTGTGTCCGTCACACGGCGACCTTTTGGCTGGAAGTTCATATCACTATGTAACGTACTGAGGGTATTTACTATAACAAAGACACACTTGACTTTTTAATGCAAATGAACTTTTATTGTTACAATCTCTTTGTTTTTATTGTTATAATTATTTTTCACAATTAATTTAAATTTAATTTTGATTTGCTAAGGATGCATTTATTTAATTACAGCAATAGTCTAATTCCTTAATTTAACAAATGAAATAACTGCAATATTTCTTAACGTAAACAAATGAAAATACCTGAAATAAATCACAATGACAATTAAACACAATCTAATAAGATTATACAATGCTTCCTTAACAATAAAAAAAAGAGAGAAAGAGTGTATCAAAATGGCAAAATGGTTATTAGTCTGAATTATTTATAATGAATTTAATTTTACTGTAATTTCTTTTATTTATTTTATTTTAGTAATTATGTGCTCAATTTAATTAATTTACTTCCCTGGCTAGCTTGTTTTACTTAAAGATTGATTTAAAATAAAATAAAATATCTCTCTCTCTCTCTCTCGTTCGTGTGGTTCTTTGGTGACTATGATTTAAACTTTAGTTACTGAATCAAAATGTTGTAGGTGGTTAATTATTGTTACCATATTTAAGAATTTAAAGATGAGATCCTTAAATGGTTGATTCTGGAACTAGGTATGGCAACATGCTTGAATGAGAAAATGTAGAATTCAATTGTCCTGCAATTTATTTAATCTTTTGTGAAAATTGAGTTAACCATTTACATAAAAAAAATTACATGTAACATAGATTAGTAGTTCTTACTTATTTAATTAGACAAATAGAACAATCTGCAAGGTGACAATTGACACTATATATATATAGAAAATTTCATATTATTTATGCGCCCCAAAAGAAAATTTAGATAATTTTTTAAACAAACCCCCATACAATTAAAAGTATGAAATGTTACAAAATTTAGTTTTGAAATTATACAGGGTGTCCAGTAATTACGGGATCAAACTTCACCAGGTGATTCTTCAAGTCAAAATAAACAAGAAATTTCTAATAAAGCATAGTCCTATCTCGCTTAGTTTTCCGTCTGTCTGTCTGTCACTGTGTTTTACTAAAAAATGGTTATCTTCGAAGTCGATTAAGGTATAAACTTAAAACTTTACATACCTGTTAGTATAACAAAGGCCAATATTTAAAAAAAGTTTTGAAAAATTATCACTTCCGGTTTCAAAATGGCGGCCATACTATGTTTTCTAGGCCTAATAACTCAAAAACCTTAAACTTTAGAGTAAATACACACGTGTAATAAAAAATGGCCAAAGGTTTTATAAAGATTTTAAGACTAAGTTTGTTGTGCTACGATAAATAATAACGGAGAAATCAAAGTTTTCTTGAACACACTCCTTTATTTACATTTAACACACTAATACAGTTAATATTGACGATTTTACAAAGGAATCAGTGCAATTACTACTTTTTACGCCTGGATAAGCATCTTTTATTGTCAATTTCAGTATTTTCACTAAAAACAATTCAATTATCTTAACCTACAAATTGCGTTATTTACAAACTTTGTGTTGGTAAAAAGTGCATGAAAAGAAGTGAAAATACAGATTTAAGAGACAACAATGACAATACAGATTTTAATGATTATTGAATGCTTCGAAACAAAGTATCACAGCAGATGTTCAAAATGGCGACCTCCTTCTTCGTTGCAGAGTCTAAAGCGTCGCATACTCGATCGTCGGATATCTTGGAAAGTATTTTTCTCCTGAATCTGAGCTCCTGCCTCAACAATTCGAGAAACAAGGTCCATTTCGTCTACAACAGGAGTTGAATATACCAGCTGCTTCATTTGTCCCCAAATAGAAAAATCAACAGGAGTTAGATCTGGAGATCGAGGAGGCCACGGGATAGGGCCGCCTCGTCCAAACCATTTTTCTCTGAACACTAAATTTAAATGCTCGCGAACGTCATTGGCAAAATGTGCCGGTGCTCCATCGTGCTGGAACCATAGGTCTAGTCTCTGTTAAAGAGGCACATCTTGTAGAAGATCGGGTAAAACATCTCTAAGAAACACAATGTATGACTGAGCATTTAGCCTGTTAGGTAGAATGTAAGGTCCAAGAAGCGTATCGTTTAGAATTCCAACCCACACATTAATTGAAAATTTGACTTGATGCCCACGTTGTACAATAGCATTAGGATTCAATTGAGCCCACACATGATTATTCCTTAAATTAAATATCCCCTCACGAGTAAAGCTTGATTCGTCTGTAAATAGGACATTTTTTATAAAATTGGGTGATTCTATGTCTTGCCGTAAAAACCAACGAGCACATTCCACTCTTTTGGGATAATCCTCAGCTTTTAAAGCTTGCACTTTCTGCAATTTAAAAGGATGTAGAAGATTTCTGTGCAATACATTCCATACTGTAGACTTTGATGCGTTCATATTATTTGCAATCGCTCTCGTACTAATAGATGGATTTTCTTCGACTTGGTGCAATATGTCTTCTTCAAAATCTACTAAACAAACTGTTCTAGGCCTACCTGCAGCACTCATGTCCTTTTGAAACTTTCCGTTTTCCCTGAGTCGATTATGAATTGATATCAAACATTTGTAGTTAGGGTGTCTTCTATGTGGGAAGCGGTTAGCATACAATCTAGAGGCTAATCTAGCATTACCATTGGCCAATCCGTACACAAAATGGATATCAGCACACTCAGCATTTGAAAAATTCTCCATCATAGATGAAATGTAAACAAGAACTGAAGTTTACATGAAGACTGCAACAATGGTTATTCCATAGGTTATATCTCGTTAAACAATAATCAGCTGATTGAATAATAATCAGCTGATTATGATGGTGACATATATATATATATATATATATATATATATATATATATATATATATGAAAGGGTATAATATGTTCTTCGACCCCATAGCCGGTTAAACGACATTCCACACACGACAGACGGGTATATGTGAAAGTGGCCTAAAGCCGCGGTCATACCAGGCTGTTTAGCAGCCGCTGGTAAATATCGCCATCCGCCAGCGGATCTGAAGGGTTCACATTATAAGTATAACTAGCCGCTAGTACAATTGTTGTTGATGACTTGAAAACGTTGTGTGTGTGTGCGTGCAACATGTCATCTATTGGTGTGACTTGTGATGTTTTGAGACGTGTGTTAAATGTTGAGTTAGAGAGTTTTGCTAGGCCTAGGACCAAAATTTATAAACACATTTTACTTTAAACATTAATGTAGTATATTAATTTTGTTCACATTGTTTATAACATTTAAATCTTTTTTTCAGTGTATACCCTAAGATATCTCGTAACTGGAGATAGTTATAGGTCTCTGGCGTTATTGTTTAGAGTACCGCACAACTCAATTTCAGTGTTTTTACCTGAAGTGATGGCTGCTATTTATGAAGTTCTCCAACCATTTATTAAGGTAAGCCATATAATTCAGGTTTATTTTTAGTTAAGTTAAAATTGGTAATTAATACAAAATGGTACACTATTTAAATTAAACATTTTTTTAATAATAATGTATGTAACATTAACATTAGATTTTTTAGATTATTTTTACACAAGTTAGGTTATAATTTAGGAATGTAGGAAGTTATGTGTATATGTTTCTGTACAATGTTACACACAAACTCAAATAATCACAAATCATTTTATTTATTGTGTAATTGTGGATATATTTTACTATAATTTTAAATTTTAAACTCGAGTAAAAATAAGTAAACATAAAATTTGTTTAATATTCCTTGTTCTTAGAATCCTTGCAGATGCTGTATAATGCTTGGTTGAGAATATCCATACCATGTGGCGACTCTACCTGATTGAAGCATGTTTCGGATGATTCACTATAGCTGTTGTCAGATTCATTATAAATTGTTCCAAAATTCTGGTGTGAAGTGCTATTCTTACGACTCATATCAACACCTTGTGATAGTGGTGCAGTGTTACTTGCATTTAAGTTAGTGAGTCTCTCTTCAGATATTAGGTTTTGAATTTTACTTTGAAGTAAGATAAAACCTCTCAAAGGGAGCTCTTGCAATTAATTGAGAAGCAAGATGTTTTGCGAATTTGTCATACTGGTCTTCTGGGTCTGGAGTAGTTAGTTCTGCTATTTGTTGCAATTTATTTACCGTAGTTTCAAACCTACTCGGTAGTTGTTTACGACGTGGTAGCCGTTTCAATAATTTTGCCCGTTATGGTGGTAACATCTGTGAGGACGGACGCTTTCTTCTAGGTGTAGTGGAATCAGATTGTGATGGTTCTAAAAATCTTTGTGATTCTGGCTTTTCTACTTGTAATGCACGTTTTCGGACGTGTGCTCAGTGTCACTTTCAAATTGAGCATCATTTAATGAGTCTCGCCCACATTCAGGCGTCGAACATTGCTGTAAATACTGAAAATAGTTGCGTATAATGACATCAACAACAAAATAATGAATTTTCAACAAAAAAACATTTTTACTCTGCACTCTGTTTAGCCTATGCCTAATAATAGTCTTACAAATAAATATATAAATTATTATTTGATTTTAGATTTTAGATTCTGAACATATTGAGGAATGTATTAGTTTTACAATGATGTTAATTTTTTTTTTTACTTTTAAAAAATCCATTTTTGAGAAATTTGTGCCTCCACCCTAGCTATTTATATTTAGTAATATTACGTTTTATTTTCAGGTACCCGACACAATAAACCAGTGGGTGGAGATCCAGAAGGGATTCGAGACTAAATGGAATTATCCTAACCTCTGCGGTGCTAAACGGCCTCCTCATTCGACATCGATGTTTTTCAACTACAAGGAAACCTATAGTATTATATTATTTGCCATGGTAGATGCGGACTATTGTTTTAGATATATAGATGTTGGACAAGATGGTAGAGCACTGTATTCAGAAACTCTACTTTAAAAATAGCACTCGAGCAAAACCTCCTTAATTGGCCAAAAGGAGGACTTTGCGTAGGAGATGATGCTTTTTGCTTGACACCATACTGTTTGAAACCATTTTCGCACAGAGGACTTAGAGTAGAAAAAAGAATATTTAATTATCGATTATCCCGGGCCAGGCGCGTTGTTAAGAATGCGTTTGTTATTTTAGCAAGTAGGTTTCGCGTTTTTAACACGCCTATACCACTCAATGTGGACATCATAGAAATTCTAGTGAAAATAGTATGCGCTCTACACAACTGGCTACGACAAACTTCTTCTAGAACATATTTTCCTTCAGGATCTGTAGACGATGAAGACTTAAACACGGGAGTTGTAGTTCCAGGAGCGTGGTGAGAGGTACCGAGTTTGATGACCCTATAGACTGCCTGTATTCTTCAAATAATTATGGTCGAACAGGTACGACAATGGTACATGCATCAGTTTATGACACTTTATCAGTTCCATGGCAAATGTCGTCAATTGGTATAGATACGATAATAATGTAGCAGTCGAAAATGAAGAATTCAGTGAAAAGATATAAGAAGATGATTTTATAAGTACAGTAGTTGGATGATGATTTTTTAAAATAACTTAATAGATAATCATTAAATAATATAAATTACTTATATAACTTTTTTTTTTCTTAGTGTATTTATTTTGTCAATATTTTATATTAAACGTAAAATACTATTGTAATAAAATTAATAAAACTTTAATAAACAATTTTTGAGAACAATATAATGCCTATACATTATTGTTTATAATTGAACAATTATCATTAAACATAAACCCAAATAGCATTTACAAAATGTATGTATCAAAATGATTTTTTCCTGTTTAAACCTGGCGTATATTATATATAACGTATGAATGTAGCATTGTAACGTGATATTAAATTATTACCATGAATTATTATATTCATATAAATGTATATAGGTACACCTATATAAAAATAATTATTTCTACATTTTCAATGTCTGATTAGTCATCTTTAAAATAATTATATATCTGTATGCTTACCAAATTTGAAGACGATTCTCTGCCAGTGACAGAACCATGCCAGAATATTTCGGCTGCAGAAAACCATACAAGCTTTGGTTTATATACATCGTTTGCACCGGAACCACTTTTTTTTACTTTTAAACCTTATTCAATTCTTTTCGATAGGTTGTGCCTCATAATGTTTTAATTTTTTTTTAATCGACTCAAGTGTACCAGGAATTCCTGCAGTTAAAGTTTTAAATTTTACTACTACTTTTACGTCAGTAGTACACTCAACAATTTATGACACGTTTAGCTGTCCCTTGGCAAACTAAATCTGTGGGAATAGAAAATGTAGACAGTGTGGAAGAATATTAATAATTTGTAGTTAACTTTGTTCACTATTGAATATATTTGGATATATTTGTTTCATTGTAACATAAGTAAGTTTGATGTCCGCATAATCACAAATAAATACCTATTATGTTTGTTATTATTTGTTTTCATACTAAACAATGAGTGTTTTTTTAGATTTTAAGTAAAACAAAACCATCAGGTAATGAATGAATGATGTAAGTATTTTGTAATTTTGGAAAACGTGTTATTTGTTCTTTTTTTTAAAATACATAAATAAATAAAAACTAATATTTTTGCTAGTTTTTTTATTATCATTGTTTAATTAACACCAACGTTTAATGTTATTTTATGGAAATCATTGATAATAAGGAATTAGTGTTTATGTTCTTACAAATTACTTTATGAACACGTATTTTCATATTATCCTCACTTCAGAAACACAAATGAAATAGTAAGAATACTTATGGCATACAAAAAATGTACTTACCAAATTAGAAGAAGATTTTCTTCCCACAGCTCGATGCCAGAAAACGTCGGCTGAGGAGAACCAAACTAGTTTTAGTTTATACACTTCCTCTGCACCAGCACCACTTTTTTTTGATTTTTTAATATTATTAATTTCGTTTCGGTACGTGTCTCGTAAGCTTTTGATTTTTTTCTTCAATGAGTCTCCTGTTGCACTTAATCCAGCCCCATTTAAATCCAGTACCTAGTAACTTTTTCAGGCTCTCATCTTTTTTGTTTTTGTCTAAATATTCAGGGCATGACACGTCCCACAAACTAGGATAATTGTGAAAAATGTCTAAAAATGTAATCACTTCTTTGCCGGACCATTTTAAGTCAGCCATAGCGAGCTATAATAAAGATAACTATTAGAATAAAATGTACTACGAACAGTGAATACTCAACCACGTGGTGAATTTACTTGCCGCTGACGCGCTACTGAGTGGTCAGACGGAGCTGACGTCTGGCGCCATCCGTGGCGAGTGGTCACGTGACGCGCTGGCTGCTGGTAAAAGTATATGTAAAATTATATATAAAAGTATATTATGTAAAATACTCGCCGGCTGGCTGAACCAGCGACTGGTTTTATGGTCACACTCCGCTGTTTGGGCGCTGCACCTCATCATTAGATGACTTTTTTGTTTCATTTTCCATCCAAGAATAAATTGAAACATTATCAGGCGAAAAGGATTCTTTTGATGTTCCTTTAACAACCGACAGATTGTAGCAATAAAGCTGCCTCGAATAATATGCAATCTGATCACTTACTTTTGATAGTACCAGATTCTTCTGGCAATCGAATGACAGAAGGGGCAATCGAATGACAGAAGGAAGCAGTCCTCTGGTTTTTCTTTTAGATAATTAAAGAAACACGTATCTTGTTTTTGGTGAAGTTGTAACTTAAATTTTAGATCAGATATAATAGTTTCATCTTTTTCAACTTTTAATCGTTGTTTTAATTCTAAACAAATACTGCACTCATCCACTTAAGAAGCAGAAAATCCTATATTAAAACAACTATTGAAGATGTGTCTGAAGTAGCTTTATTTCACCTTAAATTCTTCAGAGGAATTTTCATTGGATTTTTTATGAAGTTTATTAACATTTAATTCTGAAGATAGATAAACACGGTTACTTTTTCCACGAGCTTAATGTGATTCACAAGCTCTCAGTTGCTTAATAAAATTAATAACTGCTTCTTTTTTTACATTCAAATAAGTTTTTTTTGCGATCCTCACCTCTTATTTCAATTGGGTCTTGATTCTTTCCAATCTTAAATCTTTTAAACACGCCAATAATACTTTTGTCAGGGACACAATAAAACTATCATGAAAGTCTTTGATATCGCGCATAGTCAGCAACATGCATTGAAATGTTTTTCTATGTTGACAAGTTGGATAATTTGGTAACCCTTTTGATGAATATCTGCTACAGGACAAAAATACACAAAAAATTACTTGTGTTGAACCAATAAAAACAATCATACATTTACATAGTAAAGAGCTACATTGAACATATACACTTTCAAACACAATATTTTTTCTGATTAATCAATATTCAAAGAATAATTAGTGGCATATGAATTAAAACCTACAACTGCATAATTTTAGTAACATAATAAAAAGTAACACCTACAGGTTATGCTTACCTTTTCAATCTTTCTACATTTCGTTTCCATGTTTTGGGATTGCGAAACTTTTTCCTTGCTTTGTCTGGAGATAGAGTTATTATTTGTTGCTCCATTACAATCCACAAAAGAAGTTCAATTTAAGTTTAAAAAGAAAATATAATTCAAAACAATGCATTCACAATAAACCTCACTTATGTTGAGACGGTCTGGAAAAATCAGTCGTCTCAAGGAATAAATCAAATCATGAAAATTGCTTATCTAAACGTCGTAAAGTTGGAATGCGGTAAAGTGATGACGTCACGCCAGAGCGGACCAAAAGTTTCGTGTCTGAGCATGACTGAACAGGTATAGCATTTCTAATTTTATTAAAAAATTTAAATTTAAAACTAAATAATTATAAAGTAAAAGTAGGCGATTAATGATATCAAAGAATAAATGTAATTGAAATTAAAACAAAAAAGTTATTAAGGAAATAAGATGGGCTAAAAGACCTAGAACTTGTAAAATGGGGAAAATTGAAGAAATAATAATAATAAGCTGAAATGGAACTGGAAAAGTCATTCTTGGGGAGTTTTTTAAGTTTTTAATGTGAAGGGGGTATAAACTAAATAATAGAAAACAAAAAAAGACAATACTGTAGTAGGGAATAATATAAATGTAGTCAGAAAAGGAATAAAGGTAAATTGGGGGAGAAATAATAATAACACAAATAAAAAGTTAAAGCCCAAAAGCGGTTAACGTAAAGATTAAAGGGGATAAAAACGTAATATTAAGGGGATTAAAAATTAAAAAATTAAAAAAAGTTGATAAAAATTAATAAAGGGGATTAATTATTTAACGTTCTCCTATCTGGCGGGCACCTGACCCCGAGGTACCAGTATTCTCTGACCTTCTGTCCCGCTACTGGTTGGCGTTCCCTAAAGGATTTTTCTTATCAGGATTTTTTCTGATAATGACAGTGCAGGGGTGTAAAAGGTCCCCACACCACCATCACCAAAATCACCTTGAATATCACATTATAGCTCCACTTCATCCATAAATTTCTTCAAACTTTAACAACTCCCTACCAACAGCAATAACAACAACAGATAAATAATGACAGCAACAACAATAAATAATAACAATCCAACAACACCATAACAGCAATAAATATATCTCTATCTATATAATATTATCTCCTCACCATATTTTCCCATTATCTGTCAATTAGTACATATTATATTAACTTCTCTAATATTCTACATGGCTTCTCGCAATGTATATTGATGATCTTATAACCTTCTCTATCATTTCCCTAACTGTTCTCCTATCTCCACAGCCAATCCTTTCTAAGTTCTTTAGTGTTGCACTTATCAGACCTCCTCTAGCACCAAACACCAAAGGCAAAACCTCCACCCTTCTCCTTCCAAATATCTTCCCAACTTCCTCCTTCAATGGTCCATACTTATTCCATTTATCTCTATATCCCTCTTGCAGGGTGGTTGCCCCCTCAAGTCTGACTGTGACGTCACATATAAAGGCTGTTCCCGGTGTTACCACTACCAGGTCTGGCTTTAACTGCGTTCCGTCCTGCAGAAAGAAACTTTCTTCCTTTGCCACAATTACTCCTTCCCCCTGCTTCTCCTCAATCATATCCACCAGCTCATCATGTCTTTTTATTCTTGCTCCTTTTCCAAATCCACATTCTCCCACAACATGTCCTAACGTTTCTATTTTGATACCACATCTTCTGCATAAGACATCCATCTCTTTATCTTTATCCCTTGCCAACGCCGCTCTCACCCCAAATGTGTTAGTACGTAATTTTAGCAAATCAATATATTCTCCTTCTTCTAAGCCTTCCTTTTTTACCATAAGCTCATTTCAAAGCCTTGACTTGAAGGTACAAACTCCCTGCCCCTGGCTTCCTTGTTTCTCCCATTTTTTCCTAACTTCTCTCTGCATATCCCTTGACCATTTACCCACTTTATCTTTATTCACTTCTCCTATTATCCCCATTTTATTTCCTATGCCTTGTATTCTCAACTTATATCCTGTCTTTTCCACTATATCATTAAGAACGTCGTCATCCTCCTTCTCCACCATCCGTAATCCTTCCTTCAAGTTCACCGCCGTTATTACTTGCTCCAGCCGTGGCACACCAAGACCTCCCTCACTTTTTCTTTGTATATATCAGTCCATCTGTAACTGAATTGTGCAGATGGAAGATTCTTTTTACGATCCTCTTTATTTCCATATCCACTTCTTTTAGGTATGTTCTCCCTGGCCCTTCTATAGTCAGACTATACTGCATAGCCGGTATGAGGAAGTTAACTATCATCTCCAACTTCTGCTGGGTTTCAAACATAATCTCTCAACCCTTTCACATGCCTTTATTATATTTCTGATATTTCCTCTATTTCCCATCCCCTTTTCTGTCGTATATATTATACCTAAGTACTTAAATTCCTCATCAAGCCCATAATTTCTTATTATTTCTCTCTTCATCTTAATTCTCGGGTTCCATCTCGTCCACGACTTCCCTTCTTTCCTTACTCCTAACACTCCACACTTCCCTACATTGACCTCCATACCTCTTCTCCTCAAAAAATCCTCCATTTTCTTCATTAACCTCCTCATTCCTTCCTCCTTTTCCGCAATCAGAAACATGTCGTCTGCAAACGCTAGACAGCTCACTCTTCCCTCACCTATTTTCATACCCACTCCCTCCTCCTCAATATCTGTAATCATCTTGTTTAGTGCAATATTAAATAATAGCGGCGACAGCGCATCCCCTTGCTTTACTCCTCTCCTGATATCCACCTTAACCCCATACTCCTCAATTTCCGTCCTGCTCCCCTTGTACATGTTCTTCACTATCTTCATCAACCCCGCTGGTACTCCCTGTCTTGCCATTCCCTCCTCAATAGCCCTGTGCGAGACACTATCAAAAGCTTTAGCTAAATCCACCTGCACTGCCACTAGCTGGCTCCTCTTCCCCTCCCTGATTACTTCCTCCAATAAATATGTATTAGCAAAACATCCGTTACCTTTTTTAAATTTTTTTTGTCTAATAGATATGTCTATACATCCTCTTAGCCTCTTCTCAATACATTTGCGCCACCCTCTGGGGCCATCGCAATGCTTTGTTTTAATTAGACAGTCGGATTCCCCCGGTCCGTGCCAGTTCTGAGTTGATCGTTGAATGGCGGCCGAAGAGGTAGGAGACTCGTCCTTCGGGGCCACCGGAGTGGTTCCCGCGACCGACAGTCAACACCTCGCAGCAAGGAAGATCCGCGGGAGGCACGGGACCGAGCTCAGATCCTGGGATTCGTCAGCAAGCTGACTTACCCCGTTCACCTCGCCCAGGCCCGGCACGTTGGCACAAACCCGCTTCCCGACCAAGCCCGACACGCCCCGATCCTCAGAGCCAATCCTTTTTCCGAAGTTACGGATCAAGTTTGCCGACTTCCCTTACCTTGAATCCCCTTATTAAAAACGTAATATTAAATTATTAATAAATAATTAATAAAGGGGATAAAAACTAAATGACTACTTTATTAAAGATAAAAAAGAAGCTTTTCTTTTTTTTTTAAAGATTGTTTGAATTTAAGCTGGTAAAATTTACAGACAATTCAATATTAGTTGTAATTAAATTTAATGATTCATTAATTGATGATTTGATTTTATAATTACTAAAATAAAGCTTTGTTTTATTCTTTCAAAAGATTATATAAATTTATACTCTAAAAGAATTTACAGACAACTTAAGGTTTAATTATGATTGAAAACAGATTTCAAAATTTTACATTTATAAAATAGAAATACATATTTTTCTTAAGATGGTTAACTTAATATAGTTTAAACTGAAAATTTTTTGAGTTACCTGGTTTTGATGGAATGGAACTTTTGTGATGGTCAGATGTGATTGATGGTAATAACTAGGCACTTCATTGAACTTAACATGTTCACGTATTCAATTTAAAAAAAGATTTTGCACGCCTTTATAAGAAAGATTTCGACTCATTTTGAATAGTGTTTTAAGAACTTTTTATAATTATTGTTACCTGATGCATGCTGTCGTGGTAGGAAGCATAGACCAGTCCTCTTTGGTTGACAGTCGTCCAACTGCTTTCGTGTTATTGTTTTTATGGAATTCCCATTTGTGGCCATTATAGTTGGTTCCATGGATATTGTGCTATAGCGATGCTTGATTGGGATTCTGATAGTTGAGATCACAGAGGAACGAGATATTGTGCATGAGGTAATGGGATAGTGGTAATAAAGGTGCATGATGTCCTCTTTTGGTATTGCCAATGACCATTGTTTGGCATGCAACCTTGATTCTAATTGTTTTAAATCTCTGTATAACTGTGTAGGGGGTATGGTCATCTGCGTAGACATACGTTCCTTACAACTATTATGTATATTGCTAAACATTAGGTTTATAGTATTATAATATAATTGTCTTTGTTGTCTTAGGAGATTGAGTACAAGTCTGTCGTACACTTCCGTGGCCGTGACGTTCTCCATCTGAAACATAACATTTTTGAGCTCATTCATTGCCGTGTGAACTTGTAACACCGTTGACAAAAATTACAAAAATACTTGTTAAAATAATCTACTTCTTGGTCACCAACAAATGTCTCTAACAGAATAATTATATCAAAATTAACAACTAAATTTAAAAGGTCCTTATCTTTAATTTTGGATTTAAGTCCCGCTACGTTATAGGATAATACATTTATACATTCACCTACATCTCTCTGAACTCTTACGCATCGCTGAGAATTGGTCCCTAGTCCTCATTTCGAAGCTGTTCCAACAGAATCTTCTGACTCCTGGACTCCCATCATGTCTCTACTGCTATTCTTAATTCTATTATCAGATAGTTTCTTGACGAATGCACTGAAATCCATACGAATGAGCTGCTTCAGTTTATTAATTTCATCTTCTTCCTCCGCTATCAGCTGATCGTCCTTCCACGTAAATGAACACCCCTCTACTACCATTCGATCAAAAATAATTGGCATTCTCCGATGTCCAGCAACTCGTTCTATTTCTTTTCGAAGTTCCACCAAACGACCTCTCCTCTTCCTGACTGCCAGAGAGTAATCCCGATGTACGACATAGCCAGTCCCCTTCAAATTTCTTGTTTCGGCCATTATCCAGTTAATATCAGCATCTTCCGGAATGTGTGCTATCACTGGTCCGTTTATCTGATTCCTAGGTCCAATAGGATGTGCACGATTCACCCATATTCTGTCGTTTGTCTTTAGAACATTTATACAAAAATCTTTTACTATTTTACAATAATCATCTCCTTGTTTATGTGTCAGACCCTTAATACTGACAAATTAAATTATTTCTGCTCGAACGCCCTTCCAAATCGTCTAACCTATCTATAATATGTTTTTGATTTTCACGCAGTTCTTGAATTTCCTTCTTCAATTCTAAATTTTCCACTATAAGCAATTCTAGGTCAGCCGATAACGTTTGTAAATCTTCCTTAGTAGCTAGCGACGCCAATTTCTGATCTAACAAACTGCCCAGCGCGCCTCCATCAATTGAGAATGCGTCATATCTCCAACTTTCTATTTATATTATTTGTAAACTAGAATTTAGCATGTCTAAATATTAAAACGAAGTTGATCTTTTCCTTTTTTTTCTCCTTATCAATTAAAGCAATAGTTTAATACAATGAATACTATTTCAAATATTTATATCTACCTACTTCACACAGTCTTGAACTAATGTTGTTGTATAAATATAATTTGAAATAAATCAATGTTGTTTTTATAAAAAAAATAATCAATTTAAACAACTTACTTAATAGTATCCTAGTTCAACTATCAATTTTTACTTTTGACAAACTCAATAATATTTAATAAAAGTATTTTTTTAACAACTTTAATAATTTTAAAATAATGTTTGTAAAAACTAAAAACACAGCCGATGCACCATTTGTTAGGAACGGCTCCTCTAAACTGCCTGGATTCTTAATTTTAATCAAAATAGTGGTTCAATGTTTTATTAACTTTTATTATCAACATAAACTTATATCTATTTTTCTGATAATTTAATATAATACAAAAAGTAGTACACATTCAAATGAACAATATTCAAACTAAATATGCATTACTCAAAATCCAGAAATATTCCAACTATGTTACTCTTGTTCAATTGAAATTACTGATATTACTGGTGCTTTTACATAAGCCGGTAAAGTTAAAGTGGTGTGAGTCACATACACATAGTTTTGAGATACTTAAGGGTAAAGTTGGCACAGCTTTAAAAAATCACGTATAGATTTATTCATTTCAACAGTGTTTTAATTTATTGCCTATGAACCCCCTTAAATGCTAAAAAAAATTAAATTACAATAATATAATTTTTTTGATTTGGGGGAGATTTTTGTTTGTTATTGGACTTACACCACTATACCAAAAAATACTTGGGGGTTAAAATAATAAGTAAAATATTAACACCAAAGTTAAATTGTATTTTGATTGTAATTGACAGATTTTTAAAGTCACTTAATATACAATACACTTTCATTCGATCTATGAACCACTTTTTGACTTAACATCATCACTTTTACTCATCATCAGCATCCTCTTCATAGCTTCCCTCTTCGTCAACAGCAGTTAAGGGTCCGACATCTTCTGCACCTTCTGCAGTTTCAAGGGTGTTGAAGAAGTTGTTACCAGGGGACTTAAATTTAAGAAAGGCGGAACCAAAATGGTAACAATGTTTAGAAATTAAAAAAAAATTAAAAAGACAAAAACAAATTTAGTGATTAACAAGGCTCAAGTTTATGTAAACAAAGAAATTTCAACGTTTCAGATTTTAACATTTACATCTGAGAAAGACATCCTGAGACAAAATTATCATAAACAGCTTATGATTAAACAATCTTATAATTAGTAAAGTTATATGCCCTTAATACAAAATATTATAATTTAAATAAAAAAATTTAGTCAATAGATTCTGAAGATTTATCCCCCCTTTTAGTTTATATATTTTATCGTTACAAAATTTAACAAAACAATGAGCACAGCTTAACAATTAACAGGATTATAATTAATCCAAAAAAAAAAAAGATTATACGCCCTTAAATGTAAAAATTACAAAATAAAAAAAAAGATGAAAAGATACTGATATTTATCCCCCCCCCCTTTTTAACTTTATGAAATGATAAGTTTTAAAAAAAAAGGTTACATAATATTACTTATTTTATAAATTACTTAAATGCTATATTGGCCAATAAATATATATATTTTAGATAAAGAATTTATTATAAAAAAGAGAAGTTTATTTAAAAAGGAAATTTTGAATATTAAGTTTTTAAATTGACGTCAATTGTTTTAATTTAGAAACTAACCTCTGGGAGGTTGTTAGGACCGAAAGTTTGCATGCAGGCTCCACCCTATAATTTTTTATATATTTTATAATTAATTACACAAGTCTACATCTAAAAGAATGTTTTTAAGAAAACATATTCGCTGAAATAAATTTTAGGCACATATACAATATGAGTTTAATTAAAGTTCTATAAAGTTAGTTTTTTTTTTTTTTTTTTTTACATCACTTTTGTGCACATGAAACTGAAGCTATGTTGGATAAAACGTGTTTTGTTAACAGGACGAAACATGTCTAGATCTTTCGCTGTGTTTCTTCTACCAGCATATTAGCTATAGCAAAAAACATGTTTTTTAGTGTCTGTACAAAATCAGACATGTTTTAGCATTAATGTTCATTATTAAAGAAAATATCTGGTTATTTGCCAAAATTAAAGAAAATTGATTGTATGACAGAAATTCGTTAAGATTGAACTTAAAAGCTTCTTAGATGATTATAAATCTATATATATATATATTTAATTTGTTTGAAACAAAGCTTGTATAAGACTTGCAAGGATCTGCACAAGTCTGTAAAACGAAATTTTCTGATTTAGAACAGATTTCTCCAATTGTTTTATATTTGACATGTTCTATAAGATATTTCGATCGTTAAAGTTCAACATTAGTTTGCACTTATTTCACATAATTGTTCCAAACTCAAAATGTGCCTTTACAAGATTTTGTAAAGTATGTTTTAAGAAAAGTGAATTTTTATAATCATTCAGTTTCAAAAGAACATTGAATATTAAATAAAACATGAAATACATATTTTAAAGAATACATGATAATTAATAAATTATTTTAAGGCATTAACAAAATTTTAAATATGAAAAAATCTGTAAGGTTGAGTACCTGGAAAATCCTGTCGCAGTTCACGTAAGCTTGTGCCGTGTAAACGAAAATTTACTAAACATTATAGAACTAAAACGCACAAAACTTGTAGATTAACATTGCCAAAAAACTGAGGTAGAAATTTTGAAGTCCAAGAAAGAAATTTATCTCTAACGTAGCTAAATATGGATGTCAGACATTGTGTGACTACAGGTAGACTCGCATACCGGTATCAGTGAAGATAGGCTGTCTTGCCGTTGTACTTTACCCTCTAAAGTCATATGATCATTAGTTTGGGATAATCTCGCCGGGTGGCAGCATCTGTCAAGCGACGGAAGTTGGATGTGGAGAACGAGTTTATGAAATTTATTTTGCAGGATGGATTTTTAGAGTTTGAATGCTACAGCTCTCCCCCCCCGAAAGACGGAGTTAGGGTGGAGTCAGAAAAGAGGCCAGAAGGGTCTCTCACAAAATTTTGAAGAAGGGGCAAAGGGCCAGAAGGGCCTCCAAGAAGAGATTGAAGAAAGGGGCCAGAAGGGCCTCCTACAAACTTCTGAAGAAAGGGGCCAGAAGGGCCTCCTACAAAATTTAGAAACGGGGCACCTGATAGGAACAACGCTTCATAATGCTTTTATTCACCACTCTAGGGTGTAGCCTCTTTCGGCACTTACTTATTAAATTTTGAAATTTCTACAGCGTCTCAGCTCTTCCCACCTATAATTGGGATAAGCCCAGGAGAGAAAGAGCTGAAGGATGACGCAAAGGTCGACATTGCTGTGCATGAACTGACTTTGTACTCTAAGGTACGTGGGGAAAGGGGTGGAGTGGCACCTCGGGACACCAAGAGGAGGTGACCACTCCGGGGACTGGGGAGGGAAAGTGCATAACACTTTAGGCTTACAGGAAAAGGCCGGACTCAGAGGAAGCTCACAAGCGGGAGGAGAATCCTCTGAACCGACCATTAAAATATACATATCAAAAATAAATAAAAATAAAACAAAAACTCCTGAAGCCTTTTAGGTCAGATCATGCTCAGCGTCGTTATTTTTTTTTAAATTCCTCTTCTCCCATACGAAGAGAAATTTAAACTATTCACGGCTCTTAACAATTTCCGTGAGAAAAAAGAATTTTGAAAGGTCTAAACAAATAATCCATTTGAAAAATAAACAAAGAAGCAGTATGAAACGTTGGGGAGTCAAAATTGTTTTAGTGCCCAAGGCAGGGCATGTGATGTTTGACTTAAGGTCTTATATGTGTATCATGTGCCCCAAAAAAAAGGAATTTAATTTAATCAAAAAAATTGTGTAAAAAAAAATTTCATCAAAAAAAAAAAAAATTTTAAGTGTTAAAAAAAAAGTACAAAAGAAAGATGTGTTTAAAAAAAGGTGTAGCAAAGTAAATATGTAAATAAAAGGTGACCCATGGTGAGGAAAACCCAACTCCGGTTTTCTCAACCCTAAACAAAAAAAAACTAAATCAGGAAACAAACATGTTGACCTGCTAACTAACAACCAAACAAATTAATCAAAACAAACAGGCCAACCATGTCGTCCTATATACAAAAACTGGGCCCCTATAATTTGGAAAAGAAAATTTAGCACACAATGATATATTATATTTTTTTTTTTTTTTTAAAAAGTGTTCAACATTTCAATGAATTATTAAACAAATGCCACCATCTGCATCAACCAGTCCACCGCCATGATGATAAAATTAAAAAAAAAATAAATAAAAATAATTTTCTTTCAAGATGACGAAAACAAAAAAAAATTCAAAAGCAAGCTCCGTATTCTTTAGCGAGTCCACTAATCGCAGCAAATCCACTGCCATTTTAACTGTTGCTGATAATTATTAAAAAAAAATAAACCAAGTAATTTAATAAAAAAAAAAAATTCTTTTAAGATGATGCAAAAAAAAGAAAGAGCCAGAGAAAGACTCAAGAATTATATGTAGTGTAGTTGTTGTGTATATATGTGTGTGTGTAAGTATGAATTGATACAGACAAGCGAAAGAAAACTCGAGAAAATTTTGAAGGAAATTTTTGAATATTTTTTTTTGTTTTTTTTTTTTTTCTAACTATTTTTGGGTTTTATTATTTATTTAAATTTTTTTTTGGAATTCCCGAATGAGCCCGCTGTCTGGATCAAATTCAGTGAATGACTAGTGTGCAGTGTATGTAAATATATATATATAAAAAAAAATATTTAAGCAGACAAAATAATAATAAAAAAAAATTTTATCGAAATTGGTTTAGAAGTTTTTGTGTAAATGTTTATAAAAATAAATAAATAATAAAAAAGAGACTATAGATTTATAGATATCTAAATATTTAAACTAAATATATAAAAAAAAATTTCATCAGCAACAGTTGTGCAGTATTTGAAAAAGCTGCAAAACATAAAAATGAGCCTTGTTTAACAAAGATAATTTTGAATTTAAATTTAGACGGTTCCAATGCAAAATTTTGAAAATTAACTACGGTTCCAGAATTTAAAATTAACCAAGCTCTGTAATTTAGAAAAAACCACGCTAGAATTTAAAGCTAACCACGCTCTGCTACCAGAAACATGTTACCAGGGGACTTAAATTTAAGAAAGGCGGAACCAAAATGGTAACAATGTTTAGAAATTAAAAAAAAAATTAAAAAGACAAAAACAAATTTAGTGATTAACAAGGCTCAAGTTTATTTAAACAAAGAAATTTCAACGTTTCAGATTTTAACATTTACATCTGAGAAAGACATCCTGAGACAAAATTATCATAAACAGCTTATGATTAAACAATCTTATAATTAGTAAAGTTATATGCCCTTAATACAAAATATTATAATTTAAATAAAAAAATTTAGTCAATAGTTCTGAAGATTTATCCCCCCTTTTAGTTTATATATTTTATCGTTACAAAATTTAACAAAACAATGAGCACAGCTTAACAATTAACAGGATTATAATTAATCCAAAAAAAAAAAAGATTATACGCCCTTAAATGTAAAAATTACAAAATAAAAAAAAAGATGAAAAGATACTGATATTTATCCCCCCCCCCTTTTTAACTTTATGAAATGATAAGTTTTAAAAAAAAAGGTTACATAATATTACTTATTTTATAAATTACTTAAATGCTATATTGGCCAATAAATATATATATTTTAGATAAAGAATTTATTATAAAAAAGAGAAGTTTATTTAAAAAGGAAATTTTGAATATTAAGTTTTTAAATTGACGTCAATTGTTTTAATTTAGAAACTAACCTCTGGGAGGTTGTTAGGACCGAAAGTTTGCATGCAGGCTCCACCCTATAATTTTTTATATATTTTATAATTAATTACACAAGTCTACATCTAAAAGAATGTTTTTAAGAAAACATATTCGCTGAAATAAATTTTAGGCACATATACAATATGAGTTTAATTAAAGTTCTATAAAGTTAGTTTTTTTTTTTTTTTTTTTTACATCACTTTTGTGCACATGAAACTGAAGCTATGTTGGATAAAACGTGTTTTGTTAACAGGACGAAACATGTCTAGATCTTTCGCTGTGTTTCTTCTACCAGCATATTAGCTATAGCAAAAAACATGTTTTTTAGTGTCTGTACAAAATCAGACATGTTTTAGCATTAATGTTCATTATTAAAGAAAATATCTGGTTATTTGCCAAAATTAAAGAAAATTGATTGTATGACAGAAATTCGTTAAGATTGAACTTAAAAGCTTCTTAGATGATTATAAATCTATATATATATATATATATTTAATTTGTTTGAAACAAAGCTTGTATAAGACTTGCAAGGATCTGCACAAGTCTGTAAAACGAAATTTTCTGATTTAGAACAGATTTCTCCAATTGTTTTATATTTGACATGTTCTATAAGATATTTCGATCGTTAAAGTTCAACATTAGTTTGCACTTATTTCACATAATTGTTCCAAACTCAAAATGTGCCTTTACAAGATTTTGTAAAGTATGTTTTAAGAAAAGTGAATTTTTATAATCATTCAGTTTCAAAAGAACATTGAATATTAAATAAAACATGAAATACATATTTTAAAGAATACATGATAATTAATAAATTATTTTAAGGCATTAACAAAATTTTAAATATGAAAAAATCTGTAAGGTTGAGTACCTGGAAAATCCTGTCGCAGTTCACGTAAGCTTGTGCCGTGTAAACGAAAATTTACTAAACATTATAGAACTAAAACGCACAAAACTTGTAGATTAACATTGCCAAAAAACTGAGGTAGAAATTTTGAAGTCCAAGAAAGAAATTTATCTCTAACGTAGCTAAATATGGATGTCAGACATTGTGTGGCTACAGGTAGACTCGCATACCGGTATCAGTGAAGATAGGCTGTCTTGCCGTTGTACTTTACCCTCTAAAGTCATATGATCATTAGTTTGGGATAATCTCGCCGGGTGGCAGCATCTGTCAAGCGACGGAAGTTGGATGTGGAGAACGAGTTTATGAAATTTATTTTGCAGGATGGATTTTTAGAGTTTGAATGCTACAAAGTCATGAGCTACAGATGGAATGTACGGCAGAAGGTCTTGCATGTCACTCTTTTTTGCAGCAGTGACAGAACGCTTTCCTTCGTAGAGTTTATGGACCTTGACAGAGCTAAGGAGCATAGGTCGCCCTCGTCGTTTTGCTGGAGTGATGTCTAGTGCTGAGAATGGCATTTCGTCATTCAGAGTGTCCTTGAAGAATATGGTGAAAGGGTCACTTTTTTGATATCTCAGCCATTGGATTTTCAGCCAATTTACTGGAATTTTTCTAGTGTCTTTCTTCCTTCTGTTCACACGCTTTTCCAAACGGTCTGAAGACACAAACTCTTCTCCGCTCATTTTGCATAAATGGAAAGGATTTTTCTTCCTGGCCCGGATGATAACTCTATGCTAGTCATCTCGGCAGTAGATGGGTTGAGTTTTACTGTAATTTTCTATACTAGCAAAATCATGATCGTTGGGAAGGAACGAGTGGCCATTCTGCATGAACTTGTGATCAATAACTTTTAGATTTTCGTTATCATCTTGAGACTGAAGAAATTTCATTAAGAGCAGAGATAATTTAAAATTTCGGTTTTGACCTGAGCATACATCACTATACATTACTACATGCTCAGCATTTGCGCCTCTTGCTTTGATGTGTTTAGTAATACACGCAGCTATTTCCTGCGATCCACGTGACCCAATAGTTTCATCCCAGCAGTACATGATCCCACCTCCAGAGCTTAGCTCATGACAGCCAAGATTATAGAGGTAACAATTCCTTTTGTAGTAGGAGATTTGGCATGTTAGTTTGGGAAAAGGTAAGGCCTTTTCTAAGTCAAATGTAAATGCGTACATAGTGTCTACAGATTTGGATTTTTGTGCATAGTTAGCCATAGCCTCCCTAGCCCTCTCTGCTTTTCTCAGATGTAACTCGTGGCTTGTTTCCAACTTGTTCTTTTCATGTTCATCCTGCACAAGGCGAATTTTATTTTTATAGACATCGCACTTCATGCAAGTATCCTTGTGGGGGGCATGAAAAAGCAAGTTGAATTCGGTGTTGAATGTTCTTCGATAAATCGGCTCTTTCACTGGGTCAACTTGTTGTTCCAAACACAAAGTTTTGTAGAGGTTGTACATCTCACGAATGTTCAGATTTTCAGCGAGGTACTTGCGGCCAGGAGTGTGTGCCGTGGTATAATGAGACTCATAGGCGGGAAATGATTTAATATGCTACCTCACTAAATCCATCTTGTCATCTGGTGTTTTGTGACTGGGCACATTTTCCCCCCTTTTATCTGATCCAGGTGAGAGTCCTAGTTGTACTTTTATAAGTGCTCGAGTCATTCTGTTTTCAGATATCTGGTAAGTTTCAAGGAAGTATTTATTACATACTTTTTTGCTTTTACCATCGGTTAAAATAACATGAAACTGATTAGTCATTAACTTTGGTCTTTTTTCTCCATGTTTAGGACGGCGACGTTCTGGTTCAATCTGTTTCACCAAACCACAGAGAAATGCGTTTTGAGTTGAAAAACTGCCCATTTCCCAAAATTTATCAAACGCATTTCGTCGAGATTCTTCAGATATGGTTTCAAAGCATTTAAGTCTACAGTTACAGTTCCGGTTTTGAAATGTTTTGGCCAAAACAAGGTTACCCTTACGTGTCTTGTAAGAGATACCTAAATTTCTATTTCTCTTCCTTTGGCCCTGTTTACTCATATTCAGTTTTTTTTGCGGGTCAAAATACTACAACTGCGGGTCAGTTGGAAGGCAAAATACTACATACTGCACAATTAGGTTTATGTTGTTTATCTTCAAACTGGTTTATAAAATGCATTTTTCCAGATAGTCTATCACATAGGGGATTACTGTGTATTCTTCCACAACGAACCTTAGTATGTGATCTTTCTCAACTTGTTAACTGTCCATTGATGACCTTTTCACGATATTTCCCCTATGAGTTAGGGGTTTGACATCATTATGCATGTTGAATGCTATACTACCATTTATCAAGGCTACCTGTATTACAAAATGCCAGATAGTTTGGTACCATTTCATGGATTTGCGATTATAAGTTGAACAGAATTTATCAAACAAATCAACCCCACCCATGTAATTATTGTATAAAATTTGTACATTAGGCTTTGTTACACTTCTTTGACTTTTTTGACCTTAAATTTATATTTGTTGCTCCGGTATTTCACACAGGGACCACACCTTTATGCCCCATTTGGGTGATGGTTTAGAGGGCAGATATTGTTTAAAAGAGAGCCTCACTATAAATTTAATCGTAGATTCATCTATTGACAGCGATTCTCCAGGGATGTAGCTCTCTAAATACGTTTTGGATGTAAGAGCAAGGAGAGGTCTGATTTTAAATAATGGATCGTAATCGGGTTGTCCTTTGAAGTTGTCCTGAGTTGTCATTGAAGTGAATAAATATTTTTATCAGTTGGTATTGATCTCTAGTGAATATCTGAAAATCCTGGAGATTTTGTCAGCCAAAAGTTGAAAATATGACTCTTCAGTTGATTTTTGTACATACAAAAGAATGCCCTAACATGATTTTCAGTTATTTCTTCTACTTTATGAAGCCTAGAAGTTTAGGCACATCATAAGTAAAGTCTACAGATTGTAATGAATAGATATTTGTATGTTTAGCAACAACATCAAACACAGTCTCAGGGAAAAATTTATAAAAAAAACTTGTATTTCAGAGAATTTTTCATTGAAATTAATTTTACTTTTTTCTGCACAATTTGGAATATTGTCTAATTGAATATTATCTGGTCCAAGAGAAACTTCCACTTCTTCCCAAATAATTTCACTATTATTGTTCTGAGTGGAGGTGCTTGGTGTGTTTCTACGTGGGTCAATCCTAATATCATCGTCAGAATCACTTTTTAAGTCGGTTTCAGTCAAATCAAAATTAGAATCAGAGTCCTCATTATTTCTATTTAAGTACTGTTCAATATCATCTTCATTAAAAAAATTAGCCATTATACAACAACAAATAGTAGGAAAAAAACCAATAACAAAATTCCTGCCTAGCTAACACTTCTTGAATTTGGAAAAATGTTCATAAATTTTGCTTATAATATCGTAATAATAAATTTGTTATATTGAATACTTAAAAATGTTTATAGAATAAAGTTTCTCTGTTGTTCTTTTAAATACAAATTTTTTATGAAAATCGGTTAGGATTTAACACCAATACAGTACATACCTTATAATAATATAAGTTACGCAGTTAAATAAAACTCAGACTCGTTAAAAGTGTTGGTAAGGTTTTATGATCATGAGCAAACTGTTGGAAGGAAATAAAGTCAAGTAGAGATATATGTAAATAAAAAATAAAAATATTATGGAATTAAGAAAATAATCAAAACCAGTCGGTCAAACGTGACAAAATTAATAACATTGAATGTATAAAAAATGTTCTATCTGAATTGTCTTCATTACTGTAAAGTTTTCTTTTCTTTTGTTTCTTCTTTTCTTTTGCGTTGGAAATTACAGTACTTTCATTTGATTCTCCCAGTATTCCTGAAGATAAACCATTTACTTAGTTCAAATTCATTCATTACACTTATCACACAGTAAATAAAACTTCTCTGTTGTAAGTAGAAGGAAAATCTTTAATACATTGGACTATGTTATGGATTAAAGGGTGTTGGAATATAATCTTTACTAGAGTGATGTTCTTTTAAAGTTATACTTTTAAAATGAAAATAAACTCTAAATTTAAAAAAATAAATAACTTGATGACGTACCTGAACTTTTGTTATTTTGCTGGATATCCCCACATGATCCTTGCTGATTCTTATCATTGACCTCTCTCCCATCATCTGAGCTATTACTTCCTTCTGACTCCGATTCATCTATATACTCCAGAACTGTAATTTTAACACAAATCTTAAAATCTTTACTAGGCCAACACTCAAAAATCGATAGTGTAACTGTACTGAAATTTCAAAAGAAACTAGTTATAATCGAATATACAAATGCTTATTTACTATACACAAGGAAACATTTTGATAATACTCGATTTTATACAATTTAAATTTTTTATTTTTTGGAATTTTTTCCAAATTTTTCTCTCTTTTAAAATTATTTGCTAGGTATCGCATGATTATTATATCAGGTAATTTATAATGAAGGCTTTCCTATTTTTCAAGTTACTTTTATAACAAATTCATGATTTATTAGGAAATGATTAAACGTACACAATTCTCACAAATATATCACTTTATTTCAGACGCGTTTCGACGACAATGTCGTCATCATCAGTGACAGTTACAAAGCAAAATAGAACTAAATTAGAGATTTTTTTTAAAGATTGCAGCTAACATTTATAGTATCTAGTAAGGGGCGTGTCTATATTTCATATTCACCAATGACGATGTGGTGCTATAAGTAGGAGGGAGAGACGGATGGAAGGAGTTGGAGTGATATGATGTGATATTTACAATTAACAAAGTAAAGGTGAAAATGATAACAGAATAATAGAGTCACAATGATGTAAAGATATTAAACCTAAATTTGATATTAAATTCATGTAATGAGATGTTATAATCTGCAAGTGAAATCACGGAAGGAGAATTTATATTTCTTACCTATGTAAATATGACTATCACATATTAAACAATATACGTGAGTAATTTAAAGTTTACACATCCACATAAGTATATATTCATAAAATAATTTGATAGAAGACATAGCGTTATCACTATTTATAAGAGAAAAGTCAAACTAAACGTGAAACAATTTTATTACGTGATAACGATGTATTACTAACAGTACATAAATGAAGTACAAATTTTCAAAATAATATAAAGCAACAGAATACATAGTGTAATGACTATATATAAGAGAAAAAAGTCTTAAATTTAACGTGAATAAATGTTGTGTGGTAATGATTTATTACTAACAGCACATAAATAATAAAGTACAAATTTTCGAATATTTTAACAGGACTATATAAGTAATGAGCTCTGGATGGGGCCTGGCTCATTGTTAATAATTATATTTTTATATCTATTAATAAAAAGAGTTTCCCATGCGGTCAGCGTGTTCCGATTGGTCACATTTTTTAAGAGGCTGCTGTTTTCAACTTTGAAGTGATGATTTTCTTCCAAACAGTGTTTTGCTTTGGCGGATTTGTCAGGTCTGTTGTATTTAAAATGGTCGAAGTGTTTTTTGGCTCTTTTTTTGACGTTTCTGATAGTTTGACCTATATATTTTTTGTAACAAACTTCGCAGTTGATGCAGTAAATACCAGATTTCTCTTGTGTGTTGGTATAATCTTTAGGTGATCCCAACATTTTTCTTAGGCTATTGTTAGATGTCAAAGTTGCGCACAGGTTAGCATTTTTGTTAAGAGATTTTTTTATAATATTTGATAAACTTTTGGTGTATGCTATTCTTACCCATCGTTTGTTTTGCGTGTTACTTCTAAGCGTGCCTCTAGACTTGTTGATAAATTTGCGAGTTGTTTTTTTGATAATATTGTCAATTAAACCTTTTTCATAACCATTAAACTCGGCAACTTTATATATCTGTTATTTTTCTATTGTAAAGCATTCTGGGCGAGAGGAGTAGATTGATTGGTCGATGGACCATTGAGTTGAAGGCTGCCCTTTTGTGTGCCGGTGTATGGTAAGAGTCGCTGGTAATTAACCTGTCGCTGTGGGTTGGTTTTCTATAAATATTGAAAGATAGTTTATTGTTTAGTTTTGTCACTAGTACATCCAGGAATATTGTTCTTTTCAGACTCGGTGGTGAATTGTATAGACGGGTTGTACCATTCTTCTAAGGATTTAATATATATTCGGAAGTTCGTGCTGGCCCTAAAGAATAGTACTGTCAGAATTACTAACCACCTGGGTCATTAACCTTACCTTGAGGTGAAAACAGTTGTATCTGAGTTGACTATTTCAGGAAAACACCAAATAATTAAAATATAGTCTAATAAACAATTTGTTTATTAAAAAATTTTAATTACCGTAAAACGGGGTTACTTAGGCCACTTTTGAAATTTAAACACCTGATAAATCTAGACCAATCATTTTACAGATTAAAACAGTGTAAAACTTTAGTCTGTATCTAGACTTATTGTTTTATACCAAAAAAATTAAAAACATGGTGGACTAAGTTTCTCCTTAGAACGGGGTATGAAAAACCAGGCATGATAAATAAATGTTTGGCTTAAGTTAAACACTCTTAGTGTAACTAAATCCATACACAGGGCTAAAATAAACAATATTCATGCTTAAAAATGTATTTAATGGGAAAAAAAACCTCATTTACTGACATTTTTATATGTTTTAAGGTTTTTGTAGACTAAATCATCAATTTAACTCATACAAAAAAGTGTAGTGCCCACGCTTTACATCTGTAGGCTGAACAACTTTAACTATTTGTGATATATTTACATCCATTTCATCGGCATTGTAAGGAAATACAAAAACATTGCCAACAGCCTTCATACTTTTTCTTAAGAAACTAACTGACACTTCATTTATTCCTGGTGATGTATTTATCACTTTGGCATAAAACTGCTTTACAGCTTCTTTTTTGGTTCCCTCATCAAATAGCAGTTCAACAATTACAAATATATCTGGTTTACCAGTAATCTCCTCCATGTTCACTGTGATCCTCGTGGCTTTCTTGTAGACGTTCTTAGGTTCGGGTTCTTCAAAATTGTCGTCAGTTAAGTCACTTAAAACAAGTTCAGCATCTGAATCTTGCAGTGAGAATACTTCATCATTGTCACTAGAATCAGAACTGTCCTTTCCGGCTCTTTTTGAAACACGGGTTTTATCTTGAGCTTGCTTTGAAATGCTTGGCCGACGCTCTGCAGGGTCATCAATAGGGTCTTCCATCATATCATCCGGCTGTACACCTACACCAGGTGGTACATTTATTTTTTTTTCCTTTCTTTGGCTGATTGTGTAGTATCTTCAACTCTGCTTTTTTCAAGGAAGGATTGTAAAGTTGCGGCCCAAGTGTTTCCAGAGTCATTAAGGGTTTCTCCTTCGTTCTCCTTAGATCCACTAGGAAGCCTCTTAAGTACTTGCTCCCTGTCAAGAGGTGAAATTCCCGATCCTCTAAAACCACTTATCAAGTTTTTTGCAACGTTTTCTTCACCCATGTCACCAATACACTTCTTCAATAGTCTTGGAAACCTATCCTTAGGTATTGTGCCACGATTTTTCTCTTTCCACTTACTTAATGTTTGGCGCCACTTTATTTTAAGTGGCCTAAAAAAAGCTACATCAAGAGGCTGAGTAAAATGAGTCCTGTTTGGCGGCAGAAGCACAAACTTGATGTTGTTCATCTTGCATTCGTTAATAATATCTAGTGAGATGTGGCTTGCTAGGTTGTCCCCTATTATCACCTTAACAGCATCTTTGTCAAATTTCTTGAAGTATGGAATGGCTATTTTTCGGAAGCAGTCTTCAAAATTTTCAAGCGTGAACCACCCACTCTTTGACCTATTATAAGCAGCTCCCTTAGGACCATTCTCAGTCCACGAGTCGTAGAGATTTAGTGCCTTGTATGTTATGTATGGTGGAAGTAATTTCCCATCTGCACTCCCTGAAAACATTACAGATGTACTTGCCTTTGAAGAATCAACGATTCGCTCAGGATGACGTGTACCTCTTCTTACTATAACTTTTTTCCTTCCCGGATCATCTGTAATATTGGTTTCGTCCATAGTTAACGATCATACCTGGTTCAACTCCTTCAAGTGATGTGAGCTCATCAAGATAATTGTTGAGAATTTTCTCATTGACAGCAGCTCTATTTTTTTTTGACATTTTGGCAAAGCCTATTAGAAAGTTCTTTGTCATGTCTTTTCATAAATGAATCTACAAAGTCAATACCAGGCATATTGTTTTGAAGCCTTTGTTCTGTTCGCCCACTTCTATCTAGAAATCCTTTCACTATCAGTCGAATATCAAAGGTTGTTAAGGGGAATCCCTATGTTCCAGCCAAGGTTACACATTCTACCAGTTGGTTTTCTTCAACAGGACTTAAAATGCAAGGTCTTCCTACCTTATTGGGTTTCCCTCTCACAGCTGCTGTAAGAGCACATCGTGAAATTCCATACTCTTCAGCAACTTTCCTCAAAGAAAGTCCATCATCCTTCACTGCTTTTACCGCTGAAGCTAGCTTTTCATCCGAAAAGTCCTTGTACTTTCGAGCTCCAACGGGCCGGCGGTAATTCCGTGGCATATTGTAGCCTGAAACAAAGAAAATTGCTATAACTCTATGATTTTTACCTTCATATAGTATGTTTTTTTCATTACATGGTAACAAAAGCCACTTTTATCTTCTGGTTTTTTTACCCCGTAGTCAAAACAGCTGTAAAAGGGAAAAAAAACTAACCTTAAATTAGGAGAATGAATTAAAGCATGGTCTACACAGATAACTAAGGTTGTGTTTTAAGTTGGTTACTAAGCTTGAAAGAAAACAGACTGGGCTGGACAGGAAAAGTTATAATAGATATAAAATTTCAATACATATTACCTCTAAATAACATTAAATTGCTAGGCTTATCTTTAAATCTCAATAAATGTTGTATTGCACCAGCTTGAAGTTTATACGATTTTCAACTCCCAGACATATAAACATCCACAATTGCTGCAAACAGTGTTGCCAACATGGGCGCTTGAAATTTACCTTGCAAAATGGCTTTTGTTACCCTGTAGGCCTAAGTAACCCCGTATTACGGTATCAAAAGAGAGAAAAACTTATATGTCCTTAATATGAAAACTACATTATTGATATTATTTAAAAGTAAAAAGAGTAACCCCCCCCCTTTTATTATTACAATTTGTAAGAACAAATTTACTATACAATCAAATACATTAGTTATACATATTGGTACATATTATTTTAAATGTATATATTTATTTTTAATTAAAGGTTCGGTTTGCCAATCTCTTTTTTTTCTTTTTATTAATAAAAGAAAAATAATGTTATAGATAAATTTATAAGGCGTGACGTCACTGTTATATTAGAAACAAAATTTGTAATTAATTTAGAAATAACCCCTTTGGGGTCGTAAGACTAAAAGAAAAGTGCTAGCGATCCCATCCAAAAAATTATTAAATAAGAATATCTTGTATATATAGGCTTGTTTGCATTATACATTAATTATTAATAGATTGAAGTATTCTATTGTTTGTAATATAAAACCATCATTAAATAGTTATTTTGCTAACCGTAGGCTACACAGAGTTCTGTAGTTTACAGTATAAATTAATAACGTATTGAGGTATTCTAGTGATTGTTTAAGTTAAAGCCATCATTAAATAGTTATTTTGCTAACAACAGGCTACACAGAGTTCTGCAGTTTTACTTTGGCCTGATACAAAGTACAATTTATAGACGCAGCTCACAGCTGGACAGTGTAAACATTCAGTTGTAGAGTCTAAATCAAAATCAATCTCAGATTGTTCAGATGTTGAGAGATTTTTTCCTTGTAATGAAATGCCATTACAAATCTTTACACTTCACTTTACACGAACTCAAAGCATTTACATGAACTACGCATGGCTGTATATTTTTTTTTTCACTGAAAGTAGTAATGAGATTTTATTTCGATCGGCAAGTAACTTCTATTCTGCACCTGTGTTATCTGTAGAATGTCTGGGGTTAAAAGTCAGATAGCTTTGTTCAGAGAGATAGCCTCGATCCGGGTGCAGGTATCAGACAGCTGTTGGCTGTATTTTAAGTTTGTCAAGTCGGGCAACAGATTGCGCGGTGTGCATGTTTCAGAGACTTACGTCGATAATGAAGTAGGGTTTTTCTTTTTGACTTGATTTTGAATATATAGATTTTGAATGCAACTAGTAACATGTGCTACGGATCGCTTTAAGCCGACTAACCCAGAATACAATCTGACAGCAATTAACCAGTTTTCCTACCCACCAATTAGTCATCCAGTCAAAATCCCTGTAAGGCCGGCCGCACACTACATCGAACGCGACACGACAAGACAAGACAGTTTATCTTTTGTTTTGTTCTGTTCTGTTTCGTTCTGTCGGATGCGCCTCATACACCGTCCGACACGACAAAACACGACGGCTTCCGACAACCTCTTAGTGCCAGATCGATTGTCTTAAGTTCAGTGTAGTGTAGTTATTTCGTTTTGTATACTCAAATTTTTGAAATATTTAAATAAATAATAGGTAGTGAGAAATAATGGATCGTGGTGAAGAAGAAGAAGAAGAGACAGTTATACTGTTATGGAGTTTTTTACAGCTATTAGATTCTGGTGTCAAAAGGAATATTTGGGTGCACCCTATAAACCAAAAAAGAAATATTATTGGGTTTATTGGTGAACTGAGGGCTGATCAATCAAAGTTCTACAACTATTGCAGAATGAAAGTTTCGACCTTTGACTACATCTTGCAATTAATAAGTCCTAAGATACAGAAACAAAACACTAAATTTAGAAAATCCATAACTCCAGAGGAAAGACTCTTGGTTACGTTGAGGTAAGTCAGTGTATTTATTTATTTAAATTATTTTGTAATGCAGGCCACTTAATCCTGGTGTCCGGACAGTTCCCCAAACATTGAAAAAATACCGACACTTCCCCACACCTCTTGGATGCGGCTTCCTGACTAACGATTCACATCTCGACTGACACTTCCACACACGGGGGTGTACCAGCTCGACAAAGCGTTTGATGGACCGCCAATGTTAGGTTAGGTTAGTTTAGGGCAGATTAAGTGAGGGTTAGGTTAAGTTAGGTCAGGTTAAGTTAGGTAAGATTAAGTTAGGTTAGGTTATCTTAAATTAGGTTAAGAGGTGTATGGAAGTGTCAGTATTTTTGGTAGTGTGTGGGAGTGTCAGTGTGGGGACCTGTCATGTAATCCTACCTTCCTATTGTGCACGTTTCGTTTATACAACAATTTATGAAGAATCTATTATGTTAAGGGCAATAAATAGGCAAGTTTTGTTTACAAGAAGAATATGTTTTTATTTAACACTCAAATAAAATACAGGTATGATATGAAAATCAAGTTGAGTTTTTAAACATGGTTATTTTTAGGAAGTACCAACAGTTCATGTAATTGATACTGCGAAGAATGCTGATCCTCATAGTGTGAGTAATTGTAATCGCCGTCATACTGTTCCACAACTTCAGGAGCATTAGATCCGCTGTAAGAGGAAGAGGACGGAGCTCGAGAGGAAATATTAATATTCCGATCAGATGCTTGCTCATCTTCTTGTTCGTCCAGTAGTTGATGCAATTTGGTCATCACAGATGTTTTAAAGTTACGCTTCCTTCTTGAGGTTAATTTTTCAGCATCTGGGATCAAACTTTTAAAAAATGACAAAAATTCATTTTCGCCTTTGACTTCTTGAATTTTATGTTTTTGAGTGACAGTTTTCAAGTATTCAGCCATTGGGTTTGCCACGAGTTCAGCAGGTGTTTGTCTTTGTTTTTTCTTGGGGTTGTAGTTACCAATTTCTCCACTTGCTTCATCATTTAACTCATCTTCATCGCGTAAGTCGTCGTTGATATAGATAGATTCTTGGGTAGATGTAGATGGTGAAGGAGTTTCGGGATCAACAGGTTTGTTGAGATTGCCTGTCATTTTCCGGGAAGGTCCAGCCCACGGTAGGATAAATTCCATAGCATCTGCTAAATGCCATTTTTTTTTCTTTTGCCCAGAGCCACTGGGCATTTTTTTTAGGTCCCTAAGGTACCTAACATAGGAGTTTCTAAGGTTATGCCATTTGGTCTTACAGATGTTACCTAGAAAGAAAAACTACTGTTATTAAGCGTTAAACAATATAAAAAGTAACACACCTGGCCATAACAACCAGGCAAGTAGTCAACTGAAATTATAAATTTACAATGTAATTTATAAACGTATAATTTTTATTTCCAGGTTTCTTGCAACAGGCGAACGCTTCCAATACATGCACTTTAACCACAGAATTGGTGCAACAACTGCTGGGAAAATTGTTTCCGAAACATGTGCTGCAATTTGGGAGGAGCTGTCTCCAATATATTTGATGACTGTCCCATCAACTGACCAGTGGAGACGTATAGCAGAAAGATTCGAAGAACTATGGAATTTCCCGAATTGTTGTGGAGCAATTGACGGGAAACACGTCAGAATCGAGGCTCCATGGAACAGCGGTTCAATGTTTTTTAATTACAAGTCACATCATTCTATAATACTTCAAGCTGTTGTGGACGCAGAGGGTAAATTTTTAATTGTGGATGTAGGAGAAGCTGGTAAAAACAGTGACGGGGGTGTATTTCTTTCTTCAACCTTTGGTTGTATGTTTCGTGATAAACAGTTAAACCTACCTAAACCGAGAACACTATGTACAGAAAACCAAATTGAATTTCCTTACGTGTTTGTGGGAGACGAAGCTTACGCTCTTCACAAACACATGATGAAGCCGTATGCCAAGGCCTCATTGACACGGGAACGTAGAATCTATAACTACAGACACTCTCGAGCTCGTAGAATTGTTGAGTGCGCATTTGGCATGATGGCAAAAAAATTCCGTGTATTTGAAACAGCAATGTTAACTCACCCAGACGTTTCAAAAAGTATTGTTTTAGCGTGCTGTGTTCTTCACAATGTAATTAGAGTTAAAGAAGGGCAAATTTTTGAAATTTATGATGAATTAATGAGTGTAGATGAAGACTGTGATAAAGATCAAGAGACTGTCAGAGCAAGAGCAGCAAAAGCTGCTTATGTAGTAAGGGACAACTTTCTGAAGTATTTTAACTCTACAGAAGGTTCCGTACCTTGGCAAGAGAAAATGGCATTGGTGTAGATAGTATGCATAACCGTGTGCATAGTGCATAACTGAGTTTGTTTAAATAAACATGTTACAAGTTTGTATTCGTTTAGAAAACTCGTGTTTTTTCTACGACACGATTGAACATAGAAAATTGAAATTTTGCACAAGTATTTATGACAACTATGTACAGCTGACAACTTTTCTGTATCTTGTAAATCTGTTGTAAAATTTACCGTTTTTGAGAACTAAGCTTTTAAAATTGAAAATAGCCGCTATGTTGTTTTTAATCTGAAAAATTGTGATAATGTGTTCATAGCTAAACATCATTGTCATAAAATAGCCTACTTATGCAAAATTTCAATTTCGTACAGGACATTCCGTATATTTATCATATGACATAAACCGGTAAATCACTATACAAGTTATATCTGCAAAAACATGAAAATACTCCCTCACTGAGGATGTTTTGGCTCTGCTGTGTATAGAATCAAATAAATAGTCCTATAGCCTTAATTTATAATAATTACATTGTTACACAAAAATGTACTAATGGAGTTATTTGTTATGAAACTTATTTATGAGAATGATTATATTACCTGGTACATTCAGTTCTTTTCCTATGTCAGTCCAAATTTTGGAGATAACATCGACGTTGTGATGTTCTTTTAATGTAGAGTTGAAAATTGCTGGGTTGTTTTGCACTAAAAATAACATTTTATCAACATCTACGGCCGCAACTGCACTGTCATCTACACTCATTTTTCACTTGCTTAAAGTTGCTTAAAATGCTTAAATGTTAATGCACTAAAACAGTAGCCAAGCAACAAATTAGGCCGTAGATTACAGACGATGTAAAATGTTCCCACGTGCCCACGTGCTCTCTGAAGGATTGGAGCAGGATGTCACATGATCCAAAGCGCATGCGCACAACAGTTTTTCTGATATTGTTTGATCGCGTTTTGTCGTAAGACGAAATTTTCCGTACCTTCGCCAGACATGGATAAAACGTCTTAAGGCGTTTTATCGTCTTGTCGCGTTTTGTTCGATGTAGTATGCGCCAGCTCCATTTGAACTCATACTAATTGAGTAGTATAAGACGCCTTCCGTCAAAATGTCTTGTCGTGTCGTGTCGCGTTCGATGTAGTGTGCGGCCGGCCTAACTCATCGGAACTAATTGTGAGTTGTGAGTTGCTTTTATACGCAGATGTTTCGATAATGAGTCACGTACTAGCATCAACACTATTGTACTGTTTGACATTTCTATCTGACTCAAAGTTTTTAATTTGTTAAGACATTATCAAAGAAACCTCTACATTAACAAATAACTTTTTTATAAATATAATAACATCGTGTTTGGTACCATTTCTCTTGTCTACTTTTTAACTTTTCATATATAATAATGTACATAAATTACAAATATTGAGTAAGATAAAAAAGTTGTCTGCATGCGAAAGCGACTGTCAGGGGTGCGAGGAGGACAAGTCTCAGGTAGCTGGCACTTAAATGACCCATGGAGCCTCTTATCCGTGCAAAAACTTACTCATTTTCTTTTAATACGCCAGTTTCTTCTCTTTTTTAACTAAAAAAAATTCGATGTTTTCGTTCACATCTGGTGTCAATAAAACCGGTACTTTTCTCCCTCTTTTTACTATTACTTCGATTAATCCCAATCTACTAGGCAACTTTTTTTCTAATTCAGTCATGCATAATTTAGAGTCTTCACTAGCCTGATTTGTCCAATTTTATCTTGATGTGTATATTTCAATTTTCAATTTGGAAGCTTCACCGGACTGACACTTATTAAAAAGCACAACTTTACATAATGTTAGTTCAGCAAATCACCTCCAGATAAATTCTACAAATTTGTCACGTTTTACTTTGCTTACCTCTTTAGTTAGATATTCATTAAGTTTAACCAGCTCTGAGGTTACTGGATGGAGTTTTGTTTTGTTTAAACGTCTAGTGTTGAGGGTGGCTAGGGCATTTGAGGAAATCTTCATTGCGTTTGCCGGTTGCATTTTCTTGAGGCTCTCCCTCTTTCAATCCCAATACACTTTTTAAATGATATCCTAGCTTCAGGGCAAGAAAAGGGATTTTTAACTCTGGTCTAACCGACAAACAGTATTGTTTACCCTGAAGACATACTTTTTTTACCCCATTGATTATTTCATCGAAGTTAGATGGGTGCAGTCATTTGCTTAGATTAGTTTTATTAACCGTAGTTATTTCTTCATTATTATTTAGAGCTGTAGTTAACCTTCCCAACTGCCTCATCGTTTGGCGAATTAGCTCAATTAGAGGAAGTTCATATTTTTCTAAATTCATCAAACCAAATTTTAAGATAAGATCATCTTTTTTAACTGTTTCACTGACGTCATCCTCTCTCATGTGGCTCAAAACTTTGTCAACAAACACGTCTGGTAGTTTTTAGTTGATGATCCTGCAAGTAAAATCTTAATTGCGACCAGCACATTGGTGTTGTGTTCTTTGTCCGGATCCTGAACATTTTTTTGGAGCAGTTCTTGATGAACACCCATATTTGACATGATGCCACAAATGTTTCTGTATCATAAACCCCAAGCAATTAGGGCAAGGGGAATATTTTTTGTAGCTGAACTCTTCATCGGGACTTGGCCCCCTGACCAATATTAGGTTCCTCGATTTCTTACTCAGAACTTCACAGTTTTGGTAGTAATCGCCAATTCTTGACAGTTCGATGAATCCATTTTATCGGATAGACGTTTTTTTTGGCATTGCTATTAGTCTAATCTTCCCCATGAACGGCTTCAAGATGTCGTGGTAGTAGTACCATGTTTTTGTAGCAGTAGAGACAGCTATGTTTTTTACTGCGTTCAATTCTACCATTTTAATATTTTTTCGAATTATATATACTGACAAAGCTATCTTTACACTCACTATCCTTTATGATCTTGGGTTCATTGAGTTTTCAGTGTCTAATAATTTTTTTAAGTTTTAAAGAAGTTGTAACCCAACTTTCATCCTCAAGATTACTATATTCACATTCAGATTGACTCGATGGTAAATACTCGCTATTACTCTCATGAAATAACTCCGGCAACTCTGATGATGATGATGCTAAACTATCCCCACCATCAACCGAAGGACCGTATTTGAAAAGACTGGATTGATTGTGTCTGTTAGATTTTTTTTTTTGAGGAGTTGTTGTGGGCGTAGTTGTGGCTAATGGTTTTTGAACCATTCCTCCAATCCCTGAAACACATCACAGTTATTAGATGCTATATATAAAAATATGGCCTCTTTAAACTGAGTACAAAATACAATTGAAGGAAATGGATGCTCATTTAAGTATCTAGATTTTCAAGCCCGCTTAAGAAGTAATATAAGCGTAGAGAACAATGAAAATTGTCATGAAATAAAAATCCTAAACTTGGTAGCTTATAGCCTAATTGCCATTCCACACTGCACGTGGCTGGAGGTATGCCATGCCGGCCACGCTAGCCACGTGCCAATTTACAAAGTCGCGACTGTTACGATGCTATACTGGCCATGTTTACCGTCAGTATTCAGAAAGATGTCAGCTTCGACGGTCCCGTGGTGTGAATCTGGATTTTCGTGAGGCTTACCTTGGTTTGATGACTCCAGCAGCAGTAGTGATGATGAGCTGATATTGTTGTATTGTTTGACAACAATAAACGAGTGGGTACATTCGATCAATAGAAAAAGAAAGTCTTATGGCGAATACCATCATTTGATCTTGAGGCTGACAATGAAAAATTCTGCACTTATTTTAGATTAAATCTTGACCAGTTTAATGAGGTGCTGACAATGATTGATAGTGATATAAGGAAAAACAACACTACCTACAGGGAGGCAATTAGTAGCAGGGAGCAACTAGCCATTTGCTTGAGGTAAGAAAGTAGTATATACTGACAGTATTAGTTTATTCATTTATTTATATAACAGTTACAAATATGCTTCTATTACATTTCTTTAACTCCGAAAAAAGTAACATGTTGACAAATTATTATTTATTACACTTGCTTATTCCTTGTAACTGAAAATATTAGATGAGAAATTGAGTAGCTCAAAATTAAATATAAAAAAGGTTACCTAAAAAATAATAATCAGTAACCTAAATTTCAAAGAGGTTCCCAGACGTTTTCATTGAGAAAATTAACCAAATATCCGGTTGCAGACAGGGATGATTCATTGTACAGTGGGGAAGGGGTAGTTGAAGGTATAGAATAAGATGGAACTATCTCGCTTTGCTAAGGCGAAACAGAGGATTGAGAGTACTTATTCTTAGGTTACGGGGTGGGTACAAACGATGTATATGACAGGTGTAGTGCCGGAATTATAACTAGATTCGTATTCTTCTTCCGCTCTACAAATGCTAGTTAATAACTCAATTTTTACTTTGTTTTGTAACCGCTGTGGTAATTGTTGAACCGATTGGGCTGCACACGCAAAAATAAGTCTATTTCGTCATTGACAATTTTGGTACGAGTATTTATATATTTTTATTTGGCTTGCATAAAATTCAAAACTTTTTCTATCCCTCCTGGTGATCGGTTCCATCGTTCTTTTCCCTTTGCAGCCATTTCCTCCACTGTTTGAACATCATCGGCAGTACTTTCAATATCACCGTCAAAGTCATCTTGTACATCAGTTAAGTGTTCCTGCTGAACTTTTTCATTTAATTCTTGTTCTTCATTTGGATTAGGCAAGGGAATGTTAGTCACTCCTGAAAACAGACAAATAAAGAGTCTTAACCTAGTTAGGTTAGGTGAGGTGAGGTTAGGTAAGGTGAGGTAAAGGTTAGGTGAGGTTAGGTTTTTGTGTGGAATCTCACCCCTAACTACTTTTTTTGTATGAAATTCAATCGTTTACCTTATATAGCTAAACATTTAATAGTCAAATAACGATCTAGAAGTAAGTTATTTTGAGCCAGACAATGAATATGTACAAAGAGCATTCCTCTTCATTAGGAACTTCCCGGAAAACCGGGAATTAAAAAGCTAATTTTCAAATTATACTTACGGTCTATGCATCATCGTGTTAAGAAGAAACTTCATTTCATCCTCGTATTTCCATCTTTTTATTTTAGCTGCGGCCTGCCCAGTCGTAGTTTTTCTACAAAGCAAAGCTTGGCGGAGGCAGTCCTTTAGCCTTTTCCTCTGATGTTTCAAGGAGGTTTCTGAATCAGTTTTTTTCTTCAGATTTCTGGCAACTGGAGATACTTATACAACAATCAGCTTCAGCTACAGGTTGGGATAAGCACAGTTGCTAATATCGTGGAAGAAGTTTGTGACGCATTATGGCAACGCTTGTAGCCACGGTTCATGCCAACACCAGATGAAGCTATGTGGCGGCAGATTAGGCATGAGTTCAAAGAAAAATGGAGTTTCCCTCACTGCATTGGCGCAATTGACGGGAAACATGTTACCATCCAGTGCCCCCCTAACTCTGGTTCTAGCTTTTACAATTATAACCATTATTATTCATTTGTGCTACTTGGACTGGTTGATGCTGATTTTAAATTCATAGCAATAGATTCTGGTGCATACGGTAAAGAGTGTGATGGCAGTATTTTCACGGAAAGCGCCCTTGGACAAAGGATCAGCAGTTACAGTATTGCAGTGCCTTCTGATGAACCTATTGTGGAAGGAGGTAGCAATCTTCAATATGTAATTGTGGGAGATGAGGCATTTCCTCTTAAATGATTCTTAATTCGCCCTTATCCACGTGACAAAAGAATGACGTCTGGAAAACGTGTGTATAATTACAGGGTATGCCGCTGTAGGAGAGTGGTTGAAAATGCCTTCGGGATACTGGTGCAAAGATGGCGGGTGTACTTTCGACCTTTGACTTGTAACATTGATACAACAAACAAAATAATAAAAGCTGCAGTAGTTCTGCACAACTACCTCCGATGCAGAGATGAAGGCTCCGATCCGATTGCAAGCCTCCAATGAAGCAAGAAACATTTGCGATTAGTTTGTGGCTTATTTTAATTCTGAAGAAGGCCGAGTGTCATGGCAAGTTCAGCATATGTAGCAAACAACAATTATTGACAATAGCTACTTTTATGCATGCTATGCTGTAACATTCTACACATTTTAAAATCTAATTAAAACAATGTCATTACTTTCATGAAATTTTATATGGGTTTTATTCTCACCTTTTATACAACTTAGTAAAGTATATATTTCCGTTTACATTTAATATTTAAATTCTATCTTGATACTGCCTTTTTTGTCTCAAAAAATGGCCGTTCAATTGTGTGAACAAAATATAACGGTTTAAAATCGGTTTATTTGCAAATGTAAACATTGTTACCCAGGTTTGTTTAAGAATTTCAATGAGGAAGAGATCCTTAAAAATTTAATATTTGGAACCAGGTTGGTAACCTGTTTGAAAGAAAAGAATTGGAATTTCAATTAACTTGCGATTTATTTAACTAAAAAAAAAAAAAAGTCAACCATTTACACCAAAAGCTTGTAAACACAGATTAGCAAATTGACTTATCTAATTATTAAACAGAAATGTATGAAAGATAACAATTGAGAATATTTATATATTTTTACATTATTATATGCCCCAAAAAGAAAGTTTTACATTATGTTTGAATTCCCCCCCCCCCCATACAATTAGTTACTGAGTGAATTTTAAAAAGACAAAGAAACAATTCATCAAAATATTAAAGTTAGAAAATTTAGTTTTTAAAATAACGTATATTAAGATTAACAACTTTTGACTTATGAATTACACATAATCTATGACAATTTTTTAATTAAATTTCTAAAACTAAGTTGGCCAACTGAAAAGAAAAGGATTAGTTTTGTACCAATCTTACCAAAACGAATAAATAAAGAAACGGAAGCTATACTGGGCCACATAGATGGGTCATGTTCAAAACTTACCTTTAAAGTCAAAAAAAAGGGGGAAAAAATCACCAAGGTAGAAATGTTTCAGCCGATCACTCACAATTCATAAGATACCTAGAGGTTAAGTCAATAAACCAAAGAACTAGATATAAATTTAGATTTACTAACCAAAATTAAGTGAAAGATTTATACGCCCATAATTGATGAACAAAAAAAATTAATTATACGCCCTTAAGTACAAAAGAAAACCATATGATTACAAAAAAATTTACATACATAAATTTAATTTGAATTTAAAATCCCTCCCCAAAATAAAATCAAAAAAACCAAGTCTCAGAATAGATGACTAAATCATCAAGGTAATTGAAAACGAATTTAAATTTGATGTCTGAGAAAACTTGGTCTAGAAGTCGGGTTAGAACTTGAGCACCAGTACAGAGTCCAAATGGGACTCGTGTAAACTGGTAGAGCATCCAAGGGGTACAAAAACTGGTGAGATGTTTAGAACTCTCGGTGAGTGGAATCTGATGGTAGGCAGAATTGAGGTCAAACACAGTGAAAAACTTGGCTCCCACAAACCAATTGAAGCACTGGTGCAGATTAGGAAGGGGTACGGCTTCGATTACGATATGTTGGTTTAATTTTCGATAATCGATGACCATGCGGGGTTTCTTTTCAGGATGTTGAACAAGAAACGCTGGAGATGAATAATTGGAGATGCTTTTCTCTACTACTCCTTTTTCAACGAGGTCCTTGATGTGCTCCCTCAAAAATTGCATTTTGGGAGGCGCCAATTGATAGGGCTGGCTTTTCACCGGTATATTGTCTTTCAGCACTATTTCATATTTAATTAGGTCGGTGAGTCCTAATTCTGTAGTGAGGACATCAGGGAATTTTTCTATAAGTCCTGAGATCTCCTTTTGACATTTGCCATCAAGGTGACTCAGTGGGTTTTCAGTGACCTGAGTAGTAGAGGATAAAGTAACTGTAGGAGGTGACTTTTTTTAAAAATTTACTAACTGGAAGGGTTTAGCCTTATAAAATTTAAAAGTAAAGGTAGGTGCCTTGGAAAAGATCTAAAACGAGTCGACTTTTAAGAAAGAAATCGGACCCTAGGATGAGACACGACAGCTGAGGTGCCACTAAAATTTCAAAATTCCAGCTACAGTGCTGTATTTTAATATGAACTTTACACGCTAGATTGATCCATAGCCTTTCTCCGTTTGCGGTGAGGCACTCCGATTTTACCTCTTGAATTTCTTTGACTACATTTAAGGATTTTAAATGTTCAAAAAGATCAGAAGACATGATGCTTCTGACTGACCCAGAGTCTAACAAAGCGTTAGCCTTAAAATTTTTAAAATTCACTTCAACAAGAGGTAGAATCTTGTTGCTCAACCCTTTGGATTTTAAACACTTATATGTTTTTCTCGTAAGAGAATTATTGGCTAAAGGAGAAAAACTAGTGATCTTATTTCTACACTGATTGAAAGAAGGGCACTCCCAGTTATAGTGACCAGTTGTTTTACAGTAGAGGCACGTGGGCCTTAAATAAAAGGGTGCAACTAATCCTTGTTTAAAATTTGAAAAGTGACGAGCTTTAGTGGATGTTGAGAGGTTACTCTCATGTTTAGAATATAACTTGGACCTATTCTGATTGTGTATAATCCCTGGTTTAAATTGAAACTGAACTGAATTATTTAAAAGAGGTGACTTATGTGGTATGGTTTTATTTAAGTGTGCAGGTTTAAAAAAAGCTTGATAAAGATTAATATGACTATAGTCGTTTCTTATGGTAGGAGCTTTGATTGGAAAAACGACTAATTTCCGCCCCTTGAGTCGTTTTTTGGATGAGAAGAAAAATTGTGTTGATTCTGTGCTCTACGATTTGGATGCTGCCTACACTGTGGGCTTGTATGACCTCTTCGGCCACAATTATAACAAGTGACAGGTGACCTTATGGGTCTAAACTCGGGTTCCAACCTAGAGAAACCTTTTTCGGTTGACAATCTTTCTTGATCTGTATATAAGTTATTATTGACTTGGGCACAGATGGTGTCCAAGTCATTAAAGTTAACAGTCCTCTTAGCGAAAACCAGACAGTTTCGCACCTCCGGCGTGAGAGCATCCACAATAACCTGGGTAATTTCAGCTTCATTTTGTCTACAAGAAGCACCTGCGCTGCTTCCTTAATGTCGGAGACAAAATGGTGCAGGGTCTCTCCCAAACCTTAAGGTCTAAAGAAGAGATCCTGCTCCAAAGTGTTCCGCCGTTTAGCAGGAATAAAACTATTTAGAGCTTCTCTATGGAATTCGCGAAACGTCGTATGTTTACACAAGCAGGAGCTTAACGGTTCCTTTGCATAAGGCATAAGGACACTTAAAATATTTCTTCTAATGTCTGGATAAATTTTGCATAAAGATAAGGCGATTTTAATGAATTTAACAGTTTCTCCAAATCGAAACCGTCTGTTATAGGCAAAGTTGATATCAACTTTTCAGCCGGATGGCTGAGTTTACCATAAACAATTTCAGGAGTAGAGTACTCCTGACCTAAAATAACGGGAGCAGGTACAGAGCCTGAATGCAGCAAATTTCCTTTGGTCGACGGTAAATTCAAAATAGGAATGGTGGAAACTAACTCTAGATTTTGACTAGGATTTAAATCTGCAAATTTATCTTGTAAGTCTTCAAGAGATTCCTGAGCCAGGTCTAACTGCTCCTCAATATTAACAGTAATTTTATTTGCACAAGGCTCAGAACCTGCCTGAAGTAGGCCTCGCAAACTAGGCCGCATTGTCCTTACAGTGCCAAGACCGCCTCCTCGCACCATTACCTCAAAAGAAAGTTCTGGCTTCCTAAGATGATCTATTATCTGGTGTAGGTCTGACATGTTTTTTAAATTAAAAGAAAAGAAAGCCAGGTGATAATTTGGAAAAGAATAAGCTATGTGTATATATATATAAAAAAAGAGTATTAAAGACAGATACAAACAGAGAGAAATTTTGTAATTATTTTTTTAATTTATGTGAAGGTTTTTTATCTATTTTTGGATTTTATAGTTTTTTTTGTATTTTTTTGTTTTTTATTTGTCTCTGTTTGGATATAGCTTAAATTGTAAAAAAAAAGAAAAAGAAAAAAAAATTTTTTTTTAAGATTCATCAAAAAGATAGGTTTATGAAAAATGTCGTTGTATAGAAACGTGCGACGAATGAAGTATATGTTGGCAGCACACGAGAAACAAAGACCATTGAGATACCACCAAACTAAATTTTTTTTTTAAACAAGATAAACAAACGGTAATCACAGAGTGTGACCAATAAGCTATTTTTAAGTTAGGCCTATCTGAGAACTGAGCAGCTAGACAAATTTTAAATGGACGAAAACGACGGTTCAGAATTTAGAGAAATAACCACGCTCTGCTACCAGAAAACATGTACCAATCTTACCAAAACGAATAAATAAAGAAACGGAAGCTATACTGGGCCACATAGATAGGTCATGTTCAAAACTTACCTTTAAAGTCAAAAAAAAAGAAAGAAAAAAATCACCAAGGTAGAAATGTTTCAGCCGATCACTCATAATTCATAAGATACCTAGAGGTTAAGTCAATAAACCAAAGAACTAGATATAAATTTAGATTTGCTAACCAAAATTAAGTGAAAGATTTATACGCCCTTAATTGATGAACAAAAAAAATTAATTATACGCCCTTAAGTACAAAAGAAAACCATATGATTACAAAAAAATTTACATATATAAATTTAATTTGAATTTAAAATCCCTCCCCAAAATAAAATCAAAAAAAACCCTCCCTTTTAGCAATAATTACAGAATTCATACAAAATTAATTAAACAAGATTACAAAAAATATTAACATGTAATACCATGGATTTGTTTAGTAATTAACTTTTATGTAGTTGGCCAACTGTAAAGCTAAGTATAATTAAATAAATAAAAAATTAAGAATCATGAGACGTCTCTCTATTTAAAAAAAAATGTATATAATTCCTAATATAGAGCCCTTAGGGCTGAGGTCCAAAATGTGCTATAGCTGCTCCTCCCAAATTTATTTAATACAAAAGACATATTTATATATTATTAATTTCATCACAAAAAAATACAAGAACACAGCTTATTCAAAGTTTTATATGAAGTTTATAAATTTTTTGTTCATAGCCACATAAATAAGAGCACTGTCGCAGAAAAGTATTTAATAAAGCTCCATGTTGATGCTTGCCTTTAACAGCAGAACATAAGTACTTGCACTTAAGTCTAGTACTTGCACCAGTGAAAACTGCATTAAACAAAATAACAAATTTTTAGAATGCAAGTAGGCTTTAAGACAAAGCATTGTAAAGCAGTTAGTTTTAAAAGTTTGCCTTTATAATATTTTAAGACAAGGTGACAAGTAGGCACTTTAACAAAAGATGGTAATTGTTACTACAGGACTTAACCAAGTTTGACTTGTCATGTTACTTTTAAATGTTTCTACATGTCAGCAGAGCACATGGTAAACTTAAAAATGTTCTTAACTTGTAACACATAATATATCAGAGATATAAATTATGGATATAGTTTCTTTTTAAAAGTCATAAATATTCTAGGTTACACTGCTTTAAATATGTACAGAAAATAACTGTTTAGGCTAGGCCTTGATAAAATGGGCTAGGTGTGGTAAATGCATAAGATTTAATATTTTAGGCTGTAAAGTTAAAAATTTAGGCTGTAGAAAATTGAAACACATAGATTTTGAATTAAACTCTATGAGCTTGAAATATTATTTACAAAATAAAATGCAATTTTAACTTTATAAAACTTACAAAGAGTACATGTCCTAACCAAATGAAAAGCTAAAACATTTTAACTCGGCAATATTGCTTTACATACCTGGTATTCAGAAGAAAACACTTATAACAAGGCATGTTAATTAGCCACGCACAGTTGTAAAACTCGCGACTAAAATAATTAGGAAAAGTCACGACATAATTAATACTTCGGCGATCTTACAAGGTAGTCTTAACAGAACATTTTGCAGCAGGCTAATGGCGGACCTTCTTAGAAAGCAAAAGACGAACGAGATAATATCAGCTGTTCAGTCACCAGACAAAAGGCTCTTACACACTAAATGTAGATACTGTACGGAGTCTCCGCCCAGCGGAGAAAAGGGCAACTACGTAAGAGAGGACAGACGGCGCAGAGAAAGTTGTATCTGTATGAACGTAACAGTTTTGAACATATATTTTAAGAAAAGTAAATTTATTTATTCAGATTATATTAATAAAAAAAGAATTTATATTGACGTCAATAGTTTTTCAATTTTGAATATTAACCATTTTGGGGTCGAGAGCCGAAAAATGCATGCGATCCCATCGAAATTTATTTTTTTAATTTTTTTATTATTTTTTTTTTGTTTTTTTTACAAAAGAAAAATTACCAAGTCTAGCTCATTTAACATTTAGAATTATTGCACTGAGACAGTTCAAGTTTATATTTTGTTTTTTACTAAGGTACACTTTCAGACTAAATCGTTCATTATATTGACTTTTCTATTTTTTTTATTTATGACTTAGGAAGTCCTCAGCTTTTGCATGAACTTGAAAATCTGCTTAACTTAATTTCTTGTTCCCTCTTGCTTAAACCAGCTTTTGCTGGTATGAAAGAGAGAAGCCCTTACGAAGTTCGAACACGAAGGAAGACCTTTGGTAACCATTCCATGGAAATATGCACATATACGGTTGATTTTAGTATCGATTCATTTGATTATTCTCGCATGAAAATTTTGATTGATTTTAATACTTTGGTAGTGACTATTTAACAGATAGAAAAGATCACGTGCGTGCGACTTCACATTTTTAACGATAAGAACTAGACTCTGCCCTTGAAGTGAATGCGAAGGTCGAGAGCAAGGTTAAAGTCGGGTGAGGTCGTCTTCAGAGCTTGTCAACCAGATCGCAACATATGACAGACGGCCTTTTTTAGAAATGTTAAAATTAAACTGTAATGTAGATAAATTAGACGTTACAGTTCTCCTTCTACAAAAGACGGAGTCCCCAGGAGAGAGCAGGTGTCAAGGCTTCATGTAAAATATATCTCCCAAAACTAAAGCTAAGCAGATACCTAACCTATAACTAAAGAAACCCCAACGGCGACCGTAATCTGATCAATACACCTTCACCAAGTATATCATGAACGAGTACAAACACACGAGAAATATAAGACAAATTACAAAACTAATGACATTTTAAAAACAGACAATTACATACACAAGAATTATTTCATGCAAGCTGGACTCACTATGTCCAAAGGTTTGGAGGATATCAAAATCCTGTTTAAAGTTTCCCTAAGTAAGAGGTGATCAGTCTCTCATTAGAAAAGAAAATAAGATGCTCACGAGATGGCCAGTCTCGGACTAAAGACAAGTCCGGTGTATTTGTCTGCAAACGTGAGTCGGTATAAAACCGAGAATAACCACACAAGTGGTGAAGAATTTTCAGGTGGGGTTCCTTAGCTCATGGCGACCTAAAGGTTGATGAAAGTTAATTTCGGGTGAGGTGTTTTCCTCAGGATGAGTGTAGTGCGGTTTGAGCTGCTCAACATGAGCCTTTTTGACGAATCGGTTGGAGTTTTTGAAAGAAAGGGCAACTGTGACCGGAGTAAGAAAGTCGAGTATTCGGAAGGGCCCAGACCATCGAGGCATGAGTTTGGCTGTCCTTTTATCAGCCGCGGAACTGAGGTGGTGTTTTTTACACCAAACTATTTTGCCTATCCTGAAGGCGTGAGGTATCCTATTTTTGTTGTACACTTTCTCGGACTTCTGATGTGCTTGAAGCAGGTGATGTTTTGCTTGACTCCAAATTTCTTTAGAGTCAGAGCTTTCCCGAGGTAAAAGGTCGTTGATGTTCCAGGATAAGCTCAGCAGTGTATTCGGTAGGAAATTGAACATTATTTAAAAAGGATAAGTTTTTATGGACTCATTTTGAGCGAAGTTGAAAGCTAGCTGTAGCCATGAAAGTGAAGTGTCCCAGGTGGTTTGATCTTTTGAGTTATACGCACTCAATGCTGCCTTTAAGTTTCGGTTGATTCTTTCTGCATTGGATGGCTGAGGATGATAGGGTGAAAGGGTGGCAGACTCGATTCCTCCATCAAAGCAGAAGTTGGGAAAGACGTGAGATGTGAAACACGTGGCATTGTCCGAGATTATGATTTTCGGGAAGCCGAAATGCTGAAAGATGTTTTGCTCGAGAGCTTTGATGGTGCTAGAGGTGGTGGCTTCACGTGCAGGGCACAACCATGTAAATTTTGAAAATTGGTCCACGGCCACTAGGATCATGGTGTTACCTTTTTAGTTCGTGGTAACTTTCCCACGTAATCGATGTGTATCTTCTCCATGGGACGTGTTGGAATTGTGGAAGACAGATAACCTAATTTACTGTTTCTGGCCGGTTTGCTAATGGCACACGTCGAGCAACTCTTAACCTTATTGTACACATCCTTGTTCAAGGTAGGTCAAAAGAAGGATTCTCGAATTTTAAGAGTGGTTCTGGAGATTCCCAAGTGTCCTCCTAACTTGCTTCTCGGGACAGCGCTGTGAGGAGCAAGAAATTTTGCGCGCGCAGCACGACCATACACCGAGCGTCCGCTGTTGAATATAGCATTTTTAACTCATTGTAGAAGATCTTCACAACTATACTTTAAAATAAAATTTACATAACCAAAACAAATAGAATAGATTGTTTACTGTAACAATATACACACAACATATACTGTTTCATGCAGTGTAAGGTCAGGAACGATTGGTTTTGCACTTGCACATTTTATATTTGATGTATATCATAGTTCTTCTTTATCTTAAATCTACATTGCATTTTTGAGAAATACATAACTTTCAATATGTGCGTATAAATAAATAAACAAAAATAAATAATTTAAAAAAACCTTTAAAATTGATTTCGAAGAAGAAAAAATAAAAAACACAAAATAAATGTTGACAAAATTAAAAGCACAAAAAGCGCTTGATAATTTAATATCGATAATTTATATCGAGCGCTTTTTGTGCATATGATTTATTGATTTATGATTCAGTCAATTGTACGTTTTATTGATTATTTCGACGGATCCGCGCATACGCTCGGGCGTGTTCGCGCGGATTCCGTCGACAATTGATTTATTGATTATTTCGACGGATCCGCGCGAACGCTCGGGCGTGTTCGCGCAGATTCCGTCGAAATTTTACATTATCTTTTCCACACCACTCTAGGAGTAGATAATTTGGCGCGTTTTTTTAATAGTGGTTTCCCCTGTAGGCCTATCCACTCTCTGAAAAATTTAATTATTAGTTTTATCAATTAATACTAACGATGAGAAACAAAAAAATAATAATAATACCCTTTTGCAAGCGCTGTATTTATATAATTACTTTGATTCGAAATCTTTATCATTGGAAAAACTAAATTTACCGTCTGAAATTAAACCCAACGCGATTTTTTGTTTCTCTTGCGCGGTCGGAACTACGATCGAAGAAGTTGTTTGTCGCTTTTGTTTTTTTGTAGATACAAATCGTCTTTGTGGCTCAATTTTTCGTCGTTTTGATGGCGGTTCAATCGATGCAAAAGTTGCACTTTGTTGCACGGACTCAATCGCACCAAACGTTGCTTCAGTTTGAGTTAACATTTTTTTAAGCACGCTTAAGTGTTCTTTTGATTTAGCTGAATTGAAAATTCTAAGAAATTGTTCCATAACGCAGTCTTTTTCTTTTTCTAAATCTTTTTCCGGTAACTGTTCGTTTTGAAGGTCATTTAAAATTGCATTTTCTATTAGATTTTCCGCGGGTTCGTTAATAACTAAAACACTTTCTTCATCGAGTTCATTGCTCGCGGTTTCCGGCGTTGCGCTGTTCCCTCGGACTAAATGGATATGTTTGCACATGTTGAATCTTATCGAAGAGTCCGGACATGTGCAAATATATCCATGGATGCACACACCACACTTCTCACACTTCAGATCACATTCACAACTAACATTCACTTTTGTCACTTTATAAAACTCGGTTTTGTCACTGGACAACATTTCCCACTTGTCTACATCGACTTGGATAATTTCATTTACATCCAACTTCAATGAAGTCTTGTGGCGTTGTCGAATGGCAGTAATTTTCTTAGTTTTTTTTTTTTTTTAAACATGATATTAAGCTGTCCAGCGATTTTGGCTTTCAGAAATTTCATCAAAGCGTGTATTGCCATGTCCAATCGTTTTCTTTCCATTTGTTACCAGGGGACTTAAATTTAAGAAAGGCGGAACCAAATGGTAACAATGTTTGAAAAGAAAAAAAAAATAAAAAAGACAAAAACAAATTTAGTAGTTAACAAGGCTCAAGTTTATTGAAACAAAAGAAATTTCGACGGTTCAGATTTTATCATTTACAACTTAGAAAGGCATCCTGAGACAAAATTATCATAAACAGCTTATGATTAAAAAAAAAAAAAAATATTATAATTAATAATAGTTATACGCCCTTAATACAAAATATTATAATTTAAACAAAAAATTAATCACTAGATTCTGAAAATTTATCCCCCCCTTTTTTTTAGTTTATATATGTTATAGTTACAAAGTTTAACAAAAGACAATGAGCACAGCTTAACAATTAACAGGATTATCATTAATCCAAAAAAAAAAGATTATACGCCCTTAAATGTAAAAAATTACAAAATAAAAAAAAGATGAAAAGATATTGATATTTATTCCCCCCCCCTTTTAGTAACTTTATGAAATGATAAGTTTTTAAAACAGTTACATAATATTACTTATTTGATAAATTACTTAAATGCTATATTGGCCAATAAATATATATATGTTTTAGATAAAAGAATTTATTATGAAAAGAGTAGTTTGTTTTAAAAGAAAAGAAAAGAAAATTTTGAATATTAAATTTTTAAATTGACGTCAATTATATAAATTTAGAAAATAACCTCTTGGAGGTTGTTAGGACCGAAAGTTTGCATGCAGGCTCCACCCAAGAATTTTTTATATATTTTATAATTTATTACACAAGTCTACATCTAATAGATAGTTTTTAAGAAAACATATTCGCTGAAATAAATTTAGGCACATATACAATATGAGTTTAATTAAAGTTCTATAAAGTCAGTTTTTGTAACATCACTTTTGTGCACGTGAAACTCTGAAGCTATGTTGAACAAAAACGTGTTTTGTTAACAGGACGAAACATGTTTAGATCTTTAGCTGTGTTTCTTCTACCAGCATATTAGCTATGGCAAAAAACATGTTTTTTAGCGTCTTGTACAAAATCAGACATGTTTTAGCATTAATGTTCATTATTAAAGAAAATATCTGGTTATTTGTCAAAATCAAAGAAAATTGATTGTATAACAGAAATTCGTTAAGATTGTACTTAAAAGCTTCTTAGATGATTATAAATCTATTTATATATATTTAATTTGTTTGAAACAAAGCTTGTATAAGACTTGCAAAGATCTGCAAGGTCTGTAAAACGAAATTTTCTGATTTAGAACAGATTTCTCCAATTGTTTTATATTTGACATGTTCAATAAGATATTTTGATCATTTAAAGTTCAACATTAGTTTGCACATATTTCACTTAATTGTTTTAAAACTCAAAATGTGCCTTTGCAAGGTTTTGTAAAGTATGTTTTAACAAAAGAAAATTTTTATAATCATTGAGTTTCAAAAGAACATTGAATATTAAATAAAACATGAAATACATATTTTAAAGAATACATGATAATTAATAAATTATTTTAAAGCATTAACAAAAATTTAAAATATGATAAAATCTGTACCTGGAAAATCCTGTCGCAGTTCACGTGAGCTTGTGCCGTGAAAATAATAATTTAATTAACATTATAGACTAAAACGCACAGAAACTGTAGATTAAGCATCGTTGAAGACTGAGGCAGGATTTTGAGAATCAAGAGGGATTATTATATCTAACGTAACGATGTAAAGAGAAGTCAGGCATTGTGAGTGACTACCGGTAGACTAGATAACGGGTCTAGAGCAGACAGGCTGTCTTGCCGTTGTACTTTAGCCTCCGATATCATATGATCATTAGTTTGGGATAATCTCGCCGGGTGGCAGCATCTGTCAAGCGACGGAAGTTGGATGTGGAGAACGAGTTTATGAGATTTATTTTGCAGGATGGATTTTTAGAGTTTGAATGCTACAGCTCTCTCCCCCCGAAAGACGGAGTTAGAGTGGAAAAGAAAAGGGGCCAGAAGGGCCCCCCGCAAAATTTAGAAAAAGGAGAGAGAGAGTGTGCTTGAAGGGGTAAAAAAAAATTTCTCTCAGACAGGTGTTTTAGACCTCGAGATAAACAAAAAAAAACTTAAGACTAACATGCATAGCGAGTGCCACATTATCTATATGTAGTTCAACAGAACCGGTCAGTATACCTTCACCAAGATAAACAACAAAGAACAAATACACCAAACTTAACTATTAAGGAAATGGACTCACTATGTCCTCGTCCGAAGACGTTATGGTGACGAAGAAACAGAAGAGTTCATGACGCTCTCTATATTCTCGTCGCATCGATTACACCCGCGGAGTGCTCGATGTCAAGATATGTCTAGATAGGGAAACATGTCAGGTACATGTAGCGGCCATTGCCGTAAAGTGGAACCTCATAGTTGATCAGACTATGGGTTGAAAAGCGTCAAGTCCGGGAAACAGTGAGATATATCACTGGACAAGGAAAAATCAATATCTCTTCGCCTGCAACCATCTATACTGATTACGGCACGGAGGGGCTCTAGGAGAGCTCAGCCCACCGATGCCCAAACATACAGATGTGCATTTGGCTTAGAGGAAATACGGCTTGGTTCCGTATTTTATTATGTTCTGCAGTGCACAGAAAGAAGACTACCAGATGACAATTTGTGCGGGCCAAAAAAGATCAGAAAGAAAATTAAATCGTAAAGGAGAAGGTTCTAGAAATTTGTTGATATTTAATTTATATGATGAGGTTTGAGTTGCTCGACGTGTGCTTTTTTAATGAAGCGAGGTGAATTGGCGAAAGAAAGCGCAACGGTAACTGGAGTAAGAAAATCAATGATCCGGAAGGGACCGGACCATCGAGGCATCAATTTAGCAGCTCGCTTGTCTATGGCGGAGCTCAGAGGGTGTGTTTTACACCAGACAAGATCGTTGATTTTATACAGATGAGGCTTCCTGAATTTGTTATAGGTCTTTTCGGCCTTTTGGTGCGCTTTCATTATATTGTCTTTGGCCTGGCGCCAAACTTGTGATGGATTAGTATTAGGTTTTGGAAGGAGATCGTGTATGTTCCAGCTGAGACTCAGTGGTGTATTGGGGAGAAAATTAAAAAGAATGCTAAAAGGTGTTGCTTTAAGAGTCTCATGATGTGCGAAATTGAAAGCCAGCTGAAGCCAGCAAAGGGAGTCGTCCCAAGAGGATTGATTTTTGGAGTGATAGGCGATAAGGGCTGCCTTAAGGTTTCGGTTAAGTCTTTCCGCATTATTAGGTTGGGGGTGATAAGGAGATAAAGTTGCATGCTTAATACCGCGAGAAAAACAAAAGTTGCGGAAGACATGTGATACAAAACATTGTGCATTGTCAGAGATTATTATCTTTGGAAAACCGAAATTTTGAAAAATGTTTTGGCTTAAGGCCTTAATTGTACTGTGGGAAGTTGCATCTCTGACAGGCATGAGCCAGGTGAATTTTGAGAACTGGTCAACTGCGACCAGTATCATGTTATAGCCCTGTTTTGTCCTAGGAAGCTGTCCGACGTAGTCGATATGTAGTTTTTCCATGGGACGATTGGGAACCGTTGAGGCAAGGTATCCTAATTTGGAGTTGTGAGCAGGTTTGCTTACAGCACACACCGAACAAGCTCGCACTTTAGAAGTGACATCCTGTTTTAAAGTTGGCCAATAAAAATTCTCCTTTACCTTAAACAAAGTTTTAAGTACTCCAAGATGACCACCCACAACGGAGTCGTGATGATAATTAATCACCAGGTCGACTAAAGACTGAGGTAAATAAATTCTGGTGGGCTTTTCCAGATGATTTTTCAGGCAAAGTACACCTTTACTTAAACAGTACTTCTCCGAAGAGATGTTCTGTTCGAGGTCGGCAATGATATTTTTCAAAATAGGATCGGCCTTTTGATGAGTCTGGATGTCATGAAAAGCTAGAGGAAAATTTGTGAGGAGACTGGTACACGAAAAGGTGACATTTTCTTCGTTGAAATTTTCCGGTTCAAACATGCGCGAGAGGGAGTCTGCTATGATGTTCTGAGTTCCTCTTATGTGCGCTACCTTAAATTTCAATGAAGTCAACTTGGCAATCCATCGGCCTAATTTACCAAGTTGACGAGGACGTGCTAAAAGCCAAGAAAGGGCTTGGTTGTCGGTTTCTAATAGGAATTCCCGATGCTCTAGATATTGCCTAAATTTCTCTACTCCAAAAACTACTGCTAGGCATTCGGCTTCATATGCAGATGAGGCTTTTCTTTCTGCAGGTGTTAAAGTACGTGAAGCGTACGCTATGGGCTGTCGTGAGCCGTCAATTTCTTGGAGTAGAACTGCTCCAAGGGCCACCGAGCTCGCATCCGTTTGCAGGATGAATGGTTTGGCGAAATCGGCCATCCGGAGAACCGGAGGTTGTGTTATTGCCTCCCGAAGATGTTTAAAAGCTTTCTCTTGTTCAGCTTGCCAAGAGAATTTTTGGCCCTTCCTCCGAAGCAGATTTAAAGGCGCAGCGTGCTCCGCGAAATTTGGAATGAATTTAGCAAAGAAATTGACCATTCCGATGAATCTGGAAACGGCCTTAGGGTTCTTGGGTTGCGGAAAATTTCTAATTGCTTTTGTTCTAGATGGGTCGATTTGCACGCCACGAGAAGAAACTAGGTGTCCTAAAAAGCTTATCTCATTCACAGCGAAACGGACCTTATCTGGGTTAACAGTCAAGCCAGCCCGCCGCAAACGAGTAAGGACTTCGCGAAGATGTTTTTGATGCTCTTCCCAAGTTTTGGAGTAGATGACTAGGTCATCCAGATAATTAAAAATGAATTTAAATTTGATGTCATGGAAGACCTGATCCAAAAGTCTGGTAAGCACTTGGGCACCAGTACAGAGTCCAAAAGGGACTCGAGTAAATTGATAAAGCATCCAAGGAGTACAAAAGCTGGTAATTTGTTTGGACTTTTGAGACAAAGGGATTTGATGATAAGCTGAATTTAGATAGAATACTGTGAAATATTTGGCACCGACAAACCAGTTAAAACTTTGATGTAAATTAGGTAGCGGACCGCTTCGACGACGATGTTTTGATTGAGCCTCCGATAATCAATCACCATCCTTGTTTTCTTTTCGGGATGTTGAACCAGAAAAACAGGGGATGCATATGCCGACCGGCTGGGTTCTACTACTCCTGAATCTAACAATTCGTTGATGTGTTCGCGGAGGTATTCCATTTTTGGGGGTGCCAATTGATATGGAGAACACTTGACCGGCGTGTTGTCCTTCAGTTGAATATCGTATTCAACTAGATGTGTTAGACCTAACCTTTTTGTGAGTACCTGAGGAAAATCATTAATTATTTTTTGAATGGTGTTTTTATCGTTCTTTTGAAGATGACCTAAAGTATCAGGAGCAGTAGATTCAGATGTTGTAGACACTATAGGTTTATACGCAGAATTACTAAAACTACACAGAGGAAAAACAATAGACCTTGAAAATTTAAAATAGAAGTTTTTTGCTGAAAGATCAAGTACCAGTCCCGTTTTAGATATAAAATCTGACCCGAGGATCAGAGGACACGACAACTTATGCGCCACCAGAAAATCCACATTCCAACTACAATGTTCCATTTTAAGATGAAGACGACAAGAGTAGGAAATGGGCAACCTTTTTCCAGAAGCCGTGACACAATCAGCCTTCACCCTGGTTATGGATTTAAAAGCCTTGGTATTCTTTAATTTTTTAAAAAGGGCTTTAGAAATGACGCATCTTACTGAACCGGAGTCCAGCAGAGCCTTAACTTTAATTTGCCCAAAAGCTACTTCCACCAAAGGCAAAAACTGATCGTTCAGACCCCTAGATTTAAGAGAAATATATTTTTTTTTTTGAAGTTTGTAGTTGGAAAGCTTAGAGCTGGAATAGGTTTGCCTGGACCTATTCCGTAGAGAGAAGAATTTACAACCCCAGATATAATGACCGGGTATGCCACAATGATAACAGATGGGAGTAACGTAATTTTGAATTTTATTGCCGAAATTGTTTCTTCTTAGATAGGAAATTGAATTTAAATTTTGAAAAGATGGTTTATTAAAGAAATGTGGTTTCGTGTTATGTTTAAATCCGATGTGGTTGGTTTTTGAACGGGAGGCTGGCCTGGAGCTACCAACTAGACTCCAAACCTGCCTCCGTTTTTTGGAGGATATTGCCTTGTTGGAGGCCGGTTCCGACACTCTGGGCTTCTATGTCCCGGCTGTCCGCAACTGTAACAGACCACGGGTCTCGTAGGTCTAAAATCAGGACTTGTAACTTCGGGTCTCTTTAATGGAGCCCTTTGCCTGTCAGTATACATTACATTGTTGACATGTGCGCAGAGTCTATCTAAGTCTGCAAAGTTTTTAGGTTTGGCAACAAAAACTAGGCAGTTGCGGACTTCCGGAGACAGTCCCTCCAGAATGACGTCCGTGACCTCCAATTCGGACTTATCTAAATTTAAAGTTTCTGCAGCCTCTTTAATTTGATTAACAAAAATGTGCACCGCCTCGTTAGTCTTCTGGGGCCTATAAAATAACTCCTGCACTAGAGAAGCCAACCTTTTCGAAGGTATGAAGAGACTTAAGGCCTCTTTGTGAAAAGTCTTAAATGTCTGATGTCTAATCAGACATGAATTTAAAGGGCCCTGAGCATAGGGCATCAGAACATTATTAATGTTTAAAGCTACGTCCGGGTAAGTTTTGACTATTTTTAAAGAAATTTAAAAAAAATTTAATAATTTGTCAAGGTCGAACCCATCTGTCTGAGGAATTGTCTTAATTATTTGTTCGGCAGGATGACTTAATTTTCCGTATAAGGAAATGAATTGACAGCCTTTCGAACTGCTAGGAGTGGTTTGCTGAGCCTCAGCCTGCGGCGTGTCCGCAAGGAGATTTGGCCCATTAGACCGAGATGGCTCTGCAGAGCTAGCTTTAGTGGTTCCCCCGGAGGGCGTTAACGGAATGCTAACGTTTAATTTTAGGGGAGCAATGGTTTGCTCAAAGGCTTTAAATTTTTCCTTGAGCGTAGCGAAATTATTCTGTAAGTCGGCCAGATCCCGTGGCACGGTGTTATCTGCAACTTTTAGTTGCTCAGTTTGCACCCGAGTTAGGAACTCTAGACGTCTTCCGAATACGTTCATGCGCGCACGAACACGAATCATTTTGATTCCTCTTTCGGAATCGAGGTTCTCCAGGTCGTCTTGTAGGACAAACAAGGAGTTCCGGGCTAACGCTATCTGTTGCAAGAGAATATCTTCGGTGAAGTTTCCCATTTCGGGCTCGACGCTGTTCTGCAGAAGGGACCTAAGAGAGGTTCGCATTTTAGCTACAATGTCTTTCTCACCACCTCTAGCTACTACCTCAAAAGCAAGCTCAGTATTCTTTAGCGAGTCCACTAATCGCAGCAAATCCACTGCCATTTTAACTGTTGCTGATAATAATAGATAAAAAAAAATAAACCAAGTAATTTAAAAAAAAAATTTCTTTTAAGATGATGCAAAAATAAAAATGAAGTGAAAGAGCGAGAGAAAGACTCAAGAATTATATGTAGTGTAGTTGTTGTGTATATGTGTGTGTGTAAGTATGAATTAATACAGACAAGCGAAAGAAAACTCGAGAAAATTTTTGAAGGAGATTTTGAATTTTTTTTGTTTTTTTTTTGTTTTTAACTATTTTTGGATTTTATTATTTATTTAAATTTTTTTTTGGATTCCCGAATGAGCCCGCTGTCTGGATCAAATTCAGTGAATGACTAGTGTGCAGTGTATGTAAATATATATATATAAAAAAAAATATTTAAGCAGACAAAATAATAATAAAAAAAAATTTTATCGAAATTGGTTTAGAAGTTTTTGTGTAAGTGTTTATAAAAATAAATAAATAATAAAAAAGAGACTATAGATTTATAGAGATTTAAATATTTAAACTAAATAAAAAAAATTTCATCAGCAACAGTTGTGCAGTATTTGAAAAAGCTGCAAAACATAAAAATGAGCCTTGTTTAACAAAGATAATTTTGAATTTAAATTTAGATAGTTCCAATGCAAAATTTTGAAAATTAACTACGGTTCCAGAATTTAAAATTAACCAAGCTCTGTAATTTAGAAAAAACCACGCTCTGCTACCAGAAACATGTTACCAGGGGACTTAAATTTAAGAAAGGCGGAACCAAATGGTAACAATGTTTGAAAATAAAAAAAAAATAAAAAAGACAAAAACAAATTTAGTAGTTAACAAGGCTCAAGTTTATTGAAACAAAAGAAATTTCGACGGTTCAGATTTTATCATTTACAACTTAGAAAGGCATCCTGAGACAAAATTATCATAAACAGCTTATGCTTAAAAAAAAAAAAAAAAATATTATAATTAATAATAGTTATACGCCCTTAATACAAAATATTATAATTTAAACAAAAAATTAATCAATAGATTCTGAAAATTTATCCCCCCCTTTTTTTTAGTTTATATATGTTATAGTTACAAAGTTTAACAAAAGACAATGAGCACAGCTTAACAATTAACAGGATTATCATTAATCCAAAAAAAAAAGATTATACGCCCTTAAATGTAAAAAATTACAAAATAAAAAAAAGATGAAAAGATATTGATATTTATTCCCCCCCCCTTTTAGTAACTTTATGAAATGATAAGTTTTTAAAACAGTTACATAATATTACTTATTTTATAAATTACTTAAATGCTATATTGGCCAATAAATATATATATGTTTTAGATAAAAGAATTTATTATGAAAAGAGTAGTTTGTTTTAAAAGAAAAGAAAAGAAAATTTTGAATATTAAATTTTTAAATTGACGTCAATTATATAAATTTAGAAAATAACCTCTTGGAGGTTGTTAGGACCGAAAGTTTGCATGCAGGCTCCACCCAAGAATTTTTTATATATTTTATAATTTATTACACAAGTCTACATCTAATAGATAGTTTTTAAGAAAACATATTCGCTGAAATAAATTTAGGCACATATACAATATGAGTTTAATTAAAGTTCTATAAAGTCAGTTTTTGTAACATCACTTTTGTGCACGTGAAACTCTGAAGCTATGTTGAACAAAAACGTGTTTTGTTAACAGGACGAAACATGTTTAGATCTTTAGCTGTGTTTCTTCTACCAGCATATTAGCTATGGCAAAAAACATGTTTTTTAGCGTCTTGTACAAAATCAGACATGTTTTAGCATTAATGTTCATTATTAAAGAAAATATCTGGTTATTTGTCAAAATCAAAGAAAATTGATTGTATAACAGAAATTCGTTAAGATTGTACTTAAAAGCTTCTTAGATGATTATAAATCTATTTATATATATTTAATTTGTTTGAAACAAAGCTTGTATAAGACTTGCAAAGATCTGCAAGGTCTGTAAAACGAAATTTTCTGATTTAGAACAGATTTCTCCAATTGTTTTATATTTGACATGTTCAATAAGATATTTTGATCATTTAAAGTTCAACATTAGTTTGCACATATTTCACTTAATTGTTTTAAAACTCAAAATGTGCCTTTGCAAGGTTTTGTAAAGTATGTTTTAACAAAAGAAAATTTTTATAATCATTGAGTTTCAAAAGAACATTGAATATTAAATAAAACATGAAATACATATTTTAAAGAATACATGATAATTAATAAATTATTTTAAAGCATTAACAAAAATTTAAAATATGATAAAATCTGTACCTGGAAAATCCTGTCGCAGTTCACGTGAGCTTGTGCCGTGAAAATAATAATTTAATTAACATTATAGACTAAAACGCACAGAAACTGTAGATTAAGCATCGTTGAAGACTGAGGCAGGATTTTGAGAATCAAGAGGGATTATTATATCTAACGTAACGATGTAAAGAGAAGTCAGGCATTGTGAGTGACTACCGGTAGACTAGATAACGGGTCTAGAGCAGACAGGCTGTCTTGCCGTTGTACTTTAGCCTCCGATATCATATGATCATTAGTTTGGGATAATCTCGCCGGGTGGCAGCATCTGTCAAGCGACGGAAGTTGGATGTGGAGAACGAGTTTATGAGATTTATTTTGCAGGATGGATTTTTAGAGTTTGAATGCTACACATTCATGTAAATATGCTTAATTATCCCGTGCATGCGTTCCAGATGCATGTTAGTGTTTAATCCAGCATGCAGACCATAACAGTACGCCCAACTCTGAACTTTTGGCGAGTACTCCTTGTCGAAGTACTCACCAAAATCAGCAGTTGCGAGATCATTTTTCAGACATTCCACTACTTTCTCATGCATTTCTTCGAACGTACCGCAATCACGCTCCTCCATTAACGTCCGAATTAGTTTATATACCTCCGCTTGTTTTTTTTGATTTCCCTTAACCTTACATAAATTTTTCCTCCACGCTCTGTCTACATGCCATGAACAGAATAATCGCATCTTTGGAGCACCCATCACTGCCTCCCACGCATTAAAAAATTCATCTGCCATGTCTGTCATGAAGACATTAGTTTCCAACGCATGACCGAGTTTTTCCTTGACATTCAACAACATAACTTTAAGCATCTCAGTATCGGTGCAATTAGAAAACATAAACACACCCGGAAAACCTTCATTTAAATTATCCAAAACGAGCAAAGTTGTCAGTTCAAAACTATACGCGTTCATCCCATGAGTACTATCCATGCAAACGGCTTTTTTACCGAATTTTTCAATCATTTCATGCTGTGTCTTATTCAGTAAAATCAAAACAAAATCATCTTCTTTCAATTGAGGAAACTCTTCCGAAGTCGATCCTTGTGTTTTATAAAAAATGACATTGTTTTTACTAGATTCTTTAATTTCTTGAACCTATGAATGAACGCTAGTACTATCATTCTCATGTCGAACACCTTTATCGATTTCAGCAAAATAATCTCTTGCAATATTGTGAATATCTTTTAAATCTAACAAGTCTTCCCGTTCCACTTCGTCAATTGAAATTGAATCTCTTATTGAATCTAAAATATCGTTAAAATCTATTTTTGCTGCAATTTTTTGAGCAATTTCTTGTCGTTGCTTCTTACTTAATCTCATGCGTCCAAGATCGTTACTATGACCAACATGCGTTTTGATATAAATAACTTCTACTTGACCGGAAGTTAAAAAAGAAACAACCATTTTCGCGGGACAAATTCCGTTAATCTTATTACTCCCTAAAATTTTCTCACTGCGAACACCGACCCCTCTAGATTTGAAAATCCCATCTCGGAAACATGAAAACGTCGTTTTGGACTTACCATCAGCAAGAACTTTCTTTCCCCTTCGGCTCACAAACTCGTTTCTGCTGGTTTTTTCGGTTTCCGATTTCCACTCCTTGAATTTATCGATGTTCTCGAACAAAAAACACTCTTCTTCAATACAAATATCATGCTCGAATTCATAATGATTAATCATGTCCTTGCGCGTACCACACGAAAAAACATTACACAAAACGCACTTCTTGTCACTGATTGGTTCAGGTCGAAGATCGGGTGACGGCGGATGCATATTCTTCATATGTCTTTTGAGATTATCCGGTCGCGTTTCAAAGTTACACAATTCACTAGAAACTTTCGTTGATGATGTTTCTTCGTGACTTTGTAAATGCCTCTTCAAATTTCTATTTAAAGTAAAGGTTTTGTTGCACACCGTACAAGAAAACATTTTGGTTGAAGTTAATCAATCGTTAAATTAACTAAACTTCGATTGCCGAAAAAGCGGGTAAAACAAGTAAGAATATCGATACGTCAAAAGCGTCTCGAAATCAGAACTTGACTGACGAAAGAATGCAGTGACTCGATATCTGTATGGTCTGATGTGCTGCGCGCGCAACCTTTCTTGCTCCTCACAGCGCTGTCCCGAGAAGCAAGTGTCCTCCTACAGGACAATCATGATAACATAGAATGAGATCGACCAAAGATTGAGGGGCATAAATTTGTATGGATAAACCCTTTCGGTTTTTTAAACATAAGGCTCCTTTATTGAGACAATAACGCTCAGAAGTATTTCCCGATTGAAGATCAGAAATGATCGGACTTAGAATTTTATCTTGTCGTTGCTTGGCTCCAGAGGAAAGCAATGTCGTGGAAAGCAAGAGGAAAAGATGTAAGTAAGCTATTGCAGTTGATTTGGAGCGGAGCTTACAGAGTCTGGAGTCAGATCCTTCTCTCACGGATGTGAGAAACTTTGAATTTGAAGGAAGTGAGCTTGACGATCCAGCGTCCCATTTTTCCTAGCTGTCTAGGACGAGCCAGAAGCCATGACAAGGCTTGGTTGTCCATCTCCAAGAGAAACTTCCTGTGTTCAAGGTATTGACGAAACTTCTCTACTCCAAAGACGACTGCTAGGCACTCGGACTCATACCGGGTGCCTTTCGTTCCGCAGGTGTTAAGGTGCGGGAGGCATAAGCAATAGGTTGTCTACAGCCGTCAATTTCCTGGAGCAGGACTGCTCCCAAGGCGCATGAACTTGCGTCCGTTTGGAGGACAAAGGGGTTTTCGAAGTCTGCTATTCGTAGGACTGGTGGTTGTGCGATGGCAGTTCGCAGATGTTCAAATGCCTTTTGCTGTTCCTGTTTCCAGCAGAATTTTTGTCCTTTGCGCCGGAGCAGATTTAAGGGAGCGGCGTGCTCAGCAAAATTTGGTATGAACTTAGAAAAAAAATTAACCATCCCTATAAACCGTGACACGGCCTTGGGATTGGTAGGAGTCGGAAAATTTCGGATTGCCTTTGTCCTTTCAGGATCTATCTGCACGCCTTTGGAAGAGACCAGATGGCCTAGGAAACTTATCTCCTCCACAGCAAAACGAACCTTTTCGGGGTTAACCGTCAAGTTCGCCTGTCGCAAACGAGAAAGTACTTCCTTTAGATGCGCGACATGCTCATCCCAAGTCTTGGAATAAATGACTAAGTCATCCAAGTAATTGAACACGTATTTAAATTTAATGTCGGAAAAGACTTGGTCCAAAAGTCGGGTGAGAACTTGGGCACCAGTACTGAGTCCGAAGGGAACTCGCGCGAACTGGTAGAGCAACCAAGGGGTACAAAAACTAGTTAGATGTTTGGACCTAGAAGTGAGGGGTATCTGGTGATAGGCAGAATTTAAATCAAAAACGGTAAAATACTTGGCACCTACAAACCAATTAAAGGACTGATGTAGATTTGGGAGAGGAACTGCTTCTATTTCTATGTTTTGATTTAATTTGCGGTAGTCAACGACCATGCGGGGTTTCTTCTCTGGATGCTGAACCAGGAAGACTGGGGAGGAATAATTTGAAATACTTCTCTCTACAACTCCTTTATCTAAAAGATCCTGTACATGTTCCTTTAGATATTCCATTTTAGGTGGTGCTAACTGATATGGTTGACTTTCGACAGGGGTTTGGTCTTTTAGAATAATATCATATTGGATCAAGTTGGTTAGCCCTAAATCTTTAGTTAGCACCTCAGGAAACTGTTTCAAGATACTTTTAAGAATTTTCTGCTTTACTGGGTCTAAATGATGCAAAGAATAAACAGGTTTGACAGGAAGTGTTCCATTAGTGGGTGAAATTGTAGACACTGCAAGCTTACTATTAAAATTCAACAACTTAAAGGGTTTTCCTTTATAAAAATTGAAATTGAAAATTTGCTTAGAAAGGTCCAGATACATCTGGCTTTTTGAAATGTAGTCGGAGCCAAGAATGAGCTTACAAGAAAGCTGGGGTGCTATTAAAACATCGAAAGTCCAGCTACAATGTTCGATATGAAAATGAACACGACAGGTAGATGCTATATGCATCTTTTCCCTGGAAGCCGTGACAGAGTCAAAATCCACTCTCTTCAAGTTTTTGACAAGACCTAAAAACTCTAAGTTATTAAAAAGTTCTTCCAACATTATGCTTCTCACAGAACCAGAGTCTAAGAGAGCTTGAACAGAAAGTTTTTTTAATTTGACCTCGACGAGAGGCAAGGTTCGATCAATGATGGTCTTTAACATTTTATAGCTCTTGCGATAGCAAGCCACGATTAGCCAGTTTGAAGGTGCATAACGCCTCCGTCTAGCTCTAAAAAATTTAGCGCAGTCCCAGATGTAGTGACCAGATCGGCTACACAAAATACATTTAGGAGTCAAATCGGAAGATTTTGAACCTTTAGAGCTCCCCCTACAAAAAGATTTGGTACACCTCTTGATGTGCCCAATGTGACCTTCAGCTACCTTAGGAGCACTGGTTGTGCCAGCACTAAAATTATTTTTTAATATAAACTTCCGGAGTTGGACTTTGGGAGGACAACGTAAACGGCCAACGAAGTTTACCTCCTTGACCCGTTTTTTGACCAGGATCCCTGGTTATGACCTTGATTCCCCTGGGTGAGTTTCCCAGAAGGACAATGTGTACTAATGTGCCCCTTTTGACCACACCTATGACAGATGACGGGATTTCTACTTTCTCCAGAATGACTGGAGTTCCTGTTCCTGTCGCTTTTAGACGCTAGGTTGGTTCTCTCGTGATCTGTGTAGAGAATATTGTTTACCCTGCCACAGATTCTGTCAAGGTCGCCAAAGCTGGTTGGTCGTTGCTCAAAAACCAAGCAATTGCGAACCTCAGGGGAAAACCCCTCGACTATCACCCCAGTAATTTCCTTCTCCGATTTGTCAATCAAGAGAAGTTGTGCGGCTAACTTGATGTCATGGACATACTGATGCAGGGTCTCTCTATGTCCCTGAGGGCGATAGAAAAGATCCCGCTCCAATATGCTTCGCCTCTTAGCTGGGATGAAAAGTGTTAAGGCCTCCCTATGGAAATCGCAAAAGGTTGAGTTCCTAAGCATGCATGAATTTAACGGCCCTTTTGCGTAGGGCAACAATACTGAAATTATGTTAGTCCTGATGTCAGGAAACATGGTACATAGACTTAATGAAATTCTCAGGAATTTCAACAACTTATCCAAGTCGAATCCATCTGTGTTCAGCAGAGTGGATAAAAATTTCTCGGCTGGGTGGCTGAGTTTGCCGTATAACCCCATTCCAAAATTATTTGCTAAGCTCGAGGAACCAGCGGGTATTGGCGTTTGCCCCAAAGAGTCTATCCTTTCCAAGAAGCCCTGTTGGATAAGGGAGTCTGACATTCGAGAAGTGGCGGCAAGAGGAACAGGCGGCACGGGTGAAGCCAAGAACTGAACAAGTTTTGAATTGTCTTTTTTAAATTTATGAAAGTTTTGCTTACACGACTCTAAGCTTTTATTTAATACTGCGATTTGTTCCGAGAATTTAACTGTATTGGGTTCATTTTGAACTTCTGCTGCAATTTTACTTAAGATATCCATTCTGTTAGTGACTAATGTAAGTCGAGTATCATATTTTAGAGATATTTCTGGGTTTACTGAATCGAGACTTTCAATGTCATCGCTAAGATAAGTTAAGGTATAGGCAACTAATTTTAAATGTTCAGAAATTATATTTTCAGAAAAGTTCTGTGCATTAAGTTCTTTGTTTTGAAGTAGCGACTGCTTTAATGTTTTACGCATATTGGCTACAGTGACGACGGTGCCTCCCGACCCACAACCTCAAAAGCCAGCTCAGGTTTTCTCAAACTGTCAATTATTTTAAATAATTCACCCATTTTGACTAATTGAAAGAAACTGGGCAACTATATTAGAAAAACAAAATTTTTACATACAAAAAATTTCAACAAATTAACAATATTCAAAATTTTAAATAATAATCCAAATGCAATATCAAAAGACAACTCAGAAAACAGCATCAGACGACTTTAAATCCCTAATAATTGAATTTGTGCTAGGTAATGAGAAACTAAGTAATGCTAAGAGAAAAAAAAGGCGAAATTTCACTTGAAGTGTAATGATACTGAATTGTAGTGTAAGATATTGGAGCAAAAAAAATTTTAACCTAAGGTCAAACAAGCAAAAGTTTTTATCTATTTTTGGATTTTTATTATTTTATTTTATTGTATTTTCAATAAGACCTTGCTTGCCCGAGTTAAGTTTAGCAATTTACAGAAAGAAAAAAAATAATGTAAAAATTTTTTTTATCAAAATGTGTATAAATGTTCTTGAAAAAGTGTTTATGTAAGTTACTTTAAGATATATATGTTAACCCTTTCACTACCGCTTTTAAATTTTTGTAATTTTGATACAAATCAATTTGTTATATCAAATTATACAAGGAATAATTTTTTTTCTAACGTTTATTATTTCTTACAGACTTTTTTTTGCCGGGACATATGTGTCCCAGTGGTATGTGAACATGGGACATATATGTTTTTTCCTTTTTTACTTTGCTTTTTTACTTCATCGAGCTTAATATAAAAAAATTGTTCACGTCTTTTATGCACTATCAACTCTGCTGCAGCAGTACGTTTAGCGTTATCATTCAGTTTCAAACATTTTAGCTTAGTTTTAAGTTCTTCACAAGTCGAACAAACGTCAACTTGGGGCTTCCCAAACCTATATCCAAACTTATCTTTGAAGTATTTGAAAAAAACTCGTACTTCACTTTGTTGTCCAATTCAAGGTTTTTTTCAATAAACATATCGTACATTTTCATTACATTTAGCTTAGCATCCAAATAGGTTATAGGGTGCTTAGTGTAGTGGGTGACATATTTAGGATATAAATCAAAATGTTCGTGTATTTTTCTATTTATAGTGGTTGGAATAGTATGAACACGGTTTAAATGTTTGCCTCTCATGTCAACTGGAGACTCCGCTCGCCAAGAGATTTGTGAGTCTGAAGACTATTTTGTGTGTAATTGCATGCAAACTTATGAATGCTTTGCGGCATATTTCTAAACGATTGCCAGACACAATAACAAAATATTTAAATGTTGAAGTGATTTGCTTTGAATGTTCCAACTGTCGGTCTGTGCCGTTTGACATCTAATCTTTCAATTCACCCCATTAAATACGTGTCTTGATTTTTTGACTGGCCAGCGTAAAGTTTTTCTAGAATTTTTTTGTCTACATCTGATAGTTTTGACATGCACTGTTACCTACATTGACAGTCAAGGCCAGTTTGTTTGGCTTCAACTAGTTTGCCTGAGGACGAAACAAACTCTTCGCCCTTTCGTCTAGCAAATTTTTCCATCTCTCTGACATGCAATTCCTTATTAACCCTACCCTTCTTCCTTCGTGGCTCTGCATCTTCATCTTTTGAACTACACATAACTTAAGAACTAAAAACACTACCACTGTTCACGTTGAAACACAGCTCTACACTAACCAAATCAATCACTATCTGGAGAACAGTAGACGTAATGGCCGCCGGCGCCGTGTAGGCAGACAATCAGGTTAGGTTAGGTTAGGTTCTTCTTCAACTCAACGAGGTTCTGTGACCTCTGTATAGGCAATGCAGTGTATTGGATTGTGTTCCTTTTTCAGCTCAATATATTAGGCTTGCCCAAAGAAACAAAATGGCTATCTCAGTTTAAATTCGTATTTTTTGGAATGTGTACCTTTTTCAACTCACCGATTCAATTGTAATAATTTTAAAAAAACTACAACGTGGAAGGAATTTACTAAACGGGGAAAAGCTAATAATAAAAGAAAAGTAATAAAATGTTGGGCGCCATGGCAAGTGCATATTGCCAGTTAAAATTTTGAAAATTAATCTTACGGGTCGTGAATTCTTTAGAAACGGTGTACTTAATGGAACAATCGAATGGAATGTAGAAGTTTTTTATACTTTTTAAACAAACATCTTATTTAGTTACACATAAACAAATTATTAATTACAAACATGTTCATTTTACAAATTTGTATCAATAAAATGTATTTCAAACACAGGTTAGTATGGTAATGCCATCTTTCCTAAAATTTAAAGTGGAAGTTTTATGTTTTATTAATCTTTATTTTTTAAAAGGAAAAAGAAGAGTTCGAGACTCAGGTGAAATTGAATATTTCAAACTCCTATTGAACTATATTTAAATTGCGTTTATCCCTTTGAAGCACACATTTTTGAATATTTGTGATTTTTTTATTGTTTTTGATATTTTTCTATATTATTAGCACCCAGATACACATACATAGTGATTTTATTTTTTTCCATTGTTTCTATATTTTTTTATATAGGTGGTTCCACAGCGGAACCACTATGAGTTAAGCATCAGAAAAACCTACACATTGCCTATATAACAGTACATGGGTTTCAATGAAAAATGTATCATTTTGTCACAAATTACATTAAATTTAATTACATTTACAAAAAAAATGTTAAACAAAACACAACTTACATAATACTGGTTGTTTCTTAAAAATAAATATAACCGTACAATACAAAAGAGAATAAAAAAAGTAAAAAAGTTTGTTGGAATAAAAATAGATTATGTAATGTCTAATGTAAAATAGATATTGCATCACAGTTTGAAAACATCATTTCATTACTTCATGAAATAATTTGAAACAATTCTTTTTATCTGAAAGACAAAGTCCCACGTCACAAGCACTACAACTCCAGTGTGAACGATGTGGATTCTCCTTGGTGTTGCAGTTAGCGCATCTAGTAGTATAGAAATACCGGTTCTGGCTAGGCCAAAGGTCACTGTGACAGGTCACAAAGGTCGGGGTCGTCAAGGTCACTGATAATCTAATTACAACGTCAATTAAGGTCACATGACCCGGAACGACCTCAATTATGATAACAAGTGACCCGGAACGACCTCAATTACACGCTTAATTAACCAGAATATGCATTTCTAAATTTTGGTATTATCTGATGTTGCCTATTTTGTAATTATTGTTGGTTGGTTTGGTATTGTGGTTTTGTTCTTCGGTCGTATTTTTGGAATGATTTTACTTCATGGTCCCTTTGTTGTATATTTATACCTAGCGTGTGTACGATTTCCGTTAGCTGTTCTATCTTTTCCGACATTGTGTTAATCGTTTCAAAGTGTCTGTTTTCTCTGTCATTCTGGCTACCCTTATTTCTAAGGTATCTCTGTTTGTTTAGTGTTTTTTGGAGTAGTTGTTGCTCTATTTTTCTTAAATTTTCCTCCAGTTGTGTAAGTGTATTATTCTCCATTGTTATTATACATTCACAAATTTCCGGTTTTAAACCCTGTATAACATGTGATATTATCTGTTTATCGTCTATGTTGGGGTTCATTCGTCTGCAAAGGGCCTGAATTTGTAAATAAAAGCTTATTGCTGGTTCCGGTTCATTTTGAAATGGTGTTCCGAATGAACCATTTATGGTCATTCCGAAAATGGTGTTATAAATTTAGATACAGTGGAAGGGAACGGGACACACTGGGTATGTTATCATAAGGAAAATAAGAAAATTTTCTACTTTGACATTGTTGGTATTCTACGTCCTCCACTGGAAATAATGAAATATTTTGAATCATTCGGATAATGTGACTATTTTTTTAGTAATTATACGAATAAACAAAAAGTGGATACATCCAATTTTGGTCATTTTTGTTTAGAATTTTTATCAGATAACATATAACCAGCGTTTTTTGTAATGGTTAAGTGGAAGAGGGACTGACTTGTGATATTTTTCCACCAATTTATTTATCAACTTACCAATGAGAAATTGGATTAATTGATCTTATGTCGTATAAAATTTAGTACCTAATATTGAAACTGATGTAAATGATAAGTTTTATTATGGTGATAAAGACTAATCTGTTTTACAATTACCAGAAGGATCCTATAAAATAGATAATATTATTTCACATTTAAAGGATGCTATTCATGAAACAAGTGTTATATTTGATTTAAAAAGAAATAATAATATATTAAAAACGAAAATATATTGTTCAAAATCTATTCGTTTTGACAAACCCAACAGTATAGGACCGCTATTGGGATTTGAATAAAATAAATTGGACCCTAATGTCTGGCATACATCGGAAAATACTGTAAATAATAACAAAGTTGATACTATACGCCTTACATGTAATGTATGTGACTCATATAGGAACGGAGCTGAAAGTTAAGACTTATATTCTGCAATAATTTTATTTAGCAGTTGAATCTGGATATAATAATATAGAAAAACCACGTACAGTAATATATCTGCCCTTAAACGTAACAGGTTTGCTTCATAATATTTCAGTACAACTTGAAGATCAGGAGGGACAACTGATAAACTTTAGACAAGAATTTGTTTGCTTTGACTACACTTAAGACTTACTTCTTCTTCTAGTTAAAAATTCATGGATTTAGTTTTCAATGAAAAAGTAAAATCTTGTTTACCAACAGTCAGTTTGAATCAGTCATTTGAGAAGTTAACAAGAAGAAACAAGGAATTTTTAGAATCTTTAGGTTATATTGTAAACAAGAAGTATGCTACAAATAGATAAAAAAAATCAGACGAAACTTCATCAGGTTGATTTAGAATATCATTCACATCATACGTACGCACAAACAACATACGGAGAAAATGATGAAATTCGTATGCCTGTTCAACAAAACGTGTATATAGCCTGGTTACAAAAGATGGCTAACTCCATTTAGCAAAATTTTCAGGAAAGGCGAAAAACTATGTAAACTACTTTCCCACAAGTTATATTGTTAAACAATTTTTTCTTGATTACCAATTACACACAGAACATTGTGGAATAGTGTTTTCTTTTTTTGCTACTTACTAAGCTAAAAGAGATATTTAACATTGAAATATGGACATGTGGAGATGGCCGTTTTTGTCACCAAAACTTTTGTTGGTGATGAGTCGATAGTCAGTAATAAAATTTAGTAATGTATCAGGGTTAGTCCTGTATTAAATTTTGTCAGGTTAATAACTAAAAATATATTCAAAATACGGAATTAATATAATTTTAATAATACAAAACTTGTCAGATAAAAGATGTCTTAAGATACCGGTTTTATTGTCCAGTAAAACTTTCTTGACGGAAAACAATAAACACAGAATAAAACTAACCAACTTGTCTGTTAATAGCCGAGTCTTACAATTTCGACTCAAAAGTTCAGTGTTACTTGATTCACTTCCCCTTCACAGTCTGTATTATTCAAGCGCTCACATTCAGGACATGGATTTTCAGGCATCAAATTGTTATTTTTTAAAACTTCCTCATACCCCTTCACATTTTCAAATTCACTCCACTTTTCACCGTAGTGTTTTTTCAATAAACCTCACACATCATTAACCTTTAATGCATTCACTTTAACTCCAAGCTGAAGTTCAGTAGGGTTTATATCCTATGTTTTTTACCCCCTAGTTTTATGACACTCAAACTTGAGTTGATTTCGAAAGTGTAGTTTTGTTCGCCACTGACTGTAACTGACTTAGGTTTCTTGATCAAAACTAACCTTTTTACTTGTGATATCTTAAAATGAAGATTTTTCGAGTCTTTAAGATATGTTTTTGCTTCGGACTTCCAGTCTTGGTTGGTCCAGTCTTTTCCTAGAAGTTTTACTTTTCCATGCTTACTAAACTCTGAATGATACTCTTCAAGCTGCAAAATTGTATCTCTTTTCTATACACTCCTTTCTATTCCTTAAAAAACCCTGCCACTTGGCATGTAGGAGTACTTCGTAACAGGAAATACAAGATTCACTCTTTTGATTGAAGTTTTAGTCCTTTGCGTCTAAGCAATACACATTGTTAACACAATAGTGTTTTTGTTTTAGCCTGGACACCCTTAAGGTGTCTTTTCCTTCAAAGTAACTAGATTTTGATCTGGTATCAAGTTCCTCAAATGCTGCAGAGGCTATTTCATTTGAGGACTTTCAAAATTGTATCTCTTTTCTATACACTCCTTTCTATTCCTACAAAAACCCAGTTACTTGGCATGTACGAGTACCTCGTAACAGGAAATACAAGATTCAATTTTTTGATTGAAATTTTAGTCTTTTGCATCCAAGCAATACATATTGTTAACACAATAGTGTTTTTGTTTTGGCCTGGACACCCTTAAGGCAAAGTAAAGTAAAAAACAAAGTAACTTTGAAGGTTACTTTGTTCCTTCAAAGTAACCAGATTTTGATCTGGTATCAAGTTCCTCAAATGCTGCAGAGGCTATTTCATTTGAGGACTTTTTCATTTGTTGTTCGGTCCAAGAATAAATTGATACATTTCTTTACGTAAAGCTTCAGCACCAGTTGAACATCCAGAAACAATCGTCAAATTATAACAGTGTAACTGCCTTGAATAGTATGTACTTTGATCAGGGAGCTCTGGTAGATTCATATTTTTTTTGCATATCGTACGACATTACAGCGACATTTGGTCTACCTTTCTTCAAAAGGGTAAACATCCCTTTGGCAAGAATCGTATGTACATTGAACTCTGTTTTAAGTTTTTGCAAGGCCTCCTCATTTTTTTCAACTTTAATCTTTTCTGTGTATTGCAAACATGTTGAGCATACATCCGTTGAAGGACTCTTAAAGCTGATGTTGAACCTAGTCACAAGTATGTGACGAAAAAACGACTCTTTAACTTTTAAGTCATCAGGAACTGATTTTTGGTACATATTCCACATTTTAGAAATAGACAGGCTGGATATATTTCTTCCCTATCTTTTGTATCCCAATACTCTGTGGTTGCAGGACATTTTATGTGCAATCCGTATGGACAGTAATTATGATTGTTATCGTTTGGATTACAATTGCCTTCGTTTGTAACTATTTATCTAGCTGCTGCTAGACAATAAGTTTAACTGTCGACGTCGATTTAACTCACATATTTGATCAACCATAATACTATGAATATCGGACAGACTAATTACATTGTCACTGTCATACACATAGTATGAATCCTTAAAACAGTAATAACTGGTGCAATCACCAACTCAAATCTCATCCGAGTTATTTAACATTTGTCCAGGAAAATAATATAACTGTCCTCCAACACTCTGAGTGGAGGCTGCTGCAGGATGGATTGGTGTAAAGTCTTTAGCATGTTTAAAAGTACACTGTTATGTGACATTATAAATATCTGAAAACAGACATAGCAAGGAAAATAAAAAACACAATAATAACTCTACAATTGACTTTTATTGCAGAATAATAATAATTGAATACAGTATGACAATAGATTTTTTTCTCCTTTTTTACCTAAAAGAGATGATGTTGATGATGACCATACGCAATGGTATTAATGCATCATCACAAATTATACGTTTATCATCATGTGCGCTTAACATCACCTTGTTTGCAGTAATAGTTTCAACACAATGTTTTCTAGATCGAAATACTCTACATTCTCTTCTAAAGCTAGTGTAAACATTCAAACAGTCTGTGTAATCATCAAAAGAAATTTTAGTTTTAACAACTGCTTTCGTTATACCTTTGGCTTTCTTCTGTATTTGTTCGATACCTTGATTGTTCATAGTTAAAAAAAAATAATTTTTGGTCTCAAACCAAAAAATTTTAAAACAGGTATACTGTTACATTTATATTTAATTTTTCCAACAGTTTTTTTTGTAATAATTAAAGAAAGAACTATGATTGAGTGGATAATCTAAAGTATGAAAATTACGCATCAAATCAGGATCCATCATATCTTTATAGATATCGTCAGTAAATATTTCTAAAAAGAAGCTATCTGTACCAACATACAAAATATAGATTTGATTTATATCATACTTTGATCGTAATACATTTAAGTAAAAATCGTACATCAATGATTTACTCAACACTAAACCCTATATGAATAGGTTTATTAAATACTACAGATTCTTTAGCATTACGTACGGCACATAGATTGTCATTGTAAATGATTGACTCAATATACGTAGGCTTACAAATTAGTTTATATAGTCTTTTTTCTTTATTCACTAGTTCTATTATTTGTCTTTTTCTAATATTTTCTATAGTTTTGCCAAACAGCAATACTTAAGAGTTTTTTGACAATTTTCGTTTCTCAGGATTGAACATAACTAAGCTTCCCGGGTAAATTTTAAAATTCTATGTATCTTCTTTAAAATCAATCCATTTTTAATAGCTTATTTTAAAATGATATAATGCACAATATATTTTGGATTTATCTTCTAAAGTAGTTAACAATTTATTATTTTTTTCATTCGGCGGACATTTATTATCAGCAAGAAAAAGGTAATTCATTTGATCATCATAATATATGACGGGTATTCTACATCTACTTCAAGTATATAACCTTCTGGTGCATCATCCGACATATCAAAATTTTTTAATTTCTTTAACCATCTAAATTCATCTTTTGGCATAGGTTTACACATCGCCCTACCATACAGATTATTACAATCAATGTACATTAGATATGAGGTGGGTTCGTCTGCATTGTAATGACTTTCTATACCCGGTGAATAAAAAGTCAAGACCCCCCCTTCTAATATTTTTCTAAGTAAATATACAGAGATATCCTTTTGGTGGTTGTGCAATCTTAGCAGGAAGTTTCATTTTATGATTTTGAAAATTTTGAGTGTTCCCAAAAATGAAGGATTTTGGGGGCTACTCAAAATTTTTAAAAGTAAACCCCCTTCAAGTGACACCTCATTTTGAAGTGTTTACAAAAACTTAAAGAATGGTGAAAACCAGAGTTCGCTATCTCTTCTCTATTCAAAATGGTAGTCAATATTACCATTACATTCATTTTTTCTTATCTTTTTAATGTGTTAAATATAATTGAATACGATGTTAACTATTTAGTTATTCTAATTAGGAAAACAATTGTCATAACTTACATGTCATGTTGCCAAGTCAAACCAGATGTTCAAACTGAAGCCCTCCTACTATTTGACAGTGAGACAACCGTAGGGTGCACTCCTCTCTCACGTTTTGGAAAGTCTGAAGTGGTATGTTATTGCAGGCCTCAACAATTCTGTTCCTTAATTAAGTCTTCAACATTTTCTACTGGTTTCTTATAAATTATGGATTTAATATGACCCCATAGAAAAAAGTCGATAGGTGTAAGGTCTGGGGACCGCACAGGCCATTATATCGGACCACGCCTACCAATCCACTGACCACGTAGTTGAGTGCCTAGAAAATGTCGTACATCACGATGAAAGTGTGGTGGGGCACCATCTTGCTGGAAGTGAACAATGTCTTCGTCAAATTCATGTTCATTTTCCCTAATAACATTAGTTATTGCTAGGAAAATTGATTCCTGTAACATTTGAAAATACATTTCTCCATTTAGGTACCCATTAATAAAGAATGGTTCTAAAATGTGATTCCCTAAAATCCCGGCCCAAACATTAAATTTTTCTGGGTACTGGGTGCAGGATTCTCGAAAAACATGGGGGTTTACTGAATCCCAGTATCTGCAGGTGTGTTTGTTTACAGCCCCATTGACAAAAAAACTGCATTCATCACTGAACACAATGTTTTGAATAAAAAATGGATGAGTTAAAATTGGAGCTTATATTTCCTCACAAAATTGAAGACAACTGTCTGGATCATCTTCATTCAACTCATGGACAAGCTGAATTTTATAAGGATGAAATTTATTTTTCTTTAGTAAATGTACCACAGACATTTGGGAAACGTTACAAATATTTGCTACTGATCTGGTGGACGTCTGCGGATCTTCAACAAACTGTGCAACAATTGCAAATCATTTGTCTTCGTCCAAAGAAGGACGACCTGATCGTGGAGCATCTGAGATGGATCCAGTTACTCGGAATTTATTCACTAAAGTTCTTAGGTAATTCCTTGTCACAGGTCTATCAGGATGTGCAACATTGAACCGCCTTTCTGCCTCATGATAATTTTCATTTGAAGCTCCGAAAGTAAATATCATGTCCACTTTATCTTCGTGACTTCGTGGCATTATTATGCGTAGGCAGTTATAATAATTAGAGGAGATAATTTAAAAATAAGAATGACAAAGCTAATCAAAATCAATAACAGACACACATTAAACAAAACACTTCACGAAACAGTAACACACAATAATGATACCAACACTGTATTTATTAATACTACAATGTTTATGACAGTGACAATTATTTCATTACCACTCAAAAGTATGACCTACTCTGATGAGATTGAAACAAAGAAGGGGCTGGTTTGTACTAAACCGTACTTCATACTGGGAAAGTCTGCAGTACTAAGGTCACTCATTGCAAACAAACATTTTATCAGTAGGCTTTACAATCTTCATTGGAATTTTTGTCCTTTGCATTCCTAACTGATTTAGAACACAGAAAAAAAAATAACCCAGTTGTTTCAGAGAAAGTAACTTTACCTTGAAAACTAATGTAAGCGTAGACTTCAATAAATAACATTTGACGTATATTTGATGAAAGGTTTTTTTTGTTGTTTTCCTTTCATACGGTGAACAACTCTTGTTGAACTTGTATTCTACGTGGAACTGAGTAATATATGTTATTACATTTACTTTTATAGATTAGTGACAGTCTTTTGCGCAGACACATTACCTTATCTCTGACTAATATTGCATCATAGTATATGACCAAATATTTTGTTAAATAAATATTGAACTTTTAAAACGTTTTCATACGAGTTGTACGGAAACAAAGTTAAAAAGATCTTCAAGTGAAATTCCTAAAGTTTTACAGTATAAAAATATGACACAATATTCTCCGCATACTGATGAGGTATTGCAATTGCATTGAAATAAATTTAGCAGTACTAGAATTTATTTTTATGAATAAATAATGTGATGATCTTGTAGGTAAATTTCCATAACTATCAAAATATTCTAGTTCTCTATTACTGTTTATAAAAATTAATATCCAATGACGACCTGGTTTATTGTGTAGATCCGTATTAATTACAAAACAACTAGGTATTCCAACTATTAAAGGTAACTGGTCTGCAGCACGTGTATCTCATACACTTGTTATGATAAAAACATCGTACAACGTCTGTATTTGAATTCAAAACTTTGAATGAAGAGCATAATAATTTTTCGACGTTTATAACTTTTTTTTCTAACAACTTTTTAATAAAATTGCACTTTTCTAGTCCTTTAATGTAAATAACAGTTGTTTTTGCAAATTGCTTTCAATTCTTCTATAAACAAATCATAACTAATTGAACCATCATTCCAATTTAGGTTGTGATAATTACAAGTCAACCAATTACACTCCTTTTTTCTACTTTTTGATAAAATATTAAATTCATAAGGTGGTCCCACAATCCAATGCTGTAATAATAATCTGTTATTAATAGCTGTAATAGCCAATTCTTTTATTATGTAATCACCACAATTGTCTCTAAAACTTTGAAAATCTAATACAACTGCCATTTTGTAATAAATATTCGCTGAGAAATGTTAATCATGTATATTCTACGTGTACTGAATGTCATATGGTAAAAAATACTGCTTATATAACAATCACTAGCTTCCAAAGTCTACCACTATATTTCTGTTTTTATTAATCTCTATGACGTTGTCAAATTCACCGTAAACTATACAATTTATTGTTTCTGTAAGAGCAGTTTCAAAACTTATTTCAATTCTCACACTTCCGTGTTTTATTAAATTCCAATGTGACATTGTGTTTTCCGAAAGATCAGGTGTTAAGTCAAAGGCCATTAGACAATGTCCATTTGGATATTTACTTCTTGATATATCATTACCTTCGTTTAAGAAATGTATTCCTGTACCAGAAAATAGTGTATTATATGAATGAATGTATAAGTTATTCGTGACGTAATTGGGTTGTAATGGTTTTGATGGTTTTGACCATCAATATAGAGTGAAAAAAAGTTAACTTTGTAGTTTTGAAAATTAAATGGGTTTGCTGTGAAATGTCAGTTGAATGCTTTGTTACTAACAAGTCCAACAATTACCCGTTTTGGTAACTGACCTAAAAATACATTGTCTAATGTTTTCCCTTGTACACCTGTGAGTATTGTAAGTGCTTTGACTTCAACTTTTGTCACAGGATATTTAGCAGTTCCATTTAATAATGTTTTACTATGAGCTAGTAACACTGATGGATTAATTTTCTTTCTTCTAATGTATAGATTCGATTCCAACATATGGATCTTGTAACCTGTAGTACTTGACATTAAACTAAACAGATCTCTTGATCGTACCAAGCAAATTCGTAATTCGACTCCATTTAAAAGGAATTTTTCTTGATTAAATATGTCAGCATGAAGATGTCTCAACATATCCACATGTTTACTTTCTTCGGTAAATTGTTGACGACTTACAAGGCCTGTATTTGCGTCTGCTGTATCATCCATTTTTCCGTATGTGTGTGTGTACCATAAACATGATGTGAGGTGAGATTTTTTTTAGCAGGAGGGCCGTAGTTTAAAAGAGTTTCTATATAACATCTGTAATGTAACGATATCAATCTAATCATTTACGATAATTATGATTAATGATATCAAAAGATAAATAGTTAAATAATTCATGTAAAATAAAATAAAATAATAATAACAACAGTTAAAAAAGCAATTTATATTGGAGAAAATGTAGGATGCCAGGTGCAGGTTGGGAAGGTTGGAATCTAACGGAACCAAGGGAAAGGTACAAGGAAAAAACAAAAGAAAACGGGACTTTAGCTTTGAAGGAGCAAAAACGCATACAGACTTAAAAAACAAGTAACGGTAGAATTAATTGGCCAAGGACAGATGTAAATAAAATTTGTATAAAAAAAGAGAAAACAAGGGAAAAGTTAGCAGAAGAAGAGGACTACATCCACGATGAGAGGAGGCAATGGTTAGAGAGCTTCTCGTCAAGCGAGGATATGGAGGAGGGTGAGGTGAATGTAGAGGAAGTGATAGAAATTTCCAGCGATGAGGAGGAGGAATTCGGGGAAAATAATCACATAAAGAATAACAGAACAATAGTTATAAGTCGAGAACTCTACATTATTATTAGAAATATTATAGTCGCTTATAACAGTGGCTATAATATAGTGGTGGATCCCAATGTGGAGGAGCCCAATAATAATTATAAGCTGCCTTATAAACGGCAGACGTTTTTAGTGTGTATATATTTTGTTATTGTTTTATTTATATGTGTGTATATATGCTAATTAAAGTATTTAATTGTGCATACGAACAAGACTTCATTATTTCACCTATCCTATTTTTGAATTATATTAATGAAATTAATTATATTATTGAAATTTACAATAATATTTTATTAAGTAACAATATGTAGTAAATGAGTACAAAGTATTTATACAAATACAATATTTTATAGAAATACTATTTTTTTCTAAAAATTACATATAAGTTTTACATATCAACAACTTGATAAGGGCTGTGAAATAATAACAGTAGTAGGTTCACAAAATTATTTTTATTAAACAATTAGCCTACATTACATATTTTTGTTTATATAAAACAATTGTAGTCGAAAGTAATTTATAAACATATCCACACAAAATACTTTAATTTCAGCTAAAAATCAAGTCTTTATTATCAAGTTCACATTTTATAATACTCGTGTCCATTTTGGTCAAGAAATTCACTACATAACTTTTAATTACGTCATTTTTTATAGATTCATCTGGTACATTAGTTAATAAATGATTCACAACACTTGTTTTGATGTCTTGAAAGTTCTGATGAAATCAGTTGAGAAAGTTTAAAATACTTTGTGATACACTCTGACAATTTTTAGTAAACCTGTCCATGTGGGTTCTTGCATGATAATGTCATCATTTAAATAAGTTTCAGGTTGAATGCACAATAGTTCACGAATGAAGATAGTTTTCTTTCCATAAGCCATTCGAAATACAATTTGATGTTTATCCAAGTCAGAATTTTCATAATTTTGTTTTTTACACATGAAAAAGTCAGAAATTAATGCTGCATTTTGTAACAGCATTCTATAAAACTTAGTGAAACACACCACTACTTGAATCTGATTTGCGTAAATGTAACTTCGGTTCAAACAAGTTTTCAATGTCTAAACTTAAAATAAAATAGCAAATTTATGAGAGTTGATTTATACCCGCGAAACGTCGTGTATTAATATTCATTTAGGTTTCACACTTGATAACGAGAGTGGTTTTATACTCGCGAAACGTATTGAATTAATTTACGTTTCCACTTGATAACGATTATTTCAACTCGTGAAACGTTGTGTATATATTCATTTAGGTTTCACACTTGATAACCAGAGTTGTTTTATACTCGCGAAACGTGGTGAAATAATTTTAATTTACGTTTCCATTTGATAACGAGAGTTGCTTTTGTTAGATTATCTTGTATGATTGATTTATTTGTTTGGTTAAATTTAATCGTGTGAGTCAACTTTATTAAATCAGGTGCTTTCACCATGTAAGACAATTTTATAAGTGTCTGGGGGTTTCTCCTTAGACTCTACTATTGATTCAAATTTCGCTTGGCTGTGGGCTGACAAAAATGAAACTGGATAGGAAAAAAATACAGATTTTGATTTAGAACAAGTTTAATAAAATCGAAAATGTTCATGAATACCCTATAAATTCACATGAAATCTCTATAATCTACTTGGAAATAAAACATTGAACAAATTAACTGAACAAATTTATTGAACATTTTCTAGACAATAACAAATTTCTATCACCATAATATTACATGTAAATAAAGCCTTAAGAAATGTACAATATTATCATTATCATTATTTATTTTCTTAAATTGTACGAAATTGTCCCTATTCCCTTATTTGTTTTAATGAGTTTATATTTTAACCTTATAAAGTAATGAAATAAAACCCAGTATATGACTTCGTTTGATAATATTGTATTAACCAATTGAGATCTGATTTACATTAATAAAAGTTTAAGATTACTTACATTACACTCCACCCTTTCTTCACACTTTCACTAAACACTTTATTTTGATTTTATTTATTTCAAATTTTCACAACACTTCACTGGTGTAGATTTAGTTGATATTATTTTGTTATTTTATTATAGCAGGTTAAATACGGACTGAGTTTCTTATTGAATTTTTTTTACTTGTTCCCCCTCTGAAGATTTATTTTTTACTACCTATTTTTCACGCGTTGTTCTCCCCTCTTCTTTTTTTGAATCCCTCGTGTTTCTTTCTCATTGGTTAATTTTGAATTTTTGTCGTTCTCATTGATTTTCCTAATGTGCAATCTTTCACACGTAGAACACTTGTTCAATGCTTAATTTGCTATTTGTAAAGTTCACTGCCTCTGCTTCTGTTAGGTGAAATTCGAGATGCCTTGCGCGTGTTGTCTCACATCCTGTTTCTGTATTTAAGTTGGTGTTTCGAATTAATTATATTTTTAATAAATTATATATAATAAATTTATAATAAATGTTGTAATATTGGTGTTCACCAATCTCTCTATTACACTTTATACTCGCGAAACGTCGTGTATTAATTTACATTTAAGTTTCACACTTGATAACGAAGTTGATTTATACTAGCGAAACGTCGTGTATTTTTTTCATTTAAGTTTTACACTTGATAACGAGAGTTGTTTTATACTCGCGAAACGTCGTGTATTAATTTTCATTTAAGTTTTACACTTAATGACGAGAGTTGATTTATACTTGCGAAACGTCGTGTATTAATTTTAATTTAAGTTTTACACTTGATAACGAGAGTTGTTTATTACTCGCGAAACGTGGTGAATTAATTTTAATTTACGTTTCCATTTGATAGCGAAGTTGATTTGTACCCGCGAAACGTCGTGTATTAATATTCATTTAAGTTTCACACTTGATAACGAAGTTGATTTGTACTGGCGAAACGTCGTGTATTAATTTTCATTTAAGTTTTACACTTGATTATGAGGGTTGATTTATATTAGCGAAATGTCATGTATTAATTTTCATTTAAGTTTCACACTTGATAACGAGAGTTGATTTATACTAGCGAAACGTTGTGTATTAAATTTCATAAGAGCGTGACGCCTAGAATCCGCTCTACTCCCCGGCAGAATTTGTGCGCGGTGCGCCTATAGAAGTTTACAATTCAATAACCAACACCCAATAAATATCTTTGGTGGTATTTCTTTTTATTATGTTGGTTCTACTGAGTTACAATAAAGACGAAGTGTATAAAAGATGTAGCAATAGGGACGAAAAGAAATTATTTGGGTCAGGTTACAATCAGAGAGAACAGAATAAATATAGAGCGGCTTTCCCTATACTGAATGCATACGAGGCTGTGAGGCCGGTGGAGGCCGCCATTAGCGGCCAAAACTCGACAAGACCGCTATGACTGACGGGTACAAGTAATTGACGCCGTTAGACATGTCACGTCATTTATACCTCTAAACATCGTTCAAAAATTATGAAACTTCACAGGTATAAGAACAAAGCCTTAATGAAGGCAACAGTGTGTTTTAAATGTAAAAAACCTAACACTGTCGAATGGGGAAAATGTTTTTCTAAAGCTAAGTTTACACTAGCATGTAGCAGTGGCGCCACTAAATCGCGCCAGTTTTAGTGTCATGACACTAGCGGTTTACACACAAAAGGAAGTGTTCAAGCCATGCCACTGTTAATGGCGCCATTTTCATGGAGACACTCGAGTTTTTTGCACAGAAATGGTTGGTTTTATTTTGTAGCTGTTGTCTGATTACCTTCAAAATGTCCGATTACATTGAGAGTGTTCGGAATGTGTTAGGAACAGTGATTAATGTGGTTAGTGAAGAGTTATTGGAGGAAGCACGTGACATTGTGAGTCGGATTAAACCCAGGAAACCTAGGTCCTGTTGGGAAAGGAAATGGATAAGCAGAAGGATACATTTTGGTGCATCCAAATTGTTAGAGGAACTTGCTGCTGAGGATAGTGAAAGCTTCAAAAATCATCTAAGAATGACAGAAGAAAAGTTTGAGGAGTTACTAAAACATGTTACGCCTGCAATTCAAAAATCAAATACAAAGATGAGGTTGGCTTTACCAGCTAGACTAAAATTGCAAATTACATTGAGGTACCTGGCTACGGGTGACTCGTTTGCGTCATTGCAGTACATGTACCGTGTTCCTAAGTGTACGATTTCAAAATTTATACCACAAGTTTGTGATGCAATTTTCGAGGCTCTGAAGGATTACGTTTAGGTTAGTTTCAAAATACCATTATTTTTAACATGCTATATTTTAATGCTTAATTAACTACAGGAATGGGAATGTTACCGCTTATTGCATCAATGACACACCATTAAGAGAAACATAAGTTTATTTATATTTTAAATCAACACTAGTAACAAAAACTGATTTAGCCTAAATTAAACTTAAACTGAATTAAATTCCATATTCTTTTGGCAATAAAAAGCTGTTACAGTTAGTATTGTCCATGAAACACACCAAAAGAATAAGATAAGTGTATGTTAAAGCAACACTAGTAACAGAAACTTAATTAAAAATCAAAAGCATGGACCACATACTGACCATGAAACAAACCATTATAAGAAATATTCAATCATATCAGTGATAAAGCAACGCTAGTAAAAAAACTAGTCTTTATGACAGTTATTATTGATCATTCATCATTGAGATTGCTAAGCTAATTAGGTCTTTACTCCCCTGCTCAATGTTTCTGTCTTCTTGGACACTTTGGGAAGAAATGGAACCTGTGGTATCGGTATTGGTGTTGTAATCACCATCATCCCATAGTGGATCCTGCAAAATGTTACTTGACCTGTTTGTACAGGCCATTCTTCGTCGAAATAGGCAGGACTGCATTTCCTGCATTGCAGCCAACGCTTCAACCTCTGGAAGCTTTTGCAATTGGGTTGAAACAAACTTGCCGAACATATCAAATTCATAATTTGTTTGTACACTAGAAGTGCCATGGCTTAAAATCTGGTTACTAATTAATTTCAGTTCACCAACAACAGTTTCTATTTTGTTTAAACGCTGTTCTGCAACTTTCTTTGACAAAGGTCTTACATACGGATGATTTGGCTTTGGTGTAGTTGCTGGCTTCTCTCTTGGTATACGAGTGACGTTGCCCGTGACAGGAGTTGTAGGAGACGGTGGTTCAACAGTATCCTCAATCCTTTCCATTTCAGTTTCATCCGGTTCGTCCACGTTTTCATCTGGTTGAGTGTCTGGTAGTTCCTGAAAAGAGGCACCGAATGAAACCTATTGTATTTGTTAAACTGTTTATATATATATATATATATATATATATATATATATATATATATATATATATATATATATATATATATAATTGCTATATTATTAACAAAACCATTTGTATAGGTTCCTACTGCAGAAAATGAATCGATCGATATAATGCAAGGATTTTCTACTAGATGGAATTTCCCACGTTGTTGTAGCAGCATCGACAGAAAACATATCCAAATACTATGCCCTAGTAACAGTGGATCTGACTATTACAATTACAAAGGGTCATTTAGTACAATCCTTCTGGCAGTTGTGGATGATGCTTATTGCTTTACCTACTTAGACATTGGAGCAAATGGGCGTGCGTCAGACGGGGGAGTGTTGGGAAATAGTGCTTTTCAAAGGGCAATAGACAGCAAACAGCTTAATTTGCCAGAGAATGCGTTTGTTGTTGGTGATGACGCATTCCCTTTAAGGGAATATTTAATGAAACCATATAGTACTAGAAGTGGTCCTTTAAATCTAAGACAGAAGATTTTTAACTATCGTCTTTCTAGAGCACGACGCATAGTTGAAAATGCATTCGGCATCCTTGCAGCCAGGTTTCGTGTTTTTGGAAGGCCGATTCCGTTATCCCCTAACAAAGTAGATGGTGTGGTAAAAGCAACTGTAGCTATGCATAATTGGCTACGTCTAACAAGTCCTGGTGTATATTTCTACAGGGGATGTGTTGATGAAGAAGATTTAGACACTGGTACTATTATACCAGGACAATGGCGTAAAGAAGTCATATCCGAAGGATTGGCTAGTGTAAAAGAGATATCACAACAACGCAACCCATCAAAGAGAGCAAAGGATGTTAGGGATACACTCGCCGATTGGTTTATGGGAGAAGGAAGTGTTCCTTGGCAACGAGAGTTTGTAAGCCACGAAGGAGATTAAGTGAAGTACTGTAACGAATTAGGGTACTTCAATAATTGTATCAAGAACTCTGTTATTAATCATTTGTATTAATAAATGTATTAACATGATATGTGCCTTAATTTATTTTTTGTCCAAGTCTTATGTGGTAATTGTTAAATGGTAATTACTAATGTTATACCATTAGCAATGTGGTAATTGCTAAAGGTATAAATTGTAATTTATAAGGGGTAATTATGCGGTTTTTTTAGGTTTAAATATGTTTTTAACTTTTCATTTAATTACAAATTCGTTTGTCTGAGGTATGAGTAGTCTCAAATAACTTTTTAATAAAATAACAGTGCCATACGTTAAGAAAAAAAAGAATTTTGGAATGAGATTATTTACAGACTGTTCATATTACACAGAACAAAATAAAATTAAAACTAATTTGGTAAAAACAATATACAATTATTTATAACCTAGGTATTAGGTACAAGGTATTAGGTAAATTGTATTTGATGTGGGTACTTCTGTTTGAACTGGATAACATAGTTTATTGTATTACTAATTGAGATATGTCATATTTAGTATTTATTTTTTAGGCCTACACGGAAACCGATAACAATGTACAATGGCTAAACACTTCTATAGCCTATTATAATGCAATATAGGCATACATACCTCATCAGGAAGTCCGACTGGTTGACTTCCTTGGATCTGGACAACCTGTCCCACGATACGGTCCATTGTACTAAACCATCTAAGGGTTGGTGTGTAAACGTCGTCCAGCCCTTTGCCCGAGGACTTGCTCTTCTGGATTTTCACGAGCTCGTTACTATAGGTGTTCCGGAGAACGCGGATTTTATCTTTGCATTTTTTAACTGTTAGATCCTTTTTTTGCATGAGTTTTACTATTTCACCCCATGCGTATTCTTTGGCATTTCGATCTTTATATTGGGGGATTTTGTAATCCCATAAGCAGGGGTAAAGTTCATATAATTCGAGAAATCGGTCGATCTCGGCCGGCTTCCATCTATCTTCCTTCTTTTTACCTTCAACTTTTTCTGGAATTTCTACCTGAGCTTCATTCTTCTGCTTACTCGGATTCTTAACCTTTCCTTTTGATTTTTTTATTCCTAACACTGTGTATTCTTTCTGACTACTATCGACTTCATCACCAATCAGTTCCTCCATCACTGGTCCAGCTTCTGTTTCTTCCATGACACCGTAACAAACACTTCACTGTATAAAATTAAGCAAAGATTATACTAATTAACACCGAAAAACACACGTGGTTTACACGGGCCACCGCAAGTGACGCGTCAGTACAGATGGCGCGTCAGTCGCTACTGGCGCCACTAATATTTGTCAAAACATATATTTGTGGCGTGACTCCAGTTGGCTCGCCACTGCGCCTCTCCACTAAAAATGGCGCGTCATTAGGGGTTTACACGGTCCATTTTTGGCTCCACTTTGAAGCCAGTAAAAGTGGCGCCACTGCTACATGCTAGTGTAAACTTAGCTTAACACGTTAGCTGCCACGCCGACCCGTTCGGGTCGGCACAGCTCGTCTTGTTAGAAACATCGGCCGACCCGATCGGGTCGGCTGCGGGATTTTATAGGGCTTAAGTAAATCGATCCGTGACGTTTATCAGTAGTCTTTGGGAACTTTTTAAAGAGTTATAATTTGAGAAAACAATACTAAAAATGTTATTGAATGTTAATTTCGTCAACACATTTTTTTAATTTCAGTTATATATCATCTGCTAATAAACGATATTTTGCCGACCGATCGGGTCGGCACATTTTATTTTAAAGTTTTACATTATTTTTAGTGCTGAAATATGAATAAAACTTGAATCTATTTGTAATGTTTTTGTTAAGAATGTAATAAATATAAAACCGTATTTGTCAGAATATTTTTTAAATTTGGCAACACGTTATATGCCTATGCTAAATTATACTTTCAAATGAAATGAAGTTATTTATGGACAGTTAACATTACATTATTTGCTACAAAAGCAGTAACAGGTGTTTTGTCATTAAAATGCGCGTATACAAACATGAGTACTACACATCTTAAATATAAAAGAAAATTTCAAGTCGCATCGGAGAAAATAAAGCACAAAATGTGAAAAATACAACCTTACAGAAAAACTACCAGAGTTTACAAGGATCTTGCCTATTTATGTAAGTTCTTAAAACAATCTTCGCAAAGAAATGGTTTCCCAGGACACGTTTCACAAAATGTAGTGATCTTTTTGATACCTGATGCTATTTTAAAATTTTAATCTTCCCCTTCGGGACCGGAGTTTATCTTTTCGCCGGCCGGCGCCGGTGAGTCACCGCGATGCGCGACATAGCGATAGCTGGATTACTTATCGGCCAACGGTAAACAATACACATACTTCGCATCAAGACGTTAAATAATAAATACTGCTCTCTAAAATATAATGGTTATTGCCGTTTTGGAAGCACGATGCACAATCTTATCTGAAGACATTTTACCTTATTTTAGTAATTTCTTGACAATACTCATAAAAATATTGTTATGATAGGGGGGGCCGTGTGGCAGGGCCCGTCGCGGATTCGGATCCCGGTATAATTTCCCGAAAAATCCCGATCAAGGCTCGCGGCCCCCCCAGCTCGCGGGCCCTCTCGCACTGCGGGCCCGCTATCGCCGCCACTGCTAAAAATACCGCCGTTTCAGACAAGTGGTGATGTCCAACATGTTTTACTGGCTCGATTTGTCCGTTTTGCAACCTTAGTAGTGCGTACACAATCTTTTCCATGAAGGTAGTAATGGAGTAGAGATGCTTATTCTTACTTTGAGAGTTGACCCCAACCTCTAAAACGAAATATACGCCAGTATGAAAGTGCGACCAATCGGGTCGGCAAGTTTTTTTGTCAATCAAAATTCGGTGAAAAAAATCGCGGCCGACCCGATAGGTAACAAATTTTTAAACAATTTATTTTAACAGTTTAAAGTATATCTTGTTGTATTAGTGTATTATAAACACAATTAAAGTAAAAATATCAAAAAATAATTAACAGTAAAAGTTGGCATTACACCGAACATTCGAAAATAGGCCGGTGGCAGCTAACGTGTTAAAGCATTAAATAAATTCCAGAACAAATGTACATGAAATTTTCGACATGCGAGGAAATTTTTTATTGTTTGGTCAGAGAAAAAATTGTCGGCTGAGATATGTTGCCAAAGAGTTTATTGTTTCATATCTGAAAGCCATTTTCACCTACCGTTACTACTTACTTAGCAATCGTTGATTATTTAAACGCGTAATAACTGTGTTAAAATCCCGCGCTGTAGTTGGCTCGTCGCACAGTTTAGCCTTAGCCTACTATTATTGCCTATGATTTTGTTATTTATCAAACGGCATAGCTTATATTATTATGTACAGGTATTTTATTACTTTTTCAAACATTTGTGTCAATTTATAATTTCTGGTTACTGTTGAAATATGTAAAAATACTATCCAATTTAAAATACCGCACATTTTAACAAATAGATTAAAATATATTTTAATTCAGTAATTAATTGTTTAACATACGGTACGTTTATTTAATGTATTAATCTAACATAAAGTATCGTATATTTAGGTTTTTATTGTGATTGTTTGCTTAATATGTTTGGTTTTAACAATAATTACTTACTGAGGCCACATAGTTTATTCTAAGGTGTTGTTCAATGCATTTAAACAATTTCAATACACAGAGTGAACTGCCTTTATTAACAGTTTATATCAATACAGTTACAGTTTTCTAAAGATACTTATAAATCCCATCTTAAAAGTGTTATACAACACACGTATTTATTGACCCATAAAAGTAATTGTCTTTGTAAGATGGGCTCTCACTTTTGAAAAATTCAATTTCTCATTAAACTTTTTAGTATAGTACCTAAGTCGAATATTTAAAAACTTTTGTGAAACAGCTTTTATTAGCAACACAAAATGGCTTAATTCAGATTCCCCATCATACAAATGATCTGAATTGGAGTCCCTAAAAATGTTTTTACCTACACAAAGGCCAAGAACTTCTTGAGTCATCTTTGTCATTGCTGAGTCATCACAAGTACCGTGCACTTTAAAAACTCTTCTGGAAATAACTTCACAAATTTGAGTCACTGATTTGGATGGTTGAGTTAGGCCGCCCTTATTTTTACATGATATCAAACTTCTTGTCCCAATGTCTATGTTGCACGTGAGCAGATTCACACATTGTTTACACATTATTTTTTGCTCCAAACTGCGCACAATGTTACCGGCTATGTATTCGACAATGTTGCAAATGAGCGTTGACAAAACGTCCGCTGAAGCTACAGTTGCTATAAAGTCATCCATTTCTTGGTCATCAGCCAAAACTTGCTGTCTTCCATCTTCTTCTAGGACTCTCCACTCGGGAAGGGAAACATTTATTTCCTCTTCAGGGGCTATGTTAGTATTGAGTTTAAATAATACGGATTTGTCCAACACTAGACAGTTACACTGGTCACTTTCTTCCATCTTTTTATGTAGAAGGATCCTTTTATTAGAGCCCGTAAACTGTTTACAGGTTGGGTTGTTGTTGTTTCCGCCACGAGCTCTTACGTAGCCAAAAAGCCTCTCAATGTGATCCTGGCTTATTTTGTAAAGAGGAAAGTAGGTCAAGCAACCATTCACTACATATCTATCGTACATGGCTAAAGTGCTCTCTATACAAGTCAAAAATCCCAAAAACCCAGTTTTTCTTATGCTTTTTAAAATAGGTGAGCCATGTTTGTTCTTGAAGTCAAAAATGTAGGTTTTTGCCCTTAACAGGAAGTCTTTGGATGTGTCAAAGTTCGATGGAGACAAAGCCTTTTTAGAGTACTTTGCTTTTAAACTCCGTGAGTTCAAAATATCAAACAGTTGGTTAAATATGTCAATAAACTCAACTGTATGATCGCATTCTTGAAATCCTGGATGTTGGTTTTCCTTCAAAAATCGTAGAGCATCAGCAACAGAGAGGCTAAAAACTTGAGCTGCAAGTTTCACCTTCATTTTTTGTTTTTTGTAGTTGATGTGACTGTTTGCCAATCTGTTACCTAGGTGGAGTCCCTCCAGATTCTGAAGAGTATGTAATTCTTCTACAAATCGCCACTCAATAAGATTGTCATTTTTATCTTTGATCGTTCCCAAATCTTTTAAGGCGTTTCTAACCAACTTCAGCATGTGGCATGGATCCAAGAAGAAAAAAACTGGCTCGTTCGTTACTGGATTTGGAAAAGTTGTAATAAGATTTTCTGGTTTCAAAGTACACCCTTACATGTTCAAAGATGCTATGTTACATGATGCTCCATCACAGGTCAAGGACGTTACCGTTATGCCTGAGTCATGCATAAGTGTGATACATTGCTTTATCAAACCACAAAGTTGGTCTCCAGTTGTTCCAGCTACAAAAAAATATCCAACAGGGATTTTCCAAGAACGTTGTAGGAAAACTAGGTGAAAGACCAACGCTTCGGTTGCCATCGTTACGGCATCTCCATCAATATAACTCCCGACATTAATTGATCCATGAAACTTTTTCCCATCCCATTCGAGGTGTTTTCTTATCGCCATGCTGTCAAACATTAGCGATGCTAATACTGGCCCCTCTGTTCTTGACGAATATTCTTTTAGAGCTCTAGCAACCTCCTTTGAAAAACCGGGCTCTGCATCTACACTACTGTACCATCGACGTAATGTTCTAGGGTTAGGCAGTGCTGTGTTAAAGGTTTTTCTAACAAAGTTGTATGCTTTAGACGATAAAAAATGCAATGTTATCGAAAACGACCTTAGTCGGTCCTCAAAGACTTGGTTATATCTAGTACTCTTAGATTTCCGTATTGACCTTTTCAACAGGCATTCAGATGTCTTGGAAATTGACTGGAGCATTGAGCAGTCCTCCTCGGACATGTTCAACTTTTCCCTAAACTCTTTTAAAATGTTTTCTAGGTTTGCAACCTTTTTGAGGAGTCTCCGATTTTTCTGTTGCAAAGTTTTAATTTTTCTTTTTGATTTTAAAAGCTGGATTTTTGTTGTTTTTAATTCTTTGCGGAGAACCTTCCTGGGTGACTGTGTTACTTCAGGAGACGGGTCAGTTACACTTGTATTTGCAATGTCTAATTTCCTTTTAATTGGTCGCCTCTCTTTCAAATCCTTACCCGGTATTGCTGGAAATATGCAAGGAACAGCTTCTTTTCGCAGCCTTACACGACATAAAGAAGTCATATCCAAGTCTTCTTTTCGAAAATGTGCTGAGCATATAGTGCTGAATTTTCCAGGAACCCAATTGTCTCTCTTCACTGCAATTGTCAAATCTTCATTCTTTGGAAACCTGTAACATAAAAATAAAATTAACTATTTTTTACAATTTTTATTTTTGCACATTGCACTGTAAAAACACAAAATTCACTAGAATCATTTTTGAACACTTATTTTCATAACATTGGGGTATGGATAAACACAATATATTTTAAAGTGTCCGATTTGTTTCAGTCAGAAGTGTATTATTTAGGAATTTTAAACTATTAATAAAATAAAGTACTTACTTGTGGAAAGTTATCCCTCCTTCGTTGCTTCTGTTGTTGCACCTAATTGCAGCACAGGACGGCATAATTGGCCCACATGGAAATCTGAAACAAATAAAACGCACGTAATTATTGCTGTGTGATAATCATTCAAGACGAATTAATATGTATCCTAACATTCCGTTCTCTCTGATTCTAACAAACTATTATAAGGGTTTAAATTATACCCCGTATACCAAAGCTACATCTATCTACATATTAATAGGCGAGGGATTTTCTGTTCACAGTCATAACTCGATAACGGGTGGACGGACTTTAACATTTAAGGTGGCTAATGAAAGGTATTTTGACTTAGATTTGCTAATATGTCTCAGAATTCTTAAAAATACATCAATAAAGCGCTGAAATTTAGAAACAGTGGCGCTACCTATTGGCAATTGGTTTAACAAAACCCAAAGTTAATATTTAAAGTACTGTTTTACATCAACAGCTGTACATTATACCTTATACACTAATATTACAGTGTAACACTTACATGAAAATGAGAAGCTGAGTAGGCTTGTAGATAAACGCTAGAAGAAACTACAGTAATAGATAAATCACTGTGAACAACATCTATATCCACAAGTTAACGGCAGTGACTGACAGAACGGACTGCCCGAATGGACGTCTGGTGCGCGCGGCACTGGTCAAGGTGACGCCATCTAGCCGCCATCTTGAGCGGCCAGCCGGCCTCACCTGTGAGCCTCCAGTGCCCACTCTATATTTATTCTGTTCTCTCTGGTTACAATAAGTCACAATTCGTATCTGGCGTAACATTAAGTACAGATGCGTAGCTGAAACCCGTCCCTATTGCTACAGTAAACGTCGCAATAGAGACGGTTGCATAGCACAATGTAACAATAGGGACGTGTACGTAAACACACACACACACACACACACACACACACATATATATATATACTGAAAGTATAGTCTAAATTTAAAACAGTAACCAATAACAAATTTTATCATAATAACTTGTTCTTATAAAGTTGGTGGCTGAACTTACACAGTTTTAGTTAGCCCGTTTTGTAAATAACACTCAATATTCTTTTACTTGCATTGATAAACATAAATTTTTAACTGACATTGATAATCATATTTTGTTTACTGACATTATATACCTAAATAACTAATTTTACTAAAGTTTGATTATTTACGTCAAATTTGTAAAACAAGTTTTATAAAATCACATGTTGGTGCTCCCAATTTTTGTATAGTGATTTTGAATATACGGGGTGAGTCAGACCACCCGTGCAGTACTTATAGCTGTCTTACAAACTTACTTTAACACTTTTTCATTCTCATTTCCCCCTAATTTGGCTCCACTGAATCCAATGAAATTAATTTCAATTTTGAAAAATGCCCCAAAAGGGCCCTTTTTGAGGGGTAGGGGTGCTTTTTGAGGAATTTTGAAATGTAAACATGGGTTGTGTGATACATCATTTTAAAGGTCTAATTACCTTGAACATTTTGGCGCAATCAAAAGTTAATTATCTTTAACCGTATGTACAGGGTGTACCAAAACGTATTGAAATTGGACTTTAAAATAAAATACCATGTTATCCTAACTACAATACGGAATAGCACCAGATTTTTGTCCAAGCTTATTATTGAGCTATTCTTTAAGAAAACGTGTGGTACGGGCATTTTTCACTGGATTTTGAATATTTTAAAAATGCTCAAAATTGAAGAATTTAAAAAAGCCTGAAACTCAAAATTCTTAAATAGGAACTTATAGCAAATGTTATATCAAGTAAAAGGTCTTTTAAAAACAAACATTTTTTGTATTTTATTTTTTTATCTATCTCTTACTGTTAAAAAATGGCAGCCAAAAAACTTAATTATGCCAGTTTACAAAATGTAACAAATAGATAGACTGGAGGTATAAAAGGCAATAAGTCCATCATGTCTTGCTTTTTTAATTCTCCAACCGGTTTTGTTGTTGTATACAGTCTTTCGTATGGTACATTCCTCAGGAGAACTGGCCTTCCTTTTCTACCAGTTGGCCTGAGATTTAAAATATCAAACTCAATGATATCTTGTAATGATTCTTTGTACTTAATTTCGTAAGTGCAATTTTTTTCAAGTCGTATCCACTGCATCCTTAACCAGTTGACCGCATGATTTTCAGTATTTTTTTCCTTTTGCTTATATTTCTCTCTAAATTTTTAGTTGAAAAAAACTCTTGATTATTCATTTCACTTACAATAAACTTTTTTTTTTCTTCTACAACTAGCCATGATTTCATGCCAGTTTTCAGGAACATAAACAACTTTTCCTTTGGCCGCCAACTCGACACTTCCAAAGTCAGAATCGTTGGGCAAATAAGAATGGCCAGGAACTAAAATTTTTTGATCAATGACTTCAATGTTTGTATCGTTGTTTTGAATAAACCTCATTAATGCCAAAGACATGTTAATGTTCCGATTCTGTCCAGAACACGTATTACTGTAAATAGTAACGTTTTTCTTATCATTAGCTTGTAGTTTTAAATGCTTTATTAGACATGAAGAAATTTCTTGTGAACCTCTCCCAGCTGTTGTTTCATTCCAGACATAGAAATATCCAGAGTCTTTTTCTAAATCATGTACACCGAAATTATAGCAGTACAAGTTTCTTTTGTAGTATGCATCGGAAACTGTCAAAACTGAAAAAGGTAGAGCTTTTTGTAAATCTATGCTACATGCATAGTTTTCAGGATTATTCTTAACATTCTCAGCATCATCTTTCATACATTGTCTAGCAAGATCAGCCTTCCTCAAGTGAAGTTCATGATCTCTCTCAAGCCTCTGCTTGTCTTCAGGGTGCAAATCAGGGTTGGAATTTTTTATTTTGTAAATATCACACTTTTTACAGGTATCTTTCTTAGGAAGATAAAAGTGCAAATTAAATTTAGTGTTAAAAATATTTCTGTAAAAATGTTCCTTGACTGGTGTTTTCTGAACTTCATTACATTTCTCGACATACAGTGAATACCAATTTTACAAAAAAGTACACCAATTTTACCCACTAAGAGGCCATTCGTTTTTACCCTGTGATAGGGCTTTTGGGACCATTAAGAGGGCTATGAAAAAGTTGGATAGAATTTATACTCTAAAGCAAGTAGTTGAAATCGTTGCTAACTCGTCATCTAACTTTACTGTACACATAGTACAGAGTGAAGATGTTTTAAATTTCCACGATTGGTGGCCTAAGTATTACAAACGCTCATGCTTGTCTGATGATTCCTATGGAAAGGAGGTGAAAGAAGTGACAAAGTACGTTTTATGATTTCAAAAATACATCAGTTCAGTCATCAGACTAAAGGGAAGGTAGAGTGCAAAGAGTTTATTGGAAGCCTTATGCCAAACATAAGTTTCACGCTACGGCTTCCTGAAAAAAGTTGTGAGACATTGCTGAAATATCCAACAGAGAATGCATACAATAACAAACTAGGTATTAACATAAAGAAAATGAGTGATTTGAAAAGTATCATCAATTACATTCCTCAAGAATGCACAGACTTCTTCTTGGAAATTTATCAATGGCCAACAACAACAGCCGAAAGTGATGAGACTTGCGTGGTACCTGCCGACACTGAAGATTAAATTTAGAAAGACAAAATCATGATATTCTTGTTTTAGGGCCAAACTTTTATTCACAGTTATTAAATACAGGTTTATAATTCAAAATGTATTATTTATTTATCCATATATGACACTTAAAATTTCGAATGTAATATTTTATTTTGTTTTGTTGGAAAAAGCACATAAGTGCAATAGTTTTTTTTTTATACACATAAATAAATGTTTTAAAATTTTGAAAAAAATCTCAAACATCTGAAGTAAGATGGTAAACAATATATTATGACGATTTAAATCTACTACACACCATTAACGAAATAAACAGTTTTTTTCGATTACCCGAAAGTTCACTTTTCGCACTTATGGGGTTTTTACAATTATGGTCAATGCCATTCCATACTTAGGAAAAAGGTCAAATCCTACTGAAAAACCTGTAGCAGATGAATTTGTAGAAAAGTTAGTAGCTCCAACCATATCTGGGACAAATAGGAACATCACAATGGATAACTGGTTTACCAGTATTCGTCTTGCCGCCAATCTACCAATCTACTCGTCATAATGACTCATAATTCAACCAAAGGAAGTGTAGATACCCTTGACCAAATGTGCCAATCCATGAACTGTGGTAGAAAGACAAAGAGATGGCCACTTTGTTTCTTCTATAATATGATCAACCTAGCATCAGTAAACGCCTATGTGATATATGTGCACAACAGTATCCGTAGTGGGAAGTCTTCATCTGACACACTTTCAAGATTAAACTTTATGCTACTTCTGCACGAAAAACTGGTAGAAAGTAACCCAGCGATCGAGATTAGTCCACCGTAACTTATCAGTGGATTTGAGAAAATGCATTAACAAAGTTGTTGGACTGCCAGAAAGAGCCGATAATGTTGCTGTCAACCATCAAGGACCAAAGAAGTACTGCGCTTTCTGTGATTATAAAAAGAAGAGGATGACTACAACCTACTGTTCATGTGGACAAGCAATATGTGGAGAACACCAAGAAGTGCCCTGATTGTGCCTAAGGTTATCTATGAACTAAAAAATCTAATGTTTTTTGACTTTGAAGTTTTTACTCAGTTAGATTTGCAAAACTGATCAGGTAGTTTTAAGCTCATTTTTAGTATATAAATAGCATTTTATTTTATTTTCTAGTTTCATACAACAAATAGTTAACATTTTTAATATTGGAATAATAAATATTTACTTTTCCTTTTATCTCACAAAAAAACCGCAGTTTATAAAATAGATACTAAATTTAAATATTCCTGCTCTAAAGTCGACTTCTCTCCACTTTTTTACACAAAAATAATTTTTAATAATTTAAGAAGTACACTTTGTATATAGATAATTCATTAATACAGTAAAAGGTAACAAAAAACTAAAAAGGAATGATAAAAAAAAAAAAAAAACTAATTGTAAGTAAAATTTGCCTATGGGTAGTAATGGTGGTATAATGATAGACAGTAGTGTTCCAGGGTTAAACAGTGATTTGTACGCATGTTACCCTGATATAACAGGAATTTTTCAAATCTTTCATTGATGGGTTGATCAGCTTGTAATAATTTTAATAAAATAATTTTTACATGTAGGGGAGACCGGGGCTAGTTGGCGCACTCTTTACTTATTATTTTTTTTCTTAGACCATCAAAGTTAAATCAGGGATTCAACACTGGTAAAGTATACTTAAGAACCTTGAGCATCAATGTATATTTATATATTTTACATTATTTCTTTATTAATTATTAATAAAACTTTTTTTAGTAAACACTGCATGTGCGCCAACTAACCCCGGAAACGGGGCAGGTTGGCGCAGTATATGGGGTCGGTTGGCGCATGGTTGAGATTATATTTTAAATACCTTAAATGAAATAATTAAGTAGGATAATCAATATAGCACTTGTTTTTTACAAAGAAAACTTTATTGTCTACGTAATGTAGGTCTAGTTTTTTAAAAGTAATTATTATTTTTTAAACTTAAATATCATTGTATTAGATTTGGATAAAAGAAGAAAAAATATAATGCTAAAAACACTCAGTTTTTAAAACTAAAAACTATTCTAAATCGTCAAGTGATTCACAGTTTTTACAAGTAAAAAATATATTTGGTCCTCCAACACATTCTTCGTGTGCCCAAAAATGACATTCAGTACACTGAATCCAAGCTTCACCTGCGATGCTCAAACTGAACGGACTCAAGCAGTAAATACAAAGAGTTTCCTCTTCTTCCTCGTCGTCGTCTTCCGATTCATTGACCTTCTTATTGCGGTTTTTATTTTGGTGTTTGGTTTTTCTTGCTTTCTTGGTCTGTTTGGCTGGTGGAGTCTTTCTCACCTTCTTATTTTTAGTTGCTAGTTGTTCTGCCTCAAGAGCATCTTTTATAGGAGTATCAGTCAAAATTGCTGTAAATCTCTTGCGTTTTCCTTTGTTGATAGTTTTACTTTCTCCAGCCTTTGGATAAGGGCGTATCTGTTCAGGTGTGATCCGTCGTGCAGTCACATCAGATCGAGATGAGTGCTCTGGAATTGCAGAATGTAAGGGCCTCATGTCTTGAGCTTTTTCAGGCGTTTTATGAGTTAGACTCTCAGATTGTCCAGTTGATATCTCCAACGTAGGCCTATCGCTGCTTAAAGTTCCACCCTGTCCGTTGCTGATATCTACCTCAGGTTGTGGTCTATCAGTGACGTACGAGGACATAAAGTCACAATCTTGAAAAATGTTGGAATTGTAGGGATAAATTCCAGTCGCCTTGAAGCCATTGATAATGTTAGTAGGGTTGGCTGCAAGAGGTAGTGCATTTTTTAGAACAACAGGGATGTCGTAGATGGTCATGGTTTTCCCAGGATTATTGACCATCCAAGCATCACATGCAGTATTGACATATTTTTTCAATGGCCCGTAAACACTTTTGTCCAAAGGCTGCAACTTATGGCTGCAGTGCGGCGGGAATGAGATAACAGTGATGCCATTGTTTTTACAATAGTCCAAACAGTCAATAGAAAGATGTGAATCATGATTATCTAATAACAATATAATAGGTTTTTCTTTAGAACAACGAGTGTTCTTAACAAAGTGTTTCAGAAAATCAAGGAAAATTGGCGCTATCATCCATCCGCTTTGATTTGCACCACCTGCACTTCCAGGTGGGGCATTCGAAACAAAATGGTCCTTAAAATGTACTCTAGGAAACACGAAAAATGGTGGGACATAGTTTCCCGTTGCGCTAACAGCTAACGTCAAAGTTACCAGACAACCTCGTTATTGTGAAGTGACACTTCCAATTTGCTTAAACCCTCTTCTAGCAACCACTCTATCCGGTTTGTGCGTGGTCGTTATACCTGTCTCGTCTACGTTCCAGATATCACACGGACTTGAACAACTTCACGTTGGTTCGGTTGAAAGCAGTTGCTCTCGCAAGACTGTAGCCCTCGGAGTTCTGATGGACAATGTATGGTGCCGTTTTAAAAAAGAGGAAAACCAATCCGCTCCAGCTAATTGTTTCTCCGACCATGAATTAAGAATTGTCAAATTTAGTTTTTTGGCATAGTCATAAGCAAGGGCCCTAACTTCCTTAGGCGATAGTCCATAATATATATCTGCAGCTTTTAGTAAATATTCTACTAGGTGATTCTCATGTTCGTTACAAAATACCTAGAAACATCCAATGAGTAATTAGATGGAGTATGGATTCATTATCAAACAAATATAAATATAAAGTAAATATCAAAACTCAAATTGTAAGTCTCCATAGGTTATATAAAACCTATAAGGTCCATCCACAATATAATGTCTATTAAAAAAAGTAAAAAAAACGTATATGGTAAGCTTAGGTAAATAAATAAAAATCTAAGCCTACCTTTCGATTAAGGATGTAGCCTACAGACGTAGTTGGTTGCATTTGATTTCCTTCTATTTCATCTTTAGTAAACTTAGAGCAAAACCTTGTTAAAGTTCTGTCAGGTATATTGAATTCTCTTGCCACACTTCTAATTGATTTATTATTTAGCTTGACCTCCTTAGCCGCTCTAAGCATAATATCTGGGGGTGTTAAGCCCGGCTGGGTTTTCCTTTTGAAATTACACATTACCTGTAACAATTATATTTTAGGAGCTAAAATATAAAAATAAAATAGAATAATTATATTTCATATTCGTCCGGCGGGGATGGTTGGCGCATGGGCCAATCAACCCCGCATTACGTGCGCCAACCAGCCCCATCAAGTCATTTTGTATTTATAAGTGTCCTGTAAAGACCACATGGGCCGAATCACTTAAACTGAAATATCATTGTATAGCTCAAAACAAGGCTAATCCAATAATACATAGATGTTTATCTTATCACTAAAAGTTAAGTCTACAAAACACATTTAGTGAGATAGTGAAAATTTACTTACAATCTTCAGAAACAAATAAACAATCACAACTTTAATAAAACTTTGTAGAACTCAACCAAAACACACTCACTAATGTTTGGCAACAGGACAAATGTGCCATACGACTTGCGGCACTACCAACCTAATAGAACGAAATTTACCGCCAATGCGCCAACTAGCCCCGGTCTCCCCTACATGATCGGTATGATATCATTTACTGTAAGTATTTCGCATAATTGTGGAAAGAGTGTCGTAGTTTAGTATTGGTTCTATTAACGAATTTCTATTGGAAAATGAGCGGCATCGGTTTTCCAATCCAGACATTCAAGGTGTACATTAGTACTATACTATGGGCTACGAATCAAGTCTCTGGGTAATAGCCAATGGGGGAGCAAGAGTAGCGCGTTTTTTTTTTACTTTTTAATCGTTCGAGTGATCTACTCGCCCAAAATCAGGCAAGCAAGACAACCGAAAGTTGTACTTCCAATTTTATTTCACTCCCGCAGAAGTTAAGTTGAACTATATTTTACTTACATTTAATCGCAATAATTAGTCACATTGATACATTATTACATATATACATATATAAAGTAATCTAGTACCATTTTACTAGATCTACAACTACTTTGAGGGAAATCAAGTACCATGCTGTTATTCTACATGGACAAATTGCTGACATTACTGGAGTAAGTTCTTTCTTCCTCTTTTTATAAAGCGATGATGACCGGATTCACTAAAAGTCAACTTTTATGGGGAAAGTTCATCAAAAACTTATCAGCGCTCCCACTTCTCACGGGTTTGCAACGGTAGTCCTATTCGTGCTTTGTCCACCCCCCCTTTCTGCCTAGTCTGGGAACACAGGATCCCGGATATGTCTAAAAAGCTGATGGCGTAAGTGTTTAGGAGATGGAAAAAAGTCTTTTTCCTGAGACACTCTCTATACTTCCATCGTAATAACTCTGACCTTGGGATGTTTGTTAATTCAAAGGATGTGAATTCCAATATATTTCCGGTTTGAGAAATAATTTAACCAGCAATGCTCGTCCGTAGTCTTGATAAATTCATCCAATGGTGTAAAAATTGTTTCACTTTATACTTATCATTATTTCACACTTTAGATGTTAATGATTTTGTTATTGTTATATATAGACATAACTTGCATAATACATAGCCCTGTCATCCATTTTAAAACTTTGATTTTAATTTTTTTTAATGTATATTCTAAGTAAACAAGTTTGATATAATATTTCGATGTAAAAAATATAAAGGAAACTTAAGTCAAAGCAAATTAATTGTTTGTCTAATTGAAAGTCTAATTTTGTTAAATTGAAAGTGTAATTTAAAAGGCGGAGCACAGAAGTTTAATAACAATACTTAGTCTTTACTTTACAGCAAATCCCCGATCATTTATTTCTTATATACTTTATAATTAGTTACTGTAATTTGTATTTGAACGCACACTTCTAAGGAAAACTTTTATCATTTCAAAAAATTCCATAGAACTAAGTTCAAAATTAAATTTTCAAATCATGAGTGCCTTTACTCTTGGTTCAAAAACTGAGCCCATTTAATTTCACGGTTTCTTCTTCTATATTCCATTCTTCTTGTTTTCCTGTTCGACACGATTTCACAACAACAACTCTCGTCGAAAAAATGATCTTCATTTATATATTGTTTGTGCATGTTTATATTTATGTATTAAGTACCGGTAGATTTTCGAATAGTATTCCATTCAATGACATTTTTGTTAAACCATGAAAAAGTAAGTGCATCCCCACTGTTCTTCCATAATTTTAAATAAGAGATACACCCTTCTTAGAAACAAAAAAAATAAAAAAAATAAAGAAAAAAATATATATATTCAACATTAATGTGTAATAAATTTAGTTTAAAAATATATATATAACATGTAACTAAAAAGTATTAAATAATAATGTGTTATAATAGTAATTCCAACTTCGTAATAATTATATTTGTGAAATGTAAACTGATATTTACAGAAACTAAAACGTGTGTTTATATCTTGTTTTTTTCCTTCTTTTTTTCTTTCTTTTTTTGAAGTCGACGCCATGATTGTTCAAGCGATGAGCAATCCGAATACTCTATGACACGATTCTTTGAAATTTTGTCCGTTTTCTCTTACTTTCGAAAATACAGTTTGGTATTTTTCTTGTGAGTGCACGATATATTTTAGGTATAAAGGCTAAATAGCGAGTAGTCCTATTTTTTGACACTAGGAAAGTTCAAACAGTCAATTATGAAAAAAAGGTACCTCGAAAGGTGTACTCATTAAATTGAATGCAACGAGAAGAAGGGGGGGGGGTTGTCATTAACTTTTGTTTCTTCAGCAATTACATCGTTGAATTCGATCGTGGCGTCGACTTCAAAAAAAGAAGAAGGGGGGAAACAAGATATAAACACTCGTTTTATTTTCTGTAAATATCAGTTTACATTTCACGAATATAATTATTACGAAGTCGGAATAACTATTATAACACATTATTATTTATTACACATTAATGTTGAATATATTTTTTCTTAATTCATTTATTTTTCTTCTTTTTTTGTTAAAAAATTATTTATTTTGTCACTTTTAGTGCTTTTATTAAGTAGCTTTCAATTTATTTTGAAATAATATTTTTGTTCGACATTATGACTGAAAATGAGAAACAGAAAATTTTTAATCAATTCTCGTCGAGCTCATGCTTGTATGCTATTCGATGTTCTTTCCTGTTTAAGTGAAAAAGTTTCAAATGCATAAGCACACAAGTACTTGTTACAAAAATAAAGACACCCCTTGCAAGAATTGTCGTTTTGGTTTTCCAAGATAAACCAGTGAAAAGACAGTCTGTTCGGATCCCGAAAAAGCAATAGCAAACCAAGGGCGGTTTTGTGTGCTAGAGAGACATGAAGATGAAGTTATGGTGAATAACTATAATCGTCAGATTCTTGACTTTTGGCAAGCAAATATGGATATTCAACCTTGTGGCAGTGTAAAAGCAGTTTCTTACTATATTGCTAAATATGCTAGCAAGAGTGAGCCAGAAGACTGTGTAAAAGTCGTTGAAGAAGCGATAAAGAAAGCAAAAGGTAGCTCGAATGATGTTTGGAAGCAATTGTTTGCTGTATCAATGGCAATTCTTGCATTGAGATTAGTCAGTGCGCCAGAAGCTGCTTTTCGTATTTGCCACTTACCAATGAAAATGTCTTCGAGAAAGACAGTTTTTAAAATAGCTGTAAACCTGAAGAACGATATCGAATTCTACGATTGTCCGAAGACGAAACCTCAGTTTTCAACAACATATTTGATAAATATCAAATAAGGCCAATCGATTTAGAAAATTTAAGTTTAGCTGAATTTGCAATTCGATACGAGACAGCTAGCACTACATCATATACTGAAGATGACTGTGACGTCGAATTGCGTTTCGAAGAAGAGTCAGTATCCAGATTTATCAAGCTACAAGATAATACAAGAATGCGCATACGAAATAAACATGCTGTTTTACGAACGCGCTATTATACGCTTAATAGTGATCGTGAGGGTTTTTATTATAATTTGATTGTATGCCATATACCTTTTCGAAATGAGAATGATCTTATGCATGAAAATGAAACAGCAGAGGCATGTTTTTTATGACAGAAATGTTTTTTCTGTCGGAAAACGACAGAAATCCGAACTTAAGCCTTTACTGCCCGACATGTCTGTTGAAGATTTTACACATGCTGAGCAACTCATTCAGCAAGGTATTGTTCAAGCAGTTACAAATAAAGTCCTTAACAATCCTGCTGATACAAATAATGAAAAAGCCGATAATCAGCTGAATGATTTACTTGCTAACGAACGTTTGCCAATAATAGTAGTTGATTTCTGTGATGAAGATAACAATTTAGTTAGAATGCCAGATGATTAATTTTTAATAATCTTATGAGTCTTAATATTCAACAAAAAAGGTTGATGAGTAAAGTAAATGTCGCTATCGAAAATGATATCAATAAAAGTGTTGAGCCATTGTTATTATTTATAACAAGTGGGGCTGGCAGTGGTAAATCATTTTTGCGAAAATTGATCGTTGAACAAATTAAACGACGTTATGAACTAACTATAGATCCACTCTTGAAACCAACGTTTGTGGAAGTAGCAACATTAACAGGTGTGGCAACGCGACAGGTTTTTGGGAGAACATTACACTCTGTGTTTTCTCTGCCGATAGATAAAGGCAAGGGCAAACCGATGCCTTATCTACCAATGACTGGAGTATGTTTAGAGCGAGAGAGAGATGAAAGTGGCGTCACATAAACTGGCTTATTATTGATGAATTTTCAATGGTATCATATGAAAACATACATTATATTCATAAAAGATTACAAGAGTTTACATGTGACGAAAAGAAAGAAAAGCCATTTGGCGGGATAAATGTACTGTTTTTCGGAGATATAATGCAATTAGGTCCTGTCAAAGGTAGCCCGTGTTATTTGCAACCATCTCACTTGGAAGCAGAAGTACATTTATGGCAACTTTTTTCGTTTGTTGAGCTCACGATGAATATGCGACAAAAAAATGATACTGAGTTTGAATAACCTAAGATTCGGTGAATTAACTGTATCGCAATTAGAATTATTATGCGACCGACGTAAAGTAGATCTGCTGATGGCGTTGCAGTTACAATTTTCACAACAATAGGATTAGTGGATGATTATAATGCAAAGATGACTGAAAAAATGTCTCGCTCAAGTAGAATTTACATCATTGATGCTATTGACGAATCACGCGAAGCTAGCTAACTGTTATGGTAAAAGGCCGCCCAGTAAATGATTGTGGAGGTTTGGTACATAGAATAGAGTTGTGTATTGGATCTCGGGTAATGTTGAGAAGAAATATAGGTGTCTCTGACGGCCTTGTGAATGGTGTTATGGGAATAGTCCGAAAATTTAAATGACCTGCACTTCGTCAAGATCAATTAGAAGTAGGTGAATCACCTGACGTTGTGTATATTCAGTTCGATGATGATACTGTTGGTTCTAAACTGAAAGACGTGAATGGATTAGTCCCAATTTCACCCGCTAGTGCTACATTTCAAGTTCTAAGAGGTTATGGAAATGTAGAGAAGAGAATGCTTCCTTTAATATTAAGTTGGGCAGTAACAGTTCACAAATTACAGAGAACAACATTAGACAAAGCAGTGATCGATTTAGGGAAAAGCAATTTTACAAAAGGTCAAGTTTACGTCGCTTTAGTAGAGTGAAAACTTTAGATGGTATAGCATTATGTGAATTAGAGCCGCGAAAAGTACTGCACAATCCTCATGATGCTAAGTCTTTAGCTGAAATGGAACGACTACGGAAGCTATAATACGTACAATTATTTAATTAGTCTATTTATTTATTTATGTATTATTACTTCCTCGTTATATAAGTGCGAGAATATTGACGTACTTTTGTGTACAATATAAGAACTTGTATCATCGACTTTTTGTATAATAAAAGAGCATAGTCATACGATCTACTTTCATTTATTTATTTTTCTATTAAAGATATCCTTTCCCTGGTTGAAAAAAAAATTGATTTAGTACTGCTAAGTATTGATGATAACTGGACATTACTGGAAAGGTATTGGCTCGGTGAAACTTTAAATACTAGACAAAACATGTATTAAACCTTGTAAATCCAATTAATTCTTTCAAATTCAACAATATTTATTGCTAGTACTGGCCCAGTACTAACAAAAATGTCATATAAGTACTGGCTAGTTAACATAAACGATATACCATTTTTAATATTATTCAATATTATCAATATTAAACAATAATATTTCCAACTAGTCGTGTCAACCAGGCGCCATTTTGGCATTGTTTTGCAAATACTGGCTCAATCAAGTCAGAAATGAATCCACCCCCAATGAAATCGCTCGAGCCGTTCCGGAAATATGCGCGAACACACATAAAAAAAGCCTCCTCCTTTTTTGAAGTCGGTAAAAATATCCTGTTTCACTTTTAAATGATCAATCTCTCTTGTATTTTCTATTAATCCTAACATTATCCTTGCTCCAAAAGGAATGAAAAGGTTATCTCTTCCCTCTTAAATGTTTTCTATTAATTTCTGAACACAAGTTACATCAACTGGGCTATCTTTACTCTTGCTCATTGACGAAATTATTCTATTGAATAGAGCAATCTCCTCATGGACAAGGCGACTCCAGCCCTACACACAAATTTTATTCATTAATTTAATTTTAACCTCTTCAGATTCAGACCAAGACAAAATTACAAACCGGTCGAGACTTGATCTTAAAATCTGGACTTCTGGCAGTACTCATACGCACGTTCTTACTCCTGTTGTTGGCCAGCTTTTATTTCGGGCAATGAAGGGTCAGCAAATTGAGTTCCCGATCAATCAATAATCTTAACACCCACGATCCTGTTTTAATTTAATTCTTAATTTAAAATACAGTATACTCTCTATTGGGTGGCACGGGCATCGCGGGTAACAAAAATGTAAAATATCCGCAAGAATGTTAACAATAAAGAGACATTAATAAAGAAAATAGTTTGTCATAAAAACTTGAGATTAATATGGATTAAACACAAAATACTCAGTGCACACCATTAAAATGCATACAGTAAAACAGTTTAATGTGCATTCCACATAAAATAAAAAGTGTAATAACCAAGGTAAGGTAGAATGTTGAGAAGTTCAGAAAAATACAGGAAACATATTACCCTACATTATAGTACAGTAGCGTTTTCAAAAAATCAAACATTGTTTTTTGTTTCTTACTGAGAAAATACCGACCGTTTCTTGATTTTTGACTGAAATTTTTTCTAACAATTTTTCACCTAACTGGACGTAAATAATGGAGCAGTCCTTCGACGTGTTGCAAGGTTACTTTGTGTGTCATTAGTGCATGAGCTTTCGTTGCACAACTTCGGAGTTTTGCTGGTTGTTACCCATAATACAAACAATAAACTTCTTACTTATTTTTCCCAAAAGACTTGCGGATCAAAAGACAAGAATGTCGTTAAACCTTTTTACCTATTTCCCAGCAACTAGTAGATAGTTATACCGTAAATATACTGTAATTATTATATATTTTTTCATCATAATTATTATCCTTGAAGAAACCATAAGAAATGTGTTTAAAGCATACAAAATAATCCCGAACTAAGTTTGAAAATAATAACATTATTTATTTTAACCTGCAATAATTTCAGTTTATGGTTTCAATTGTGTTAATTTGTAGTATTATATTCCTTCGATTATATTTTATAAGTAAATATAAATTTGTGGTAGACTTACCTTTGTAACGTATCTAAAGTTCTGAACTTTTCTTTGGTAGACAACGGAAAACTGACCTCAACTTTGAACAACATTAGTTTTTAAGGAAAAGAAAAGTGGAATGGGTGAGTTTTTAAATAAAATGGTGGTAGGGATAACGATAATTTGTATAGTCCGTCCACTACAAGTTTAGCCGTAACGTTAGGGGGAAGGGGAGGAAGTTCTCTTTAAATTTCCCCTCTCTCTCGCACTCACTTCCTCTATCCCTTGAATTTCTAGGAAATCAGCACTAATATTCATTTAGCATATATCAGCATTCAGCAGCAGTTAAGCCGGGTTTACACGATGCCAGTTGGTGAGAGTGTTGTCTTGGCCAATTGTCATCACGTGATCACAGGATTGTCTCGTGTCCCGCGAGGACTTAAAACTAATGTTTAATGATCTGTGCCGGGAATTTATCTGTGAGTCTTGCAACGTGATAGAAGAAAAGTTAAATAAGAAGAGGGAGTGGACAAGGAGATGGCTTTTAAAAAGAGACAGTCAGGGTGCGTCATCTCAATTGATAAGGGAATTGTATATGGAAGATCCTTCGGAATACAAAGCATGTTTAAGGTCCGGTTTAAAGAGTCCGGAGAGTTTTGATGAACTTTTACAGATGGTTGAAGGTAAAATATCCAAAGAGGATACTGTAATGAGAAAAGCATTGTCCCCCAAGTTAAAATTGGAAGTGACGCTTTCATTCCTTGGTACAGGAAATATCTACAGAAGCCTACAGCATTTCTTTCGAGTGTCAAAACCGGCAATATCAAACTTCATTCCTGAGGTGTGTGAAGCCTTGTGTAGTAGCCTCCAGGATTATATCAAAGTAAGATTAATATAATATAGCCTCTTTAGCAATAAATCCGTGTTTATTTTCAAAAAGGAATTAGTCTATAAAAATACATTAAACATAAACATAATAATAAAAAGTTATAAGGTTTATAAAATGACACATTATGTTATAAGAGTTTGAAGTCACTAGTGCCGGTAGGCTTATTTGAAACTAAAAACAAAGTAACGCTAGTATATATGAAAAAAATTAACCCTTAAATGACACTATTACATGTAGCGTATAAGAGTTTAAAGTCACTAGTGTCGATAGGCTTAGTTGAAACTAAAAACAAAGTAACGCTAGTACAGTATATAAGAACAAAAATTAACTCTTAAATGACACTAGAACATGTAGCGTAGTTAAGTCGACTACCCATCGTGATTGTAGCCAAGAGCGGTAAAAACTTTGAAAATGTAGTGGGCGCGGATGACACGGGTGTTGCTGTGTCCGATTGAATTAAGTTTTGAGACATATTTTCTTCAGTCTCAGGAGATGTCATAGCAACGTCACTAGAATTGTTTGAAGGATAACACATTGGAGACACAGACAAAGGGCGTTCTGGCGCAGTAGATTCAAAATATAAATCATTGAAACGGCATTTTGTCAGGTCATTATTTATTTCCATTTGGGCATCGAGTGCCTGAACAGGAGACAAAAATTTTAATTATGCTTCCACGTACTTCCCGTAAATGTACCACTCACTGTCCTTGCCAGGGTCGCTGCGTGAAACTGATTCACTTAAGTTCTTAAGTTCGCGTGCAGTAGAAGCAATCTACTGGTAGAATTTTTTTTCTGATAGTCCGGAGTTGTTTGGTGATAAGAACCAGAGGATGAGATACTCATTGTCTGAGTTACATCTGGTATGAGTGTGGAGTTTTCTGGATCATCCAGCTGTTCAATCACTTCTTCTGGGTTGCTGTCCGCAGAAGGCGGTTCTGTCGGATTGTCTTCATCAGCAGTCCTTGTACGTGTACTGCAAGCACCGGGCATCTGGAAAGCACATTATATTGCTAGTTATATGTTACCTACATAGTAATATTATGTATTTTGCAAAAACAATCATAACAAATGGAAAAGTTATCAAAATTTTTTATTTGATTATCTCACCCTATGTAGAAAAGTGTGATCTTTCAGCTAAAAAAATAGGGCGCACCAACCCCCTTAATGCGACCAAGGTTTTTGTGTAGTCCATAAATTATTTTATATTAATTTGTTAGGTTCCTGAGACCGTTGGTGACTGGAAGAAAATTGAGAAGGGATTTCGAGATCGATGGAATTTTCCGGGGTGCTACGGAGCAATTGATGGCAAACATGTGCATGCATATAAGAGCGCCCAAAATTGTGGAAGCATATTTTTTAACTATAAGAAACACAACAGCATTGTCCTGTTTACACTAGTTGACCACGACTATCGTTTTACTTTCATTGACGTTGGAAGCAACGGTACCATGTCGGACAGCACAATTTTTCAAAGATCTTCTCTAGTCAAAGAAAAGAAGGTGGGTTGCTGCCTACAGATGGAGTTATCGTAGGAGACGATGCGATTGCTCTGAAAGAATACCTCATGAAACCGTATGGAGGACAAATGTTGCATTTCGAACAGAAAACATTTAATTACAGGCTATCAAGGGCAAGGCGCATAGTGGAGAATGCATTCGGAATATTAGTCAGTAGATTTCGAATATTTGAGAAACCGATTCCTCTTCTACCTGAAACAATCGACAAGGTGATTTGTGCTGCTTGCGCCCTTCATAATTTTCTGCGTAGCAAATCGACTGCAACGTACATGCTTAGGGAATCAGTAGACTATGAGGATTTTGATCATTGAAGGCAGCTGGAGGAAAGAAACTAACGGGTTACAAAGTTTAGAAAAAGTCGGGCCACATCAACAATCCAAGAAAGCCAAAGATAAAAGGGATGCTAACAAATCATACTTTGCCAACGAAGGAGCTCTAGAATGGCAAGCTAAAATGATACACTAGTTGTTAATGGAGGAAGGCAAAGAAGTATATAGTTTAAGTGGTACATTAAACATGGTACCGTGGTGGTTTAAACTTATTTCTATGTTTGGTTTATTTTTATTTTCCCAGTTTATGTAGTTTCAAAAACATTGCCAAATTGTAACATTATATGCTATTAGTAATAAATAATAGCATAAGAATTAATTGTATTGTGCATCTACTTACCAAAGTGCTTTTGGTCTCCCTTATCAACGTTCCTTTCACCATCATTTCCTTCATGACGTTAAACCAATTGAGGGTCGGCACATACACATCCGCTGATCCACATCCGGACTTGGCACTTTTTTATGTTTTCCTATCTCAATGTTAAACGTACCGCGGAAAGCCTTCGACGTTTAAGTTTTCGGAAATTGCAGCGAGTGCCGTTTCGCGAGCGTTTTTATCCTTGTACAAGTCGTCACGCTGGTCCCACAAACACCTGTATTCTTTGTACAGTTCAACGAATTTTAAATTCATCTCGTCACTCCACTTTTGTGCCATTTATTATAACGAATAACCGGACGTATACAACACTACGAATTACCGGACGTAAACAACACTACGAATTACCGGACGTACACAACACTACGAACTACCGGACGTAAACAACACTACGAACTACCGGACGTACACAACATTACGAACTACCGGACATAAACAACACTACGAACTACCGGACTGAAACAACACTACGAATTACCGGACGTAAACAACACTACACACCTGTATGCATCGACTGACACAAGGGAACTGGCATAAAACAAGACGGTGCTACTGGCATACACCATTAACACGGCGCCAATTGTCGCGATAACTGAGTTTTCGAGTGATGGGGGCATCGCTGGGCCCGGCTCATTGTCCTCAGTCTACTCCCGGAGACAACTGAGTTTCGGGGCAATTGGGAGGGCAGTTGGCGAGGCAATTGGCATAAAGTGTTTCCACGAAGCCAATAATTTCATGCCAGCGAGTTGCCTTCTGACAATTGTCTCACCACTGGCATCGTGTAAACCCAGCTTTATCGTATACTAGCGATATTAATAATTGGGTGAAATGATTAATCGGTTTCATAAGATTTCAAAAATCGGATAATTATTTCGAATTTTGGTAATTGTGCACAATTATTTTGCCTATCGAATTCGATTTCAGCTTTACCAATCAGATCGTTTTAGAAAATAAACCTTTGCCTAATATTACAAATAGCAAAACAAAAGAATAAATAAACCACATTGCAGTTTTCTATAAAGTTGAGTTAATAAATATAAGTTAAAAAAACACCTAGCATTTTAATTCGAATTGACACGTCACTAACGAATATCGCTTTCTGAGGATTTTAACTCAAATTCAAACTCACATTACTAACGAATATTATAATCGTTTCCTTAACTCCTTGTTGCAAGTTCCGAAGATTTTGTCGAATTATTTTAATCCTAATCCAATTATTAATTCGAATTTACACATCACTATTGTATATAGTAAGTTGTGAGCTTTTGTAGTGTTACCATGCATTATCACCATGCATAAACAAATTTATTAGGTATTACAGACGGATATTTTCATATAAATCTACTTAAACCTTTATCCTTGACGTCGGCTCGCTCTGTCGGTATTAGGTGTTGGGGCAAAGTAGGTGGTGGTGGACGTCGGCTGTCTAGCCGGAGATGGATTTTTGGTGCGGGGAATGGTGAAAGATGCGGAGTTTAAGATTTAAAAGCAAAAATAGTAGGGGGCTCTGGGATCATAGTACGGGAGGTTGGGGATGGTGAAGGAATAGGGAAGAGGTATGGCGTTAAGTGGTGTTGGTCTTCGCCACATCGGGCACGGTGCAACAGTTTGTTGGCCCTGAAAAGGTCCGTGAAGTTGCGGAGACGGAGTTTGGCCCTTGGAAGGTCCGTTCTTGAGTGCCAAAGAATTGTGGGCCGTAGATTTCCGAAACTCACGGCTAACTTTTCGTTGCAGTCGTCGTAGACGCTGCTGATTATTGCGCCTCCCCGGCATATAGCACAGGGGTCCGCCGGGTAACCACTACCCTACTGAAATTATCCTACTGTAGCTCGCCGGGTTTCCCCTATTTGGCTATTTCCCTGACGGGAGGCGAGTTGGTGGTTTTTAGGAATAAGGAAAAAAAAAAAAAAAAAAAAAAAAAAGAAGTTTGATTTAAGATATGCGACTCTGGTTGGTAACTCTGAATATTTCTGACTGCTGGTAAGATAGTAAGAACAAGAAAGGTTTTTAACTCAGACTCCTCGGGAGGATCTGAGTGTTTTAACTCAACTCAACTCTCAACTCAAAATGGCGAGGACTAGGTCCTCTATAATTGACAGCTTCTGTAAAATACATTTGCTGCAAATGAATATAAAACATGATAATGAATTTAAAATGACTGTTGTTAAGGTTTGAAGTTAGTGAATAGTTTATCATTTTTTAAATTTAGAAAAAAAAGGGGAAACGAAGATAGGACTTCGTTTCTCATACTGTCAATAATTTTTATTTATATTTTAATCTTTTGGATGATATGGCTTGGTTTTTGTTTGGTATGAATCTGATTTTTAATTGTGTTATGGGGGATCAACCACCAGACACAGGGGACGTTTTCTCCTTTCTTGTGGGGGAGCGGGATCTGTCACGAGTGATGTCAGATGCGCATGTTTGGAGCCTTCTGCTCTCGATGTAAGCTTTTTCGTTAGCTTGAGGACGAACTCCTCGAATGTGGGGACTTTCAATCCATTGAGGATGGTAGCATTTCTGACATACCATGGGGACTTAGTTATGCTTCTGAGCACTGAGTTTTGGAAAGAATCCAGCCGTTTCTTTCCTGAGGGGCTTATTAAAGAATACCAAGCTGGTGCTGCGTAAGCAGTTATGGGCCGAATGTACATTTTATACATGGTCAGTCTAGTGCTGATTGGTTGTGGGCTTCTGCCACTGATAATGGGGAAAAGCTTGGAGCGAGTGTATCTCGCCCTGCCAAGTATTTGCATGACATGTTTGTTGAAGTTTAACCTTCTGTCAAGCGTTACACCTAAATATCTGACTTGTTTTTTTCCATGCTATGGGGGACTTGTTTAGGAAGAGTTGTATTTTTGGTTTAGTGCGTTTTGCAGTGAAAGGAATGGCTACTGTTTTGTCCGTGTTGACTGCGATTCTCCACTTTCTGAACCACGGTTCTAGTGTATCCAGCTGACGCTGGATGATGTTTGCCCCATATTCGAGGTTTAGCGATTGATAGTAGAACATGGAGTCGTCAGCAAAGAGTCGCAGTTTCACGGTGTTGAGTACTGGGATGTCGTTAGTGTACAGAAGGTACTGTAACGGACCAAGGACTGATCCTTGCGGGACTCCAGCCTCGATAGGTCGAGGCGTGGATAGTTTACCTTCGACGGAGACCTGGAACCATCTGTTGTCGAGGTATGATTGTATAAGGTGAACATAGCATGGAGGAAGAGGGCTGTGCGCAAGTTTGTACAAGAGGCCCTCATGCCATACCTTGTCAAATGCTTTGCTGATGTCCAGGAATACAGCGATGGTGTGTACGTGTTTATTGAATCCGTCTGCTAAGCTGTTGATTACATTGATAAGCTGTAATGTTGTGGAATGCTCGCTACGAAAGCCGAACTGCTCGGGACGAAGCGTATGTTGAAGAATTTTGGTGAGTTGTGTGTTAACCAGTCTTTCGAAGACTTTCGAGAGACTGGAAAGGAGAGATATGGGTCTGAAATTTTGCGGGAAAAGAGCAGACTTTTTGGGTTTTGGTATCATTACGATTTTGGCTCTTTTTACCACGCAGTTGGGAAATGACCTGTTCGCATGATTCCGTTGAAAATGGTCGTTATGGTGTTTACCATAGAGGACGGCATGTTTTTCAATGCACTGTTATTTACATTATCCAGACCAGGCGCCTTTCGGGAGTGGAGTTTGTGTATAATGTTGGCCACCTGGTCGCACGTGAAAGGATCAGGGAGCGGGCCAATGGGACCTAAGAAGTAGTTCTCGAGGTAGTTTTCTACGTGTTCGACGTGGTCGTCCACATAGATAGAGGAATGTGGTGTGAACTGGTCTTGCATGGAATCAGCGAACGCTTCGGCTATGTCCGTGGCACTGTATACTAACCCATTATGGCCGTGGAGTGGATTATTTGGAGTTTTGGGGGCGAGAAGCTGGCGATTTAGTTTCCATAGGGAACCATTTTCGGTGGTCACGGTGGAGAGGAACTTATCCCATTCATCCGCGGTGTATGTTTCTAGGAGAGCTTTCACTAGAATGATTTGAGCGTTTAGCTGTTTTTGATTGAGGGGGCTCTGGTGAATTGCCATGTTCGGCGAAGTTTTCTTTTCTTTGCCAGCTCCTCTAATATGTGAGGGGGAAGTTCAGCCTTGGTTCCTACACTGGAGGAGGTGTGGGTACTGGAGATCAGTGCTGTATTAATGACGTTTTCTACTAGGCTGACCTGGTAGTCAACGTCATCGGGAGTGACTATGTTGTCAATGGATTTCGGGCTGGTTCGGAGTAGATGCTCAGAGTATTTCCTCCAGTTTACTTGTTTGACCTCCTTTTTTGCAGGCGGTAAACGATTATGGTTTGTGCCAACAGTTAAGATGATGGGATTGTGGTCCGAGCTGAGGTCGTCGATGCAGACAAGCTCATGGGGGTGAGTGAAGTTTTTAAGCACGGCAATGTCAAGGACATCAGGCTTATACCGGTTGGAGCAATGATGATATGTTGGTGCGTCTGGTCCCAGAGCGGCGATGTCTGGATTTTTGGATAGGAATTTATGTAATACTTTGCCGTGCCGATTAGTTATTCTGCTGTTCCACAGCGGATGTTTGGAGTTCAGATCGCCCATTATTATGGTCGGATCATTAGAGTGGAGCAATTTTTGGAAATCCGCCACTAGGAGTTTGGAATGGGGTGGAATGTATGCGGAAATGATGCGTACATTTTCGCCTTGGTAATTGATTTGGATGATGGAATGCTCTATCGGAGTGTGTGGGATGATAGGGATCTCATGGTGTGTGATGCGTCTGTGCACCAAAATTGCTGTCCCACCTGCAGCTTGTTGGTGTTGGTGAGGGGGTTTTTGGCGATCTGAACGATAGGTAGTGTAGCATGGAATGTTGAAGTAGTTTTTCTTCGATAGATGTGTTTCGGATATTAGAGCAATATCGATGTTGTGGTTTTGGAGGAAGTATCGAAGTTCAGCCTTACGGTTGAAGACTCCGTTAGCGTTCCATGCTAGCACAGTGAGCTTCTTATCCATGACGCATGAATAAGGTGACTAAGGAAGTTAGAATTGTTATGATGATGGATTTTGTGTCTGTCATTGACATGACTGTGGGTAGGATCCCTTGGATCCACTTAAGTACGTCACTTGTTGTGACGTTTTTAAGGAGTGAGAGGACACACTCTGGTTCCTCAGTGGGTTGGGGAGGCGTTTTTTCGACTGCCTTTGTTACAGGGGCGGCCTGTACAGTTTTAGTGACCGGAGTCACTGGCTTGCTTTTTACGGCAACTGGGAGGGTTGAGGCTTTCTTTGTTGGCCGCTTGGGTTTGGGTGCAGCGACAGTTGCATACGATTTTTTTTGTGGCACCGTTTTGGGTGCTGGAGTGGCTGCAGGGTGAACCTCCTGGGTTTCTGGAGCAAGTTCCATTAGAACTTCCTCCTCTACGGTCGGAGATAGTGGGTTGGCCGTGATGGTTTTTGGAAGTGGGGCCTGGTTTGCAGGTTGTTGTGGGCGGCCGGGTTGCCTGCGTTGGTTGGCACCCTTCGCCCTTTTGAAGTGCTCTGCATACGCAGAGCAACCTCTGTAGTTCGACGGGTGTTCACCTCCGCAGTTTACGCATTTGGGAGCAGTGTCCCGTGTTTTGGTGCACTGTGTGCGATCATGGTTGCCGGCACATTTGACACAGCGAGGTGGCTGGTGGCAGTTGAGGGAGCTGTGCCCGAACCTTTGACAATTGTAGCATTGTGCAATGCCAGGCCTTGGGTTGTAGTTGTCTACAGTGATTTTGATATAGAACATGTGTTCTATATCGTAGCCTGATAGTGACCCTTGGGAATTGTTGCGTTTCTACGCTTCCTTTTTGCTTCAATGGTCGTGAAGTCACTAGACTGACCATTGGCTGACTGTGATAGGTTGCCTGAAGGGCTTGGTGGCTTGGTTGACGTGCCAGGTGTGGCAGATGTTGATGCTTTGGGAGTTCCAGCTTGGCCCTGAAAAGGACCATAAGTTGGAACTAACTTGCCTGTTGCGGCAGATGAGTCCGTTAAGTTGACTTTTTTGTTGCAACCAACTAAGGTTTTACCCCTAGCTGGTTGTTTCTTTGAGTTGGTGCCCGGTGAAGCCGGAATTTTTAGGGGGGGACTACTACGGCCACGATGGACCTCGTCCCCGGAGGTGGACATTGTTCGGAAGAACAAGTCCGGAAAAGAATGACGTGCTTTGCGCAGTCTTAATGTGTGTCTGATGGGGGCAGTATAAGAAAACAAAGTCACTCACCAGTGTTGGCAGGCCAGCTCACGAGTGTAAACTTAGTGCTATGTTTACAAGCAGAAACTGACCGCAGAAACCAATGTATCTTCGTATCCCTCGACGTAGCCGGTGCTCTAGGGGTGGCTGCCGAAGTAGAAGTCAAGGAGGAGTTGGCGGTCTGCAGCTGGCCAACAGCAACGAGCGAGGTGCCGAAACTGATGGTCCGCGACTGGTAGATAAGGCTGTCAACTGTACCAAGAATGGCGGCCAAAGAAAGCGCAGGCGAGATTCCCTTTGTCCCTCTCAGGTTTCTTCTTCTCCGTTCACCGAACAAGAGTTGAAGATTCCAGGGTAAAGTATGGCTGCTCACTGCTTAGCTTCTTAGAGTAGTCTAGTAGCGTAGAGCTTACACCCAGATGTTACCTCTTCGACAGCTGGCAGAAGAATGTGTTTTGTTTTTGTGAGTGTTTTACAAGAAAACTACAGTTTATATAGTCTTCTGGAGCGTCGAACAATGGAGAAGCCATTGTTCAACTTTCACTATAACGCTATCCACAGGCAGGCTAGAGGCAGGGGTGGTGTAGTGTGTTGTGATTGGGTCGCATAGTCTGAACTTTTGAGTTTGGCGAAAGTGTGTTTCGCGGTTTTTCGCGAGTTGAGCCTGGACCAATCAGCGAGCTGCCCTTACTGTTCGACAGTAAGGGGAGATATAGGTGTTTGGTTGGCCCAGGGTTCCGGCACTGAGGTCCGGGAGAAGTGCGGGGAAGTGTTCTCAGCGTTTGGTGTGACCAAACGCCGAGAAGTGTTGGTTTTTAGTGAGTCGGGTGAATCAGTTCCAATGTAAAGAGGCGATGGCATCCTTAATAAACATTTATAACAGTAGAGAGTTTTAAGGTGACTAGTAGGCCTACAGTAAAAGAGTTTTAACCGCAAAGACACTTCTCTTGCAAAATAGGTTCGACGTTCCAAAGTGAACCCACATTCCTGTCAGGGCTAAACTATAAAGATAGTTTAATAGAAACAAGATAATAGACTCGTTGAAAGTGACAAATTACCCTTTTGAAACACACAACTGCTTTATACAATATTTAAAACTTATATAACAATAAACCCACATAAATTAATAATAATTTGTCTACAGTTGTTGACAAAGTGGCATTTTGATCATTTAAATTAGTCTGCAAAACAGCTGATTTCTCAACAGTTTCACTTTGCCCACTACTTTGCTCACTCCAAATGGCAACCGAACAAAACGAAATATAAGTTAAGTTTATTTGAATTGATTTATAATATACAGGAAATGTCCCGTATGTATGTTAGATTAATTCTTACATGTAAAACATAAATAAACAACAAAACAACGTTTTAAAGTTGAAAAAGGAAGTAATTATTCATAAAGATGATTGACAGTGTATGTACACGGAGAGTATTTTTCGTTTGCCGAGTTTTGAAGTTGGCAATCTCGTTTCCTCAACGATACACCTAAGTTATTTGTAATATTCATAAATAACCTGAGTTTTGACGTGAGAACTTCTACTCATTGGAGCACATATTTTATTTGTAGGCATGTTATTATTTGTTACAAAATAACAACTGTAGACAAAGTATAATGTGCAATTCGTGAGCAAAGTGTCTTTTTTAAACTCGATAAAATTCTTAAAAATTATTCTCTCGTTTAAAAAAAGTGCCACTTTTCTCACTAGTTGCACAAATAACTATTTTTCAGTCTTGATAATAACAATAGTTATATTATATGTTTGTATAAGAAAATTAAATCGATTTATTTGAAATTTTATACCAAAATTCACAACATTATATGGCAAAAGACATAGTGATATTTGTTTTTGTCAATTATTAAAAATTTTGTCTAAGCTAAATATTTGTACTAGACAAATATATTATGAGTCAGTGCCACTTGTCTCCGCGCAGGTCATTCAGGATGCCCCAACAATGGGAACCTGGCCGATGTCTTCCTATTTGCGGTTAGTCCTGTTTGCGGTCAGTCCTATTTGCGGTCAAGTGTAGTTTTATGAGGGGACGATCAAGGTCCTGGGGGTGGAAGGGTTTCCAGTTTGCGGTCACGTCTTGAGATGTAGTTAGTTTCTTCCCGTCCATTGCATACCTAGCCACTAAATACATAACAGAATGATTTGACCATAATCACAAATTAGAATCACCATGTCTGGTTATATAGGTTAGGTTAGGGTGCGTCCAGACATGTGAAATAGTAGCGTAGCGTGACACCATCGCGCTACAGTTTAACTGCGATACACGAAACAGTACATGGTCGTAACAGATGCCCGCTACATCACACCGTTCCACCCATCAGTTCTGGGTGAAAACGCGCTTAGTACGAGTATACAAGTGTATAGGACAAAATATGGACATTGCTGCTGCAGCCTATATACTCATGGACTACATAGTAAAAAAGAAGAAACGTCGAGAAAGATGATGGTGGCACACCGAATTGTTTAATAGAAATATGTACAGTGGTAATCAATTACTTTTAGATTTGAAGTTTCAAGCAGTAAGTAGCCTTTACAAAAATTTTACCAGACTGTCACCAACAGACTTTGAGTACCTGATTAATTTAATTGTGCTAAAAGTTGAAAGGCAAAATACAAAGTGGAGACAAGCTATTTCCATCCAAGAGCGATTAGCAATAACAATTCGGTTTTTAGCTAGTGGCGATTCTTTTTCAAGTCTACAATACCTCTTCAAAGTTTCTAAACAAGCGATAAGCGTTATCGTCCCAGGAGTGTGTAAGGCTATTGTGGAAGGATTAAAAGAACAAATACAGGTAAGAAACCTTTATTTTTAATAAATAGTAAACATTTACAAATTTATTTTATGGTTGCAAAAAAAAGTAACAAAAGATTCACATTTAAATTGTGTCTTTTAAATTTCATAATTTTAATCTGGCATGTTGAGAGTAATTGATTGTGTTGTACTGTTGTCTTGAAGAGTGTTGGTTGAATAGGCAGGACATGGGCTAATACTTGATTGATGAGATGTATGAAAAATGGTGAAGAAGGGGGTGGGTGTGAAGATTCTGTATGAGACGATACGGATGAAAGTGACGATTGATGGACAGTTTGAAGTTCAGTTAGTATAGGATCAGAGGGATGCGTGTTTGGATACTGATTATAATAAATTGCTGGATTTGCATTCATTCTGTCCGCTCGAAATGAAATGTTCATTATGTCCTTTGCAATTCAGTGGAATATTTGGAGAGTTTCTTTGCTACAAACCTACCAAAAATATCACAAAAAGCTTTCTCTAATCTGACCGCATCTGCATATCCTTTGCGTTTTGCCCCACGAGGTTGTTTCTTTTCTTTTCTGTCAGTGTCAGTATTTTCAACTTCCACAGTACCAGATACTTCATTGAAAGAATTCGAAATCGTAGTTGCGGTATCAGAGACCTCTTCTTGTACCTCGTTATCTGCAAGTATAAAATAGAAAAAAAAGTAAAAATGATAAAAGTCCGAATTTTATTCAAATCACATCGTATTACTTTTGTTGATTTTGAACGATAGACTTCCACGGTCACAAACATCATTATGATCTTGTTCTTCGGGGTTCGACCGCGTAAATATTGTCTGCACGTTGAGTACAGCCGACGTTTCGGGCACTTTACATATGTCAATTCTCAAGGCTTAACAAATGTCAAGTGAAGCGAGCCATCTAGGCCTAAGCTTATATAGTCCTGGGAGTGGACCCTTGTCGGGCCGATGCCCTTTGTCGGGCCGTGGACTTTTGTCGGGCCGCCGTTTGACGACCAATAATTCTATTGTTTTATTGTGACAGTTGTTCTGGAAGATTCTAAGCTGCATTGTGTATTTGTTTTTGAAATAACTGGGTTCCACGTGTTACTGAGTTCATAGCCTTGGTCTTTATTAAAGTTGTCTTTATGTTTTCTTATTTCTATTGCTTCTACAATTTCCCTCTCATAATAATTTGAAGAACTAGCTAATATCTTAACTTTATCGAATTCTATTGCGTGTGATGTTGTGGTAAAATGGTCTGCTATTGCTGAAATGTCTGTTTCTGATCTTTTGTACATCTCATGTGTTCCTTTACCCTAGTTTCAACAACAAGGTTGACCCTTTCGCCTTTAGTGTCTCTTGTCTTATTTTTAATAATCCTTGCTGCAATACTTTTCAAATCAATAAATTCTGAAACATGTTTTTTTTGCGCTCTCTATCGATCTATGCATGGAGTCACACTCCGTGTACGAATGTCCCCTTTTCAAGAAATTTGTGTTCAACTACACGGATTTGTGTGTTTTGTACTACATACAAAAAAAAAGGCTGCTATGAACTGGTTGCGGTTCTGACCACTGCAGTTATCAGAAAACAATGATATTTCAATGATATTATTCGGAATTTGTAATATCCACTAAAGGAGAGCAGTCCCAATCTCGCAACTTCCTCTTTGGCCATTAAGCTCAGACCAAACAAAACAGTAACCTTTGTGAGGTGTACTGATTCATAAATTGTAAGATTGTATACACAAATCTTTCTACTATAATACATTTGTGAAGCTTTGGAAGAAGGTAGCTGTAAAACAGTTTGTAAATCAAATGTTACACTTATATCTTTTGTCATTTATTGCAAGCAATTTAGCTTTATTCCTTCACTTTATATGAGCTTCATACTCAGCTTTCATTCCATCTAATTGATCTGGATTTTCATGATTTTTACAAATTATGCACTGGTCTTTCTTTGGTTGAAAAAAAGAAAGATTGTAATATTCACCAAAACATCTTCTATATGTAATTCTGAAACAATTGGTTCCACGGTTTTTGTATTTCTCTCTTTTTCGTTGGTCTCTCCTACATACAACTGATACATTTTTTAAATTTAAAGGTTAGGATCTAAGTGCTGTCTCCGAGTTGTTTTTCGACAATAGTGTGAATCGACCGCTGGAAAACTTTCAATATTATTTTTAACTCTTTGTATTACTTCTAAATCTGTTTTGTTTGGAGGTTCTTTTTTTCCTCGCTTATCATTTTCTGCAAAAATTCCCATTTCACTCATTCCTGCCAATGCTTTTTCAACAGGTCCATGACTTATGCTCAGTGTCTTTAAAAAATATTTTTTGCAAACATGTATTCTTTCTTCGTCATTTTGAAGAAAATAAACTCTACTGTTCTTTTTGTTTATTCCAGTTCCTGTCCTTATTCTCCTTGTTTTAGTTGCTTCATTCAAACATAGTTTATTATGAAATCTTTTTGACGACAATAATCTAGTTTACAAAACGCTGAGCAGACTTTTTTCTGAAAGTATCATCAAATTTTGAAAAACACTTCCATCTACAGGATTCGCAGTTAACGTCTTTGGGTTTTTTACCAGCTTTTAAACCTAGCTTTGTTTTATAACATAAACCTGACTTTCTTCTTGTTACCAAGGATTATTGTTTTTATAAGATTTAAGAATTATGGGAACCAGATTGGTAACATGTTTAAAATAAAACGAAGCGTAAAAATTGTTGACCTTGCTATGCATGAATTGCCATTGTACCACTAGGGTACGGGAGGATGGGGGCTAAAGGGGAGGAGTAGCACCTCGGGTACACATGGGAGATGACTACTCCAGGGGAAGGCAAGGGAAGGAAAAGGTGTGTGATACACCTAAAGCTATCAGGAGACCGGACTCAGAGGGGGGGGGGACTAGTCCTCTGAACCGACTCCTGAAGCTGCAGGTCAAATCATGCACAGCGTCGTTATTTAAACTGCTCTTCTCCCATTCAGAAGAGAAATTTAAACTATTCACGGCTCTTAACAACTTCCGTGATTAAAAAAATTTAAAAGGACCAAAAGGCATCAATTCCCAAAATAAACAAAAGAAGTAGTATGAAACGTTGAAGACAGTCGAAATTGTTCTACTGCACAAGGCAGGACATGTAATAGTTATGACTTAAGGTCTTACGTATATGTACTCTTGTGCCCCTAAAAAAAAAGGAATTTAAATAAAAAAATCATGTTAAAAAAAAAATTTCATTAAAATTAGTCTGAGTGTTTTCAAAAAAGGTATGTAAAAGAAAGATGTGTCTGACGTAAAGGTGTATTACACTGTGACCCATGACTGAAAACCAACTCCGGTTTTCTCATCCCTAACAAATAATTTAAATAAATAAGGCAACCATGTTGACTTGTCAACAACAAAATAAGCAATGACGAAATCAAACAAGTCAACCATGTTGACTCATACAAAAACTGGGTAGCTATATTAGAGAAAGAAAATTTTATACACAAATATTTTACTAATTAACGATATTAAAAAAAAAATTCTAAATAATCAACAAAGCCTACATCAAAAATCAAAACTCTGAGAACAGCATCGCTCGACATTAAGTTCCTAATACTTTATTTTGTGCTAGTTAATGAGCTACTAAATAATATTGAAAGCAAGATTTTATTTGAATTATGATGGTACTGAATTGTAGAGTACAATGTTGTATGTATATATAAAAAAATCTTTTAACAAACAAGCAAAAGTTTTTTTTGTTTTTTTTTATAAGTTTTTATCTATTTTTGGATTTTTATTATTATATTTTTTTTTGTATTTTCGATAAGACCTTGCTTTTCTGAGTTAAGTCAAGTAACTTACTAATATATAAAAAAAATTATGTTAAAAAAATTTTTTTGTATCAAAATCTGTCTAGATGTTCTTGAGAAAAGTTTTTATGTAATTTACTTAAAGACGTATGAGTTGATTTTTTAAAAACAATTTTTGGTTTGATCAACAATTGTTGTTCTGTTTATGAAATAAGCTGTAATAAAAAAAAAGGTAAAGTTTATCCAGCACAAAATCAATTTAAAAGTATCAAATTTTTATGGTTCCAAAAGCAAAATTTTACAAACCACGCTCTGCTACCAAAAACATGTTACCAAGGATTATTGTTTTTATAAGATTTAAGAATTATTGGAACCAGATTGGTAACATGTTTAAAATAAAACGAAGCGATTTCCAAACAGTGCTGAAATTTATTAACGCTGGAATAAATTGACCATTTACACAAACTGTGAATATAAGCTAACAATAACTTAATTAACAAATGTTTATCAATAAACAAATTTTGTATAATTACATGCCCTTAATTAATAAAATTTACAATTAATTTAATCCTCCCCCCCCCATACAAATTGTTACAGATGAAATTTTAAAGAGTAAAATAAATTTGTAAAAAAAAAAAAAAATAATAATTATTATTGAAAATAAATTTAAATTCAAAGTGTATATTAAATCTAACAAGTTTTCATCATTAAATTGCTTATGGGCCATTCCATGAAAAATGAGCCTCATAAGAAAAAAATTATTTTAATAAATGTATTTATTTTATATTGATTTTACTGTCCTAACAAGTTCAGTTTTAAGAAATAAGAAAGAAAAGTTTCGGGAAACTTTTTTTTGTGGTAATTTTTAAGTGTACAAGTGAGGGAAGTTACATGTTAGTAGGTTGGGTAATTTGTTGTTATGAGGTTAGCATCTCTTTTCCTGTTTATTAAAAAGTGATATAGCAGTTGGTTGTGTTTAACAGATAGAGAAGATTTTCATCTTAAGACTCTACTTGTAAATTTTTTAGGTAAGTTATATGCATTATCAGTATTTTTTCTAAATGGTAAGATGTTTTACTGTCCCACCCATGACAGAAAAAGATAGAAACAGTTAAATACAAGTAACATCACATTTTTAGGTTATGATTCTATTGTAAATGTTGTAACAATTAGTATATAACAAAGTTATTAATGATGCAAAATTTAATAATTTCCTTAAATATCTACTTATATTACTAGTTATTTTTCTGTCCCACCCGTGACACTTATTGTATGCTGGATGTTATTTAGCAACATTGGCCTAGTCTTAAGCTGCAAGGCAATAATTTCCAGCTCATGTATAACCTGAGTCACAGCCCATTATTGCTAAAGTGGTTTTGACATTTATTCTAATATATAAAATGTTTTATGGGATGGGATAGGAGGAGTAACCAAACGAGGGGTCTGGAATGAAGTTAAGCAAAGAAAAGTAATTATTGAATCTGCAAAGGACTTTGTGCAATGTGCAAAGGCAGTAGTTCCAAAAGTCAATTTCCTCCTGTTATCTCCTGAAGACGTAGAAGAGAACAAAGATCTCTTGGACAAATGCTGGATGCTTGCTAATAAAATTCCAAAGATTCAAAGCATGCACTTTTTCATAGGATATGATAAACAAAATCTTATTTGTGGAAGAACATTCCTTAAGTCAGAGCTACAGAAGAATGCAGTATTCAAAAACAGGCCTAACATTTATAAACTTATTTATGAATCTGATACTGAAGCTGAAAATGAAGATTTGATTGATAATAATACAACCAATATTTTAGGTACACCACCTAGTGTGAATGGCATAAGGCCTGGGGTATTCATGTTGGTAGAGTTTCAATCAAAGCACAAAAAATCTCTGATAAGTTACAGATATGCTGCAATTTGTCAAAGTGACTTAGTTGTCAGTTGGCCTCTCTCGGCAGAAGACACTTTGCCAACACATTTTTTCCCTCGGGTGGACACTACTTTAGGAGCTTTGTTTGGTACTGTATTTATACCAGACTCATCCATATTAAAAATTCGTGAGGGTGGGAACATATGTTTAGCACTGATTCTTAAAAAATATATCTACCTGGGCCTTATTGAACCCCATGATTCTTGCAAGACTTGTTCTTGAGGGAGTTCGTAGGGACAATTTGTGTCTTTTTAAGAAATTTAAGGCCCACTCTTTACCTGCAAGTTTGATTTCTTCATTAAAAGGGTGTTGGAGTTTATTTCGATTGGCAAATTCATAAGCGAGCCTACGAAGATCCTTGAAACATAAGCCATAGAAATAATCATCGAGCTTTTTTATATGGTCTGCTAACTCTTTATCATGTTCTTCGTTGAAAACAGCCCCGAATCTTCCAAGCTTATTTACTCCAACACCCTCCAACATCATACAGCATATTGTAATTTTCCCGTTGGACTATTGTGAAACATTGTTGTAACAATAAACTTATTTAAACAAAGTAAAGTAATAAACAAGTAAAAGGGTAAACTTATATTGTAGGTACTAATAATTACTTAAATAAGCCATTTGAATAATGTTTACCAACATATATCTTACGACACTAAAACTCACAGATTTCAATCGTTTCCTAAGAGCTGTATCAGTTATTCCTAACTCTTTGGCAATTTGTCTTTTTGAGTACCCTGCTTCTAGTTTTTGTCTGGCATCTTGAAGCATCTGTTCTGTGCAGGGTTTTCGTTGGTAGTTACTGAAATAAAACGAAAACATTAGCTTGATCAAATGTACACAATAATATGATTTTAGCAAGTCATGTCAAATAATGGAATCGTAATAATTAAATATAATTATAGGGGTCTATATTACCTACATAGTTAAATATTTAAAAAATATTGGGGCAAAAGTTCGCATGCGAACTCTTGCCCCACTGCTATGTGAGAACTTTTGCCCCACAGTGTATTATTTCGTGGTTTGATAAGTGCTGCGATCTGTTAGCAAAAAAATTAAACAGTGATTATATGGTTGAATAGAGATTTCTTTGTTCTTTACAGCAATGATAATTGTTAAGCATATGTCATTAACTTAAGATACTTAAAATTAGTTCATAAAAACAAGAATTTTACTTCAAACTAACGAAAAACAGAACTTACCGCATATTATTAAGGAGAATTGATGAAACTTGATGAAACTCCGTACGGTGTGCCTTCACTATGCTATGAAGAGACTGACATTCAGTGGTACCAACTTATTCCTTTGAAACAATAAAATTAGCCCTGTGCGAACTCTTACCCGCCGCGAACTTTTGCCCCACTCTACTCTACAATAGTAATTTATAGGAAATTTTATTCTATTTCAGAATATCAACTTCCACTTTGGTCGATTTCCTCACAATTTAAAAGTTATTTACAAAAAAGCAAAGCAACCTCCGAATTTATAGTGTTGAGAAAATACTGAGATATTTTTGTTAAACTTTGTACAACTAAATCTTCAGTTCTACTAGACCGATTTTATTATTTAACCTCTTCAGGGACGTTTTTATCGAATGTTTCATATATTGTTCTTAATATTTTTTCCTTATAGTTTTGACCTTCAAGAGACCCCAAAAACGTTTTTTTAATTTTTTCAAATTTATTTTATGAAATATATACATAAATGTTAATGTACTCAAATGAGTAGAGTAAGGCGGGACAAGAGCACGCAGTTAACGTTTAACCCCTATAAATAGGCTAATTGATTCTTGATTGAAACAAAAATAATAGCATATGACCTTCCGCTAGTTGGTAACTAAATAATGTTTTATTTTCGTTTTTATCTTTAATAGAAAAATTGTTCTTTAGCATATAAACAAAAGTTACACATGCGAACTTTTGCCCCGTGGGTGGGGTAAGAGTTCGCAGGTTATGGGGTAAAAGTACAGGTACATATTCAGAGATAAGTTACAAAAAAACTTTTATTTTGTACTGTCTATGTTACAACCACTTGTTTTTAGCGGTAGTCACACGTGAAATTTTTCCCACCCTCATAATTGGAACAAGTTTCATGCCACCATTCTTTGCATTTTGTGCATTGAATCCAGTCCTCCTCCGGTGGATCAGTGCAATCCTCTCCACACGCCGGACAGTTAATTTGATCACTTGAGGTACTCGGTTGTTCAATTGTTCTCTTGCCTTTGCATTTTTCAATGAAGTAAATTTCAACTTCAATTTTTTTGCCTCCAGTTTTTTTAAACGTTCCTCCTCTGCTTGCCTTTTTTTAATTTTCATTAGTGATTAACTGCTCTTTAAACAGAGAACTTGTCAAAATTTCCGATTTTTGCTTCTTGCTTTTTCTTTTTTGAGCTTCTTGACGTTTTGGTAGAGGTATAACATCTGCAGGTGAGGTCCACTTTTTAACAGTGCGATTTGTAACCGGAGTTACCACTTTTTCAATAGGCTCTCCCCCATTAGCTCTACTTAAGATAAATAATTCTGGGCTCATGACATCTTCTACACTTTGTTCTGTTTCCATTTGTTCTGTTGGACCTACAATTTCAACTGAAGTTGAAGCGATGATATTGGTAGCAGTTAAAGGGTCGTCACACTGAGATGTGCTCTGCGATTTGTTACCCATAGGCATTGGTTGGTCTGTAACTGAACTGGGAAGGAAATCGTCGTCTGAAAAGACATTGCGATTGACAGGGAAGATTCCACAAACCTCGAATCCCTTTAGCCCCTTTCCCATCGTCGCTGTTTGTTGCTAGGCTTTCCCGAAAATTTCGGCTATTTGAAAAGTTGTAATTACCCGCCCAGGATGATTCAGAAGCCAGTTGTCAGACGTTTGACTGATGTGATCCTTTAAAGGTTTAAAGAAAACTTTGTTTAAGGGTTGCATCTTATGGCTGCTGTGCGGAGATAATGAAAGTAGGTGAATACTGTGTTTTCTGCAGAACAACACAGATTCAATGCTAATATGAGAATCGTGATTGTCTAAGATGAGTAGCACCGGGTTTGATTCCGAAGATACAACATGCTTTTGAAAGTGTTGAAGCCAAACTACCACTATCTGAGCAGAGCATCATTGAGTCCGGAGGCGCTCCATTCATCAGTTCTGGTTTCAACCGTTTCCTGGCAAAAATTATCACTGGAGGTACATAATTGCCACTAGCACACATAGTGAAAATAACAGTAGAAGTTGTCCCACTTTCAGCTGACGAAACCTTTCCAACAACTTTTTTCCCTTGAACAGACACAACCTTTGGAGTTTTATTAGGTACAGTGCTTGTACTGGATTCATCCATGTTGTAAATTCAGGAAGCTGGAAATTTATACTTTTCCATCAGGGTTTCTAAGTTGTAAAATAAATCGACTTGTGCCTTATTGAATCCGGAAATTCTGGCAAGACTTGTTTTTAGAAGGGGTTCTTAAAGTTAATTTGTTTTTCTTTAAAAAACCAACAGCCCAATCCAACCCAGCAAGTTTTTGTTCGGCGTTAAATGGGTGTTGAATCTTATTTGCTTCTGCAAATTGAAAGGCCAAGCTACGGAGATTTTTCATACTCAGACCATAAAAACATTCATCCAGTTTCTTAATATGTTTAAGAAGTTCAGCCTGTAATTCTTCACTGAAAACAGGGTTGAAACGGCCAAGGCTGCTTGCACCAACACCCTATAACAAAGCACAACATACTATAAGTGTTGCACACAATTTGTTTGTTGGGGAAAGACTCACCACAAGCAAGGATAATTACTTTTAACAGTCTTTTTCTTAGAGTAGCTTCTGAGATTCCCAACTGCGGCTTTTGGCGGCTTTTCTTTTTGACATCCCAGCATCCAGTATCTGTTGAGCGGTTTCGAGCATTTCCTCCGTACATATCTTCCGTTCAGTCTTCCTTTTATATGAGGGGTGTAGATGCAAAACTCAGACTCTCCACTTTTTGAAACTCTAGGGAAAATGCAAAAAACTTTATAACTTAATTGATATTTAAGTCATATTGTTGTAATTTTTTTTAAATATAATCCTCTTAGTATTATTAATTATTTGAACACAAAGAAAAAAGCTTATTACAGCTGATATACTGAGAATTTAACTTTAAAAATTGGACAATGTGAGTTTTGTCCCCAACTTGTGGTTAAATGTGAGTTTTGCACCAAACCCTTTTGGATAGTGTGAGTTTTTAAGCAAAATCACTTCACACACCCAAACAACAAGAACCAAGAAAAATATGAGTTGCTTAGGTTATTTGGGTTAGGTTATTATTAAAGTAGGTGGACATAGATTTAAATAGATTTCATTTGGAAAAAACTACAAAAAACTAACATCTGCCATAGACTATTTGTTTTTTACATAGTAGGTCTACCATCTGCAACGTTTTTAAAGGCTAAAAAGTTTTAAACATTAGTGGCATTGACTTCTTGCATTGGCTCACAAGTTGGTTCATCTTCTACATTATTGGCAGTCCCGTCAATAATATTTTTATAAAAAATCAAATCCTGACTGTCCCGCCATTCGTCGCCATAGTGTTTCTTCAACAAGTTGTTGACATCATCCTTCTTCACTTGTTTTACAGAGTTCGATGGGGAGATTACAGATGGGTTCATAGATAAAATCCTTTTCCCTTGTTTTGATAAGGACTTGGCCACTCTAAGATTAGATAAATACGTGTACTCTCCTCTAACAAGTATGTTCTGCTGAACGGTTCTTGTCAAAACTATTCTCCTGCAAGCTTCCAGCTGAAAGTGAAACTGTGCTGGTGTCTTGAATAAAACATCTTTTCCCTTCTTCCAGTCAAAAACTTGGCATTCATCTCCAACTTGTACTACCGTTGCATGTTCACCAATAATGTCGATATATTCAGACGGCTTGAAAATCACTTCTTTCTTTCTGATAGCTTTTTCAGTGAACCCAAACACTCTGTCCGGGCGAAGAAAGCTATGGCCAGTGACTGGGAAGAAGAGCTCCACTTTTTAAATATTTTTTGGAGAATGTTTTGAAAGCCAAAAACTAGCCATTGCCAGAACAATTGAGTTCTTGTTCTGGCCTCCACATCCGTCAATTTGGACAACATCTGCTACATGGTCACATAATATGGGTACATTAATAGTTTTGGTGCAAATATTTTTATAATTTTAAAATATTAAAAGATTTAAAATTTTTAATTAACTTATTTAGTTATAAAATAGGGGGGGGGGGGATAGCTCTTTTCAGTAAGTATTTACGAATTAATAATATAAGTACACTATGAAAAATGTCTTTATTTCGTTACCAAATACATCAGTAAATTAACAGTACATCAGAAAATGTAACTTCTAATTAGACCTTGTGTGAAAACTTTCCATACACTCAGGACAAACTGGAACTGCACATTTGGTGCATTTATATCGTGTGCGGCTAGTTATTCTTTCTACAACGGCTTGGGTTACTCTTTGAAGGGTAGTGACCACTTCCATCAAATCTGACATCTTCAACTATTCCTGGCCTGCATCGTTTCTTTGGTGGTGGAGTAACTAATGGAGGTCTACCAATCTTTCTATTTTTGCAAACAGTCTGTATCAAAGAATTTGCTACATTTGCCTTAAAATCCAGGAATGACATAGTGGACTTTATTTTTTGTATGAAAACAATCCAAGAGTTTACCATAGCCACATTTAACAAGTATAAAAAAACTTAAATAAAATCTTTTGTTTTTAATAGAATGAGGGTAGTGAGCCACCATTCTGTCTCTAAGGTCCACTCCCCCCATAAAACGATTGTATATGGCCACACAGTGAGGCCTCTTAACATTAACAAACTTCTTGCTCACTTTGTCCCAACTTTTCACTTCACTTATAGGCTCAATGCCTGTAAAGGTTGAACCAACATAAACAACTCCCGTGTCTTTCCATTACACTACGCTGATATTGTCCTCTGATGTCGCAACATTCATACTGCCTCTTTCTCGCTTTTGAAATTCTTTGGAGTTTTCAAGCACTGTGTCAGCTCCGTAAAGTCTTTCTGATCTAAATACTCCTACAACATGAATATCATTTTCTGCCAGTTTTTTTTAAAGTTTGTAACTAACAAAAAGATTGTCCAAAAATAATTTATAGGTTTATCCACCAATGTGTGAACACATCCTTAAGACGGTGTCACTGATAACGCCATATCAGATGTCGGTTCATTCCTTTTCCCTTGGTAAAATTGAAATTTGCAGACATAGCCAGTAGATGCAGCCAACATCCAAGCCTTAAAACCCCACTTTTTAGGCTTTTTTAAAAGCATTGTTTTGCTCTTGAACGACCCTTGAATGAAATGATTGCTTCGTCGACTGCTAAGTACTCAGATGGGGACATAACTTCTTGGAAAACCCTGTTCAGGGTTTCGATAACGGGTTTCAACTTCATGAAGATATCTTTATTGTCCTGAGGTATAATATCGTTATCTATGAAATGAAGAAACCTTTTGAATTTTTCGAAACGTTTCAAGGGCATGCTGTCTGCTATTCAGTCCATTCGATGAGAAGGTAGTGATGACCAATACAGACGATAGTTAGGATAGCGTATGTAAGTCATTACGAGATTGATTGCCCAAAATACCTTTAATTTTTCCATACAAGTTGTAAAATCAGGTTCTCCATTTTGAGAAGCATAACGGGTAGTTTCTTTTGCAATAGTATCTATTAAGTAATCAGGAAACAGATTCGAAAAAAATGTAAAGGGTTTGCGCCAGCAACAGGTAGACTTAAATTAAAAGACATTTGCCCTCTAAATTCTGGAAAACTTTCAAAAATATTATTATCTTTTACAAACCATTTAGGATAATCTGGATTTTTTTTTCTGCTTTGGCCTAGGACCCTGGTTATTTGCAGAGTTACGTTTACGTTTAGCAGGAATTTGCGTTTTTCTTTGTTTGTGTTTTTTGTTTTTATTATATTGGCCAGATTGAGAACTGTTTGTATCCAAGGATAATGGAACTATTGGATCAAAAACGTTTGGGATGTTAGTGTTGGAAATTTGGTTAGTTGGTAGGTTTACTTCTGAACTTGTTTGTGGTACTGGTACATCTGATTCTTCACTGACTGACAAAGTTTTCTCTGTATCATAAGAACATGATGGGATTGCTGAATCAAATAATATAGGTTCGTTAACATTATGCATTTGTCTAGTAGGCAGATTTATTCCTGAAGTTGTTGGTAATACATCTGTTTCTTCACTGTCTGACAAAGGCTTATCTTCATCTTCATAATTTCCTTCGAAAGTAGCTCCTTGCAACGTAAAACTTTCATCTGGCAAATCCTCAAATAAATTTGACTGAAACTCCGACACACTTTCATCATCATCATCATCATCAATAAAGTCTAAATCCGAAGTATTTGGATCATCCAAGTTTGTTAAAAATTTTTCGACAATATCGTCATTTATTTTATTGAAATGTTTTTCCATTTTTTACACAAAGAACTTCACTAGCTAGTTTTTATCACTGGTATTTGAAACAAATTATTTGTAAAATGCATTCATTTTGTAAGCATAAAGTTTGAAACATATTTGTATCACCATGTAACAAAATGTAAGGAAAGATCAATAATAAATTGAAAAATATATATTAGTCATATAGGCCACATGTGAGTTAAGAACGCAAATGGATACATCAACAAAAGTGCCACTTTTCCGATTCGTACTCAAATGAGTACGTTAATGAAATTGACAACATATTTTTTCTTAATTGAGATATTACTTATTTTGCTTTATAATAACAAAATCTGGAGTATAAGGTATCATAAAGTAAAATTATTAAGTGTATAAATGCATTTTACAAAATCACAAAAACAGAAAAAACAGAAATTTCAAACACACGATACACGCTTCACTTCAAATAAATGTCAGCCGACAAAAACACATGTGATGAATAAGATGGCCAGTGCTGCCAACATTTCAGATGTTAATGTTCCCAAATAAGCTATTGGAGCAAATGTGGATAGCCATAGATTAAATAAAATAATTCATAAAGTTAATGTACTCATATGCTCCCTGAAGAGGTTAATGGGTCGTTGGCAAGCTTCATTCGTGTAGATTTGCAAATAATTATGAAAGTTTATTTTTTTTAGGATTTATGGTGAAACAGTAAAAAAACATGTTTTCCATAAGAAATACATTGGCAACAGTTTTTTTTCACATTTTTTATTTGGAGCCAAGTTTTGGCTGCCTTTATTGAGTATTTTCAAGAAATGCATAATAGTAGAGGAGAGTCGGGTATTATGGAATACCATTTACATTTTTGTATATGTATCCCAAAATCAGTATAAATACATACTATAACTAACTATAGTTAACTTTAACGTATTTAAAAAACATTTATTAATTTTCTTGTTTATAAAAACTTTGTTTAAAAATAATAATAATAATAATACAAATGGAGGGTAATATGGAATACGAGGTTTATATTATATAAAACCCAACTAGAATACATAAAACCTATTTATTTGTAACTTGAAAAACAATAACTTTAATATAATGATCAATACAAATTTACTTGAGGTCTATTGACAGAAATCACACACGTAATCTGTCTTTTCTGCTCCTGTACAATCAAGATGAGCCCACAGAGAGCAGCTTAAACACTGAATCCAAATCTCTCCTCTCGAATCTTCGAAGAATTTTCCATAACAGAAAACGCATTCAGTATCTTTGTTGTCCGGTTCTTTTTCTGACGGCATATAGTCCATTACAGATGACACATCAGAATGGAATGATTCATCGCTGCTGGAATCATCTCTAGTAGGTCTAGACGCCTTAGGCCTGGGTTTAGAAGTTAGGTCGAAGTTTAATTTTTTAACAGGGGGGCTTTGAGCTTTTTGTCTCTTTTGTCTTTTCAAACTTCGGGTTCCTTCTTCTTCTTCTTCTTCGGCTTTTCTTCCAATTCGGTCTCTAATTCTATTAGTGCTCCTAACGCCATATCTCGGCAATGTTAAAAATACAACTTTTAAGGAACATTTTCTCAGAAACTACTGGATAAAAATTAATAAAATTTAAATCAGTGTTTTAGTAATACATAAATACACAATTTAACATGAGGGTTTTTCAATACAAGCATTTAAATAAATGTATCATTCTTTTTATGAAACTATAGATTTTTGACATGTTTTTGACACATTTCTCAGTCATAACTTAAAAATGATTACTTTTATTACAAAATGCTCTCTTTAAAACATGTAGTATAGTCCCTTAAACAATCCCTGAAAATTTTAGATCATTATGTTAGATAGATTTTGTGAAAATGTTCCTTTTGTGAATAAAATATATGATTTCCGGAAAAACATGTTACAAGTTTTACTTACATATTTAATGCATACCAGCCCCATATGCAGGGTTGTCAGGGTCCTCTTCCATTTCTTCTTCCAGTTTCCTTTTTGCCTTTCTTCTAAACTGAATTGCTCTTGTTTCTATTTCTATAATAGCCTTTTCAGCTGCTCTTAACCTCTCCTTGTTAACAGTGTACATTAATTTAATTGTATTATGACCAATTGAGGAGTGCAGGACCTTGAAGTGCAAGGACTAGTAGATCTACAAAATGACACCAGCAGCGGCAATATTAATAATGATGCTAAATATTGTCGCAATAAGTTCGTAGAATATTTTGTAAATGAAGGACGAGTTCAATGGCAAGATGACTCTGTACATAAAACATATTTTCAATAACTATCGTTTGTGGTAGAGCTAAGTTAAACAATGTTTCAATAAAGTAGCAATGTAAAATGGAAATGTTGTATGCATATTCAATTACTTACCATTTCCTCATTTTCAAACAGGTCGCCCATAGTAGTGACACTTGTTGCAGTTGGCTGTTGGTCACTGACGAACGAAAGGAGATCATAATACCACAATGATGGTTTGTATACCTCTTCAGTTCCTGCTCCACTTTTGTCACTGTCTTTCACTTTTTTAAGTTCTTTGTTATAAGCTGAGCGTAAGCTATTAATTTTAGTTTTTACCATCGCTTTTGTAACCTTGTCACAGTATTCTTGATATTTCTTCAATAGGAGATTGTAGGCAGCTTCCCTTATGTTAGCATTATGATAGCGAACGTCTGTTTTGTTCCATAAACACGGCGAAGATTTATAAATTTCAATGAACTCGGCAACGAAATCGTGATGCTTCGACATAGCGACAGTTGCGCGTGCAGGTTTTCAAGAGAACTGATATGAACGTTGGCATGACGCAGTTGCTTACACACAGGAATTCCTAGAACTGAAATGAAACAAATAGGTCTGCCCATCCTGTCAGTTGTTCGTCTCAGTCTCCGTTATCCAATCATTTTTTTACTTTTTACACACAGGACAAACTGACAGTTCGACTGAAACTGAAACTGAAATGACAACTTAACTGACCGTGTAAAAGGGCCTTTAGATGTGTCACGCCGAAATGATGAATTTTCATCATTCCATCAGTTCAGTTTTTTCATGTGAGCTCACATCAATTTTGCATACGCACGGTAAGTTTTGGTGTGTTCACACCGAAGTGACACACCAAACTGACCGTGTGTAGCCCGCTTTACTGTGAAGACATTTCTTCAACAAGTTTTCATCACTAAGGTCTCTGTATATAGGTTTTATTTCTAGTAAAACAGCTTCTGGTAGGCTATGTTTGTGAGAATACTGAATACCTTCAAATTTCGCTTTATTATATCCGCACCATGTATTTTCATCTGATGGACACAACGAGTGCTGTGGATTTTTATCAGTGGACAATTTATGAAAATAAGTTGTGTCATATTCTTGAGATTTGAGGTGTTCTTTCTAATTGCCTGCCCATAAGATTGTAATGAATTGCTGCATATGTTAGACGATTCTTTCCTCCTAAGGTCAATCCATCAGATAGCTTTTTGCCTTTTTGTTTTTCTTTTAGCGTTCTTAGCCTAGACCCCATTCTCTTCTGAATGTGTCCAACACATTCTGTTATATGACATCATTATATGGATTTAAATCAACAATAGACTTGAAAGCAGCACTATCTCCATCACCCAAGTAATGTATGTAGATAATATTGTGCTTTTCAACAGATCGAGAAAAAAGGTTTTGGACTCCGGTAATCTCCATACTCCGCTCTTCCACTATAATTCGCTTTACTTTTATCATTATGGTTGTTCTTGTCAAGACAAAGACAGTGTTTTGAGAGTACAAAGACATCAAGGACCTGTGTCTACACTGGTACAGCTAACCACTCCATTTAGATATTGGTGACCTCGTCTCTGCCACGTCCCGTCAAATGCTGCAGATAAAACTGATTCCATCACAATTTTGTAGTACAGCCTCCTCTACAGCATGACTCATGGTCTGTTCAGCCACAGTCTTCACATGATTCTTCAGTATGTTTGTGTATTTTTTAAAATTTACAGGAGGCTTTAGTAAATTTAACATACCCCGCAACATTCGTACGGCAGATTTCCCCCTCCCCATAAAACGTAGGCCATAAGCTAACCGAACATTTATTTCAAATACAGATTGCCTTTTACCGCACACATCAGTACTAAATCTTTCAGAATTAAAAAAACCTACTTCATAATCACATTCAGTACATATAAAAGCTAATTTAGTGGCTAAGCCTTTTTGACAACCTAATTTATTTATACTTATTGAACCAGTAAGACTGTTTAGACACAGTATTATTTACTAACACATTTGACAAAAGATTCAAATCAACGATTTCATTACCATAGCAACTAAGTCCCTCAGCTTTGTCTGTAAAAATACTGTAATCACTATTAGAAAGCTTTATCTTTGATGCACTCTCTTCTTTTTTCACGGATTGGTTTTCTGTACTAGGCCTAGGTGTTTTAGGCTCTGAAGGACCATCTTTATCATCATAATTCTTTATTCCAGCATACTTTCTCTTTTTGAATATTCTATTATTAAATCTAGGCACCTTGTCACAAGAAATAAAACAATTTCACAATAAAGAAGCAAATCAATACTATATAATCAAAACAAAAGTTATAATAAGCACTTGCTGAACCAAGTACAACTATCAGGTTATAAACAACAACACTAAACAATCTTTACCAGCTGTCTGCATCTGTTGTCACTAGATTACAGGTCAGCCAACAGACAAAACAAAATATAATACTAGTAGTTTGTTGTTGCAGCTATTAATATTATATGGAATTACCACCATCTGTTTGCTTTTGGACTACATTTTTGATCTGAAACTGTTTCATTGGCAATCTTGTCAAGAGCCAATTTAACCATGAGAGAAGTTTGTGAGCCAGCTATTTGAAATCAGTCCATTTTACCGTAACAATAAGCCATTGGAAGAGAAAGTTAATCATTTCATGTTAATGAGGGGTGACAAATCAAAACGTGTTTTGTCACAGTTACCAGAATTTTCGGAAATCATAAAAAACTGTTTACTATATACTTACATTTTTTAGGCAAGTTTATTTATGAAGTTTATATGATTCTAAGTAGAATTAACAATGGTTTTCTGTTAAAAGATGCCATTTTCTTTATTAAAATGCTTAATAGGTTGGACAAAACACTGTTTGAACTAGAAAAGGATGATGCAAAATTTCGTCAACTTCACTTTTGGAGGACAAATTTGAACTAGAAAAGGATGGTGCAGTATTGTCATTTCCTGACCCAAGTAAAAAACTCTATAACCCTCCGTTAGGTCTGAAACCTAAAAAACATAAGGATGTGATGGACCTGGCAAGAAAGTAATACTTTCATATTATTAACATACTATATTCAAACATACTATGTTCCTTCAGATTGTATTTGGTAATACAATGGAATAACTGAAATAAAAGACAAAGTTACAAAAGCTGCACAAGGTGGTGACTCAAGTGATGAGTAGACATTTTTTACAAGTAAATTTTATGATAATTATTAACTAAATTGACTTTTAACATTTTAAATTTATGTTTTATATTTTATTATCTTTCTTAAATAGCTTTTGTAAAGTCAATAAATAGTGTTTTGATGAAATAGACTACATTATTATAAAACTCGGCCTTATTAAACATAATGTTCGGGACAAAAAACAAGACATCTCCAATTTTTATTATTTAATAACATTTAAAGTAAAAATAGTAGGCTATTAAAACTCAAATATTAACTTATGATTCAATGGTGAAATATGTATTTATTTGCAGGGTTTTTAAGATCCAAAGTCCATATTTTTCGGAAATTGAGGTTGAAATGCAGTTTTATTTGGTTTTTTATGCTGAACACGACAGTATATTTGTTTTGGATAAAAACGGGCTTGGTGACATAGAAAAATAAGAGTAAAGCCGCGTTCACACGATGCCAGTTGGAGGGCAAGTAACTTGCTTCAAGTTACTTGAAGCAAGTTACTTGACTGGGTACTTGCCTTGACCCTGTCCACACGATGCCAGTTGTGAGTGAACCAGTGTTTAAGTTGGTGTGTTAAAATGGCAGAAAGTGCATCTTCTGTGGTTACTTATGATGACGTACAAGAAATGACGCGAAATCTTATAGTGGATTTTGTAAGGGAATCTAGTGAAATATTACTGGAAGAGCTGGAAAAGAAAAAACTATGGGCTAGAGAGTGGATAAACAGGAGAGAGAGACACGTGGTGCTTCTGTCCAATTACTTAGAACTGCGTAATGAAGACCCAGCAGAATATCGAGCATGTATGCGGATGTCACCTGAGAGTTTTGATGTTCTTCTGGAACTCATAAAACCTGTGATTACCAAACAAGACACAAATATGAGACCTGCTTTGTCTGCTAAATTGAAATTAGAGATTACCTTGTCTTACCTGGCCACAGGAAATAGATACAGGAGTCTTCAACATTTATTTCGTGTTTCAAAGGCAGCAATGTCAGTGTTTATCCCAGAAGTATGCGTTGCTCTGTATACATGTCTAAAGGAGTACATAAAGGTAATGATAAAAAAAATTTTAACTGCTACGTATATTTCAGATGAAATAAATTACAAGTAACAAAAATCTGTAATGTTATATAAAACTATATTTTCTTAGAAAAAGTCTGTCTTATAAAAAGTAGCTTAATTATTATGGTTAAAACGAGTTACAAATCATAGTTCACTTATTTTCTGAATAACTGTCCTCAAGCGTAAGTAATGCTTGACTAACGGTTTTATAAACACCGACAGTGGTAAAAGTTGATGGTTGATTATAATCGCGTACTGAGTTATTGAAATGTCCCAGAGATTCATCAGAACCAAGTAAATCATCTGGGCTTTGAGCAAAAGAAGATGGCGTATAAATATCGTATGGTGACGGTGTAGAATCATTCAGATCTTGTAAACGACATTCAGTTATGATTGAATTTATTTTCCCAACTGCGTTTATAGCTTGCCGTGCACTTAACTGTGACAACTGAGCAGCTACGTGTTTGCCGAAAATGTCATGCTCACTCTCCTTTTTAGGTTTAATGTAAGCGCTCAGAGATTTTAGTTCACGGGCTGTATTAGCAATCTGTTGAATTCTTGATCTTGCCTTAAAACGTTTTGAAGTGGAACGGTCCGGAGTAGAAGTAGATTGTGATGCAGTTTCTTGAACTGTAGACTCATTAGTTACAACAGCAGGATTATCTGCTACCTCGTGATCATCTTCACCATAATCGACTTCAGAAAGCATCACTGTATCCGCATCTTTATTTTCGTGTTTGTTGTTGTCACCTCCGGGACTGTCAGCTGTTCTTTTAGCAGAAGCAATTTCCTGGAAAGAAAGGGGTTTTGTAGAATTGTTACTTATAATAAGTTTTGGTACACTTTTTACAAACACCCTACATGTATGGTACTATTTAATACCTTGTACCGTATATATAAACAAAAAGAAGGTGTATGAAAAGATGGCCCAAAATTTCAGGATACTCTTCCCAGGATCAAAATAAGTAAAAACGTTCCAATAAACATATGTCCTAAAATGCTTTGTGTTCTGTATTTCTGTCTGTTTAAGATTTTTACCAAAAAAATTATAATAAGAAAACGGCTAAACTAATTTTGATTAAATTTAAGGTTATTGTGCAACATACTTATATCAACTAATGTACTAAATTTCGTTCTATTAACTTCATACCTTTTGAAATGCCAACCATTTCAATGTTTTAACTGTAAATAATAAATTTAAAAAAAAATTAAATGGTAAACATTTCTAAAGGAATGAAATTAATGGAACGAAACCAAAGAATTTAGGACATATGGTTATAAAACCTGTTTACTTATTTTGTTTCAAGGCACATTATCCTAAATTTTTGGAACCTTTTTATAAACACTCTGTATATGTCATGCCACACCAGACGGTTTAGTTTATATGTATTTATTATTTAATACAACTATCATGACAGGTACTTTTATTTCAGACTCCAGAATCTCATGAAGCATGGATGATAATTGGAAAAGGTTTTAGAGACTGTTGGAATTTTCCCGGCTGCTATGGTGCTATCGATGGAAAGCACATAACAATAAGAGCCCCAAATAATTGTGGAAGTACCTACTTCAATTACAAAAAGTCACACAGTATCATATTACTGGCCCTGGTGGATCATGATTATTGCTTTACATACATTGATGTTGGAAGTAACGGTTCTGTATCTGATGCTAGAGTTTTTCAAAGATGCTCATTACTGGACTCCCTAGAATCTGGTCTGTTACCAAAGGACGGTGTCGTGTTGGGGGACGACGCGTTTCCACTTAAAGAATACTTAATGAAACCCTATGGAGGTCAACTACTTGACATGGAAAGCAAAATCTACAATTATAGACTTTCAAGAGCTAGGCGTATTGTGGAAAATGCATTTGGCATACTTGTTAGCAGATTCAGAGTGTTTGAGAGACCTATTCAAATAGATCCAGAATCCGTGGATAAAATTGTTTTTGCTTCATGTGCTCTGCACAACTTTTTAAGAAAGTTGTCAAATCACACATATTTCCCTAGAGGTGCCGTGGACATTGAAGATTACAACCTAGGAGACATTCTTGCCGGTTCCTGGAGACAAGAGACTATTGGCCTACCGAGTGTCACACGCATAGGAAGTCAACAGCAAACCAAGAAGGCTAAGAATAAAAGAGACGCTTACAAAAGATATTTTGTCAATGAAGGTGCTGTTCATTGGCAGTACAAAATGTTACACTAATACAGTTTAATAAATGGATTTATAATTAAAAAATAGGTAACTATACCGACGTGTGGAGGAAGTACTTGAACCAGTTGGTAGGACAAATAAATCCGTTTTGTAATCTATATATGCACCCATTTTAAGTCTTAAAAAATGTTTTCCCTTCAACGGATTAAGATTTTCAATATCTGATTATACTAAAAAAAGTCGTAAAAACTAAACCATTTATATATTATCTAAAATTTGTATGTTAGCATATTTGTTGTAAAGTTATGGATATTTGTTATGTTTAATAGTGTGAACAACTATTTCAGTCAGTTATTTTACAACAAGGAACAATACATATAATATTGTAAAAAAAATCATATACTTTGGCTGGTCATTTAAAAAAAATTAAAACAAATATATTCCTGGACGTTTCCGCGGAACGAAAATATTGGCATCGTCTACATTACACTTGAAATTATAAAAAAAAAATAGTCTCAAAAAAATGTTGATGTCATCCACACGTCGGTATAAATACTGAAATATGTGCAAATAAATGAAACTTACCAGACTACTTGTAGTTTTTCTCTTCAATGTTCCTCTGTTCATTATGAACTGCATAATACTGAACCATTTCAGAGTCGACACATACACTTCATTTGCACCGCAACCCGATTTAGCACTTTTTGATTGCTTCAATACTTCCCCGGTATTGGTTGTTCGAAGGTTTTTAATTTTTAGTTTCACCTCAGCACTTCCAAAACCATCAATATTCATAGCTTCTGCAATTTCAAATACAGCCGTCTCACGTGCATTTTTATTTTTGTACAATTCAGTAAACTGGTCCCACAAACACGGCCGTTCTTTGTATAATTCCAGAAACTTCATTGTACTGTACTAATATTGGGAGGCAATGGCAACGTCGGGCGCCTTTATATTCAGTCTCCAGTTAGTTTTGTAGGTTGCTCTTTGGTGTCAGTGTGTGTGGGGGGGATGTGTGGTGTTCTGTGGTGTAGATAGTGTGTTTTATGTTTTATGTGGTGTTATGTATTGTATTGTTCAGTGTTTTGTGTGCAGTGTGGGTCAGTCACTTGTGTGGTAAGTATAATATTTGTCGTGTGGTGTGTTTTGTGAATAACTTGTAGTGCGTGACGAGTTGAATGGTGTGTGTATGTGGAACGCTAGTATAGTGCTTATGTGTGTATGTGTTGTGCTAGGTGTTTGGTCTATTGTGGGTTGTGTTGTATGGTATGTGTGTGGTTTATATGGTAGTTTTGAGTGGTGTAGGTAGTGTGTAATTTATTTATGTGATGTGTTGTGTTTTGCGTTTTTCAGTGTCTTGTGTGGTGTTTACTTTATTTTATAGTGTGTTGTGTTGTGTTGTGTTATGTTGTTTTGTGTGTTGTATTTTGTTTTGTATGGTATTTTGTTTCGTCGGTTGTGTGGGTTTTCCTTTGACATATTGCGTTATGTGTTTGCTAATTAGTTTTCTGGTGTTTATATTGGAATCTGATGTGTATTTTGTGTTTGTTATTTGTTGTGTGGTTTGTTTTGTGAGGCCATATGTGTGGTGTGTTATGTAGTGATTGTGTGACTTTTGTGATTTGTGGTTGTGTATTTTTTATACACAACCACAAAGGTTGTAGTAGGGTGTGCACGCAGTGATGTAGGTATGTATGTAGTTGTGAAGAGTATGTATGTAGGGGTTTAGGGTATGTATATAACTGTGAAGCTATGCATGTAGTTGTGTAGTGCATGGCATGTATGTAGTGTTGTTGGTATGTATAAGTCGTGTAGGTACATATGTAGTTATGTAATGCGTGTATGTAATTGTGTTGGGTATGTATCTAGTGGCGATGGGCATGTACGTAGTGGTGTAGGTATGTATGTAGTTATGTAGGGTAATGTATGTAATGGTGTAGGTTATGTATATAGTGGTGAAGGTATGTGTGTAGGGTGTAGGGCTGTAGGTATGTATGTAATGGTGTAGCTGTGTTTCTAGGGGTATACCTATATATGTAGTAGAGTAATTGTGTAAGTTATCATAAATTCAATTGTGTAGGATATGTATGTAGTGGTGTAGGGAATTGCGTAGTCGTGTAGGTATGTATGTATTTGTGTGGGGTATTATGTAGTGATGTAAGTACATATTTAGAGCACTAGTTATGTATGTAGTGGTATAGGTATGTACGTAGGGTGTAGGTATTTATGTAGTGGTGTAATGTGTGTAGTATAATGTAGATGAGGATGTATGTAAAATATAGGATGTAGAATGTAGGATGTAGGAGGTAGAATGTGTAATGTAGGATGTAGGGTGTATAATGTAGGATGTAGGAGGTAGAATGTATGATTTAGAATGAATAATGCAGGGGATGTTGAGTGAAAAAGGTAGGATGGAGGGTGTATACTGTAGGGTGTATAATGTATGATGTAGAATGAATAATGCAGGGGATGTTGAGTGAAAAAGGTAGGATGGAGGGTGTATACTGTAGGATGTAGGGTGTATAATGTATGATGTAGAATGAATAATGCAGAGGATGTTGAGTGAAAAAGGTAGGATGGAGGGTGTATACTGTAGGATGTAGGGTGTATATTGTATGATGTAGAATGAATAATGCAGGGGATGTTGAGTGAAAAAGGTAGGATGGAAGGTGTATACTGGAGGATGTAGAGTGTATAATGTAGGATGAAGAGTGAATAATGTAGGATGTATAATGCAAGATGTAGGACATATAATGTTGGATGTAGGTTGTATAATGTAGGATTTAGGCCATATAATGTAGGATAAAATGTGAAAATCTGACAAAAACTGATCATTAAAGGTGAGGATCATTTACAAAGTTTTTTATTGAATTTTGGCAATGCTGTAGATATTCGTAACTACTAAAGTAGGTCTATAAGATGGAGGAACTCAAAAAAAGTTAAAATATAAATAATAAGACAATACTAGGCAGAAGACTGTGCTCAAACTAATTATATTTACTCAGCAGATGTAATTATTATTATAATTTCACTTAATTAAAGCATGCAAATACAGTACAGTCTCGCTAATCCGGACTTGACGGGACCGGACCCTGCCCGGATAAAAATGATATCACTTACGCTCCCTCTCCCGGTCGTGGACAGCACCCTACTCGGTTCAGGCAACATCCCAACCCAAAGAGAGGTCGCGATAATTGTTGGCTCCTTCCTTTTCGCGGAGGAGTAACCGCAGGATGTTTCTTCCTTGATGTCTTCTCTGGAGAGAATACCGCCCTACTCAGTTCAGGCGGCATCCCCCCTCTTGTCATCGTTAGCCGCCGAAAAGGTCTCGTCCGATGCCCGAAGCAAACTCTAGATCTTGGTGAAGGCGGAAAACTCTCGCGAAGAAAGACGCAAGTAAAGCGTATGTCTCTCTGGTGGTTAGTAATTCTTCTGCGCTTTCATTCGTCGGTTGGCGAAGACTCTCCCCTAAATGCCGAGTCCCCGGACAGTTCATGACTAGATGCTCAGCAGTCTGTATGTCCCCACAATCGCATTTCGGGTCCTCCTTAAGGTTAAACTGAAAGAGCTTGCCCCTGAAGAACCCGTGGCCCGTGAGGAACTGTGATATAATTGGTCCAGGGATGATCCACGAATAAGACAGCCTACTCGCCACCGAAGGCAACCACCAGTAGGTACATCTTCCCTTCCGCGATGAGTCCCACCTTAGTTGCCAGACTCTAATTATGTTCGTCTTGATGTCTTTCTTAGCTCGGACGAATTCCTCTGGATCCTCGCCGTCCAATCTCTTCTTCGCCACATACACTCTACCTCTTTGCTCCAGAAGGAGATCCACTGGCAGAATACCGGCCAGAACTGGGAGAGCGTCCGCTGAGGTGGTATTGTACGCTCTGGTGATACATAAGAGAGCCAGCCTCTGTCCACTGATGAGGTGCTTCTTTACGGCAGTGCTTTGTGCCTTGTGAAACTAGGCACCTGCTGCGAAAGTGACCATACTCTCAAACACTCCTGAATAGATCACTTTCGCGTTTCTTTGTGGAAGCCCCCACTCTTCTCCCACCAATCTTCGGATCTTGAAGAACAGGCGTTTGGCTCTCTCAACTACTTGTTTAGAGTGCTTGCCGAAACTGAGTCCTCTCTCAAGAACAACTCCCAAGTACCTCAGCTCGTCCACAACTCCAACTCGTACACCAGAGCAGTTGATGATGGGTTCCCTACGCAGGATGCCGTGGAGAAGGATGAAGTGTGTCTTTCCTGGCGCTACCTCCAGCTTGATGTCATTGCACTTCGTCTTGATCTTACTTAGCACCAGTTCAGAAGTCTTCTCCAATTCGGCTCTGCTATTTGCGCCTATTAGGACTCCAATGTCGTCCGCATAGGCGACAATGCAAACATCCTCTGGAACATTGATTTTAACTATAAGGTCAAAAAGGATGTTCCACAGTAGCGGTCCCAGAATGGAACCCTGTGGGCACCCCTTATTTACCTCTCGCCTGATGGTCCATCCCTTGTCGCTGAAGGAAACCTTACGTTCTGATAGGAAGTTAGATATTAGCCTAAAAAGGTTCCTTGGGATTTTCTTCTCTGCTAGCCTCAGAAGAATAGCCGGCCACCAGGCGTTATCAAATGCTCCTTGGATGTCCACTGCTAGGAAACCCACGTACTTGTTGTTTCTTCTCAGCTCGTTCGCTCTCCCGACCACCATGGATATGGCATCCTCCGTCGATCTGCCCCTCATAAACCCGAACTGCCTTTCTGAAATTATACTGTGTTCTTCACAGAAGTAGCGAAGTCTTCTCTCAATTAGCCGCTCGAAGAGTTTTCCCAAAGATGGTAAGAGGGAAATCGGTCTGTATGACTTCGCTAAGGCTGGGTCTTTCTCGGGTCCTTTCAGTACAACACGGAGCTCCGCCTCCTTCCAGATCGACGGGAATCTGCCAGCATCCATGAGGTCATTAAACAAAATTTGAACTTCCTCAGCGACCGCTGTCCATGCCGCGCACCACGCTTCAACAGGAATGCCGTCGGGTCCAGGGGCTCTGCCCTTCTTCATTGAATGAAGGGCATCGAATATTTCTTCATCCTCAAAAGGAGGAGAATCCTCTGCAAGATCTTCATCCCTGATCTCCGTGGCCAGGCGTCTAATAGTAGTATGTCGCGGCAGATCGCTGACAACTGAGTCCAAAGGCAGCAGCACGCTGAGGAGTTCCTCCCCCGTATCAATGCCTCCCTCTGTGGAGCTATTGCCTCTTGATATGGTGGACAAGATGGTAGCCTTCCTCAGTTTAGAGGACATGATTTTGAAAACCATGCCCCACGGATCAGCAGAATTTTCCGTTACGAATCTTCGCCAGCTAAGCCTCTTCGCAGATCTTATCGCGTGGTTTAATCTTATCCTTAACCGGCTGAACTCCATCTTCTTTCTGGCAACCACGTCGTCCACCGTATTCCGTCTTTTAAGCTCTTTCTGCAGGGAGCGTCGGGCTCTTCTAACCTCCCTCCTTAATCTACCGATGTCCAGAGTCCACCATCTGACCGGAGCAATGACTGACGACTTCCTCGGGACTGCTAGTTTGGCCGCTTTAGTGAAGTCCGCCATGACTGCCTCAAGCCTCTTCTCTGGAGTTATAGTCAGCTCCTGGTGCCCACCTCTCTCCGACACAAGGAGCTCCACTTCCGCAGCAAAGGTATTGAAATCTGCTTTCCTCCAATTTAGTCCTGGATGTGTATGTTTAGGTGTAGTACGATCCACATCCAGGACCACCTTCCACGAGATGAGGCGATGGTCACTAATTTCCTCGTCATGGACGGTCCAGTCGTAGCACAGTCTCTCTGTTCCTTTCGAGCCGATGGTAATGTCTATCCAAGATTCTCCTCGGCTCGACGAGTAGGTCGCCAGTTGCTCGCGCTCGTTGAACAGCGCCAGGTCTTCTTCGACGATCATCTCCTCAACAGCCTCGCCCCTTCCGTCTCCAGGTTTTCTTCCCCAACGAGTTGACTTAGCGTTGGCATCCACTCCCAGGAACGCGGGTCTCCCGTTCTCTTCGCTCCAGCCGGAAATCCAATTATCTTTCCTCGGAAGGTATAAGGCTCCTGGATAAGTAGAACGTCGATTTTCTTAGAGATGGCAGTTCTCACCAGAACATCGGTTGCCGACTTGGCTCGGCCCAGGTTTATCTGACCAATCGTGAGCACATTTTGAATGGTGTTACTTCTCTCCATAATCTGTTTTTCTTATAATGGCCGCTACAGCTCTACGGTAAGACGGGCAGTCTTTGCTCCTCAGGGAGTGTCCACTATCCAGACCGTGGTCCTTGCATGCTACGCAGATCGGCTTCTCAGAAGACTTCGGGCACCTGATCTCCTTATGCCCCTCAGTTCCACAGTGTCTACATACTTCTTCTTTTACTGTACATTTTGCGGCGAGATGTCCAAACCGCTGGCATTTAAAACACCTCGATGCTACCACGTAGTCTTCTGTTCGCAACGATCCCCATTCTGCGTAGAGGCGCTCTGCGCCCAGGACTCTTCGTCTCATATCCGGAGTTACCTCCGCCACCCAGTTGACAATGGGCAAGTCCCTCCTTCCAGTCTTGAAAGTTAGGCAAAAATCTCTAGCGAAGGTCTCACGGTCCACGTCTGGAAAGTTTTGCTCCCTGATTATGTTGTGAAGAGCATCCTTCTCGATAGTCTTGTCGACTCCCTTGAGTAGTATCTTAGGCCGCCTGCCTCTTAGCTCCGAAGCCACGAGTCCAACACCAGCCAGTCCAGAGCTGCCCAATAGTTTCTTCTTTGATTCACCGTCCCCGAGGATGACCAAGAGCTCCCCCTTTCCGCATGGTAGAAGATTTCGCACTCTAATACCGTCACCTCCTGGTTTTATTAAGCCGACCAACTTGCTTCGTACGTCCTCAGAAGTCTCCGTAGTCGCGCTGCCCTTGATGATAACTTTCTCGGCGTAAGGCTTTGGAGCTATGCCGAATCTGGAGACTCGCGACGGTGCGGGCATCTTAGTAACCTCAGAGAAGGTCCTCGCCGTGGTGAAGCTCCCCTCTGCTCGCAGGACCCCACGCTCCAGCGCAGGGGACTTCTCCATCTGTGTTATGCGGCCCCTCAGGTATGCTATCTCTCGGTCCCTGTCATCCACCGCGCGCACCAGCTCCAGCAGCCTCTCAAGTACTCGGACAGAACAGGTTTTCGAAATCTTGCTTGCAGTCAGATCCTCCAATATGGCGAGCTGAATCTTCTGGACGCCATCCTTGGAGATGAACTCCGTGAACTCGCCCGTCTCCAAAGTTTTCAGTTAGGAGTCTGCGACGGTATCGGTTTTCTCCAGCGGAGCGCTCCCCAGTTCGACATTGGATTTCTTCTTAGATTGAGAAGTGTCGTCCTCTGTATCGTCGCTCTCCGACAAGAATCTCTTAGCAGTGGGTTGCTCTGTCCTCGGGCGTTCACGGTTGGTTCCAGGCGTCTGTCTCCTAATTGGTAAAGGTGCAGCGTCACGGTGTGATCCCAGTTTAGGCGGATCCGGTCGAGGTGGTCCTCCTCCAGGCGGTGACCTCTCCATGGCTGAAAGGGCTGAAACAAGCTGGAAGCCCCAAATGTGCCTTTGTAGAAGACACTGAAACTAAATTTAGAAGATTTTATCTAATAAAATACACAAATATAATAATATTTAGAAATATGTGATGTAAAGTATAGTGTATATAGTGGACTATTTATAAAAGATTTTAACTGTAAGGAGTTTTTAGAATAGATAAAATTGTTGCAGGAAGTTATAAACGAATTTATTATTTGAAATCAAAGTTTAAATTGAAATTGAGATTGAAGTTGAAATAGATTTGAATATGGATTTGATTACAGAAATATAAAGTTAACCGGGCTGAAAAGAAAGACTCTTCGTCACCACAACGACCAGCTTACTCAGTTCGACCGGCCGAGGTGGTGCACTGATGATTAAACCCTCAACAAGAAGAAGGAGCAATTGAATTTATAAAGCCAAATGGAACTATCTGCGGATGAAACAAGACACAATGTAAGTGAAACAAGACAAAATATATTATACAATACAATAGAAAAATACAACAATACAATGCAATAAGACTAAAATTAAGAATACACGAAATGGGGGCAAAAACCTTAACCCAGACCAGAGGTTTTACCTACTGGGCTAAGGTGTTGGGCAGAGAAAATAATGAGGTTCAAATGAATTTAAAGTTTGCTGTCCCTGGGGAATATGGTGCTATCAGCCGCCACGCAGAGCGTGACGTTGCCCGGGCTTCGGCTCGAGGAGCCTGCACCACCCACACAGTTGCAAGTTTCGAAAGAAAAGACGATTAAACGCCCCACCCGAGGGTGAGGTTAGATAGTAGGGGTGGCTTCGACCAAATCCTAGTCGAAACCTGCTGGACAATAGTAAATTAAAATAAGATTAAACGATGAAACAAGACTTTTAGAAACGCTTTAGGCACAAATATTAGCAAACTGTATGGGTCGAAGCCCACCCTGCCCGGACTTTTTTTTTTTTTTTTTTTTTTTTTTTTTTTTTTTTTTTTTTTTTTTTTTTTTTTTTTTCATTGGATGAAACACATTTATATTTTCCATTTACCTGGGGCCGTGTTGGTGGCCCATCAAATGGATGAATCCTCACTTCTTTGAAATTTTTCCACATGGGTTCAGCTCATAGATGTATTAGGTAATTTGTAGATCACAAGTTTAAGACTTATTTATATTTCTCCTCATGGATTAACTCATAGATGGATGTACAAGGTGTAATTTATTGATCACATGTTATAGCCGTCGGCCGCAGTCATGTCCCTGAAGATGGCACCAGCCGCTCTGAAGAACTCCTGGGCATTGTTGTATCTTGCTCTCGTAGTTAGGCACTCTTCACCCGACTCGACTAAAGCTCCTGGTAGTAAAGTTGACCTCAGGTGCTCCATCACCGGGCACTCCAGCACTACATGTAATGCAGTCTGCTCTCCCCCGCAGTCGCATTTTGGGTCGTCAACCAGACCGAACCCATGGAGTTTAGCTTTGAAGTTGCCATGCCCGGTGAGAAATTGAGATGTTGTCGGTCCTGGGTGAATCCACCAATACGAGAGTCTTCTTCCTACGGAAGGGAGCCACCAGTGTGTGACCCTTCCCTTATCCGAGGCGTCCCAGTCCTCCTGCCAGGCGGCCAGTGTTCTCTCCCGGATGGTCCTCCTCTCCCGCACAAAGGTTTCATGGTCTTCGAGAGCAGCGCTCCTCTTTGCCTCGTATATCCGACCTCTTTGGATGATTAAGAGGTCCGCAGGCAAGACTCCAGCAAGCACCGGTAGGGCATCTGCGGATGCTGTTCTATAAGTCCTTGTGATGCAGAGCAACGCCTGCCTTTGTCCTCTTATAAGGTTAGATCTGGCCACTGCTGTTGCTCTGCTGTACCAGGCACCCGCTGCAAAGGACACCATACTCTCGAAGACTCCCTTATATATGGTCAAAGAGTTGCGGAAGGGGAGGCCCCATTCCTCGCCGACGACTCTACGCACCTTGTAGAAGAGCCTTTTCGCCCTGTCAGCCACATCCCTGGTATGACGGACGAAAGTCAGGTTTCTCTCCAGTATCACTCCCAGGTATCGCATCTCCTGGACTACCTGAACCCGAACACCACGATGTCGGAGGATGGGCTCTCTCCTGAGCAATCCAAAGAGGAGAATGAATTGTGTTTTAGCTGGAGAGATCCTGAGTTTCACTGTCGTGCATTTTTCATCCAGCATGGCAAGGGTCCTCATACAGGTCGTTTCTAGATCCACTCGGCTGTTGGCTCCGATAAGGACGCCAACGTCGTCTGCATACGCCACAGCTTTTACTCCCACTGGCAGCTCTACTTCCAGGACGCTATTGAACAGGATGTTCCATAACAGGGGGCCCAAGATAGAACCTTGCGGGCACCCCTTGTTTATTTCTCTCCTGGTGTGCCAATCCACCGATGAAAAGCTGACCTCCCGGTTCGTTAGGAATGCCTCAACCACCTTCCAGATGTTTCCGGGAGCCCCAGCGTCTGCAAGTCTCATGAGAATGGCTGGCCACCAGGCGTTGTCAAACGCGCCCTGGACATCAACCGCCAGGAGTCCTACATAGGAGTAGAGTGCTCTAAATTCTTCTGCTGTGGCGACGACTGTTTTCACGGCGTCCTCCGCAGATCTTCCCCTCATAAAACCATACTGGATGTCCGAGACCAGATGTCTTGCCTCCACAAAGTGCCTGAGCCTGCGCTCAACGACCTTCTCGAAAAGCTTCCCTAAAGTTGGTAGAAGGGATAGCGGTCGATAGGATCTTGGTATCGACGGGTCTTTGTCGAGGTTCTTCAGGAGAAACCTGACGTCCGCAACCTTCCATATAGTTGGGAACCTTCCACCGTCGAGAAGATCGTTGAACAGGATCTGGACGTCCTCAGCCACCGACGCCCAGACGGAGCACCACGCCTCTACCGGCAATCCATCCAGCCCCGGAGCGCCTCCTTTCCTCATTGAAGAGAGCGCCTCCCAAAGTTCTTCATCCTCAAATGGGGGCTCGTCACACGACAGCGAGCCAAGATCGAACTCCTCCAACCGCCGTCTTGTATCCGCATGGGGGGGTAGATCGTCCTCTTCGCTGTCCAATGGTAAAAGTTCATGTAGAAGTTCTTCAACCGTCTCTTTTCCGCTCCTGGTATGTGTACCTCTGACAGCGAGAGTCGCCAACACAGTTTGCGGCCTCTGTTTGTTGGCGAGAATCTTGTAGATCATACCCCACGGGTTAGAGGAGTTCTCTCTCACAAAATCTCTCCAGCTGTTCTTCTTAGCTTTTCGCACCATCCTTTTTAGCTGATGTCTGCCTCGCTGGACATCCATGCGTAGCCTCATCACGACGCCATCAGTATCCGCCCTCCTTCTCCTCTCCTTCTGGAAGCGTCGCCTCAATGCGCCTAATTTCTTTTTCGCAGTTGATAGTTCTGTCGACCACCATCTGACTGGGGCTACGACTCCTGCCGCCTTCTTAGGAACTGCCTTACACTTCGCCGCCTCCATATCTGCCATGAGCAGCGAGAGCCTCACTTCGGGATGCACGTCAACTCCATGTCCTCTTCTCAGGGAAGTCAGTCTCTCCATCTCCGCCGCAAAGAGCTCCCAGTTTGCCCTTCTCCAGTTAAAAGTCGTTCTGGGCACAGAAGGCCTACTATCACAGGCCCTGGAAGAAATAGTCCACGTAATCAGGCGATGGTCGCTGATATCAACCTCGTGGACTGTCCAGCAGTGACTTCTTGCTTGAGCTCCACGCGACGCGAGCGAGATGTCGATATATGACTCGCCCCGAGATGAAGAGAAGGTGGGTGGTTGAGCAGGATCATTTAGGAGAGCCAAATCATTAAAATCGATCATGTCCTCCACTGCAGCGCCCCTGGGGTCGTTGATGTGGCCTCCCCACCTTGAGGACTTTGAGTTGACGTCCGCTCCCACGAATGCAGGTCTTCCTCCGCTGTACCTGAAGATTCTTTCTATCTTCCCGACGAAAGGCTCCACTGGCAGGGAGCATTGGCAGTACACGGAGCCAAAGAGGTATGTTTGGCCCCTATAAGATATTTCTGCCAATGCTACGTGTGTGTCAGAGAACTGGGACACCGTTACCACTCCTATACACGGGTTGATGATGACAACCGCGGCCCACTTCACTTGCTCGGCTCCGGAGATCACCCTGGCTGTGGATGGAAACCCAACGATCCTTCCCTTCAGTGTGTATGGTTCTTGGATCAGGAGGATGTCGATGCCCATGCTGACTGCAGTACTTACAATGCAGTCCGTCGACGCCTTGCACCGTCCCAAGTTTATCTGGCCAATGCACAGTCTGGGTTTATTATTGGTGTAGCCCATAGTCGGTGTTTCGGACTATACTCTGCAAAGCTCTCTTGTAGGATGGGCAGTCCCGATCTCTTTGGGAGTGATTGTATTCCATCCCCTGGTCCTTACACGTGATACATATCGGGGAAGAACTCGCTTTAGGGCAACTACTCTCCTTGTGTCCATCACAGCCACAGTGTCTACAGGTATCCTCCTTCGCCGAACATACGGCCGCAAAGTGTCCAATCCTCTGACAACGGAAGCATCTGGAGGCGACGACGTAATCTTCCACTCGGATAGAGGTCCATCCGGTGTACAGCCTCCCGTCCAGCTTGACGCGACGTCTTATCTCAGGGTCCACCTCAGCCACCCAGTTGACCATCTCCCCGTCGCGTCTCCCAGTCCGGAAGACCAGCCGGAATCTGGAGCCAAAATCCTCTTCCTCAGGAAAGTTCTGCGTCCTGATCTTTTCTTGCAGTTCCTCTTTCTCGATGTTCCTCTGCACGCCTCGCAACAGGAGTCGCGGTCTTCTGCCCCGCATTTCTGATGCCTTTAGTCCAGCATCGCGCAGCTTCCCACATTCCAGGAGCTTCTTCTTGGAGTCAGCGTCCCCGAGAATTACCAGCACCTCTCCTCGCCCTCTCGTAACTAGATTCTTCACCTTGAGCTGTTCTCCGGCAGGTCTAACGATCCGTTCCAGTTTGTTTTTGACGTCTTCGGAGGTTTCAGTTTCGCTATTTCCCCTGATGACAACCTTGTCAGGATAAACTTGTGGGCGGATTCCGTGCCGTGTAACTGGGACGATTCTGGCTGCATCCGCGAAGGTCTTAGGTACCTGGTGACCAGGCTGTTCCACAGGTTGCAAGGTGGGTGGCGACGACTCCAGTTGTATGAGTCTGCCCTTGAGGTACGCTATCTCTCTTTCTCTGTCGCTGATGGCGCCAACAAGTTGTATCACACTTGACGAGATGCGGCTGGTGGCGTTCTTTGAGGCCTTGGCGCTGATAAGGTCACTAATTATAGATTGGTGAAGGTCCCGGACTCCTTCCCTGGAGATGTAGGCCGCGTGTTCTCCCTGAGTAGTCGCATATGTTGGAGGAGAGTTGCCAGTCTCTGGTGAATCTGGTGCTAGACTCTGAGTTGTTGGTCCAGACGCCGTATGACGTTGCTGAGTGCCTTCATTGTGTCTTTTTGTCCTTGGCTTGAATGGTCTGGTGGAAGCGACCGATTCTGACTCATCTCCAGAGGAACCCTCGGTGCTGTTATGTTTCCTCTTGGCGTCAAGGTGAGGCGACGAGTAGTTTGGCTGTCCTCTCTTAGGCAGATCCAGGGCCGGAAGGCCGGTATCCTGACGTCCCACGTCTACTGGTGTGGATGGTTGTCCAAAGGACCCTCTTTTTTACCCTGCCCGGACTAGTGAAAGTCCGGATTATACGGAAAATGCCTAAAAAATGCATGGAATATATAGTAAAGACAAATTTAAGACCAGGAGGGCTCCGGGCCGGTCCTAATCCCATGCGTTAAAACATTGCCATTGTTGGGCGGTCTAGTACGCCGTCCTCGCCACTGCCCGTCATTCTGTACCTGTTCTTGGAAATGCTACGCCCTACTATAGTTACTATAAATTGAACCATTAGGCTTAGACCAACAAATAAGAGCTAATTTTTTTTATCTAATGATGACGAATAAAAAAAATTTTGAATCACAGTTCTACAATGTTTCATTCCCAACATAACACGTTTTCTTATTGTTACAGTATGTGTTATGTCGGAAACGAAACATCGCAGAACTGTGATTCAAACTTTGTTTTATTCGTGTTCATTAGACAAAAAAAATGAGCCCTCATTTGTTGGTCTAAGCCTAATGGTTCAAATTTGTGTAATTATACTAGGGCATTGAATTTCCAGGAACAGGGGCGGAAGCCGCGCAGTGGCGAGGAAGGGGTCGGTGACCGCCAAACAATAGCATTGTTTTGACACAAGGGATTAGGGCCGACAGAGTTTTCCTGGTGATATGGGAATTTAATTTTGTCTTCCACTACTGTTTATACCATTTGTGTTTTAAGTGAGAAACGTATTGAAATTGGTGTTTTGGTGGTACAGTATACAGTAAATACTGTATAGCGTACAGTATTTCATAACCTACTGTATTTAGCAAAGAGTGATTGTAACTGAACTGGTTTGAAAAGAATAAATATCAAAACATTTTTTACCGTTTAACAAATTTATTGCTGGACTTCAAACATGTTTAACTGATTGATAGATAGATTTTACTTGACTACAGTACAATAACAGTCTGCAGAAGAAACAAAAATAAATTTTTAAAAACTTACTGAAAAAAGTCTGTAATGTTCTTTTGTTTTAAAAATGAATGACGCCGTTTTGCAGTGCGATCTCGTAGTCGCTTTAAGGCCTCCACACACCGCACATAGCCGGAGTATTAATACGTCTTCGGCGTATTAATACCTCGGCGACGTCTGTCATGCCCCGTTCGCTAGACAGAAGCAACATGGAAGACGTATTTCCCCCTCTACCTACATGCCAACAGCTCGTTGTATGAAGAGTTCAGTTAAATTTTAAGATGGCGTTTACAGTGCCGTGGTGTGAGCCTGGTTTTGATATGCCCTTCATGGAAACCGATTCAAGTGATAGTGATGAAGAGTTGGTATTGTTGTATGCAGTAGGTGGAAGGTCGGAATGGGTCCATCGAATAAACAAGAGACGGGAACATTTCGGTGAATATCATCACCTAATGGCAGACTTGGAGTGTGATGACGAAAAGTTTCGAACATATTATAGGCTAAACAAAGAAGAATTTAATGAAGTTTTGTCGCTCATTAGTAGTGATATTAAGAAAGAAGACACCAACTACAGGAAAGCAATACCTCCTAGTGAGCGGCTTGCTATTTGCTTGAGGTAAGTTTTTCAGTTTTAAGACCACGTTGTCCACGACCTCCATGTTGAATTGATCTTCCATTAGGTCAATGTTAAGAATAACCCCACATTTTCCCCATAGTTTTGAACCCAAAATTATAAATGTGGTGTCATTTGAAAGGTAGTATACACCAAATATTAATCGTGAACGAAATTTAAAAAAATATTTTTATCGTCGTATAAATACGCGTATAAAATTTGTTAGGTCAAAAATTGTGTTATTGGACATGAGCGTTTTGTTAATACACTGTTAATAAAGGAATGAGTGTAACAGGTCAGTATTAATTGTTATTGTTGAATAAAAACACAACTTAAAATAAATGTCACAGTTAATAAAACACATTGGATTACGCTGTATGTAGGAAACCAAAATATTTTATTATTACAGAATGTTTAATGTAATAACGAAAAAATGAAAAAACCTAAAAAAATAATGTTAATGTAATATAATTTTAATAATAATGACAGAAAAAAGCTTGCTTGCAGAACATAGGTTGTACAAATAGTAAAATATTAATAATAACAAATAGAAATGAAATGTAAAGTTAAGCTAACTAATAGTACTTAGTATTAACTATCAAGGTAGGTGTTGTCGCCCAATGTTCGCAACAAAGTGCCAGTTTGCGAAAGCGAAGTTCTGTTGGTGTTAGATTCTGTTTGGCTGTCAATGAATCCAATAGATGATGAACTTCCTGATATAGACAAATAAACAGGAGGCGTAGCCGATGATAATAATTCATTTTCTTCTTCCGCCTGACTGATTAAATCCAAAACATCTCGTTTGATTCTATTTTGTAGTCTGCGAGGGAGTTTTTTTACTGAAATAGAGGCACTTCCAAAAAACATATCAATATCATCAGGGGCTTGCCGTATATTCTTAAATTCCTTTCTGGTATTCATGTAATGAATAAGTTTGTCAACTCCCTTTGGGGGTCTTTGCCGAACAGTCGACTGTTGAACTTGGTGAGAGGGTGATTCCTCGACGGTCACATCTAACGTACTGTCCTCTTGCAATGTAGTATCGTTTCCCTCATCTTCTGTTGTATATTCCATCATTGGGGGTATGTTGTTTTCTAGTCTGAAAACGATTGTTTCATGAATTGCATGTATTGAAGTTCTAATGTTTATTTTTAACTATATAACTTATCAATTCTGCAACTGAAACAATATTTTCTTTTCAGGTTTCTATCCACTGGTGACACATACCAAAGTATTGCCTTTAGCTACAGAGTTGGTCTCAGTACTGTGTCGAAGATTGTTGACGAGGTATGTTACGCATTATGGAAAAACATGCAACCGTTGTACATGCCGACGCCGGATGAAAATTTGTGGAGAAATGTAGCCAGAGGTTTCAACGATAAGTGGAATTTTCCACACTGCATAGGTGCAATAGATGGAAAACATGTTAAAATACAATGTCCGCCGTTTTCAGGATCTTGTTACTATAACTACAAACAGTACTACTCTTCTGTGTTGCTGGGACTAGTTGACGCTGACTACAAGTTCATATTCATTGACGTAGGATCATACGGAAAGGAATGTGATTCAACAATTTTCCTAAACAGTACCCTTGGTCAAAGGATGGCAAGCTACAGCCTTTCAGTACCTGCAGATGAACCACTGGTAACAGGAGGGGTTGAGGTACCATACGTTGTAGTGGGAGATGAAGGATTCCCGATGCAAAGATATTTGATGCGCCCTTACCCACGCAAAAATCTAAACGATGAAAGGAGAGTATACAACTACAGAGTAAGCAGAAGCAGGCGAGTTGTTGAAAACGCCTTTGGTATACTTGCTCAACGGTGGAGACTCTACTTTCGACCTTTGCAGTGCAAGATTGACATTGTCCATAAAATTATTAAAGCCACTGTTATACTTCACAACTATTTGAGCAGTAAAGGCAATATAACTGCAGTTGGTACTCCTGAGGAAATCGAAACCGCATACCAGACATGCTGGAAACCTGCGCCAAAGTGTGCTGCTCAAGCTACAAAGGAGCAAGTTCGAATCAGGAACAAATTTGTCGATTATTTCAACTCCCCTGAAGGAAGTGTGCCATGGCAGTGGAAACATACCACCATCAATAAATAATGAACGGTAGCTGAATAATGCGTTGTTACTATGATTGTTATTTAAGTTTAAGAACATCAATTATTTTGTCTTGTAAACAAAGAAGTAATACTGTTATGTTAATATGATTACAATTTAATTTTGAAAACTTCTCTAATTTTATGTTATAAATATTCAAGTCGCAATATATATATAGTCAACAGTAGCTGTACAGTAATTTCTTGTGCATATGAATATAAATAGAATTTTAAAAACCTCATTTATCCTATTTTTACCTTTGAATTCATGGGTTGCATTGCAGGTTTTACTAATTAAGGGGACCACTTAACCAATAAACCATATAACCAATGTATGTAATTGTAAGCTACACAAGTATGCCAAATTTCATTAAGATAACACTATTTAGTTAAGAGATAGGAAGTCTTTTGTTAAAAGACACACAGACAGATAGACGTAAAAGCGTAAACAAATTTTAATTTGGTAAAAAACGTGTGAGTATTGTGAATAACCCTAGCCACACAAAGTTACAAGCATTACTAAACAAACTAACCTATACAACTCTTGTTTACAGTGCATACTTACTTGGTTTATGTAATACATCAGCTATTTCTTGCCACGATAGTTCCTTTACACCTTTATCTCTGTAAAGGTCTATCTTGCAATCCCAAAGCGCTGGCCGCTTTCTCACTTCATCAATCAATAAACTTGCCATAACTTCACTAATTAATACAATACAACGCACGATCAGCACAACCACACCAGAGCAGACGACGCTGTAACCACGAGGCAGGATCAGCTCAGTGCTCATGCGCGAGTCGAGCTACGTCGGCGACACGTAGCTAGCCGGGGTATTTTCCCATACCGTATTAATACTCCGCCGACGTCGGCTTCGTATTAATACTCGGTCTGTACTACCCCATATGATATCATTGTGAGATACGTCTAAGACGTCTTACTAAGACGTCGGCGGAGTATTAATACGTGCGGTGTGTGGAGGCCTTTAATGTCAGTAGCTCGGCCGTTGATGTGTCGATCTGTTTCTCAAAGTAGGTCATCAACCCCTCCAGCATTGTTGTCGCCTCGCCGTGAGTTAGGCCAACTGGTTCCTCTGCGTCGTCTGCATCTTCAGAGCTGCCACTCTCTGCGTTTGAAGTGCACACCGCGACGATTTCGTCTTCGTTTAGTACTTGATGACCGATGTCACTGTCACTGTTTATCCACTCGGAAATGTCATTTACCTCCACTTCAGTACAACCCTCCAACTGTTGAAAAACTTGAACAAATTCAGCGTCATCAGCAGGTTGAGTTTCGGTTTGTTCATTTTCTTGTGACATGTTAGACCACAATTTCTTCCCATGCTTCTGCTGCCATATAAATGACATCTTTGATTGTCACGTTTTTAAGAAGGTCCATAAAGTTTGTAGCTGGATCTGCTTCCTGTTGTTCCAAAAGCGATAAAATCAACTTTTTTCGGTATCGCCGTTTTGTCGCCTCTATCACTCCCTGGTCCATTGGTTGGATGAGAGCCGTGACTTTAGGAGGAAGAAATTTCACAAAAATGTCACCATGACGCAATTCTCCTTCACTGGGATGGCACGGGGCATTGTCAATTAACAACACTGCTTTTTCAGGGAGTTTTTTCTCTTTTAAAAACTTTTTTGTTGTTGGCACAAAGTTTTCAAAAAACCAGTCCTTAAAAATTTTAGCATTCATCCATGCTGATTTTTGGGATTTGTACTGGGCCGGTAGAACACTTAAATTGATATTTTTAAATGCCCTGGGTTTAGCAGATTTCCCTATCACCAAAAGTGGTAACTTAAGATCCCCAGAAGCATTACTGCAGGGCATCAAAGTAACACGTTCTTTCTTAACTTTGTGGCCTTTGGCTACTGAATCTAATTTAGAAGCTAAAGTTTTTTTTGGCAGCATCTTATAATTTAAACCAGTTTCGTCTGCATTAAACACTTGACAAGGTTGTAAGTTTTCATCCTTCAGAAATTTTTCAAAATTGTCTTTGAATTTCTCGCTGGCACCACTGTCACCTGACAAAATTTCGCCACTTATTCCGATTTCACGGATGCCGTGTCGCTCCTTCCATCGGGACAGCCAACCCACACTAGCTGTAAAATTAGGGTCGCCTTTCAACTTTTCATTCAGTTTGAGCGCGATCGTTTGCAAATTTACACCCGATAACGGAACACCCTGTTCGCGTTGCTGACAAAACCAAACATACAAAGCATCATCTAATGTTTCGTTTTTTGGTTTTTTTAAAGTGCTTCTGCCACCTAAACTGTCTTTACTAACCATTTTTGAACAAAAATCTTCGATTTCCTTCCGCTTTTTTTTCCAATCGGAAACAGTTTGTTTTCCCACGCCTAACTCTTTTGCAATTTTAGTAAGCGATTCACCTGCATCAATACGAAACATAGCTTGGAGTTTTTGTTCCATTGTCACTGTCACTGACTTACGTTTAGTCGCCATTTTCACTGATCACACTGCACACTAAAGAAAAAACTTGCACTCCAAACGCAGATCAATCAATAACGCACTGAAGTCAACTACAGTACTGTAACAACTGAGCAGACGTCTAGCGAGAAGTAAAACGCTGGTGAAGTGAGTCACTTCCTGGAAATACTGTACCGTGGGACAAAATATAATAGGCGGGCGGGCGACCCTTTCTATCCTCGGCTGAGCTTACTCTTCCCGCTAAAAATAGCCAAGGACAAATGAACCCTCAACTATTTTCGCTCTCGACAAACTTCGATTGCGTGTACTGTACTCAGTAAAATAAAGGGCCGTCCGGATCATCGGGGACCGGATTAGCGAGACTGTACTGTAATTTCATCTGACCACCGTGGTGCCATGACGATCAGAGCAAACTTAACTTTATCTGATATGTTAAACTAAACAAAAAATTATGGAATTCAATATTTACAAAATTGACATGGAAATAATTTATATAACCTACAAAACAAAACCACAACAACGCACCTCTCCTAGCTACTTCTTATCACAACTTGCGCAAGTAAACAAGCCAGTCGCGTCCACACGGTGCCAGTACTAGTGCAAGTCGGATTTTAAGGTGGTGGGGGAGCAAGTAATCTACTCCTCGAGCAAGTCGACTTGACAGTCAAGTAGGCGAGCAACTTGACTGCAATTTTGAGCCAGTGTCGTTCACACGGTTCAAGTAACTTGCTTCAAGTAACTTGAAGCAAGTTACTTGCCCTCCAACTGGCATCGTGTGAACGCGGCTTAAAGATTGCATGTGCCGGGGAAGAAGGGGCCAAGTCACTACAGTGCTGGGGAAGATGGGGTCAAGTCCAAGACTAAATAGCTTTTATTGTTGCAGTGTTAATTGAATATTCTACTTTTATCTGTTTAAACTAGCCTAACAGATTTGTTCTTGTAAAACAACAAATCTTATTAAATAGGTGAATTCATTTTTTATAAGAAATAGATCTGAAATTAGTAATTGCAATACGTTTAAACTCAGTTATGTTTTACAGCTGATAGTGTTTGTTTTATTTTCCGCCTGATCTGGTAAGTAATGAGGTTAGTTTAGTGTGACTCTTTAAGATTTATTGTTCAAATATGAATGAAGTTCAAGGTTTAAGTGAATTTGAAACTAGCGACGAAGACATTGGTGTGGTATTAGAATAGAAAACTAAAAAGAGGAAGGTTACGGGTAGGTTGAGGGATGACGAGAAGAAAATAAGTATGCAAGATCATGAGGCAGGCAGTGACTGTTAGAGATAACATTAATAAAAACTTTAACTTAATGGAAGCCACAAATAAACAGAACTCGTAATTGTGTGGACTTATAGGGTGGCGGTACCAGTGAATGACCGGTTAAGCCTGTGTTTTCAATAAAATCGGATAAAATAATTTATGTGTTGATACTGTGACTGTCTTAATGTATTTACTAACTTAGACAGAATCTACTTTACTCTCTAGTATGATTAAATAATGTCTACACTTTTGCAAAGATTTTATAAACATATTTTGTTTTACAGTACTTAAATTATTGTACCAATGAATGACTACCTATGTACCAACTAATGACCGCTTCAGCTCCAGTGAATGACTGGTCATTTGTTGGCACTATAATTCCGGTCATTCACTAGTTTGCTATGAAATAACACAGGTTAAAATAAAGTAGGCTAGGCTGATTATAGGATCAGTAGGCCTAGTAGGCCTACCTAAGTCATAATTTATTTATAAAATGAAAAATTATATATTAAATGTAATTACAAAACACATATTTGATAAAAAATTATACAATTTTATACAACTCGGGAATAAAAAAAGCCATTTGTCAATAAGGTAGGCTGATTATTTGATCAGTAGGCCTAGTAAGTAGTACCTAGGTCAAAGTTAATTTCTAAAATGAAAAATTATATAAAAATGTAATTACAAAACACATATTATTTGATAAATATATTATACAATTCAGGAATAAAAAAGCCCTTTGTCAATAAAGTAGGCTGATTATAGGATCAGTAGGCCTAGTACCTAAGTCAAAGTTAATTTCTAAAATGAAAAAATTATATAAAAATGTAATTACAAAACACATATTTGAAAAAATTATACAATTTTATACAATTCAGGAATAAAAAAAGCCCTTTGTCAATAAAGTAGGCTGATTATAGATTACAGGATCAGCAGGCGTAGTACCTAAGTCAAAGTTAATTTCTAAAATGAAAAATTATATAAAATTTAATTACAAAACACATATTTGATAAAAAAATTATACAATTTTATACAATTCAGGAATAAAAAAACCCTTTGTCAATAAAGTAGGCTAATTATAGGATCAGTAGGCCTAGTACCTAAGTCAAAGTTAATTTCTAAAATGGAAAATGATATAAAAATGTAATTACAAAACACATATTTGAAAAAAATTATACACTTTTATACAATTCAGGAATAAAAAAGCCCTTTGTCAATAAAGTAGGCTGATTATAGATTACAGGATCAGCAGGCCTAGTACCTAAGTCAAAGTTAATTTCTAAAATGGAAAATGATATAAAAATGTAATTACAAAACACATATTTGATAAAAAAATTATACAATTTTATACAATTCAGGAATAAAAAAAGCCCTTTGTCCGCACTCTCAATTGGTTTATTAATTTTTATCAACTGGTCGTTACTATGCCAAATGGCTTCTCTATCTTGTGGGCAGTGCCATCTATTTGTTTGTCCTATTCGCACAAACGGTTTTACTTTGTAGAACTTGTCATCAATGTCCAAAATGCAACCAGGAATATCTTCTTTATCAGCATTTGACTTAACTATTACAAAATCGTTTATTGTGTAATCACTAATGTCGGTTGGTATTATTTCCAGTTGTGAGGGTGATGTTACTGTGCACGTTTTTAATGAAATATTTTTCTTTTTTAATTTTGCAGTTGTAATCTTTGCCTTTTTTCCATCGCGTTCCTGCTTTTTTTTGGTTTTAGCTACTTCCTTTTCTTGTTTTTTTAAAATCTTTTTCTTCATGGAACTTTTTCCACTTTTCAGATGTTACAGCATAAGGAGCACGTTCATACTCTCGTTTTTTTACAGTAGCTGGAACTTGTGGCCAATGTAAATGCTTATCCCAAAGGTCATTAGTTTCTTTAATTGTACTGGGTTTCGATTGAAGAAGCTCCGAACCTTCTATCTCCACCGTGGAAAATATCTCAAGGTCTAGGGAAAGATCAAAATTAGACTTGTCAATTCCTATATCGTCATACGACACCAAAACGTCGGATAAGTTATATATTTCACCTGTTGAAGATTCTTCAGCACTTGTTCTTTCTACATCCGTCCTGTTCGCACTTGCATCTAGTTGACCTATTTCAATTTCTTGTATTTCCACTTCATTTATTTCTACTTCGTCCTGTCTTTCCACTTCTTCCGTTTGCAAAGTGGTTTGTGTAGACATATTAGTGTTAATTTTAATGGCTTTCCAAACAGAATACAAACCTTTTTGTTCTAAAACTGCAGGCTCTCCTTTTTTTGCTAAAATGTTATTAAAAAACTCAGAAACACCCTCTGGCAATTCACTTTCTAGAACTTTAAGTGCAGTTAAGTAGTCAGTTTGAGAGAACTTCTTCTCAATATTTAGATTTTTTTCTCTTAGTTGGTCACGTCTGGTAGATATACATTTAGAATAGTCGACTGCATTTGGATCAAACGGATACAAACCACAGGTTTTAAATCCGTTCTTCACTGTATTTTCAGTTATACACATAAAGGCTTCTTGGAAAAGAGGAGCAAAATTAGTTTTGGTTACAGCTTTGTTGGTCTGTTGCTTGTATCTTCTAATTACTTTTCTCCGTGCATTTTTAAGAGGTCTAAAAATAGTTACATCGCACGGTTGTATAATATGGGTTGCATTGGGCAGGAGACACATTATTAAAATCTGATGAGCAACACAAAAATTATAGAGTTCCATGTTTATGTGGGATGTGTGGCCATCTAACAACACAAGTACTGGCAGTGGAATATTTAATTTTATAATTCTGGGATAGAAAACATTTGCAATGTACTCAAAAAAAGTACTACTGATCATCCACCCGATGTCACTTCGCCCTATGGCAAAGCTTGAAGGTACGGACTCTGCTATATCTCTTGGAATACGTTTGTATGGATATACTATCATGGGATCAACCATTTCTCCAGCAGCGGAAAAGGTGCACAGTACTGTTGTGCATTCTTTTTCTGGGCCAGGTGCGATATCATAAAAGTTCCGGTATGCTTTTGGACCTAAAACCTTGCCCGTTTTTGGGCATGTTGCCATTCCAGTTTCATCTAAGTTAAAAATTCTTCTAGGATCATTTAGTATGTCTTGGGCATTCATCTCTTTTAAATAATCTTCTAGTGCTTTAAACCAGATCCTGATTTTTTTCTTCAGTTACTGATGCTCTCGCTTTTGAGATAATTTCAGTATTTTTTTTTTTGCAATTTCAGGATGTCTCTTTAGGAACAAATCAAGCCATTTCCTTCCAGGTCTGTCATTTACAAAAAGATTTACCTTTGAGGAATCTTTCATTACTTTTTGCACACTATCTTTCACTTCATCAGGATGCATAGGAAACCCTAATTTGGCTTTGGCTAAAATCCAGTCTTGCACACGGTTTTCTTCTTCAGGGGAGAGTACTGAGGGTGGGCCCATTTTCCTAATTATTGGCTCAGTTGAATGGATTTTTTTAATCAACGTACCTTTTGGAATGCCATATACTTTGGATGCTTTGTTGGCAGAAATTTTTCCTGACTTAACCTCTTCTACTGCTTTTATTAGTTGATCAACAGTGTACCTAAATCTTTGGTAAGGCTTCTTACTGCTTGAATCTTCTCCATCTGGCTCTGGTTTAACCTCTTCCAGGACAAATATTTTTTAAATTTCAAAAACAATTCAAACTTTTTTATTTGGTAGTTTATAGGGTATAAAACCTATGTTTTTAAGATTTGTAATTTTGTTATGTTATTTTAGGGTATTTATTTTACTGTACACATATGTGCCGTTGCCCATTGGTGATAATTTACCCATAGTTATATTTGTGTGTCATTATACAATGTATATCCAGAATATTGTTGGTTTTATGCTATTAGCAGACTCTAATTATTGATATATTGTACTAATTAAATATACCTAGTATTTAAAACAGTTAAAAAAATAAATTTATTAGAAAAATATAAAAATTTCAAACTTACATTGCGCTGCAGCACAGGTGATGGAATGCGTCTTGTAGAATCAATTAGAAAATGTTGGATAAATATGCAAATAAGTTTAAAAAAATTTATTTACACTCTTAAAAATATGACAAATACTAACATAGGCCTAAGTGAAACTTCCTGAACTCATGAATAAAAGTTTTTCATACATTCCGGGCACTACGGTATGTCACATTTCTCACAAAAATATCGGGTTCGCTTGGTGCAGTTCTTGTACCGACATCTCACAGCATTGTCCAGATCTCTTTTTTCTGGGTAATGACCACTTCCATCCATCCGCAAGTCGTCGCTGCATCCTGGGCGAGCTCTTCGCTTCACAACTGTTTCTTCTTTGTCCAAGGAGGGGCGTCCTCTCTTCTTTCGTGATTTGACCGTGTCGAAAATTGCCCTAAAAAAGCCAAGCTTGAAATCAATCAAGGGCATTTTGCTCAGGCATTGACAATGGTAACATTGAGAAGGTGGAAAAAAATCCGCAGATAGAATTTTTTGTTCTTCAAAGAATGTGGGTAGTGTGCCACCATCCTATCAGCCATGTCCACCCCTCCCATAAATTTGTTGTATTCAGAAATACTAAATGGTCGAGGAATACGTATCACTTGTTTGGTTGCATGGTCAAAACGCTCGGCAGTGTCCATTGGTTCTTTTCCAGCGTACGTGGAGATTGTATGGACTGCCTTGTTGTCAATCCACCTAGTCACAGTAATGTTGTCAGAGGAAGTAGTTACACAGGACGATCCTCTGCCTCTTTCTGAGAGGTCTTCAGCACTAGTGAGACAGTTGTTCGCACCTTTCATGCGGTTGGAACGCAATGTCCCAAGTACATAAATTTTCTTTTCTTGAAGCTCTTTTAGCAGGTCATAAGTGGTGAACAAGTTGTCTAGAAACAATTTGTGATTTACATTTTCAAGGCCTTGGCACATCCTCACAATCGTGTCCGCAGTAACACCCAGAGGAGAAAGTGCAATGTTATTTGCAGCACCTTCATACATCTCGAATTTCGACACATAGCCATCTGCATTGGCAATCACCCATGCCTTGAAACCCCATTTCTTAGGCTTGTCTTTCAAATATTGTTTTGCTCGACTGCGCCCTTTGAAAGGTATGATCATCTCATCAAATGCAATGTTCTCCGTTGGACTTGCCACTTGGGAGAATGTCTCGTTTAGAGTCTCAATCACGGGGCGTATTTTGATAAAGATGTCTCTGTTGTTGGCTGGTATCGTTTCATTGTCTATGAAATGAATATATTTTTTCAGCTTTTCAAACCTTTTCAGGGGCATGGCATCTGCAATTATGGGTAGCCTTTCCAGATCATTTCCTGTCCAATACATCCTGTAGCTGGGAAATCGAAAAATGGTCATCAGCATGTTTGTTGAAAGAAATAATAAAATTTCTTGACCAGAAGTTGAAAATGAATGGTCGCCACTTTGAATTGCGTACCTCGTTGTTTCCTTTGCTATCGAGTCTAGCAAAGTGTCAGGAAAAAGATTTTGAAAATAATATAATGGTGATTTGAATATTGCTTCTGACAGGTTGTATGTTAGCACTCCCTCGAACTGTGGAATGTTGAAAGTAAGCTCATTGTCTTTATTAGCAGTCCATGGTATTGGTGGTGGTTTACCTTTTTTCTTACTAACCGTCACAATAGTTTCATCTTTATTTTTTTTACACTTGGGCTTACCCTCCTGTTTGTTTGTCTCCGTGGATTTAACTTTAGGTTTGGTTTTAGGCCTAGCCTTAGACTTTATTTTCGGTTTAGTAGTGACAGAGGGAAGTGCACTAACATTTGGATTATTATTAGCTACTGGTAATGTAATATTTCTATCATCTTCAGTCTCCTTTTGACTAATAAGTCTAGTTTCATCAGGTTCAGGGACTTCTTCAATTCCTATTGAACTTTCGCCTTCATTGATAGGTAATAAGCCTATAACTTGATTTGAGGTTAGCTCTAGGCCTGGGTCTAAATCTAAAACATTTAGGTCATCATTCACTGAAGAATCCTCGGGAATGCTCTCGAAATAATCTGTTGAATTGTCTCTAACTTCTATTTTATAATTGCCTACCTCATTCAAAAAATCAAATGTAGCTTCCTCACAATTCTCCCCAACATCTTCAGAGTCACTTTCATCTGTTATAATGTCAATGTCCGATGTGTTTGGATCTACCAGATCATTGAGAATACTAATAATTTTATCAGGTTCAGAACGTAAATTTTCTTCAGCCATATCAATTCACATAAAATGCATATTTACAAGGTAACAACACATTTACAACAAAACACTGCCAGTTTATAGTGGTGATCTGAACATCTGAACAACAACAAAGATTAGGTTATACATTTGAGCAGTGGCACAGATGTGCCATAGAGTAAAACTTGGTTTTGGCCCCCATATGAGCAACGGCACACATGTGTACGTTTGAAAAACGTATTTTATGAAATAGTTATATTTATGAATACAATAAATGTACATTCAAACTAAATTATAGGCATGAAGGAAACTAAAAAAAAAATCCCACAAGCAAATATAAACAAATAACGGTGTGATAACACTTCAAACTTATAGGTTATGGCCTTTGGCCATGGGTTGGCCTATTTTGGCAATAACAGTGTGGCATATGTTTCTAAGACTAAAAAACAGTAAACTAACCAGGTTTGCCAACATTGGACTCATTATTATACACAAATATGCCAGTGCTCTAATGTGGAAGCTGTTTTAGTATTTCTAAGAGCTAAAAAACTTAATGTACACAAGTGTGCCAAGGTCCTTCAAGAGGTTTTAAGAGGATAGTTTTTAGATTCAGCCATAGTTCTGAAACAAAGCAATATGATTAATAACCTAATTAAGAAACTATAAATTAGTGTTCTAGGCATTAAAAATATAATTTTAAATGAAGAAATGAGTTACCCTACATCCGTTAAAAGCCTCAATTGAGGCTAATTGCTAGCGCACCGGGCAACGTGATGCTTCTGATTTGCATATCAACTTATATTGACTATTTCACCCACTAAAAGTCATCCAATCTCAATAAAACAAATACCATCGGAAAAGTAATGTTTCAAACTTAAATTTTTGTATTTACAAGTTTTTTTCTAAAAAAACGAACAACAAGCATGACGTAAGCGGACGTAATTTCAGATTCTTTGCCCCTCCATACAGCTCCTCCATTTTATTTTCTGAGTTATTTCTAATATCAGGTGGGATCGTCATAGTTTTGTCTTCCTAAATCTGTCATCCAATCAGAAATCGGTAAAACCCCTCCCTAAGAATCGGGGCGTTTTCTAGACGCTTGCAATCAGCCAGTAAAAACAACCTTATCTATAACGTGTCAGAAGTGGGAGTATCCCTTCTATTTTTAGACTTTTTTTATATGTTTGTAAAGGGGGAGATTCAAGGTTTTATTTAGTGTAAACACAAGAAGGTTTGGTGGGATATTTTTGTTTCTAGAACCGTGAGAAACAAGCCATAATTATATTCCCAAGCTACGCATGGAATATTTGAATATATCGGACGTTGGCTCTATGAAAATAATGTTAGGCCCACGTAATACGGTCAACTTCTATATTGACCGCACGAGTGCGAGTTTAGTCATTTTGGACATTCAAATCATTCTCAGTGTAAGATAATTTACAACGGTACATTTCAATTCTTTGATTTATTCTCTACACTTTGTTATAATAAGGTACGTCGTTTTTGGTCATAGCTTATAAAAATTCCTAAATTACGTTTCAAACTTGGCATGTATTGTTAGCGGCCTTGTAGTAGGAACATAAAAACTGTTTTTTTCGTAATACTAAATTAGAAAATGATAAATAATTTTATACAGTTCTATTTAGAACTAAATTACAAAACTTTTTTACGCTTACGAAAAAATAACAAAAAAGGTTTACTACTTGTTATGTAGGCCTAAAGTTGAACTTTTGCCTTTCGTTAATGAACTTTTTTTGTTTCTTTAGCTAATAACTTTTGAAATTTTACATCAATACATTTTTTAATTGCATATATAAATTCCTTGAACTTTTCTCTACAAAAAAGGTGTATAACACTTTTGGATTGGTATATAATTACTATAGTTGGCGAATTTTTGAAATAATGCTTGCAAAACTCACCAAATGGGCTTAGCATCGCAGAAATTTAACATGAACAGTTGTAGCGTTAAAAAAACATGAAATCTATCATAAGACAATTAATAACCAGTGAATGACCACTCTGGTTCTAGTAAATGACCGTGAACGTTACCCCCCGGTCATTTACTGGTTAGGATCATTTTAGGAAAATGCAACTTGTTTATTTGTAATACCTAGCACTTAGTCTTAATAAAACCAATGTAGGCTACCCTGTACAAAAATATTGGTACATATCCAGTAAATGACCGAAATGGTCATTCACTGGTTATAACATTAGTTATGTTCCAATATGTGACCGACCATATTTATAAATTATAAGTTATATGTGGGTGTATAAAATTCATTCAGAATTGTAGATCAATATGTCTACTATTACAAAATTATAAAACAATAATAAATTATTTATATGTTAAAGACGAAATATTGATTTAGCTTACTTTGGTTAGACGAATCACTATTGTAGTATCGCTTCAACTTGTAGGAGGACTAACAACTGATTTTCAGAAGGTTACACCTAGATGTTTCTTACCGCCATTTTGAACCAATGAAAGGGAAGATTTAAAGGAAGTTCCAATGTGTTTATTAAGCTTGTTTGTGATTGACTAGCCAATAGAACAAGCTTAATTAGATTTTTTTTAAAACAAATGGGTCATTCACTGGGGTGCGGTCATTCAATGGTACCGCCACCCTATCTCTCACCCCAGTTCTGCACCGTTGGCTCAGAGAAAACCAGGCAAATGCTTTGTTAAAAGATGTTACATGTAAGTACAAAGTTCGAGGTATTGTAGATAACAATATAACTGAAATTCCAGTTTGCCGTAAGGCATTTACCGCAATTCACGGGATAAATAAGAAAAAAGTTGAGTATTTGATAAAGAATTTCAAACTAACAGGCAATTCACCAAAAGATCAGCGTGGAAAACATCACAATCGAAAGCATAGACACAGTGATGAAATAATGAATTTGATGAAAAGCCTACATAGATAGTTTCAATGGCCGTGGTGCACATTACTCAACAAAAGATTCAAGCAAAAAGTACATTCAAAAAGATCTAAGTGTAAGATGCATACACTTTTTAAAGAGAAATACCCAGACATAAAAGTGTCATATGACTCATATGAGTCATATCGATCAGTTTTCAACAACGATTTCAACATTTCATTCGGTTACCCAAAAACTGATATTTGTAGTTTTTGTGATTGTAGTTTTTTCAAGCATCACATTAAGCTTGAATGCCTAAAAAAATTGAGCTAGAGGAAAGTAAAGTCCCTGAACAGAAAACTGAAACTGAGGCTAAAATTAGGGAAATTGAAATCCAGTTCAAACTACATTTGTTTGAAAAAAGCAGAAAAGTTTTATAAACTTAAAACTAAAGCTAGGAAAACTGCTGGCTATACCGTATGCGAGGACTTCGGTAAAAATTTATGTCTACCGAATATTACCAGCAATGATGCCTACTACAAAAGGCAGCTTTCTGTATTTTGTTTTCATATTGTGCCGACCTACCTATAATATTTCTTGAAGTTGCGGCCGTGAGGTGCTACACCCTAGGGTACAACTCTGAAAGCAGCGTCAGGCCACTTCTTGCCCAAGACGGTACTTGGCTAACGGTACTTTGCGTGATAAATGTGAAATGTGAGCCGTTTGCTTTTCTAAATTTAATAAAATGCATCTGTATTCTTCAAGCTTCGTCTTCAAAGCTTGCATCAACTTCTGAACCAGCTTCTGCTGGTTCATGCAGGATTTATAAGTTAAGTTCATGCTGTAACTTCTAGTCCAGACAAAAACCGAAGGACATTTCAGCTAGTAAAAAAAAAAAAAAACATAATTATATTCTTCTCATTAAAATGCAAAACTAAAAATAAATTCTAATTGGATGGGATAAGCATGCATTTTCGGACCTCACGACCCCAAAGGGGTTAATTTTTCTAAATTGTATTGACGTCAATAATTAATTAAAATTTTCCTTTTTTTAAAAAAAATATATATTTAATAAATCTTCATTATAGTTGGCCAACTTAGAAATATATATAGTGTGTGTGTGTGTGTGTGTGTGTGTGTGTGTGTGTGTGTGTGTAATTAATTAATTAAATCTTTTTTTATTTTCTAATAATTTAAATTTAGAGTCTTTTCTAACTTAAGAACCATTAACGAATTGTTATCATTATCTGTGTTCTTTAAAATATTATTCTGTAATTTTAATTATATGCTGGGGGGGTTTCATTATTATTATATAAATGTTTGTTTTAAGGACATATATATATATATATAAGTATTGATAAATAATCATTTATTGTTTCATTAATTTTTTTTGTTTGTAACCAATGTTATGTGTTAATTTTTCTGTAAATGGTTAACTCAAAAAACTGCTAAATTTAAAGAAGTTAAAGAAATTACTGAGCAATCGAAATCGCTAAATCTCTTCATTTGACATTACCATTCCTTTGGTTCCAAAATCGTTTTATTAAGGATTTTCCCCTAAGAATGGTACACTATTCATAATCTAATATATTAGATGTCTGGGGCCTGAGCTATGGGTTTCAATAGACCAAATGTTGGTAAATTTTTCGATTTGCTTACTGATATTGTCGACAAGAACAACTTAACAGATGATCGTATTTATATCTGCAACGAAACTGGCATCTCTGTTAATCCCAAAGGACATTAAAAAAATATTGCACCAAAGGGAAAGCGGCGAGTTGGGGTCTTAACTTTTTCCGAAAGAGGGGAAACAGTAACAGCTGTGATATGTGTTTCGGCGGTTGGTACCTACATGCCACCATGTGGCAAGTGACATCTCTTTTCGGCGCTGCCTTTGTAAATGTAGCATCCATGCGATCAGCAATAAAAGGATTTGAGGCTACTGGTATTTGGCCTGTCAACATGGGAGTGCTCACCGTCCGACTTTTTGCCAGCTGAACCAACCACCATTGAAATTACATTAGGGTAAGAGTTCATCACAGGAAAATGCACCATCAACGAGCACCGTTATTAACCCAAGCCCTGCTGTTAGTGAATCATCAGTTCCAAGCTCATTTCCTAACCTTTCCCCACAAAATTTAGTAACTGTTCCAAAGGTTAAAACTAGAGAAAGGAGAAAAATAATTAGGAAAAAGGGACGAGCAGTGATATTGACGTCCTCTCCTTATAAAACAGAACTGGAAATTGCAATAACAAATTCAAAAAGGAAGGCACAAGAAAAAGAGGAGAGAGCTAAAAAGAAGTTACACTTTTTGAAAAATGGATCCAGCAAAAAGGAATCAGCCAAAAAGAGGAAAACCCCTGCAAATGGACTGGTAGAAAATAAATCGAAGGAAAAGGATGACAGTGATGCCAAATGTATTTATTGCATCGATCTCTATTCAAAATCAACTGAGGGTGGGTGGCCTGTGATTCCTGTTTTAAGTGGGCGCACAATTCTTGTGCAGAAGTTGACAGCGAAGACGATGAAACACCACATGTTTGCAAAAATTGCTCTGCTAGTAATTAAATTAATATATTTTTTTGAAGAACTATTCATATTGATAATTTGGTAAATGACTTTCTATTGTTTTATTTCTTTAGATTTTAAAGTTAATTAGGTTAGCCTAAATGCCAGTAAACATTTTGCTCTTTATTGACAATATTTTTTTGTGTGCTAATTTACATTTTTCCTTTTAATAAATTATTACCGTTTTCTTTCTTCGGGTTCTGTTAGGATTGGCTCTCTAAGCTATGCCTGGGTTCTGATTTTCAATTAATTATCATCAAATCAGTGGTTCAGTATACTAATTAATTTTTTATTAACAATGACTATCTCCTATCTTATTATAATAATACAATATCTTTATTACTACTATTAATCCAGAATGACTCTAATTATTGTGACTCACAGATCTGATTCTACTTTATATTTTATTATTACTTGTGTCTGAAATAATTACAAGGTTTAGACACGAAGTTTGCTCACCCTGCTTGCCATTCATGGATGCTCATCTGAAGTCTCAAAACTCCTAGGTAGCTCGTATACGCCAAGTCCGTCTGGCTATCTTCCAGAATTATGCTCCCAGGATTCTCTTACTCGCCAAGTCCGTCTGGCTATCTTCAAAAATTCCTGCAGCACCTCCCTCGATTAATCTTGGCCCACTGACCAAGTTTTCTCCCACCCAAGGGTTTATATGTGTTTGTAGCATCAATGACGTCTGCCTTGCTTGCAAGGTAAGCAATTTCATCATTTTTTCAGGTCTGTCACAATAATTGTTGTCATACTGTGTTCCTAAAAAGAACTTGGACTATATTCCTAACTAAAACTATCCTAATTCCTAACATCACCGGCGCCCTCTAAACATCGTCTCGATGTTTTAAAAAAAAAACAAACATGTCACTTTAGTCGTTCAAAATAAAAACAAACAAAATATACAAAAATACATCACCACTATACCTAAATATTGCATCACAACTGACATACATACACTTCATACAAATAATCTCAAAATTAAAATAAATTTTTACAATTAGTAACAATTTTCATAATTCTAAAACAACTTATGTCACATTTTTAATGTTTATACTTTCAAAACAAACTATTTATATAACAAACTGGTGTTCTGAAATTTTAATTTATTTTAACATGATATATTAAAACACATACCATAATATACATAGTAATTCATAACAAACCATGAATAATACAATCATTATTACAAATTCAATGATGTCAATTATTTGCTGCCACCTGCCAATTTATCCTTCCCATCAGCTCCATCTTCATGACGTGAATCAGTAGTTGAATGTGGTTCTGAGAATAGCCTCGTAGTTGCCAACATGTTACTTAGCCTTGAAACTATCAAGCAGTAACAAAAAAAAAATAATTATCAATTTTTCAACAGTCCTACACATGGGTTGCTGCCATTGAGCAAACGTCATGTTTTAATTTCCTTGTAATTAAAAAAAATAATTAATTACCCTCTGTGTCTAAAAATCATTGCACTATTCAACCCCCCTGGTTAGAGTCATTCTGTATTGTACATTAATCACAAACTTATATTATCATTTATTTTAAAATCTCATTACTTAAGTTATTATTATTCATGAACCTTCCTTTTTCATTAAAGAAAATTCTCAACTTGTTTGGTTTGCTGGGATAATATACTCTCACAACTCTATTTATTACAAAAACAAACTTCATTTTTAATTATATACATTTCAAATTATATCATTACCTTTTAAAATTACAAAAAAAAAAATTCACCTATTGTCTTCAAAAACTCCTTTTACATTAATATAACATCATAGTATCTCATCTCAAAACTCATCTCATTATAGGCTTCTCATAATTTAATAATTTGATTGCATTGACCTCTTATAAAAAAAAACTTCATTGTTATTATTTATATGCAGAACTCTTTGGTTACTGTCATATTTCGTCGCAATAAAAAACTCATATATCCTCGTAGAAACTCATTTAAAACCTTATGTGTATAGTGCCCCTTTGGCTCGCTATCACATTTCGTCGTAAATCTCGTAGAACCTCAATAAAACGTCGCAAATTCTTCTTATATAATCGCAGAAACCTCGTAAACTTAAAAAACTACCTTTCAATGCAACCAAATTACTTTCTCCAAAGAAAACCTCTTTATAGACTTCATTTTTCTATTTGACACTACCCTATCATATTCCTGTAAACTCCATATCTCCTTTATTAATCTAAAATATCTCTTCATATTACTTTATTTGCATTTTTAAAAAAAAAATAAAATCTTACTATCTCAAAAAACCTTGATTCTAAACTATCATTATTCCCAGCAAACCAATTATGTCCATTAAGCACAAGTAACTCTCTTGATAATTCATTTATATAAAACATTTTATCTTTAAACCTCCACTTATATATATCATCTATTTCATTTTTTAATCATTTAACTTCAAATTTACTCAAATTACCTTAAAATTGCATTATTTATTAATCATATCAATATTTTAAACTTTATTGTTCCATTTTATTATTATTTAATTATTCCAAGTAAAAACTTTAACATTATTTAAACCTTAGTAATTTATCAATCTAACCTCAAATTTGCCTTCTAAACTTCTTATTTTAGTAAATCCTAACATGTTTATTATTTATTATTCCCTATTTATCTAAATCTTAATGTTTACTAACTTTCTTTTAATTATATTCACATACAATCAAAATATTTATAATTTTAACCTAAACTATGCATTCTTTAGAAAAATTTATTTATTTTATTTTATATATTATTGGTGTTCCTACACAAACAAAGAAAAATTCAACACCTGACATCCATAAATATCCGTTTCAGCTACTTAGTTCACCGAAAACAAGATAAAAATGTATGTCAAGTTTGTTGTGAATTCTATTTCCGAGAAGACTTTTGACGCAATAAGTAAGAACCAATGTAAATAAACAACAATGACTTGTCAGCAGTCTATGATCTAACCGCCGCGACCTTGTGTAATGTAAATTGTTGACACACCGTTTATGTAACTGTCGATCATAAGTGGAACAAATTCTTTATAGCTATGCGATTTCTTAAAATGGTTTACATTTTTGCGATAAATTGCACACTTTGGTTTAGCATGTCTAAATTTTCGTCGTAAACCATTATTTGCCATAGAAATCGCATAACACTTTAATTTGTTGTAAAATAATCAGCATTCACACTACACACCTTGCCAAAGGTATGCTGAAATAAACAATCAAACTCCAAAGAATTTCCCTACTCAGCATGTTATATAATCTTCACATTACACTTCATTCACAATAAACCTGACCTAAGTATTTCTTGCAGTTCAATGCTTATGAAACATACAAGACTAATTTAAACTATTTACTATAGACGCTGACAATATCAAATGTTTCAAAATGCATAACAACCATATATATACATTCAAAATTTATTAATTCAAACTGTATAATAAATAAATAATTCTTAAATCAACAGATTAAATACATTTACACAAAAGGGATTAATAATCTTCAGAAATATCAAACATTTGACAACCTAAAAGCGTAGTACAAATTGAATATAAATGTTACTTCAAAACTTAATAATATTCCTCTCAAAGTTTATAATAACTATTTACAAATCACCTTTTCAACAAATTAAACAATTAACATAACATAGTAATCTTTCATAAATTTCAAAATAACGAAACAAAACACTAAATACAGATAAATTAATTGTCTATATCAAATTTTTCCATTTTAACGTTTATCAAATAAATCAACTTCAAGTCTACATTTAATTAATAAAATCAACAAATAATTAAATAAAGTAATAAAGTGTTTAGTAAATACTAAACCCATGACCGATAAGAATTCAACAAAACTCAACATTTTTATAAAATGGTTATAAAACTTTTTAGTAAAAACTAAAAGACCGGCCGATGCACCATTTGTTAGGATTGGCTCACTAAGCTATGCCTGGGTTCTGATTTTCAATTAATTATCATCAAATCAGTGGTTCAGTATACTAATTAATTTTTTATTAACAATGACTATCTCCTATCTTATTATAATAATATTATATCTTTATTACTACTATTAATCCAGAATGACTCTAATTATTGTGACTCACAGATCTGATTCTACTTTATATTTTATTATTACTTGTGTCTGAAATAATTACAAGGTTTAGACACGAAGTTTGCTCACCCTGCTTGCCATTCATGGATGCTCATCTGAAGTCTCAAAACTCCTAGGTAGCTCGTATACGCCAAGTCCGTCTGGCTATCTTCCAGAATTATGCTCCCAGGATTCTCTTACTCGCCAAGTCCGTCTGGCTATCTTCAAAAATTCCTGCAGCACCTCCCTCGATTAATCTTGGCCCACTGACCAAGTTTTCTCCCACCCAAGGGTTTATATGTGTTTGTAGCATCAATGACGTCTGCCTTGCTTGCAAGGTAAGCAATTTCATCATTTTTTCAGGTCTGTCACAATAATTGTTGTCATACTGTGTTCCTAAAAAGAACTTAGACTATATTCCTAACTAAAACTATCCTAATTCCTAACAGTTCTCAGAGAAATAGGTACACTACTTTTAAAAGGGAATAGGCTATGATTAATTAACTTTTTTAAATTGACTTTTTGACTGGATGTTTTATATTTTATTTTATAATTATTTTAGCATAGGCCTATATTCAAAAAATAATTAGTAGCCTATTAGTAATAATGTTTTAACATTAGTATTACGTTATTTGAATAATAAGCTCAATTATAATATATTTAAATCGTCATAGATTCTTTTTTAACAAGTTAAATAATTTTGAAATGATGGTTCCGTTCTGCCCAGGGGTAGAACGGACCGTTTACCTTAATGTATTTTGTAATTAAATTGTAAAACACAAATAAACAGAGAATACAAAAACAAATTTTCAAATTATTTCTACCTTAAATGAATATTTTACATCTAATATTATATTAATGTGTCCGTTCTGCCCCGGGTTGCCCATTATTTACTAGTTTTGCAAGAACAAAATGAAAAATAATGGAAAATTTTAAAAATAATGATTTTATAGCCTAAATTTGAAAACAATTTTCATATTACTTTTTATTATAAACAAAATGAAATGTAATCTTCAGTTTACGACTTTGCCATCTATATTATTATTTTCTTCTGTGTTGATTAAAGATTTTTTGTAAAAAAAAAAAAAAAAATAAATAAAAAAAAAAAAAAAAAATAAAAATAAAAAAAAAAAATAAATCACTGTTGAATTTCAAATTGTTCAACAAAACCAATTGGTCCATATGAATTCATTCTTGCTGAAAGCCTATTATTACAATTATTATGCTTTTTTTCCTACAAATGAATAGATACGATGGTACTGTCAAATGGCAACAGGCCTAGGCCTACTTTATTTTAATCTCGCTGATATTGTAAATATGTATGGTGTTATTGTTATAGATGAATGTGAATTGCCAACTAATTGAGGATGAAGAAATTGCTATACTACTTGAAGGAGATTTATCTGATATTGAATATTTTCAAGAATTAGATGATGAGGGTGAATTATTGAATCCATTGTAGGAGTAAATCATGGCAACAACTGTTGAAATAGACAGCTGCCATATTCAGCAGGAAGTATTTCCTCCCTATAACCCTGAACCAGGTAATATAAATGTAAATCCAAATAACAACACAGTAGACCTACAAGTACCTAATCAATATAACGGAAATAAAACCAAAATTCGATGGCGTTTTATTGACCTTTAGCCAATAGATACTGAATGCAACGTTACATATTCTGATCAACTAACAGAATATTTAACACCATACCAATATTTTAATAACATTGTTACTGATGATATTCTGAAGAATTTAGTGGATCAATATAACCTACTGGTCCTTGGTTCCTCTCTAGATACAAATATTCATGAAATGGAACAATTCTTTAGGATAAATATATTATCAGGGATTGTTACGGTTCCCAAGTTACAGAATGTACTGGGCATAAAAAACACGATATCCACCTGTTGCAAATGTAATGTCACGTAATCATTTTGATAAATTGCATTCCTACATACATATCATGACAATATAAATATGAAACAAAGGAATTATCCAGAATATGATAAATACGACCATTTCTGACTGCAATTCAAAATAGTTTTAGAAAAATAATTGAACCAGAAGAATTTAACAATGTTGACGAAATAATGATTCTTTCAAGGGTCGTAGTAGCATAACACAATATAGCCTATTCGCAATAAACCTCATATATGGGGAATAGAAGTTTTTGCCCGTGCAAGTGGCATTGTTCATGATTTTGAAGGGAAAGGAACAGTTAGTACATCCTCTTTCATTGGAATAAGTGGAGATGTTGTAATCAGGCTGGTAAATCACCTTCCTAAGCACCAAAATTACAAGATATTTACCGATAATTGGTTTTCCACGTTTGCTCTGGTTCAGGCACTAAATGAAATGGGCATACTTTCTGTAGGTACAGTTCGTATGAACAGAGTCCCCGGTTGTAATTTGGCTACAGACAAGAAGATGAAAAAGGAAGGTCGTGGGGTTGATGATTATCGCACCGAGACCAGCAACAATATCTTTGCACTAAAATGGTTTGATAACAAACCTGTACATCTAATCTCTTCTTATGTTGGCAAAGAACCAATTAATAAAGTTAAAAGGTATACTCAAGCAGATAAATCTTTCATTGACATCAACCGCCCTCTTATGTAAAGGAATACAATTCATTTATGGGAGGTGTAGATCTCATGACATACTTGTCTCACTGTATCGCACAAATATTGGTGTACAGAGGTTTTATCTAAAAATGTTCTACCATTTAGTTGATGTTAGAATTATACATTGCCAAACCGTATACCGGTACCAGCTGCTGTACCGTCAGAATTATGTACAAAGGAATTAAAATAAATTGAAATTATTGGAGTTTCGCTCAGGAATTGCGCAGTTTGCTAAAAGCTGGAAAAACTGTCATCAAAAAACGAGGACGAACATCAGGCTATTCTCCACTAGAAGTTTCTTCAAGAAAACACAAAACACTAACTCCAAGTCCAACCGATGACGTAAGATATGACCATATTGGCCATTACCTGTCGAAAACAGACAACGTTGCAAGCTATGTATGAAAGTCTATTCAAAAAGTGTAAAAAGTGAAAAAGTGCTTTGCCTGAAACAATCTAAGAAATGAAGTATCATGAGTGTAAAAAGTGAAAAAATGCTTTGCCTGAAACAATCTAAGAAATGTTTTATGGACTATCATTTAAAAAAAGAATTGTTGAATGTTATATAAAAATACCATTTTAAATTGACAATAATTTTTTAATAAACATTATTTTTAGTTATTAGGTTAAGCATATATTTCCATTCATTTTTTATAGAGGTAAAGTTGGTAATATAAGCCATGTATATAATATGAGCCCCCCCTCGAATATCTGTACAAACAGCCACGCTATCAAACGGGAACCGGTTCAAGTAACTCCCTCTAGTCCTTGTTGCCGCTAGATCACTGTGGTTCAGTTTGAAAAACTTTGTAAAGGTAAATTTTCCGATTTAATTATGGTATGAATTGTGTGTAATTAAACTATCATTGCCAATAGATGTTATAATGTAAAGTTCAAAGATTCTTTATGTCTAGTTTATATTATTGAAAGTTTTGTCGCCGGTTTTACTAACTCCAATTCCAAGATGGCGAAGGTTGCAATATGAGCCCGGACTGTGCTTGGTATATATGAGCCTAAATTTAACGGGCTCATATTATATGCATTACAAGTTTGGATTCTTGTCTTTTGTTTCAGATGTCATGAAAGGTTCTTGGTCCTAAACCTAAACCTAAAAGAAAACAGTGGACTCTGACGATATGGCGAAGGCCATTGAAGCGGTTAGAAGGAAGACAATGGCACTTAAAAAAACATCAAAAACGTTCAACGTTCCCAGGCCAACACTCCAAAGACATGGTCGAGTCGATTAACCACCAGAAAAGGCGGCATCAACAAAATTAGGGAGAAAACCTCTTATGAATGAAGAGTTGGAACAAGAACTTGTACAATATTTGCTCTTGATGGAAAGCAAATTCTAAGGCCCCACTAGAGGAGATGTTCGAAGAATTGCTTATCAACTATGTGAAAAAATGGAGTACAACATGTTCACTGAAGAAGGATTAGCTGGCAGGGCATGGTTTGGCCATTTTATGAATCGACACAAACACCTTGAATGTTTTGAAGCCGTAAGTCAATTCTTCGACATACTTGAGGCGGAGTATGCCAAACACAGTTACCCTGCAGACAGGGTATTTATTGTTGACGAAACAGGGATATCTGTCGTTCAAAGTCCCTAGAATAATTGGTTTGAAAGGAAAGAGGCAAGTAGGGGCCATAAGTGCAGCTGAACGCGGCTCTCTTGTGACTGTAGTTTATTGTATGAGTGTAGGTGGGACCTTCGTAACAACACTCCTCATATTTCCTCGAAAGAACATGACAGAAATTCTTATGAAGAGCAATTCGTAGGTGTCATATTTCTGTGTGGATACAAGGTAATATATTCACGGACTGGCTAAAACATTTCATACAAAAAACTAAACCCTCGAAAGAGTATCCTAAGCTGCTTCTACTGGATGGTCATAACTCCCACACAAAAAACTTGGACATTATCAATCTAGCTTGTGAGAACTTTATCTCCATTGTAAGTCTACCCCCGCACACATCGCACAAATTACAACCACTTGACAAAACATTTCTTGGAGGTTTGAAACATCATTACAGCGAAAAGATACGCCAATGGATGCGACATGGGGAAAAACGTTTAGGGCCTTATGACATTGCAGAAATTTTAGGTCAAGCTTATTTAATCTGCCATACAGGAACAATCGCTGTTAATCGGTTTCAAATGACAGGAATATATCCATGCAACAGAGAAGTTTTTTCGGCAGTTGATTTTGCTCCATCTACCGATAAAGAACTGGATTTGGAAGATTCATTACAAGGGAAACCCTCTGGAAAACCGAAGTTGGACATTTCCAAAACACAAAAGAACTCACATGCAAATATCTCAAAAAAAAAGACGACCACAACTCGACAAAAATCAGTCAGCAAAATCAGGAAAATGAATTAAATAGCATGATCACGTCACCTCCGTCTGCAGAGGATTTAGCACTAGCTGGCCCTTCGGTTATGTGTGGAAAAAGTCAAACAATAGCTGTTTCGCCTAAAGAAATCTGGCCAGTCCACAAGCCATCGAAGGCAGTTGATAACCTCATCCCTATAAAAGGACGCTTTGGCGGTGACTTCAGAGAAAAGAAAGAATGCTGAAAAGATAAAAACTTTCAAGAGAGATAAAAATACACTAAAAAACTATGCAAAGAAAGTTTAAACTTCAAGGAAAGATACTGCTTAAACGTACAATTTTTGAAGAAGAGGAGTTACATGAATCAAATCAATCCATCGACTCAGGTGAGAATCTGTCATGGAACCGGTGGGCGTGGAACATCCTGGTGATGATGACGTACACTGTATGTTCTCCGAAGGGTTTATTCACAGCCGACCATCGGTTTGGGTGAAGTGCATCATGTGTGAGTATTGGGCACACAACGAATGTGCAGTTTCTGAAAAGGACGATTATGTTTGTGATTTTTGTAGATAGACCTAAAGTTAGATTTGGCTACATGAAAAGTAGTTTTAGTTAACTTTAATATATGCATTGAAAGTTTTGTAATCAATAAATAATTCTTAACACATAAAAGTGCGTCAATATTCTTATTCTTACCTATTATTTTGTCAAATTATTGAAGGGGCTCATAATACCAGCACAAACGTTTTTGCTAAAAATGACTAGATTAGAGTTTATTAAAATATATTACAGTAAAAGTAATGAGATAAGTTTAATATTTTGAGAACTTGTTATAAACATACTAAAGTTAATGTTTGTGCAACAATTGCACCGAAACAAATAAATTTTTTAAATATTTAAAAATGTGGGGCTCACTTTAAAATTTGATCCTTTTCAATTATTATATTAAAGCCAAAATATATAAACTTGCATTTAATCAATGTTGTTCTGTATTGTTTTCCAACATAAAAATAATTAATTTTTGCATCACAGTTAGTTTTTCAGATTATTGTACAAGTATGTCCTAACATCCCAACGATAATAAAACGTATCATGAAAATTTTTGAAAGACCAATATTTGTAAAATATAATTAGTGATATTTCTAGACTAATATAACCACAACAATTTTTTTAGTATCAACCACAATGTTTTAATAGAAACTTGCCGACCATGGTTTCGCTAGTTAAAGCATTGTCAAGGACTTATACAAGAATGAAACAATAAGGTTCAGTACACAATATATACACATTATAACAATAGCTGGGTTTTCCCTTATAACCTAGATGAGAAAGGTAGAGGAAGGGAGTGGAGAGGAGGGTCAATGACTTGACTTGGTTAATGGTTTCAAAAGTGGGGAATTACTTAAATCTAATTGTTCATTTAAAACTAACACATTTTTATTTTTAACTAATCTATTAATTTCTAAATTTTCCAGAAGGTTTAATTTTTTAGATTTATTGACTATGTGTAAAATATCAAAATTTATATTACCATGAAAATCTGAAACATTGTGTGTTTTTAAATGATTAGAAAAACTAGAGTCCTCATGTCCTAACCTCCAACTCCTGTCATGCTCACTTAATCTAGTTTTAAAATTTCTACCAGTTTGCCCTATATAAGTAGCGTTACAAATTTTACAAGATAATTGATAGACCCCACATTTACTCATTTTTGGTATTTTATCTTTACTGTTAATTAACAATTCACCCAAATTATTGTCTACATAAAATGCTGGTTTGCAACTTTTTTTATTTTCCAATACGTAGTTTACCCAATTTATAACTAATTTGACCAACATAACCTACTTTCCGCCATTTCGTGGATTTGTTATCACACTCACTGGGGAAAATATGTTTTTTGGCAATGTTTTTCAACTTTTTATTTAACATTTCTAGCGAAACCATGGTCGGCAAGTTTCTATTAAAACATTGTGGTTGATACTAAAAAAATTGTTGTTTTAATTTTATTTAAAATGGAATACCACCAAGTACCTACGGTCTCTAGCATAAATAGTTTAATATAACCATTTTAAAGTAAAATAACTGAAGAGTGTAAGTGCCAAAACGCATGAAATACGGTTTTCTATGATATTGGGTTGCAAGTGCCACGGATTATCAGTTTACAAGGGAGTTTTAATGATACTAGCGCTCTATCTAGGTGCAACTGAAGCAGACCACGAGGGGCCATCATGCAGTACGCTGTTTCGTGTTTTATCGAGTCTGTTTTGCAAACTATATCACTGTTGTTAAGCATACTGTTTGTGCACAGTTTTAGTTGCATTTACAATTTCATACGATGGAGCCTACGAAGCCTAAGAAGAGAAAGAGAAACGTAGATAAGTGGAAGAAAATTGTTTTAAAAAAGAAGAGAAATAATTCAGGAGTAGGTTAGGTTTTACCAAATACTAAAACTGCCGTCCAACCAAAAACTCTTCCTGCAAAAGTAATTACTTTTATTTCTCTTACATAATTTCACAGCTACGCTCTCCGCTACACTCTAGCTTCGCCGCTCCACTATGTTTTCACCCATAGAAAATTTTTGAAGTTTAAATTTATTAGAGTTAATGAATCTATTAAATTTGGAAATTTTGATTGACAAAAATAACATCTTTCCTGGCCGGCGACTATTACTAGTCTTTCGATCAATAATTTTGGCTCTCCCTTCAGTGAAAAAATGTCTCTTCTGTTAATTATTAAGATTTTGGCTGAAATAATCCGTAGTTTTTGTGCTGATAGCTATCCTAGGCTTAGTTTACTTCTATTGTTTTAATTTTGAAGTTTACTTTTCATTAAAAACCTTTACAATTAACATTTTATCTTTTTGATAATTGAGTTTTTTCTGTTGTCCAGTGGGTAGTGGGTACGTCTGGTCTGTGACGCCACGCTAGCTGTACGAGATTTTCTTGTCTTAGCATGAAAATCTTGATTTTGAACACTTTTTTCTTCTTTTCGCTTTAATTTTTGAACGGTTGTTCCGATCTTCATTTGCTCTTCAAGATCCTTTTCTCCACATTCTTGAGGGTCTTGACAAACTTGATTCGACGTTCTAGGCCGCGTATTTCTCGAGTTACCGCACTTTTTAAGAATGTTCATTTTTACACAAACTAACTTTTTTCCCCAAGTCTTTTATGAATGTTATTTTTCACAGAAGTTGTTTTCCTTGTCCTATAACGGAGATAACTTTTTAGTTTTTCAATGTAACTTGTTTTGTTCATTAGTTATCGACTATTAAAGTTGTGATTCTATGATCGTAGTGTTTTTCGTATGTAAAATCCCCCCCCCCATTAGTATTTTTCAACTCTGCTCTGTTATTAACTTGAACATAAATATACATATCTTAACTTTACCTATTAGTTTTTTATCCCCTTTAATCTTTAATTTAACCGCTTTGGGCTTTAACTTTTTAATTATTGTTATTTCTCCCCCAATTTAACTTTAATTCTTTTTCTGTCTACTTATTATTATTCCCTACTATTGTCTTTTTGTTTTTTCATGTTAAGTTTATTAAGTTTATCCCTCGTTCACATTAAAAACTTCAAAAAAACTCCCCAAGAATGACTTTTCAAGTTCTATTTCCTCTCATTATCATTATTAGTTTTTTCAATTCTATTGTTGATTATTATTATGTTCCCTACTGTTTATGACTATATTACTTTTGATTTTCAATTTTCCCCATTTTACAAATTTTAGGTTTTTTAGCCCATCTTATTTCCTTAATAAATTTTTTATTTTAATTTGAATTACATTTATTCTTGGATATTATTAATCGCCTATTTTTACTTTCTCATGGCAGTGAGACCCCATCTATTGTGTCCCACGTTTCAAGTAGAACATGTTGAATTCTGCGTTTCCCATCCCGGTAGTGTATTCGTTGCTATTTTGGCGAATAGCACGAAGTTCAGGGACTATAAACTTGCCAAAGGCATCAAATTCATCTTCATTTCCTGAATTTTGCAGCTTTGTAGTTGCTTAACTTAACTCATGTCCCTTATTGTGGATGATGCTTGAAATAAAAGTGAATCTACAGGATTAGTTTTCATTTTTTTCTTTGGGATTCTTTGCTGGGATGTAGATGGTGTTGAAGTTTCGGCTACTTCACCAAGATCTTGTTGCAATGTGTTGTCTTTAGGAATCTGGGGAAAAAATTTTTTTTTAATGAAACAAGTTAACGAAGTACCAGTAAAATATTTCAGTTACTATTATTATATTTTCATTAACTACAAAAATAAAATAACATTTCATAAAACTACATTTCATAGGCCTATTATTATTGTTAACAACTAGTTTTGATATAGACAATCCATACTTACATTGTGTTCGTTTTCTTCTTCAATGGACATATTTTGTGGTATTTGTAAATTACATTCGGAGTCATCAAGTGTTATTGATGCATCAAGAAAATGTCTCATACACACTGTCAGTTCCTGCTCTACTTTTCAAACTTCTTTGAATCTGTAAAGACAGTAACATTTAGGTCATGTTTATCCGAATCGTTATATCGTTATAGCGACTAAAAAATGTTCAGTGTTCTGCCAGTCACGGTTGTGTTATTTAATTCTTAATTATTATGATCTAGGCCCTAATAATTAAGAATACAATAACAACTAACCCTAACAGGCACAGCGCTATCAATGATTTCAGGTTATGTTCTCTTTTATGTTCAACAACCTATACACTTCAACCTATCTTATAAATATATGTATATACATATCGATGTTTTATTACAATTTATAGTAAATATTATTCTTACCTTTGCTTTTTCAGCCAAATACTGACATCTCAATCCGTTTTTCTACCTCACATCTGCTGCTGTACAACCATCAATAATACTACTGACACCCTCTGCAATTGACTGATAAATAATTAAACGTTTGTTTCTGTTTTTGTAGTCACTTTTTTTTTTTACAATATACAACATTTCATTTGCCTCGTATTCCGAAATTAGAAATTTTGTAGCTGTTATCGTCCACTGAAACTTATTAGACGCCATTTTTATTGGAAATATTATAATATGTTCTCTCTAGGAGAACATATGATCATAGTTCAACTATTATAATAGTTGGTCCATTACACTGTGATATTTTTCATTACAGATATATGACATAGAACTATTATAGTGTAATACCGGAGTAAGCAAATCAAAACTGAACATCTTCCAATAAGGATTACTATGGGAGAAAAAGGCAGATCACGCAGAAGGCGGTGTTAGTTATGCCATAGTAAAGGCGCCCGCAAGGACACATCTTATCAGTGTGAAGCCTGCCCAGATATTCCGATAGTTTCAAAAAGTACCACAAATAATTATGTAAATAAAACAATGTAAATAGTTTATATTATAGAAATACTTGTGTTACGTGGCTTTTTGTGCTGATTGTGACATGAAAACTAGTTAAAAAAGTAAGTAAACATATAAAAATATCAATGTAGGTTAGTACAGTACATATTTATATTGTTAATAAACTCTGGCCAGTGTAGCCAAAACGTAAACACGCCAATTGGCTTCTCCCGCAAATAGTATAGAATTTGATGCTATGTGCTGGACGCCAATTGGCGTCATTCAATTTTTATTAGTTTTTAAATATCTTATACTTATCTTATATCTTATATTTATTGGGCAAAATATCTTTTTTTGTGCACTAGTAAATTATTCTTGTGTGATATATTTAACAAATGTGAAAAAAACGTTTTCTGCATAGACCATACTACTACTTTTAGGAACAGCAGTGAACGTGTTAAATGATAGTGAAACTGTAGCGAACGACGAATTGAAAAGCATATTACACGAAATGAACAAAAAAATAAATGGTATTGACAGTTTGAATGAAAAATCGCTTCGATTTCACACAGAGCAATATGACATTTTATTAAAAGAAGTTCGCAGTTTTAAAGGAGAGAACAAAGGATTTAAAAAAAAGGTGAAGACTTTACAAAGTAAAAATGTAGAGGTCGTAAATGAACTTTTTGACTTACGAAGACGGTTTAATTCTCTAGAACAGTATGGGAGAAGTGTAAACTTAAGGCTGGTCCACACGCTCAAACTTATCGTCAGTCTTGCATGAACACTGAAAGTTTGACAGATAAGACTGAGTTGGCCGTCGCGTCCACACGATTCAAATTTGGTGTCAGTCTTTGCTGAAATATGGAGGAAGAGTGTTTGATATTAGTGACTTTGATCGCAATTTGTGCTAAACGACTTAGATTTAAGAGACACAGGCGTACACGGTGGTCACGACAATGGTTACTGAAAAGGCATAAATTCTCGCATGTCAATCTGATCCGAGAACTGCAACATGAACCATCAGATTGGCGTAACTACTTACGTATGGACACAGAAACGTATGGCAAATTGTTAGATCTTGTTACACCACACATACAGAAGAAGGATTGTGTCATGAGGGCATCTATCAGCACCCATGAAAGACTCTCTGCAACATTGAGGTTTTTAGCAACTGGACGAAGCTACAAGGACCTTGAGTTCACTACTATAATCTCCAAGCAAGCTTTGAGTCAAATAATACCTGAGACCTGCATAGCTATATACAATGTTTTGAAGACTGAATACTTGAAGGTAAATAAATTAAACAAATTATATTTAAAGTAAATTGTATAATTCAGAAACAAACAAATTATCACACGTATATTTAAAGAACATCTTAAGAAATTGTAGCCTCCAAAGTTTAATGAAGAACCATTTAAATGTTATAAGCATATAAAAGTATTTTAAAAATTAAATAAATGAATGATGATAATAATTTTAGTTATAATAGAATTTTAATTTTACATATTCATGTACACTTACAGTACATACATTTTACAATTTTATAATTAAGTAAACATAACTGTAAAAACTGTCATATTCAGTAATAACTTAGTTCATAGTGAAATTAGAAAAGTAGGTAGAAACTACTGACTGACTTTCTGAGTTATTTTTGTTACTCTCAGTTACATGAATAGGTTGTACAGACTTTGCTTGTGGTGGACAGGGTTGTTGAAAACCAAGCATACCGAAATGAGGAATATCATATTCATTATAATTATAGTTTGTTGGTCTCGCAAACTGGTTACCCGTGACGGAAGCCGCACAGTTCATAACCTTAAAATCCTTTGTTAGTGATTCTAGTTCTCCTTCATAAATTACGTCATTTATTAGTTTTTTAGCAAATATTTGTTGATTACCTTTGAAAGCACGAAGTTTATGGGCAACGTACTTTCCAAATACCTGGAATTCATCTTCATTGTTCATAGCTTTAAGGTTTTCTCCAGCTAAATCTAATATTTCTCTTGTTGGTGATTGTTTCTTCTTCCTTTTCCACCCTGGTCGGCAAGTAGATGATGTAAAACTAGTTGATGTGGCAGAGTCTGTAGTTCCATCTTGAGGGGTTGGAGGTGCGGACAGTGCTGCAGCTCCTCCTTGAACATCATCTAGCTGGGTGAGATCATCATCTTGTACCTAAAACAAAATCAATTTGTTTCAGTTTCCGAAGAGCACAGAAGAATGGAAATATATTGCTGAAGAATACAACAGGAAATGGAACTTTCCACATTGCCTAGGCGCTGTTGATGGAAAGCACATCAGAATCATACCTCCAGCTAACAGTGGATCTCAAAATCCTCAAGATTTGAAAAAGACTTCCTCGGCTCTTGATCCGCGTCACTCAAAAATGACAGTAAATCGAAGTACCACAGAGAGGGTTTGTGCACTTCATCAGTACTAGCACCGGAACGCATAGACGCTTTTATTTTAGCGCATTCTTTGCGGTACACTGTACGGAACGAGTTAATTTTTTTAGTAACAAAATCTTTGTTTGCTTGAGGGTCTACTTCCATGCATTTCTTAATCAAAACATCATACGCCTGCACCTTCTTGTTCTTATCACTATAGTCTTTAGATTTAATTTGCCAAAGGCAAGGAAAACCTCTATATAAATCTAAAAACTCACAAAAGAAATCATGATTCCAGTGCCGTATGTCTTGCGACGCCATTTACCTTACAAATTTAAAACTATACAATAAAAAACAATAGCACAGCTCGCGGCTACACAACAGACTGAATGGAAAAGTTTTACAGACAAGACGGATGCTAGTCCACACGTTCAAACCTGTTCAAACTTGTCGTCAGTCTTGCATGAACCCAAAGGTCCTGGCCATCAGTCTTTTCGAGGTTTGTCAAACCTCGTTTTCTTCATGCAAGACGTCAAACCTGCCGTCCACACGTTCAGTCTTATCTGTCAAACTTTCAGTGTTCATGCAAGACTGACGATAAGTTTGAGCGTGTGGACCAGCCTTTAGAGATCCATAATCTGGAGCAACTACAGGAGGAGGAAATGGAAGTTATACTCCGGAAGACTGTTGAAGTTCTATAGGATCAGTACAAAGAATCGGATATACAGCGAGCGTATAGACTGCCATCACGACCGCCAGGACATTCCACTGAAATTACTCGTACAGTTTTTGAATAAAAAGACCCGTGATTTGTGGCTTACCGAAGCAAAAAAAAAAAAAAAACGTAGTAGACCGGGGCTATTTGGGTCACGATTTTTCATTATAACCACTATGCAAAAATTCTTACAAAATGTATAATATATTCTACAAACATCGTACTTTAATATATGAACGTTTAAACATTTATTAATTTTTTATTTATGTACTGGAATGTGAAAAACAAGACTTTGGGTTAAAAAAAATATTGTCTTTAGTGCGGGGCTATTTGGGTCAATCACGGGGCTATTTGGGTCTAACATTTCTCTGCTTATTTTTCTTTAATATAGATGTTTATTTTGGCTTCGAAGTTCAATATACATAAGATACAATTATTAATAACTAAGAACTTATTAAAACAACATAATAATTAAAAACATATATTTAAATAAGTAGGCAGCAATTCAAACTAGCAATTATTAATAACTAAAAACTTAATAAACAACAAGACATAATAATTAAAAACATATATTGAAACAAGTAGACAGCAAATAAAACTATCAATTATTAATAACTAAAAACTTATTAAACAACATAATAATTTAATACATATTTATTATATTGAAACAAGTAGACAGCAATTCAAAGGCATCTGCCACACAAAAATTGTTTCCTTCCAACAGCACCAACACACACTTCATGATACCATGTCACGCATTTCTGGCAGCGAATCCACTCTCCTTTCTTAATAGATGCTTTAGAATAATATTTGAGATTACATAATCCACATGGAACCTTGTCAGGGTCAGAATCAACATCACTATCTGTGGAGCAATAAGAAATGTCTGCAGATTCAATAGGCCCATCTTTCTCTTTCTGATTTTTAAGTTTTAAATTATTTTGATTATCTTTGGTGTCCAGTGATTTCAAAGTTTCTTGATTCAACTTCCTTTTCTTTTGGTGAGCCTTGATGGATTCTTCAAGTTTGAGTTTTCTTTTAGCTTTACATTTTTCTATATTTTCTGGTGATGTAAGTAAACGGGTAGATTGTTTTTTTTCTTGTTGACTCTTTCTTTTTGTATTTTTTTGGTGTTGGTAAGACGTCAGAGAAATGTATAAGAGAACTTGTTGATGGTTCCGGCAATGATGAAATATTGTCATATTTTTGACTGGATGAAGATTGTGTTTTAGGTGAGGAATCTAAACTTGAAGTGCCTGTTCTTTCAGTAAATTCTGAGTTTTTTGATGTTTCTTCTTGCATTTGATTTGAAGTAAAAGAAATGTGATGGTTTGTTATATCAATTTTATGGGAAGATGTAGATTGGGATGTAGATTGAGTTGGAGTGTCGGTGTGGTTTCCTGAGTTATTTTTTACTGAATCAGAAGTATTACAGAATAAACTTTAATGTAATAGCAGATATTTCTTGTTGAAACTCCATATTCAAGGATAAATAAAGCAAAAGCTTAGTTGCCCGATAATGCCGCAAGGCGAAACAATTGTAGCTCATTCATACTATTAAAATATTTGAAACTTTAAGCTTTTGCTTTATTTATCCTTGTATTACAGAATAGATTAGAAGGGAGAAATTTATCTTCTGGTATTGCTTCTGGGTTAAAAGGAAAAATTCCTGTTGCACTGAATCCCTTAATTGCATACGCTGGAATAGCTGCTCTTTCCCATGTGTTCTTAAATATTTTACCGAAACTTCCTTTACTGATTTTCATATCATTTATTGTTGAATCATCACCATACGTATTGAATAGATATTTCGTAGCTTCTTGGTGGTAAAACGTCTTCATGGGTTTAAAAACAGCCCTGTCTAATGGCTGTAATACGTGCGTAGTATGCGGTGGTAAGCAAAGAAGTTGCCTCCAGAGAGCAATGAGAGACATGACCATCAAGAATCAACAGGCATTTTCCTTGAACTCTATTGTTTTGGAAAAATTCCAACCATTGCACAAACAGGTCTTCATTTATGTAACCACTCTCTGACATAAAAACTTTAGTTCCAGGTGGCATATTGTTTGTGTATTCCTCACGCATGCGTACTTCTTTAAATATTATGAATGGAGGAATATACTGTCCTGCAGCATTACAAGCTGCAACTAACGTCACGTTTTCGCCTCTTTCCAAGCTTGTTAGAGCAATCACTTCTCTCTTTCCTTTTTGAGCAACTATTTTGCCAGGTTTGTTATTCATTGGAAATCCTGATTCATCAACGTTGTAAATACATTGTGGCTTTATTTTAATACCATTGCTTAAAGTCACTGATTTTAATATGTTGAAAAATTCTTCACTGCTATTTTATTTACTCCTTCAGCTCGAGATTTAGAAAGTCCCTTAGGTTTTCTTAGGGAAAGGTTTGAATTTCTCTTCATGAATGCAGAGAACCAATCCTTTCCAGCTAATCCACTACTACCCCAAGGATGAGATATTTTATTTACAAACAGCCTTGCGAATTGTTTCAAGCGTACATCCTAATCCCTTGCCCGCAAGATCCAAAATTCTTCTAACCAAATCAGACTCTTGGTCGTCTTTAAAAATAGTAGGATGGCCCCACCTTTTGGTTTTTTATTCTCTTCTATATCATAATACTCTCCACTACTTGATTTGACACGTTCTAATTGCACTTTTCTTCTGAGAGTTTCAAAAGGAACTTTAAAATGTTCAGAAGCCCCTCTGACACTCAACAAACATTTCATTACACTATCAATGGCCAGTTTAATCTGTTCTTCATCCCAAATATTATAACTCCCTTTTCTCTTATAATTCCGCACCATCTGAAACAAAAAAATATGTTTCAGATGATGAATGTTTTAAATATTTTATACAAAAACCGAAATAATTCTAAAATGAGACCAGTAATATTTAAAAAAATTATCAATTACGTATATTAATACGTAATTGATAAATTTTTTAAATATTACTTTTGAATTTTAATAACATATTAGCATACAAAACTAACCCAAAGCAAAAACCATGTGTTTTAATTTTGCTAATTTCATATTAATGAAACTAAAAATTAGCATTGTATTTACTCACAGTAAATAAAAGAGTAAAATAATATAAATAAATATTATAAACAAACAAACTTTATAACATATAAATTATGTTAAATACAATTTCTGGTCACATATTAGAGTTTATATATACTTTCTCGAATAAAATACAAATGTTAACAGAGCATCATGTTATTTGACCCAAATAGCCCCGAATGACCCAAATAGCCCCCTAATTGTGACTCAAATAGCCCCTTTTTGTAGAGGGATAAACAAAACGTCACCACAACCAAACGGTGAGGGAGAGAGAAACAAATATGGCGGCTATCGAGAGCACAGACTCTAGTCTAAACGTACACAACTAGTAGTAAAGTTCTATGACTCTATTTAGTAGTAAAAGCTTATTAACTACAAGTATGATGTTATAACAGTACAGGAAATGAATAATAGTGACTTACCTTGGTTCCAATGAAGCCGGCAAAATCAAATAAAAACACAAGAACTAAACTTAAAAACCACGTAAACACTTGACTAGCGTCACCTTCTTACTATTAAGACGGTCCCCACTCCTGACATGCTCAGAATAAACTTTTCTTATTGTGACCCAAATAGCCCCGTGACTCAAATAGCCCCGGTCTACCCTAAGACTATTGTTTCTAAAGACATCCATGGTGTCAGGTTAGAAAAGCTCTATTTTAATGAAAATCTTACTCCATATTATAGTAACCTGCTAAGGGAGGTAAATATTGAAGCCAGAAAAAAGGCCTATGCGTTTGTATGGGTTAAAACACGGTAAATTATTAATAAAAAAAAAACAGAGTCTTCTAGAAAAGTATATCAAATTACCTGTATAGATGATTTAAACGAAATTAGAGAGTAGGCATAAGACATTTATAAATATTTTTCTTTTTGTAATAATCCTAAAATTTTATGTTTTTGTCATTGATACTTCATGTTTCATTAACCCTGGAGCAGTGACGTGATTCCTAGTTACACCAGTAGTGACTGCGGTCTGTGAGACCATGTTTACCTATATATATATATACATACAGTTTTGGGAATACATAAATGAAATCACTTCAGTTATAAAATGAATGGTATAATTAATGGAATATAACGCCAAAACTACAAATTTTCAACCTGTATATAGATAAAAAAAATTAAAAATCAAACTTACAAATTTTTGAAAACATAACTTTTTGTTATAATTATTTATTGTATTCAAACAGAACCAAAGGTATCAAACCTTATATTTATATAAAATCTACAAACTGTCATATAAATTACATTTAATTGATACATAAAATATCAAAGTTCAACACAAGAATTTTATCACTCTTTTACCCACAAATTTGGAAATAAATGAAATCAATAATTGAAAAAGCAAAAGTTTTTGCGTCTTGTTTAGTGAACCTTACTCACAGTTCTTACACATAACTCGAATGTGTTCCAAGCAGAGGTAGGAAGAACATTTCTAGCAGGAATACTTTGTTTTTCTATTTTTTTTTTGTAGCCACATTCTGAGCATCGGCCCGTTGCTCCAGGTGCATTACGCTGTTACGGTGTTTGTTCCATGCCCATGATTTGCATTATCCTTTCTCTAGTCATTTTTGGGAGACATGGAATTCCTGCTCTCAACCAGATGCTGGTTCATCAGTTCATTTGCTAAGTTCTTTAAGAACCCTCTGCGAACCATTTTAGTGTTTATGTTATTAGCTGAGAATACAACCTGGCTGTTGATCCCAGCAACATTCATGATAGCGTAGAAAACTACCATAGGCCATCTTTTGGTATTCCTTTGACAGTTGTAGTTCGAACAAAGTTGATCGACGATATCGACACCAATCTTGGTACGGTTATAGGTCAAGAATCATACATGGTTTGCCTGTTTCTTCGTCCATGTCATCGTCAATGTGCATTGAGGAGATCAGCAACACGTTTTTCTTTTTCTTTTGGTACGTGTGAAACCAATGTGCACGTTCTTCTAAATGCAAAAATTGTGGATGGTACTGGCATCCCTGGACAAAGATAGGAGGTATTTGTCTAATTTTTTTTCAAAGTTCCCAAGATGTTGTTCAACCCTTAGTTTTCAACAAGATCCTCACAAATGTGTACACTGGTGAACCTTTTGTCCATTGTGACATTTCGATTTGTGTCAAAAATTTGTTCACACATTCTTTTCACGACATCTACAGTAGTATTGTTGACTTGATAAGGTCCAGCAGGTTTGGTTCCATCGTAGACCTCCAAATTTGCTGTGTAAAACATCTTAGCATCGACAATCGCGAAGATCTTAATTCCGTACTTGTTAGGCTTGGATGGTATATATACTGAACCCCTGTAACTTTTCACGATAGTTACAAACTGTGAGAGACTGTAGTTTTCTTTACAGTGTGTAACAAACCTGTCAAAATAATCTCTGATAGGGGCAATCTTATTAATAACTTTCCTCCCTTCCCGAGTATCTCTACTATCAAAACGTAAGTGTTGCAAAAGGATTCTAAAACGCTGAAGAGACATACAAAGACAAAATTGTTCGGGGGAACTTCCATCAGTGTCGAACAATTCCTTGGCATTTAAGCAGTTCGATTTTTGGACACCGGCTATTAAGACAATGCCCAACAATGCCTCTATCTCATTAGGTGTTGTCTGTCGTGTATACGTTTCTCGTTGGTATTTGCCTGAACTTTTATGAGTAATTTGTTCATTAATATTGTTTACAATCATTTACTCATCTACAAACTTCCGCCAAATTTCAATAGGTTCTTTATGCCTCTTACAGGTAATTTTGGACCAAGAAGTTGAGACACTAAATTCCTAGCTCTAGTCTTTGTGTTTCTTGGGGGACAATGTACATTCAACTTTGTTGTAACCTTACCCCAATGAAAATTATAACTACTCCTACCAGACCCATCCAATGGGTCCTCTTGATCAAGATCTTGCTCACTCTCAGAACTCTCCGCTCTTACTTCAATAGCATCCTCCTCTCCTTCTCCTTGTTCTACTTCATCATCCATATCAATATCATGGGTTCATCAAAATTGCAAACTCTGTCTTCTTCACTAATACTCTCAAGAAGACAACGGATTCGCTGCTCTTCTCTTTCGTAGTCCATTTAAAACCTGGGTAAACGGAAAATAAATTGCGTACACCAATGTAATTTAATACAAAACTGTCTAATGCAGAAACGGAAATTTTTGTGGGTACAGATAGTCCCCTTTATAAGCGGTAGATGTGTTGTGGAAAGTGCCGCATAAAGCGAAACCGCGTATAACCACATCATTACTTCTGTACAGATCAAACGATCACCGCTTTGGCGCAACTCAGCTAAAATAAAAAACTTTCAAGGACATTTTTTATCCTTTATGCACTGAACTTGAGAAGAGACTCGGACGTCAAAGAGTACCACCGCGACGGCATTATTTCTGTATACTTCAAACAATCACCTCTTTGGCGAAACTCAGCAGCTACATGCACTAATGAGGCAGTTTCTAGGAATCATAAACCCTCGCCACATCTTTCTTTACATTACTGTACTTTCTGCCGCTATAAGTCCCGTTTGATCTGAGAATTAGGGTACTGAATAATAGAATTGTTTTGTACTATACAACAAGTGATATTCGAACGTGTGAACTAAATTTACAGTCATTAAAAAAATAGTTTTTATACTGTAGTCTACATACAGTACTTATTGTAATTTAGGTACTTGAAAAAAAATAAATAACGTATTTTTGTGATAGCGTGTACATACAGTACAGTGATTTGTAATGTCATCGAAACATAGGTTTTCTTCGTTTAATGTCCTCCACCGTGGTGTAGAACAGTTGATGAGATCTATTTCACATCTTTTATTGTTTATGTAAAAAATCAATGATTTATTTAACACCAGTGTCGGATTCTTCAAGTTCTTTATGGAGCAAGATTCGCACGGGGGATTGTTATTGTGCCCTCCACGTGATCTTATGTACCCAAACAACCGTTCTAGGTGGTCCTGACTAACCTTCTACAATGGCAAATATTTCAAGGGTTTATTGTTACCCGACACATACTTCTTGTACATATCTAATGTGCTCTGAATACAAACAAGAAACCCCCCCAAAACCGGTCTTCCTTTTAGATTTGAGTATTGGTGTACCACAAGCATCTTTCAAGCCGGCTATGTAATTTTTAGCTTTAAGCATTATGCTTGAATGCTTTTCAAAGTAAGACGAGCATAGAGCTTGTTTTTCATATTTTGCGCGTTGTTTCTTGAGTTTAACACATCGAACAGTTTATCAAATACCCGTAAAAATTTAATAGTTGCTGAACAACCTTCGAAACCTTCGATTTTGTTACGTAGCAAGTACTCAAGGGAATCAGCCACTGACGTACTCAATACTTGTACTGCCAATTTGACTTTCATCTTTTGTTTGGAGTACTGCAAGTGAGAGTTAGTCAGCTTATTCCCTAAATGAAATCCTTCATTTTTTTTTGTAGCGAATGAAGTTTTTCTATGTATCGCCATAAAAACTGTTTTTTTATCTGAATCGAGCAAAATTGTATAGTCACCAAAAGTATTTCTAACTAATTTCATCATATGACTAGGGTCCAAAAAGAAATGTACCTGCCCATTTGTAAATCGATTTGTAAATGAAGAAACAAGTGCTGTTTCATTAATGGTGTAGCCTAAATTATTGGCCATTGCAGTGTTGCATGCGGTGCCATCACACGTTAGTGAGGCAACTTCTATGTTAGAGTCTTTTAACAGACCTAGGCATTGATCAACTAAACCGCTTAGTTGTTCTCCTGTAGTTCCTGATACGAAAAAGTGTCCAAGGGGAATCTTCCAGGATGCATTAATAAAAACTAAGTGAAAGACGAGTGCTTCAGTAGCCATTGGAGCTGAGTCGTCATCAACATGGGCATCAGCATTCACGGCCCCAGCCCATTCTAAACGTTTCCGGATGGCCATACAATCCAACATCAAAGCACAGATTGGCTTGTTTTTGGAGTTTACAGAGTGCTCTTTAAGAAGCAGTTTTCTCGCACTTATACCATCGATAAGATTAACGTTTGTAGAGAGATATGTTGGTCTATTCCTTTGGCTTGTCTACAAAAAGAATAACAAATGCTCTTGTCAAAATAAGGTCACACAGTATAACTGATAAGCGTGGTGCAAGTGGGGGACACAATAAAATATCAACTGAACAGTTTCAAGAAGTTTTTAACCATATTAACAGGTCGACTGCCATGAGTACCATATTTGGTACTCAGTAATTGTGTTCAGGAGGCCATGAGTACCATTTCTGGTACTCAAACTTTACAAGCGAAGGTCAATATAAAAAATTTCTCTAATTAATTATTTTAAACTGTAGGAGAATAAAAACAAGTTACTACTGAATTTAAAAACTCTAAAAAAATTTTCCCTTTTATTAGCAAACAAATTTTTGTCTGTGGTTGGCAACATTGGAAATTTAAACTAAACTTTTTGTTTTGTATCAGCTGTTTGTTGTTTTACTAAGGTAACCTAATCAAAAGTGTATTTGTTTGTTTGTGTTCAGTATAGCTGTTTAGAATGTGTGATAAAGAAAATGAAGACTTTATTTTACAGTTATTAAATGAAAGTTTGAAAACATCTGAAGGTGAATTAAACCATGACAGTGATGATTATGTAGAAGTATTCGATGACACGGATGTTGACCCGGACTATGAATGTGATAGTGAGGAGCTCAGTAGTGATGATGAACCTAATAATACAAGTTTTAAAAGAGGTAAACTTGTAACAAGTACACCAAGTAAGGACACTTTTACATTACCTAAAATAGATAGGGCATCCAGGCCTAAGCGCCTATTTCATAATGTGAGCCTAATAGATAACCACTCAGAATCAGACAATGAGTCTGACATAAACAACCTTAATTTAGATGAGGAAGTTTCAGAAGATGAAGATAATATAGTTCAACAACTACCTCAACCACCGAATGATTGGAATCCTCTTGATTTGGTATTTTATTACTATCCTTTTAATCCAGATAATGAAGAAATTGGAATAAATCCAGATATTATAGAAACAATGCATGATCTGTACACCAATTGACTTCTTTTATCTCTTTTTTAATGAAGAACTAATTAGTTTGTTAGTAACAGAGAAAAACCGTTATGCTCAACAATGCATACAACTTATTCAAAATAGTCCACATAGCAGATTTGCGAAATGGATTGACTGCACGGCTAATGAAACGAGACAGTTTTTTGGAATAGTAATGTATATGGGTCTAAATGTATTACCATCAATAGCTCACTACTGGACAAATGATGATTTATATGTTTCCTGTGTATCACGTATTATGTCTAGGAATAGATTTGAACTCATTCTTAGAGTTCTTCACTGCGCAAACAATGAGCAACACATTCAAGGCAATAGACTATATAAAATTGAAAAACTTCTGGCTATTTGTAATGAAAATTCCAATTTGTTGTTATACCTAAAGACAAACTTTGTGTAGACGAGTCTATGGTGCCATTTCTTGGACGATTAGTATTTAGACAATACTTAAAAAACAAAAGACACCGATATGGCATTAAGGTGTTCAAACTTTGTGCTGAAGGAGGTTATTGCGTCACTTATAAAGTTTATTCTGGAAAGGAGGGACAACGTTCATAGGACCTGTCAGGAAAAGTCGTAATGGAACTAGTGGAGCCATATTTAGAATTTGGTAGAACAATTTACACTGATAATTGGTATACAAGTGTTCCATTGGCTGAAAAATTAGGAGGAAAAAACACACATTTAGTAGCTACCCTAAATAAGAAGAGAAAAGACAATTCCAAGGACATTGTAAATGCTAAATTAAAAAAAGGACAAGTTGCCACTTTGAAAAATAATATTGTAGTGCTAAAATGGAAAGATAAGAGAGATGTGATAGTGCTAACAACAAAACGTGGGAGCGAGACAAAGGAAATAGGCATAAGAGGAGCCAACAAACCTGATGCAGTTATAGATTACAATTCTGCAAAATCATTTATTGATTACGGAGATCAGATAGCTGCATATTCAGGTTCACTAAGAAGGAGCATTAAGTGGTATAGAAAAATTGTATTCGACTTAATCGTACGTACAATGGTAGTTAATTCACTTTATATATTTAAATCTGTGACGAATAAAAATATAAAAATTACGGAATTTAAAGAAAACCTGGTAAGAGAATTGTTCAAAAAAGATATTAACATAAATACACTAACTGAGAGAATTAATTCACATAAGTTAGTAAAACAACAAAAAAGAAGCAAATGCGCTAAATGTTATAAAGACATTGTCCGACGTTGCGGACGAAAAGAAGCTCTGACAAAAGCAAAGAAAACTTTTACGAAATGTTTGGACTGTAATATGTACCTGTGTTCAGGGTGCTTTTTTGTTTGTCACACAGCTAGAATTATAAAACAATAATGATTATTTTATTAAATTGGACAAGTTTATTTCTTATTTTGTAAAATAATTATGTTGTGTTTGTTTTTAATTTAGAATATACTGGGTGTATCAGAGCGGGTGGCCGGCTTGTATAGCATTGAAACGAGAGAATACTTAGACATTTAGTTTAAACTGATAACCCCTTATTTCGACCCCAAGGAATTCAGGAAAAATGTTTTCAACCCTCTAAAATGCCCCAAAAGGATATTTTTAGGGGTAGGGGTTGGTTTCGGGGGAATTTTCAAATGTAAAAGTAGGTCGTGTTGTACCTCATTTTAAAGGTCTCGGTACACTGATGATTAAAAAAAAAATGTTTTCATTTATCTTGCACCGTCAATACAGGGTGGCCCGAAACATCATAAAAACTTAAGTTTACATGTCTTTTTACATCTGTCATAAACATTTTGTTTTAACAGCTACAATTTTTAAAGTACATTGACAAAGATGTGACCTTTCAAAACAATACCTAATTTTGGTAGGTTTTCTCACATTTTTAGCAGGTTTCAAAATTGACAACTTTTAAAAGTCAATATCTCAAAATTTTCAAATTGCAATGTGGGTCATCTTACATAGACTATCAAATTGAAGCCCTTACAATTATCAACAATTTTCATACTTGAATTTTTTTCATTTCTCTATTGGCTTAAAATTTACAGAAAAATATTGTTTTTCTTAGAATTACTGAGTTTTTGTGTACGTTATAAGTAGGCTTAAAAAATAACTGCTCACCAGTTAATTCCCTGGAACAGCAAATTGGTGTTCAAATTGTCGTCCATTTTTTTCCATACACAAATCAACACGGGTTGGAAAGGAATCAACTGCTCGCAGTACTTCCTCTGTGTTTATCGACCCCACTGCATTTCTTATTCTATCTTGCATTTCTTCTCTTGTAATAGGCCTATTTCTGTACACAATTTCTCTGAGTATTCCCCAAAAATAGAAGTCCATACATATTAGATCAGGAGACCTCGGAGGAAAGTTTGTTGGGCCTCCTCTTCCTATCCATCGCCCAGGAAATTGCTGGTCCAGAGTTTGACGAACTGCAATTGCATAGTGTGCAGGCGCACCATCATGTAAGAACCACACAGTATTTCTAATTTCTTGTGGAACTTGTTGTAGCAAATTAGGTAAGATTTCTAACAAAAAATGATTGCACATATTTCCATTCAAATTGCCTTCGAAGAAATGAAGCCCAATTATTCTATTACCTATGATTCCACACCAAGTGTTTAGTTCCCAATATCTTTGGTTGTCAACCTCCCTCATCCAATGGGGGTTTTCGAATGCCCAATACCTCATATTGTGACGTTTAACCTCTCCATTACTTCGAAAAGTAGCTTCATCGCACCACAACACTTTACGGGGAAAAGGGGGATCTTCTTGGAGCGGTTCTCTGGCCCAAACACAAAAATTTTGTCTGTTCAGGAAGTCGTTTTCATTTAACTCTTGGTGGACTGACATACGGTATGGGTGTAATTTATTTTCATTCAAAATTCTCCATACAGACATTGGGCTAATTCCGGATACCACAGACAATCTTCTGACAGAATAATGAGGATTTACCTGCACTGCAGCCAAAACATCAGCAGTCCTCTCATCTCGAACTGGATTAACAATTTCTTGGTTTTTTTGGCCAGGGTTAGGCTGCACATGTCCCGTCTCGCGCACACGGTCTGCCAGTCTTATAAATGCCTAACTAGACATTGGATGTTGCCTCTCTGGATACCTATTAGCATAAAGCGCAGCCGTAAAGTTTTGGTAACACTCCCCCAAAATCATAAGGCCGGGCGCACACTTATCCAGCAAAACTGCTTAAAGCAAGAACGTTTTTGGTTAAATCAAAAACAAGTTTGCTTGCAACATTACGTTTTCAGCATTTGTTTTATGCACAACATAACTTCTCAATGGCGCTGGACGATGATGTAGTGGTAGTATTATGGAACTGGTTATGTGCAGTAGAAGACCAAGACTAACGTTTATGGGTACATCCCATAAATCAGCCAGTCCACGGGTAACGGGTGTTACACCGGGACAACTAAAAATTTGATATTAAATTAATTAAAAAAATTTATAATTTATTTAATATACCTAATGATAATACATTGCAAACTCTTTGGAAGTATAGTAGTTTAAGTTATCTATTACCAATACAAATATTCAATAAAGTGGAAAGAAGATGGTAACGGGTGTTACAGTAAATGAGCCTGCCATTTGAGGTAATAGTGGTTCATCTCAAAACTCTGTGAATTGAGAAGAGAGAAAAATCTGAAAAAATTTTAGCTAAAAGTTGAGATTATAGGCTTTAAATTGGTATAAGAAAGTAATTAATTGAGAAAAAAACATTTGGTTTATGAGCATAAATCTATGGTAACGGGTGTTACAGGGAATAGTAACGGGTGTTACATGTCTGAAAAAACATTAGATTCTGTCTAAGTTATTGAGTTAAGAGGATAAATAATGAAACAACATGATATGGTAACACTTCTGTATTCCACAAAAATACATATATAAAGATTTTAAAGAGATTTAGTGCCTTTTATTGACAATAAAAAAATTAATGACACACAAGGACAAAAGAAGTTTTTTTTTTTTTAAATAAACTTATACCTACCATATAGGCTAATTTACAGGTTATTGAGCAAAAAACTTGTCAGTGTCATATGTTTATGACCTGAAAACAATTTAATTACACACACTATTTTAAAACTTTAGTGTTGGCATAACACGTTCGCTGCTGAACAGACGCTCCGCAGTGCGGCCTTCGCCTGTCTAAGACGTGTTAAGGCCTAATTACTCTTAAGACACTTTTAACTTATACAATACAAAACACACACACACTCACACACTCACACACGCACACACACACACACACTGCACACTTACACTTTTTACTTATACAATTAATACTTCAAACCCTCTCAAACACATCTACTTTATTTTCAAATATGTACAGAATTGTAAAAAGTCCCTTTGCTTTTACGTCTGGATTTGGCAGTTTGCCAATAACTTCATCCAAATGAACATAGGTTATATCTCCATCATCAGCTATGAAAGTTGTTTTGTCAGGTCCACGAGATTTTAAAAACATTACTGATAAACACTTCTCGTTGTTTTCCACGCTTCCTTGAGCAATTGCAGCATATCGGTAAGTGGTTCCTTTGCAAGTGCCTCGCAAGCTTGGGACGTTCACCAGCAAAAACATACCAGAATGTTTTTCTTCTGGATCTGCAATAGGAGTCATTCCTACGAACTGGTGACTAGCAGGGTTGTCTTCAGTGTCGGAATCTGTGTAAACATCTTCATACCGGGTACGACTCTTACCCTTTTCTATTACGTCAATACTAGCCTCTGAAGACTCATCTGAAAAATCTTTAACTGCAACTCTTTTCATCAAAGATGATGATGTCTTTCCTACTAGAATCTTTTCTGAATCAAACACTCTGAAGTGATGACTGGACTGTATTTCAGGAATTTTCAAAACGTTTTCCCAATAGTTGTTTAGCAAGATTTCATTTTCCAAGACTTCACTCTTGTCTACATAAATACTTGATATTCCTGTAACTTTCTCATTTATTTACATAATCATAAAAGTCTCTGGCATTTCCGATGTGAGTGTTCCTATTACCTTTTACTGCCATCCACACATGTCGTTTTACGGTTGCGCCAATCCCGTCAACAGCTCCCTTCCCGTGACTGCTAGCGAAGAAGTTCCACTGAAGTGTCAAGTCCGACTCTTTTTCTAACTTGCACATTCCTGACATTGTAAACCTACTTTTAAATTGGCCACTACAGTTGTCACTAAATATTTTCAGCTCATCAACTAAAGGATAGTTTTTCTTGATGTCTTGGATAATTTTGCTCAAAAAAGTAAACACACAGTATTTACTATGAGTCACATCATTGCTTATAACAGCGTAACACTTTGTTTTATTTGTAGGCAACCAAACACAACAAGTGAAGATACCAACTTGTTGATGGCTCCAATGAGCTAACTGTATTTCATCTTGAAAAGTAATAGCATAATTTTCTGCAAAATCAATTTGCACGGTTGCATATGTCTCTGAAGAATCCTCCTTTTCTAGATCCTTCTTGCACTTTTCAAAATAATCCTCTTGAATTTTTTTTACATGACAGTGAATTTTGAAGTGTGAGATCTTATTTTCAATTTCTTGTATGGCTTCAGACATTCTTCCTGTAATAATAGTAAGCTGGATTCCACCTTTACCATCAGTCCACCGCTTCCAAGTTAAATCTGCTTCCAACTCCAAGCCTACAGCAAGATCAGTGACCTTGCGCAAAGAACATGTAGAGCATTTCCCAAAAGCACAATTCTCTTTAGACACATCACAGCAAAGGTGTTCTAGGAGCTCCTTATGGTTTTTTGGGAAAAAATCATGAGTTCTAGATATGCTCTGAAGTATAAAATTTAGATTGGCGTGGTACTTGCACACGCAGACATTATGAGGCATCTCAGAAAAGGGGAGAACATGAGTTGGCCGCAGAGAAAAAAAACAAGACCTTTTTACTGATATCTCTGGGTATTTGAGTTTGAATTCTTCAAATGCCTCTTTTACTGACATTACCATGTTTCTTTTCTGGATATGTACTCGTTTCCCAGTTTCAGGGCATTTGATCGATTTTGTATCTCGTTTTCCCGGAGCCTGTCTGCTTATGGGGTCACTCATATAAAAGTCCCTTATACACTGAATGTGTTCAACAGGTAGAGCTGTAGTTCCCTTCCGAGGTTTTTTTAATACAGTGCAATCATCACTTACACTTTTTAGGCCCACTTCTACTGCTAGTTTTTTAACTATAGCAACCTTTTTGCTTGGACTTATGGGCAATGTATTTTTTACTCGTTTTACTGCTTTCCCAAAAGACTGAGGGCACTTATAGCTGCCTATGGGTGAAACTTGTTCATTACCTTCAGTTTGATTCTTAATTGCCTTGCGGTGTTTCTTCACTCTTGCCAAAACCGCTTTTCGTCTTTCCTTGATCAGTTCTTCATCTTCTGTTTCTCTGAGCTTCCTTATTTTCCTTCTTTTTTTATCTCGTTCTCTTTCTTTGTTTAGGTGCTGTTGCCACTTTTCTTTATCAGCTTTAAGTCTTTCACGGTGAGCCTTCATAAGAAGCTTTTTATCCACTGGCGCCATTTTCTGAAATAAAAAGAACTGGATAATTTCAAAACACAGGAAAAGATAGGCCTACTACAAAAATAAAACAATGTAGGCTAGGCTAGGCTATTCTTTTACAAACCTACAACAATCAAAACTAGGCCTAGCACAGCTATTGTACTTTTATATATGGTGAGTATAGAACCAGAATGTTTATTCTGGACCTAACTAAAATATAGGCCGATATCTTCTGTGTGCACACATTGGGATTAAATTGTGAACACCTTAAAAAGTCAATATTGTAGCCCTATTAGTATTACCACACAGCTAGACAGCTAGGAATGCAAGAAACTTATAAACAATAAAAAGCTATTGGCAATTTAAAAAACAACCACTAAGAGGAACAAAGTTTTACAGCCTTGGTTGCACTCTGCACTTTTGTAAGTACTGGAACTACCAAGGCAGAAAGGCAACATAGGCCAACAAGCAGGGGCTTAGGCATAGGCCTACTAACAGTACAAGTAACACTTGAAAGATAAGTTGCCAATTACACCCATTATATAATCTTTTATACAACAAAGATTCGAGTTCTCAAATGTTTGACGGGTGATAAAATCAATATTTCCTTGTAAAATACCTGATAAAATCATATTTAAGGACTGCACCTGATTACACTTTCTTCCTACTTTGGTTCAGGTTTGTTTTCCAACTACAAAATATGGTTTAACAGTATAAATACTCCACAATAACATAAGGAATTAAACTTTGTAACACCCGTTACCAAAACTGTGTAACACCCGTTACCACAATTTTATCCTGAAAAATCAATTTTGTATAATTATTTTGATGTCATCATGTTAAGATCCAAACATAACCTCACTTTTGAATAATTTTAAGAAAATAGGTACAAATCTGTAGCTATTATGAAAACTTTTGTATTATTTTGGTAACGGGTGTTACAAGGACGGTATCAGACTTAACTTGAGCTACAGTGAAATAATTGCAAAACTCTTACCTTAATTGCCAATTATCCTGGGTAAAGTAAACATCCAACTATGAAATGCCACCAAACTCCAAGGCATCAACTGACTGCAAATATGATTTAACACTGTTGCCAAATTAGATAAATTTCCCTCCACTCACCACCTGCACTAAAGGATAAGTTTAAGACTATAAAAACCATAGAAATAATTAAAATATCAAAATAATTCTTTCAGAATATAAAATTGTAGACCTTTTACTTTACTAATGTGTAATTAAAATTAAAAAAATAATTTTTTACTCTGAGGCTCAATTTGGCATGGATTGGCTGAAATGTGAAAAGGAACAAAGAATAATCTTTGCAGAATTTTTATGAGGAATTACGAAGTGATGACATTAAATTTCGTAATTTTACAAGGATGTCTGTAACTACATTTGACTGTGTTACATGTGATTGAAGATAAAATTAGAAAACGTGACTCCAGGTTTCGTAAAAGTATACCGCCAGTACAAAGATTGCTTGTAACACTAAGGTATGTTGAGTAATTTAATGTTTGATAAATAATATAGATTTAATATTAATGATAAAAGTAAAGATTTATTGCGAAAACAAAATTTTGTTTTGAACCAAAAAAAAATATAAATTTTTTAAAAGATATATATATATATATATATATATATATATATATATATATATACTACGAAATTAATACGTAATTATTAGAATAAAAGCAAAAAAATAATATAATATTGATGATAATAATAAATAATATTTAAATAATAATAAAATATTTATAGTGATGATAATAATAATAAAAAATGATTGAAAAAAATAAACTGAAATGTAGGTTAATCTAAACCTTGTGGATTGTATGTGTGAGTATGATTATGAGTGTAACACTGTTTGTCATCATTACTTCTTCATTTTCCTGAGCATCCAAATAGCTGTTCAGTAAACCGAGCATTTTTATTTTAAAATCTCGTTATCGTCTAGCAGATAATTTTTCCACATCGGGCAAAAGGCTTTCAAAAAATTTCTTGTTTGCATTAGGTCGTTCTGCTTGTAGTTGACACCTAGACTGAAGAAATTCAATCATTGGTCCAGCTACCATTTCAGTTGCTGTCATTTTCCTCTTCGACGTTTTCATTTGCTTTGTTGGACCTTGCAATTCAAACGAAGGTAAGGAAAGTGGTGGCTCAGTACCAGTAGATGGTATGACGTTCGCAGTAGCGTTATCCTGAATAGATTCAGGAATTTCCTCTTCATTCACTTCAGATTCATTTCCATTCCCGGAATCGTTCTGAGCTACAACGTTGCTTTTGGACTGACGATGTTGCCCAGTGAAATTCTCTAAGAAAGCCATGACATCCGCAAGGTACCATTTTTTTCTTTTTTTGAGCAGCTGAACCACTTGGTAAAAACCTCAGTTTTTTAGCTTCTCTTAAATACCGTGAATAGGAACTTCGTAAAACATTCCATTTTGTTTACATTCAGCTTCTACAATAAAATAATGTACTTGTTACTTGCTTATTTTGTTGATAGTAAATAACGCTAACATGTAACAGAGAAGGAGTGTGTGTGTGAGAGAGAGATAGAAAAGGCGCAGAGAAAGACTTCTGCGGATGCAAGACGTTATTGTGTGCCCATAAGTCCCACCTCAGTCCTTTTAGGAGGGAAACAGCACTTATTTAATTAAAAAAGGATAAACAGAAACAATCATAAAAGAAGAGAAGGAGTGTTAAACGATAATCCAATTACTGAGTATGACATGGGGGTTGAGAACCAATGAAAATCGATGTTGATAATGCACTGTTTACTTTAATTTTACAAAAAAAAAAGACAACAGATGTTTAATATCACATAACTTAAAGAAAACTTATCAGACATGCCTGTACATAAAACAAAACTAAAATGATACTTATTATACAAAACACACATAGTTCATATACATACATTTGCAAAAATTTTACTAGAGCATAATAATTTTTAAAAAAAACTGGCGACTAGTCCATTTATCAGAAGTATACCAAGAAACTATCATTAGCAAAACAAAGAGAAAACAGATTTCATTATTATTATTGCATTAAAACAAATTAAAACATATCCGCCTTTTATCTACTTCAATTAAAAAAAAAATTATAAACTTCGACCAGTTGCACATTTACCAGATAAAGTAAACAACATAACAAAACCCAAAAGCCCTAAAAAGTAAAGTCACATCTGACTTTTACAAACTCTAAATAAAAAGTTTTAATCTCTAAATCTGATATACAAGAGAAAACAAACTTCTTTATATTAACATCGGCAATAATAAAAAAAAAGACAGAAAACACACTTCAACTTGTCTCGAGTCAATGATGCCACTATTCTTCAGTTCTAACACAAACAACTGTCTGCTTCCTTAATTAGTTAAAAGAAAAAGAAATTGTCACCTGGTTCAAGTATCCACTGGTTACCATACCAATACAAAGATTTAAAGCCAAATATGGGTGAGATTGCGAAAACCTCCCTCCTTAGCTTAACTGCTGTAGCGTTAAAAGCTAGAAAGTCGAACGGCTCCTGGCTTGTCAAAACTGCGACCACATTGTAATGATCCATTAGTGTAAGTCTGGTAGAGCTCAGAGGTGTACCAAAATCCCTGCATAGTTGAAATCTACTTTACAGCCGAAACGTTGAACCCCTGTTTACAACTTCAAACGTTGTTCAAAACTTCTTAAAATCACACAAGTTGTTTTCAAAATAGCAATTCATAAGCATATCCCTAAATGTAAAGGCTAGTTTTCCTTAAATTCTTCTTCTTTTTTTTTTTTACAAAATTCTTTCACACAAAATCTTTAAAAATTAATACATCAATTTTAACTTTTAATTAAATTTTTTTTTTCTCTTGATTTAGTTAGCATAAGGCCGGCCGCACACATAATCGAACAGAACAGAACAAGACGTTACGGGTTTTGTTCTGTTTTGTTCTGTTCTGTTCTGTCTTGTTCGATAGAGTTCGATGATGTTTTCTTCGTATCGAACAAGACAGAAAACAAACTCGGCAATGCTAGTAGTTTTCCACACTCCAACCAGTGATCTACGATCTTTGAAGTGTAGTTGTTTTTTCTAATTTTTAATTTGTTGGTACAATGGACATTGAGGAGGAAACGGTACTTATGTTGTGGAATTTTCTACAATTACTAGACTCCAACACGAATAGCTACTTTGGGTCCACCCCATCAACCAAAAAAGAGATATACTTGGATTCATTGCTGAGCTGAGGGCTGACCCTGCAAAATTTTACAACTATTGTCGGATGAAAATTTCAACATTCGATTACATATTGTGTGAAATCCAAGAAAAGATCCAAAAGCAAAACACGAAATGGAGAAAAGCAATAACACCAGAGGAGAGAATTTTGCTAACATTAAGGTAAGGCTTTCAATCAAAATTATATAATTTTATTTTCCAACCGGCTTTGTGTATAACGTTTAATATTCTAAATTTAGAATAAAATAAACTATGTCTCACAACACAACAATATAAATTTACTGTCTTGTATATAAGTACAAGTGTAAATATATTTTTTAGTGTTGTGAGACGTAGTTTATTTTATCTTGTTTAATTAACAACACGTATTATGCTACTCAAGAAATCAATTATTGTAAATAAAACAGAAAGGTAAAGAAAAGTAGACATAGGCCATTGAATTATGCTTTAATTGTACTCCAACATATAATCGCATTAAATGGAAAAAAAACATTTTGAAAAACATGTACTATTTACAGTAGAATAATTACAAAAGTATATACATCTACACTAGTACATACACGTTTCATAATTTGTTATATTTTTGCGAAAAGCTATAAACAGATGTGAAACCTAATTGTAATTTTTTTATGTAGATAAATGAGTAATTCATAATAATAAAACGACAATCAGTTTAGTTCAAATTTTGATAATGCTTTCCATTATTTTCAGTAATTGGTTTGTTATATACATTTCCTTGAACAATATTTTGGTTTACTGGAATAGAATTCTCGGCTCCTCGTCAGACGTTTTCTTGAAGTTGTTGATTGTGAACTGGAAAGTAGCTGCATGAACTTGATGAAAATGGAGGTCGAGAAAAATGAAGCTGTCATTCTCTTGTTCCTCAATAAGATTATTTAAGGTTTCCATAACTGCTGCTTTAAAACGACGTTTTCTTCCATCTGTTAGTATATCAGTGTCTGGCAGCAAACTTTTGAAATAGCTAAGCATAGGGTTTTCAGTTTTGTTTTCTTCCAATTTACGTTGTTCTGTAGCAACTTTAAGGAAGTCCACCATCGGAGCAGCTACCATGTCGGCTGCACTTTTGTTAATCCTTTTCTTTGGTACGAATTCCCTACTGCCACGTACACTAACATCAGATTCAAACCAAATCTCAGAGGGTGTGTGTCTTTCAACCTGTTCATAGCTGTGGATTGGAGCAGAAGTGCCTGCGGATTCTTGCGGCTCTGAGGAAGACTGAAGCGTAGCCAACTTACTAGACATTTGCCCACAAGAACCAGTCCATTGTTGTAAAAAATCCATGGCATCTGCCAAATGCCAATTTTTTTCTTTTTTGCTGATCCGCTTGGAATTTTCTTTATGTATCTTGCGTAAGAATTTCGCAGATTGTTCCATTTTGCCTTACAAATTGCACCTAATACAGAAATATGACCCAAATGACAAATTGCAAGAAGCTAATTTTGATATGAGTAACTGTTATTATTATTTTTTTTTAGATTCCTTGCAACGGGAGAAAGATTTCAATACATGCATTTCAATCACCGAGTAGGGGCAACAACAGCTGGGAAGATTGTTGCTGAAACGTGTGCTGTTCTATGGGAAGTGTTATCTCCAATGTACTTAATGACGAAGCCTACAATAAACGAATGGAAAAACATTGCAGAAAGGTTTGAAGAACTCTGGAATTTCCCTAACTGTTGTGGAGCAATAGACGGGAAACACATTCGCATTGAGGCCCCGTGGAATAGCTGTTCGTTGTTTTACAATTACAAATCGCAGAATTCCATAATATTACAAGCTGTTGTTGATGCAGAAGCTAAATTTGTTGTTGTCGATGTGGGAGAAGCTGGAAAAAATAGTGACGGTGGCGTTTTCATTTCGTCAGCCTTTGGACGTATGTTCAAGGACCAAATACTTAACTTACCAACACCAAGACAACTTGATGACACCAATCCAACCAAATTTCCTTACTTATTTGTTGAAGACGAAGCCTACGCTCTCCACAAACACATGATGAAACCTTATGCTAAAGCCTCACTTACACAGGAAAGAAGAATTTATAATTATAGACAATCTCGAGCACGTAGAATAGTTGAATGTGCGTTCGGTATGATGACCAAACAATTTAGAGTTCTTGAATTGGCTATGTTAGTTCATCCAGATATAACTAAAAATATTGTGTTAGCTTGTTGTGTTCTTCATAACGTCATAAGGGTTAAGGAGGGACATATAGGAGAGGTTTACGATGAAATAATGGTCATAAAAGAAGATTGTGATACAGAAAAGGAATTACTAATTGTAATATATCAGACTATAAGGTACTAAACACTCCAGAAACCGTATTCAGTGATATCATATATATTTTTTTATGAATTCTGTAATATAGCCTATTTTATGAAAAATATAACATATTTGTAATGTATATTTACTGTAATATTTTACACTCGTAATTCATAAATAATAGTTTTTTAAAAGATTATTTTTATAAGATAAATATCTTTAAAACCTAAATATTTATGAAAAATCTATAAGAATCTCTAAAGTTGTGTATTTTTTTCCTAAAAATAATGATATGAAGGTTTTAAAATCAAATAATAAATAGCTAATAAATTGTGATTTTCATAAGTTAAAACGTGCTTTTTTGCTGTATTATTTTCTGTATTTTTAAGATTTAACCTTTGACTTTATTTTTATACTGTTTAGTACAACTAAAAAGTATGATTGGCGAGGGTAAAATTTTTATTTTATTTTTTTTAGTATGAAAAAATGATCATAAAGTCCTAGAAATTTGCACACATACTCAGAAAAGTATGTAGAATACAAAAAGTTCATAAGTTTTTTTTTCAAAATATTAAAAAATAATGCTGATTTCTTGTAGCGGATATCGCCTTATGATGTAAAAAACAATAAAACACAATTTATTGTGTCTGTCACACCACTTTTTATTCAGAATTGCAAAAGTTACTATGGTACACAAGAAAATTAAATTAAATGGAACACAAACCAATTAAATTAAATGGTACCTACACAAACAAATTAAATGGTATACAAAAATTAGACAGATTAACCTAAATTAAACCCTCTGAGTTGTAACTATAAACTGAATCGCTCGGAGACAAAACTGACTCATATGGAGACTGGTGAACCGGTGCTTGCTTTGGTCTTGGATATCCGTAGTCCTGGCTCCAAGGCTGTACTAGTGGCTGTAGTTGTCCAGAAGTCGTATATTGGTTCGAAGGGTTAGTTGTTTGAGGTGGTTGTGATGTTGCACATTGGTGTGATTTTCGCTGCCGTGCGCTTCTGAAATACTGGAGATTCATTAATTTGAAATCTAGTTTATCGTCCTCATTGAGTTTTTTGTAGTCTTCGAGTAGAGATAAAATATAGAGTCTATCTGGATCCTCTTCAGCTGCTGTAATCTTGCTAAGCTGAGATAGGAGCTGAATTTGAAAGGATGAAAGTTTTGTTGCAGCCTTTCTTTTATTATTTTCCATGGTTGGTATAGTACGTTGTTCTATTGCTTGTGGTTGTTCTAATGTCGCCTGATGAACTTCATCTCCGGGCTCGATGTCATCAGGAGCTTCTTGAAAATCGTCTTCTACACTATCAGCTATATTTCCTGAAGTACGTCTCTTCTCCATTGTGTTCATCAAAAAAGTAAGGGCATCTGCGTATACGTATTTTTTCTTTTTTTTTTTTCAGGTGCAGCGGAGCCACTCTTGCTCTGGTTTAGATATCTAGCATAACTGTCCCGAATATGTCGCCACTTTTTTTTTTCATATCTTGAACTAAAACAAAACAAAAAAGACAAGGTGATAAATTCGGCCATCCACATTCCCCATATAAAAATATGGCATTAGATTGTTACATTATACACTTCACATATAAATAAATGTTACATAAATAATTGTAAAGCGATCCATGTTTGTCTACCTGGTTCTTTAATGGGACTTTTCCTAACATGTTTTATACCTCATCTAAATGCATCTGATTTTTTTCAGGTTTCTATCAACCGGAATATCTTTTGCAAGTCTACAGTCTGAGTTTTATCGAGGAAGATCAACTATCGCAGAAATAGTCAGAGAAACGTGCCAAAAAATTTGGATATACTTGAAACAAAAAGAAATGCCCGAACCTACAATTGACATGTGGAAAAATATAGCTGAAGACTTTTACAAGAAAACAAATTTTCCAAACTGTGTAGATGCTTTGGACGGTAAGCATATAAGATGCATTAAGGGGAGTCCAACGGCCCTATACTGCCCATGTTAAATTGCTCATTTTTAGGTACATGTATCTCAGAAACTATTTGACATACAACACTGAAACTTTGCATGATTGTTTATCTGTGTGTAGCAGAGAGTTGGACGAAAAATTATAAAAATACATTTATAATTTTATAAGTTATAAATTTTTACTCATCAATATATTATTTTTCTTAAAAATATTCACATTTTATTTTTTTTTTCAAATACAATTAAAATCCAAATACAATAGTTTTTCGCCCAATGCTAAATACCGTGACAAACTAAGTGCTGAAAAAATTTCAGTACAATATCTCTTATAGTGTTTGAGATATGTGTACCTAAAGTCCAAAAAATGTGTTTTTCGGAAAACGAAGAAAAACTAAAAAGCAAAAATCTTATGCATTTTATATGATTATTATTTTAATTTTTTACCTTAAAATCCACCAGGGCAGTAGTTAGGATCTTCATTCTCTTCTTCTAACAGCAATTTTCTTCTTCTCTTGATCCTAGCTTCTTTGGTTGCTTCTCTTGCAGCAAATTCAGCTTTCCGTAACCGGGCTTTATCAGCCATCTTTAGAGAATCAAGAGTGTTGATACCAATATCTGGGATGCCTAGTTGTTTTAACACTTCTATCCTACCTATATTCCCATCATTAAAAGTAATTATGGCATCATACACTCCTAATTCTAATGTTTTTCTTCCAACAAAGACATTTTTGGGCACCCTACTCCATACAACATTATTAAAACTTTCATTAACATTCTGAGTTTTACCATGAAGGCATTTCCTTAGAAGATTAGGGTGAGACAAGTCTTTAAATATTGGTCTAATGGCCTCCATTACTGCTTTAGGCACAGGTTTATGTTTGTAAACTTTATTTGTAGCTGCAGCTTTATGGAATTTGCACCATGTGTCGGGAGTTGATGGGCATAACAGATGCATTGGATCATTATCCGTAGAACTACTATGATGAAAAGTAGCCCAAACAGCTCTTCTCATGTTGTCCAGGCTATTCACATTCCCTCTAATAGCTCTTCCATAATACTCCTGAAACTTGTCAATAAGTGCATCTGTCAGCCTTCCAGTTCCTTTTATTGGTTTTCCATCTACCATCAAGTTATTACCTAATTTTTTTTTAAATTGCGTAGCCGACAACCCATCCGTTTATTTACATGCCCTATACATTCCAGTTTTTCAACAGACATATTACCATATGGTTTATTAGCCAATACTGCACTAAAAGACTTACTGTCCCCATCACCCAGAAATTTTATATAACGGACACCCCGGTTAGGTATAGACCTTTGGCAGACAGCGACTGCAGAAACTGTCTCCATTCCGCCGCTTGTTCCTTCATAATTCTTCATGCAGTTTGGCTCATGGGCAATTATCTTATTGGCATTGCCTTTTATTCTCTCACACCCACTACAGTACTTAGTAAGGATTTCTACATCTATCACTTTACCCGTGTCAACACTAGTGACGGTACATACAGCATTCTTCGAAACAAACCCCCGTTTCTGCCAGGTTCCATCAAAGGCTATGGCGATATCAGTAGGGATTGCTTCTTCAGAGTTTTCTTCAACTGCTTCTTCTGATGCCTTTTTCATTGACTTCTCTGCTACAGTATAAAGAGAATCTTTTATTATAGATGTGAACTTGCTAACATTAGTACTAGGTCTATGTAAATTCATAATACCGCAAAAAGTCTTTGCCGCTTCAGGACCTTTCCCTATGCAGCGGAGCCCATAAAAAAGTCTGCAGTTAACTTCAAAAATATTCGTATCTTTACAATAATCTGAAATCCAGAATTCTGTACTAACCTTACAATGTATGCCAGAACAATTTAGTAATAACTTAGAGGCTAGTCCATTACGACAATCCACAACTTCTTCAAGTTTCAGTTCCGAACCACACACTTTACACACTGCAAACATAGAGATAATTGAAGACAAGATTTCAAAAGATAATATTAAATTATTGGTAGAAGAACTATAGAGTTCAAATTGTTCAAAACTATTAGAAAGTTTCTTTTTAGAAGCACTTGTAACCGTTGTACTTGTTAGGCCTAGGCTTGGCCTAGGTGAACTTGTTTCTGGAGAAAGATTAGATAAATTACTTACACGTTTTCTGGTATATTTATTACCATTGAATGTTCGTTTAGGACAATAACTTTTATGTCTTGGCATAATTTATGTCTAAATAGACTATAAAGGTGTAAAAAAACTAAACAATTCAAAACACAATCAACAAAACAAGACCCACGAGGTTATGAAGTTGTAAACATAAACATTTGCAAAATTTATCAAAGAAAGTCTAAATTGTTTCACCCAAAATGTCCAGGTTTACTCTGTACACAGTAAGGCAGTGTCAAGTTATACTATATAACCCTACAGTGTTATGACATTTATATAACAAACAGTGCTCTCATTGTAATCGAAGCTCTACTCTAATATGAAAGTTTTGCATGGAGTGCAACGTTTAAAAAATATTTATAAATATAAAAACTCCATATTTAACCAAAGTTTTTGGTATCAAATTGTTCAGAAAAGTGCTGGCTATAAAATAATGCAATAAAAAAGAAAAGTCATATTTTGACCTATAGGGCCGGAGGGGGCGGATCTAATTTCTTCAATTTCAAGATTTTTTTTTCATTAGTTCTAATGGCTCTGGTTGATTCTAATTTGAAATTTACAGCAATTGATGTTGGGGCATATGGAAAAGAAGGTGATTCTCCTGTATTCAAAGAAAGTGCCTTAGGAAAAAAACTGTATTCTCGGTCTCTCAATTTACCACAACCATTTGTTATAGTCGCAGATGAAGCTTTCCAACTTTCAACAAACCTATTAACACCTTTCCCATTAAGAAAACTTACTGCAAGAAGAAGAGTCTACAATTATCGTCACTGTAGATGTAGGCGAACTGTCGAGTGTGCTTTCGGTGTTTTGGCCAACAAATGGAGAATTTTTCATACACCAATACTCTTAGAACCTAAGTTTATTTACGTTATTGTTAAAGCAGGCTGTATTTTACACAACTTTGTTCGTCAAAGGGACGGTATGAACTTAGAAGATACGGAATCCCATCCTTTTGAAGATATCAGGAACTTCGGAACAAGCTCCCGAAGGGAACCATATATGTCGTTATAAATAATTAGAAATCATTGTGGTTTTACTAACTAATACAGTGCAACCAGTAACGCTTATTATAATAAAACTATATACAGTAATATAAAAGGATTAAAATTTATTTATTTTTGAAAGACTTACCTCTAGCATCCTTTTCCTTTTCATCTATTTCTGGCCAATCGCTGAACATAGATTCCCCGATTAATACCCAACATTTGTCTCGCTCGTTTTTGTTGGAATATTCGTGAAGATGTTTATTCCACAAAGCAGGCTTCTCATGCACACATTCAATAAACTTATCTGTATCAAACATATTTACTACGAAAATCGTACCGCACAACAGGACAGTCTGACTGCTCTCACTTGACTAAATGCGCGCTGGCCTTTGTCCCGTCGAACCGCTGTCCCGCTTGGCGGCAGCACCATCCTGCTGGTTGCGACAAGTGCTGCACTGCAGAACAATATGACCGCGCCAATAACAAACAATGGATGCTCGCCATCCCGCCAAACGGGTGCCGTTTAGCAGTAACAAAACAGGATAGTACGTCCCCAGCCTTAGTGCACCTTTACAAAGATAAAATTCACTCCAATCACATAGATTAGGTCTATAAAAATTTCTATTAAAAGAAAACAAATATCTTCCCCATTTGATTGAACATAATAATTGGTTATTATAACTAGTATGTTTTATTTATAAAATAAAATGAAACTTCAAAAGAAAAACCATTTAACATAGACCCCCCCCCCTTTCTCTTGTAAGCTAAGGCTTGATAGCACAGCGCCTTGTGTTGCATCGACTAGTTATTTTCTCTTTATTTTAATTAACCCAATTTTACATATCCTAGCTTTAACAATATTGACAATTAATTTTCATTATCACAAAAATTTCATTAATTATTGCTAATATAAGCTCACATAGTAAAAACAATATAGGGCCTATCTAAATTACAGTACATTTTTAAAAAAAGCTGACTCACCATTTTGCATGAGGTGGCAACATCTTGTAACAATCTTCTTAGAAAGAAACTTAACGGTGCGTTAAAATAATACCACTATGGTCAAATCTTTTTTTTTTAACAATTTAATTAACTTAAACATTTTAACGAAATATCTAAACCACTTTACTCAGACTTTTCATTCCTTTGCCAAGTCTACTCATTGAGCCACAAGATCCAGTCTGGTCCGCCTGACCCATTCCTTATCTAATCTCATCCGGAATAAAACAAAATAACCAGCGCTGTTAGTTTGTTTGGTAGCTAACAGAAAGTGCCGCCCCCTTCCAATTTTCTTCTAATTTCTTACGCTGTGTCGGTCTTGCCAAAAGCCTAAGCTCAAGACCGGCACAATTGTTTATAACTTAATATTAGTGCTTAGGTCCAATAGCGACTCATTAACGTGCAAAACGTTTTATTAACTTTTGATAATTCTTTTTTTTTATGTTGCAAGTACCATGAGTGTTTTTCCTCTTTTTCAGATTTCTGGCTTAGGGTGAGCGTTTTCAATCACTGCATTATTATTTCAGACTAGGAGCAAGGACTGTCAGTAGGAAGTATAGAAATAGAAACTTGCAAAGTTATCTGGGAAGAACTGACTCCTTTATATATGAAAGTTTCAACAACTGAGAAATGGATAGAGGTAGCAGATACGTTTCACAGTCGTTGGAATTATATAAATTGCTTGGGTGCTATTGATGTAAAATTGATCAGAATTGAAAACCCAGCACATGCTGGATCTGCATTTTTCAACTATAATCATCTCCATTCAATTTCTCTGCAAGCAGTTGTAGATGCAGACGCCAAGTTTATATTTGTAGATGTGGGCGATTACGGTCGAAACAGTGATAGTGGAATATTTTTGCAGCTTCAAATTTTTGAAATTATTTCTGCAAAAGAAATTGAATTTATCAAACCCTCGCACGATCTATGGTAGAATCAATACAGACGAATTTCCATTGGTCTTCGTTGCTGATGAGGCCTATCCACTGTCTGTTAACTTAATGAGGCCTTTTCCAAAAACACAGCTCAACAATGAAAGAAGAATTTATAACTATCGTCATTCACGGGTAAGACGAATTGCAGAATGCGCATTTGGCTAGCTAACAAAAAAGTTTCGTGTTCTTGAAAATAACATGCTTTTGGGTCCAGAAAAGGCAACTGATATTACATTAGCTTGCTGTATTTTGCATAATGTGATTCGGGAAAGAGAGGGAAGAGTTAGTGACATTTATGAGGAACTGCTGCAATTTTCCGAGGATAGTGAGGAAATGCCAATTTCAAACAGAAGATCAATTTGTGCAGTGAATGTTCATGAGAAATTTGTGAAATATTATACTTCGCCAGAAGGCTCTGTTCCTTGGCAAGATAAGTGTGCATACATAGTTTCATGATTCGAACGTTAGAGAAAAATCCTAAGAACATTTTTTATTTGAACAATAACATACTATTCATACATATATATATATATATATATATATATATATATATATATATATATATATATATATATATATATATATAACGACAAAATTAAAATATCGACTAAATAAGAAAACGTGGAAGAAAATTTTTTGTTTAAGGTATTTCTAAACATGTTTTCTTAGCATAATTTTTTACATTTCAAAAGAAATTGGAGTAGTGTTCATTAACTGAATTCTTAATATTATTCTGAAGTGAAATTTGCTAGAACTTCACAATATTTATTAAATGACTTTGAATTTTTTTGAATTTTTTTCTTTCAAATAGTTATAAAAATATGTATCACATTAAAAAAAAAAATTTAAATTATGTACGCTTCATAAATTATTACTTATGATGATGAATTTATCAATAAAATAATAATTATACTGCTTCCTTGTAATGGTGTTCTTTTAATGTGTAATTATATATTGAAGGCCTCTCTTGCACGAGGACAACTAATCTTTCTGCACCAATTTCCATTATAAAAAATAACTCACTATGTATGAATGGCCTATATTATATTCGGAAATATATTTGATGCACGTTAACGTAAGCGTATACTTAACAAGTGGTTTGTGAAAGCAACAAGAGGGTAAAACTGGAAGCGCATGCGCAGTACTAAATGTTTTCCCTTTAAACAATGATCGTTGCTTGTGAGACGAGCAACGCCAGTTCCGCCTAAACTTGCTGTATTGTGCTGTACAGCGGTTTTGCTTGTCGATAAAACATGCTTAAACGTGCTTAAAAGTGTTTTTTTCCTTTTGCTTAATCATGCTCAAAACTGCTGCACAGCGTTTTGTATCCTTGCTAGATAAGCGTGCGGTGTTCTAATCTTAAATATGGAAAATTAAGGTTTAAGCACGTTTAAGCAAAAACGTTCTTGCTTAAAGCAGTTTTGCTGGATAAGTGTGCGCCCGGCTTAAGCATGCCAAAAGCATTATTATTTGTGTACGCCATGTTGACACTGCACAAAGATACCAAACTCCACTGACACAGAACGATTGTCAAAACAAACTGCCTAAGCAACAGCAAAACCTGCACTGAACCTTTAATAGACTTTGACCGGGTGCAGTAAAGGTAGATTAAACAATGACTTAAGTTTGAACAATACACCAAAAATACTCATGAAAGAGCATCTAATTCAATGATCCTTATCTTTTCGTTATCAGTCAAATTCTTCATTCCTTTAAAAGTGGGTGAGCTTCCATCGCTACTGTGGTATTATTATTATTTTTTTTTTTTTCATATTTCTTTGTTACTTATGTTATTACAGTGTTATTTTATGTTAGCTTAAATTTTGTTATGATTTAAGGTTGCAACTAAAACCCGGATTTTTAAAAGAGAAAAACAATATTTTTCTGTAAATTTTAAGCTAATAGAGAAATGAAAAAAATTAAAATATGAAAAATGTTGATAATTGTAAGGGCTTCAATTTGATATGTAAGATGACCAACATTGCAATTTGAAAATTTTAAGATATTGACTTTTAAAACTCCTAAAAGTTGTAAATTTTGAAACCTGCTAAAAATGTGAGAAAACCTACCAAAATTAGGTATTGTTTTGAAAGGTCACATCTTTGTGAATGTAATTTAAAAATTGCAGCTGTTAAAACAAAATGTTTATGACAGATGTAAAAAGATGTGTAAACTTAAGTTTTTATGATGTTTCGGGCCACCCTGTATTGACGGTGCAAGATAAATGAAAACTTTTTTTTTTAATCATCAGTGTACCGAGACCTTTAAAATGAGGTACAACACGACCTACCTTTACATTTGAAAATTTCCCAAAAACCAACCCCCACCCCCAAAAATACCCTTTTGGGGCATTTTAGAGGGTTGAAAACATTTTACCTGAATTCCTTGGGGTTGAAATAGGGGGTTACCAGTTTAAACTAAAATCTAAGTATACTCGTTTCAATGCTATACAAGCCGGCCACCTGGCCACCTGCTCTGATACACCCTGTATAATATAGTTTAATATTCTTTCATTTGTTTTAAATATTTGTTTATAACTTTTCAATAATAAATTGATATTTGATTTTTTCAAAACAATTATTTACATTAACAAGGACTCTTTATTATCTAAAGGCAGCCAGAGGCTATGAGTACCTTCAGGTTAAAAATGGTTAAAAAATCCCAAAACAGTTTTCAAACAACATTTTAAAAGATTACACAACAAAACAAAACGTATACTTTTATTTTTCTATGAAAAAAATCGTGGCCTCTGGGACCAAAAATGAAAATATGTGTGGCAGTCAGGGCGTCAGACCTGAGTACCATATATGGTACTCATGGCAGTCAACCTGTTAAAAGAATTCCAAAATATAAGTCCCACTACTTGAAGGAAAAAACTGACAGAGAATATATCCCTTCACACATGACTTTGTACCGACATACGAATTTTATTTCTATCTGCACCGACATTTGTAGTTTCATTTCTTAAAGCACGGTCGGGAGGTGCTGCACCCTAGCGTGCAACCCTGAAAGACAGCCTCAGGTGACTTGGCAGTAGACCTCAAACGCTACTTACAAAGATAACGGCACTTCATTTCTGGTTTTAGTAGACATGGCATAGTTTTAAAAGCTTTTCTCAAAATTACCGTTTTGTCTTCACAGTTATCATGGTCATGTATCCACGTAATAAAATAGTGTAGGAAGTGTCATTTGAGTTGTTTTTATAAAATGTGAGCAGTTTTCTTTCTAAATTCAAAAACATCATTTGCATACCTCATGCTTCGTTTTCAATTTTGCGACAACTCTCGAACCCGGTAAAAAAAAGATTTAACATGTTATTTTATTGAGTTAACTATGTTAAAATATGTATTCTATTTATAATTGTAAAATTTTGAAATCTGTTTTCAATTATAACTAAACTTTAACTTGTCTGTAAATTTTAAGAGTATAAATTTAAATAACCTTTTGAAAGAAAAACGAATAGCAATTCCTTTTATTACTAGTTATTATAAAGTCAAATCATCAATTGAAAATCATTAAATATAATTACAACTAAATTTTAATTTCTCTGTAAATTATAAGAGTATAAATTCATATAGTCTTTTAAAACGAATAGCAATTCTTTTCATTTCTAGTTATTATAGAGTGAAATCATCAATTGACTTATTTAACGTATATAATGTTTTATTTTCCAAGAAATTGCAGTTTCAAAGCTTAGTTACAGAGAAATATATTGCTAATAAACCTAGAACAGAAGTTTTTAAACTTGTAAAAGGTCTCTGTTCATTTACTAATTTCAACATGTATATTTCTATAGCTTCTGCTGGTTCAAGCAGGGATTACAGCTTAAGTTCATGGTATAACTGCAAGTCCAGACAAAAAAAAAAACAACAAAGGACATTTCAGCTTGTTCAATAATACAAAAGTGAAAAACAAAAAAACTTGAACTTTAATTATGTATTACATCTAATTGAGGACTTGTACTGATTTTGTTTAAATGATGCTTTAATTAATCTTTTTTTTTTTAAAAAAAGAAAACACTATATTTTTATTAAAATGCAAAACCCTAAAAATAAATTCTAATTGGAAGGGATAAGCATGCATTTTCGGACCTCACGACACCGAAGGGGTTAATTTTTCTAAATTATACTGACGTCAAATTTCTAACTTTTTTATATATATTGAATAAATCTTTATTATAGTTGGCCAACTTTGGAATATATATATGCGTAATTAATTTTTTTTTAAAATATATTTTCTAATAAACTAATTTCAGAATCTTTGTAAGTTAAGAACTATTAACAAACTGTTATCACTATCTGTGTTCATCAAAATATTATTGAAATTTAAAATATATGAGGGGGGATTTAATTAATTATATAATTTTGTTTTAAGGGCGTATAAAATATGAAAATAATTTTTATATATATAATTGATAAATATATATATATATATATATATATATATATATATATATATATGTTTAAATATATATATATATATATATATATATATATATATATATATATATATATATATATAATTGATAAATAATCAATTGTTTCATTATAAAATGTTTCTTTTAACAGCAAACTAACGTTATGTGTTACTTTTTTTTGTAAATGGTTAACTCAAATACTGCTAAATTTAAAGGAAGTTAAATAAATTATCGAGCAATCTAAATTACGAAAATCTCTTTACTTGACATTACCATTCCTTTGGTTCCAAAAGCGTTTGTTAAAGATTTTCCCCTATGGATGGTACAACTTTGAGTCTTATGCATGATTTGTATAAAATAGATTGTTCAACAGAGCCTTTTAGTTCTTTAAAATATAGAGAAATATTTTACTTAAAATTTAACTTTGTAATACTCAATTTTTGAATTTTGCTTTGGTGCCAAAATATCAGCTGATTGGAAAAAGAATTTTTATGATTGGTTAAAAGAAAGACGACGTACGTCAAGTTGATGTCTGTAAATATCATTTGAAATAAGGGAAAGAGAAATTAAAATAGATTTCCAAAAATATGTATTTAAAATAAATAATGTTTAGTTTTAAGATAGAATGAGTATTGGAGTGAAATTTTGTGTATGTAAAAGCGTGTAACGTCTAAATTATCTACATTGCAGTTTAATTTTAACATTTCTAAAAAAAGCCGTCTGTCATATGCTGCGATCTGGTTGACAAGCTCTGAAGGCGACCTCACCCGACTTTAACCTTGCTCTCGACCTTCGCATTCACTTCAAGAGCAGAGTCTAGTTCGTATTAAAAATGTGAAGTCGCACGCACGTGATCTTTTCTATCTGTTAAATAGTCACTACCAAAGTATTAAAATCAATTAGATGTAATACTTATAATAATAATGATAAAGTTATCTGTCATTTCTTTTAAAGCGTAAATTCATATTATCTTAAAATCAAAAGTAATTAACCTTCTTTATAAAATCAGTATAAAATTAAATTATAATTTTGAGCTAATTATAAAATCAAGACATTAATTAATGAATCAATTATTTGGATTGCAACTGATTTTAAATTGCTTGTAAATTGTGCCAGTTTAAAATTCAGACAAAAGCAAAAGCTTTCTTTCTATCTTTATTAATGGAAAGTCATTTTGTGATTAATTTGTGAATACATATATACAGCATTTTACGTTTAGAAAAATTACTTTTTTTTTGAAAATATAACTTCATTACATAAAAATATGTTGCTCATAGACCTGTCTAAGATTGCTTGTGCTTTGTTAACCGTTACATGTATTATTTCTGTGCAGCAATAGCTGGTTTAAGCAAGAGGGAACAAGAAATTAAGTTAAGCAGATTTTCAAGGTAATGCAAAAGCTGAGAACTTCCTAAGTCATAAATAAAAAAATAGAAAAGTCAAAATAATGAACGATTTAGTTTGAAAGTGTACCTTAGTAAAAAATATTAATATATATGCAATAATTCTAAATGTTAAATGAGCTAGATTTGGCAATTTATCTTTTGAAAAAGGGAGAGAAAAGAGAGAAAAAAAAAAAAAAAAAAAAAAAAAAAAAAAAAAAAAAAAAAAACCTACATAACATAAAAATAAATTTGGATGGGATCGCATGCATTTTTCGGCTTCACGACCCCAAAGGGGTTAATATTCAAAATTAAAAAACTATTGACGTCAATATAAATTTTTTTTTCTTTAAAATATAATCTGGATAAATAAATTTACTTTTCTTAAAATACATGTTCAAAACTAATCTTTTTCTTTTCAGTTGGCCAACTTAGTTTTAGAAATTTAATTAATAAATTGTCATAGATTATGTGTAATTCATAAGTCAAAAGTTGTTAATCTTAATATACTTTATTTCAAAACTAAATCTTCTAACCTTAATATTTTGATGAATTGTTTCTTTGTCTTTTTAAAATTCACTCAGTAACTAATTGTATGGGGGGGGGGGGTAATTCAAACATAATGTTAAACTTTCTTTTAGGGCATATACCTATGTAAAAATATATAAATATTCTCAATTGTTAACTTTCATACGTTTCTGTTTAATAATTAGATAAGTGAATTTGCTAATCTGTGTTTACAAGCTTTTGGTGTAAATGGTTGACTTAATTCTTTTTAGTTAAATAAATCGCAAGTCAATTGATATTCCAATTTTTTTCTTTCAAACATGTTACTAACCTGGTTCCAAATATTAAATTTTTAAGGATCTCTTCCTCATTGAAATTCTTAAATAAGCTTTGGTAACAAGCGAGAGTGTGTGTTACCAGGCAAGAATGATTTGGACAATGTCCGTGGAACTTGAAAGGTAAACCCTGGACTAGGATAGTAAGCGTGCAAGCACAAGGTTAATATTTAGTCTGGAGATGGAGTCCAAAGTGAACGGAAATATTTTTGTGAGTGGTGAAGGAAATATTTGGAGGAAAATGAAATTTGTTTTTAAGTGACTTTTGAATTTATGAACAATGTAATTTAATGTTTTAGTCGGAAGAGTGAGTCCAAAGTGAACGGACGTAGTTTTGTGAGTAGTGAAAGAAATATTTAGAAAACAATGAAATTTGTTTTTGAGTGATTTTTTGAAATTATGAACAATGTAATTTAATGTTTAAGAGTCTGGAGATGGCGTTTGAGGTGATCGGACGTATTTTTGAGTCTAGAGACAACGTTCAAAGTAAACGGACATAATTTCAGTAGTAATCGGAACAATGTGCTTGTGCTGAAAGAGACGCTTTCAAAAAAGTTAAAACTAGTAATATTAACAAAGACCGTTGTTGGGAGTGTTGTTGAAAGGTGTTTTCGGGAGACAGACAAGTTTTCATTTTTGAACATTATGCAAACAGTGACGGAGTTATCATCAGGAAACTAACACATCAGCGAACTGCAATATAGGATTGGTAATGGGTGTTAAAAACTCCCAAAATTAAATGTTGTAGAACCATTGTTTGATTCGCAACTCAACATTTAAACTAAAAATTTAAGATTTTGACGTTCCTAAAAGATAAAACATAAACATAAAAGATTAAATTAGGATGTTTAATTTAGTAAACTGATAATTAATTTATGTACTTTTTCAATAATGTGTTTAATAACGTATGTTCATTTTCAGGAGAATAAACAAGGATTTCTTATTTACCGTTAAACCATTGCAAAGTACACTTAAAAAAGAATCACGACCCAGAGAACATTTTAATTCTTTCCCCCCCCCCCCAAATTGGTAAGCTTTAAGCTTCCTGGCTCCGTTAGCTGAGCAAATTCTTATATTCTTATTTATGTTATAAAATCAAATAAAATTCAAAAACAATTTATAATAATTTATATAAATTTACATTAAATAAATAATTTATTCAGGTCACATATTTATATAATTACAACTTACGTAGAAAAAAGTATCAAAAAGATACATGCAATGTATGTGATTCCCTACACATAAAAATATCGAATGAGAAACTAAAGCAAAACTTAAAGCCCTAAAAGAAGATCACATGACTACACAAGAATATGCAAGAAACGCTTTAAGAAAAGACATGAAAATAGCTACAGAAAATGTTCAAGTTGAAACTCTTACATTTGACCTTGAAAAAACTATTTCCTTGCCTAAAATTCCCAGTAATATTGTTTACTATAAAAGACAGTTGTCAGTTTACAATCTTGGAGTACATTCTGCTAAGTTTAATCAAAGCTATTGCTTTGTTTAGATGGAATCAGAAGCTGGGCGTGGAGCACAAGAGTAGGAGTGGAGATTGGTTCTTGTATCAAAAAGTTTTTTAAAAAAATACATAGACATTAATGTTACTCATGTCAACTTGTGGTTAGACTCATGCGGGAGTCAAAACCGAAATATTAAAATAGCTTTGATGCTCCAGCATTTTACAGCTTTCCAAACTTAGAAAGTATTTCTTTAAAGTTTTTAGTATCTTGACACAGATTTTTACTGAATGATACTGATTTTGCATTTATTGAGACTGCATTAAAGCAACAAATGCGGTTGTACACGGGGTTGATGATTTTATTTCAGTCATTAAATCCTAAAAAAAACCTTTTATTGTTGAGAGAATGGGAAAACAGGATTTTTTCTCAACTGTGACCCTTGAAAACGTCATAACAAATAGGAAAAATGATATTATACAGAACAAAAAAATTTATTGGTTTCAATGGAGGGAAATTACTGTTCATAAAAATTTACCTTTTGAGTTATATTTTAAAACCAATCAAGGACCCCTGACGCAATACAACCAGCCGAATATAAAAAAGAAAACAAAAGGAAGACAAATTACAGGACAACAGGTTTTTGGAAAGGAATTTGAAAACCTATGGCTCAAAGGAAAGCCTGTCAGTGTTCCTAAACTTAATGATATTAAGTCGATGATGCATTTAATTCCATCAGATGCTAAACAGTTTTATCAAAAACTTTTTTCTAGTCCTAATGTTGACGATGACATTGATGGGTACAATGAAAAAGACCTAGACTTTGAAGTAGAATTAAATGAAGATCTCATTATTTAAATTGATTAATACTTTTTTGATTTATTTATTTATTTTATTTTTTTGATATTGTAAATAAATAAGGTTTTACTGTTATAACATGTTTTCTGTCTAGCCCACTAGAACACTCAAAGAGAACACCTAAAAGTTTATCTATCCATGAATTTGATTATTTGAGCTATTTTAAAATAACTGTAATCTTTTTTTAATCATCAATTTTGTTTATTTCTTATATATTTGTAATAAATTAGATTTTACCTAATGCATGAAAACATGTCATCTTGCCTATGCTTATAGTTTGTATAGAAGGATCCAATACACAAATTCTGTTTTGCATAACTCATATGATAGTTTTTTATATTTGCAAAAATGATCCAACCCAAAAAATATTTTTAAAAAAACAGGTGATTTAGTTATTTTTTGAATAAACTGTAGTGATTCTTTGAACTAAGGTCAATAACTTACTAAAAAAAATATTTTGATAAATATATTTTCTTGTCAGGAATTATTGGCAAAGACTTAACTTTGAGACTGTTTTTCTCAGTTCAACTTAAGTGTGGGTTGGTTCCTTATTGCACATCTCATTTTAATTAAGTTGTTGGTTTAAAAAATAATAATAAGATCTTCATGTTAAAAAGAAATATGCAAATCGCAGGTAGTCATTTTGTAGACAATATTTTTTAATTAATTTTACACTTTTAATATTTAAATTCGCCCTAGTAGTTCAATCGGTATCATGTTTTATACATTTAAAATAATTCCTGTTAGGGGTATGAGGGCGCGGGAGACACGAAACACCTGCAGGGCCGAGTTGACTTACTGTGGCACACCCCCCATCACGTGGCTCAGTCGTCGCTCGTCGTACACTCCTTGTGCTGGATGCCGACTTTCCCGCCCTTCCATCCATGTGCTCTCGGTTATAAGTTACCTTGATTCTTCTTATAGTTTTGTTCCGTCGTCTGTTTATTATTTTTATTGGGAACGTTATTTTGTTAAACTTTTCTGTTCTCAATGGATCGCCGACACACTTAAAAAACAAGTAACGGGATAATTGACCAAGGACAGATGTGAATAAAATTGTAAAAAAAAGATAAAACAAGGGTGAAGTTAGCGTCCCTAACTGTAAATCAGAAAGTTATAACGGTTTGCAGAATGTAGGTCGACCAATGAAATGAGATGCCATTTTTAAACGGGCAGATTTTGAAAATCGCCACTAAAATACAGAAACTATGTTTTAAAAGGAATTTTTGAACGAATCAACGAAGAGTAAGCCAGCTCAAGTTTCAAGAGAGGGGATGATATTCGATTAGAACCAAAATTGAAAAAGAAAGTTAGTCAAGGACTGAGAGTAGTCGAAAATTGTTGACCCAAGAGACGAGTCGTCTCTGCGTCACCTTGTTAAAGGAGTTTTGTTTTAAGTCGAGTAGAAAGATAAAGTCTTAAACTGTTTGTTGATCAGAGGAGTTGTGCGTCTCTGAGTTTGTAGCTGAAGGTCAATCGGCACAGAAAATTAGTATCAACGAGGAATTACTATTGCGTCGTCAGGAAAGAAGGCTACTAATTGCAGCTAGGACCACCCGTCACCCAAGGAATTAAATAAGGAATTTGTGAGTGCTTCGTTTTGGTTAGTGAAAAGAAAATCCAGTGAAGTGATAAAGCAGAGTCAGTGAAATCGTGAAGTGTTGTTGTGTAAAATTGATCAGTTGAAAAAGGAGCGAACCATTGATAAGTACAAAATTGTTAAATATTCTTTTATATTAATCGTAAATTTCACTTCATTTGAGCCATCAAAGAATTCCCCCGAGAAATTAGAGTTAGTGCTATTAAAAAATTAAATTGTTTTGTTGTAAAAGAGCAAGCCGTTGCAATAAATTATATGTTTAATGTTAGAGTTTTTATTAAATTAAAAAAAAAAAAAATTTTAATAGAGCAAGCTGTGGCAAGAAATGATATGTTCAAGGTTAAAGTTTTTTAAATTGTTTTGTAAAGAAAAATCAAAGCCAAAGCAATTAATTGTATGTTAAATGTTTAGAGGTTTAAATGGTTTTTCTTTGTGAAGAAAAATCAAGGTTTCATTAGTAAAAAAACAAAAAGGAAAATATAATCTTGGTAGAATAGTTGTCGATGTCCAAGCAGGATTTTTAGAGAAAGTTTTGAATATTGTGTCAAATAAAAATTCATTGTAAACCAATTAAAGTTAGGTTAAGGAATGTGTGCAGAGTGAATGCAGTATAGTTAATAACATATTAGGTTAATAGATGTAATTGTTTTCTAATATCATAAATTGTATTAAAGTATTATTTGATAGCTAAAAGTTGTGTTTTTTGCGTTTTATTGGAAAGGTAGTTAATTTATGTTATATTAGGCGACCAACCGCGTGGCTCAATTGAAGTTGAAAAATAAATGGTAAGTGTTATAAAGAAAATTGTTTGTAGAATAAGTAACATTTTATATTGTTTCAGGGTAATTGTGTGTTACAGTTATAAAATAAGGGTAGAATTGTGTTTTTATGCTTAGGGTAAGTCCAGGAGAGATGGACCACCGGGTGAGAACCAGTGACGTAGTTTCAATGGGATCCGCGCAAGCGTTGCGATAGTAGTAGTGTCATGTTGAAATATTAGAGTTGGGAGTGCACGCTGTTATTTTCTTGTCAAAACTATTGTTACTTTTTCTGAAAAAAATCATTCTTTGTTTTGGTAAGTCTCAAAAATGTATCACCTAGTCATATATTTTTAGTTGTCAAGTGTAGTTTAAGTGGTAACGACGTAATATTAATAGAGTATTATAAGTAAGTCTGTAGGCGTCAAACTAACCTAAAATGGCTGCTAAATACCTGCTCGGTCGACGTTAAACGTGGTGGTCCATCTCTCCCGGAAAGTTGGGAGAGATGGACCAGATATTTTATTCCGCGTGAGATGGACTAAAATAATACACTTTATGTATATATTCTGGGTTAAGTCCATATACATTTAAATAACGTAGAAGATAATCAATAAAGAGTTTTAATAATTTATTTTTTACCAGTTGGTTTTTTTCTTTTTCAGAAAAATGCCAACTGCGTACAGAAAAAAAGAATCTTGTGGGCGTGGGAAATGGTCTGAAGATAGTTTGAATAAGGCAGTTAAAGTCGTAACAGACAAGGAAATGGGTGTAAATGCTGCATCTAAATCTTTCGGAATACCTAAAACTACTCTGAAAAGACGAATTAAGAAGATTATTTTTACTAAAGGCCCTATGGGACCTTCCTCAACATTGGGAGCTACAAATGAAGCAAAAATTGTCAGTCACGTTAAAAAGCTTCAAGACCACGGATTTACTCCATGTCGTAGCTCCGTGCGAGCAATGGCCTACAAATTAGCTGAAACCCTTAAAATAACCCATAATTTTAATAAAGAAGAAAAAATGGCCGATTATGATTGGCTCCAATCATTTCTTAATCGCAATCCATTGATTTCAATAAGAAAATCTGAAGGGGTATCGGTTGCTAGGGCACGGGGCATGACGATAAATGTTGTTAGTGAATATTTTAAACTTCTTGAGAAGGTTTTAAGTGATAATGATCTCATTAATAAACCTCTAAATATCTTTAACATGGACGAGACTGGGCTACAACTTAATAATAAACCTGGTGAGGTGGTAGCAATTAAAGGGTCTAAGAACGTAACTTCCATCACTTCTGGGGAAAAGGGAGAAACTATTTCCGTAATAACTTGTGTTAATGGCGAGGGAACATTCTTACCCCCATATTGCATTATGAAAGGTAAATATGTCAAAACAGAGTTTAGTGACGGCATGCCGCCAGGATCAGAAGTTCGAATGTCACAGAAGTCAGCCTACGTAAACAGTGAACTTTTTCTAGACTGGCTAAAAACACATTTTTTACCAAGGAAGCCCGCTGGAAAAATACTGCTTATCTTAGATGGGCATACTTCGCATACAAGCTGCCTTGAAACACTTGAGTTTGCTGATGAAAATGACATTATTTAAATGAGTCTTCCACCTCACACTACACACTGGCTACAGCCCCTTGAACGTTCATTTTTTAAGTCACTAAAGTCTAACTTTTATGCAGCTTGTAATAACTTTATGGTGAACTACCCTTTAAGAAAAAACAATCGCCTTCAGTTTGGAACGTTACTGAACATAGCTTGGTCAAAATCAGCCAATGTTGACAATGGAGTAAAAGGTTTTCAAGCTTGTGGAATAATTCCACTAAATTTAGCCGCAATTCCAGACTACGCATACTTGTCAGAAACACGAAACACATAAGTTCCAATAGTTTCATTAAACAACCAAACACTACTTGCTGACCTGCATGATTCCTCTCAACCAAGCACTTCAAAAGACACATCAACCAGTTTCAAATTAAATCAAGGCTGCGAATCTCCTAGCAAAGAAACTTCTTTCCATCAGACTAAAAACACTCCTTCTAAAGTTACTCCTTCTAAATTGCTTGAAAAAATATCTCCTGTACCCTCTCTTGAAAAGCGCAAAAGAAAGGCACAAACTGTATCAACCATTTTGAACTCTGCAGAAAACATTGCAATTATTAAAAAGAAGAAAGAGGAAGAAAATATTAGAAAAATGAAGAAGGAAGACAATACAAAATTTAAATCCGGAAAAAATACGAAAAAAGACCTGAAACCCTCTAATGTAAAAAAGTCGTTAAATTTAAAGATGAATATTCAACATCTAAATCAGATTACAGCATCCATGATATTGTGGAAGAAGACGATGACTGTATATTAGAAGACTGGGATGAAAACGAATGTGTAGGATGCTGGGAGAACTATAATGACACAAAAATTAAGGAGGATTGGATTAAATGTGTTACTTGTTCTCGTTGGTTCCATGAAGGGTGTTCAAGATATGGAGACAAGTGCGATTATTGTGGCAAGAGAGATATGATTAACAAAAAAATGTAGTAAACAATATAGTACGTCGTAATTTTTATTTAAAGAATGGGTAAAAACTAGCATAATATTAAAGAATATAATATTAGTATTCATATATAAGTGCATTTAGATTTTAAAATTTGGTTCAAATATGAGATATATATATAAGGCCTAGACGAAATGTGGTCCATCTCTCCCGGACTTACCCTACTAGAAATAGAATAAAAGAGTTAGAATCAAAGATGGCAAATGAAAGTGAAATTTACAACCAATTCCCCTAGAGAGCGAAATTCTTAGTCAGAAAGGGGATCAGTTAGGTTCATCAGGTAGCGATAAATGGCCAGAGTTAGGAAATAGTGTAGATTCACGGGCGGGGACAGTAGCAGGAAATCTACGTGAAGAAACAACGACAGAAGGTCAATTAGGAGGTGTGCGTATAGCAAGTTTCCAAGCATTAAAGGCGCAAATGATGGGAGAAAACCGGAAAAACACCGAGCAAATGATGGAGAAACAGTTCGAGAAAACAGCAGAAAAAAATGGAAAAATTCACGGAAACAATCGCAGAAAAAGTGGAGACAGTAAGTCGTAAGCAAAAGGAGATGTTAGCTACAATCCGCGAAGAAATTAAAAATAGTGCAACCGCGGTTAAAGGAAAAATAAATAAAAAAATCGATGGAATAAACAATCGCGTCAAGACGGTCGAAGTGTCGGGCGCGGAAATTCGGACGGGCTTCGATGAGAAATTGAAGACGGTGGAAGAAAAAATCGGCGATCGCATAAGTGAATATCGCGCGGAAACGGAAAATCGCGTTCAAGAAGTCGAGAACCGCGGAATCGTCGTCGATTAGAAATTAGAAGAACTCGCGGGAAAGGATAAGGAAATCGGCCAAAAATGCTGACAAAATTATGAGGCTAACAACTCAAAAATCGACGAGTGCGCGAAAAAAAACGGCAGAAGTCGCGCAGAAAGTTATGGAAATGGATATGAAAATGAAGAATTAAAAAAAAAAAAACACAGGTGAAGGTTAAGAGAGCGAGTCCCGATACAATTCTTAAACATAATGAAGGAAGTTAGCGAAAGCACGGTAGCGAACAATGTAAATTGGATCGATCGGTACCTGATGGAAGAAGCATTTATTTGGTGGAAAATTACACAGAAGTGGCGAAAAACGTTATAGTGAGTTTGAAATTTTGTTTAGGGGAAAATATTTTAACGAAATCATACAAGCAAAAATTAGGGATCAGCTAGAATTCGTGAAGTTTCGCGGAAGAATGGACGAGGAAGCCATTTCATATGTAGAAACCCTAAAGTTACAGTGTTCAGAAATAAGTCCGCCATTGACAGAAGACCAATTAGTTTACAAAGCAGGGAAACATTTCCACCCTAACATTTTAATCACCATAATTACAAGAGGAATAAAAAGAAAACAGGAGTCTATAAAACTAATAATGGAATTTGAATACGTAAAAATAGAACAGTTCAATGAAAGGGAAGGAACAAATGTAAATAGGAGGGGTTTTGCAAAAAGGGAAAACTACAGACAAACCAATTGGGGTAGGCAATGGAATGACCGGGGTACACAATGGCGTGACCATAATAAACAACATCAATGGCGAAATACAGGAGACAATGCAGACAGGGAAACCGTCGAAAAAGAACACGTGTGGGGTAAACAGCTGTACGACTGTAGGGATAGGCCTAGGCATGACTTCAACAATAAGGAGGGCTGTCGGAGGAGGTACGAAACAGCGTCGTATCTATCTCAAGGAATTTACGACTTATGAATTAGGATATATAATTAAGGATAAAATTAGAGGAATATTTAATTGTAGGTAAATAAAAAAAATATCATAGTTAGGCAATATTAAAATAATGTGTAAATGAAAGGGAAAGGTAAACATTGTAAAAGGATTTATGGCTCAAACTGCTTGACAAGGGTCAGTCCGATTAACAATAGTCAAAGGAACTATTGTATGGTCAGTGACTAACCGCACAAGGGAACAAAGGCATTGTGAAAAAGGTCTTTACAACAAATTGTTCAAAACAACAGGGGAAGATAAAAATTTATTTTAACTAGCATTGCATAAAAATCAAATTTTATCTGGGGACAATGTAACGATATCAATCTAATCATTTACAAATAATTATGATTAATGATATCAAAAGATAAATAATTAATTCATGTAGAAAAAATAAAATATAAATAATAATAATAACCATAGTTATAAAGTCTGGCTGAAGCTCCATGGACTCTAGCCGATTAGGCGACCTTTCGCCCTCGCACGCGCACTCACCAGCAGCGGCGCACCACTGGTTGAGCCAGTAAAAAGTATCAACATGTCTTTTTTTAATTTTTCTCGTTTTTATTGCGATGATTTAAGTTAGATTAAAATCGTGAGCAATTAAATTTATTGTTTACGTAATATATTTAGGAGTTATGGTGATGTGTCTTATATTAGGTGGCTTTGATGTGTACTAATATAAGAGGTTTGAAATAAAACTAAAGTTTTATAAAATCAGCGTTTTCATTTCATTGTTTACTTATTAGGAAATATGTTCCTTTGGCAGTAAAGCTTAAAATATGATACCATAATAAGTATGTCTTAAAAAATACCAATTTACAATATAAACACATTTGTTAAAAAAATAATAAGTACAAAGTGAAAACCAGTTTGACAGACGTATAGAATGGGTCTATAGTAAAATTCAAGTCAGCTTGAGGCGGAAACCCAGTCGACCGCACTAATCGCCTACCCTTGGTGTCTATTGTGCGACTCGGCCGCGTTAAGTAGCCACTGGCTGGGGTCAGTGAATCATAACTAATGACTCCAGTAACGATATGCAACTTTTCCTCCTTCCTTAAATTCCGAAAAACAAATGATAACACGTGTTACATTGCAATTTTCTGATTATTTTGATACCAAATTTCAAAGGAATCGGTCATCTGTGACAAACACAGAGTGATTAGTGAAGTTATAAATGGTTTACTGTATTAATAAAACTTCCGTATATCAGACGAAACATTTTTATTTCAGAAAATATGTACAATTTATAAACACTAAAATAAAATAAATAAATAAAATTAAATAATTAACCAAATTAAATCATTTAATTAAAATTAATATTGTTCCCCATGAAGGCAAAGGAATCAAGCTTAGTATAAACAAGTAAAATAAATTGTACGTATGCCTAAACTTAAAAACTAATAATAATACTGTACAGCATTTCCTTACAGAGGAAGAGCCAAATCATCAGCTAAATAACATAATTCTCTTGCTTTACTGTGTTATAACATTAGTCCTCAAATGTTTGGCAAGACAAAGTTACACAAATATTAAACTGTATTATTGAAGAAAAAATAACATTATTTACTAAATTATATTAATTGTTATTAAATTAATTAAAATTACTATTAATGCCCGTAAAGGTAAAGGAAATCACACTTAATAAGTGATGTGAATAATCGCGAGTGGGCACTTAATTATCGTTTTTTTCCGAGTGGCCACTCAGGTTCAGGTGAATAATAAGAACAGACTCGGCTCCAACGACGAGAGGGCTCTCACACCCTCGAGTAAACCATTGACCTGCGAGTGGGCTCTCCAGTTATCAGGTGAATAATACCGAGTGTACACTCAGCTGCGTGAGTGCCCTTTCGAAGATTTGCGAGTCTCATCAGTAGGACACTCGCCCTTGTTGAGTGAGTAGCTATGGCCGAGTTTATGCCGATTAGGAGACGCAAAATTTATGTAGTCCGTCGCGAAACCAGTGAAGATGTGTTTAAGACTTTATACAGGTTCAATTCGCAGAATGTTGAATGGATGAGTGAGCACTTTTTGAACGGTGAAGTGACCAATCGTGGTGGGGCGTTAAGTAAGTTTGAAAAAATGAAGACTTTCCTAAGGTATGTTGGTGATCCTGGATTCCAAGCAGGCGTGGGCGAGGACATAGGGTGTCACAGAACAACGGCAACAAAAACCATCCAAAATGTTATGAATGCTATTGTTAGGAAGAGCAATGTTTGGATAAAATTTCCCTCCAACGATGATGAAATGGAAGTAGACATGGGAAAATGGCGGGAAAAATACAATTTTCCTTCAGCTATAGGAGCCATAGACTGTACACACATTCCTGTGGTAAAACCGACCCTACACGGAGACGAATACATAAACAGGAAACGATTTGCGAGTATAAATGTGCAGGCGACTTGCAATGCGTATAATGAGTTTACCAGTGTTGACGCTTCCTGGCCTGGATCGGTACACGATGTAAGAATTTGGAGAAATTCTGAAATTCGCCCCATTTTGGATAGGAACACGGTAGGAGCGTTATTGCTTGGAGATTCTGGTTACGGAATTTCCCCTTGGTTAATGACTCCCTTCTCACCTCCTACAACTGAGCAAGAGAGAGTGTACAATAGAAGTTTGTCACAGGAACGTGTAATAATTGAAAGATGCTTCGGACAGCTAAAGCAACGCTTTCCTATGCTGCAGCATAAACTGAGAATAAAATTAGCCAACGTACCGACTTATATCTTAAGTTGTTTTATATTACATAACGTAGCAAAACGCCTAAATGACGAAGATTTTGTTGTTGACGAGGTAGAAGAAGAAAGAGTTGAAGACATCCAAAATGCTTACGTTGGTGAACGAGCGATCCGCGAAAGAGGGCAACAAAGAAGACTTGAATTAGCAAGGATCATTTACAGAATGCGACGATAGAAGATAGACGACTAGTTGTTAAACATTTTAAAACTGTTTGGTTACACTTGCTTAAAACTGATTTGAAAAATATATAACACAAAAAAAATTCAAAATTGCCTCCTCATCCTAACATTTCCTCCACCCACCCCCCCCACCAAAAAAAAATAAAATATATATTTCAGCAATTTGCGTGCCTTTTTGCAGCAAGGTGCGTGTGCTACCTACACTGCGGCGTGTGTGGGTGACACACATACCGGGTGAGTAGACAGCTACACCTTTAACGGATGTAGACTGATACTTAACCCGTTGTGTGCGTACCTACACTACGACGAGTGTGAGCGTGTGCTACCTACACTACGGCGTGTGTGGGTGACACACATACCGGGTGAGTAGACAGCTACACCTTTAACGGATGTAGCTGTCCTACTTAACCCGTTGTGTGCGTACCTACACTACGACGAGTGTGGGTAACACACATAAAATATTTTGTTTATTTTATATTATTTGTTGTTGTTGTGTTTTTTTTTTTTTTAAGTTGATATTTATTTAGAAAAGTAAACAAACTACTCATAGTATGACAACATTGCTTTGTTTGTAAAGTTTAAGATCTAGGTATACAAAGAAGCGAGTAACATAGTATGACATTACAAATACTTAAAAGATAACATTAAAGCAACACAATTATTTCTGTCCAGGGAAAAGACTCATGGATATTGCACTTGTAGTTGCCAACAAATCGAAAGTTTTTGAAGGATCGTTGTCATGTTCATCAGCTCTTTTTTCTTGATCTCTTTCCTTAGTTGTTTCATTATTTAGCTTTTTGTCCAATAGTTCTTGGACTTTTCTGTATGTTTTCAACTGTTCTAATAGAACAAGTCGCTGCAGTTGTGGTGTGGATAGATGTTTAGTTTCCTCTGTTTCCGCGGAAAGTTTTAGTTTCTTTTTCTTGTTTTCAGGAACTGTCTTAGCCTGCAATGTAGCTGGTGATTGAAGGGTTAAATAGTTGTCGGGAATCGTGTTTCCATAATCAATGTTTGTATCTTCGTTATCATCCATATCCTCTTCAGATTGGAAGTCCTCCGAGAGCCGAATTTTGGATTTAGCAGTCCCAGCGGTTACAGCACCTAAAAATAATTCAAAACATACCATTATTTGTCATGGATTGAAAGTATGCTACTTTATGAAGTGCAGTTATAACTTGTTTCATTGCCTAAGTTTGTTCTTTTATGTATTAAAAAATATATAAATATTGTAAATATTTGATAAATATATGATTATTACTTTATAAACTAACCTTTTACTCTGACGATTGAAGGATTCTCATCACTCTCCAGAAAATTCAAAAATTCTTCTTCCCAAGGTTTTAAAATGATATTTTTGTTTCCAGTCTTGTTGACATCAGCTTTCCTTTTCAATCGATACTTCATATTTTGCAATTTCGTCCATAGCTGTCCTTCTGTCAAGCTTACACCTATGTCTGATTCGACAAGTCTTTTCACCTCTTGAATCGCCTGACTTCTTTTCTTTTTGACCTCTGGTAACATAGATTTTTCCAACAAGATTGGAAAAGATTTTATAATAAAAACGAACTTTTGTTGGTTTTCATTGCTGTCAAAGTTTATTATTTTCTTTAATTGGTCTTCCATTTTTCAAAAGGGTTAATAGTAAGGAATAAACTAAATAGAGTAACTATATGCACACTGACGAGTGATAACTGCTCGAGGGATTTGTCAAAACAACTGTTTCCCACGAGAAATGGTAGGGGTAGGAGGAGGGGGTTTCAAGTTGCTACTTGTTCGTGAACAGCGAGAGCCCACTCGCAAACAATTGACTAGGCGAGTGGGCAATCGCTGGTTGTCTCCAAATCTTTATTCACATGTTTTGCGAGAGCCTACTCGCTACCCGAGCCGACACTCACCTTCGTTTGGAGAGCCCACTCACGAGAGCCCTCTCACCATTATTCACATAGTTCAATATAAACAAATAAAACACTCGTACTATGCCTATACTATAAATAAAGTACACGTACGTATAACTAACAATAATACAGTATTTCCTTAGAGAGGAATAGCCAAATCATCAAATGAATCATCACTTACTTCAATCTGGTCACTGTGGGAGTCTTCATCTTCTGTGTCGTCGTCGTTCCCAGCATCCAACACTATGATCCTGTCGTGCAAATCATCGCTGATGGCATCCACCTCCCACATCATGTCCTCAACTTTCTTCACGTGAGTGACGCACTAACTCCAATCCTCCGAAGAAATATTGTTCAATGCATTGTGTAACAGAACTTCTACGGTATTCAGAGAATAATCAGCATTCTTCATCGCAACTTCATTTTTCACTGTGGCCCACACCAGCTCGATGGGATTCAGATCACAATGGTAAGGGGGCAACCGCAGCACTGTGTGACCACACTCCTCAGCCATTTTGTCGATTTTATAAACCTTGGCCTGTAATTTCAAGTGAATAGGGATGAGTTCTAGGAGCTCTGCCTTCACGTTCTTCGGATTGAAATTCACGCCGTTGTCTGTGAGCCATTCTTGGATGCGAATTTTCTTCCAACTCATTTTTGGGATTTTATTGACTGTCTGACTGTGGTATGACGCATTATCCATAACAATGACGCTGTCAGGTGGAAGTAAATGCAGAATTCCTGAGAACCACTCTTCAAATGCTGTGGCGTTCATCTCGTCATGATGGTTTGCGTTATCAATTTTCGCAGTTTTTTTTGCTCGAAATACCCATCGTGCGTCTTTAGTTTCTGTGGGATCGGAATGATCTTTTAAAAATCCGTCCTCACTCCCAATATGGACAACAATATGCCGCCCTCCTCGCCCGGGAATGTTTTTCATGCCCGTTGTTTCCCCAGTCATGTGAGCTTGTTTCGCAGACTTAATGTAGCTCGGCGTCCAAGCTTTCTTTGTTGTGTGACCAGCGTTACACCACGTCTCATCTAAATAAAAAATCTGCTTACCTTCATCTCTAAATGTCTTTATTTCTTTTAAATATCGTCTTCTCCACTGCACGATATCATCGCGTTCAATAAGTATGGATCGACGTTGTCGTTTTTCAAATGTGAAGCCTAAATCGAGCATCAATCTTCTGGTGGTTGATAAACTCACAACTGGAAGGTCAGGGTCTTCGTTCATCTTTTCATTGACTTTCTTTACCGTCGGTGGAATATTTTGTCTGAACATCATATGCACATGTCTTCTAATGCCGGTTTTTTGGAAGTCGTCCAACATAACCATTCTTGTTTTTTTTCCAATTTGATAGGGCCTTTTCTTGTTAGGAGTAACAAGAGGGCCATCGTCAAAGTCTTTCCTTAACCGCTCAACGGTCGCTCTGCTTGATCCCGTCAGCACACCTACTTTCTCCGCTACATCTCTCTTTGACATGTTCGGATTTTCTAGACGCAAAACACCGTAAACATTTAAAATAAGACGCCGTTCTAAACTAGAATAAACAATGTTAGTCCGAGGGATGATATACTTTCTGGGCGACGAAGCTCTTTCCTCTTCCATAGCTCCTGATCACTTGGCCAACTCACACACGTCAACACACAACAGCAACGACAGATGAACTAACACAGAAACTAGCTTATTATAAGTACATCTTATTTAACAGCTTATTACAGCTTATATAACAGCTTATTATAGAGTAAATATATTAGAGGAAATGAGTCATGGAGAACATTCCTTGAATCACCCTATTCCCAGAGCGGGTGTTGTTGTTTTACGGGCAAAGGTCATTGCGCCACATTCCTTGTCTTGCCAAACATTTGAGGACTAATGTTATAACATAATAAAGCAAGAGAATTATGTTATTTAGCTGATAATTTGGCTCTTCCTCTGTAAGGAAATGCTGTACAGTATTATTATTAGTTTTTAAGTTTAGGCATACGTACAATTTATTTTACTTGTTTATACTAAGCTTGATTCCTTTGCCTTCATGGGGAACAATATTAATTTTAATTAAATGATTTAATTTGGTTAATTATTTAATTTTATTTATTTATTTTATTTTAGTGTTTATAAATTGTACATATTTTCTGAAATAAAAATGTTTCGTCTGATATACGGAAGTTTTATTAATACAGTAAACCATTTATAACTTCACTAATCACTCTGTGTTTGTCACAGATGACCGATTCCTTTGAAATTTGGTATCAAAATAATCAGAAAATTGCAATGTAACACGTGTTATCATTTGTTTTTCGGAATTTAAGGAAGGAGGAAAAGTTGCATATCGTTACTGGAGTCATTAGTTATGATTCACTGACCCCAGCCAGTGGCTACTTAACGCGGCCGAGTCGCACAATAGACACCAAGGGTAGGCGATTAGTGCGGTCGACTGGGTTTCCGCCTCAAGCTGACTTGAATTTTACTATAATTAAACCACTATAACGGCAAATAGCAAACAAAACAATACAATTTAATATGGTGTATTCTTTACCATAGAATAAGGTTATGTAGGAGAAAGTCGAACAAAACCGGGACGCTAACAGTATTTTTATTTTTTTTTAATTATTCACCATAACCTTAAAAGGCGCTAAATTTGTAATGTAATAGTACTTTAACTTATAGAGATTTAAAATATATATATATATTAGCCACTACCAATAACGATTTAAGATCGTAATAAAGCATTTTCATGAACCTTGTAATGTCCCAGTTTTGTCCAACCTGGTCGGGTAAAACCGGGACCTGGAAAAAATAATTAAAAACACATTGATACTGAGTAATAAACTTTATTTTATACAAAAATCTAAATGGTAGGATACATACAGCTCTTGAATCAATATTAACTATAAGTCAAATAAGCATACAGTCTGAGTCAATACCTTTTAAATTAACGTACAAAAATCGCAAACAAAAGTCTGATCCTCTTCATCTGCGTTGCTGCACGCCTCATGAGCCCACTTTTTGCAGCTAAGGCACTGTATCCATCCCTCGTTAGATTTTGAATGTGAATACAAACCATTGCAAAATATGCATGATTCATCACTTTCATCCTCCTCAGAGGACGTGTCGAGTGGTTCTTTTTTCTTTGGCTTCTTAGGCCTAGGCCTACTAACTTCACTTTTGATAGGTTTTTTGTCACCTTAAACAGTTTCCGCTTTCTTATTCCTCTAGCTCAAGTTCCAATTTGTAAGGGGATGAAGTAATAATAACTGTTTTCCCTCGACGCTTGTCCGATTTCCTGATGGCTCGAGGACCGGTTTGTACTGGTATAGGCTTTATATCTTCTGGTGAAACTACAAATGAGTGCTTAGTTGATTGATAAGATGTAGAAGGCTGTTGTAAATCGAGTTGCACATGAACTGGATCCTTCGAAGTCGGTGTTGACCGATTCTCTGTAAATCCAGTCTCTTTCTGTGGCTGAAGCATGTTATTGGTTCCTGCAGACAGGTCTACATCAGGGCCTTGTTGATCTTCAGACAATGAAACAGCTGGAGGTTCAGCCGAAGAGGTCTCTTTAGCCAAAGGGGTCCCTTCAAGTTCCATGGGCCGAACAGTGGTCTCAGAGAGAGCAAACAGGTGATCAGGAAATATATCACTATTGAACGGATAGATACCAGTCTTTTCAAACCCTTTTATAGCTGTTTGTGGAACCGCTGCCCTTAAATATGCAGATCGGAACAACTTTCCGATTTGGTAGATTGTTACAGCACGACCAGGATTACTGATAATCCACTTTCTTACTTCTTGCTCATAATAGGAACTAAGGGGAGCCATAAGCGACACATCAAGTGGCTGTAGTCTGTGCGTCGTATGAGGGGGGAAGCACAAGATGATCACGTTGTTGTCTCTAGCAGCATTGATCAACCCAATACTTTTTGCATGAGAAGCATGTCCGTCGAGGAGTAACAGAACTGGCTTAACTTTTGACGGATGAGAGAACTCTACAAATCTTTTAAACCACACAAGAAAAGTTTCATTACTAATCCAGCCACTCTTATTGTAGGAAGCAAATGATCCCGGAGGAGCATCATCCAATAGAAGGGGGTTTGCCTTAGCCCTCGGGAACACGAACATAGGGGGCATGAAATTGCCTGCAGCGTTCATGCACGTTTCCACTGTTACCAGGACACCACGTTCAGCAGAGCTCAAGGAGCCTACCTGTATTTTTCCTCTGAGAGCTAACACTTTTGACGGTTTGTTGGGGACGGTTAAAATTCCCGTCTCGTCAACATTGTAAATATCACAAGGCGAAAAGTTGTATTTTTCATAAACTGACTGGAGGAGGGTGAAAAACTTACCCACAGCATCACGGTTGAATCCCTTGGCCCGTGCCAAGGAAGTTGGTTCAGGGTTTCGCAGCCTCAGCTGTGGATTCCTTGCCAAAAAACTGTAAAGCCATTCTTTACCTGCCATTTTTTTGTCTTTATTGAAATTATGATCAATATTGTTATTTTCAGCAAGTTGGAAAGCTAGTCACGAAGATCAGTCAATGTTATGCCGAAGAGCCTTTCTTCTAGTGACAGAATATAGTCAACTAGTACTTTCTCTCGCTCAAGACTGAAAAATGGCTTAAATCTACTCAAACCTTTTTTTTTGCAGCAAGCTGTGACGACAGACTATTCTTGCAGGCCTTTTTAACTCTGTCCTCTAGTGTAGTTTGAGGAACATTGTAGCTAGCAGATGCTTTTCTGGAACCCATCGTGCCATTTAGCATTTCTTGGATGGCTGCAGCCATACTCTCTTCTGACCAGTTCTGTCGGGTTGTAATTCTCTTATACTTTTCCCTTTTAGGCATTGCAAGACTCCTGAAAACAAAAGAAACTCGTAGTCCAAAGAAAATGTAAAAAATAAACAGGATGATCGAAGTGAAATTTATTACAAGGACAGCAAAATAATTGTTTCCTTAAGCACTTTAAAACATACAAATTTTATAATTAACATTTTGTGTATAAAGTATCGTAAAGAAATAACAGCTGTTTACAATACAGCCCAAGAGACGGAATCAAAACAGCATTCAATTTAACAACAGGTAACCATCTTAATTTATAAAAGAATTAGACAAAGGATCAAATTAAGTAACAAAACAGATTTTGTCGCTGAGTTCGTATAACAAAAGAGGGACGGTCATTGATTTTATTTTAGGAAAATATATTTGTATCCGGGTTTGATTTAAATTATTTATCTGGTTTAGTTTTAGAACCATTATACACGTCAAAGAATATCTAAACAAATTAATTATACTTCAGTAACACAGATAAAGTGGTTGTCCAAAACCGGAACGTCCCGGTTTTGTCCGACAACCCACATCCCGCTTTTGTCCGACTACGCCATTTTGAAGAAATGTGACTGTAGAATTTTTCAGACAACTCGTTGCCTCAAAACAAAGACATTAAAATAAAAACTAAATAATGGGTTATTAGAATTTGCACTTACCTTAACTCAATCCCTGGTTATTTAAGAGTTGAATTGAAATACTTTCGGTGCTAAACTTGAAACTATTTACAGCTAAACTTTTAAAAAATTACTACATGCAAACGACGTTGTGTACACAACTCCTGCTAACTGTCAGGGATCATGGCGTACCCCTTCCCCTATTTCTATGAGTTTCCGCTAGATATCACCACTAATCAAGCTATAAACTCAAAGTCCCTGTTTTGTCCACCTTCCCGGTTTGTCAAACTTTCCCCTACAAATGATTTAGCACTGTGATCATGACATTATACCCGAAACACGTGTCAGTGAATGAAATATTAAAAAAAAGGATACTCATGTTATTTTTCTACATTTATCTAAAATAAATATAATATAATGGTATAATATTTTATCACATATGCAACACAATATTACGCTGGATAGAATACAGTTTCTGTTCAAATCACATACCTCTGGGGGAAACACCAGGGTCCTACTGTAAAGGGAAAACGCCAAGTTCATCATCAGAGCCGTCATCACTGTCACTTGATTCGTCATCGGAGTCATCTGGACACAAGTTGATGATGAAGTCCTGTACGCTGGAGTCGTTTAAGCCCTCATTTGTCCAGTCGGCGTCAATGGATTTCTTTGCGTGATCCATGTACTTTTTCCACTGTTCTGGCATGACGGTGCTGATCGCTTCCATGAAGAGATTTTGGACGTCAGGCAACTTAAAAGTCTTGTTCCGGTCTTTGACGTATCCTTTGAGATAACCCCATATCATCTCTATGGGATTATAATGGCAGTGGTACGGCGGAAGTCGAATCACTGTGTATCCTAAATCGGCCGCCCTTACATCGATCACATGTTTTGGCTGAGGTGGTTTATGTAGCTTAACGACTTCATAAACTTCCCATTTTCGCAGATCAGGATTAAATGGGATTTTTTTATCTTGCAGCCATTTCACCATCTCTGCTTTGGTGCTGCTTGTGGTTGGCGCTTTGTCTTTCACCCTTCAATGGTACGGCGCGTTGTCCATTACAATGACATTTCCACGGGGGATGGCCGGTAGAAAAACTTCAAAAAACCAAGCTTCAAAAACGTCGCCATTTTTTTCTTCATGATAGTCGCACGTCTTCTTAGATTCAAAAATAAGAGGCGGGGCATTGATCCATCCTTTCTGTCCACCCGCATGGCAAATAATCAAACGTTTACCTTTACCCAACGGGGTACTCAGGGTTCCTTTGACTGAGTTGTCGGTCCAACCTTTATCTTTGGTTGAATTTGCATTCATCCAGGTTTCATCCAAGAAAACAATTTTTTCTGTGTTTACGTTGTGAATTTTTCTTTAAAACTGGCATCTCAATAGTGCAACTGACGGTTTTTCCATAAAACATTTCCTGCTATTGAACTTTTTATATACAAAGCCAATTGATTTAAGCACTTTAGCGAATGAAAATCTACCGCCATGAAACAAATCAGCATCTTTCAGGGAGACAATGAGCTTTCTGAGTGTCGGTACCTCTTTTCTTTCATAGTAAGATAAAATGTGTCGGTGGATAGCAGATTTTTGAAAAACGTCCAAATTTGTAACAACATAGCTGTTGTAAGACTTACGTCGATTTTTCCTCGGTGTCCGGATGATGGTCCGACTTTTCTTCGGCACAGGCGTTTCTTCATCTTCGAAGTCATCGGTGGCACTTCCGACTCGGTTTGAAGCGCAACCTTCACTTCCGTAGTCCTTTGTCACTTCTTTGAGTTCACTATTAATTCGGCGGACAGTTCTATATCGCACTTTGCAAGCAGCGGAAACTCTTTCAAGAAATTTTTTTTACATCAATAATAGGTCCAAAATTATCCTTCTCTAAATAAAAAAATTGTATCACAGACGCCACAATAGTTCTAGCTTGAGTATGTAACACTTCTTTTTTAGAGGACATATTAACACTCGCTTGCTTGCGAAAAACTAACTGATCCCGCAATTAAAAAAAAAGAACTACACTATAACGACTATTCTATAACTTGCGATGTTTCACTTGGTCAAGTTCACGAGCAACTAAATAACAATCGCACATAACGTTTCTTGTCTCACTACACTGATGAGTCATTAGTGACTCACAGAATAGCCAAAGTGCATGCGGGAGATGGCCATTACGGGTTGATAATGTTAAAAGGAAATACAGCGCTGAGTCATAGGTAAAGTAAATAATACTATTCAGTTTTGCGAACACAAAGCTCCGACCTACGCCGTGCCGTTTGGGATTACAACGCAAACCCTTAACTTTGCAATACTGTAACTGAATTAAATCTTTAATATCTGGTTGACCGAGCTTTGCTCGGGGGGGGGGGGGGGAATTAGTTTCATCGTTGTGGATTTTTGAAGTAAAGCATAGTTTACTCCATGAGCAATCTGTACTCAATTGTATTATCTCAAGTTCTTTTCCACTCTATTTGTAACATGCTAAAACACTATGAAGTGGCTTACCAGCTGATATGATTCTTTGTTAACGTTTTCGTTGTTATTTCGTAACCAACATGGCAACCCATAAGGCCCTATGTTAAACTTTTTCAACTTTTAAATTCAGTTTTCTAGAAAAATTGCATTTTACACGAAATACAACTGTATAGGTGCATTTAAAATCTAAACTACACCTATAAATACAAAATGTTATCAAAATGGTTAGAGCCCTTTCCGAGATCCGAAAAAAATAAACACAAAGATACAAAGATACACACAATATTTCCTTATATAAAGTAATAGGATGTAATAATTTAATTCTTATGAAAAACTCATAAGAAGCGCTGTCCAGTCAGGTAGTGGAGAGCTCAGTAGACCGTTCATAATAGGGTTCGGGGCCCACCCCGGCACGTGTGTGTGTGTAGTGGTGAGGGTCGCCTAATCGGCTATAGTTGTGGACAGGTTAACTCCGAACCAGGAAAAGGCGAGCGTCTTACCCCGGCTATTGTGCGGTGGCCCGCCCGGCCGACCCTAATTAGTGTCGCTTGGCTGCACTTAATGAAAACAAGTACTAGGTGCCTAATACCAAAAAGCCAGTTAAATTATTGTCAAAAATGATTAAAAACCATTATCATATTACGTTTTATATTTAAATTTCGATTATTTTTATACTAAATTTGATGTCAATCGGCCAATTTTGACCAATTTGTACCGCCAAACTAGTTTTTATTTTTAAAACAAATTTTGAATGAACAGTGGAACTAAAACACAATTCATATAAAAACGTGACCATATGGAGGGACAAAAAATACTCTATATATGATTGTAATAATTTTTTATTGCTTCATAACCAAAACAAATCGCCGGTTTCAAGGAAAATTTGAAAACATAATTAATATATTATATAACTTAATTTAATATACAATATTTACACAATAATACATAGCGACAAAAAAGTTAAGGTATTTGAGCGACAAAAAAATATTTACTATTCACTGTACTCACATACAAGACGGTAAATACATATAAAAAATGGCATAAGGCAAAGGATTTCGACCGTTCACAACAATCAGATGGTTAGATTGACGATATGAGTGGCCTGATGATCGTTGTGAACGGTCGAATTCGATTGTCTTATATCATGTTTTATTTGTATTTACCATAGTTATATTTTAGGAATATATTATAACTACATATCACAAAGAAATAAATATTTACAAAACACATAAATTCCTGATATTATGGTTATATTTAACACCTAATTAATTAGTAAAATTAATCATATCTATTTATAATACACAAGAAATAAAAAATAAACTTAATGTTATATATTTCAGATATTAAAAAAGTAAAAAAATATAAAATATTTAACATTGGCAATAAAATTGGCCTGGTGATGATCGTTGTGAACTGTCGAATTCGATTGTCGTATATCATGTTTTATTTGTAGTTACTATAGTTATATTTTAGGAATATATTATAACTACATATCACAAAGCAATAAATATTTACAAAACACATAAATTCCTGATATTAGAGTCAAATTTAACACCTAATTAATTATTTAAATTAAGCATATCTATTTATATCACACATTAAATATAAATAAACTTAAAGTTATATATTTCAGATATTAAAATAGTAAAAAAATATTTAAGATTAAAAAACTTAAAAATAATTTAATGGCATGCAAACTTAAATTTTAACACAGAAAACACACATAAAATTTTTTTTTAAACTTACGGAGCGACGACTTAATTTGGACTTATTAACCACACAATATGTTCACATTGCGGGCAGAAAACTGCATGCACGTCATTCAGTCACACAATAATTATGCACTTATTCTTTATAAAGGACGGGCAAGTTCACCATCGGAGTATTCTGCACTATCCTCGCTGCAGCTGCTGTCTTGAGAGTCAGTTGAGTCGTCCGCCAAGCTGATGACAAGTCTGTCTTGGAAGTCGTCGCTGATGGCGTCCACCTTCCACATATACTCTTCTGCCTTCTTGACGTGGACGACGAATGATTTCCAATCATCAGACGTTACTTTGTTTAAAGCGTCATCCAACAAAGCCTCCACGGATTTTAACCTGTAGTCAGTGTTGGTTCTTGCGACTTCATTCTTCACTTTAGCCCACACCAGTTCGATGGGGTTAAGCTCGCAATGATAAGGTGGAAGTCGCAGGACTGTATGGTCACAATCTTCAGCCATTTTATCTACTTTATATTTTGTAGCAGCTAAGCGCAAGTGAGCTGGAACTCGAGATAAAAGTTCTGCTTTGACATCACTTTGGTTGAAGTACACTCCATTGCTCGTTAGAGTCCATAGACTCCATTTTTTTTATAGAGTCCATGGAGCTTCAGCCAGACTATAAAAAAGCAATTCATTTTGGAGAAAATGTAGTGGTGCCAGGTGTAGCTTGAGAAGGTTGGAATGTAGCTAATGGATTAGGATATATAAATAAGGATAAAATTAAAGGAATATTTAATTGTAGGTTAATAGAAAAATATCATAGTTAGGAAATATTAGAATAATGTGTAAATGAAAGGGAAAGGTAAACATTGTAAAAGGATTTAATTTCTGTATTTTTATTGCCTCCCATTTCTAACAATATGCTCATTTTACTATATACTATAAGGTAAAGACGGGACAGACGCCGCACATTTTCAAAAACATTGAAAAAACAACAACAATAAAGATACACAGGGAAGTAAAGTAGTCACAAATTATGAACGAACAATTGTAATTAAGAAACGGATACAAATTTGCCAATAAAACATAATACAATAAGAAAAAAATTAAAAGTTCAATGAAAGTACATATTTGAAAGTCAGCGTAAGTGGCGGGCAAGATGCCGCACATGAGGGGGACAGATGGCTTACGGTATTTCTCATTATTTTCTATGTTTATCAAGTTTATTTTTAACACGTACACAAGCACAACACATATTATTGTAAAGTGTGCACGACTCATGTAGCCACCGAGTACATCGTATGCACCTTATCCAGTCTGCATGAGATTTAGTCTCAGAATACAATTCTAAGCACTCCACACACTCGTCTTCCACTAAATTTGTTTCGTCATCACTACTGTGGGATGATATTTCAATATCTTCTTCTGAAGTTGAATCGTCGAACAAACGTTTTTTGTGTTGTTTTTTCTTCTTCTCCCTACTTTCTTTTTCTTTTAGCAATTTTACTTGCGGTTTCTTTTTGTTGAGGTTTTTTATCCTTCTACTTTCAATGAAGTCTGGACATGTGAGGTCAGCTGCTGACTGCTTACGTTTTGAATTCTTCCCTTTGGTTACGATGGGCACAGGCGATATTTTAGTTAGCAATTTTGTTGGTGTCTCTTTCGGTGTGTTCCTTTTCGGCGTACCGGTAGCTAAAAGCGTGTTACCCCTATCTATAAAGTCTGGAGCTTGTGAAGTTGAAGGAAGAGAGTTTTGATAATCGATCTCATTATTGGTAGTTGTTGGCTGAGCAACTGTCGATGTTGAATCTGTCAAAATCTCTACTTCCCTATTACTTTGGCCTACATCTTCGGTAAGAAACGCGTAATCAGGAATAGCCGACCTATCTAGGGGTATAATTCCTGTTGCCTTAAACCCCGACACTCCATTTTGGACAGTGGCAGCACGGACCCACGCTTTATAAAGTAGATGACCAAACTGTTGCCTCGTGATTCTTCGTTCTTGATTCCCTGTCGTATTTGCCACAACCCACGAGTTACAAGCTTCTTTAAAATAACTTTTTAATGGCTTAAAAAAAGAACGATCAAGTGGCTGCAAGTAGTGTGTTGTGTGGCTAGGTAAACATATTATTTTTACTTAATTTTGAGCTGCTAGCTCCAACAGCACAAACGAATTCACATGGGAGGCATGTCCATCTAATAAAAGGAGTGCCTTTCCTGGTGTCTTTCTTGGAAGAAAGTGATTTTTAAACCAGTCAATAAAAATATCCGTATTCACGTAGGCTGATTCGCGGGACATCACAACAACGGAACCGGGAGGCATTCCATCTTCAGCTCCTTGTTTCTTATTGACTCCTTTATAAATACAATAAGGTGGTAGAAAATTCCCTTCTCCATTACAGCATGCAATTACGGTTATTGTTTCCCCTTTCTCAGCGGAGGTGAGAACATGGACGTCTTTGCTCCCTTTTGCGGCCACAACCTTCCCTGGGTCGTTGTTTAATTGCATCCCAGTCTCATCGACATTATAAATGTTAGCCGGTTTTCCTATGAGATCATTTTCTGTCAGAAGTTTGGTCAACAATTCGAAATAAGAATTAACTTCTTCTGTATTCATTCCCTTGGCTCTAGCTAAGGAGATTCCTTGGGCTTTTCGAATGCTCAAATCTGGATTACGTTCTAAAAAAGAGAGAAGCCAATCTTTTCCCGCACTTTTCTTTTCTTGGTTGAATTTCATCTTCAAACCCATCTTCATGGCCAATTCAAAGGCAATTTTTTTCAAATTACTTGTGGTAAGAGCAAACCCACAAGACTGCATTTTTTTAATGTGAGTAACCAGCTTTCTTTCTGTTTCCTTTCCAAAATATGACGACGGCCCACATCCGGTCTTCTCAAAATTCCGCGTGGCCATCCTCCTTCTGAGGGTTCTTTCAGGAATATTTTTCAGACGCGCCGCTTTTCTTTTTTCATAACCTTCTTCTTCCACTAGTCTTACCGCTTCTCTTAGATCATTTTCAGTCCATTTCCCTCTCTCAGTTTTTCTTACACGTACTCTCGGCATTTTCTCTAGAAACAAATGTAAAACAAAAACGAAATTAACGACCTACTACAATTTCATGAATGCTGCGGCGTCTGTCCCGGTACTTTGAACACCCATTAAAATGCGGCAACTGTCCCGATGCAAATATGCGTCATCTGTCCCAACATGATGGGTCAGATGCCGCATAGCCAGTATAACAGACTGAGTGAGTGAAACATGGCTGACCGAAGTTGAACGTAACCTACAACACCTCTATTAAACAACGTGTACTCGATTTACTCATATCTACACCGTCAAACACTAATTGAAAGAATGTGAAAATAGTACAGATAAACTTTAGTAACTCACCAAGCACAATACTTCCAAATATCTTCAAAATCTTCCTTAATTTAACACTTAATTAAACAAGAACTTAGTTACACGCTTCTTTCACTGGTATAGACACCTCAGTTGACTGCGCGCGCATCATCTTCCCTCCATCATATTTTACTGAGAGTGCGGCATCTGTCCCGCTGCGGCGTCTAACCCGACTTTACCTTAATGTTAAAATTTGTGAAATTTATTACTATTTTTCAGGAAACGGATAGAAAATCCTGAAAATGAATTGACAGTGAGTTCCATAACACTTGTCTCCAACGATCCTGACACTTTGACTGTTTGTGCAAAAACCCCTGATGTAGAAAAAATTCCTGATGTACAAAGCGAAATTATGGAGGAAAAAACTAAAAGGTAATTTTGTTAATATATTAATAATTCACCATACCATTCCACAAATTCCATTACGTAATGGGAAATAAATACCAGTTGTGATTTATTCAGCTATTTTCTATAACATTGCAATCTACTGCGTTTAACCAGCCAATTGTGACAAATTTTCATGGAATATGACAACTTTTCTTTTCAGAATATGACAATTGTTAACATTGTGTTATTTGTTTGTTAATAATATGCAATTTCAGTTAAATATTTAGCAAGTTTTATTAAACAAATTAACAGTGTGGACAATATTTATCGTCTAAATATTTATTGCAGGCAATTTGACGAGTTTGTCGTAGAACCTAATCGAAGGCCTCCGAGAGATGTTGTAAAAATGATTTCAGGACGATTTATTGTTGATGGCAGACACTTTGTCAAAGAAATAAGATCACTGGATTACCATAGGTTTGAATGTGAAAAAAATAGTAACGGATACATGGCATTAGTTACATCCAGTACTAAATCACTGGAATGGAGTCTCAAGTTTCGGTGTCCTTATTGCCTTAAAGAAATAATAATTAACAGTGAACCACACGAACTAAATGTAGAAAGCGGCAATAACAGTTCCCTGTCAAACTCGCCCTCAAAAATGCTTCTTGCAGACCAAATAGTATGGGGATTTTCGTCAATCTGTTCTGGACACCGAAACATGGAAGAAGTATTATTATCATCGATTAACATATCACCAATCAGTGAAAAGACTTTTAGAAGAGCAGGAGAACGCCTAGGACAGGTATGGTTCTTATATTTATATTTTATAAGTGGTTAAGTTGTTTTAAATAAATTTTAGTTTAATTATTTTTTTTAACAAACTTTTATTGCAATGCTAAAAAAATTAATAAATAAACTTTATATTGAATTTGCAATGTTAAACTTATGGACCAAAACCGAAACTTTGAGATCCAGGGGGATATAAATCATCATCCGAATTTTTCACATTTCAAATGATTTATTTAATTTGAGGTGTTCTTTTTTTATAAATTCTGTAAATCGATTTTACAATAATATTTCCTTTGCCTTTTTTAAGGTATGGCTAGCCGTGTTGTACGATTCCATGATTCAAGCTGGAGCTGAAGAAAAGAAACTGCCCATTGAGAACGGTGATGTGACGAAAGAATAATATTCCGTTCATAACGGTAATAGTAGATGAAGGTGGGTCTCGTCGTAGCCATGGTCACAGATACTCAGCTAATTCTGGCGTCGCTTGTGTTATTGGACTCCGCACCAAGAAGCTACTTCACATAGATGTGGGAAACAAGTACTGCTCAATGTGTGCATACTTAGAAAAGAAAGGAACATCTACTGGTCATGAGAATTGTTTTAAATACTGGAGTAGATCTAGTGCTTCAATGGAGTCAGATATGTTAGTAGAGGCTTTTAATTCCAGCCAAAAGATTCATGGTGTTCAGTACAGAAAAAATGATAGGAGATGGTGATTCAAATGTGCATCAGAAAGTTAGAGAGATGGTGCCTTACGGTCGTTTCGTGGAAAAGGTATAATGTACAAACCACATCATCAAGAACTACGCGAAGAAGCTGTAGGGGAGAGCGGGGCTATACCGTACACGTAAGGGAGATTCGTAGTTACATAGCAAATTACGAAGTAAAGGTAATATAAACACAAGTAATATAAAATTTGATTATTTGACTACTGATTTTACATAAACATTTTGGAACTATTGCATTTTTTACATGTAAAAATTAGTAATTAAAAAATAGTTACCTTGTACGAAATAGCCTCGGGGGGTGGGGCTATACCGTCCAGTTTAAAAATCATTTGTTTTGGTGAGTGATATAATAATAATGTAACAAATTACTGTACAAACACTTTTTATTACTTATAAAGGTTGTAATTAGGAAACAGTGTATTACAACTTAAACATTTTAGAACAATTTACAATTCAATAATCATCAGGTTAAACTTTATGAAAAACATGAAGTTTATGAAAAAGTTATAAGATTTCATCACAAACCTAAAAGAGAGCAGAAAAAAGGTCACACGTTAAGCGTTGTACATAAATCACAAATGTAGTTGTCTGCAGACTCCGCAGCACTGCAAGCTGAATGGATCCACCCTGAATATGAGCAGCACCTGTACCAGAGCTCCTTGTCCTTGCCGAAATCGCCACACAAAATGCACACATCCTTGGAGCCTGAAGCTTCTCTTGTGAACCCTTTATCAATAAAGGATTTCATTGGGTCCACATCATCTAAATAATCGTCTTCGACAATGTCTATCATATCAGGTTCGTCTTCTGACGATAAATCTTCAAATTTGATATTTCTTCTGGTTTTAGATTTTGCAGATACTGTTGATTTAGAAATTGTTTTCTTTTGTTTAGGATTCGCTTTAGTTTTAGGCCTACTTTTGGGTTCACCTGTTTTGATTTTTTCTGCTCTACTTTTTCAGCTTTTAACTTTTCCTGCAGTTGTTTAATTTGTGTCTTCAGTTCTTTTACTTTAGCTGACTCTTCAAGTTTTAATTTATTTGGGGACTTTGTGAAAATTACTGAATGCTGTTGCCTGGATGTTACTTTCTTAATTTTGCACTGAAATGTAAAGGCATAGAGATTTGAAGGATACAGAGGTAGATTGCGGTTGAGAGCGTTGATCCACAACAGTGATGATTGGTGAATCCTGTACAGATGCGGAGTCTACGTTGTTTGAAGTTGGATCTTCGTTCAGGCCTATATCCATATCCATTTGGGCTGAGGTGGGACTGTTCTCGATTCCAGAGGTTGAAGTATCCCTTGGACTAACAAAACCAGTAATTTCCGTATCTTCTATGACCGGCAAACTTTGTTCAACCTCCGATCGCACTGCAAAATCCTCATCTGTGAATTTATCTATATCAAGAGGGAATATTCCTGCCGATGCAAATCCACTTACACATTTTGCTATTTTAGCAACCTTGACAAAAGCGTTGTTGAAAATAGCAGTTATCTCATAAGGGGTTATCTTCTCATGGTGGTGTGACCTAAGGAAATTGTCACATTCCTTGTTGAATGAAGCCTTCAGGCTGCCGTAGAAGGTGATATCCAATGGCTGAAGGCGATGTGACGAGTGTGGTGGTAGTGTAACTACAACTATTCCGTTGTCTTTGCAAACATTGTATGCTGACAAGGTGGTATGGCTTTTATGATTATCCATGACTAAAAGCACTGGCTGCTCTTTAGTTGGCTTAGCATGAGGAATAAAATGATGCAACCCGACCACAAAAAGTTCTTCTGTTATCCATCCGTTGTGGCTGCAGTGGTATATAGCGTTTGGTGGCCCACCTTTTGATACATTCGGGCTCATTCTCTTGCGAGGGAAGATAAACATTGGTGGGATATATTCCCCTGCAGCGATCATTGCACAGCCCACAGTAATATTTTTCCACATTCCCAGCTAGTCGCAGCACCCAACTGCTTTGTACCTTTTGGACCAAGAATTTTTCCGGGTTTTTGGACTGTGAAGATTCCTGTCTCATCATAATTATATATCCTGGTGGCTGTGAATTTGTGTTTGTCCATTTCAAATTTGAGATTCGAGAAAAAAAGACCGACTTCTTCCTTATTGAAAGCAGTTATCCGGCTCAAACTTGTGGCCTCTGGTTTCCGAATGCTGATCATTGGGTTTCTCTTCAAAAATCCCTTAAGCCAATCTTGCCCTGCTAATTTAGCTGATTTATTAAATTTATTTGGAATGCCATTTTTCTCGGCATATTCAAATACTAAGCGACGGAGCTCAACAGAGGAAATACCATAAAATACCTTGGCCAAAATTAAAACTTGTTCTGCTATTTCATTTTCTTGCTCTGGTGTGAATGCAGGTTTATGTCCCAAGGGTAACTTTGTTGAGTCACGATTCTTAAGTCTATCACTCAATGTCATTACTGGATTGCCGTAAGATCTTGCTGCCTCTCTTAATTTCTTTGTGTTCTTTGCTACATCATCAATAGCTGCCTTCATAGCTTCTTCCGTCCATTTGGCTCTTTGGGTGGTCCTCTGATATTTACGAACCATCTGGAAAAAAAACTTGCATTGTATACCAAGCAAGTCATAATTTTCTTATAACTGAAAAAATGTTAAGAAGGAATATAAAACTATAACATTTTTGGTAGGCCTACTTTCCTCTTAACTAACAATCGATGTTTATTGCCATAGCAAACTATTTGGGGCTATGTCGTACAGTTACGGGGCTAAACCGTACATTTCTGTACGGTTTACCCCCAATCTGTACCTCGTGGGAATTTATAAACATAACCTTAAATTCTAACACTTAATAAATCATCGCTAGTAACCAAAAGAGAGCTTAAGAGATGTAGTTTATTATGATCTCACAGTTAATAGACTACAAGAAAATTTTCTTCACTTACCTTTTATTTAGTACTGGACGAAAATTAGAAGAAAGAGAGTAGAAACACGTTTTTTTACTGAGACATTGAAAAATCATACGCATAGCGAAACGATACCGACAATGTAAACTTGCGCGTTCTGCCGCTAGACAGCAGCACTTGTCGGGATCACCTAGCTTGAAATCTAGGCCAAAAAATTAGTGTACGGTTTAGCCCCGCTCTCCCCTATAAACTGCGAAACAATGGTAACACAGAGAAAAGATTCCTGAATGTTAATATTATCAAGCTACTCAAGGCAGCAGCACGAGGAGCGATTGGTCACCATTCCAGCGAGAAAAATATCGAGCAGTTGAAAGAAGACCTTAGGAATAGCCCTTTTCATGTCCTAGGTAATCATTTAAAATGTAAGCCTCATGTTTGCAAGAAAGTTGGTACATGGGAACAGCTCGAAGGTACAAGCCTGTTCGTAGCCAATAAAGTGTTAGAAGCCCTAAAGCCTGTTCTTCTGAGGGCTAACCTTCTATGGGAAAACCAAACGAGCAACCTAGCTGAAAACTACATGCCACTGGTAGCAAAGTTTACGGGTGGGAAACAAATTAATCGAAGGAAAAGAGGTTCTTTTACCTTCGAGCAAGAGCTGCTGCTTTAGACTTCCAGTACGGTGCAATGTGGCATTACAAAAATATGAAATCACATTTGAAAAGGAATCCCGCTGTTCTGGTCAAATAAATTGGATTGAGGCGAATGAAATGGCTCATGACATGTAGGAGGGCTTTAATAAAAAAAAGGAAACAGGGAAAAACCAAAAGCACTTGTAACACGAACAGTTACGAAGAAAATATCAGGAACCGAAGACTACGGAAGCTTCTGCCAAAGGCTTGACTTGGAAGACAATGAATTTGAGGAAGAAAAATCCAATCTTTTGAAGTCTTTAGCCTTAAGCGACGAGGAAAAAGCTTCGATTGAAGTTACCACCTGTGGACAAAGAGAAAACAGTCGTTGGCTTGAAGAAAGAAAAGTTAGACTGACTGCTTCAAATTTCGGGTTAATCTGCAAGCGAAGAGCTAAATCATTGTGGGTACCTGTTGTTAAACAATTGCTCTACAATAAAGTTTTAACAGGTGCATGTATGGAGAGCTTAATGAATCTGTTGCTATACAGTGTTTCGAAATAAAACACGACACTAAAGTACTTCCTTGTGGTTTATTCATTGATATAACGCTTGACTTCCTGGCAGCTTCTCCAGACGGATAATATTGAAAATGTTAATATGGAACAATGAACCTGTAGCTAATTTCATAAATTCTCTACCTTGTAACTATTTTGTTCTATATTTGCACTAGATGTTTCTTTTCTGCTTACGGTAAATACCGTTAACAGATAACAAACACCTGTCGTAATCAGTAGTCTAGTCTAGTGTGTCCGGCCAGAGTGCGAATGCCAGTACAGTACTGAGTTGACCTACGCTACAGCAAGTGGCAAGGCCCGCGCGTTAGAGCGGCTAGGCAGTATGGCGGTGCGCCACGCGGGGGGGCGTGAGAGAAATAATGATAAAATCTTTAAAACACGATTCCAATAGGACCATTTGACCGATTTAATATCTGAAAACGACAAAATTCATTTAAAATTATTATTTACAAAATGTCTACCTGCGATTAAAAATAATGATAATAATAATAATATTTTTGCTCACCAACTTTTTTATTAAAAAATCTAAAAAAGTTTCACCTCAGTAGCATAAATATTTTATTGATATTATTTACAAAATAACTTACAAAACTAAAATCGGACAATAATTACGGAAATTATCATTAGTACAATTTTGCCGCAGAGGTGCTGTTATCTACCGGGCCAGAAACAATCACTGGCTTCTTCTGACATTGAAGTGGGTAATTTAAGGGACATTTCCGATATCTGTGTACAAGGAATGTTACTTGTTCAACCTAAAGTCATCGTAAATTTTGACGACGAACTTTCGACATCAAAAGTACGTCCTATATTGCTATCGAAAATAGCGCAAAGGAAGTGACAGAAGAATCGGACGATAAAACTAATCCAGGACGCCAAAGAGATCATTCAGCGGCCTGTTGTTAAAACATCGAGACAGTGAATTTTAAAAGAAATGTTTGGACAAAAAAACTAGAAAAGAGAATGGATTATATACATGTAAGTTGATTTAAAATATAATACTTTGTCATTAAAGAAAACTATGCTGACTTAACACTAAAGCTTCTAGAAGCTTGTAGAAACTTCTATGCATACCGTTGACTAAACAATATTCCTCAACGTAACTCCTCCATCCCTAAAGAGAACTTCGGGGGTAGGTTGAGACACCTGTACATTAGAAGGGTGTATCGACTCCCTTGAAGTCGATATCATTTTCTTAAAATATACAAACATTATTTGTAACAGTACTAACAGCAGTATGATGCCAAGCATTATAGTCCAAATATTCAAATCCGTGGTTATTTTAATGTTCCCATTTAATTCGGATATTTTGTTTACATTAATGTTTTCTAAATCTATTTTTTTGTAATTTAATTGAAAAATCTGGCTGCTGATAATCTTCTAATTTTAAATCAGTGGCATTCAAAATTTTGGAATGTCCTATACTAGTTTCAGTAGAATGCTTATCTTTTACCATAATTAAATATATACCTACTAATGATATTTCATCAGTTTCCTTATCATTAATTATTCTTAAAGTTTCTCTATTATTAAATACTAGTAAATAATTCTCAATCTCCGGTATATAATTAACAACATTGTCTCTAATTTTTAATTCAATGTACTTGCATTTTTTGGAGGTACCAAATTTAATCACTTCACTTTCACATGTTAAATCTTGATAAGTTACACGAGTTGGGTAGATGAGCATATTTGGTTTTTATGGACTCTGTCATGACATTTTTCTCTTAAGCCTAACATTATTTCCTTATGAACTAATACATATTTTACATCAGGAATCATAGTCATATAGATTGATTCATATAAAGTAGGCACAGGGTGTAATTTATATAGAACATTATCTATGGGTTCAACAATTGGCAAGTTAATAAAGTAAATTATTTCCTTAGAGTTAATTTTACAATTTATCTCTAACAGACTCTCTAGTTCCCACATATTTTCTAAGTTTATATCCATAGGCAACCTATCCTCATAATAAGATTTAATCTTATTTATTTCTACAAACAATTCTTGTGTAGTGGCCAGCCACTTAGTGACTTATACAAATCATAACAAATATATGAAATTATTAAATAGTAGTTGAGAAGATTCTTTATTAATAAAATTAAGCTGGTTGATTATAACAGGACGCTGTGGGCTTTGAAAGGAAGCTATAACATCCTGGTTTATTTTGATAAGTAACCGAGTGAGCTATTTCCCATAGCCTATATGACTTATTCAAAGTCGCATAATTCCCCCCCTCTCTCTCTCTCTCTCTCTCTCTCTCTCTCTCTCTCTCTCTCTCTCTCTCTCTCTCTCTCTCATAATTATTAACCAATGAAATCGTGAATATGATGGAAACTGTCATCCATCTTGGGTGTGGCACGAAGAATAATAAAATCAACTGCAGGGCAGGGCCCCAGCAGAGTGGTGTTGAGCTCCTGCTACTATGAGCAACACGATGGTCCTCTCATCTTTTGGTAAGCCTTAACTCTGAATTGTCTAAGTGGTGCAAAATTAATATCATAATGTATAAGTAAATATATTAGACCTTTTTATTTCATTTTAAATGAACTCTTTCAAAATTATAATGTTAACTTTAAAATGGCAACTCAATAATTCGAGTAATTAAGAATATGTTTAGAAATAGATAACAGATTAAAAATTGTGTGATGTCTAAAATTGTTTAAGTAGTAGTTTGTTTTTCTATGGTAAAGTCAAGTCAAATTAGAATCATGTTTAGAATTGAAATCATGTTTAAAAGTAGAATCATGGCTAAATAAAATAACTTTTTCGTTCAACTTAACTAAGCTGTACTAATTTATAGTCTATAAGAAACTCTCCTCCTCATAAAGTGGTCATGCTAGATCCTACATCCCTTATTTTGAACAGGTCAATCCGAGGCACCACATTTGTACTGATATCACACTGGGATGTAATATTCCTAATTTACAGAAAGTTAATGAATTTTCTATATCTTGCACTAATTTTGTAATATGATGTTATAAATAATATTTAATTGATTTAACATATTTCTGAACTGTTCGATTTTAATTTGATCATCAACTTGATTTTTTACAACTAACAATTTACTTTCTAATTCTTCAAATATTTTCAATAATTGACACGGTTCTATTAAATTCCTCTATAATATTTACATTGATAGAATATTGGGTTTCAAATTGTTGTAACATTACATTTTGATTAGACTTTAAATTATCCATTATTATTATTTTTTTCCCTTCATATTTCTCTTTTTGATCTGGTTTCTTTAAATACAATTATTTCCAAATTTTCTCTCAAAACGTCCTTAGTATGATTAATATACTTAAAGTAGTTCATCATATCCCTTAATTTACTACCCGTGTCTGTAACTAATTCTATATCAGTATACATTTTAATATTACAACCTCGTTATCTTTCACTAAAGTAGCCTAACACATTATTATAATAAATTTCAACATTATTTATCTGATTAATAAGATTCTCTAACCTATAACTATGAACAAATGTATGGTATGATGTTTTCAATTTTGCTGGTCTAAGTTCAATCGGAATCACTCCTATATTCTTTGTGACATTTTTGACTTCAAATCCATCTACAGTAATTAGTCTGTACATTGTGATGTACTTGGAACACAATGTGAAGGTTTTTTATTAGAATTTTTTTTTCTGGGTCTCTTGATGTTAGATAAATTAATTTTATCCTTAGTGTTATGGTGTCGGGTCTTGATTTGTGCTGTTTTCCGATCGGGATTAATCGAAGTAATTTCTTCTCGATTATATTTATTTTTGTCTTACTCCGTTGTTGTACCGTTTTAACATATACTTCTAATGGAATTTCAGGAAGTGGTTCTCTATTCAAATTCCTCTTCTTTTGAATGGCTTCCTATGTTTTACAATTCACCTCTTTTACCTGATCATACAACTTTTTCGTTTTTTCTTTATGTGAAATAATATAATCATTGATGATTTTATTTTCCAAGTCTATATCGAAAACAGAGTTAGCGTTTATATGTCCATATAATATTTCAATAGGCGTTAATTTCGTAACTGAATGGATGGTATTATTATATGCAATAACAGCGTTTTTTTTTTTGAAATAGTCTCATTTTTAAACTCCGGTTGGTTATTTAAAAGTCTGATATGTTCAATTAAGGTGGAATGAACTCGCTCACATAATCCGTTAGATTGTGGGTGTTGAGTGCTTGCATAATGAATCTGTATCTTATGTAAATTCATCAATTCCTTAATTACTCGATTATTAAACTCTGTACCATTATCTGATATAATAACTTCTGGAACTCCATAGCTAGTAAAGTGATCGATTAGACGGTCGCTTATCTCAGTTGCTTGTTGAGTTGCAATTTTATACATCTGTAAGTGTCTAGAAAACGAATCAATGACTGTTAAGAACTTGGTCTTATCAAAGGTTACAGTGTCAATAGATAACATTTCCATTGGCCTTGATGCTGTAGGCGTAATTGATAGTTCTGTCTTCAGTGGAACCCATTCATACTTGGTCTTCAAACATACATCGCGATTATTAATAAACTCTTGTATGCTATTTTTACTATTAGGCCAATAATATTTACGTTTTATTTGATTATAAGTTTCCGTGATAAGTCTGTGGTTTGTTGTCTTGCTTACATGATAATTACTTATAATTTCCTGAATTTCCTCTGGCTCAAATACATCCAATAATTTCACTTTATTCTTAACTAAATACAATTGCAAATTTCTAAAATTTCGTGATACACAAACTGCAAATCATTCATAAAAATCATCTTCAAAGTAGAGGTTATATTTAAAATTAGGTACTAAATATTCTTTGATGAAATCAACTACATTTTGGTCAAAATTATTTTAAGATATTTCTACAATCAATCTCATTTTTGTTGTTCCAAATAATTTCTTAATTATTACTCCTTTTGGTTGGTGTTTAACTAACGAAAGTATTATTTGGTTTCTTCCAAAATTTACAGGTTCCTCTGAAATCGGAATTTCTACTTGTATATTACCTTCGTAATTCGAATGTACTGTTTGATCTATATCCTCATCTTCGTCCACATTAACCATAATTGATTCATTACAATCCATTGATGGAAACCGAAAGGTTAGTGGTTCTTCATCATTACCTAATTCTGGGAAATACAATTGTGTTGATTGTTCAATTGTTTTCTTTAAATTCTCATCGATTATTTCTTGATCAGATCTTTTCTCGGTTACATTTAATTGAATTCGTGGCAATGCATCCGCATTCTGGTTTAGTTTAGCACGTTTATGTCTTATCTCGTATTCAAATTCTTCTAATTTTAATCGCCATCTTAACAATTTGGAATTTGGCTCTTTCACTGAAAATAACCATTGCAAAGGCTTGTGGTCCGTGTATATTATAAATTTCCTTCCATAGAGATAAGGTCGATAATAACGTGTTGCCCAAATAATGGCAAGTAACTCTTTTTCAATTGCTGAGAGATTTTCCTCGCTTTTATTTAATGTTCTACTCGCATAGGCAATTGGTAAATCCGCTCCTTTATGATCCTGGCTTAGTATAGCGCCAATAGCATAATTACTTGCATCCGTTGTTAATATAAATTGTTTTTCGAAATCTGGGTATTGCAATACAGGTTCATTGCATAATGCTGTCTTGCATTGTTCAAAACACGTAAGATAGTCGTGATTGTTTATGTCTATTTTGGAATCCTTCTTTAAACATTTAGTAAAAGGTTTTGTTATTTTTGCGAAGTCTTTAATAAATTTTCGATAATAACCTACTAGTCCTAAAAATCCCTTAATTTGCTTAACTGTCTTTGGTATAGGATAGTTTTTAATTATTTTGATTTTATCCGGATTTGGTTTTACTCCGTCTGGTGTTACAATATGTCCTAAATAAGCTACTTCTTTTCTTAAAAATTCTGTTTTATCCAATTGTACTGTAAAATTTGCTTTACGTAATCTTTCAAAAACTTCTTTTAATCTAGCTACATGCTCGTGGAGACTCGTCGAATAAATTATAATGTCATCTAAATATACTAAACACAATTCATTCTGTAATCCCCTTAGGATGTTATTCATGACCCGTTGAAATGTGGGTGGTGAATTTTTTAGGCCCATTGGCATCCTTAAAAATTCTTAGTGCCCTTTTTCGGTCGAAAAAGCTGTTTTTTTTTACACTATCTAGTTTCTACCTGATGAAAGCCAGTAGCTAAATCTAATGTCGTAAAATACTGTGATCTTCCTAATTTGTCCAAAATATCAGTGATATTTGGTAACGGAAATTTATCATCTATAGTTTTAGAATTTAGTCCTCTAAAATCTATTACTAATCTAAATTTACGTCTTCCTGAAGCATCTAATTTTTTTGGTACAATCCAAACTGGGCTGTTCCATGGTGATTTGGAATTTCGAATTATTTTTTGTTTTAACATATCCTTAATTTGGTGGTCTATTTCCTTTCTATAAATTTCGGGATATCGATAATTTTTAGTATAAATTGGAATTTCATCTTTTGTCCTAATGGTATGTTTTATTTGATTAGTGAAAGTTAAATCATTCCCTTCAATATAAAATATGTCCGAATATTCTTTTATCAATTTTATTATTTCTTGCTTCTCCTCGGAATTCATGTGATTTGCCCTAATTTTATTCAAATCCAATGTGGGTTTTTTATATTGTTTTCATAATAAAGAACATTACAGAACAAAAAAACATAGATGTGTCTTTAAATAAAACATGTGAAAAGGTACTAATACATTATAGCTGTGAATTATTCCTTATTAACTTGAGGCAGCCATCTGAACATTGCCCTGAAACACTTTTTCTTATGTTCACTAAGCTTAACAACAACAGAAGAGACTTTGGGGATTGGAAGCTCTTGAATTCTGCCTACTTCCTTGACACCTTCTCTATTTAGTTTTCCAACATCAACGTTTTTGTACATTTCATTAAGATCGTGAGAGGTCTTATACTGAATTTCAGTAGGAAGAGATGATGTGTTGAACATCAAAGTTGACACCTTTGTAAATGGTATAGCTTGGGAGTTTAAAAAAGATGCACAATTTTGATAGTCTTTAAATTCGTTCTTTTTCATTTGGATAACCTGATAAGGCTGCGGGGAACGATAAATTATGCAGTTTAGCAACGTTCAACTGTCCTGAGAGATACTTTTTATTAGTATGCCGTCGGGAATAATGAGACTGATATTTTGGAAAGCTTTCAATATGTTTTAATATTTCTGATTGCTCGTCAGGATTTTTGTTCCAGGGTTCATGATTACCTCGACCATCTGCATCTATATAATACCAGTATCACAAGTTTTTTTCTTAACGATTATCATATCAACCTTTGCTTTGGAAATCCCATTGATTTCTTGAAATAGTCGTTTGCATACTGTAATTGTTTCTTTTTAAATTTCTAATAAGAAAATTACAGTTATATCCCGATAGACCAAAGAGGAAAAAACATATCCGGCAATACTAAACCAGGGTGGTTGTTGGAGGCTATAAGAGAGCATATAAGTTCTTTCCCTGTCAAAACTGCCCACTACTCTAATCGAGGGTATAATTTTTTAAGTGCAAAGCTGAATGTTTTGATTATGTACAACATGTTCCTAGAAAAATATCCTAATTTAAAAATTGACGTTAGGAGCAAATATTACAGAAAGGTTTTTTGCAGTCTTTTACCGTCAAGTTTGGACGTCCACAGGTGGATACTTGCTGCACCTGTGAGGAACTCGAGGTTAAAATCAAGAGTAAGTATTTGAATGATGTCGCAAAACGTGTAGGGCCTACATGTAGCAGAAAAAATCGCTCACATTAGAAGGTCCAAAAAGTTTTTTTTTTAATGCACAAAACTGTTTACCTTGGCAAACAGTAATGATTCAATTGGGGCGGTGGCAATAGACTACATGCAAAACTTGCAGCTCCCAGTGCAAGAAACTTTTTATTTACGCCAATTGACTGTCAACGTTTTTGGTGTTCACAACCTAAAAGATGACACAGCGGTGTTTTTTGTGTACCATGAAGGCATGGGTCTAAAATCACCTAATGAAGTTTGTTCGTTCCTAATGCAGTACATATCAATGTTCTTGCAAAATGTTGATAAACTACACATATTTAGCGATGGACTGTTTTAAGACTCATGTCGGCTTTAGTGTCTCTAGGAAAATTCGAGTCTGTTGTTCAGTATTTTCCGATAGGAGGACACTCTTTTATGCCTTGTGACCGAGACTTCGCTGTTTTGAAGAGAGAAATCAAACAATGTGACCGTGTTTACACTTTAAAGGAGTATGTGGAATTGATACTGTCTTCTAGCAACAAACATAAATTTATTGTTGTAATACCTGACTCTGGCGAAATTATTTATTACAAAAGTTGGTGGCCTAAGTTTTATAACAAGAGCATGTTATCAGTGGAAACTTCAGGTAACAAAGTGCCAAAAGACAAGAGGGTAACTTTAAAAATTAGTCAATTTAACCATTTTATTCACTCAAGTGAACACAAAGGCGTAGTCATTGCAAAAAACTACATTGATGGTGCAGAAAGTCACACATTCTCACTGAGAAATTCGAATCCAGATCCCTTGAGCCTTCCAAGTACATCAGCTTACCCAACAGGATGTGTTCCCATCAATAAGAAGAAAATTGAAGACGTAAAGAAGTTGCAAAGCTATTTACCAGAAAATGAAGAAGTGAAAAACTTTTACTCGGAGATCCTAGCGTGGCCCACGGTTGATGATGACATTATTGAGAGATAAGATTGTTAAAATGAAAATATAGCTTCTAGTTTTGATTCTTATGTAATAATAGAACAGATTTCAATGAATTGTTTTTCATTTGTCCTTAAAATCAGAGAAAAAAAATTTATTGCATATCGCTTCATAATCTTGTTCATTGCAGAAAAGACACAAGTCCAACAACTTATGAACCATATAAAATCCACCCAATATAAAAATAAAATGTATTTTTGGTAACTATGACGTCCAAATAAAGGTTGTAAATATTACAGAATAACAAAAATTTAGTATTTACAAAAATACTGTTGCCTAGGTAGTTTTTTTTTTAATTTCCCGAAAGTAGTAACATCTGGACTTATGTTGTTTCAGAAATAACTGATTCAAATAAATTTGTAATTTGCATCGGCAACAGCCTGAAGAACTATATAGAATAATATTGTTTATAGTTAAAAAAACCTGTTTATAGTTTAACAGACTTCCTCTGTCTGTTGATGAAGAAGTTGAGAAAAGTATGGTTGTGGATGGCGGGTGTCTAGCCGGGGACGGGTTCTTTGTTCGGGAAATGGTGCCGAACTTCCCTAGAACACCAAGTAGTAGGGGGCTCGGGGGTCAAAATATGGGAGAGCGGGTAACGGATAAGAATAAGGACGAGGTATTGGGGAAAGTGGTGTAGGTGATCGTCACGACGGGCAAGGTGCAGAGACTTGGTCCTGAAACATTTCGTGGAGTTGCGATGATGTAGTTTGGCCCTGAAAAGGTTCGTTTTTCGTGGACGGAGCTTGGCCCTGAAAAGGCCCGTTCTTCGTTGACGAAGAATTGCGGGCCGTGGATTTCCGCAACTCACGGCTAATCTTTTTCTGCAGTCGCCGTACCGCCCGTCGCTGCTGGTTATTGCGCCTCCCCGGCATATAGCACAGGGGTCCGCCGGGTAGCCACTACCCTACTAAATTTCCCTTTCGGGAGGCGGTGAAGGTAGTAACTGTAGCTAGCTGGGTTTCCCCTATTTAGCTATTTCCCTGACGGGAGGCGAGTTGATGGCATAAGGAAGACTTGGAATGAAAAAAAAACCCAGTTTATGATGGTAGGTGGCTCTAGGTGTTTGCTTAAAATTTCCCTTACTGCTGGCAGTGTCAAAGTAGTTTGATAGATATCGAATTTAAAAAGTTTTAGCTCAGCCTCCTCGGAAGGATCTGAGTGCGCTCGAAATGTATCGTGTTCTGATAAGAACACGATGAGATCTGATGAAATTTTTTGAGAAAACTACAGGTCTTATAGTTTTCTGGAGCGTCGAACAATGGAGAAGCCATTGTTCAACTTTCACTGTAACGCTGTCCAATCACAGACCGGATAGAGGCAGAGGTGGCGTAGCGTGCTGTGATTGGGTCGCACAGTTGGAAGTTTTGAGTTAGGCGAAAGTCTGTTCCGCGGATTTTCGCGAGTTGAGCCTGGACCAATCAGAGAGCTTCCCTTACTATTCGGCAGCAAGTGGAAATATAGGTGTTTGGTTGGTCCAAGGTTCCCGGCACTGAGGTCCGGGAGAAGTACGGGGAAGCGTTCTTGGCGGTTGGTGTGCCCAAACGTCGAGGAGTGTGGATTTATTGAGTCGGGTGAATTAGTTCTAATGTAAAGAGGCGATGGCAACTTGATCCTGATGTGTTTTCCATCAATGCAGCCGATACAGTTGGGGAAATTTCATACACTAAATCATTCTTCCGATATCTTCAGAAACATTTCTTCAGGTGGAAAGGGCATATGTTTTGCATTGAATTCATTCCATATATCTTTATATGTTTCATAAACAATTGTTGCAATAGTGTTGTGAGCTATCCTGTACGAGAATGATAGTTATCTGAACGACATTCCAGTGGAAAGGTACATAAAAAACAAACAAAAAGAAATTGTTGAATAATTTGTAACAATATTACTACACCAATATTAGTTATTCTAATTATTATAATTTAACGCTGACGACGTCAATGCAGAACTATACTCGAATTAAAACCAGAAGCTTATTGAAATTCTCAGACCGTCCCCGAAGACGGTAGTTTTCGGGGACGATCTGAGAATTTCAATACGCTTCTGGTTTTAATTCGAGTAAAATATCGGTATTAGTATTGTGACATGGTTTATATTTATTTATTGTTGCAGAAGAAGTTGTTATGAGCAAATGGAGAGGTACAAGAGACAATTTTAGAAAGGAATGTGCCAAGTCATCTGATACACGGCCACCTTCAACATCTTCGGCAAATTCTTACATCTCGAGTTCCGCATCTCGAGAAAACACACTTGACGAAAATCCATTAACTTTTTTTATCAATGAATGTCCTCAATGAACTGTATTTTTCTTGTGAAAAATATCAATTAAGTATTATAATTATTTTTTAATGTGCAATAATTTACTAACCTCAATGTGACCGCTAATCTCTCCTCAGGCTCAATACAAGTCCGAAAGTTGCTGTGTTTTTCAATCTTTGTGCTGATTCTGTTTAAAATATAATAAAACGTTCATGGTGACATCCGAAAATAGTCCTAAAATTTTCTATCATTTTTTCGTAGATCACGAAAAAGTAGTTTGAATTCTCCTTGTGTCTCTCTCGTTACATTTTAATATCATTCACCCAGCTTTCTTTTTCTTCATTAACTAACAAAATGCGCAATAATGGATTGTCTAACAACATAAAATCGTCCATTTCCTTTACACACTTTAGAACACACTGGTTGATTCCTACGGCATAAACTAAAATTATTGTCAATGTGACCACTCTAAGGGTACGTCCAAGATGGACCTTACAAGAGAACAGGCTGCAGCACTATTGCTCCTTAGTGACAATGTTAAAATTAAATTAAAACCAACTAGAAGTGAAAACCATCCAATTAATAAATTACGATCAATTTACGGGGAGTACAAACACCTTTTTTCGCAATTACTTGCCGACGAAAATAGATTTTTCGAATACTTCAGGATGAGTTCGGATACTTTTTATTTTATTTTGTCAAAAATTGAACACAGGCTTACCAAGAACTGGGCGAATTACCACAAAACTCCTATTCTGCCGGAATAGAGATTGGTTGTCACCTTAATGTATGTAAACAATCTTTTTTCATACAGTTTAATTTTTATTTTAAACATGTTCTAATTATACAATTCAAGTAAACTAACTGATTTTAAGGATTAATCTAGTATTAGATGACATTGTAGTAAAAGAATTATTTATTGTAATTGAAAAATTAAAAATTGTCTTTTGAAAAAAGTTGAAAAACTTAAATAAAAATTAAACTTAAATTAAAAATTGTGTTCAAAATCTGAATGATGAACATTTTGACTCTGTAAGAAGTTCAAGCTTTCAGGAAATGCATTTTGATTTTGTGGAAATGCTCCTCCAGTGGTGGGTAATAGTTGATGATAGTTATCAACTGGCGAAGGACTACTATCATACGAAGTGGTTGACATTGCTGGGATGGGAGCGGAGTAGATACGTTTGTCGACAGTCCTGGAAATGGCTGCTGCAAAGGTCTTCCCACGAAAGCAAACTCATCCACAACTTGTTGAATTCGGCTCCGGAATCTAAGTTTTTTTCTGCGGGTATTTTTGCGACAAACTGTAGCAGGCTTTTAAAAAACATCATGTCATCATTGTCAGGTTTCCGCTGAAAAGCACTTTCTATAGTCCTAATTTTTTTCTCCTCTAGTTGCAACATCTGTGCAAGATCTGTTGCAAGATAATGTGTTGGTTGCAATTAAACGTCTTCTCTTACTAGGTTGACTTGAAGGGGGCTTAGCAGGCAGGTTCATTACAGCAGGTCGGGTTTCGGTATTCTCATTAGGAGTTTCTCTTTCTGGTACATATAAATCAGTGCTGTCAGTTTCCAGATCGTCAGCACATAAGCTTACGTCGTGTCCTCGTCCAACTTCTTTATCGTATGTAACCGAAGGGGCTTTCGGTTTCAGATTGCTAGAAGAGCTCTAGGAGAGACAATATCTTTTAAAACTAACTTTTTTTTTTTTAATATGGCATTTGGGTTCAGTAGCCGTTTCTGCAGCGTCTCCTGATCTTGGTGGCTTTATGTTGCTGCATTCAACGCTGAATTGATCCCGAAGGTATTTCCATTTCTTCCGAAGTACAGCTCCTGAAAAAAATTACAGACGTTGGGGTTGATTACATTTACGATTATCACAATTACGATTACATTGACTACATTTAAGATGATTACAGCATTTCCGAACTGCCTTAGACTTTTGCATTAGACTTTTTCGTCTAATGTTTAGACTTTTTTCTTTTTGTTTCAGGTTTTTGTCTACCGGTATGTCATTTCGAGGGTTCGCATTGAGCTTTAGAATGGGGAAATCGACAGTGGCCATGTTAGTAAAAGAGACGGTTACTGCAATATGGGAAGAGTTACAGCCAATTTACATGCCAACTCCATCTCAAAAAGATTTTGAGAGAATAGCTTAGGATTTTGCTGAATTTTGGAATTTCCCACATGTGATAGGATGTCTTGATGGCAAACATGTGAGAATAAAGTGCCCGGATAATTCGGGTTCAATGTATATCAATTATAAAAATTACTTTTCCATAATTCTCCAAGGTTTAGTGGACGCAAATTAAAAGTTTATTATTGTTGACGTTGGAGGATATGGAAAACATGATATGAAAAAAGTGATGGCGGACAAATGTGAGAAAAATTCCGTTTGTGACATTCCTTTTTCAATGAGACTGTGTGCGTTGTCAACTTCTTGTATACAGGAGTGTCCTGGAACGGAGTATTTCATTGTCACTTTCTTAATCTGTGGGTGTTTCTTAATAAAGGTTTGAACGGCACAGGGAATGAATGAATTTCTATTTTGTGGGACACAAGCATCGCTCCACAAAATTATTTCTTCAAAGTCATGCTCAAATGCTACTTGGTTCAAAATCTTGTAAAGAGCACTGGACAGATCATTACCAGCCCTCCCAGATAATGCCTCTGTCCACAATGCGCAATAAATAATTTTGCTTGTAGACAGGTGAGTAGTTAGATTATACGTATTAAGTTTTCTTTTATAAAAGAATGTACTGATTTCTGATCTAGGGCAAGCAATAACATTTTGTAGGTCAAAGCACAAAGCAGGAATACTACTGTTTTCTCGGTCAGCTTTTCGGTTTTCACACATAGCTTTTTTTCTTCAACATGGTTAGCATACACGTGTTTTAATCCATCGGTGAAGAGATTTTGAGTTTCCGCAACTGTATATTCTTCACATTTGTCACATCGGTCTGGTTTTCTCTGATGGAAACTTAGGTTGTACTCTGTCATAATCATGTGACGGTACATACTTAATTTCATCTGTTCGATACCTTCTCGACTGCACATTTTTTTGTAAAGGATAAACATTTTCATTACATTTAAGCTTGATTCAAGGTATAGACGTTTGGTAGAGGCTCTACAGTAATGTGATTCTATGGTTCGAAATGAATCTATGTGTTTCCTAACAGCTTGTTTGCTTTCTTCTGATAATGTCCTACAGCTATTTGCACTTTTGCCACACCCATCAGGTTTCGAAGTGTTGATTTGTTCGTTTTTGTTTTTATGAACATTATATACCGGTTTTTGGGAAATTCTCAATCAGCTATCGAGTACTGTATATATTTCATATTTTTATTAACATAATGTGCCACAGCGTAAGATTAGTTGGATGTTAGACTAACAAGACAGTGCGCTTAACGTCACAAGGAAACTCTAAAGTTGGTGGATGCTTGTCGAACTGTGTCCTAATTAAATATTATGTCACAACACTGAACTAGGCCTAACTATTTAAAGTAGTCTCTGATTGAACAGTTTTCTTAAGACCTTTCTGGTGTGCAATGGAAGTCCATGTTAAGTGCAAATCGCACGAAAGTAACCTACTTAACTCACATTGTTTACGTTATAGGCCTAGGCCTACCTACTTCATTTTATACATATCTTTCCTAAAACTGGACTTTTAAAAACCTTGGTTTGTCAACCGTACGGTGAACTATGTCTAACCTAAGATAGTTTTTCAGGCGTAGCCTATGTTATGCAGAGGTCTAACAAAACGTTATGCTTAGTTTGTCTAATCCTAAGCCTATTTCTGGTAAAATAAAATGAGCTACATAATGCTTGGAATGTAGGTGCATTGTTTAGTGTATATCTAAAATTCAACACTAAGGCCTTAACCTAAAACTATGCAGTAGAGTTTGCCTTACCTGTAAACACTACATTTTCATCAAAGTCACCTGAATCACTACTACTTTCGTCTGGATGAAAAGAATCTTCGGAGTCTTCAAGGGGATCGTCCATCATTGCCTCAACAACCAACTTTCTTAAATCTTCTAAAGTTGTCATCACATCGTGTGAAAATGCACATAAAATAATGTACCATACTACTTTTACGTTATTGTACTAAAGTATTATTCTTTTAATAATGATAGCTGATCAATACAATACACTGACGAACAAAAAAAATAAAAATTATTCTGAAGTCAAAAACAGTTAATGCCCACAATGTACAGTCAGAATTATGTAACCTTTGCAGCTGTAAAACACCAATCTCTAAGAATGACAATGTTGTATCTGGTCTGTTAGAACCATCTCATTCCAAGTTATAACAAATGCTGTGAATAATTAATTGTGGTGGACAAGGTTTCAACTAACCAAATAGAACCATTTCATTCCTATGAACATGTGATTCAGTTAGAACTTCGTACCTCTACAAAAAGCTTACTAATCAACATAAGAGTTAATGCATTTTAAAGAGGAACTCATATAGAACCCTGTCATGCCAACAGCTGGAATTTTTCGATTTTTTTAGTTAGGACCTTGTCATTCTAGCCTAACGAGATATCCCCTAATAGCGCCGCGCCGCGCGCTGTGGATACATCGCTTCCTTTTGGGAGGCAGAAAACAAGAACCGCTCGTCATAATGGCATGTAATTATCACAGTAAGTCAAATAAAGTTTGTTCTTTCGAATGATATAGTTTTTTTATATCCCTGATAAGAAAAACCCCTCTAAAAATAGTGGCCTCCGTATAATACCTAAGTACCAATGAAATTAGTTATAACAATATTAACATGATTTTTCTTATAGGGGCAGTACTTCCTGAAGAATTCCGCTACTTCCTGAAAAGCACAGTAGATTTTACGTCAAATTTTCTTTTGCTAGTGTAGTTAAGTTTTAATTTTCGAAAATATAAGATTTCAAAAATGAGTAGCCTATACTTTTAACTTTAGATGAAGATAGCGATATTTTGTGCCTTTAATTATAGCTATGCGCAGTTTTTCTCAAAATAGTTGTCAACACTTCAATTAGATTTTGAAAAGAACAAGACTTCATAAACAACTCTGGTGGAGAATAAATACTTTGGAGACCAAAAACATTATTATATCTTTAATTTTAGCTAAGCTACAATGGTTTATGTAAATATCAAAAATAGGCGTGGCGGTATTAGACGGTCCCGTACAAAAATGGCTAGGCGCGCAACGCAACATCTAGCTTAGTCGACCTTGGCGGGACTCGTCGCTTCCTAGTAGAAACAGCATGGCGGTCAAAGGGTTGTCTTTTTGAGTCTTTTCTTTAACATTTTTGTTTGGTATTGTTTTCTTCTGTTCTTCAAACGGTAGATTAGTAAAATATTCCCTCGCCTCTTGGCTACAAAATTGTTTTTAAAAGCTGCAGGTCTGCGTACTTTTCCTTAGAAATGGGGAGCCGACCTGCAAATCAAGTTTTGAATTATTTCCTTCAAAAGTATTGTTGTTTGGATTGCCCTTTCCATAATTAGGTTGCACTTTCATAAGCGGCACAAAAAAAGGGTTGCTATACGCAATACAGCGCGCTGTGGCTGTTAGGTTAGGTTGGGTTATCTTAAGGCAGATAAGAGTAATGCCATTGTCATTATAGATCAAATTGAATATAGAGATATCGTTGAAATAATGCTTGTTGAGGACCCGTATACTGTATGTAACAAAAACCCAATTTTAAAATTTACCAAAAATGCCATTGATACTTTGAAGATTTGTAAAAATATAATGAATGATGCTATAAGAAGACAACTCAATGTGTCAAATCCAATTTTACCGAGATTGTATTGTTTACTAAAAATCCGTAAAGAAGGAAAGAAAATGAGGCCTATAGTAAGAATCAATTCGCCAACATATCTAGTTTCAAAATGGTTAGTGTCACGCCTCCAGGAATTGACTCCGCCCCCAACGTTTGCTGGGAAGAACACTTGTGAATTTGTGAAAACAGTGCAAGACATTGAGCCAAGTCCTGATGAACATTTGGTTTCATTCGATGATGTGTCACTTTAGCACGGGTCACACTAGGTTGCCAGCCAGCTGCGAATTTAGTAAAAATGAATGATTTAAAGTGGACCGGGAAAGAAATTATTTCGTTTTTAAATATATATTATCAAAATTATCCATGTTTGTGGGAGGTTACGGCAGAAGATTATTTGAATCGAAATATAAAAGAAGTATCGTACAATAAACTTTTAGAAGACTTAAAAACTGCAGGAATTCCTGGTACACTTGAGTCGATTAAAAAAAAAATTTAAAGTTTACGAGACACCTACCGAAAAGAATTGAATAAGGTTCAAAAGTAAAAAAAAGTGGTTCCGGTGCAAACGATGTATATAAACCAAAGCTTGTATGGTTTTCTGCAGCCGAAATATTCTGGAATGGTTCTGTCACTGGTAGAGAATCGTCTTCAAATTTGGTAAACATACAGATATATAATTATTTTAAAGATGAATAATCAGACATTGAAAATGTAGAAATAATTATGTTTATATAGGTTTTTATGGGAACACACAGGCGACATGCTGGCTGAAGAGTGAATAAATAGCAAACTGGCGAGTAGCAGCCAACAATAATGTGACCGGATTGCCAGCCGCTGCTTGCTGGTGATACTGCCAGACGCTGGTCAGCAGCGGCGAGCAACCAGCCTAGTTTCCTATCACTGAAACTATATGCATGATAAAGGAATGGCTGATTAACAGCAATTTAGGTGATACCGAGGTGAATGAATATTTATTACTTATAAATGTATGCATGACTCAAAATATTTTCCAATTTAATAACAATTTTTCTGTTCAAAAGGAAGGTACTGCTATGGGAAAGCCACTATCTAGTTTTATCGCTAATTTGTTCATGAGTTCGTTTGAAACTAATATTAAGGAGTCCTTAAAATATTTTCCGCGTGTATGGGTGAGATATGTAGATGATATCTTTGCAGGGTTTAATAAAATTGAAAACCTTGAAGAATTTTGTGATGTTATCAATGGATTTTATCCAACTGTAGAATTTACGACATAAGTTGAAATAGATAATCTTCTATTTTTATATGTGAATTTAAGTTTTAGTGTTTATATGAAGCCTACACACACTGATAGGTATATAACTAAGGATTCACACCATTCACCCGCACATAAAAGAGCTGCTTTCAATTCTATGGTTCACCAATTAATAAGATTAACGTTGTCTAAAGAATTACCGTTTACCAAAGAGCTTAACTATATTTATGGTGCTGCAATTTTCAATGGATACCCTAAAGAAATAATAGATAATATAATTAAAAAAAGCAAAATTCAAAAAATGAAGGAAGCAAGAAGTACCCTTGTAAGTATTAAGCCTCGGCAACGATGGATAAAAACTGCTTTTGCTCCTCCAATGTCACATGTTGTGAAAAAATCACGAAATAAACATGTAAATTTGAATGTAGCAATGTCTGCCGAAAATAATCTTTACAAGATCTTAGGAAATCCGAAAGACCAAATTCATGAGCATGATAAGTCAGGAATTTATTGCATACGTTGTGAAATGTGTCCGATAAGATATGTAGGCCAAACAAAACGAAGCATTAAAACAAGAACCAAGGGACATTTTGCTCATTTCAAATATAATAGGCCTGATAAATCAGCTATGGCTAAACATTGTTTAGATGAAGGACATTATTTCAAAAAAGAAAATTCCATATTGTTAAAGAATGTTACAAAATCAAATAATATGGATGGTTGGGAAACTTTTTACATTAATAGGCACCAGAACGGGATCGGTATTGGTTAAAAGGGCTGAAGTTACATTTTTTCACCTATGCATGTTTTGTTGAAATCCGATTCTTGAAATATAGATGCACAATTTGAGTTAAATAGGCAGTTGTACAACCACCAGAAGTAGCAGTTGTACACTGTAACCTAAAAATACTTATATCAGGCAAATATTAATTTTTGCTGTTTTGTTTCAGGTGCCCAAAAAAAGTGTTTTGAGAAGCTTGGACTTGACAACATCTAGCATTTTTTTAATAACTTTAGAAACTTGGACAATTTCTCAAATAAGGATGAACAAGACCTTTTTTTACAGTACCTCCATCCTGTAAGCATCACTACAACGCTTACAGGATGGAGGTACTTTTAAGCGTCCTACTTCTTTCCAGTATCACGTAATGATTGGAAGCCAGCGAACTAAGAGGTATGTCTAAAAGCCTTCACTTCTATTTATGCAGTTACAGACAAGAGAGTCAGTCGCATAAGGGACTTGAAATCAAACTGCAAACCCGTGAAAGATAATTATTGTGAAGCACTCCTTCAGATTGGCCCACTCGACCAAGGTTCAAGTGCAGCTTCCAACAACTTTACTGTACTCGGAATTGGGAGTATCATTAAAATTAAGCAAGATGTTAGATATTGAGAAGGCTGTTCCATATGTACCAGATTACCATCAAGATTACTATACAAACTTATTAGCCAATAGCATGGTTCTGTTCACTGGTGACGAAGATGATTAAATAGTTTGACATTTAACCCTTTGCACTCTGAATAATAAATTTTTAATTTGCCTAACACTCTTGTATCCTGCAATGCAGACTAGCGCCATTTTTCCATCAGGTATGAATTATTTATGGTGGTCATGGCCGTCAGCTCTTGTAGCCTGCATTGCAGGCTACATTACTTTTTCTCTACAGCTCTGCTAGTCTGCATTGCAGGCTACAGCTACCTCCAAATATTTTATTTTCTCTCTTTATTTTCATTGGTCCTAGACGTTTCAGAGACAGTTTAGCCAACTTAGAAGGAAACAAGAAACCAAAATTACCTCTTTTCAATAGTCAAAATGTATTATTTCTGTAAAATGAAATCATTTCTTTGTGACTGTTTTGTTCTACTAGTGTCGTATGTTTAGTTTTCTTTATTTTATTAATGTTTATGGGCCTATTTTCGTGTATATTTAACATGAAATAGTAACAATGGACAATAGCGATTATGTCAATACAGTCTAAGCTGTTGGCAGGCCTGTAAACAAACGATGACGCAACGTTTAAATGTCTTGTTGGTCGCAGCGCTGGTATCAGCTGCTAGTTGTAAACAAAGATAAGGCAATGTTTTGTCACAAAGCAATTCCTTATCAGAACCGTAACAACATCGTGTTTGACCGGACATCTGTCTCTTGGGTTTTGTGCTCTAGTATGTTTACAATGTTTTAGTTGAGTATTTTTAATTTTTTAAATCATGGACCGGCATGGGAATCTTATGTCAGACTCTATAAGAGAAATAATTTATGGAGAACTTTCCGAAAGTGAAATTATTGACAATGATTTGATGAGTGTAGATGAGGTTCAAGCATCCACCAGTGGTAATAATGAACCGGCTAACATAGATGATGAACCCGATGACATACATAGTGAACCGGGCGGCTTAGACAGTGATCATGAAAGTGACGGTGAATGCGAAGATATTTTTAATGACGATGTTCAGTATGAAGATAGCAGTGAAAATGATGAAGGTGATGATGGTGAGCAGCTTCCAACAGCAGAATGGCGTCAGTGGACTGAAGATGATGTAAGTTTTCCCGTATTTAAACACACTGTTAGGGAATTAGCTGGAATTATCACTCCAGCGAATTTTGATAGAGATTCAGAAATGAATTATTTTTCATTATTTTTCACAGACGAACTTTTGAACGAAATAGTCAATGAAACCAATAGATACGCAAAGGAAAAGATTAAAATGAACACCCCTCTAACTAAAAATTCGTCATGGCATTCTTGGAATGATGTTACACTGCCTGAGTTTAAAGCGTTTTTAGGGGTAATTATGAATATGTCCCTTAATCCTAAACCTGAGATGGAGGACTACTTTTCAAGCAATTGGTTGGACTATCAACCATTTTTTTAAGGACATATTTTCTAAGGAGAGGTTTTTCCAGATATTTTGGTCACTACACCTAAGTCCTCCAGCCAATACAGGTCCCACTTTAGGATTTTTTAACCCGAACAGCTAAAGTAAAAAGAGTTGTGCTGTATTTGGAGACAAAATTCAGAAATCATTTCTGTCCCTCTGACACTATTAGCATCGATGAAAGTACAATAGGCTTTAAAGGAAGAGTAACCTTTAAGGTTTACAATAAAGATAAACCAACAAAGTGGGGCATAAAGGTTTATGTTGTAAGTGATGCTGTTACTGGATATGTTTGTGGCATGGAGCCCTTACATGGGATCAACCACAACAGCAAACTTGGACAGGCCAGATTTACTTGCAACAACCAGAATTGTATTAACATTATTACGAAAACTTGAGGAAAGTTATGGAAATGTACTGGGCTTTAAAGTCTTCACAGACAGCTACTATACTAGCGTTGAACTAGCCAAGGAGCTTTATCTTAAAAAAGTACATTTGACGGGCACTGTAAACAGGCGAAGAAAGGGGCTTCCGGTCGAAATCAAGAAAAAACCGAAACTGAAGAAGGGTGAAGTAATTTCCCTGAGAAAAGATAAAACTAATGATGATCCTTCATTTATGCATGTTCTTGAGTGGACAGACAAGAGACATGTTACAGTTTTAACCACTCTGTATGACAACAAAACTGAGACTGTTAAGAGAAGAGTGAAGGGGGGAGTAGAAGAAACTGTTGTAAAGCCATCAGTGATCTACCGCTATAACGAGTATATGGGAGGCGTAGAAGGCGTAGATGTTGCCGATCACTACATAGCCTCCTACTCTTTTACGAGAAAATCTATCAAATGGTGGAGAAATGTATTTTTCTGGCTACTTGAAGTAAGCATTGTAAATGCATACATTCTATGCAACACAAACCGACCACCGGGAATGAAAAATATAAGACAACGAACATTTAGAAAGAAGCTGATTGTATTATTGGTAGGTGATGTAAGGAATACAAAAAAAAGAGGACGACCATCTGCAACCGAGGAAGATGTAAGACTAAATGGAAAACTCCATGTTCAACAACTTCTAGATCCAAGAAAAGGCAGAGATTGTGCAGTATGTAGCAACCAATCAACCCGGGGAGGAAGAAAACGAACACGGACGTATTGTTACACTTGCCCAAACAAACCTGGACTTCATCTTTATAGTTATATAAAAATATACTGCATGTCAGTTTTTTGACAAACACCTCCCCTCCCCCCCAAATTGTGGTGCACATATGTGTACCTTATGTCTCTGCTGAAATAATAATACACATTTTATCTTTTTGAATTGTAATGCAAATAATCTGCTAATTCCTCATCAAATCTTCTAAATAACTATTCTAAATCTTCTAAATAACTTCTAAATATTCTAATCTTCTAAATAACTATTCTAAATCTTCTAAATAACTTCTAAATATTCTAAATCTTCTAAATAACTTCAAATAGTAACATGTGAAAAAAATAAATTGCTTTAAAATTAAACAATTTATGACATTTTAATAATATTACACTATTTTTGTGTGTGGTATAGTAAAAAACAATTGTTATTGATGCACAAATAAACTTTGCATTTTGTACAAATAACACGACATCGGGACATAACCTAAAGTCTTCTGTAATTCATCACTAACAGTACCTTTACCTGTGTACAACTTGAAATCAAGCATTAGACCATCAGAAGCAGCAAGAACAAAGTTTTTCAGTCCTAATGGATTTGGTTTTGATGGAACGTAGCAGGAAAATGGACATCTTCCGGCAAAAGGTATCATTTGCTCATCTATAGAAAGATGAGTAGAGCGAGGTAATTCAATACACCTTTTCCTAACAGCTGTTAGAATGGGCCTTACTTTCCACAGTTTGTCATTAGGGTCCTTATCTGACAAGTTATTAACAAAATGTAAATGATTTCGTAACTCATAATACCTGTTTCTTGTCATATGATTAGAAATATTAGTAATATTTAGATCCCTAGTCCAATACAATTTTGCTTGTGGCATACGCAGACATCCCATCATGATTTCTATGCCTGTAAATACAAGAAGTTCGTCCTTCGTAGTATTTACAGACCGCAAATCTCTGGTCTGAACGGAGTATAGGTTAGTCATTTCTGCTGCATTTCCCCAAAACGCATCATCTAAATATTCAAAAAATGATTCTTTGATTTTGAAGGTTGTACTATCTGCTATTAGTGTTTCCTCAAGTGGTATAGCGGAGTACCATCCCTAAAACAAAGAATTACCTATCTAAATAATGAATCTAAGAAGCTACTTGAAAATAATGAGTCGACAATTGCACAACTTATTGCTTTTTTTTACCTGAATTCACCAGTTTTCCATCGCATTGGACGGTCGTTTGAAGTAGAGGGTAATTGATGATTTGGTAAGGTAGGGTCTACTTGAACTGGGATTTCCGCAGATGTTGATAGAAGCACATCTGAACGATCATCATTTTCCAATTCCAAATTTGGTAGTCCAATAGCCTGTGTAGAGTTATCCAAGTTTCCAAATTCTTTGTCCAGTACAGAATCTTCAAACACGTCATCATCAATTTCTACATCGCTGTCTTCTAATATTTGTGACAACTGCTCGTCAGTTAAAAAAGCTAGAATGAATAACAAATCCATTTATAAATTTTAAAATGTAGATCTATTTAAATTAACATGAATAGGCCTATTTAAATTTTATGTATACATAAGTTACAAATGGGTGAAATTTGTCAAATAGCCTACATTTTCTATAGGCTATTTGAAAATTAGCAGTCAACAAAAAGACTACCTATTTAAAATTAATATTTATTATTTCATTAAAAAAACAAATCATATAAAATTTTAAAACCATATCTTGAACTCATTTGATTCAAAAAATAAAAAATATCCATGTTAATTTCGACTAAAAAAATTATGACATAATCCTACATAAAGACACAAAGTACACATATGTGTACCTCAGATTTACATTGTTGTAAATGGTACTTAGAGCAATAGATGCAATAAGATTGTATGATATATATGGTCTCTAATACATATTTTTAATTATAAGATATCTAACTAAGGCTAATATCAAAAATAAATTATATAAATTGAACTTACAAGCATGCTTGTCAATAGAAGAGTCCATGTTGCTCATAGGTTATCTTTACAGGTGTCAAAATAAATTTTCTGAACATACAGTAGCGCTTCCAATGGCTAAATATTGAACTAAACGATGTAACAGATGTGTACCATAGTTTTGAACAGACTAAAACATCTACACACATTAATTTTAGCATATAGAAGCAAGGTACACATCTGTGTACCTCAAACTACAATTTTTTTAAAAAGGGCAGATGTTGACCAATTTCAAAAATTTCTGTTGCTAAGAAACATAACTATTTTAAATCAAAACTGGCATTAGTACACTCCTAAGTACAATATGTGTATGTGAAACAAGTTTAAGCAGCTTCTTTCAAATCGCACAGTTTTTTTCAGTTTCCCAATAGTTTGAGTTTTGTTACAACAGCCCTTTTAAGAACGTAATTGTAAATAATGAACTAGGACCTATACAAAATTCTATATTAATGTAAAATATAATTTATATTGTTAAATGTAGGGTTAGTTCGATTATCTTTTATTAGCTATATGTTAAATCTTAAGTAGTTAACTCTTTGCGATCGGAACATTTTTATTAAGAAGTTCTCTGAGATCGGATGTCCAGCGCTACTGGACATTGCTATTTTCCTGCTAGCTTTTAGTACCGTGCTGCATTAGAGTTGCACAGGTCGGATGTCCAGTACTACTGGACATGTATATAAGTATTTGTTTGGGTAGGTTAGGAATTTATTTTTGGTTTGGCACGAAGTGCATTATGTTTATAAAGTCTATAACTTTAAATAAATAACTCTAATGCTTTGTATGACTTAGCTTAGCTTAAAAAGTCACGTTCTATTCCTTATGATACACAGCTGTGCTCCGAACGTGAAAAACTGTAATATGCATCAGCGTTTTACTGTATTTGATAAAAACCTACACTACTATCTCAGTTTAGGGACAACTGATAATATGGTGCGACCTGACTTAGGAATGACAAGCAGGATTGTCATCTCGTACATAAACTTCTACATTCATATGGTAATATCAAGGGACTCCATGTGTTCACAGATAGATTTTATACCAATCTAGATTTGGCATCAGCACTATATGACATGAAAGTTCATCTAACAGGAACTATAATGAAAAACAAAAAGGTTTGCTAGAAGAGGTGAGGTCCAAAATAAAGAAAAATAACGGAAAGAAAGTTTCAAAGATTAAATTTAAAAAAGGTGAAATCAAAGCTTACAGACGAGAAGACAAATATTCCCTTTTTTTATGTAGAGATATAAATGACGTAACAATGCTACCATTTATTATAATTCAACCAAGACTTTGAGACGTGTTATAAAAGGGGGAATTTCCGAAAACATTACAAAGCTCACAGTAGTTTGTAAGTACAACGAGTCAATGGGAGGTGTAGAGATTGCTGACCACTATATCTCTTCGTACAGCTTCACTATAAAATCAATAAAATGGTGGCGATAGGTGTTTTCTGGCTGTTGGAAACCGCTATTATAGGCTAAATTCATTTTTTTGATACAACTTAAATTTACAACAAGGACAACGCAAAGTTCGACAAAGAAGATTCAGAAGAGAGCTGGTGAAACAGTTGGTCGCAGATACAAGAAACACCAAAACGTAAACGATCTTCTAACTGTGAAGAAGATTAGCGACTAAGTGGAAAATTGCATTTATTATATCCAATAGAGACTAAAGGATACTCAAAGACTGTGTAGTGTGTAGTGACAGAAATCCTGGTGGTACAAGAAGAATAAGCAAATATTATTGTAAAACATGTGAAAAAGAATCTGGACTTCATCCAGGACTTTGTTTTGAAAAATATCACACACTGTAAGAATACAGGTGAATTTCTACGTTAGAAATCTGAATTTTAGTAAATTTTAGGATATTGAACAAACATTTAAGATTGAAATTATGTAGGCTATTATAAATTTACGTAGAATCTGAATAAAAAAATAAAAAAACTGAAATGTAATCATTTTATATTATATTTGGGTAGATCATAGTAGGTAATATATAATTATAAATCATACACTTCATTCTTTTTTGTATTTATGGTGTATTAAAATACTTATCCTAACAATCACGCTTTATTTATTTGGTCCTTTTAAATATAAAATAGAGGTTTTTAAAAATGTTGTGCAATAACTCCAGCTGATGTTTAAATCACTTCCGAGTTGATTACGCAGTACAGTCTAGACTGGCACAGATCAAACGTGGATAAGTTGGTGTCCAGAAGGACTGGACATCCGAATTGAGAGGACACACAGTCAGTAAGTATATCAGACTTGGTTGTGACTATGCGTTGTCCAGTTGTACTGGACAAACGATCGCAAAGGGTTAAATTGACACGTTGCGCGTACTATCGCCTTGGCAGTGTAAAATAATAAGCCACGCCCATTATTTCTTTCATCTGAGTTTGAAATTCGGGACTGAGGTCATCTTGTAGCTCATTAACAGAGCGTTCCAAATCTGCTGATGTCCGGGCTCCATTGAAAGTGTTCTTGTATTTAAACAACTTATCCTCTTTCTGTATCATTGTTTCTCTGATTGGTCGTGTTTTGAAGGGGCATTTAGGTTTATAATGATCTTTGAGGAAAGTTGTCCAATCTCTTATATTGTGTTGTTCAACTGGAATGACTATAATAGGTTGTAGATTTTGTCTTGCTGTTTTAAAAGCATAGACCCAGTCATCTGGCAACTCCACAACAGTTTTCTTTTTAATTAAACCTATATTTTTATCACACTTAATGTAGGAGTGACCCCTAATTGGGAAAACTATTTTAATACTGTCCAATCTTTTAACTGTATGGACGACATAGTGTAAATAAAGGAACAAGGCATGATTTTGGTTTGGACTCCGCACGAGTCGCAAAAAATGACAAGAGACCTTATTTTCTCCTTAAGAACTTCACGTATGTAGTTATCTGTAAAACTAATCACCTCGTTAGCTCCCTTATTCCCTATATCTTCTGTATAGGAATAAAATATTGCATCACGATTGGCCAGTTGATGTATATTAAAACTGTAGAAAGAAAGTTGACGTTTATAGTATACGTCATTTGTAGCAATATTAGGCAAGGGCAAGTTTTTTTGAAAGTCCATACAAATGGCTTCTTTTTCAGAATTTTTTTTACATTGCAAGTTTATCGGGTTGAAATTAATGATTTTAGGAGTTTTTATTATTTTTGAATCATTTACTATATTTTAATAAAAGAATTCAGAGTTCAGGCTCCAATCTGTACTCACCAGGCAGATTGCTGTGACACGTGAATGGTAGGATATACTCAATTGAGGTTTTACACACACGTTTAAAGTTTTGATATCTTTCCTTTATATACCAGTATTCTTAAGAATTTAGAATTTACAAATAGAATTTCAATTAACATTTAACTACTTATTAATATTTTATGAAATTACAAGCTTTGCACATGAGGTTTACATAACATGAATTTAGTTCTCTGTCCAAAGTTCAGACACATTTTATTAAAGTATTTGTTTTAAAGATTTCTACTCACATTACTCTCGAAATTAGTTATTTAATGAATGTAACACCTTTTTCGATAATCACTTCACTGTATGTTAATCTATAATTGTTCTTTATTTGAAACGCTCCATGATGAAAATTGTATAGAGCGATCTGAAGATGCGTCCTCCCTGCTAGGAACGCTAAGCTGGAATACCTTTATCTCGATTGGAAAACGGAACGCTCGACTGCTTTGCCTAGCTTGCATTGGTCAATTCCTAAAAAATGTACTTTTTCGTTTCTAGTGGTACCCGTAATTTTTAGAGTTGTACAAACACGCACTTTTGTCAATAATTGTAGCCTAAAGGGTGTTACATTACATTCATAATAGCGCTTAATTTAAATTGATTGATTTTTAATTATTTGTCAAATGTTTTTTGTTCAAAGTTTTTTATAGTTGTTATTTATCATTTTAATTTTTACGTGAACTTTTTAATTATTAATATATTGACGTCGGCTCGCTCTGTCGGTATGAGATGATGGGGCAAAGTAGGTGGTGGTGTACGTCGGCTGTCTAGCCGGTGATGGATTTTTGGAGCGGGGAATGGTGAAAGAATCGGATTTTAAGGTTTAAAAACAAAAATAGTACGGGGCTCGGGGATCATAGTACGGGAGGTTGGGGACGGTGTAGGAATAAGGAAGAGGTAAGGCGGTAATAGGTGTAGGTTTTCGCCACATCGGGCACGGTGCCAGAGTTTGGCCCTGAAAAAGTCCGTAAAGTTGCGGGGACGGAGTTTGATCCTTGGAAGGTCCGTTCAAGAGTGCCCCAGAATGATGGGCCGTAGACTTCCGCAACTCACGGCTAACTTTTCTTTGCAGTCGCCGTACCGCTCGACTCTGCTGATTGTTTCGCCTCCCCGGCATATAGCACAGGGGTCCGCCGGGTAACCACTACCCTACTGAATTTCCCTTACGGGAGGCGGTGAAGGTAGTAGCTCGCCGGGTTTCCCCTATTTAGCTATTTCCCTGACGGGAGGCGAGTTGGTGGTTATTTGAGAAGTAAATAAAAAAGAAAAGAAGTTTGATTTGAGAAATGCGACGTTGGTTGTTACTCTGAATATCTCTGACTGCTGGTAAGATAGTGAGACAAGGTTTTGAACTCAGACTCCTCGGGAGGATCTGAGTGATTTACAAGAAAGGTCGTGTTCTGAGAAGAACACGATGAGATCTGATGATATTTTTTCATAGTCTGAACTTTGGAGTTTAGCGAAAGTGTGTTTCGCGGTTTTTCGCGGTTTTCCGCGACTTGAGCCTTGACCAATCAGCGAGCTGCCTTTACTGTTCGACAGTAAGGGGAGATGTAGGTGTTTTGTTGGCCCAGGGTTCCGGCACTGAGGTCCGGGTGAAGTGCGGGGAAGTGTCACACCAAACGCCGAGAAGTGTTGGTTTTTTGTAAGTCGGGTGAATCAGTTCCAATGTAAAGAGGCGATGGCAAATCCCCCCTCACTTGTGGAACTGATTTACCCTAGTGATGAGTTTCGCTGTTGAGAGTTTTGGTGGATGTGAGTGTAGTATACCAGCAGAAAGAGGTTACCCAAAGAAAACAACCAAAATATGTTTTATTGTACCAAATGTCTTAAAACTAACAATACATAGTAATCGACAGATAGTTACAGAAATGATATATTACAGGCTAACAACGTACCCGACAATAATATACGGAAATTACAAACTAACATTGGAAAATATAATCTTACAAACTAACATCATACCCGACAAAAATATACGAGAAAAAAAAAAGTACATACAGAAAATGAGAAAAATATTGTTTTTGGCCCTTAGGCATAGTTCATGGTGGTGGGTGACATAATATAGGGAAGACATCGAAATTGTTTATAATGGGGATACAAAAATATAATAGTGTCTGTTCACAAAGAATGTTATATATGGGGAAGGGAGGTAAGAGTCACTGTATTACACTCACTCACGGTTGGTCGGGTTCTGGTGATGGCTGCGGTGCGGGCTTCAGATCCTCGTGTGGATTTTCACAAGCTGGGAGCCTCTCAGGATCCAGTAGCAGTTGCCTCCAGCGTAGTCCTGGACTGGATGCGGTCCTTCCCAGCGTTGTTCAAAACCAGCGTGTCGTCGGGCAGCAGCGTCGGAGAGAGGATGAGTGCGAGTCATCACCAGATGACCGAGCTGGTAGCGTGGTGGCGTAGTAGTCTCGGGGATTGGGTGGTAGTCAGCCTGGTGTCTTCTCATCTCGGCGCAGCGAGTCGAAGGCGGGCGTCTTGGTGGTGCAGGTAGCTTCCATTCCCCAGGCCTCTTCAGATTGTACCCTAAAGCGGCTTCGCTGGGCGTCAGGCCAATGGCAGCGTTCTGGCGCGTCCGTAGGTTGAAGAGGATACTGGGAAGATGCTGGCTCCACTTCTGGTGCGGTTCGTGTAGAAGATGGAGCCGTAGTCCAACCTTGATGCCTTGGTTTCTTCGCTCCGTCGGATTCGAACGAGGGTGATAGATCGGCGTGGTCCAGGGCTGAATCTGTAGCCGCTGACAAAATAGAGTCCATTCCTGGCTGGTGAACTGACGTCCGTTGTCCGAGAGGATGGCTCTGGGGTACCCCCAGCGTGGAAAGAAGTCCTGCTGCAGAGCTGTGATGATGCGGCAGGTTTCCTGGTTGCATAGAGGGTACGCTTCGGTCCAACGGGTGAACATGTCAGTTACCACCAGAATGTAGCGTTTCTTGTGGTTCGTCAGCGGATACGGTCCCATGAGGTCCAGGGCGATGGTATCGAAAGGGCTGCTGGGCTGGTGAGGTCTCTGCGGCGGTTGTCCCTGCGGTCGGCTGGCCTTGATGCAGGAGCACAGGAGGCACTGTCTGACGTGGTGTTCCACATCTCTTCTTATGGTACGCCAGGTATAGTGCTGCTGCAGAGCTCGCAGAGTCTCGTCTCGTCCTGGGTGTCCGGCTGTGGGGCTGTCGTGGAACTCGTAGAGCAGACGGGGATGTAGAGATCTAGGCACCAGAAGTTTCCAGCTGTCGGGGCTCGCCTTGTAGGTCTTCCAGGTTCCTGTGTTGTCACTTCGGTGAGTGTTGCAGAAGTCCTGGTCGCCGGGAGTCCGTTGCTGGGCTGTCTTCTGATGGATCCTCTGGAGTCGTTCTTGTATGCGCCTGATGTCTGGATCTGCGGCCTGTGCGTCCTTCACCTGGTCGAACAACGTTAGGGGCTCTGCCTGGTTGATGGCTGGCTCTCCGGCTTCCTGTGAGTCCTCCTTTACAGTAGGAGGCAGCAGTCGGTCTGAGTGGCCAGCATCCTCCGGGGTGGCTCCTTCCTGAGGTCGTCTCGATAAAGCGTCGGGTAAGTCGTTCGTTCGGCCGGGGCAGTGCTCGATGGTAAATGAATCTTCCTGCAGAAGAAGCGCCCATCTGGTAAGTTTCGACTTGTGGTCCTTCATCTGCTGCAACCAAGTTAAGCTCTTGTTATCCGTCCGAAGCGTGAAGGTCCTAGCTTCAAGATAGGCTCGGTAACGCTTGATGGCCCACACAACAGCGAGACACTCCTGCTCGTTGCTGTGGTAGCGTTGCTCCGTCGGGGTGAACTTGGCGCTGGCGTAACTGAGGATGCGGCGTTCCTTCTGCGGGGTCTCCTGGTACAGCACTGCACCCATTCCTATCTGGCTGGCATCAGTTTGTAGGAAGAAGGGCAAGTTGTCAGCTGGGCGGTGGAGAAGCAGGGGCTTCCTCAGGACTTCCTTCGTCTGGGCGAAGGCGGTGTCAGCTGCCGGTGTCCACTTGAAGGGCTTCTTGGAGGCGATGGTGTCCGTGATCGGTGCTATGGTCTCCGCGAAGTTCGGCACGTACTCTCGGAGCCAGTTGCATATGCCCACGAATTGTCGAGCCTCCTTCCGCGTCTTCGGTGTGGCAGCGTCTTGGATGGACAAGATGTGGTGGTCCTGAGGTTGGTTCCCTGCGCTGGTGATGGTGTGACCGTGGTAGTCTAGGTTCGCCTTCCCGAAGCTGCATTTCTGCAAGTGACAGGTAAGTCCCTGGCGTTCTAGCTCTTCAAGAACGCGGTCCACGTGGTGGCGATGGCTGTCCCAGTCCTTGGAGAAAATGATGATATCATCTAGGTAGGCGATGCAGGCGTCTCGGTCACAGTGAGGTAGTACTTTCTCCGTCATGAGGCGCTGAAAGGTGCTGGGGGCGTTTTTCAGCCCGAACGGCATGACGGAGAACTGATAGTGTCTTCCTTCCGGGTGGTGAAGGCGGTGTAGGTCTTTGAAGTCTCCTCCATGGGGATCTGCCAGTAGCCGCTCTTGAGATCCAGGGTGGTGAAAACATTGGCACTTCCGATGTCCTTCAGGGCCTGGTGGATGACGGGAAGGTTCTGCGGGGCGTCGATGGTAACTTCGTTGAGTCTGCGGTAGTCCACGCAGAACCTAGGATGACCGTCCTTCTTCTTCACTATCACGATAGGCGAACTGTAGGGTGAAGTTGAAGGCTCGATGATCCCGGCGGAGAGCATCTCCTGGATCTGGTCAGCGATCACCTTCCTCTTCGCTGGTGAACATCGGTAGGGCGTCTGGCGGATCGGTGTGTTGTTCCGTAGCTGGATCTCATGGCGGAGGCTGCTGGTTCTTCCCAGGGGTCCGTCGGTATGGAAGGCAGGTGAGTGGCGTTGGATCATGCTGGTGAATTTGTCTTCTTGGTCCTTCGGCAGTCCGTGGTCGATTCTGTCTAAAAAGATGGCGGGCGCTGTCCTCTTCTGTGGAGCTGAGGTGGTCCACGACAGGCTGAGTTGGTCACGGAGTCCGAAGGTCAAGGTCCCGGAGTGAAAGTCGCAGACCGCGTGCTGGTCCTGTAACCATGGGTATCCGAGGAGGGCTGGTTCCTGCAGAGTGTCGGCGACTAAGAAGCTCACCGGCATCTGTTGTCCCTGGAGGGAGGTGTTCAGGCAGACTTCTCCTCGGATCTGCAGGCGTGCGTGGTGGTCTGCGAGGCGGGCGGTGGTTGGTGCTTCCTGGAGACGGGCGTCGGGGTCTAGCTGGTCAGTCCGGATGAAGTTTCTGCTGGCAGCGGAGTCCACTAGCGCCAGGATGGTCTTCTGGCCTATTTGTAGGTGAATCCGTGGCAGCCGGCTTCCCGGAATGGCGTTGCAGATAGCGCCGAGTTCTATTGCTGGGCAGGCTTGGGCGCGCTTCCTGTCCCTCTCCAGTTTTCCGGCGTCTCCCGTCTCTTCTTCAGTACTGGGCAGTCCCGGTGGTAGTGGTACTCGGGACAGTACTGGCACATCGGGTCCCTAGCTGGTGGTGGTGGTGGTCTGGTAGCGGCAGGCGGGGGTGTTGGCCGGTATTTTTCTTCTCTTATTGGTCTGGTCGTGGTCCTGGTCTCGTCCTGGAGGTCTCTTTCGACGGCTCGGGCTCTGTCCATCAGCTCTTGAGTAGTGGTGAGGTCACTTCCCCTGAGTCTGGATCTCAGGCCGGAAAGGAGTAGTTCTAAGAACGTCTGCACTCGGGTCGTCTCGCTGGACTGCGGCTGTAGCCTCTTCATCAGGCGCGTCTTCCGTAGGAGGAAGGAGTCTGCGGGCTCGCTGGAGTTCTGCTTCCTACCATAGAGTTCGGCTTGGAGTTCAGCAACCACAGCTGGCGAGTTAAAGCGTGCTCGCAGGCGTTCGGAGAATTCCTCCCAGTTTAGCCCAGCGTCACTGTATATCCGGTACCACCTCTCGGCTGATCCACGGAGCTGTGCGGCAGTGGTCCTGGTCCAGTGTGTTTTTGGCGATCTCCGCTGAATAAGGATTTCCTCAGCCTGGCGAAGAAAATCGTCTGGATCTTCCGCTCCATCGCCTGAAAAATCTGGTAGTGGTGTGGTAGGTGGTGGTTGTGCCTGGGAAAGGAGCTGCAGGAGGGAGTTCAGGAGGTTAGGGTCTGGTGTGGTGGAAGGTGGGCCTGTTGGTGTAGGGGGGATATCTATGCAAGCTTTGCAGGTGTAAGTTGCATTCGGAATCTCCACTTCCGGCCAACCGATGCAGGCATGGTGTTGAAGCTGGTCACAGCGGCAGCAGGAAGCGAAGATGTCACTTTGGCTGTGGCATGTCTCGTTGGCGCAGGTCTTCAGCTGGGATCGCAGTGTCGGAGCCATCTCTACGTCGGAAGTGTGCTGGTGTTGGTGTTGGTGTTGGTGTTGGTGCTGTTGTTGGTGCTGGTGTTGGTGTAGGGCGCCACTGGGTTGTGTCCTCCCAAAAGTAGTCGGGGCGAAGGTCACTTCTTCGTCCGAAGAAAGTCGGTCCCACGTTGCGGCCGCCAATTGACGTCGGCTCGCTCTGTCGGTATGAGATGATGGGGCAAAGTAGGTGGTGGTGTACGTCGGCTGTCTAGCCGGTGATGGATTTTTGGAGCGGGGAATGGTGAAAGAATCGGATTTTAAGGTTTAAAAACAAAAATAGTACGGAGCTCGGGGATCATAGTACGGGAGGTTGGGGACGGTGTAGGAATAAGGAAGAGGTAAGGCGGTAATAGGTGTAGGTTTTCGCCACATCGGGCACGGTGCCAGAGTTTGGCCCTGAAAAGGTCCGTAAAGTTGCGGGGACGGAGTTTGATCCTTGGAAGGTCCGTTCAAGAGTGCCCCAGAATGATGGGCCGTAGACTTCCGCAACTCACGGCTAACTTTTCTTTGCAGTCGCCGAACCGCTCGACGCTGCTGATTGTTTCGCCTCCCCGGCATATAGCACAGGGGTCCGCCGGGTAACCACTACCCTACTGAATTTCCCTTACGGGAGGCGGTGAAGGTAGTAGCTCGCCGGGTTTCCCCTACTTAGCTATTTCCCTGACGGGAGGCGAGTTGGTGGTTATTTGAGAAGTAAATAAAAAAGAAAAGAAGTTTGATTTGAGAAATGCGACGTTGGTTGTTACTCTGAATATCTCTGACTGCTGGTAAGATAGTGAGACAAGGTTTTGAACTCAGACTCCTCGGGAGGATCTGAGTCATTTACAAGAAAGGTCGTGTTCTGAGAAGAACACGATGAGATCTGATGATATTTTTTGAGAAAACTACAGTTTATATAGTCTTCTGGAGCGTAGAACAATGGAAAAGCCATTGTTCTACTTTCACTATGACGCGATCCAATCACAGGCTGGCTAGAAGCATGGGGTGGTGTAGCGTGCTGTGATTGGGTCGCATAGTCTGAACTTTGGAGTTTAGCGAAAGTGTGTTTCGCGGTTTTTCGCGGTTTTCCGCGACTTGAGCCTGGACCAATCAGCGAGCTGCCTTTACTGTTCGACAGTAAGGGGAGATGTAGGTGTTTTGTTGGCCCAGGGTTCCGGCACTGAGGTCCGGGAGAAGTGCGGGGAAGTGTTCTCGGCGTTTGGTGTGACCAAACGCCGAGAAGTGTTGGTTTTTTGTAAGTCGGGTGAATCAGTTCTAATGTAAAGAGGCGATGGCAATATGAATCTAATCCCTTAATACCTTAATTTGTTACTAATTTGTTTTTTATCGGTTGGAGGATGTCCCATGCTTACAGAAACCCCCTCCTTCGAGATTCGCATTACGCAGTAATAAGAATCTCGAAAAGAACTAACATGAAAGCTGGGACACTCCAACCTCCTTGCCACCCTTTACGGAGTCAAGAACAAGAGCAGTTTGTTCTAATAACAATTTTGAAGAAAAAAAAATTTGTTTATGGTGCTTAACAATTCCAGTAATACAAAATATCAATAAAATACATCATAAATTTCAGCAAATATTACATAAGCATCATAAGACATATTATTTTTAACACATATAACAATGCTATCTGATGTATCAAGTATCAATATACATATTTCAAAGCGTCCACCACATAATTGTCTTTTAACAAATTTTCAAAAATACATGATATCATCAATTTTAAAAATGATACATACAACATAAACAGAAATCATTTCTTAACATGGTTTCAACAAAACATAATATTGTTCATAATACATACAACAGAAAATAATTAAATTGTCAAATACAAATCATATTACCAAGTACACATCACGAAGTCATTTTTCAACAAGTTACTACACAACACAACATTGTTCAGTTACAGAAACTTATGCATAAACAACATACAGCATATCATTCATGACATGTCAAAACATAAATTTTTCAGATGAATCAAGTAAAAAATCATATTTCAAGATATACAACACAAAATCATTTTCAAATTATAACAAATCATAACAGAGGATACTAGAACATATTACATGTGAACAATAGATACAATATCAAGTCATATCATAATACAAACGATATTTAAAAGCGTAACACAAATTAAACATGATATGTCAAAACATAATATGATGTGTATAGCATAGGATCATTATCAATTGTCTATTTTTACAACAGCAGAAAAAGTATAACATAATACATGTGAACAACAGATACAATCGTCGAATCATAGACAAACAAAATTTAGTAAAATTTTCATATCATAACAATCAAACATCACATATTAGCATCATTTCAAAACACAAAATTAAACTTGTTCATTAACAAAATCAATGATTATTATTCCAAATTATAATTTTTCATGATTTACTTTTTTATTATTACAAAATCATCTTTATTTATTATCAATGTTACAACTTTAAAATCAAAATAATTTTCATTTATTATTATTACATCTTAAAACAAAATCATGAAACAAATCACATTTTAAAATTTCAATACATACAATCATTTTTTAAAAGTCTGGCTAAAAGAAGATTTCTTCCCTAATTAAAAAAAAATATTTAACTGTAACAGCAGTAACTACTTGTTGAAACTCCATAATAAGGATAAAATAAGCACTAAGCTACAGTTTCAAACGTATTTATTAACTTATTTAGCTACAATTGTTTCGCCTTGCGGCATATACGGGCTAATGGTAATAGTAAGCCTAAACAAAGTTAACAGTAGAGAGAGACAGGTCCGGAAGTAACACAATGGAAGGGATAGCTGGAAAACCCAAGCAGATAGGAAGGGGAATGGTTAACATGTTACACTATTGGTTTAAGAAGTGGTGAAGAGTTTAATAAAATTTGATCATTTAAATTAAAAGTAGGTTTATGTAATATAGATCTATTTATTTCTAAGCATTCTAGATTATTTAGTCTAATACTTTTATTTTGAATGTGTGATAATTTTACATTCAGATTAGGATCAAAATTATGACCTGAGCCCAACAGGTGGTTAGCAAAGTTGTAGTTACTAAGCCCATGCTTCCAACTATTTGTATGTTCTTTAATTCTAACATTGATTGATCTCCCTGATTGACCTATGTACTCAGAGTCACAATTCTGACAAGAAATTTTATAAACTCCACTATTTTCTAGCCTTTCTTTTCTATCTTTATTATTAACTAACATTTTTCCTAAATTTTTATTAACACTAAAGGCGACAAAACGATTACATTTAGTAGAAATAAGATTACTGATTTTATAACTAATTCAGTTAATGTATGACATTTTACAATGTTTGACTTTATCGATTTTAACATTATGGTGGACAAGGTTTTCAGCTTTACGTTTTAATTTCTTTCTTAGAATATTATTAATTAACAAAGTGTCATACTTATTGTTAACAGCAATTTGTTTAATAACATTCAGTTCATAATTGAAGTCGTCAGGTGAAAGAGGCACAGTAATGAGTCTATGTAACATGCTATGAAATGCGGCATGTTTATGGTTAATAGGGTGATCCGAATCTGCAGGTATTACGGTATCTGTGTAAGTAGGTTTTCTGAAGATTTTGAATGTGTGAGCACTGTTGCTGATACTAATATTCAGGTCAAGGAAATTAATATTATTATTTTCACCTACTTCCATAGTGAACTGAATGTTGCTGTTAATCGAGTTGATAGTTTTAAACAAAGATTGTAATTGCCTTTTTGTACCATTGAACAAACACAAAACATCGTCAACATAACGGTACCAATAGATTATGTTTTTAAATAAAGGATCGGCATTTTTAAATAAAGTATTTTCGAAATTAGCCATGAAAATTTCTGCGAGAAGGGGTGACAAAGGCGAACCCATTGCCAACCCTTATATTTGTTTGTAATAATTATCATTAAATTGAAAATAATTTTGATTAATGCAAATTTCTATGATAGTTTTTAATTCGTTAGCAAATTTTGTATTACCCAAGGTATCGCTAATAATTTCATTTACGATGCTTTTGCATTCGTTGATTGGTATGCTAGTAAAGAGATTTTTAACATCAAAAGACACTAATTTAGCATTTGATGGTATTGTAACATTTTCAATTTTGTTAATCAAGTCTAAAGAATTCTTAATACTATATTCAGATTTAAAATCCGTACTAATTTTAAAAACAGAGGAGGCCTTTTGGGCGAGTTTGTAAGTACGCGCATTGTTAAATGATACTACAGGCCGAACAGGAATATCATGTTTGTGCAATTTGGGTAATCCATATAATCTGGGAGGCTGAGGGTTCATAACTTTGTAGTATATGCCAGCGTTGTTAGGGAACAAAGTAGTACAATTTTTTATGGAATTACAAACTTGTTTATTATAATTGGATGTAGGATCTCTTTTTAATGTTTTAAAATTAGAATTATCATTAAGAATAGCATCAACCTTAGCAACATAATTAGATTTATCTAAGATGACCACAGAATTGCCTTTATCTGCTTTAGAAATTATAAAGTTATTGTCTAAAACTTTATTTTGTATATCCTTAATAACAGCCATCTCATTATTAAAGAATCGTTTATTGAGACTACTCTTAACAGTATCCCCAATAATATCTGAACATAAATATTTGATTTTAGTATCTAATTTCGTTATCGACTCAATATCCACAGAAAGGGTTTCAAGGTTATTAGGCTTGAGAGAAGTTTTGGGATTGTATTTTAGGCCTTAGTTAAGAATGTTCATTTCTTTCTCATTAAAACTAGTGTTAGATAAGTTTACTACTCTATTAAAGAATTTGTGTTTACAAACTACATTATTATACGGTTTATTGTTATAACTACTTTTGTCTTTTAAAACATGAAGTTTTTTTCCTTGTATTTTAAAAGTTTTATGAATTTTACTGTGAACAAATTCAAATACATCATTACATAAATGAAGACCTGAATTGCTAAGTGATCCAAGTGCCAAAAGCAGTTTTTCGGGAAAACCAAATAAACATCATCTCTTTCAAAAAATCAAAATATTTATTTAAAAAGTATATGTAGTTGACATTCTATATTGCTAAAAACATTTATTTAGTTATTTTTTAAAAATTTGATACATACAAAGATTACAGAAATTATTATGTCAACACTTTTGCAAACAGATCTATGTCCATCATGTATTATACCTGTTAAGTGATCTAAGTGTCTCCTAATTATTGAGGACTGAGTTGAAAAACTCTCTGTTCGGTTGATCAATGAAGTCCATCATGGAGAGAAGATCTTTCTTTTTGTTTTCTGATAAAGTTACTGCATTTGGTAGCACGTTCAGTTCTGACGAAACTATGTCTTCCATGGACACTCTTTTCTTAAGTACATACCTTTTCTCCCAGTCGAGAATCTGAGTAAAACTCTTCTTGTACAGGACATACCCAGGGTAGTTTTTGTCAACTTTCAACCATGAAACTTTTGATATTTTTAAGTCTTGAGTCTTGATAAATTTTTTCGAAGCCTCTTCAAATTGAAAAAAGTTGCCATGCTTAAGACATTGAAAGGTTTTGCTGTTCTAGCAGAGCTTATAACTTTTTCAACATCTGCTACGGTCTGCATTTTGGATACTTTAGCTTTTTTCTCAATTATTGCGAAGTCTCTATCCGCTGCCGAAAAGCTGTGTCCTGTTACCAAAAACTTATGCTCAATCGAGTCGACAATCCCTAAACTTACTAGGTAGATGTACAAAAAAACCAACATTCGGTTTTTTATTTGTCCGGCACAGTTATCGCTCCAGATAACAAGCCGTTTTTTATAGGTTGATAGCATTCCCGTGTTTATGGCCTGTAGTATGCATGAAGCCATCTGATTACCCCCTCTTCCTGATTGGCCCTCATGCCATACACACATTATTCCATCACTGGAATCATTCACGTGGATATTGAAAATATAGGACGAAAGTTGCCTCAAATAATACATATCACTATGTGTTAATTTTGGGATAGGAAAAACTTTTTGAAGATCAATTACAATACTGCAGGTGTCGCTATCGGGCATTGTGCTTGCGGTTGAATCCTCTTTTATTGTTTTAAAGGTTTGCTCAGCCTTCCTATGATGGAGCCCAACTGTTTTTTTGCATTGTTGGCAACAGCAGGATCTCTAATTTTACACTGTAGTTGAAGTGAATCGCAGGTTTTGCAAGTATCTACACGTGGTCTTTTGAACGAAAGGTTTGGGAAATCTTTCAAAAAAACTTTGCGGTAGAACTTTTCACTTACTTTACTTTCTGGGTGTTTTACTTTAAAGGCAGCGAAAAGACGACTCGTGTTGAGATCTGAGCTTAGGTATTCCTTCTCAGATTTTGCACGGCAATAATGCCCTTGTTCGCTGGGCAAAGTGTTAATATGGTTTTTAATGAGCTGCCTGTCTGCTTGTGTAAATTTAAAGGTCCTAGGACCTCCACGACTATCTTTAAAAATCACCTGGCCAATCTTTTTCTTCTTCACAATAGTGGTTATCTTTTAAGGGGATATAGTAAAGATATCTAAAAAGGTTTTTTTACATACTTTAGTGAAGTCTCCCTGTCCATCAGGAATTCTATAGCAGTACTTTGCCTTCTGCTGGCTTGAGCATCTTCACCATGGCGTCGTCTGGCTATGGGTAGAATGTCAATCAATTTCATCAAGTATGAGCCTTGCTCATTCATTCCGAGATCCAAGTAAGAATGAAAAAGTTTTCTCTTCATTTCAGCAGAAACATTGGTACATCCAGATTTACACTTGCAAATAACCTGAAACAAAATCAAGTTGATTAGAAACTTAACACAACTGAAATTAAAACATAGCGAACGGTCAAAATGGCCGATGTTTCGCTGTATGTGTTAAAACCACCGTAAAAACCATTTAGGCTATAAAACCGAAAAGGCAACAATGAAAAATATTTTTTTAGAGCTTTTGGCCAACTTATGATTGGTACATTTTTCCTGAAAATGCTTATAAAATCATGCTCAATAATAGGTATGAATGAAAAAATTAATGTTTTTTTAAGTTGCAATAAATAGGCTTAGGCCTACTTAAAATACACAATACTATCAAGCAAAATAACTACAGGTGGCCTACAACAAAAATAATTTGTTTAAATAATTTCATCCACAAAAATAGACAATAGACAATATTCATCATTCAGTAATTAACAAAATTTAAATAGATTTCGTTAACAACACTAAACATTTTGTAGGCTTTAAGCTAACAATTGAATAACATTTCAGGCCTACATCAGGATCCAGCAAAAAGGTGTGTGGCATCAGAAAGCTACACTGTTAAGTTACATTGACTTAAAATGTTACAACAGTCCTTTTGCTGTAGTAAGGTGTTGTAAAATATAGAGTAAAATTACTAGCCTAACATACTACAACAGGCCTTGTTGTAGTAATCTGTTGTAGGCCTAACCTACAACATAGAATAAAATTACTAGCCTAGTGTAAAATGACTGACCTATTTTTTCAATGTCTAGCCTGGTTAGTTATAATTGTCTGTCATTTAGTAGCTCCTAAACAAATAACGACAATTCCATCTAAACACATTTTTAAATACAAATTTCTATGTTTACTATTTTCTGTATATCATAACTAAAAACATTAGTTTATACAATCTAAGGGAAACTTTTAGTGTAGGGGAAGGTGGGGTAAGATGACGAGGTTAAGCTTTTGTAATTTTTCATGGCCACTGTGAATGATTTTAAGAACTGAAATTTTTATGAGGACTTCTTCAATATCTTACCTAATACCATGAATTTTTTCAATTGATTCTTTCGTTTTCAAAGGGATGAAACATGCCTTTTCCCAAAAATTGTCATTTTCGTCATCTTACCCCAGCTATGGGGTAAGATGACGAATGGGTTGGGGTAAGATGACGAAAATACCAGGGATTTTAAAACATCATAACAAACAATTTAAACAAGCATTTCTATCAAACTTTATTACCATATAACGTAAAAAAGAAGTACAAAATGGTGAAAGGAACTACAAACTGGTAAAACATACAAAAATTAAAATTTGTTTAAATGCAGAAGTCGCATTTATAGGCTCTGTGACTGGCGTCTCTCTGGTCCCACCCGGAACACTCAGAATGAGCCCACTTGAAGCACTTGGAGCACTGATACCACAGCTCATCCTTGCCTTCCTCCAAGCATATGATACAGAATTTATCCTCTTCGAAATCCAGACCGTCCATATCATCATCAGTGTCAATGTAGGGTACAGGATGAGATGGTTCGTCGTCAGAAGATGAAGAGAAGACCAGTTGACGTCGTGGTTTCTTTTTCTTAGCTGCTTTCTTTTTGTTTGCCTTCTCCGTCAATCTTTTCTGTCTTTTCAGCTCTTTCTCCTCTTGCTGTTTCCTTTTCTGTTCTAAGGCTTCTTTTACAGGAGTTCCTGATAGTAGAAACTACGGCAATTTCTTTCTTGGTTTTCTGGTAGACTCTTTACTTGCCACTGGAAGTGGAGGAAGGGCTGAAGAAGTAGATGGCTTAGGATCCATAGATTTTGACAGAGTTTGGGTTACCATATGCTGAGGCTGACTGTGTTGGTCTGCAGAAGAGTCATTCGCAGATGATTGTAATGCAGAGTCAAAACTATCAGGTGATGATTCTGGCCGACGTTCTAAAGCAGGAGCAGTCAATTCATCAGTTTGTAAGTCAGTAGTCAATGATGGCTGAAAATCTTCATCCCTAAAAATGTTACTATCAAAAGGCTCAATCCCTGTTGCTCTGAATGCATTGATAGCAGTTTGGAGCGTAGTCACCTTAAGGTATGCCTTACAAAAATTTTTTGGAACATGGGCTATTGTTATGCAAACTCCTGGGTTGGACACAAGAAAATCGTCACTCGCTTGACTGTAGGCTGTCTTCAACGGGCCATAAAACCCCACATCCAGGGGCTGCAACCGGTGACTAGTGTGAGGCGGGAATCCAAGCATTACTATTCCATTCTCTCTGCAAAACTGAATTGCTTCAAGGGTGACATGGGAGGCATGATTGTCCATGAGGAGTAAAATTGGGTGTTGAATACTCGGGCGAGCGTGGGAGGAAAAATGTTTTAAATAATTTACAAAATTGGGAGCTTTCATCCATCCTGAAATATGCGGAACAGCTGCTGAGCCCGGAGGTGCACCTTCTAAAAATTTTGGATTCATCCTAACCCTGGGATGTATAAAAAAAGGAGGAATGAAATTTCCAGTGGCACTCATGGCGCATACACATGTTACCGCGACCCCGCGTTCAGCTGACGAAATTTTTATCACTCGGCGGGCACCAACAGGGCTGATGACATTTGGAGTTTTTGTTGCCACGGTGGAAAATCCTGTCTCATCAACGTTATAGATTTGATCAGGTGTGAATGAGTATTTCAATCTAACATCCCTAAGCAACTCGAAAAAATTCACAACGTTGAATCGGTTAAATGCCATGAGCCTAGCAACTGATATGGACTCAGGTTTTCTCAATGTCAGCCCGCAATCTTTCATAAACTCCCTGATGAAACCTTCACCAGCAGTTTTTTTTTCTACGTTAAATCTATGGCTAACCCCATTTTTTTCAGCATAGTCAAAACAAATATTAGACAATTGTTTGGGTGATAGACAATTGTTTGTCAATTTCTATCACATATTGCTTAAGCTCTTCCGATTGTGCTGCAGAAAAAGTTTTTCTGAACCTCCCTAAATTTTGGGGGAATTCCACTTCAATTTCTTCTCCTTCTGAAGGAACTCTTTTTTTTAAATATCTTCTTAGTGTAGGCTCAGGTATTTTGTACTTTATTGCTGCAGCATTCATACTTGAAACCTTTCTTAAAACATCTGATATAGCTGCCTCCATGTCCTTATTTTGCCACTTTTTCCTATCACTAGTTCGCTGATATTTTCGTGGCATGTTAATGCTCGAAGTGTCGTCTCAAGCCTAGAAATAAAAACAAATATTTAGGATGGAGAATAAATTATAGAAATGTATTTATTTATTTAATAAATATATTAAGACATTAAAACGTATTATGAAATTGAACAGATTAAAAATTATTGAATTAAAAGACATATACATTAAAAGAAGAACATGGGGTAAGATGACGAATCAAAATAAATTATGCGTCATCTTTCCCCAGTACGCCATTTTGACAAAACTAACATTTATCAGTAACTACAACTATTGTAAAAGAAATGCGTCTCCTATGAGTTTGTAGGTATTGAGTTGTATATTCAGAATATTTTTGTGAGAAAGTTGAAAAACGTACCTTAGACAGATGATTCTTTGCGTATTGAGACTAGAAAATTACTTCAAAGTATCCTGTATCTGAACTTTTGGTCACAGCTTAACTCAAAATACACACAACCTTGTTAATACTAGCACGTTACATAGTCCACTACTACACAAATCTTATGTTGACTAGGACGTGCTGCTATCTGTGATTTATAGTGAGAAATACTGAATTCGTCATCTTACCCCGCCTTCCCCTACTAACCTCTTTTGCTGGTTTTGTCTTCTTCTTATCTTGTGTTGTGTAGCACTTTCCACTAACTCTGAGCTTTTTCTGTTTTTTCCTAAAGTCCTTAATTGCATCGGGGTCATCACTAAAAGCTCTTGAATTGTTTAAATTATCGCTATTTAAAGCCATGATGTAAACAAAGCGTCAGTCTTGGTTAGTAAACAAGCACAAGAACGTTGTTGCAACAGCAACGCAGCAGATGGCACATAGATCAACTAGCACTGCATACTCTACTGGAGATACACCGCTCATTCTGTTGGATTTTTTTAAAACCACTTGCAGCTGATTTGGCACTTAGATCTCAGCAGTGTATTGGCACGTACACTTACATCACATAGCAGTGAAAAAATCATAAACCTAATTTTGGCACTTAGATCACTTAGCATTTCAGGTCTTCAAATAATCAAACTCTATAGGGTGCAGTTTATAGGCTAATTCGTCGTAAATCATTTTAAGATGGCAACTCACATTATCTCTAATTCTGAAATGTTTCTTCCTTTCCTCTTGGATCCATGTTTTTCTCGCGGCTTCGTTGGCTTTAATTGCAGAAACACTAGAATACTTCACTTTAACACTTACATAATTTGGTGTTAAATTATGTTTAAGACATTCTCCGTTAAACCAAAGGTGTTGGTTAGTCAAACCTTGTTTAAGTTTTAGTTTTTTAAAAAGAACTGCTAATCGGGCTACGCTAGCCTCTTTAATCAATTTAACTGTAACAGCAGTAACTACTTGTTGAAACTCCACAATAAGGATAAAATAAGCACTAAGCTACAGTTTCAAACGTATTTATTAACTTATTTAGCTACAATTGTTTCGCCTTGCGGCATCTACTGGCTAATGGTAATAGTAAGCCTAAACAAAGTTAACAGTACAGAGAGACAGGTCCGGAAGTAACGTACTATTTAGAACAACTAGACCAGCTTAAACAGGGAAAATACGAAGCTGTAAGAGTTTTTGCGGCACCGGTAACAACCATAAGCGACAAATTAATAACTGTAACGGGGAATGATTCAATAGACCGTTTTACAAAAAGCGAGGCAAACAAAAAATCACTACAAGTTTTTTTTAACGGGTTGAGAGGGAAAATCGCGGAATATACGAAAAATAAAAACCCACAGGAATTTATTAGGGCCCTCGACATTGCGGTAACCATTATAAGCCAACGCCGGGTTCTTCGACTTGAAGTGTAATTTGCAAATTTCTGATCCACTCCATCTACTCCTCCTTTTGTGAAATTATAAAAAGCTATAATATCTGGCTTCCCTGATGGTTCATCTTCTTCAGGTGCATGATGCATTGAGGAAATCAAAATAACTGCTTTAGACTGTTTTGGTACACATGAGAGAAGAGAGAGGTCATCAGTGAAGCCATAAAGCTTGTGTCTACTCCACGAGATTTGTTTGGTTTGAATTCTGGTGGAATCTCAGTCTTATTTTGTTTCATAGTTCCAACATATGTTAAATTACGCTTAAGCAGCTCGTTTGCAAGCTCAATTGAGCTGAACCAAATGTCGGGTGTGATATGCCTTCTACAGGTTTTGCCAACTTGATTACCGCTTGTGAAGGAATTAGAAGATTTTTTCACCTTCTGATAAGCCTTATCCATTGCTCCCTTTCCAGAATAAATATACCAGTTGTAGACATATTGTGTTCTGGCATCTGTCATGCACCTAATTTTGATGCCATATTTGGCAGGTTTTTTGGGATATACATTTTAAATCTGCATCGTCCACGGAAAGGAGCCAGCATCTCATCCACACATAAAGTTGGTCCTGGAGAGTACACTCGGTGCGAGTTTGCAGTAAATTTTGCAAAAATTGATGAAATAGCTGCTGTTGGATCCTCAGCCTTTCTTTCATCCCGGTCATCAGTATTGTCGAACCGTAGAGCCAGCAGTAAGAATACGAACCTGTTTCGTGTCATGGTACATCGAAAAATATCCCGGCCTGTTCCATCAGTTGCAAAGAAACTGTCAATGGACTCATTGCTGGATTTGAAAATCGCCGTATAAATCAGAAGCCCAATAAATGCTTTTAGTTCGCCCATTACCAAATCTGATAAATTCGGTTGAGGTTTTGTGTAGTTACCTCTGATAGATGAAATCTTTTTATTAGTCCACTGCAGGATTTCTTCAAGAATATCATTTGTAAATAAAAGTCCCCAAATTTCTTGATCAGGTGAAAATTGCTTTGCGGGGGCTTGAAGTCCAGGGAGTTTTTTTTTATTTTTATTTTTTATTTATTTAATTTCAGTTGGTAGCTTACACAGAAAAAACAAACAATTACATTTCATATTTATAGACTACTTCTATAGAAAAAAATAAATGCATATAAACAATAGAAAATTAAATTGAACATATATATAATAATTAAAATAATTATAATAATATCATTGTCCTTTATATTTAGTTTACAAATTCAAAAAAAGAATACCTCTATGTCTTTCTACCAAATGAAACCCTCAAAGGCTATGCCTGTGCTGAGGCACACCTCTTTTAAAAGAAAAGAAAAGAATAGAATAGAAACCGTGGAAAGCCAAATAAATTGTCGGGCTTTTTTTGGGAAATTTTAAAAAAATCATTCATTCTGAATATTTTAACTGAATAACAAAATGTAGCTGCCTTTAGCATTTGCATTTCTACATACAAATAAACACAAACACACACACACACACCGTCACACACAATCAATCATTTTAGCCACGGATCAATTTCTCAATGTCAACCATAGGCGATCCCCGCCCACGCCAACGATCTTCGCTGATCATTGATCAACGAGGACCACCGACGCGAGCAAAAACCACCCACAATCAACACAATAATACATTCTCTCATTTAATACAAATTCGCATACATACAAAAACATATAAATATATACACATCCAAATAAACAAAACATTCATACATATATATATTACATGATATTACTGAAGGTAACACAGTAGTCCCTATCCCGTCCATGTTAATTTCACCATTTTTAGGTACACTTAACTTCTTTAAAAAGTATCCTAGCAACCTGAAATTTTTATACATTGTCTTACACACCTTTCTCAACAATAATAAGAACCACTTTTGTTCTAAGGTCAAAAATAATTTTTTTATGAATTTTTTTAAAAACATAAATATTTTATCGCGTTTTTTTAATTATAAAATAATTAAAACTCGGGTTGTATCAATAATTTTGTAATTTCACTTCCTATTATTATTTGTTAATATACACAGAAGGTCTGTAAAAAATTTCATTAAAATCGGTTCATAAATGTGTCTAAAAAATGTACTGGACGAAGAAAAAAGTAAATTTTCGGTAAATCGCATATAAAGCTTTAGTCTATGGTGACTATATCATAAAACTTTAATTTTCATACCTTTAAAAAAGCCCAGCACCATAACTTGGTTCATCTTGATTTTCTGCCTCTTCAATCCTTCTTTTTATTGTTTTCTTTGCCTTTCGGGCCCTCTTTTCAATTTCTTGATGGGCTCGTTCAGCTTCTCGCACACGCTTCGCATCAAGCTTTTGTAGGCCTATAACACAGTTCGGTCCTGCCTTTCCACACAAATACTCTAAAACCCTTACTTTGGCTAAGAGTCCATCATTGTAGGATAAAACTGCATCCAACACTCCAATTTTTATTGTCTCACTGTTTACAAAGGTGTTTTTTGGGAGTCTCGACCAAATCACATTGTTAAAAGATTCGTTGCAGTTTTGAGTTTTTTTTTTCAGACATCTTTTCAGTAGGTTAGGATCACATAAACTAACAAAGACAGGCTTTATAGCTTCCATGATGTCAAGAGGGAGTGAATTGGTGTGCTCTGGACATGGTAGGCCTTGGGCTGCGGCTCGGTTGTACTTGCACCATGATTCCAATCCTAACGGGCATAACCCATGCTGCGGGTCGGCGTCAGTCGAAGCCTTGTGGTAAAATATCGCCCAACAGGCTTGCTTCATTTCATCTAATGTACTGCTGGCTCTGATGGCTTTACCATAGTAATCCTGTATACTATCAATAACAGAACTAGTTAGCCTACCTCGCCCGGAGAGCTTTTTCCCATCTGGTAGAAGTTTATTTTTGAGTTCTTTCCGTAGAAGTCTAAGCCGTGTTCCCATCCTTTTTTGTACATGATTGATGCACTCTAACTTGTCTATAGTTACATCATCACCATAAGGTTTTGATTGAGCCACTGCGTCAAATGATTTGCTGTCTCCGTCGCCTAAAAAGTGGACGTAGCGAACTGGTACGTCGAGCTTACTTGATCTATGAAATAAATTATTCACTCCTACTACCTCCATCCCTCCGCTGGATCCCTGATAGTTGATGTGGCAGTTAGGGTGGTCTTTTTTATGGGCTACCTTACAAGTAGGACAGTATTTACTGAGGCACTCCACATCAAGAACCTTGCCGGTGTCTAAGCTAGTGGCGGTAATCACACCATGTATCGAAGTATGACCTCGTTTTTGCCATGTCCCATCTATGCCAACAGTTATATCACTATCTCCGTCATTTTCTGTTATTGCCTCCCTCCTAGCAATAGCCATAGACTCACTACTTACTTGTTCAACAGCTTGTAGTAATCTTTTATTGTAGTCATAAAATCTGGTAGGAGGTGGAGGGGTATTCATAATCGAACAAAAGGTTTCCGCAGCTTTTTGTCCCTTGCCAATACTTCTGAAACCGTACACTAATCTAAGGTTGTTATCATAATGTTTGCTGTCAGTTCTGTTTGATGTCATAAAGGACTTCTCAGCTGAACATTCAGAACAGGATAAAACTAAATTAGAAACAATACCTTTTCTGTTCGTTGTATTTTCACTTAGTCTAAGACTGTTTTCCGCAGCACAATTGCGACATGATGCAAAACTTGATATATTTGAATTTAGAATTTCTAAGTCCACTATTATGTTCCCTTGCATCATTTCATCTTTGACATAGTCACACTTTTTACCCACCATTGACAAGTACTTCAATTTCTTCTTAGAAGAACTGCAATTACTGTTGGGGTTATTGGGCCTGGATTCGATTGAAGTATTTGGGCTAGGCCTAGCCTCTGATGGCTTGGTTAGGTTAGGCCTACCATTTGAGGTAAAGCCACTGTGTGCATTACCTGTGTGCTTTCTTTTGCCGAATTTTTTAATTCTCGGCATTTTACTGAGGGTAAAAAAACGACACAAAACACAACCACAAGTTAGAAAAATATACTTCGATAAAACTGTTTACTAACTTCGAGATGTAAACAAAACAACACAGTAAACAGATACTTTTATTGCTAGGCAGCAGAAAGCAGAAGCTTTTGCAGCTGTTGCTGAGTACACAAACAGGTTAGGCAACACAACTAAAACAAATAACTAAAAAGCGCGAACAATATATAATATAACACTGATTTTGCTCTTCGCTGTCATGCGATCACTGAAACAGCTGTGCAAGATTTATAATAAATGACAAAAAATCGATCAAATAAATTTTATTATATAACATATTTGGTATCTATGGATTCAGGATAAAATTTAAAACTAGAAAAAATTATTTAAAAAAAATATCTTTTTTTTAAATTTTTGACTACTGTGTTACCTGGGTTTCAAAGTAGCTGAATATGTTCCACCCCATCAAGCTAACCCATATCCCAGTCTACTATGAACCAATGAATAGTATACCGACTTTAAAACTTCGAAAGGACACTGTTTCTTAAGAAGGTAGAAAATTCTTACAGTTTTATTTAATTTAGTTTTAAAATTTTGAATATGCGATTTCCAAATTAATCCAGAGTCGATCGTTATACCTAAGTATTTTATCGACTCAACCTGCTCAATATTAGCACATGCTCTGACACATGATATATTACTACACGCACAATCTATGCATTTATACCTAATAAAAAAGTATTGTTTAATCCCTTTGTTGAGAGAAAAATTTATAAATTTTGGTTTTCTCTTCAAAATCATAAAATGTATTGAAAACCAGCATTTTATTGCACACAAATCCCATTCGATAGCCAAACGAACTTCATCCCAAGAATGGAGCACATAACAAAGGGCAGTATCGTCTGCAAATGAATTTAATTTTCCTTTAAAATTTCCTTTACAGAGACTGTTTATATATATATATATATATATATATATATATATATATATATATATATATAATCAAGAAAGGTGTAGCTCCTAATACGGAACCCTGTGGGACACCATACTTAATCACTCCAGTAGAACTCACACATTCTCCAACTCGCACAGCCTGTTCCCTTCCACTCAGATAACTTTTAAACCATTCATGTACTATTGCTCTTATTCCACAGTCAAACATCTTATTCAGCAAAATTGCATGATCAACCATATCAAAAGCCTTCACTATATCTAGAAACACCCCACTCACTCGTTTCCCACTATTTAAACCATCATACACACCAGAAGTAAATTTAAGAATCGCATCTTCTGTACTCAGGCCAGTTCGAAAACCAAATTGGTTTTCACTAAAAAATTTACATTTATCCAGAAATTCTAACAGCCTAACTTTCATGGATTTCTCTAATATCTTTGCAAAAACCGGCAAGAGCGAAATAGGTCTGAAGTTGCCAACTTCCGTCCTATCTCCTTTTTTATATATCGGCACTACCAGAGCTAATTTCAGTTTTTTAGGAACTATACCAGTTGTAAAAGACAAGTTTATTATAAAAGAGAGAGCTTCACAAATATTCTGTCCAATTTTCTTCACTAATTCGGAGCTAATACCGTCCACCCCTGGAGCCTTACCTAGTTTTAGATTATTAATACATTTTAAAATTTCAAGGGACGTTACAGGTTTAAGAAAAATTGAGGAAGTTACAGAATTTTGCTTAAATATATCAGTAAATTCAGATTTTTGGCAAACAGTTGGTGCTTGGGATTTACGGAGCGTAACAACCGAGCACAAAAAATAACTATTAAATATATTCGCAACCTCTAATTGATCATTAGCAAAACCACCATCACTGGTTTTTAAATAAACATTATTATTTAATTTTTCCCTTTGACCAGACATTTCATTAACTACTCTCCACGGCTTCTTTGATTTCCCCTGCATTTGTTAAACTCATTTCTATAATAATTACTTAGCATCCTGTATGTCACTTTGCAATTTGATTTTAAATTCATTAAAACGCGATTTCAAAATCACATCGTTTGGTTGCTTTTTTCATTTTTTATAAAAATATTTACGTTTTCTGATCTGCCGACATAGCTTATTGGTAATCCACGGTTTTATTTTATTTTCTGTATTCGAAAACAATTTACAAAATTTACTATTTTCAATCTCTTTTTCCAGAATAATATAAAATTTATCCAAAGCAATTGAGGGATCACCGAGTGCATAAATATCACACCAGTCAAACCCTGGAGAGACACACTGGGGTGTATCACACCCCAGTCATTCTTTTTTTGTTTATATCCACACCAGGTTTGAGGCAGGGAAATTTTAACCTCCATGTAAATTAAGTTGGTAGCCTTGGCTGTCAATGCCAGTACAGCTCCTGGTCAGTTCTGTGTCATCTGCTGAACAATAAGGTTAGATATCTGCTGTGGGGTTCATTACACCCCAGTGTGTCTCTCGCGTTGCGGTTGTGGGGTTATTTTCACCCCAGTGTGTCTTTCGTGTCTTCATTTTGGTAATAGTGTGATTTTTTATTTTATAGTGTTCTCTTAATTTATTATAAGTAAAATTTGTACAAAATGGATTTAAGGAGTGACGCATTAGGGACTTGCTTTGTGAAGATGAGGATAGTGATTTAAGCGACTTTGGAGGTGATGATACGGATGACGATCCGGACTTCGTACTTGAGGAATCTCAAGTGTCTGATGAAGAGGTTGCTGATGAAAATGCTGTTCCCGAGCCCATCCAGCAAATTCCAGACCCGGAGGCAAACAGAGACCAAGGAGATAGGCAAAGCGGAGGACCTAGACTTCTGAATGTTTCTTTACCCCTTCAGCGTGTTAGGAATGTAGCAAGTCGCATTGGGAAGAATGGACATTTGTGGAGTGTAGTGGAACCTGAGAGAAGAGGCCGTCCCCAAGCCAGAAACCTGGTAATTCATTTGCCTGGTGCAAAAGGACAAGCAAGAAATGTAAGTAGGCCCTTAGAGTCATGGAATCAACTTATTGATAATGTGATTTTATCAGAAATAACACTTAGAACAAATGAGCAAATAGTTAGGGCTAATCAAAAAACTCAAAATAAGCAAAGTTACCATGGTAATACATCTGAAAATGAATTGTTAGCATTCATTGGGTTGTTATACCTTTCTGGGGTTCAAAAAAACTGCCATAGAAATTTGGAGGAACTCTGGTCTGTTACATTCGGAAGCTCAATCTACCGAGCAACCATGAGTTTGAACAGATTCAAATTTTTAGGGCAGTGCCTAAGGTTTGATGACAGGAATACCAGACAAGCTAGGAGAGAATCAGATAAATTTGCCCCTATACGTAATATCTGGGAGAAATTTGTCGACAATTCAAAATTATTTTATACTCCATCGGAATATTGCACAGTGGATGAACAGTTACTAGGATTCAGGGGACGTTGCCCATTCCGTGTTTATATGAGGAGTAAACCGGACAAATACGGTATCAAAATTATAATGATGAATGATGCTAAAACCTATTATATGGTGAATGCTACACCTTATGTGGGGAAGTTTAAACCCCCAAACAACGAACAAGTTCCTTCATACCACGTAAGAACGTTGAGTGAACCTATTCACAATACCAATAGAAATTTAACAGTAGATAATTGGCTTTCTTCTGTGCCTTTGTTTCGTACAATGCTTCATGAATATAAGCTGACTATGGTAGGAACATTAAGGTCAAATAAACCAGAACTACCACCTTCCTTTATTGCGAAAAAACCAGAAGGAACTTCACTGTTTGCATTTGATTCAGATAACATGCTAGTCTCCCATTCTCCAAAGAAAAATAAAAATGTATTGTTACTATCCACCATGCATAGAACCAAGGAAATAGATGAAGAAACCAACAAACCCTCAGTAATACTGTTTTACAACTCGACTAAAGGTGGAACAGATTCATTTGACCAGCTATGTCATACCTACTCTGTGGCTCGAGTCTCCAACCGCTGGCCACTTCGTGTCTGGTATGGAATACTGGACCAAAGTGCTATAAATGCAATGATTATATACAACTGTAGAGAAGAAAATAAAAAAATGAAAAGGAGAAGTTTTCTTCAAGAACTGGCTCTTTCCATGGTGAAGCCTTTCCTCCAATCCAGATTAGAAGTAGCTACCCTTAGGCGCAGTATCCGTATCATGATTTGTGACATCTTAGGCGTTCCTAATCAACAAGACCAAAGGCCAGCAGTAGGACAACCACGACAACAGAGAAGATGTAGTTTCTGTCCTCGTAACCGTGACAGAAAAACAAAGAATGTCTGCACCTCATGCCACAGAAGTATGTGTGACGAACACAGGGCTACACTTTGCAATGAGTGCATAGACTGAAAAAGTATCAGAAAAAGGTGGCTGGCTAAGAAAACCTATTGTATATATTTGTGAATTTAATATTTTCTTATAAAATACATTTTGTTACTTGGATGATATGCCTTTTACTACCCTTAATTCCCATTAGGAAAAAAATTTGAAATTATTTTGTATATGTATAACAAATTGTACATGTTTTTGGGATGCATTTATAATTAATTCAGTAAATATACTAAATTATTATTATTTTTTTTTTTTTTTTATTAAAATGTGTTAAATAGGATGTACAAATATTGGAAATATCGTTAAAACTACAAGAAGTTAAACAAATAGGAAAATAAAAAAATAATAAATCTGGGGTGCTATACACCCCAGTGTGTCTTTCACGTTGTCAGTAACCAAGTGTGTCCCTCCAGGGTTTTAAGGCAAGGGAGTTATTTAATTTATCATAATCTATTTGATGGACCTTTCTCTGAAGTTTGTTTGTTTGTGCAAACAAACTTGGGTTATTAAGCGATAACGATAGAGTAATCATATGATGATCCGTAATATCAATAGGAAGAACTTCTGTTTGAATAAGTAGTTTCTGTCTTTGTCTAACCCTAATATTAACATGATCTATGCACGTGGCCGAATTTCCTACAACTCGTGTAGGTACAGATATTAATAATTCCAATCCATAACTTGAAAGCAACATTTTATACTTATCAACAATTTTCTCATCTTTAAGAATATTTATATTTACGTCCCCGATCATTATAACATCAACTCTTATCGGTTGACAATGTAAAAATTTAGCTAATTCATCAATAAAAATATCTTTACTTTGTTCATGCAATCTGTATATAGCCAGCAAACTAAAATTATAATTTTGCCAAGTGAATTCAATATTCAAAACGTCAGCGGAAATAAAGGTAACCCGTTTACTAATTGTTTTAATATTATTCATGATATAAATTAATATACCTCCGGCTCTATAATCATTATTACAATTTATAAAAACCGAATAATTTACAAGTTGGTAAAGTTTTATCTCGTGTTGCTCAATCCAAATTTCCGACAGTACATTAACATCCGACTTCATATCACAAGCGGCCAGCCAGGTTACAAACATATCAAAATTTCTACGCTAGCTTCTTATGTTTTGCTGCAAAATCAATAATTTACCTTCAGATTTCAAAATAATACTTCTTAACATTTATTGACATGAAATTTAAACATATATTAATCCTACTTATATTCATTTAACACACTAATTTCAATTTCTGAACTGTAGGCCTACTACTAATAATAAATAATAATCCTATCATATGATTCAATTTCAAAAATAATAAAATTAAAAAGATAACAAAAAAGAAACACTTTTTTCCCCCCATAAGGCACAAAAAAAAACTACAGTATTTGGTCCAATGTTACTCACAGTTTGTTTAAGTCTGATACAGTCAAAATCGGTATTGCTGGATCGCCGTCAGTTTTTCTCATTAGAATCTTGCCTCCACGCATCCAGATATATTTGTAGTCTTTAGTCTTCTTTGCTTCCTTGGCAATTGCATAAAGCCATCTTCTTGATGGACAGAGGGACTCGTTAATATAGACTGAGGGGTCATTCCGTGTCAAATCAACCAATAAAAAAATTTTTTTTGGACCTCGATGTTTCAGATTTTTTTTAATTTTTGGTATAATGATTGTACCCCTTAAGAACATTAAAAATCCAAAATATTAAATTTTTAAGTCAAATATTTTTTGAGTTATAAGGGGTCAAAAAGTCAAAAAACTCCGGATTTACACCCCGTTTTAATAATTTCAAAAATTAATATCTCAGTTACTAATTAACCTACAAAGCTCAGAGTTGTGTCATTTTATTCAGATTTTAAAGGCCTTTAATTTGATATACAACATGCCAATATTAGACCTACTTTATCTTTTTCAAAAACTTTCAAAAAATGTTTTTTGAAAAATTTCAAAAAGGCCCCCTTGAATTTTTTTGAAAAAAATATATGTTGTTTAGTCACTATTCAGTTAACTGTGTTCCAAATTTCATGTTGGGACATTGATGGGATCCTGTTTAAAAAATTAAATTTGTTCATGCAAGTTAAAAAAATGCTCACTAATAGTAACCACACAAAGTATAAAACAGCAATATTAATATCATTAAATTACCTGGTATTTATGGGTTGATTTCTTGCTAAATATATAACATAAGGCTGTTAATTAATTATTGTAGATGTAATTCAGTCTATAAAACAAATAAGATTAGGCAACTTCTTTTATTAGGCTACTTAAAAATCAGTGGTTTACTACACAATTCATTGCACTTTTGGTTCGTTGTAAACTTTATCATGTTTCGTTGTGAAATAAAAACACTCAATCTTTAAAATAACACAGTTTGAACACTTAATTGTTATCATATTGTTTGCTATACACATGTAATATTTGATTTTGACCGAGTTTGTTTCTTGAACCTCTGATTCAGTTAACTATTCTTACTTTGTTTTGGTTTTTATGTATCTTTCCAAAGCAAGTGTTGAGAGGCTTGACTCTTCCTTACTTAAAGTGTATACTCTGCCAGTTGCTTTGTTTGGTTGTACTTTCTGTAAAAATGTTCTGCCTGGAACATTTAAAATATCACTTGGCTTAGGGTAAGAATATGAATTAGCCGGTCCTTTGGGATGCAGAAAACTTATTTTGAAGTCAAGTTCGTTTCTTTCCAAAATGCAGGCAAGCCACCAAGCATTATCATATTCTACTGTTACAAATCCAGACACAATTTCTTCAAGGTCAGTAGGTGTGATGTAATCAATTGTTGTTACAATTTCCTTAGACATCTGATCACTTGAAGAAAAAGGCTTAGTAAAAACCTTATTTTCTGTGGCTGGAATAAATGTGTGTAGCTTCTGAGTCCCGACTATAGCTCTGGCTTCAACAAATCTAGGCATGAGTTTTCGTTCAGCCTCTTCATATTCCTCTAAGCTGCAATATTCGAAATCTATATTCTTGATGTTATCAACTGCAAATTGAAAAAGGTCAACTGGAGTTAGAATTTGCTTATCATATGGTCTCTGCAAACTAGCTTTTGCCGCTAATCTTTTTACAGTACCACCCAGCCCATCGCAAGCACTCTTACCATGTGAAGTGGCAAAGAAGTGCCACTCAGCTTGCACTTCAAAATCAGATTTGTGGAGACACAGATTTAAGAAGTTTTTTTTGTTCTTATACTGAGCTGCACTTCCATCGGAAAAATACTTTATTTTCACCAAATCAAACGGGAGGGTCTCTTTTAAAATAGAAACTAACTTTGATTGAAATACATAAAAAGCGACCGTGTTATGTTCCAAACAGTTGGAAATGAACACATACTGCAAGTGTTTCAATTTTCCCTGCCACTGGTAATAAACAATAAATGGATGTATTGTTGCTTGGCTAGTAGACCAGTGGTAAGATTGAATTTCGTCCTGTAAAATGAAGGAGTAATATTCTGCGAAATCACAATTGACTAAAACCTCCCCTTCAGTTAGACCCTCCTTCAGCTCAGAGTAAATTTCTTTCTGCCTATTTGCAATGAAACAGTGGGTTTTAAGTTTTAATAGATTTTCCATAAACTCGTCGATGAATTCATCAATGTTTTTCGTAACGGTTTCCATCATACACCTATCGACGGTGACCCATTGTTTGTATGAAACTTCATCAACAACATTATTCTCAAAAGTTGTCATTAACGATTCTTTTAGTAATGTAGTCCCAGGACACTGACTACATTTATTCATGTAACAATTAACTGAAGGAGGATTGCACATGATTTTAGCTAAATAGCCATGGTAAGTCTTAATTGGGGCTTCATAACCATCTAATATCATGTTGTGCAATCCAACACCATTGATCATAAGCTTCATGTTTTGGTGTAGTGTACATACACAGACTGTATGAGTGCCACTTTTAGCAACCAAAATACAATTTTTAGGTTTTAGTTCACAAAACTTCGAAAATCCAACATGATGACCTGGGTGTTTTTCTTTAAATAACTGGTAGATTTCAGAAATGTTTGCTAATAATAATCTTTTTTGGACTTGTATTTTAGAACCTTGATTTCTTATTGTGACGTAGTCTTTCTTTCCAGGCATCATTCTGCTGATATCATCACTATTGTAAAAGCTTTTAATAAGATCAGCTGTGTTTTCACATAATGTTTTGCCTGGTTTCGGATTAGGTGTTGAGAGAATGCCTTTCTCAGCTACTAATTTTTTTACTGTTCGAGCCATATAGTTGCTGACTCCAAATTCATCTTCAATTCGTTTGCAACTCCAGCTGTGAGGTAAAACTGTTAAAATTGTTACTTTCTCACTACGCTTCTTTGTTTGAGAAAACTTCACCTTCAACTGTTCTATTATTTCTGAATCTGTTTCCTTTTTATCCTTGTTTATGTCATCATCAGAACATGTACTTTTATCAGGTATCAGTTGTTTTTCTAAACTTAACTTGACTTTTTCTAATTTCTTCGTCTTGTATCTTACGTCTTACTCTTTCAATAGGCTTACACTCAATAAGGCTCTGCAGGTACGCATCTTGCTCATTTTTAGAAGTGAAATCAATGAACCTGGTGTAAATATCTGTTGCAGTATCATCTGTTACTTTGGTAGGAATGCATTTCCACTTGCAACTGAAAAAAAACGATTACATTAAACTTGCAACCTAGTTTTCATTTAACAACAAGTTTTGACCAAACACAAAATATGAGCAAATGCCTAAAAAGAAATATTGTTAGCCTAAGATTAAAGGAGTGTTATTTATAAAAGTACTACAATAAGAAACCTAATATAATCTTAAACAAATGTTCTACAATAGGTTATGTTTAGTACTTACTTGCAATGAAACCCATGTTCTTTTTGCTTTACAACTTTTCCTTTATAATTAAAATATTCTTCATTCTTCACTCTGGCTTTCTTAATCTTCTCAAACTGATATTCAGATTGTTTACCTTTCTTTCTTCTCTTGTTAGACTCATTATCATTAATACTTTCACTAGAAGTCATTTTGGACCAACAAAGTAAACCACACACGTCATGTGAACAGCAAAGAAAATAGATTATCAGCTGACACACGTCTGCCAACTGCCGACCACTCATTTCAGAAATCCCACATGTCCAGGAGATGTGGTGTTTCTAAATAGACTGTAATATTCAACCTGCTATGAACGCCATAGCGGGCAGCAGGACATGTGGGGTTTTTGAAGAAAATGATGTAACTTACCTCAAAGACCAATTTTCCGCGATAAAGTCAATATCCATAAATAATGGAGATGTGGGGTTTCTGAAATGACCGATTCAATTTTACTTGAAGTTCTGAAACTTGACCTTTCAAACATTAATTTATTTTCCGTTGTTAAATCTTCAATTGTAGAATTATGTTGTGTTTTCTTGTTTTACCAACTGGTTTGTGCACTTTTCTCCATTTGAACTGTTCCTTATTTTTTACCTTATTCCCCGTCTTTGTCCTCCCCACTACCTTCGACAACTTCTTGTTCTGATTCAAAGTCATGTTCACTATCAATATGAAACTCTGGGTCTGTATCACTATCATATGGATTAGGTTCAAAAGGGTTTTCCAAAACTCCCAAAACAAAGTTATCAAAATTGACATCTGTAGGCACAGCAGTCAAAACTGGTCTTCCATGGGACGGGCCTGGTAAGTTTTCAAATGATTCCTCCATACTGCACTCAAAACCGATAATTTTTGCACTGTAACACTCAATATTCACATAAGAACATTGACAATTGTACTAAAAAGCACAGTCGCAACAGACTTCGCACGTCTGAAAGACGGAATCCGTGACTAACTCGCAAAAAATAACTATAGCGGGGGTACTAACCGGCAAACAAAAACAAGACCTTCACTGCTCAAGGACAATGAACCAACTGAGGAAAAAGTGGGGGTGAGGATCGATTGAAACATGTTTCAGCGAAAATATACAGGTTTTTAATTTCGCATAAGTCTCCTAGACGTACCAAGTCAGTTAAGGGTTAACAAAGAATGGCGCGAAATTTCAATGGACAGAGAAATGTCAATTAGCATTGGACGAACTGAAAAGCAACCTAATAAAGGCATCTATTTTAGTATTACCGGATTTCAAAAAACAATTCGAAAATATTGAGAACAAAAATTATTCATTTAAATCACGATATCCCAACGTCGGGACACGCGGCGGTTCAAAAAACGTTAAACAGGATAAAGAATAATTTTGTTTGGCCTAATATGGAAACAGACGTGAATAATTATGTCAGAACTTGTAGGTCTTGTAGTCAAAGAATGGACTATGGAAAGGCACGAGCGCCTTTGGGAGACATTTTTACCGAACCAAAGAAACCATACAGTACAATCTCCATGGATATTTTAGTTCCCATGACGAAATCGAAAAATAATAACAGATGCATTTTAAGCGTACTTGGACCATTTTACCAGACATGCTACTTTTATTCCATTGAAAGACCAAACCGTAGAAACCATAAGCGGAAAATTGTTGAAAAAAGTACTTACTATTTACGGGATACCTGACATTTTGATAACGGATCGAGGGGCAAATTTTACTAGTGAGATAATGAGAAACCTGTGTAATCTGTTAGGCATTAAGAAAATATTTACGACACCGTATCACCCGAATTCTAATGGACGAAATGAAAGAGTTCACTCTACAATTTGCAGGATGTTGTCGCATTTCATGAGCACAAATCAATCGAACTGGGATAAGATATTGCCTTTACGTTACAATGGCATATAATTCCCAAATTCATCAAACTACAAATTACAGTCCATACGAACTTTATTTGGTAGAAAAATGAGAGTAATAATAGAATCAACTCTAACAATAACAGACGACACAGTTATTTATGACAATTATTTAGAAAACTTAAGGTCAGACTTAAAATTGAATCGGTTTTTTTTAAAGGGCGTAAGTCAACAATACTAAATTTTTCAGGAGCAACAAAAAACTGTTTAAAATCTCTAATTTTTTTAGGGTAGTCAACTTTTTTGTAATATATAGTAAAACTGCTATTTTTGCATGATAAAAAAAAATAAATTAAGTTGTTATGGTAACAAATGACCATTTTATTAGCAATAATAAATATTGAAAAATCGCCCTTTTAAAAAAAATCATAATCAAAGGATTAAAAAAAATAGGAAAAACCTCCAAAAATTAGTATTTATTTAAAAAAACATAATTTTTAGGTTATGTTACAGAAACAGTCAAACATTTTTTAAGTTAACAATTTTAGGCGCCTTCGTTCTCAATTTCTCCCTCAAAATCACTGTCAGGTCCATCTGCATCCGTTATGGGCCAATTACATATTTCTTCGAAGAAATGTGTGAACTCGTGGGGTACGTACGCCCTCAACTTCTTTATGTCCTCAATCTTGCAGCGTTTTATCGGCCATTTTTGTGCTGGACATGCAAGTTCGGTTGGTGGATGAACTTGAGCATTACTCTTACTCATGAAAAAGTTGTGGCAAACAATACCGTTGATGTATGGGAATGCTTTAACGTACCCTTTCATTTTACTGTCATATTCAAATTGGAATAGGGTACTAATTTGGAAGTATACCTTATCCTCCTTGCGTACATTCTTCCCCTTTGTTTCTTTTGACACACAAGACATCTTGTAATATATTTTTTGCCAATTCTTGAAGTCCAACACATCATCTGCTTGAACTTCATGAACAGTAAACTTATTTGGTTTGGAAGAACTCTTAATGATTAATTCTGTTATTTCACGAACAGTGAACACACGATCGTGATATCGCAATGTTTTTGAAATAGTTCCAAAATCCCGGTCGCAAGGCATAAAACTATGCCCGCGGAGGGGGAAATACTGTACCACTTTATTGAACCGTCCAGAGTCTGTCAAATACAAACAAAACCTTGATAAGGCCTGATTTTTATTTTGTCCTGAACAATTGTCACAAAATAACCTTAATTCAGTAAATTTATCAGGGACTGTTTTGAGATACTCATTTAGAAAGGAACAAACTTCGTTCGGGCCTTTTTTTCCTATCCCCTCGTGATAAAGGAAAATGTTTGATGTGTTATCTTTAATATTATGTACACCAAATACATTAACAGACAGCTGTCTTAGATAATAAAGTTCCTGCACAGGAACTTTGGGTAGACTCATGGTTTTCATATAGTCAAAGGCTAGTGATAGTACATGTTTCTCTTTTAGGCCATCCTTTGATTTTTCATGTTGCAGAGCAGAATAGAATTTGTTGCTTCTTTTTTTGTGTATTAGCAACTCTGCAACTGCTGTTCTTTTAGCAACCTCATTAAGATGAGGACTTCTTATTTTAAGTTTTAATTCCTCACAAAGGCAGCATACATCGACCTGAGGACGCCCAAATCTATAATTAAAATTTTCTCTAAAAATTCTCCAATAAGTAACTAGGCTAACTTTCATTTGTGGGTTTTCTGCTCTAAAAAGTTTCCACATGCCCTTCAATGTGAGTTCAGCACTTAAATAGTATGTTTTCTTTCCACTGTAGTGGGACTCTTTCAAAGGGAAAGATTTAATATGTTTGCTAACAGCATAATGTATTTCAGGGGACAGAGTATTACTGATAGATTTCCCCCTTTTGTCCTCGGGAGTGCGTCCTAAGTGTTTTAAATGACGAATTCTTCTAATTCTTTTTTCACTCACAGCAAACACTGACAAAAAAGCACGGAAACATACCTCTTTTCTAGATGCTCCTACAATTGCATGGTAAGAAAATGATGCGCTTTTCATTCCCCTAGGCAGAACATCTTCTTTCTTACTTGGGCGTCTTTGTTTGACATCAATAGCATCAATTAATCCCTGAAGATACAAATCCTGTTCATTCTTGGACGGCATATTGTAAAACTTCGTGAAGATATCCAGAGAATTGTCATTTCCAATTTTTTCCAAACATTTGTTCAAACATCTACAACAACAACAAATACATAAGCCGTGTCCGAAACCAGTGATACATTTATTGTAATTCAAATTTCAACAAAAGAAACAAAACTCACCAGCCAGCAACTAAAGTAGGCCTAGGCCTACTTTACACACAGAACAATATTATAGCATAGCTTATACAGATTGATGTAGCAGCTAGGCTAAATGTTAGGTTAGAAAGTGTGGAGAATATGGAATTTATCAACGATATCTTCATATTTTTCAAAAGTTTATACATTTATATTTGACAATATAGATCCCGTAAGCATATATTAAATTTTATTTCTATTTTTAATCAATTGAACAATCTTACCTGCAATGAAATTCTGGTTGTTTAGCTGAAACTTCTCTTCCACAGTGATTCACATAGGCTTGTCCCTTTAAGCGGGATTGCTTTATTTGATTTACTTTATAAGAACTTGGATTCTTTTCCTTTCTTTTCCGAGGGCTTCCAACAACAACTTCATCCATAATTAAAAACTTAACTCACTAAATTCACTTTAAAACATCACTGCAACGATAGATTGAATTGAGGTTATGCTGTTATGCAATGCAATGCAACTGAATTTAACTAAAAACACTATTGCCAACATGTGATGAGTTGTATTTACTGAAAGATTTCTTTTAAATGGGCGTAAGTCATCTGGTCAAACAGCTGTTCCTTGTGTTTTCTACTGACATACGCCCATTTAAAAAATAATCTAAATGACATACGCCCTTTCAAATGAAAACAATATTTTGAATGTCTTTGTTTGTCTTTATAATGCCTCAAATAGCAGTATTAGAAACGCCCTTTTAAGTGAAATCATTAGCCCCATGATGGAACTTCAAAAAAATGAATTTATCTCAATTTCGAAAAAAATATGACTTACGCCCTTTAAAAAAAAAACCGATTCAATTAGCATATGGAAAATTAGAAACTTACCAAGAAAAACAATTTTTGAAACAACGTAAACAATACAACAAAATTACTAAACAACACCAGTACAGGGTAAACCGGTATGCGTATTTATACACGCCAGCAATAAAAAAAACATACAGTAAAAAAATTATCTAAACTTTGGAAAGGTTCATATTTAACAACAAAGATTATGTCAAAATTAAACGTAATGTTAAAAATCAGAAAAATGGAAATTCCAGTCCATGTTAACAAAATTAAACCTAGTTTCGAAATAAATAAACGAAAATTATAGAAGGAAATACATAGAAGGGAACAAGTTTCACAAACACAAATTTATTTGGAATCGCAATCGACGGAATGTAAATTGAACACATCGAATAAGAAAACCCACAATGGTCCAAATCAATCTTTTAATAACTCCAGCCAACCCGTGACAAACGTTTTAAGGGCACCGGATCAGATACAAGGGACTAGTAATCAAACCACTCCCTTAATGACAATACCAAGTTCCAAAATTTCAGATAGGCCTAAAAGGGTACGGACACTTCCTATAAAATTAAAAGTCCATGTATTAACATAGAGACAAACCACCGATTTTGGTTCTGTTATATCTTTGTTTAAAGGAAAAAAACGGTAGTTTGAACAAAATTATCACCCCTCCTGGGTTCAATCGTGCTAGTAGCCGAATAACAGATATGTAATTCTTCCATACATCATTAATAGGTCCGCGTAAAATATTGTTTGTACCTAAAATTTAAAAAAAATGTAGTTTGCTGGGAACAGTGAAAATGAATGAAGCTTAATATATGATTTAAGCGGCCCATACACGGACGAGTTTGGCTCGCGCCTGAACGAGCCAGACTTGACCGTGTATGGGCAGTTTTAAGCCGAGTCGAGCCGAGCCACTGACTTCTGTCCGGTACGGCTCGGCCCGGTTCGTGGGTTGACTCGGCCGTGTGTGGCACCTTTCGAGTCGGGCTTGCCCCTCCCCAAGTCAGTTGCTACTCTACAGCAGTCAGAAGCAGGAGTTTTATTTGTTTGTGTCTGTAGTGGCGAGTACAGTAAAGTTATTTGAGCTACAATGACGGCGTCCAAAATATTTATGAGTCCTGACTTCTTGACGCGATTTATAGAAGAATATAGAGAGTTACCATATTTATGGAAAGTTAGAAGTGCCGACTATATGAACAAAGTGAAGCGAGACGAGGCTTTGGAAATACTAATGCTAGTTGCGAAAGAAAAAATCCCAGAAGCAGACTTGAATTTTGCGAAGAAGAAGATTGACAGTATTAGGGCCTCTTTTCGAAAGGATCTGAGGAAAGTGAGGGAAAGCGACCGCAGTGGTGCTTCGGCAGATGAGGCTTATAAACCAGCCCTTTGGTATTTCGAACTTTTAAGTTTTACCGCAGAGCAAGAGACGCCTCGAGAGAGCAAATCCAACGTGGAAGAGGATGTGAATGACGTCATGAACGAGGAAGAAGAGAGAGCTGAGACATTAGAGGTAAATGTTTTAGTCATACTATTTTGATAACTTTTTTACATGAAAGATAGTTTATGAAAGCTAATACGCACTTACTTTATTCTATGCTAATACTCACCTAGGCCTAAAGTCAACCCAATGTTAGGTTATATTTTCACTTAAATTAAATTGTTAAATGACAGGGTTAAAGATAAACAATGCTGATATGTTTTGTCAGCAGTAATTATTATGTTAATATAATAATACAATGTGCATAAAAATATAAGCTATTAATTATGTGAAATGGATTCTTCGATTCTTGGAATCAATGAATACAGACATTGGGAAGGGTGGGAAATCGAAAATATTTCCTAGAATCCCACACCAAGCAATGCCAAACATCCTGTTTATTCAGGGTTGCTGCATCCTGTTAATATTGTAAGGTATTAACGCAATCGAAGAAAGTTATCTACTGGCCGTTTTCTCAAGGATGTTAATTTTGGCAAGGTGTTATTTTTTGTCAAGGTATTATTTTTGTCGAGGTATTATTTTGTAATGTAACGTTGAAGATATGATTACTTAACGCAAGACTTGGAATTAACACCCATCTGGAAAGTTTTCAGTAAAGGGACAAAAATCGACTTTAAGCCTATATAAAAAGCAGTTAAAATTTTATGTAATTTTTTCAAAATATAAAAAAGTCTTGTTATTTAGTTATAAATATAATTGTATAAAAATATTTATCAAACTCAAAAAACGTTTTTTTCAGAAAACAACAGTTTTATGTTTCTACTACAAGAATGCTAACAAAAGGATACATACTTTGAATTTGGAATTAGGAATATATACATTGTTTAAAAACTAAATAAATTAAAGTTCCACAATTTCCTGTAAGTCACGTAAAACATTTTTACGAACATAAAAATACATCTAGTGATACACCATTCTGTCCTGAAATGACACTTTTTCTGGTCCATTGAAGTATTTAATATACACATCTCGGCTGTCAAAAGCTTCTTTAGCAGGTCCCAACTTTCGAGATTGTCGAAGTCCATGAAAACTTCCTTGGGGTTGGCCATTTCTCCAGTCACCTTCGATCAGATGTGCACTTTCCAAATCTTCCCTATCCATCATCGAACCAGGCGAATACTGTGCTCTATTGTTTTTCCTGAGAAAGTTATGTAGGACTACACAGGCCATCACAATGTCATCTACCTTCGAAGGGTGAAGATTTATCGTTGTATGGAAAACTCGAAATCTCGAAGCTAACACTCCAAAAGCGTTCTCCACACACCTTCTTGCGCGTGACAATCTATAGTTAAAAATTCGTCTTTCGTAATTTAAGTCTTTTCTGGGAAATGGTTTCAAAAGATTCTTTTGAAGAGCAAAAGCTTCATCTGCGATAAACACATAGTTCATATTAGAAACCGTATTTTCCTTGTTAGGAAGGTTAAGTTCACCAGACTTCAATTTACTATAAAATGTAGTTTCTTCTATGACACCTCCATCTGACACTCTTCCATTACATCCAACATCGGCCATTATGAAGTTTAAATTAGCATCTACAATCGCTAGTAACACAACGCTGGGTATCCCTTGTAGTTGAAGTAATATGATCCTTCATCGGCTGGTTTGAATATTTTCACGTGTTTCCCATCAATGGCACCTCCACAGTTTGGAAAGTTCCACATTTCTTCATACTCTTTTGCGATTTTTTCCCACTCCACGGAAGTCTTTGGAAACTGAAACAAGTACAATCCAAAACTCAAACCCTTTGATTATAATTTCAGAAACGATTTTTTTATATATTTTTTTCAGATACATAACTATAAATTTATGTAGTTAATTTTAAATATATTTCTTCCTTTCAGAATGACCCGACTGGAGAAGAGATTGACACAAATGAACAAGAAACTGACAGACGTGTGCAATCTTCTCGATCTCCAATACCGAGAAAAAGGAAAGTAAAAAGCCACCTTAAAGCTGAAGAGATGAAGTGACAAGCACTGGTCCAGAAAGCGTTTGCTACACTGAACCAAGAAACGGACGATTCGACGCTCTTGGAAAAACATATGCGGCAAAACTTCGACGCATGGATGCTACTCAACGAGACATAGCTGACAAGCTAATCAATGAAATTCTTTTCAAAGGCCTCCAAAACCACCTAACGTTCAATACTACAGTTAGTCATTATGAGTACAATACTTTCTCACAAGATAACTGGAATTCGGTACAAGCACCGTCTTCATCATCGAACCTATCCTTCCCGGGTTCCAGCACATCTACCAGTTACACTCTCCATAACATCTTATTTAGACTAATATTTTCACTGTATCATTTAGCAAATAGGAGTTTTCATACAAATACATTACATTAAAAACTAAAATCTTTAGCCATAGAACATACACATACTAGAAGTTACACACCTTGTGGATGAACATTTCGATGCAAAATAAATAAAATAATAATGTATACTCTATTTAACATAACTGTTTACATAAATAAAATGTTTTAAAATCAAATATGATCTTAGAAGACAAATTCTTAATTATTACAATGAAAGCTCTGTGTAGAATAATTTGTACTTCTATTATGTGTATGGTAAATGCTAAATCTTTCTTATTCTTACCTTCAAAAATTCTCCCTTTAAGCTTTTGTAGATAGCCTTGCAGGTTTAAGGTATGATTCGGCCCAAAGCTTGTGGTGATATTATAGTTGAATACTTCAAATCCTCAAAAGAGCGTCCTGTGGCAAGAAATCGAAGAGTAGCTGTAAGCCGTTCCTCCTGTGTTATCGCGTTTCGCAACAAATGTCCCTTTTCGATATAAAAGGCTACACCTTTTGAAGAAGAACATTATAATTTTCCTCCTACATCCTAATATAGTTTTGAAAGTCTTCTGGATTAACACTTCTGATGAAATCCAGTAAATTCATATGGCTAAACCTCCTCCTATTCAGTAGCCAGGCCTTCGCCCACAACTCGCGATTTTTACGTTTCTTTTTCGCAAACACTCCGCACTCGTCCAACACAATAACTGCTTCTGCAACCTGCTTTGACAAACACATATTTCCAACTGAAGTAGACGAGCAAACCTTGGAACAATCAAAACGTGTGTGGTGATTTTCCTCCGAGCCCGACTCGTGAGCCGGGCTCGCGAGCAAACTCGCCCGTGTATTGGCCGCTTTAAGGCGTGGAAGTAGAACCCGAGATTCCGTGGCAAGACAATTTCAAATTAATTGGTGCATTATGCTCACAATATTGTTTTAATCGGCGCACATGCGAGTCTCCTAAAACTAGAACTGAAAACGTGTTCATATTTACTCTATAGAATTGATTAGTTATTCAAAAATTTACTTGTAAAATTTCAATAAACCTTTGCAATAAATTCTTACTTGGTCCACAGTGCACTATTGTCGTATAATATTTCAAATAATTGAATTAATATGTCTACCTCCTCCCCCTTCTTTTTCTCCCCTTCCATCAGGCATGTCCGAGAATTTGTTAATTTGTCAATTTTGAATATGATCAGCTAAAATTTATTGTACATCCGTAACTCCCTTATTAAATGCTGTCATCACTATTTGTGACCATTTTGTATTTGAGCCGATTAATTATGAAAAGTCCAATCCTAATTATTAAAGAGAAAAGTTTTGTAAATTAAATAAGAGACTGTAAATGTGGACCTTGTATGGAGGCTAGATTTTGATGTAGTCACCACAAGCAACAGTTACATTGCAATGTTACTCTATTACATAATGATCTCCATTTGTCATGACTTGAATTATGATATGTCGCTTATATGTTCATATATACAGGACTTCCTGTAAGTCTAGTTCCGTTTACGAGTTATGTACGAAAATCTAAAAATCACTAGTATTTTATTTTATTATTATTATTATTTTAATATATGAGCGAAGCACCCAAACATGTTAAGTGTGATTTTTATTTTTTGGATGTCGTTAAAGGAACTAAGCGGTTGCCCAGTGACCCTACTCATTTCTGAAGTTTGATTTGCCCTTTTACGTTTTGTACGACATCATTTATATATTGGGTTTATTAACCCATTCATGCCCGCTGATCCCAAATGGGAACAACTTACTTATTGAATATTTTTTCACACGTATTGCTAAAATAGGGATATTTTTATATATTATACAGGTTAATGTGGCACCACTGCTTGCATTGACCATGTGCTAGCTTCTTTGTTTCAGTCTTCCAGGAAATATAAGTGTTGAAAGTTTGTTTATTTTACTGCGTCATGACTTCCAATGAAAGGTAAGATAGATTTTCTTATACAAAAGGTATTAATTTTTTTACTTCTGTATTTTCTTATACTAAAACATTGTCTCTATCCATTGCAATTGTAGATTTTGCTAAGTAATAGTTCATAGTCCCATTGTTCTTGTTTGAATTTGGATGGGAACATCGGGCACCATTGGGATGGTGTCAGGGATTCGATGCTAAAAACTTTTATTTGTTTTATTTTTAGAGAAAACATTTTGAATTTTAGGGCAAACAAATAATAAGGCATGGAACATATTTAAAAAAAATGTAAATACTTGTTTTATTATTTAGTACACCAAAACAGTTCAAAGAAATAAAAGTTTTTGGAGTAAAAATGCATTATAAATAAAATTTTAAAAAAATATTTTTTTCAATTTTTCTTAAAAATTACAAAATTTAAACTTATTTAGTATACAAATAAATATTAATTATTCTTATTTATCATGAAAAGATGTTCGTTAAAATTACAAAAAACCCTAATAGGTCAAATTATAAATAACAATTTTATAAGATTAGATAGTAATTTATAATCATATTTTACCAAAAATTAGAAGAAAAAATACAAATGTTTAGTCACGGATACTAGAAAATCCTCTATTAAATTTATTTATTATGTTAGAGGCTTTCATTACTGGACATTGAGGAATATCTGGCACTTGATGATGATTTTCTTGATGCGCAGATTTGTATTTTTCCACCAGATCTCCAACTTTCCGATGGTGATAGCGGAGAGGAGGATTAAAACAATATAGATCGCCTCTCAGGTAAACAATTGACGGCTCAAGCTGAAGCATCAGTAGTATAAAAATGTCGGTTCCAGCACAATTTTGACCTTTGACCTTTGACCCTTGACCTTTGTGATACGGAGTGTTCTAATAGTGCTGTACCCCGTCAACAACAGGGTGTTCCTCGAAAAAATACTGTACCCGATAATTTTATACTATATGCGATGTATTTTATTTGATACGGAGTGTTCTAATAGTACTGTACCCCGTCAACAACAGGGTGTTCCGCATAATTTTATACTATATGCGATGTATGTGTACCACGAACTAAACACGTGATTTATGTAATGCTTGCACAATGATCAGTTCTGCGATTGACGTAAGTAGATTCTTAGAATTTACGGTTCGTTATTAAAGAGTTACAGATCAATAATAAAAATATGTGGATCACTTAAAAAAGTTATGGGTCAATTATTCGATTGATGTCGGTAGATTTTTTATGAAATATCTTAGTTTATATATTCTGATCTTTTCGTACACATTACCATTTCTGTGAATGAACCTTTATCTCAACAAATATAGTAAGTATGCAATTGTTATATTTTATAAATAATAAATTCGAAACTATCTTTTTTTCTATGTAACAGACATTTTATATAACTATTATTCAAGTGATTTTTTTCTTTTCAGACCATGACTAATGAAAAATTGCAATTTTAAAAAATTACTGAAAACGCTTATCCACCTGAAAAAATGTCACAAAAAGCTGCTGGTTTTGACTTAAGAAGTGCATACGATGAAATTGTTCCTAAACACGATAGAAAATTAGTGAAAACCGATTTAATATTGATAGTTCCATCCAATTGTTATGGTAGAATTGCCCCAAGATAGCTTTAAATAATTGTATCGATATCGGGGCTGGAGTAATCGATTGGGATTACAGAGGATATGTTCAGATATTACTTTTTAATCATTCAGAGTCTGATTTTAAAATTCAAAAAGGCAATAGAATAGCACAGTTAATATGTGAGGTGATAGCTTACCCCGAAATTGAAGAAATTAAGTCGCATACTCAAACAGATCGAGATTGTAAAAATTTTGGATCGACTGGATTTTAATTTTTTTTCCCTTTTGTTTTTAGTTATGGAGAGTTCAAGCCAGAGCCAGGATAAAAAAATGCCTCTCAGCAAAAATCGTTTTTCAATTAATTGACTTATTGAAACATTGATAGTTTTAGGAATTGATAATATTACATCTTTCGAATTTGCAGTAAAATCTCTGCCTGAAGTTGAAAAGGATAAAGAACTTTTAGATATTTTTAATATTTTAAGACAGTTATTTAAATAGTTAAAAGAGGAATTAAATGATGAGTGTTCACAATTAAAATTTGAAAAACAATTTACTTGTGAAGAATTACTTTCTTTATTTTTTCCATATTTTGATAAATTTAATTTAAACATAAAAACTTTTTCAATTGATGCTGGTTATCGTTTTATTCAATTTATAAAAAGCGATAAAACGACAAGTAACAAAAAAAGAAAAACGTAAAAATGTTTCATCATCTTCCGATGAATCTACCGATTCAGACAATTATGATTCTGATAAGAGTTCAGAAAATGGAATAAATTTTGATAAATTATTTAAATGTAATCAATCTAATTAAAAATTTTTCAAAACAAACAGAAGATGATGAAAACTCCGAGAGAAACAGGTTCTCATTTAATAAAAATCGAAATTACTGATATGAACGATTTAAAGAATATAAATGAAAAACAATATTGGACAAAAATTGAAAAAAAAGCTTATTTTGTGATTGACGAAAATAAAAAAGAAGATGAACTAATATTAAATGATGTTTATAATTTATTGTTTAAAGTAGGATCTAAGATAACTCTAGTTAAGAATGTTGATACACAAATTGAAAAAATTGCAGAAGTTAAAATTAATATTTGGAGATCATAAATTGTTGTATTATGGATTAGTTTTAGATTACAATATATCGTTTATAAATTAGTTAAAACTTATTTTCAGTTGTCAAATAAAGTAAATATGTAAAAACAAATCCTCTCAAAGATTAAGTAAAGCATATGATAAATTGCTTAATAAATTAAATTTTACTGGAATCGATTTTCCTACACCGTTAAAACAAATAAAGGTATTTGAGAAAAATAATAAAGCAGTGTCTATTAATGTGTACGGACTTAATGAATGAAATACAGTTTATCCTCTCCGAGTATGTTGTAAAGAGAGAAAAGAACATTTCGATTTATTGCTCCTCACAAATAAAAGTGGTGTAAGCCATTATTGTCTTATTAAAAATATTTCAAGATTAATAGGTTTACAATTAAGTTTAAATGAGCTTAAGAAAGTTATTATTTGCAAACGTTGTTTTAAGTATTATCAAGGTAGGAGGTGTGAAAGTAAATTAAAACATCATATTAAAAAGTGTTTACCTAATAAACCTGTAAGAGCTATGATGCCAATTATTCAAAGTGATAACACAATGCCTATAGTTAAATTTTAAAATTATCAATAAAGTTTTCGCGTACCCATTGTAATGTACGCTGATTTTGAATGCTTGTTAAAACCTGTAAATGAAAGAGTGACTAAATTAACATTTGTAAACAATGTTCACGAACCTATGAGTTTTTGTGTACACATTGTAATAGATAAAGATTCATTATCGCAAGAAATAATTAATTGATATTATTCCTAAAGAACCCTTTTTATATAGAGGTAAAAATGCACCTAAAAAATTTATGGAATATTTGATTGGGATTACAAATAAAATTGGTGAAAAAATGAAAAATAAAATACCAATGTTTCCTCTTACTAGAGAAGAAAAATCTAAATTTAAAAATACAAAATACTGTGAAATGTGTAATTGTAAATTTTCACCTTTTAATGAAGCGGTTCGAGATCATTGTCACTTAACTGGACATTTTCGATCTGTTTTATGCAATGAATGCAATTTAAAGAGAAAAAAATTTAAATTATATACCTGTTTTTATTCATAATTTTTCCAATTATGATTCACATTTTATTATAAAACAACTAGGTTGTGATTATCATCATATTAATATTATACCGAATAATAAAGAAAAATATATATCATTTGAAAAATTTACAAAAAGTGGATTGCGTTTAAGATTTCTAGATACATTTAGATTTTTAAATACTAGTTTAAATTCACTGACCAGTTATTTAACTCAAGATCAATTTCCATGTATTAAAGAATTTTTTGGTATTGATGACCTTCCATTTGTTACAAGAAAATGTGTATTTCCTTATGAATATGTAGATTCTTGGAGCAAATTGAATGAATTACAATTACCAGAAAAGATTGCATTTTTTAATAGTTTACAGAATTTCATATAACAGATGAAGATTTTGAGTTTGCAAAAAAATTTTGGGATCACTTTCGGTGTCGAACATTAGGTGAATATAGCGATCTCTATTTAAAAATAGATGTACTCCTACTTTGTGATATTTTTGAAAATTTTCGTACATTATGTATTAATTTTTATAAGCTAGATTGTGCGCATTATTTCACGTTACCGGGATTTACATTTGATGCAATGTTAAGGTGCCCCTAGGCGGTCAATCATTTTCATCAAAAGCTTGAGTCAAGCGATTGAATCAAGCGTGATTGATAGTCTAGGAACGCGTTTGATGCTTGAGTCAAGCGTTGACGGCGATTGACAGAAAGTTAGAATGACTCAAGCAGCTTGACAAGCTGATTGACCGTCTAGCGTAGTTTTGATCAATCATTGCGTCAGTCACACACTGGCAGCCATGGAGAGTGCATCGAAATTGGGCAAGTGTGACAACGAACGTGAATTTATTAGCCTGCTTATTGACCTGTATCGCGATTGCCCTGAACTATGGAAGGTTAAAAGCAAAGATTACTTTAATCGCAATAAAAAATGTGCAGCTTTAGAAAAAATACTGGACGTTTTAAAGGCTTTGAAACCGGACTTTACAGTATCGGAATTAAAGAAAAAAAAAACGTTTTAAGAACAAATTTTAACCGCGAGTACAGGATGATTGAAAAGAAGAAAGTGTCTGGTGCCTCCACTGATGACATTCCTGAAGCTACATTGTGGTATTACAACGACCTTATCTTCATAAAGATCAAATTGAAGTTGCAGAAACAGAGACTTCAGAGGTAAGAATGTTTCATTTATTAAAATTTTCATAGGAGTTTCCACAAACCAGAATAAACCACTAAAAAGTACATTAAATTTAAAAAAAATTATTTTTTCAACTTTTATCTTGACTTTTATTTTGTAAAATTCAATTAAAAAAAATTATGCCTATCAAAGCGTTACATCTGATAAAGCTTGTACGATGACAAAAAAGCCTAAATAGGCTTGTTACATTCAATAATAAATACATACACAAGTGTAGGCCTAGGTGTAACATGCATTGTTTTATATTAAAATAACTTAATTAGGCCTATGGTGTAATTTACACTACCTGTAGGCTACTTGTGGGTGAAGGTCTGTTTGATTATTTGTTTTCGCCTACCTCCATCCAATTTCAACTTGGCCACTGTGCAGATTATTGTATCTTCTACATATAAGTTAAGTTGAATAAACAAAATCTTGCAGCTTACATTATTGAATAAGCCTAAAAAAATAGTGTGACAAAAATTGCACCTTTCATATCACATATTTTACACTAAACATTTCACTTATTTTTCAAAATTTATGAATTATTTCTAACACTGCACTATCACTAAATACTGTAAACACTCAAAAACAGCCGGAAAAGCTAAAATAACGACGTTTACAGGATAGGTTGGGTTAGGTTACGGTATGTTAATCGTGATCAGAATTAAATTACGCGTAATTTTAGTAGTCACAACATTACCTTTAAAAAGAAAAAGTGTTTTTCGGTTTTTCCAATTTCCGGGAAAAGCAAGCTCATTTTCAGATTCAGCGTAAAAAAACGATAATTTTGAAAAAAAAAATTTTGTTTTTGAAACACGTCCGGAGGTCGATATCTTTACCAAAAACTAAAACAAATTTTGATAAAAATCATTCCAATAGTTATCGTGGTACTAAAACGAATGACTGTGTTTACACAGTTTGGGGGAAAATCACGTGGGCAGAGGGAAATGGTGGGAAAATGAACTGAGACGTGTGATTTTACCTAAATTTGTATTTAAGACTAATTGCCAAACAAAATTTGAATAGTTTTGTATGAAATGCAAATGATATACTAATACAGGCACTTGTTTTGCCATGGAACTGACCCAGAGGTGTTGAAGAATTCGCAAAAGTCATCCCTTACTCTTTTTGCTTCAACTGTTGCGTTGCCTTTGGTTCTTTCAAGTGGTGTCATTATTTGAGTATCTTTTCTCCATAACCCAGGTTCCACTGAACCAGTGCATACATCTTCAGTATCAATGTCAAAAGGTTGCAAATACCTGGTTCTGGTTCTCTTGCACAAGTAGTTGTGCAAATGACAACATGCTAAAACAATTTTTCTAGCTTTATGTGGCTGAAACTTAATGTTCTTTTGGAATATTTTAAATCTGTTCGTCAATATCCCAAAAACATTTTCAATTACTCTTCTAGCTCGGGATAGCCTGTAATTGAAAATCCTTCTTTCGTCTGTCAAACTGGCTCTGCTGTAGGGCTTCATAAAATTAGGGAGAAGTTGGAATGCTTCATCACCCACTATGACGTATGGAAATGTTTTACCTGTTCCTGGTAGCTCACGAGAATCAGGCATGTTTAGTTGGTTCTCGGACAACTTTCGCCAAAATAACGTATTCTTCATCACTCCGCCGTCTGATACTCGTCCATTTGCTCCAACATCGACCATAATAAATTTATAATTTGCATTTGCAATAGCCATAAGCACAATGCTGAAAGTGCCTTTGTAGTTATAGTAGTATGACCCCGAGTTGGCAGGTTTTTGTAGTGTTACATGCTTGCCATCGGCACTTCCGACACAATTGTTGAAATTCCATTGGTCTTCAAATTCCTGTGCAATTTGTTTCCATCCCTCTTCAGATTTCGGAACCTGAAACAAAAAATATGAAGTAGTTATATCCCTTGTTTATCTGATGTAGGTAAAGAGCTGGAAGATTGAAAATAATTTTGAAATATCAGTAACATAATGCAAGATTGAAATTTTTTTTTATAACTTGGGAGGAGCCTATATGTGATCTATACTATCATCTTCAGCAAAAAATTTCAGAGAATGGTTTTGTAATTTTATTTAAATATAAGAATTTAATTAACGCAGTTGTTTTATTTATGTTTCAGCAACTGTTGCCTGATGACAATTTGCCCACCGAACTATCTCCTCCTACCACACCTGCACAACAAATTCATAGTTCAGCCGCTACTCAAAAGAAAAAGAAACGTCCAAGGCACGATCACACTGAAGAACTAGTGGGGTTAGCTACTGCGTATTTCAAACAACCTGATTCAGAAGAGGACATACTAGCTAAAGGCTGGGCGATGAAATTAAAAAAGTTACGTCCAGACCAACGACGATTTACTGAAAAAATAATAAATGACACTTTTTTTGAAGCGGAAATAGGCACCTTGACTAGGGAAGGAGTGCGCTTTTTAACGGGCCAACATTGGTCAACCTCACCACCTCCTTGTCCATCGCCATCATCATCTTCCACTTATTCGAATCATTCCCGTTATTACACAGCGCCACACCACCCAACCTCAGCAGTATCAATTGGCAGTTTTCTTCCACCGGACAAAACTCCCAGTTCAGAGAGCCAACAGTCACCCCAGGACAATTCACTCGTTGCAGGATTTTTTCTTCATTCGCTTCAATGTGATTAGTTTTATCTTTAGTAAAATAATGTAATTAGCTGTAACTGCAAAGTGAATAAATATAAACTTGGTACATACCTGAATATTTTCTTTCAATGCCTCAATAATTGCAGAACAAGTTTCCATTATGATGTTTTCCAAAGTCTGAGGAGCTATGACACACGTGAACTTCAGGTCTTCCAAATCCATCCCAGAAGCTAAGTACCTCAATGTGACGGAAAGTCTCTGAGTTGCAGGAATTGCTTCACGCATATTAGTATCCCTCTTCTGAATTTTGGGCCGTATTAAGTCCAACAAAAAATCGAAACTTTCATCGTTCATTCTCAAAAAGTTTTTATAGTCTTTAGGTTCGGTAACGCGAAGAAAGTTCAGTAAATTTTGATGAGTGAAGCGGGTTCTCAGCTTGTACCACTCCTTGGACCAACGTCGTCTTCTCTTCACTTTTTTCTTCTGCTAGAGAGCGGCAAGAGTCAAAGCAAGGAAAGCCAAATCCGTGTTGTTTACCATTTCGTGTCGAGAATTAACTGCGACTGAGTTTTGATAAAAAGATTGAGGGATTGCTTGAAAGGTGATTGACTATCAATCAAGATTGATTCAATCGCTTGACTCAAGCTTTTGATGAAAATGATTGACCGTCTAGTGGCACCTTTAAAATTTACTAAAGTTGAACTTGAGTTATTTATTGATTACGATATGTATTTATTTGCAGAGAAAGGAATAAGAGGAGGTATAACCTCATGTATAAAAAGGTTTGCAAAAGCGAATAATCCTTACCTTGATAAATATAATGATAAGTTACCTAATACATATATAATGTACATAGACTTCAATAACGTTTATGGTTTTGCAATGTCGAAACCTATACCAAAAGATGGTTTTGAATGGTTAAAAAGTAGTGATATTGATAGTTTGGATGTAATCTTAATTCCTGATGATTTTCCTATTGGCTATATATTAGAGGTAGATATTTCATATCCGAAAGAATTACATGATTTACATAATGAACTTCCATTTCTTTGCGAAAATAAATGTGTACCAAATAAAAAACAAAAAAAAATTACTTACTACTTTAGAAGAAAAAAAGAATTATATTGTTCACTATGTTAACTTAAAACAGGCTGTTCAAAACGGATTAGTTATAACTAAAATACATAGAATTCTTAAACTCAATCAGGAACTTTGGTTAAAACCGTACATCCAGTTTAATACTCAAAAACGAACAAAAAATATATTTGAAAAAGAGTTTTATAAATTATTGGTTACGCTATGTTTGGAAAAAACTATCGAAAATATTTGAAAACGTCAGAACATAGCATTAGTGAATAATGAAAAAAAATTGAATAAACTTATATGCAAACCATCATATCTAGAATCGATAATTTATGATTAATCACTCTGTGCTGTTAGAAGCTCTATGGAAACTATTACATTCAATAAACCTATTTATATTGGTTTTAGCGTATTAGAGTTAAGTAAAACTTATATGTATGAGTTTTTTTTATAATGTTTTGAGAAAAAAATATGATGTACAAAAAATGAAACTGTTGTATATGGATACTGATGGTTTCTTTTTAGAAATTAGAACAGAAGATGTTTATAAGGATATATTAGATCAGGATCTAAAAGATTTTTTTGATACATCGGATTATCCTAATAACCATCCATGCTATTTTGATTATAATAAAAAAGTTTTAGGAAAATTCAAAGATGAATGTAATGGTAATTCCATAGTTGAATTTATTGGCTTACGTCCAAAATTATACTGTTTTACTTGTACGGATAATACTGGAAACGTTAATGTAACAAAAAGGGTGAAAGGTATAAGTAAATCTGTTGTCAAGACTAATATTTCATTTCAAGATTAGAAAAATTATTTAGATCTCAAAATCATTGCTTGAAAACCTTAACAATAATAAATTAATAATAAATTAATAATAAAATATTACCTTTTATGTCCGTCAAGTGATCCACTTATGTGAAAAAACACTACCGCGGTTTCAGATGATATCACTCATCCATCATCAGGTGAAATTATCACTCCTAAGAGGTCGTCATTAACATTAAAAAATTGTCAGACATATAACAGCACAAATACGAAAACACACAAACAACGTAACCATTTAACACAAATTGGAACAACCGTCCCATGAGGTCATCACAGATGCGAAGTCAGAACTAAGGTCATGATCCCATCCAATCATCGATGATAATCCCCACTCCTATATAAAGTTATTTGGTACTTTCATTGCAGTGTCAAATATTAAGTTGGAATTGAACAATAACTTGTCATTTAGGACATTATGCGGTTCCATTTTTACTGCCTTTTATATCTCAAATTCTTCATATACACTCATGTATTTACTTTTTTCACAAAATTTTAACACCTCCATGTTGGTTTGTAAGTCCGTGTATTTATGATCGTAGTCAATTAGGTGTGCAGCAAAATTAGATGTTATTGAAGTATGTTTAAATTTCGGCAAATGTTCCTTGAATCTCTTCCCAAATGAACGACCGGTTTGACCTATATAATATTTAGGACAGTCGTCACAATTCAATTTGTAAACTCCAGTACACTCAGCTAAGTTTTTGGTACAAACTTTATGTTGTAATTTAGTCTGTAATTTATTGTTCGTGGAGTAAGTTAAGGTGACGTTGTTTTTAGCTAATTCATTGTGTAAAGTATGATTCAAAAAATTGCCAAACTCTGTGGAGATAAACTTCTTCTTATTTGTTTCTTTGTTTAACAATTTTCTTCTTATTCATGTGTTTACGTACAATACTATCAATTATGGAACTAGTATAACCGTTTGACACAGCTATGTGTTTTAATATTGACACCTCACTATCAAAGTCTTCTGCAGAAAGAGGAAGTGACAAAAGCCTATGTACAAAGCTATGATATGCCGCTCTCTTGTGTTGAGTGGGATGATGGGAGTCATTATGTATAGTCTGGTCTGTGGTGGTTGGCTTCCTGTATATTTTAAATGAAAAGCTGTCTGAAATCTTAGAAATGGTTATATCCAAGTAATTTAAGCAGTTATTTGTTTCGATTTCAAGAGTGAATTTTAATTTTACATGTAATCCATTCAGGTAGTTGTTAAAAAGATTCAATTGTCTGCTATTGCCATTAAATAGAACAATAATGTCATCAACATACCTGTGGTAAGAGATTAACTTGCTATGGTATTTGTTCGTAGAGGAACATATGTGTTTGTTTTCCATGTGATTCAAAAAGACTTCTGCCATAATACATGATAAGGGCGAACCCATCGCAAGTCCATCATTCTGTATAAAAAACTCTCCATTAAACTGGAAATAGTTTTGTTTTAATATTTCAGTAATTAGCCTCATTAATTCATTAATTGCTGAGCCAGAAAGTTTGGAATTTTCTAATAAATTTTCATGTAAAATATTAATTGTTTCATTTATGGGAACATTTGTGTAAAGGTTGACAATGTCAAACGAAGCTAAAGTATGACTTTTCAAAACTTTCATATCTTTAATTTTTTCCACTAAATCTAAACTGTTCTTCAAACAATAGTTATTTTTAAATTTTATTTCCCTCCTGATTATACGGTCTATTTTTCTCGAAATTCTATAAGTAGGAGCTCTTGTAAAATTTACAAGTGGTCTTATTGGACAGTCTGTTTTGTGTATTTTAGGTAAGCCTTTTAAAGATGGGGCTTGTGGTTTAATAACCTTTGTGTATCTAATATCGCTATCAGATAACAATACGGTACTATTTGATATCAATTTGTTTATACACTTGCTGTAGTTGACAGTGGGATCAGAGTTCAATTTCGTAATGCCATTAGTATCGATAAAATGTTTTACTTTGTCAATATATTCAGAATTCTTCATAATTATTATTGAATTCCCCTTATCTGCTTTTGCTATCTGAGCATCGTGTATCTCTAACTTCGACCTGATATCTGAGGCAATACGCAATTCATGTCTGGACTTTAAAGAAGATAAGGTTTTTAAAGAGTTGGGATGTTTGAATACTCTTTTGATTTTATTGTTCACTATTACTCTAGCTGAATTGCGTGTTTCAACATTGTCTAATGATTTCAATGTAGCTTCAGAGCGCAATATTTCCGAGACAATGTTCTTATTATTAATAGGATTAGGAAAGTTGTAATTAATTCCTTTGTTTAACAAGCTGATTTCTTTTTCCGAAAATAATATATTTGATTTATTAATGACTCTAGGATGAAACGTGTGATTACAAGAAATGACTTCACTCACTTGTTTGCGTATAAGACTATTGAGTTTATTACGGAGGGTATTTCTTTTTTGGTACAATAATATGCTGATTTGGTTTTCAATAAACTCATAAATACTAGAAAATTGTGCTGGGTGTATGGACGAATATAATTCCAAATGTGCTTTATACAACTGTCGGTTTAATTCTGACTTACGGGCATATGACAATTTAATTTCGCTTTTCAACCATATTTTTTCTGCTAAGACTCTGGCTTTGTTAGCAGAGATGGAATTGTCTCTAATCTTTATGGATATGAATTTAGGTGTAATGTTCTTATGTAGACATTTCCTGTTAAATTTTATATTCTCAGCTGTCATAAACAATTTTGTTTTAATGTTCTTGTAATTAACAATAAATAAGTTAGCTTTAAGTTCACACGATGATAAGAGAATTATCCGTGATGATGGAATTAGTACACTAGCATATGGTCATTATTTGACTTTGTAAAATTGATTTTCTTAAAAATAAAAATGATACTTTGAAATTGTTTCTATTTTTTTTCCTTCTGTTTGAAAATCCATCCTAAATGCATTTTTTAGTTTAGAGGAGAGAATAGCTATTGACAAAAAATCATAAGATCTTAATTTTTTTTTTTTAAAACAATCTGTTTTACAAATAAAAATTATTTCTTTCTTTTTTTAGACAATGCTGAACAACGGAAACAATCAAGATGTTACAAAATTGTTACCAGGGGACTTTAATTTAAGAAAAGGCGGAACCAAAATGGTAACAATGTTTGAAAAGAAAAGTAAAAAAGACAAAGACAAATTTAGTAATTAACAAGGCTCAAGTTTATTGAACAAAAAAAGAAATTTCGACGTTTCAGATTTTATCATTTACAACTGAGAAAGACATCCTGAGACAAAATTATCATAAACACCTTATGATTAACAATATTATATTTAAAAAAAAAGATTATACGCCCTTAAAGTGAAATATTATAATTAAAAAAAAATTAATCAATAGAGTCTGAAAATTTATCCCCCCCCCTTTTTTAGTTTATATATTTTATAGTTACAAAATTTAACAAAAGACAATGAGCACAGCTTAACAATTAGCTGGATTATAATTAATCCAAAAAAAAGATTATATGCCCTTAAATGTAAAAATTACAAAAATAAAAAAAAAAGATGAAAAGATACTGATTTTTTATTTCCCCCCCCCTTTTAACTTTATGAAATGATAGCTTTCTAAAACAGTTACATAATATTACTTATTTTATAAATTACTTAAATGCTATATTGGCCAATAAATATATATATATTTTAGATAAAGAATTTATTATAAAAAAAAGAAGTTTATTTAAAAAGAAAATTTTGAATATTAAGTTTTATTAATTGACGTCAATATTTTAATTTAGAAAATAACCTCTTGGAGGTTGTTAGGACCGAAAGTTTGCATGCAGGCTCCACCCAATAATTTTTATATATTTTATAATTAATTACACAAGTCTACATCTAAAAGAAAGTTTTAAGAAAACATATTCGCTGAAATAAATTTTAGGCACATATACAATATGAGTTTAATTAAAGTTCAATAAAGTTAGTTTTTTTCTTTTTTTTTTTTTTTTACATCACTTTTGTGCACATGAAACTGAAGCTAAGTTGGATAAAACGTGTTTTGGTTAACAGGACGAAACATGTCTAGATCTTTCGCTGTGTTTCTTCTACCAGCATATTAGCTATAGCAAAAAACATGTTTTTTAGTGTCTGTACAAAATCGGACATGTTTTAGCATTAATGTTCATTATTAAAGAAAATATCTGGTTATTTGTCAAAATCAAAGAAAATTGATTGTATAACAGAAATTCGTTAAGATTGTACTTAAAAGCTTCTTAGACGATTATAAATCTATTTATATATATTTAATTTTGTTTGAAACAAAGCTTGTATAAGACTTGCAAAGATTTGCAAAAGTCTGCAAAACGAAATTTTCTGATTTAGAACAGATTTCTTCAATTGTTTTATATTTGACATGTACAATGAGATATTTCGATCATTCAAAGTTCAACATTAGTTTGCACTTATTTCACATAATTGTTCCAAACTCAAAATGTGCCTTTACAAGATTTTGTAAAGTATGTTTTAAGAAAAGTAAATTTTTATAATCATTGAGTTTCAAAAGAACATTGAATATTAAATAAAACATGAAATACATATTTTAAAAATACATGATAATTAATAAATTGTTTTAAAGCATTAACAAAAATTTAATATATGATAAAATCTGTACCTGGAAAATCCTGTCGCAGTTCACGTAAGCTTGTGCCGTGAAAACGAAAATTTACTAAACATTATAGAACTAAAACGCACAAAACTTGTAGATTAACATTGCCAAAAACTAGGGTTGAAATTTTGAAGTCCAAGAAGAAATTTTTCTCTAACGTAGCTGAATATGGATGTCAGACATTGTGTGACTACAGGTAGACTAGATAAAGGTTTTAGATCGGCTCGCTAACCAGCCGTTGTACTCTGTACTTAGATAGAGACGGAAGATAAGAGGCACGGCGAGTGGACTGCCGATAACAAAATGCAGATTTATTTTATGAATGCTACAGCTCTCCCCCCCCGAAAGACGGAGTTAGGGTGGAGTCAGAAAAGAGGCCAGAAGGGCCTCCCACAAAATTTTGAAAAAAAAGGGACAAAGGGCCAGAGGGGCCTCCAAGAAAAGATAGAAGAAAGGGGCCAGAAGGGCCTCCTACAAGCTTCTGAAGAAAGGGGCCAGAAAGGCCTCCTACAAAATTTTGAAAAGGGGCACCTGATAGAAACAACGCTTCATAATGCTTTTATAGTCACCACTCTAGGGTGTAGCCTCCTTTGGCACTTACTTATTAAATTTAGAAATTTCTACAGCGTCTCAGCTCTTCCCACCTATAATTGGGATAAGCCCAGGACAGAAAGAGCTGAAGGATGACGCAAAGGTCGACATTGCTGTGCATGAACTGACTTTGTACACTAAGGTACGTGGGGAAAGGGGTGGAGTGGCACCTCGGGACACCAAGAGGAGGTGACCACTCCGGGGACTGGGGAGGGAAAGTGCATTGCACCTTGGACTTCAGGAAAAGGCCGGACTCAGAGGAAGCTCACATGCGGGAGGAGCAATTTTAATCCTCTGAACCGACCCTTACATTTAATTACCAAAAATAAATAAAAATAAAAGAAAAACTCCTGAAGCCCTTTTAGGTCAGATCATGCTCAGCGTCGTTATTTTTTAAATTCCTCTTCTCCCATACGAAGAAAAATTTAAACTATTCACGGCTCTTAACAATTTCCGTGAGAAAAAAAGAATTTTGAAGGGTCTAAACAAATAATCCATTTGAAAAATAAACAAAGAAGCAGTATGAAACGTTGGGAAGTCAAGATTGTTTTACTGCACAAGGCAGGGCATGTGGTGTTTGACTTAAGGTCTTATATGTGTATCATGTGCCCCAAAAAAAAAAGGAATTTAATTTAATCAAAAAAATTGTGTAAAAAAAAAATTTCATCAAAATATTTAAGTGATTATAAAAAAAAGGTGTAAAAGAAGTGTAGCAAAAAAAGGTGTGGCAAAAAGACAGTATAAAAAGGTGACCCACAATGTGAGAAAACCTAACTCCGGTTTTCTCAACCCTAAACAAACTAAATTAGGAACCAACATGTTGACCTGCTAATAATAAAAGACGAACAACCGAATAATTTAAAGAAAGGAACAAACAGGCCAACCATGTTGTCCTACATACAAAACTGGGCCCCTATAAATTTGGAAAAGAAAAAGAAAAAATTTAACACACAATGATATATTTTTTTAAAAAAAAAGGTGTTCAACATTTCAATGAATTATTAAGAAAGTGCCACCATCTGCATCAACCAGTCCACCGCCAACTTGCCTATTGCTCATGATGATAAAATTTAAAAAAAAATAAATAAAATAATTTTCTTTCAAGATGACAAAAAATTCAAAAGCAAGTTCAGTGTTCTTTAACGGGTCTACTAATCGCAGCAAATCCACTGCCATTTTAACTGTTGCTGATAATTATTAAAAAAATAAACCAAGTAATTTAAAAAAAAATTTCTTTTAAGATGATGCAAAAAATGAAAGAGCCAGAGAAAGACTCAAGAATTATATGTAGTGTGGTTGTTGTGTATATGTGTGTGTGTAAGTATGAATTAATACAGACAAGCGAAAGAAAACTCGAGAAAATTTTTGAAGGAAATTTTGAATATTTTTTGTTTTTTTTTTGTGTGTTTTAACTATTTTTGGATTTTATTATTTATTTAAATTTTTTTGGATTCCCGAATGAGCCCGCTGTCTGGATCAAATTCAGTGAATGACTAGTGTGCAGTGTATGTAAATATATATATATAAAAAAAAATATTTAAGCAGACAAAATAATAATAAAAAAAATTTTATCGAAATTGGTTTAGAAGTTTTTGTGTAAGTGTTTATAAAATTAAATAAATAATAAAAAAGAGACTATAGATTTATAGAGATTTAAATATTTAAACTAAATATATATAAAAAAAAAAATTTCATCAGCAACAGTTGTGCAGTATTTGAAAAAGCTGCAAAACATAAAAATGAGCCTTGTTTAACAAAGATAATTTTGAATTTAAATTTAGATAGTTCCAATGCAAAATTTTGAAAATTAACTACGGTTCCAGAATTTTAAATTAACCACTTTATAATTTAGAGAAAACCACGCTAGAATTTAAATTAACCACGCTAGAATTTAAAGCAAACCACGCTCTGCTACCAGATGCATGTTACCAGGGGACTTAAATTTAAGAAAAGGCGGAACCAAAATGGTAACAATGTTTGAAAAGAAAAGTAAAAAAGACAAAGACAAATTTAGTAATTAACAAGGCTCAAGTTTATTGAACAAAAAAAGAAATTTCGACGTTTCAGATTTTATCATTTACAACTGAGAAAGACATCCTGAGACAAAATTATCATAAACACCTTATGATTAACAATATTATATTTAAAAAAAAAGATTATACGCCCTTAAAGTGAAATATTATAATTAAAAAAAAATTAATCAATAGAGTCTGAAAATTTATCCCCCCCCTTTTTTAGTTTATATATTTTATAGTTACAAAATTTAACAAAAGACAATGAGCACAGCTTAACAATTAGCTGGATTATAATTAATCCAAAAAAAAGATTATATGCCCTTAAATGTAAAAATTACAAAAATAAAAAAAAAAGATGAAAAGATACTGATTTTTTATTTCCCCCCCCTTTTAACTTTATGAAATGATAGCTTTCTAAAACAGTTACATAATATTACTTATTTTATAAATTACTTAAATGCTATATTGGCCAATAAATATATATATATTTTAGATAAAGAATTTATTATAAAAAAAAGAAGTTTATTTAAAAAGAAAATTTTGAATATTAAGTTTTATTAATTGACGTCAATATTTTAATTTAGAAAATAACCTCTTGGAGGTTGTTAGGACCGAAAGTTTGCATGCAGGCTCCACCCAATAATTTTTATATATTTTATAATTAATTACACAAGTCTACATCTAAAAGAAAGTTTTAAGAAAACATATTCGCTGAAATAAATTTTAGGCACATATACAATATGAGTTTAATTAAAGTTCAATAAAGTTAGTTTTTTTCTTTTTTTTTTTTTTTTTTTACATCACTTTTGTGCACATGAAACTGAAGCTAAGTTGGATAAAACGTGTTTTGGTTAACAGGACGAAACATGTCTAGATCTTTCGCTGTGTTTCTTCTACCAGCATATTAGCTATAGCAAAAAACATGTTTTTTAGTGTCTGTACAAAATCGGACATGTTTTAGCATTAATGTTCATTATTAAAGAAAATATCTGGTTATTTGTCAAAATCAAAGAAAATTGATTGTATAACAGAAATTCGTTAAGATTGTACTTAAAAGCTTCTTAGACGATTATAAATCTATTTATATATATTTAATTTTGTTTGAAACAAAGCTTGTATAAGACTTGCAAAGATTTGCAAAAGTCTGCAAAACGAAATTTTCTGATTTAGAACAGATTTCTTCAATTGTTTTATATTTGACATGTACAATGAGATATTTCGATCATTCAAAGTTCAACATTAGTTTGCACTTATTTCACATAATTGTTCCAAACTCAAAATGTGCCTTTACAAGATTTTGTAAAGTATGTTTTAAGAAAAGTAAATTTTTATAATCATTGAGTTTCAAAAGAACATTGAATATTAAATAAAACATGAAATACATATTTTAAAAATACATGATAATTAATAAATTGTTTTAAAGCATTAACAAAAATTTAATATATGATAAAATCTGTACCTGGAAAATCCTGTCGCAGTTCACGTAAGCTTGTGCCGTGAAAACGAAAATTTACTAAACATTATAGAACTAAAACGCACAAAACTTGTAGATTAACATTGCCAAAAACTAGGGTTGAAATTTTGAAGTCCAAGAAGAAATTTTTCTCTAACGTAGCTGAATATGGATGTCAGACATTGTGTGACTACAGGTAGACTAGATAAAGGTTTTAGATCGGCTCGCTAACCAGCCGTTGTACTCTGTACTTAGATAGAGACGGAAGATAAGAGGCACGGCGAGTGGACTGCCGATAACAAAATGCAGATTTATTTTATGAATGCTACAAAATCAACGTCACAGAGTGATCAAATAATATTTAAGAAAGTTAAAGAATTTACAGCGATGTATCCTAAAAGTGATCTTATAGACGCACATTTATATTGTTTTCCTGGAAAAATTTTACCTAATACAGATGAAATTCGAGTAGGCGATTGTATTGGTTATTACGGTTTTATTGATTCATACTATGTGTATGTAGTGAAAATGTAATTCGTTTGTCTAATATTCGAGATGTTATGTTTGAACAGATAATTGAATTAAATCGACTTCGTATGTCAAACTATTGTCTAGCAGCAGCCAGATTTATAGTTACAAACGAAGGCGAATGTAATACAAATGAGAACGACTATAACTATTGTCCTTATGGCCAACATAATAAATGTCCAGCAGCTATAGAGTATTGGGATAGAAAAGAAAGATATGAATTGTATAAATAAAAAACAGAGTTATTTTAAACAATCGAAAATGTGTGTTTTTATTTTACAAAATCCTTGTTCAATATATGTTTTATCAGAAAGCAGATGTTTTTTCAGGATATTATCCTGTGCTTCAATTTCCAAACGAATGTCCAGTGTTCCAGTTTTTAGTGTATCATTCTGTCTTGAACAGTCTATAATGAAAAGTGGTGTTTTTTTCAAAAAATGTTGAGATATCCACTGATGGTTTGTCCTCACCGTCGTGACAATATGATGATTGAAATTTTGCATAAATATTGTAAATAATAGCTTTGTTTCCATTAAAATTGACGTATGGATAATATTGTGAATTTAGATAGAGTTTAATGTTTTGAATTTTGCAAAAATCAAAATGACCAGCATTTTTATATCTCATATTTTTTCTATCTGTTTGAAAACCGACCATTATATATCTTGGTTTTTCTGTATTTGTAGTTGTTTTTACTGTCCAAGTTAAATTTTTAGTTGAAGGTAATGCAGGGTATTCTCTTAACTGCCATCGTCTAAACCCCATTGAATAGGTTGATCTTTATCTGTCAATCTTAAAAGTGATAAATAATAATCATCTGCTATTCGAACGTAAGGAATTCTCCAATAAATTCTATTTCTATCTAAAGTGATTTTATCATCATTATTTGTCGATGCAATCGCATTTAAATTTGATGAACTCCTTAACAGTATTAGTTCTTGTTTCACATTCAAAATTATATGTTTATAATCTTCTGCAAATCCGAGTAACATTTTTAAAGGAATACAAAAAGAAAAATCCGAAGCCGATGTTTCCAATAACGTTGTGTCCAAATTCCACCCCGCATTTAATAATAATTTTTTTTCCTCATAGCGACTTGTCAGTAAATTTTTCATTGTAGTTGTTAAACCAACATTTTTTATACGATCTACTTCTGTACCAGAAATTTCATATCGTATTTCATCGAAAAGAAAAGAAATTGCATTGCTAATAAGTTTAATATTACTTTCGGTACCATCTGTTTTTATTGCTTTATATTTCCCCTCTCTATATATAAATAACTTTTACTAGGTAGAGTATAGTCATTTTGTTGATGAACAGGTATACGTATTTCATCATTTTCTCCATACGTTGTTTGTGGGTACGGATGATGTGTATGATATTCATAATCGACAATTGTCTCATCAAAATAAATTTTTTCATCAACTTGCAAAATATTTCTTATTTACAATGTAACCTAAAGATTCTAAAAATTCCTTGTTTCTCCTTGTTAACTTCTCAAATAACTGATTAGAACTGACTGTAGATAAACTAGATTTTACTTTTTCGTTGATAATTAAAACCATAATTCAACTAGAAGTACGTCTCAGGTGTAGTCTTTCGAAAGAAATTCTTGTCTAAAGTTTATCAGTTGTCCCTCTTGATCTTTAAGTTGAACTGAAATATTATGAAGGAGACCAGTTATATTTAAAGGCAAGTATATTACTGTTGATGGTTTTCCCACAATTTTATAACCAGGTTCAACTGCTGGATATAATTCATGCAGAATATGACCTTCAGTTCCGTTCTTATATGAGCCACGAACAATATTACAAGTAATGCGTATAGTATCAACTTTGTTAATATTTACAGTATTTTCCGATGTATGCCAGACATTAGGTTCCAATGTATGTGAATTAAATCCCAACAGTGAACCTATACTGTTAGGTTTGTCAAAACGTATAGATTTTGAACAAAATATTTTAGTTTTTAATGTATTATTATTTCCTTTTAAATCAATAGAAGCACTTGTTTTTTATGTTTTTCGTGAATAGCCTCCTTTAAATATGAAATAATATTATCTATTTCATATGATCCTTCAGGTAGTTGTATAGTATATTCGTCTTTTTCTCCATAATGAAACTTATCATTTACAAAACTTTCTATATTAGGTATTGTATTATACGTCATGAGATCAATTAATCCAATTTCCCATTGATAAGTTGATAAATCTATTGGTGGAAAAATATCACAAGTCAGACGCGAACCTCTTCCACTTAAACATAACATTATATGTTATCTGATAAAATTTTTAAATTCAATTGGATGTATTCGCTTTTTGTTTAGTCGTATAATTTTATAAAAAATAGTCACATTATCAGAATTTGATTCAAAATATTTGATTATTTCCGGCGGAGGACGTAGATTGCCAAAACTGTCGAAATAGAATATTAATTTTTTTTTTTTTTGTGGTAACATACCCAGTGTGTTCCGTTACCTTCTACTGTATCTAAATTGATAACACCATTTTCGTATCTGTTAATTTGAAGAGGTAAACTCTCTCGCATAAAAACACCTCTGAAATTGGGTATGTTCAAATCCTGTGCATATTTCTTTATATCTATATTTTATAATGCACGTTTAGGTTTTTTTTTTTTTTTTTACCACCTCCACCTTTATATGGTTTTAAATAGTATCCTTTACCTATACATTTTTTTTTCAAAATACGTAGAGCTTTGTCAATAGCTTTACTGCATGCTTTATTATTCTTTTTTTCTTTTTGTTAGACTTCCTTTTGTCAGTTTTACCTCCTCCTAATTTATTTTTGAATTTCATAATATTAGTAACCGCATAAGCTGAAACTTTTTCCCCGAGATTAGAGTCTGATGAAGTAACACGTTCCCAAGCTTTATCTGCTAACCTCTTATCGGCTATTCCTCTTTGATAAGAATCTGAATATTTAGATAGAATATGCAATATCGTGTCCCTTCAAGCTTGATCTAATTTGTTAATTCCGGGATCACCACTGTTTAATCTCTTATGTAATTTTGTACTCGGTCCACAATATTGATAACCTGTAATGTGTAATTCTATAGGTAATATGTCTATTGTACGATTAAAAATTTTCCCTGGTAGAGAAGATATAGAACTTAATAATCCACGTCCTCGATACATACTGTTCGATTTTTTTATTGTAACTCTGATTTTAATTGGTTCAATTGCGATTGTATATCACTAAGCCACACTGTTTTCGATTTAACTGGTTTATCCTTTGTTAGATTACGATAACATATATAACTTAAATCTTCTACGTATAATTTTAAATTTTGTAAATTCGATATAAATCTTAAATTAGCTATTTTTTCATCAACATATTGTTTTGTTACAGCATCGGATTTTATTTCAGGATTTTTTAAATTTCGTAATATATTGTTATTTACATTATACACATTATTATCCGAATATAAACACTTTGTCTTAAGAGTAATAAAATTTACAGCATCATTATCTTTTGTGGGTTCCTTTAAATTACTTATTCGTTTTAGTTTCATATCATAATTTCCATCTTCTGGTAATAAAAATCCTACACCCGGCGGACCTCGAATTACTTTTTGACGATTTGCGTATGAATAACGTCCGAATTTATCAACAGTCATTTTTACAATGATGATGATTTTGTTATCTTTTTTTAATGATACCGGATTCCTCTAATTCTTCAATTGAGGACCCCAGTGCAAGAACCAGGTAGGTCCAAAAAACAAAATTTTTCAGGAGAGAAAAAAAAGTTATAGAAATACTGTAAATGGTTTTTTTAGTGTCAAACATTTTTATGAGGTGTAGCTTAGCCTTACTTTACATAATGTATAATTTATTTTCAAAATATATCAATAATATAAGCTGTATGAACTATAATAACATGGAGTTGTCTGGTTTCTTGCCCCGGACACTTGTATTTATTGGGATTAGTATTGAAAGACAGAAGTTTTGTAGTATAATAATCAATATTTAATGTTTACAACCAATAAACTTCAAAAACTACATACATGTATCAGTATTATTTTCACAATCGAAATTTCAATGCGGTAAATCAGCATCAGTAGTCGACGTGGGCTTAAGCATCTCGTAGAACCATAAGCAGTCTGGTGGAACGTACTTTTTAGCGAGCTCAAGGACATCATTGAATTTATTTTGCATTATACCTAGTGGTTCATGAAATAATACACTGTCAGGGCACGGTAGTGAAAAAGTCGAATCCTCTTTTTCTAGAACAAAAGCATGTTGAACCAGGGATGATGATGTAGAACTGCACAATACTTCTTCTTTATTGTACTGAATGTTTCTGTACTTTGAGATGGTAAATTTATCACCTTTTTTTACTTTCTTCCCCTTTTTATTGTCATTTTGGCCAACTTTAGAAAATAGCTGTTGTGGTTTAAAAAATATTCCATTGAAATGCTCTGCGAAATTTAAAAACATTGTCTGCTTTACTTTGATTACAACAAACTTGGTTGATGATTTCTTTACCAGTTCTTCATAGTCTTCAGGTAAATACAGTCGCTCTCTCTTTCGTCTTTCTTTTTCTATAACGCCGAAAGTCCGGTCGCAAGGCAAAAAACTATGGCCGGGTTCGGGGTACCCATGAATTACCTTATCAAATCGCTTTAACCCTTTCACAAGTGTATACAAATATTGATTCAATGAAAAGTTTTTGTTCTGAGCAGCACAGTTGTCAGAAAATAAATATAAGGTCTTCACACTTGAGTCAACTTCGTTCTTAATGAAATGGTCAATTAAACTTATCACTTCATTTTGCCCCTTTTTCCCTATCGACTCATCGTACATGTAACAGGACTTCCCTTTCTTAGCAGAACAAATAGTAAAGTTGTAGACCCACAACTGTCTTTTGTAAAAAACGTCTCCACTAGGAACAGCAGGCAGGGGCATATTCTGCTGAAAATCAAATGAAATTAATTCGATATTGTCTTTTTGTTTTGCCTCCTTAGATATTGTTTTTAAATCTTTATAAAAGTCCTCACTTTTTCTAAGGTGAATTTCTTTTTTAAGTTTTAGTTCTTGTAAAATGTGTGAGTTTTTTCTATTTTCATTTCATTTTCCAGGCGATCACAAGTTTCGCAAGTATCTGATTTTGGGGTACCAAAATACAGTTTGTGATTTTCATGAAAATGACAACAATAGAACTCATATAAAACAATAGGCTTGCACTTTTCACCTTTTTTAATTTTTTCATATGTCAAGGGCTCATAGGCTTTTAAATAAAGTTTATGCATTATACTTCGATTTAAATCAGGTGACAAATACTTAGCATTGGGGCTTTTGTTCCTAGAATAATGTTACATTTCACTTGGGAAACTTTTAATGTGCTTATCAATTTGTTCAACAATATTTGGAGGAATTTCATTTGGTCTGTTGTTATGTTTTCCACGCCTATCTGACATTATAGGCTTTGGTTCTTGTAATTTTTGGACTATTCTTTCTACTCTACTTTTACCTATCCCAAACAGAGAGCAAAATGCTTTTTTACAAACCCTTTGTTGAAAAGTGCCTAGCTTTACTATGTATTTGCATGAATATGCACGTTGTTGCCCTTCTCCAGTCTTAGGCCTACGCCTTTGGATAGGTATCAAACTAATCAGACCAGATAAAAAAATATCTTGTTGGTTTTTATCTACAAATGAATTGAAATGACATAAAACATCATGTTTATAGTTGTCAGAAACGTTATTGAAACATTTTAACTTACAGAGGCAAGAAGGACCTGTTTTACGAGCAGCAATAACTGTTCCAGAGGCATTAACATGTTCCACACCACTCGTTTTTTGCTTCTTTAAAACATTCCTTTTCCAATGTGACTCATTTCTAAGACGTTTTCTACCTTTACTGCTATTTTTTTTGCAACATTTTGAATACTAAGAGTATTATTTGTGTTTGCTGGTAAACAAGGCTGTGACACCTCTCCCTGTAAAATGCCGGTAGAAGTACTTGCTGTTGCACGAGGCCTTTCACTTTCACTTAAAGGAAGAGATTCAGATTCATTATCTGTGTCATCACTAGGCGGAATAAAGTCAGGGTTAATGTCTGGATCGTCAATATCAGTGTCATTAAGTAAAGATAACAAAGAAATACTCATTTTAAACAGCAATCACTAAACAGACTAACAAACATAACCTCACCACTGCACTAACAATGACCACATCTGACATGCGACTGACGGACTGACTGACCAGGCTCTAGCGGATAAACAAAGAACTACGTCTGGGGCAAAACCCAGACAGCTCCTGTAGTTGTCTGGTTCTTGCACCGAATGAAATACCAAGGTAGCTCCTTTTCCATTATAACTGGAGTACTATTCAACGGAGCTGTATCGTTCTTGCAACGTACGATAGAGGATTTTTTTTAAAACGATAATCAATGCAAAAGTCAATTTCGGAAAAAATGGACTTACCTGGTTCTTGCACTGGGGTCCTCAATTATAGAAATAATTTCATTTGTATGACCTTAATTTCCGGCAGACTGTGATGCTAATAGTAATCTAAATCTGCTGCATAATTCATCAGGATCATTCCAGTAAATATATGAAGGTTTGTTTCTCTCAAGTTCCTTTAAAGTAATACCACTCCCACTCCAATCCATAAGACGACTACGAGGTTCACGTGGAGGAAATAATCTTGAAATATTTTTTCTGTATTTAATACTTTTATTCGCTTTTATTTTTCCTTTAGACAAATAATCTATTCTGTGCGCGTTTGATGTTTTTAAGATGTCTCGATATTTTATTAAATCATCCTCAGTATAGATATATTCGTCGGGGACTCTCATAAATAACAGTTCATATAAACCGGGTGTTCCAACATATCTTATATGATCAATAATAAAATCATTTCCATCAATATCTATTTCTTTATCGCCAATCATCCAACTATTATTATGTATACGAATTCCATATAAGTTGTAAATTTTTTTAGGATTTTTTATAAATGAAACAAAATATTTAAGCAATAAATTGCCTTTAAAAGTATTTTTTATTATTAATTCCGCTTCGCGTTGTCCTTGAGGTGATCTTAAATATTCTTCGTAAACATCCTCAATCTCCATTGGTTGTTTCATTGTTGGCTTCCTTTTGATTTCACTATCCGTTTCCATTTCACTTTCTTCAGCAGAATTATCACTACCCTCTTGCATTTTTAAATCAGGGTCTAAAGGTTTTCTTTTAAAAGGTGTTACCTCTTCATCGTCAAGTTTCATTTTTTTTTGTTTTTCTCTGTTGCTAATAATGTTTTTTCATTTGATTTCTTCCAATCTCTCTTCGTCTAATCACTTTTAAATTTATCATATATAGGTTTAATTAATGGTTCCATAATGGGTTTTATATATTTTTCAATATGATATTCCATGTCCGTAATGCCTCGTTTTAAAGCACGATGCTTTTCCTTGATTAGCTGTCTTAATTCATTTATTTCCATTATAATTTTTTCGTACTCGTCTATGTTATAACTCTTACTCATCTCAATGATAACTAAAGTGATATAAATTTGTCAAAACCAATTCTATATCTACCTTTATTCAAATTAGAATCCTTATCTATCACGAGAAAACTATTTTTCTTTTTTGACCACGTCATTGAACACATCTGTTTAAACACTTCAAAGGTCATGTCCGTATTCACATGATCATTATAAATATGATGTAAATTTCTATTATCTTGTTAAAATAGTACTATTAAATTAGCATTATCACGTATTAATTGTTTTGGTATGTGACTGTATGTCTGACAGAGATAAAAGGTATCTACATTATTGTGTCGTCCCATAGCAAAATAATTTCTAATATTATTTTGACGTTCATATGCAAAATCATCAAATATCATAATTGAATTATTTTTAACTTCATTATGATGCATTACTTCATCATTTTCATTAAAGATATAATATCCAACATATGATATTTTTGAAAAAACACGACTAAGAAATTGATACTTAGATTGATTCATTGATTTTGAAAAAAATATAAACATTTTCAAAATTTAATCCGTTAGGATGAAATATTAATTTAAACATAGGAATGGTTTTTCCGCAATTTGATGGACCTGAATATTATACACCTTATAGAATTAGGTAAAAGAGAACCATGTTTCTTCTTTTTTAGTTCATCACTGTCACTTAAATATAAATCGAAATTAGCGATCGGCATTGATTCTGTTTGTTTTATTACTTTCATAACTACAGTAAGTCTTTCTTATGTATCCAAGTGTCTCTTGATTTGTCAAACCCTAACCAACGTACTAACAGTTTGTCACCTTTTTTTTCGTATCACTTTCTCTATTAAATACACGTCACTAAATTTTGATTCGCTTAATTCCTGTACATAAAACCCTCCTTTTATTATATTCCCCATTTCATCTTTTAATTTATAGGTAATTGGTACAGTCGGTTCCACTTTATATACAGTGTATTTTCATTTGTCCAATTTTGAACGTATCCTTTAGTAAAAGTTTTTTAAACCTACTTATTCTAACTTTATCTCCTTCAATAAATTTAACACGTGACACTTTAAATTTTCTATTTTTAATATTTCTTTGTAATACTAGATATTCATTTCTTTTGTTAACTTCGTTAGGCTTCATACCAATTGTTCTATGAAAAGTGTTATTATAATTTTTGATTATAATAGGAAGTATATTAAACCACTTATAATTCCCTTGTTGAGTAAAAACTTTCCACATTTTACCCTTTATCGTTCTGTTGAACCTTTCGACTATGGAAGCTTTATTATCGGAGAATGTAGAATAATGATTTATGCTATATTTCATTAACAAAGATTTAATTCTGGAATTATAAAATTCCCTACCCTGATCTGTTTGCAAATGATTCATTGGACATGAATCTAAAATAGGTTTTAACGCTTTTTCTATTTCAATACTATTTTTAGATTTTACTGGAACAGCGATAGCAAACTTGCTAAAACAATTTATTACAACCAATATATATTTATAACTTTTATTAATTTTAGCAAAAGGTAACATTTCTACGAGATCAGCTTGATAGAGGTCATTCAAACCTTTGATTTCAACATATCGAGATGGAAAATTTCTACGAACTTGTCTATGCAATTCTTCGGCAATAGCAGTTCTTACTGACATTCTTAGACCTTACCAGACACTGTGAGAGAAATGAAAAAAACTAAATTAAATATAATTCATTTTTATTTTATTTATACAATGAAAACAATCCCTTTTCTTAATCTCATGATCATGACATATAAAATTATTCAATATATCTATATCAGTTTTTAAGTTTAACGGTAACTTATTAAATATATTTTCTATTTTTTCACAATGATTTAACAGAAATACTTTAGGTAAAAATTTAATTAATTCATCTTGCATACCCTAGTAACCCTTGTTATTACATTCTTTTATTGCTAAATTTACTGCTTGCATTCGATCTGAAATTATTTTCTCTAATTTCCACCATTCATGTAAAATATGAACATTAACATGTGCGCAATTTTTTTCGACATGATTGAACATGCATGGTTTATTATACAAACTATTCCAAAATAGTTTTTTTTAAAACACTTAAATTAGGACAATATAAACTTTCTAAATTTATTACACTAACATCAAATTCAGACAACAAATTCGATAAAAAACTCTCTTTTCCACTTCATTTTACATAAACAGTCCCACTTATCTTAATATCTATAAACATTTCTTTTAAGTTACAATAAGGTTTGATTCCAGAATTCCATGGAAGTCCGTGATATTGTTTTTCCAGCCAAATCACCTGTTTCTGAATATTGTGAGGCAGTTGATTAAAATCACACGGAGGTTGAAAGAGAGGCAACTCATAGACTTGTTCATCGGTAGAAATAATAGCTAATTCCTTCACAATAAAGTCGTTGTTCTGAAAACCTTGGAAATCTACGATAAACTCCATCTCCTTACATATCTAAACACCAAATGAATAATCGTTTATATTGATACACAGCACTGTCTCCCTCTCTCTAATATCTTTTTTGCTTTGTTTATAATACTTTCGAACAAAACGCATACACACGTATCAGGTCCTTCTTCACACGATGAATCAGCCCAAATGATGTATAATGTTCAGTCTCCGGTTCAATAGTTGTAAGATTGTAATTAGTGATATATTTTCGTGCTTTCGCTGTAAGATAATTGGCACCTATAGAACACAAACAGAGATTAGGATGATCGATTATTGCTTGCAATTTTTCCTGTGCTGACTGCATCGTGGTAAACGATTAAATGCCTGTGTAATGAGGCTATTAAATTATTTCCCCCCAGAAACTGTAAACAATCATCTACGTCACAAAATCTGATAATGGGATGTATTCACAGATTTCTTTAATATCATAAATATGAAATAATGGTGATAAGACACAGATATCACACCAATTATCGGAAGACCAAATGATATCTCTCAATAATTCCTCACCATAAGCATATCTGTGAATAAATAATAAGCCAGCTTTGTCAATGTTAAAATCATCTTTAACAACACGTTTACTAAAACATTTCTAACACATCGTTTTTGAGCGATCACCGTAAAAAAATGAACGGATAATTATTTGATTCACATAATTTGGTAATGCAAATTCTAATGGACGGTCCATTAACAAAATAAAATCATTTTTAGTTATATTATTGAAGTCTATTTTTGTATAATCAAAATTTTCTACATCACATTTTAAATTTATCCATACATCCTTACAATTAGATTTCAAATAATTTTGTACAATCACTGGTAGTTCAAGTGTATCAATGTCTTCTATTTTTTCAATTTGAGAACACACTTGCCTCAAACACAATTTAATTAAACTTACTGGTGATACCATGTTTAAATCAGTAACATACTCTTCACGACTAACAATTCTTATCTAAAGGTTAAAGGTTATCATTTGTATTTCCTTGTAATCTATCTAATTGCATACTCTTCACGACTAACAATTCTTATCTAAAGGTCAAAAGTTATCACTTGTTTCATATCTAAAGGTCAAAGGTTATCACTTGTATTTCCTTGTAATCTATCTAATTGCACAACTAAATGTTTAAACTGATGTAATATATTTCCATACTCTGAAGGTAATTTTCTTAAACATTTTATTTCAAAAATTGATAAGTTGTTCTTTTCAACTTTGACAATAGAATTTAGGAATTCATCATACTCTATAACAATATCATTTAAAAAATTACAATAACCCATTTGTATACCTAAAAACTGAGTCCATTTTTGGAGGTAGACTATAAAATGTTTTATATATAAGTCCAAAGTTCTTTGCAATAAAATTAAATTCATCTAATTCCATATAGTAAATATCATTATAAAAGTACGTCCTGTATAAGAATTAACTACACCATGGATTCTCATAATAGATCTTGAACCGAAAACACTAAGTACATTTTTTGGATAACCAGCCTCGAGTCTTAAAGATGGAAAATCTATCAAATATATATTATTGTTAATAAAAAAAACAATTTTTCCAGACGGTCTCTGATAAATAAAAACTATTTGCTTAAAATCTAAAGGTAAAAATAACAACCAATCAGTAATAAGTTGCGATTTACTATAAATATTATTTACAAATGTTAATTTAGTCACTCTTTCATTTACAGGTTTTAACATGCATTCAAAATCAGCGTACATTACAATGGGTACGCGAAAACTATATTGATATTTTTAAAATTTAACTATAGGCATTGTGTTATCACTTTGAATAATTGGCATCATAGCTCTTACAGGTTTATTAGGTAAACACTTTTTAATATGATGTTTTAATTTACTTTCACACCTCCTACCTTGATAATACTTAAAACAACGTTTGCAAATAACTTTCTTATGCTCATTTAAACTTAATTGTAAACCTATTAATCTTGAAATATTTTTAATAAGACAATAATGGCTTACACCACTTTTATTTGTGAGGAGCAATAAATCGAAATGTTCTTTTCTCTCTTTACAACATACTCGGAGAGGATAAACTGTATTTCATTCATTAAGTCCGTACACATTAATAGACACTGTTTTATTATTTTTCTCAAATACCTTTATTTGTTTTAACGGTGTAGGAAAATCGATTCCAGTAAAATTAAATTTATTAAGCAATTTATCATATGCTTTACTTAATCTTTGAGGATTTGTTTTTACATATTTACTTAAAAGTGACCATTTGAAACAAAAATTATCATTATGATTTTTCACATTAATAATAGCTGATTTTTTTTAAAATCACTTCTGGTAGAGGAAGAAACGAACTACCTCTCAAACCACTACCTCTCAAAGGTGTATACTTGCTAAAACGTAATAGAATACTATCAATCGTGTATAATGTCCAACCGCTACCTTTACCTTCGGACTCTGATTCTTCATTACAATTTTTTCTAAATAAGTTAAGTAATATTGTATCTAAATTTGAAGACTGTTGTATAGTTACATTTTTTGACTTAAAATTTCTATCCTGAAATTCATAATTTTCTGTTAATTTTACACATGTACATTCAACCAGCATATTCAACTTCACTGCACTATATGCACTCAAACAATTTACAATTACATTTTAAATTTTTTCCTTATTAAACATTAACAAAAAACATACATCTTTTATAAAGTTATGATTATTTTTCAAGTAAAAAGTTTTAAGTACACCTTTGAAAGCATTTTCCAATTCAATAAAATCATCAGTCTCAAAAAATAATTCAAATCTTGGATATTTTTTACGTAGATGTTCACCAGAAACACTAGCGGATGGCGAATCATCTAGTTTTATTTTTTTTCTATTGAACTCTATTTGACAACTGAAAATAAGTTTTAACTAATTTATAAACGATATATTGTAATCTAAAACTAATCCATAATACAACAATTTATGATCTCCAAATATTAATTTTAACTTCTGCAATTTTTTCAATTTGTGTATCAACATTCTTAACTAGAGTTATCTTAGATCCTACTTTAAACAATAAATTATAAACATCATTTAATATTTGTTCATCTTCTTTTTTATTTTCGTCAATCACAAAATAAGCTTTTTTTTCAATTTTTGTCCAATATTGTTTTTCATTTATATTCTTTAAATCGTTCATATCAGTAATTTCGATTTTTATTAAATGAGAACCTGTTTCTCTCGGAGTTTTCATCATCTTCTGTTTGTTTTGAAAAATTTTTAATTAGATTGATTACATTTAAATAATTTATCAAAATTTATTCCATTATCAGAATCATAATTGTCTGAATCGGTAGATTCATCGGAAGATGATGAAACATTTTTACGTTTTTCTTTTTTTGTTACTTGTCGTTTTATCGCTTTTTATAAATTGAATAAAACGATAACCAGCATCAATTGAAAAAGTTTTTATGTTTAAATTAAATTTATCAAAATATGGAAAAAATAAAGAAAGTAATTCTTCATAAGTAAATTGTTTTTCAAATTTTAATTGTGAACACTCATCATTTAATTCCTCTTTTAACCATTTAAATAACTGTCTTAAAATATTAAAAATATCTAAAAGTTCTTTATCCTTTTCAACTTCAGGCAGAGATTTTACTGCAAATTCGAAAGATGGGATATTATCAATTCCTAAAACTATCAATGTTACAATAAGCCAATTAATTGAAAAACGATTTTTGCTGAGAGGCATTTTTTTATCCTGGCTCTGGCTTGAACTCTCCATAACTAAAAACAAAAGGGAAAAAAAAAATAAAATCCAGTCGATCCAAAATTTTTACAATCTCGATCTGTTTGAGTATGCGACTTAATTTCTTCAATTTCGGGGTAAGCTATCACCTCACATATTAACTGTGCTATTCTATTGCCTTTTTGAATTTTAAAATCAGACTCTGAATGATTAAAAAGTAATATCTGAACATATCCTCTGTAATCCCAATCGATTACTCCAGCCCCGATATCGATAAAATTATTTAAAGCTATCTTGGGGCAATTCTACCATAACAATTGGATGGAACTATTAATATTAATCGGTTTTCACTAATTTTCTATCGTGTTTAGGAACAATTTCATCGTATGCACTTCTTAAGTCAAAACCAGCAGCTTTTTGTGACATTTTTTCAGGTGGATAAGCGTTTTCAGTAATTTTTCTAAATTGCAATTTTTCATTAGTCATGGTCTGAAAAGAAAAAACTCACTTGAATAATAGTTATATAAAATGTCTGTTACATAGAAAAAAAGATAGTTTCGAATTTATTATTTATAAAATATTACAATTGCATACTTACTATATTTGTTGAGATAAAGGTTCATTCACAGAAATGGTAATGTGTACGAAAAGATCAGAATATATAAACTAAGATATTTCATAAAAAATCTACTGACATCAATCGAATAATTGACCCATAACTTTTTTAAGTGATCCACATATTTTTATTATTGATCTGTAACTTTTTATTAACGAAACGTATATTCTAAGAATCTACTTACGTCAATCGCAGAACTGATCATTGTGCAAGCATTACATAAATCACGTGTTTAGATCGTGGTACACATACATCGCATATAGTATAAAATTATGCGGAACACCCTGTTGTTGACGGGGTACAGTATTATTAGAACACTCCGTATCAAATAAAATACATCGCATATAGTATAAAATTATCGGGTACAGTATTTTTTCGCGGAACACCCTGTTGTTGACGGGGTACAGTACTATTAGAACACTCCGTATCAAATAAAATACATCGCATTAGTATAAAATTATCGGGTACAGTATTTTTTCGCGGAACACCCTGTTGTTGACGGGGTACAGTACTATTAGAACACTCTGTATCAAATAAAATACATCGCATATAGTATAAAATTATCGGGTACAGTATTTTTTCGCGGAACACCCTGTTGTTGACGGGGTACAGTACTATTAGAACACTCCGTATCAAATAAAATACATCGCATATAGTATAAAATTATCGGATACAGTATTTTTTCGCGGAACACCCTGTTGTTGACGGGGTACAGTACTATTAGAACACTCCGTATCAAAAAGGTCAAAGGTCAAACACAAGGGTCAAAGGTCAAAATTGTGAATTGATGATGGAAATGTGATCAAAGAGGTAATATTATCCAAAGATTCTTTTAGTATTACTCTGTTACCAACACCACACACCAAAATCTTGAACCATCATCTAGCAGGGGATTTTCTTCAGATCAAAGTTCAGAGTTTTCAATTTTGTTACAAAAAAGTACAAAAAATAGGTAAAGAAGAAGAAGAAAGAGTACCATTGGATAGAGAGGGACATACAACAAAAACCAGAGAAAGAATTTGAGCTTCCGGACTGGCTTCAAGGATCCAGTGCTGATGCAGAAGAATTATTTAAACTTTTTTATGATGCAGAAATTATAGAAATGATTTGTAATTTTACTAATTTATATGCTTTACAAAAGGGTGAAATTAATTTCAATATGACAGCTGGGGAACTTAAGAGTATTTTTAGGTATTTTGTTGATAAGTGGCTATTGTCAAGTATCAAGATATCGTATGTATTGGGAACAGAGTCCTGATACTCACAACAAAGCTATCAGTGAGGCCATGTCAAGGAACAGATTTTGTCAAATTATGTGATAACAATAACTTACAGAAAAATGGTCGTTTTGCCAAAGTTTCGCCTTTGTGGAAAATGCTTAATGAAAGATGGCTAAAATATTTCCCTGGAGAAATGAACTTATGTGTCGACGAATCTATGATCCCTTATTTTGGCCGACATGGAGCTAAGCAACACATGCACGGCAAATCAGTTCGGTTTGGATATAAGTGCTTGTCCCTTTGCACTCGCTTAGGCTATCTCATACAGGGTGATTTGTACCAAGGTGCGCATACAGGTAATACTGATCCTGAAGTTGGGGTTGAAGGGTCTGTAGTGCTAAATTTGACAGACAAATTACCAAAAAAAGAATACAATGTATTTTTTGATAATTGTTTTAGCAGTATAAGACTTTTAGAAAAACTCAAAGAGAAATTCATTTACAGCACTGGCACAATAAGATCTAATCGTGTAGAAAATGCCCCACTTATTGATAGAAATGTAATAAGAAAGAAAGACCGTGGATCATTATATCAGCTTACTGAAATCAATTCAGGGATCACCTTGGTACAATACCATGATAATAATATCGTAAATTTTGTTTCCTTTCAATCAGGTGTTGCCCCTATGTGTAAAGCAAAGCGTTTTAGCCAGGCACTGAAAAAATACATCCAAGTGTATCAACCACCATGTTGTGTGCAGTATAATACATACATGGGAGGAGTTGATCGATTAGACGAAAACATTTTTAAAATGCGTATAAATTTGCGAGTAAAAAAATGGTACTGGCAGTTATTTGCTTTCCCTCTAAATGCTTCGGTGAATAATGCCTGGCAATTACATAGGTGGATTAACAGAAGTAAATAAGAACAGTTTGATTTGCTTAGGTTTACACGCCAAATATGTTTAACCTACTTACAAAAATATTCAGAAAGGGTGTCACTAGGTAGATCAATTCGTTTGGTTAATGCTGTTGATAAGAGAGTCACGGATAACGTGAGATTTGACGGAAATAATCATTTCATAATTACTAACAAAAAACAATCAAGGTGTGGTCAATGTAAAAAGAATTCTCGCATGAAGTGTAATAAGTGTAATGTAGCACTTCATGCGCATTGCTTTGCTCTTTTTCACAAGAAATGTTCCAATTTAGTAATTTTAGAAATTTTATGTTTAATTTATCGTTATATTAAGTATTTTATTAGCATAAAGTATTAGCTTCTAAAATAAATGTAATGATAAAACAAATGTGTTTATTTATAATTGTGAATTTAGTATTAATAAAACTTTATTATTTGAGAAAAAAATTATGAAACTTATGTTCACTATTACCAACCCTTTCAGTCCCACTGATCCCATTTGGGAACAGTAGTGAAATTAACTTCACCATCTCATTCATTCCCACTGTTCCCAAAAGGGAACTTCAAATATTACAAAAACTGCAACTTTTTTGGAGCTAGAAACTACATCACAGTCAATATTAGATGTGAAATAAAACATATTATTAGGAAAAAACAAAATTTTTAACAAAAAATTAATTTGGGCATGAATAGGTTAAACACCTACATTTCATGTACAACAAAAATACCATCAATACGAGAATTGTTATTGAAGTTCCATACGTGCCCCATACCTATTTGTTGAAAATTCCAATTTTTGTTTGTTTTTGATATGCAGTAATAGTCTGTCAAGTCTAATTCTTGTTCTGTCTGTCATTGTGGTCAACGTTAGCTCTTTAAGGGCGTCGTCTTTGAAATTTATACTACTGTTTAATAAATATGTTCACCAGCTGTTAGTATATTCCCTATGTCCGGTATCGTTAAGGCCGTGTCACACGTAGTGACTTCGCTCGCCGCTACTAGTAGCGGCTACTACTCGCACTCGCCAATAATTTCTTCGCTGCAGTCACATTAGGCGACTAGTAGTGGCGAGTGGCGAGTACAGTGAGGTGCTTCTTTATGTGCGGAGTGTTTTAAAGTATTGCCATGTCATCAGTGGGAATAAGCCGACAAGCTTTACGACGTCTATTGTTGTTTGGTGTTAGAGAACTGTGCGAGGCGTTGCTTAACGCAAGGAATAAGAATAAACGGAAGTGGGTACGGGATTGGATAGGAAGGAGACACAAGTTTGGTGCCTCTACCACGCTTATGAAAGAACTAGCGAGTGAAGACCTTCAATCGTACTACAGTATTATGAGGTTGGCAGTACCCAAATTCAATGAGTTGCTTGAATTGGTCACGCAACTGATAAAGAAAAGCGATACAGTTATGAGGGAGGCAATTCCATGTCGTACCTACTTGAAATAACTCTATGATACCTTGCAAGTGGTGACAGCCTTAAGTCACTTCAGTATCTGTTTAGAGTACCTCATAACAGTATTTCAAACTTTCTGCCAGTTGTGCTACGAGCCATATCGCAAGTACTGGAACAATACATGAAAGTAAGTTGCACTATTTTGTTTCTTTAGCTAATTTATAAAGTAGAAAAGGAGATAAAATAACGAATTGAAATTTTGAACATATAATTTATTGAAGTTTTCATCAAATATTATAATAATAATAGTAAATACATACTTAGCTATAGTACCTAAAGAATAATTTTGGTCTAGCTGAACTTTAAATTATAAGAAACAACCCTTTATAAATGTAAAAAAGTAAATTATAAAGTTATAAGGGAAAATTTCTAAATGTCACGTTGTTTGTTGATAACATAACAAGATACTAGAATATAGAGAAAATGTGCCAAAACTTACTGAAAACTTTATTCTTGATAAATTAATGTGTGCTTTACACAACAATATTACATTGGTTTAGGCTTCTATCACACATTTTAGTTATTGTAATTGGCATTGTCTTTGGAACCTATGTTCATTAGCGCTTGTTGGACGATGTCCAGTCCACCAGTTGCTGTATTTGAGCATTGAGAATCATTATTGAATGAAAAAAAATTGTCAGAGCTGATCGAAGTTGACGAAGAGTATACTGCCACATCCATTTGACGCAGCCTTTCTCTAGTTATAATATCCTGGAATTGATTTTGAATTATAACAAAACTACGTACGGGCAATTCCCGTAACTGCGAAGCAATGTGTTTCCCAAATCTGTCGTACTGGTCATCCATAACCTCAGTGGGCTCCGATGAGGCGATTGCTGCAATACCTTGCAGTTTGTTTACAGCTGCTTCAAAGCGAGAAGGGTATTTGGTATTCATACCGGTTTTGAAAGATTTATTGGGGCGAGTGGGTGGGGTACGGTTGTTTATACTCCTTTTCTTAGACTGGACCGGAGGAGACTCCTTTCGTGTTGTGTTGATACTTGACATTTCTGACGAACCGTCATCGTCTTGCTCCTCCTGTATGTCTTCAGAACCATCAACAACATCTTGAGTTACGGCATCCAAATCCTGTTGGTAAACATATATATTAGCGCAAAATTAAGTTTTGTTTTTCACTATTCTACTGCATAACATTTGGTTGTAGGTTCCGAACACTGAAGCTGAATGGGAAAATATTATGCAGGGGTTTGAAGATATCTGGAACTTCCCTAACTGCTGTGGCGCCATAGATGGCAAACATGTGCAGATAAGACGATCTCCAAATTCGACTTCTCAGTTCTTCAACTATAAAGGGACTTACAGTATAGTTCTATTTGCTTTAGTTGATGCCGACTACTGCTTTCGCTACATAGATGTGATGGTAGAGCTAGTGACAGCACAGTTTTTAAAAACTAAACCTTAAACATTGCGTTAGAAAAAAATGCGTTAAACTGGCCAGAGGCAGGGGTTTTAGTAGGTGATGATATTTTCCCTTTGGGATCAAACCTTTTAAAACCATATTCGCAAAGGAATTTAACAATCGAACAAAGAATTTTCAATTACCGCCTAAGTAGGGCTAGGCGAGTGGTAGAAAATGCATTCGGCATTTTAGCAACAAGGTTTCGGTTGTTCAGCAAACCAATTGACCTCAATGTTGACACAACTGAGCTGGTTGTAAAAGCCTGTTGTTCAATTAACAACTGGCTCAGAATGACATCAGGGAAGGCCTATTTACCACCTGGATCAGTGGACGAGGAGGATATAATAACGTGTGAAATAGCCCGTGGCTCATGGCGAGATGTACCAACTGCGTTACATAATTTAGACAAGCAATATAAGTCTAATCATTACGCTCAAGATTGAGAAGATATCAGAAAAGCTTATTCACATGCTTTTATGACACAAATGGCAGTACCATGGCAAGAAAAAGCTGTATATGTAACCAAATAGAAAAACATCTGTTAGAGCTCGTGCGTTTCTTCGTGAAGCCTGGGGTTGGTTGGGGAAAGTTGTTTATAACCGGTTATTCATGGGTGGGGGTAAATTAACGCCAGTCTGCACTGTCACCACGTCCGAGTATCATCTCGTTTCTAAAAACATCATGCTTGCTCGTTTAGTGAATTTGTTGCAAAATATTGTAGTTTACAATATTTTTTAAAGTATACAGTGTTGTGTAAATACAATGTTTTTAGTGATAGGTATGTTTAGGCCATAGTTTCGTTCTATGATTTATGTGTGAATGAATGGACAGTGACTTGTGCGCCGGAAGTGACTGTTTTGATATGTTTTATATATTTCGTAAGTACAATAATAATAGTAAACTATTAATTTTATTTAACACAATGATGGACGAAAATGTTAATATTCATTTCTGTTATGGAACCCTTTATTAACCTACATTAATATGATTGTAAAACTCGAGAGAACAAATACCGAGAAATGTCTTTAGTCAGACTAGTAGCTGAACGGGACGGTAACTTCCCCTCCCGCGCTCGGCTCCCCACTAGCCACTACAGCCCCTCACACCCAGGCTTCACGAAGAAACGCACGACCTATACAACATGTTATACTTATTTTATTTTTTTATTCCCCCATATAAAAACTTTTTCTTAAACACTACCTCATAACAGGTGCAATACTGTTTTTTACTTACTAGGTTCGATGTTGATACTCTCCCAGATGTTACAATGTTCCAGAAAGCATCTGCTGCTGTAAACCAAGCCAATTTTGGTTTGTTCACTTTTTCCGCACTAGTACCACTCTTCTTGGATTTTTTCACCTTGTTTAGTTCGTTCCTGTACGCGTCACGCAGATTTTTTATTTTCTTCTTTAAAGAATCTTCAGTAACAGACAGTCCAACTAGTTCAAGTTCATTCACCAATTCCGTATACGCCTCTCTTTTCAACTCACGTTTCGAGTACTCTGGGGACGTGATGTCCCATAAACACTCATATTTCCTGTAGACATTAAGGAATTTAATGATTTGATCACTTGACCACTTCAGATTGTCGGTCATTGTTTATACGAGTATAACAATAACTGTAAACGCACCAGATAAAACAGTAACAATACGAGTATAACAATAACTGTAAACGCACCAGATAAAACAGTAACAATACGAGTATAACAATAACTGTAAACGCACCAGATAAAACAGTAACAATACGAGTATAACAATAACTGTAAACGTACCAGATAAAACAATACAATGTTGATGAAACAAAGGTTCACAGGCACGTTGTTGGTGGGTTGGTGAGCGACTGCCGGATACTGACGACTACTGCTCGCTACACCTGTCACACGTGGCTACATCGCTCGCGGCGAGTCGGCGACCAGCGACTACTCGCTTCAAAAATAGAACATGTCCTATTAATCGCGCTACTAAATTTTTACTCGCCGGCGAGTGCTAGTCGCCGCTACTTACTATGTCACACCTTAGCGATTAGTAGCGGCGAGCGAAGTCGCTACGTGTGACACGGCCTTTAGTGAGAAAAGATCTCCTTTGTAAATACTATTCCTATGAATTTTTGCAAGAACCCTAAAACCTGTCCCTATCATGTCGCAATTTGCAGCATTTAACGGAATACCTACATCTCTTATTACTGTAGTTGTTGTGTTCATATATTTACCTTTGTAACACTCCAAGACTATAGGATGTTTCTTTTCTGTACTGTATATCCAATTCTTTCCGCTATTAATTAAGATCGGCGAGGGTAAGTTTTTGTAAACTAGCCTAGTGCGCATGTATTATCCGTAATTCCCTTAAAATTATTCAAGATACAATTCCGTGTAGTGGCGCTAATTAATTTTGTATTGGCTTAACAAATATTTAGAGGACCTTGTTTACATTTTGAAATTTCAGTCGGTGTCAATTCGACAAAGGTCTGTCCGTCTGCCGAAATCAAAAAGTCTCGCGTTTCAATATCCCATTCGATCCAAAAACCTAATGTCGGCCTAAAAATGTGATATGTTTTTATTCTGTAGGCCCCCTAATGTTGAAAAACGTTAGATTCAGAACCTAACGGTAATTTTATTATCATTTTTATTGACTTTTTCACTGCGTAAGACTTTATGTCTTCCATGTCGTAAAAATAGTGTAATTTAATTGTACCAGCCTCGTAGGGTAGGTGGTAATTTTTTGGTAGGTTTTCCTGCACCTCTTTTAGAATAAACAAAAAATTTTTCGGCGGAAGTAGTTTTGAGCTTAGTTTTCCAGTGTGAATATATTCCAAAGATTCCCTTAATTCCGCTATTTTTTGTTTTGAGTTTATGGCTAGTTGTTCAAGTTGTCTAAAGGCTAGGTTTAAATGCAAGTATTTCTATATGTGGTGGATTTTTAAATCGCTAAATACTATTATTCGCTCACTCAATACTTTAAAATTTTCTTCGATCGAGTCTCTATAATGTCTCAGGGCTTCTGTCAATTTCTTTATATTTTGCGTGTTCGTTACGATATGAACATTAGCTTCTTTCGTTATTGATATTTGTTCGTCAAAATTATGGTATAGGTCCTCCGAAAAATCCCCCAGTTTAGTCAATTTGTCGTTTATATTTTCCATGTCCTGATTGTCCATTGCCCCAAATAAAGTTTTAAGAAAGGTACCGCCCGATTCCATAATTGCCCTTTTTGATATTTGAGACGGGATAAGTGAAACCACGTCGTTAACATCAGAAGTATATGCTTTCAACATCTCTTCTCTAATTAAAAATTCCGCTTTGTATTTTTCAAATAGGCGCGCAGTATCTCCTGAACTACCATTTTTAACGTCCTTCTCAAATTTAGCTAAATAGCCCTTTTGTTGCTGTACTATTTCATCGAGTTTAACCCTTATATGTCCAACTAATTTTTTTGTCACGCATTTTCTTAAAATCGTTATGGGTGACTTATGAGCGTTTCCTTATACCATAATAAATTTCAAAAAAATATTGGCGTTATCACTTTTGAGATAACAAGCGCCCCAAAATTATGGGTACAGTGACTGGTTACTGTCACTTTTGTGATAGATCAAAGTAATCGGTTGTTCAAAGGTTATAAAACAATATAAAAGATTATTTTTTACCTCATAACATCCTTTATTACATTGTTACTAATTAAAACATACATTGAATAAAATTGTTCGAAACAGTTGGTGTGACAGCCTACATCAAACCACTTCTTACACTTTTTGGTCGTATTTTTGTGGCATTGGCCACATCTGATTTGAGTTGGGCTAGAAACAATCAAATGTCCAATGTTGTCTAGTCGCACTTCGTTTGGAACTCGTCTTTTTACAGGTTTTGCTGGTCTTCCCATAGCTGGCCGAGCACTGTATTTTTCCAGATTGACTTGTACTATGTGACGAATGAATCCAAGCCAATCTAGAGATCCTTTTTCTTTCCCAGCTGGTGTCAGTTTGTACAGCTGATATGCATTGTTAACACTGCACTGAAGAGGGAAAAGAATGAGTTGCCAGTACCACTTTTTCATTTTGATGTTAGGCATGTAAGCAGCAACATTTTGATCGAGCCTGTCAACCCCTCCCATGTACTGGTTGTACATGGTTACGCAGGCTGGCTGTTTCACTTGTACTTTTCATTTGAGTTCGCTACTCCATCGGTTACAGGTGCCAAGTGGAATCACCCCTGCTCTGTTAGAAGCTACTGTAACAACATTGTTGTCGTGGTACCTCACTAAAGTTATTCCAGTTTTCTCCTCCGTAATTTGTTCATAGCTTCCTCTTGGCATTTTCCTTATATCTTTTGGATGAGGAAGTGGAGCATGTTCCACTCTATCTACTCTTATTGTTCCAGTTATGTCATGTCCATTATTTGCCATTTCTTCGATTAGTCTCAATGAGGTGAAATAATTATCTACAAATAAGCTGTAGGAAGCATCTTGGGGAAGTTTGCAAACTAGATTAGAACTACAGATCCGTTGCAACTTAAAGAATGGTTTTTGTTTCCCGTAGAAGCCCCCTGGTATGGCTCAGCTTGTACTAAGTACCCAAGATGTGTACACATGGACCATACCTTGAAACCAAACCTGATAGGTTTGTTATGGATGTGTTGTTTGGCTCCGTGTCTACCAAAGTACTTCACCATGGATTCATCCACACTTAAATAGGGATCTTTGGGGTAATACTCAAGCCATTTTTTGTTCAAGTGTTCCCAGAGAGGACGTACTTTGGTAAACTTGTCATTAGGACTGAAGCTAGTGTTGTCAGAAATATGAAAATATCGAAAAAGCTCTTCAAAACGGTTTCAAGAAATAGCATTTGCCACTTCAGGGTGATATGTATCAACGCCAGAATCCCAATATAAGCGGTTTCTTGAAACCTGGCAATATCCACTCAATAGCAAAATACTTATAAGCAACCTAATGTTATCTTTGGTAACAGCAAAGTTGTGATTACCTTTTTGCATGGCATATCTCTTAGACTCTTCAACTATTGTATTTATGATATCGTCATCTAAAAACAGCTCAAACATTTCAACACGAGTTCTCGTTCATCCAATAAAAAATCTGGTCTTGTCCACACTCTTTCTGGCCTACAAGGAATATCCTGCATTTTCCATTTCCGTGTTGGTAATGTATTTTTTTTTTAGGTTTACCTAATTTTTCTTTACTTTATCTGAGGTTTTAGATTTTTTTAGGATTTATTTTGGTGTTAGTGTTTTTACGTTTTGGCCTAACTGGAGCCCTTCTCTCTAATGTAGATCAAACTTCTGCATTCGTTTCGGAACTTGTAGAAGGACGTGGCTTAATTGTGTTAGAATAGTGGTTTTCCTCACCTTGATCATGAGGGGAAACCAACTCATGAGGTCTAGAAGCAAAATCTGGAGGGGAAGCTGGGATTTCAGGGACAGCACTATCATCTGGCTCGGCATTTTCTGTCCTGTCGTCGTAGCCAAGTGTTACTTCCTCTAAACCATTTCCAGTTATTGTTGTTGCACGTAGTTGTGCTTCTGCTAAAAGCTGGTTGACAGATAGTCGGTTGATGTCATTTTCATCTGATTCATCACTCAACATATGATTAGTTGGTGGAAGTGTATAAAGTGTAACGTTTTGATAATCTTGTTCACCATTTTCCAAAATTTGCAATATGTCATAAACGGTATACCTAAAAAAGAAAATACACAGATTATAACTAAAAATAGCCTAGTTATAGAAAATGTTTACAAAGGGCATTTCTCAGTGTGTATTTAAACCTAATATAACTGTCTAAGGTGTTTAGGTGAGTTATACAATGTTATTTTTACACTCGAGCTTGAATAACTAAGACCTACCCATAGGTTATAGCCTACTTTGCACAATATAGCCTAAAATAAGAGCCTTGGGCATTTAGGTTATGTTATTAGGCAAACATTTATAAGCTCTTACGAAATAAACAACGCATATACAAGCTAACTGCAACAAGGGACTTGCAAACTAATAATCATAAGCTCATAACTTAACCAATTATTCCTTGAATTAATTATTCGTGTCATAGATGAGTTTATTACATTCATGTCATAGAAAATTTATTTCTCAAAGCTACTGCAATACTGATAATGGTTTCATACTAGTATATGTTACTTATGGATAACAATGCCGTGTTATCCATAAATCATGGTTTAGCTATGATTATCTGGCAATAATAGCTAAATAAGTGATTGTTTGCATAATAACCTATATGGTCCCACTCATGCCCATCGCACCATTTTTGGGGCATCAATTAAAAGTGAGGTTAGATGTTGTAAATACAACCTTCAATGTTATCTTGCTTTGTAATAATACTTTTCTTTATTCCCTTATTATTAAAACAGAATATAATATACTAATATAGTTTTACAATCATTTATGATCCCCTCAATACTAGAATTTAACTGTAAACTATTAGTTCATGTAGGGAAATTTTTAATAGTGTGGGCCCTTTTCTAAAAAAGACACCGGTATTGTTTAAATTGAACAATATCAAGGACCTTTTTTTCATTAAGCATTAATGATATCTTAACATATTTTTTTTTATCATACTTAGGAAGTAATTTTGCTTGTTTGGACAAATACAATTTTAAGACCTTGTATTTTTCTGATTTTTTCAAATTTAACCCTTAAAACTTAGGTTAAACCTGTTCGTGCACTAGCTGAAACAAATTTTTATAAAACTAGTTTGACTCAACGGTTTTCAATAAATCAGGTCCTTAAATTAACCCTAAAAAAGGCAGAAAACGAGAATTTATTTTTTTTTAAACAGCTAGTATACATATCAACTTATTTCAATGTTTACACTTGGCGAATCGATGTCTTCTGTCTCTTCATTTTCCACCTCTATCTCCGATGTGTTATCGCCAACTCTGCGAGGAGCTAATGATGACACGCCTTTTCTCACTACTTCTTGGTCAGTTATAAATGATAGTAAGTCATAATACCAAAGAGTTAGTTTATAAACATCTTCTTGGCCACTTCCCGTCCGAGTTTTGGATGCTTCCGCCTTCTTATGTTCGCGACGAAAAGATGCCCTAAGCGATTCAATTTTCGCTTTCACAAATTTCTCGTCACAACCAGGGAAACCCTCTTTCGCCTTTTCTAATAAAAGAGCATAACCTTCATTTCACATATGTTTGTTACTGTAGCTTTTACTCTTGATATCGCACAAGGCGCGTTGCTCTCGGTAGAGCTCTATAAATTCCGTCCAAAACGGTTTATTGTCATTAAACGACATAATTTCCAGAACGCACACTCCAGGTCAGCTCGAGGGAAACTGAGCCAGACTAGACAGACTGACAGAGCCTCAGTGTATCCACTTCTGATAAACAATATACAACCATTCGGCACAAACAATCCCACGCTACTAGTTATCTCAATGGAAGATAAGGTAAGATGAGATAAGCAGCGCTCGGGAGTTCACCTTTGTCACAGACGAAACTCTCTTGACTAAAAAAATAAACAACTCCTTGGTTACCGTCCATACTGTATAACGTGTTTTCATGTCACAATTAAACATTATGATAATTTGTTTAGCTTTGAATTATTATTATAAATAAAATATTATACTTTTGGACTTTTAACTTCACTATCAGAGTGAAGCACTAACAATATTCCACTAAATACTCATTTAAAACACCGAGCTGGGCCCGTTCCGGCAAACGATTTGACGTTGGGTTGGGTGGCGCCCATACACTGTCGAACATGTTCGCCGAGCGGCTCGAGTTGGACGTGGCTGTCGAGCCCAACACCCAACCCAACAAATCAGTCGAGCTTGTTGGGACGGCGCCCATAAGCAGGGCATTCACACTCCGATTTGTAGTACGACTTAGTAGTACTACTAGTTGGATACTCGACTCCACTCACGCTCCGACTTGCTATCCAACTTGAGATCCGACTAGGAATCCGACTTTAGTCCTAGTCTGTTTTCATGACTGTGTGGTGTGCAACGCTCACAAGCCGAAAAATGTATCGGGTGCAGTACACGCAAAACATGATAAGGAAAAGAAAAAAAAGTGCTGGGTGAAGAAATTATTTCTTGATCGCGTGAACTATTGTGACACGAAGCTGCTAAATGTTATTGATGAGGATGATTATAAAAACTACCTCAGAATGGACAACTCCACTTTTACGCTTTTGCTGGAAAAAGTTGGTCCCTTCATTTACAAAAAAGATACCGTCATGCGTGATAGTGTAACTGCTGAACAACGCCTTGTAGCAACTTTACGGTTTTTGGCCACTGGAAGGTCATACGAGGATCTGAAGTTCAGCTGTAAAATATCTCCACAACTTCTCGGGAAAATGATACCAGAAACCTGCAGGGCTATTTATCAAGTTCTTCAATGTGACTATATGAAGGTAAGTCTTTTTATGATCTACAAAGCAGGAAAATAAAACTAAATGATTTAATTTAAATTAATTGTTGATTGGTACAAATTTTATTTTACTAAATTCATGCAGTCTCCAGTCGTGTAGAATAAAATCCCAAGGTGTTGGTTGAAATAACAAGTTTATTTCTTTTGCAACATGTTTCGAGCTTAACACGAACCCCTTTTCAAGCAATGAGTAAGCAGTGGTAACACTTTATAGTACATTAACTAGCATAGTGGTTAGATACAAATTAATGATACAAAATAATTTTTGCAGTGTAATCATACCATTTATTAAATCAAAATAATTTTACAAAACAATGGACAAAATAATTCTACACATGAACCATACATTTTAATTCCTCCTTAGAGCAATAAATTCTACAAGTTCTTGTGAACTGGCGTTGGCTGTTCCAATGTTGAATTGGTCGGATGGGTAGTGTGAGCGGGGCGGGTAGTAGCTCGAGTGATGAGGTGACTGGTCGGAAGGAAAAGTAATTGGAGAAGGTGGATGAATGTAATTTGGAGAGGGTGAATGAGTAGAATTTGGATAGGGTGAATGAATAATATTTGGAGAAGGTGAATGAAGGGAAGTTATTTGATAAGGAAATGCCACAGACGGTGTGGGAGTCACTGAGGCTGAAGGTGCCAAGGAAACACTGGCTGCTTCAGTAAGGCGTCCCATCTTGGCCCAAAAAATGGTATCGGAAATAATTTTTTGTGCAATCGCTTGCTGCTTGACGTCCTTCAGAAGCCGCAGATCCCCTGCCACTGACAATGCGAACGACTCCCACTTGTCCGGAGGTGCAAGAGCAAAAGTTGGTGCCTCTGCCATTTTTTGAGCAATTGCCATAAGTTGTTTCTGAGCGGACATCCTCTTACTGCTAACTTTCGGTGGTGGGGGTCGGAAATCACCATCAACCTGTAACAATTGAAATGCAAACACAAATTATTCCACAATGGTATATTATTCTTTGAAGTATATTTTCTTTCATTACAGAAATTATTGGTAAATATCTAGAAATAGGTACAACTACAGGGTGGCCACTCTAACATCATTTTCAGATTCCCGGTTTTTTCCCGGCATTATTTCCCGATATTTTGATGCATTCTAACATTAAAAAAAAAAAAACATTTACAGGTATTTTGAACTGACTTGATTATTTTATACAGGGACTCGTATTTTCGTGAAAACTGTACGGTACTATACGGTCTACGTTGCCCTAAGCAACGCTTGAAAATTCAATTTAAAATTTTCAATTTATAAAAGGCAATTTACACGGTTGTATAACGAGGTTAATTGTTAAGCAATTGCAAACATATTTAAATATACAGCAGGTAAGAGTAGGCTAGCCTTAGGCCTACTTGAGTTAACATGTAGAAAGGATAAAACTCGGACGAAATAAACACTACAGTAATAGAACCTTACTAATCATCTAACAACATAAACTACGAGTACATATCTTAATCAATTCCCGCAAATTAATTGAAAATACTCTCACTATTACACACCTTTATTCAAAAGTGTGTGTAGTTGAAAATGCTAATAGTTGACCATAATAAGATTAGCCATGGTGGAATTAAATAAAAGCCATGGTGGAATGAGATTAGCAAGGTTCCAGTACCATTGATGCGTTTTTAAAATCAAATCATTACATTTAATGAAGTAAATTGGTATAAAATATTTAAAACTCATCCAATGTCAATGGTTATTTGTACAAATACAAAGCAATTTGGTCATGAAGCTATAGATACAATTCATTTTTTCTTCTTTTTCAGTTCATTTATTTTGTCTTCGATTTCTGCAGCTCTTTTTCTGGCCTCAGCTAACACATTCATCTTCTCCGCTTCAAGTTTCTTTTCCTCCAGAAGTTCCCGCTTTCTCTCCCTTTCCAAAAGCTCCAGATTAGAGGCGTCTTCCTTTTTCTTTTTTAAATTCTCTGTGTACCGCGCATGGGAATTCCTGGCGGAATGGATAAGTTCCTTGTTGATGACAACTTTGTCAATTCCTCCCGCCGATGACACTCCGTCATATACTTGTCTCAATGAGACGAGGCTTTCCTCTTGAAGATTTTCAACAATACATTCCTTGTTAATTGAAAATCCCCTTTCGACGGAGGAATTTCCGTGGGATAGGGTCAGGACAAGTTTAAAAAACTGATTTACATCTTTGTACTCATCCACTCCCATCAGTACAAACAAGTTCTCATAAAACTGGTCAAGACGCTGGTTTCTTTTGTAGGACTTGCACTGTTCCTTTACTTCTGGAAAGGAAAACAGCTTGATAAACTGCCTTTTAACAGAATCCGCTCTAATACCCGACATCCATCTCTTTTCAACCAATTCTTCCAAACATTTGTTGAGTCGAATTTCTGCCAACTTAAAATCGTGTTGTATCAAACTTGGATCGAGGCAGGAAATCGATTTTGAAAATGGATATTTCAGAGGGGACTTTTCCATCAACTTTTTTATTATTGCTACAAGCCCATCTCTTGCAGATTGTCTGAAGTTCAATTTTTCAAGTTCTGTTGATCCAGGACATCCCTTGATGGCGTTAGTTGTAGCAAATCCTAAGTCGATATGTTTGGCGAATTTAAGATTTTCTCTGTTAGTCAAATCGATCTTTTGAAGGCTATTTTTGTTGGCATCCAAGACTTCTTTCTTGACAACTGTCTCAAACATGTTCAAAGCCAGACCATGCATTTCCTTATAAACAAAAGGGGCCATAGGTTCATCCTTTTGAAACTCCCGTAGAAATGGTTCCAATAATCCGCACAATGTAGAAAAGAATGCTATCTGAGCCGGTAGTAGTTTGTCAAGTAGAGCTTTTTCACAACAGTGAAACTTGAACATGTTGGTTCCTTTTTTTCTTTGATAACACCATCAACATACTTTTCGATGGAAGGCAAAATTGACAGTGCTCTCTCAGCGACTTTTCCGCTTTCTATCCATCTAACAGCGCAAAACTTTAAGGGAAACTTGTCCGAACTGCTGAGGCGAACAAAGTCAGCCCTTCGAGCAGGCGAATCTTTAAATAAATTGTAAATCGCTCGAAAAAACGCTGTCAAGTCCCAGCCAGTTGCTTTAATGCCAGTTTTGAATGCGTTGTGCAATGTATGCAGACCGCAGCTACCTATATTTAACAACATTGCATTTTCTGGCGAATCTGCCATTTCTTTTTGTAGGTAAGACAACATTTTCCAGTTGACGTTAGGTCCGTCCATTGAAATTTGAATAACTTTCTTCAGGGTTTCAGAACTTAAGTTTTGTTTTATTGCGTCAAGAAGGTCCACTGCTCTAGAGTGGCCTAGAAATACTGATGTTAAGTATCTGGTTCCGACTTCTCTTTTATTCTCATCATAAAAGCGAATGTGTAAGTCCATTTGCTGTTTTTGGGCTATCTTGTTCAAACACTCGTCAAAACAAAGAACTAGTTGAGTGCAGTTATGCATTTGTTTTTCCAGTTCCTTTTTGAAGTAGGGTGCAAGGCCGAAAATGATCGTATAGCCTACTTTGGTTCTGTGCAAATTTATTTTTGACGCCACTTCACTATCATCAAATTGAATTTGGAAGCTCTCTGCACAACGCGCTGCGGCCCGAAATGATATGTGATTCATAACTATTTGCAAGCACCAAAATATCTCTGATTTGGTGACAGATTCTGCAAGAATGAAATTTTTCATAGTGTTTTTCGTTTGTGCTGGTGGTTGCGTAGACAATGATTCCTGGATTTGCACAGATGTCTGACTTGCGGAGGTTCCCGGAACAGCTTTATCGCCTTTAAAAAACATTCCTAATGGGAGACATTTCTTCCGATTGTTTTCAAACGCTACGTGTTTACTTGATTTAGCGTGACTTTTGAGAGCAGTTTTTCCCATGCTAGTAATGTTTATAGCTGTCTTGCACCACATGCAAATGGCCGAACATTTATTATTAGTATCCTCCTTAACCCATGGGAATTCAAGCACGTACGTTGGTTGAAAGGTAGTAACGCTCGGTTTAGAAAGCGACATAGCCCTGAAACGAAAAAAAAATCAATAGAATTTTAAATATATTTGAGTACCGATTTTCAAACATTCGCCTATTATGTTGTTTAAGTGTAATTTATTTACGTGTTTTCAACAACGCTATTGTTAGACTGCTATTATTATTTTTTTTTTGTATAACGTTTTAAGATTATTTAATTGTTATAAATGGAAACTAGGGATGGACAAGTCCCGAAAAATCGGGAATTCCGCAGGAAAAAAAATTCCCGAAAAACGAGCGGGAATTCCCTATAAACGGGAAATTTCCCGAGCGGGAGGGAATTTGTGGGTAATTTACTTTTTCAAAAGGGAGTTTACAGGGTAATTTTTTGATTGCCAAAAATTACTGTTTAAAGAGGATTCTCCTTACATACAGAATTACCCTGGTGAGTAAAAAATACCTTACAAAAGGGATTTTACATGGTAAGTTTTGTCAATCGCCGGAAATTACAGTTTTAGGGGTTTAAGTGTTTTTCCATTACAAAATAAACTGGTGAGTAAAAATACTTTACAAACCTCAATAACTGTTGGGAGAACCTAAATAATTTTGCAGGAAATATTTTAATGACATTCAAATTTTGCTCTTTTTCTAATTATTGTGCAAAGTTGTAAATGCAAATGAACTTTTTCCAATTACTCTAAAGTATTTTATCTACTAATAACGATAAATCCCGCCCGAAAATTTCCCGAACCACAAGCAGGAAATTACAAATCCCGCTCGATTCCCGCCCGAGTTAAAATCTGAATCTCGTCCATCCCTAATGGAAACAAATGGGCGAACAGTAAATTTAGCCAAACATAAATAAGACTAATATGATGGTGATCAGGATGTCGGTCAGCTGACAGCTCTATCTGGCGGGTGGCTAACCAGAAATAAGTTATAGTTGTGGACAGGTTAACTCCGAACCAGGAAAAGGCGAGCGTCTTACCCCGGCTATTGTGCGGTGGCCCGCCCGGCCGACCCTAATTAGTGTCGCTTGGCTGCACTCAATGAAAACAAGTACTAGGTGCCTAATACCAAAAAGCCAGTTAAATTATTGTCAAAAATTATTAAAAACCATTATCATATTACGTTTTATATTTAAATTTCGATTATTTTTATACTAAATTTGATGTCAATCGGCCAATTTTGACCAATTTGTACCGCCAAACTAGTTTTTATTTTTAAAACAAATTTTGAATGAACAGTGGAACTAAAACACAATTCATATAAAAACGTGACCATATGGAGGGTTAATGTGAAGTATATAGTGAAAGTATATAGTTAATGTGAAGGGTTAATGTGAAACGTGACCCTAATTAGTGTCGCTTGGCTGCACTCAATGAAAACAAGTACTAGGTGCCTAATACCAAAAAGCCAGTTTAGACTAGGGATGAGTAACGAATCTTGACACTTTGTAATGTGACTCAGGCTTGTGGTAACTCATTGGAATGCCACTAATTATAGCGAGTGAAGCAAACAACCCTTATCTTTGGCGACAAAATACTTGTTGGCCAGTTAGTGGTTTTCATTTGTCGTGTGAATAACTATGGCAGAACCGACACCCGCGTCTCCCGAAAAGTATATTACGAGTCGTACTCATAATTCATATTCAAGTGGTGAGCGACGAATTATTTTACACGTTTACGGAGTGCTTCGTATGGAAAATCCGGAAATGAGCAAGAGGAACATCATGGATAGAGTTCGAGTTTTAACTGGTGCCAGCAGAACTACTATCGAACAGCTGAAAAAAGAATTTGACAACGGCCCGTTGGTTACTCCGGGGAAAAAACGCCCAAATCGGCTGGGGCAACAAACACGTATGAAAACCTACACCGACTTCCAAAAAACTGCCATCAGAAGGAAGGTGCATGAGCTTTATAGGCAAAACACACCGCCTACATCAAAGACCGTCGCACAAATGATCAACGAAGATCCTGACCTACCAAATGTCACTGATCGAACCACAAGACGACTTCTCAACGATTTGGGCTTCAAGTTTGAGAGGCGACAAAGACAGTCTTTTCTTATTGAGCGTGAAGACATCGTGCAGTGGAGGAGGAAATATTTGATAGAAGTAAAAAGATTTAGAGAGGAAGGGAAACAAATATTTTACCTAGACGAGTCTTGGTGCAATGCTGGCCATACTACAAAGAAGGCGTGGACCCCTCGATATATAAAGTCAGCAAGACAAGCGCACATGAACGGCGAGACAACAGGGCTGCGAGACTTGCCGGGACGAGGGGGGCGCCTCATAATGGTTCACATTGGCAGTGAAGATGGGTTTTTGAGAGATCCGACCAACCCGTCAGGCAACATTGACGCTCGTTGGGTGTTCGATGCTAAAAAAACAGCAAAGATAGAAAACGCAAATCACCATGATGAAATGAACAGCAAAGCTTTTCAGGATTGGTTCGAGGGCGTCCTTCACTTGCTGCCCCCAGACAGTGTCATTGTCATGGACAACGCCTCCTACCACAGCGAAACTCTATTTAAGATCCCGAACATGAGTTGGAGGAAAGATCATATCCAAGACTTTCTAACGAGCAATGGAGTGTACTTCAACCAAAGTGATGTCAAAGCAGAACAATCGAATTCGACCGTTCACAACGATCATCAGGCCACTCATATCGTCAATCTAACCATCTGATTGTTGTGAACGGTCGAAATCCTTTGCCTTATGCCATTTTTTATATGTATTTACCGTCTTGTATGTGAGTACAGTGAATAGTAAATATTTTTTTGTCGCTCAAATACCTTAACTTTTTTGTCGCTATGTATTATTGTGTAAATATTGTATATTAAATTAAGTTATATAATATATTAATTATGTTTTCAAATTTTCCTTGAAACCGGCGATTTGTTTTGGTTATGAAGCAATAAAAAATTATTACAATCATATATAGAGTATTTTTTGTCCCTCCATATGGTCACGTTTTTATATGAATTGTGTTTTAGTTCCACTGTTCATTCAAAATTTGTTTTAAAAATAAAAACTAGTTTGGCGGTACAAATTGGTCAAAATTGGCCGATTGACATCAAATTTAGTATAAAAATAATCGAAATTTAAATATAAAACGTAATATGATAATGGTTTTTAATAATTTTTGACAATAATTTAACTGGCTTTTTGGTATTAGGCACCTAGTACTTGTTTTCATTGAGTGCAGCCAAGCGACACTAATTAGGGTTGGCCGGGCGGGCCACCGCACAATAGCCGGGGTAAGACGCTCGCCTTTTCCTGGTTCGGAGTTAACCTGTCCACAACTATAGTTGGGCTATCGGATCGGAACAAACAAAGGCCAGCTGACTAGAGCATAGCGGTTGGACAGCTGATGTGAGTGTGGGATTTATGGCAAGGTGACGGTAGTGGGGGGAGGGGGAGTCAGGCTGTCAGTGCCGTGCCGGGTTGTTGCCGCCGAGAAGACAATGGCAGTGCACACGCACACTGTACACACTATCAACTGAGCTGTGTAATATGGCGCAATATGACATTATAGACTCCCGAATGTTAAAAAATCCCAATTTAATTTTAAGTGTTTATTAACAAACACATTTTTATTTTAATTTAAACAATGTTGAAGTTAATTAAAGACAACTTATGGGTTGAACCACTAAATAAAACACATTTTTTAAATCAAAGACGTTTCGTCCGAACTGTGTTGGACATCGTCAGTTTGGTTTATTGAAAGAATAGAATAAATGGTTTAAATACTGCAAGAAGATTATACATTTTTAAAGGTTAGGAGTTTTTTCACTCTCCAATTTATAATCTTCTTGCAATATTTAAACCATTTATTCTATTCTTTCAATAAACCAAACTGACGATGTCCGACACAGTTCGGACGAAACGTCTTTGATTTAAAAAATGTGTTTTATTTAGTGGTTCAACCCATAAGTTGTCTTTAATTAATGTCTCACCACTTAAGCCTTCGAGTTAAAAAATGTTGAAGTTGTTACAAATTATATATTTTTAGTCAATTATTTTTGTTACCCTACTATTAAAATACAGTACTGTAAGTATAAATCATAGAACTATTGGTACGTAGAAGAATATGAAAGTAATTATATTACTTAAGAAAATACAAACAATTTCGATTATTTTGAAATAAAATTTTAAATTACAATAAATAACAAATTTCTAAAGCAGAAATCGTACATTCAAAATTACTCAAAATACAACCGCCTGAAGGCAAAAACAATATGCCTATAGGCTATTAGAAAGCAGGCAGCAGCAGGCGTAACTTACCTTCTCTTGAAGAATGGTGGAAACGATTCAGATATGGCCCATAGTGACAATGTCCTAGGGTTGTCAGTTGTCTAAAACTCAGTCGGAAGTAATCAACGTTGAAGTAGGCCTAGTTGCCACTCACACTCTACAAACTTTTATTGGAAAACAAGTTCAAACTAAACGTAACTGTAGTCCCAAATTAAAGAGAAGAAACAGTGCTCAGTGTGCTGTGACCACTGTCCATCTAGTTATGACAGCATATCTGGTAGATATTTAGTCCAGTACCAACTTGAATGGAATAAGGAGAAAAAACCCTCGTCACCTCAAGGTCAGGTTTGTTTACATCCGCCCTCGCCTCTCGGCTCTCTCCCATTGTTATACGGCCCCAAGTAAAATATTTCCCGGTCGGGAATCAGTTTGGCGACAGGCCTATTAGTATTAATTTATATTTCGAACTACTCTTTATTTTAATTAATATGTTACCATATTTATAAACAATCCTTCAGTATTACACAAAACCTAGAGACGCAGTCTGAACAATTTAAAACTCAAAATCAAATGAGTATGAAACAATGGGAAATGTTAGGGAATTTATTGTGGGCAAGACAAAGTGCAAAACCCTGAACGATCTACACGCTATGTTTAGAGACGGGGCATATCGAATCGAATCGCCGATTGGGTTTTGTTACAGACTGATTCACTGATAATTGAATAAATAGTTTAAAAATTACGATACATTTTGATATTTACTAAGTATTATTGAATGTTAAGTATTTTCTGACTCTTGTTTTAGCTACGTATACCAGTTTCAACTACTGTTTATTCCTTTGTTTCAGTTGCGACCACTCAGGACGAATGGAAAAACGTCAGTGAGAAGTTTGCATCCAAGTGGAATTTTCCTAATGCATTTGGCGCAATGGATGGAAAGCACGTGAGGATAGTTAAGCCTCAGGAAACCGGTTCTGACTATTACAACTACAAAAAAATTTTCAGTGTGGTAATGTTCGCCGTAATCGATGCCAATTACGAAATCATGTACGTTCACACTGGCACTAACGGACAAGTAGCCGATTCCACAGTTTTCAGGCTAAGCAGGTTCTACGGTATATATATATATATATATATATATATATATATATGACATACATTGGATTTTTTTTAGATCCACTTATGGACGAGGATTCTAGTATACATAAAACCTACTGTTATGTTTGGGAACTATTAGGACCTTTCTTAGGACATGCGCGGAAACATAGTGTACCTACACATAACGTATTTGCCCATAGGAAGACAGTATTGCGTTCAGTAGTACACACGAACCGCGCATGAAAATACTACAATTAGTTTTAGTTATTATTTCTAGGGAAACGTAGTTCTAAACGGATTTTTATAGTATAATTTTCTTAAACTAACAAAGGGCTCTTAGGAGTTAATACAGGGTATATTAATATTATTTATAAAGGGGGGATTGTAGTCACACTTAAAGTAGCATAAGAATGTAGTATAAATGAAAAATGTATGATGATACTTAAAATTAACACTCTTTGTGTGTGTGTAGAGATTAATGAGGACACGTTGACTCTGGAGAATCAACCAGTGACCTTCGAGGAACTTCAACACCCACATCAAGAACATAGCATCAAGTGTATACAAAAATCAGTCTAATTTTATGGGTGGTACCGAACTGGTCCGATGGTCAAAACAGTCCAATTATATTTTTGTTGCTTAGGGAAGGGTCACGGTCGAACTGGTCCGATGGTTAGAAAGCAGGTAGAGGCAGGAAATCCCGGAAGGGTTACTTACCCCTCAGCGCCCACACCCCCATTCCAAAGGTGACATGACACAATCGGGTCAAAAGTGGCAATGTTCAAGAAGAAAGGGGTTTCGGCGCATTTGTTCACAGATGAAGCGGGCGAGATTTTGTTAAACAGTGTCGGCGTGCATACCCATGAACCGTGTCTAAAACTAAGAAGGGAATACATTTCTAACAGAGTCAAACGTAAGGCAAGCACCATTATTGGAACCTCCTGCGAAAGTGATAAGAAGAGAGATAGCGTCCGCTTCCGAGTCTTTGACTACATAAGACTGCTCGTGATGATATGGAACGAATAAGAAGAAACTTCATTCATACTAAAAGAAGTAATCTTCCTCCTCTTCAGAAATGTGCTGCTGACCTTCACGAAGCTCTTGACAGCATACAAATCAACACTCACAAGGGTGAGGATATGAGGATATGTTACTAAATATTTCTACTGAAAACATTATCGTTTTCTGCCCTAAGAGTAATTTGGAGTACCTAGTAATAAATGATAAAATATTTATTGATGGGACCTTGACTTTTTCAGCTAAATTCTTTTACCAATTCTTCACAATACATTGTGTAGAGAATGGGAACTACATACTACTTGTCTTTTGCCTCTTGCCTGATAAGAAAGAAGCTACTTATAGGAGCCTGTTTAATCATTTAATTGAAAAATGTCAGAAAATGAACCTAACTTTTAAACCTAAGACTGTGACAGCTGATTTCGAAATAGCAATACACAATGCAGTTCAATCTGTTTGGCCAACAGTAGAGGTAGTTGGGTGCAGATTTCACTTGTCTCAGGCCTGGTGGAGAAAGATACAACAAGTTGGGTTGACTGCTGAATACAAAAATCCAATATCAGATATCGGAAAATGGTAGGAGATGCATACGTAGAAGATCTTGAGGCGATTCAACCCTCATATCCAGAAGTTGATATGTTTGTTGGCTATTTAATAGAAAACTATATTGATGAAGAAGGTGCAACATTTCCACCACACATATGGGCATCTTCGATCTTATCATCTGAGCGTACCACAAATGCATGTGAATTTGTCCTTGCAAAATTCGGAAACAATTTCAATAATTCCCACCCGAACATCTTTGCGTTCATTGAAGTGCTAAAAAACATTCAAATTGATGTGTACATCGCCATTCGCAGTTCTGATAAACCAAGAACCAGTTATACAACTGAGTCATTCCACCCTAAAGGGAAAATTTCTTAGGCCAGATAAAAATAAATAAAATACCTCTAAATTCATATAATCTTTTATATATGTATAGGTACTACCCAATGTAAGCATTGTATAAAATATCAATATGAAATTTTAATGAGGGAATGACGGGTGAGGGAATGATGTTTGATGGATTAAAACACCAATTTTAAGACTAACACGTATACTTGGCAAACATTTAGTTTCTATACTATACCTTAACTATTCTCACCTTAGTACAAACAGTGAAAAAAATCATTATTTGCTGTTCTATTTTGCAAAATAAATTATACTTTAGTTTAGTCAACTCAGTTTTATGAACAACAACACAGTCTAGTTATTTCAGTAATTTGTTCTTTTTTCAAACACTTAAACATTAAAACTAGAAATAGAAATAAAAACAATGATTGATATATTTAAATTACTGGAATTTGATGTTTAAACTTATAAAATAATCTACAAACTTTAATAATCACATCTGGCATGTCTAAAATCGCTACGATTTGTTTAGGAGATACAAAGGATATATCGTTGTCATCAACAAAAAACAAAGTTTTGCTTTGATCGGCACTTTTTAAAAACATTACTTTCATTTCACTGTTCTCCTCATAATCTTGAGTTATTCCCAAAAATCTGATGGATGTTTGGTGTTTTCTTTTTTTAATCTTCAACCATTTGTTGAAAGCGAACAAGAACAAAGCTTCCAAATTTGATTCCGCTCTGGTTTGAACGAACTCTGTCTTCATCTTCATCTGATGACGAGTAAACTTCGTTGTAATGAATTCTCTTCCCTTTTCCTGTAAAATAAAGTGTTTGAATAGGACATTTTAATTACATTAGTTTATTGTTTTTAGTAAAGTATGCTTACAGTGGGTGTCAGTATTTTAAGTTGAATGATTTTATATGAACACAAAACATTTTTCCTACAGTTACCTGACAAAGCGGGTCTTCTTGCACTGATTATAGTACGCAAAGTAGCTGATTCCTGCATTTACTTACTTTCCCGCACTCATTTCACTTTCCCGCACTCATTTTACTTTTCCGCACTCCAGAATTTCAACCAAACAACACAAAATAGTGTGCATGTATAAGGCACGTAATACGTTTCTCTTGAAAACAAGTTGGCAACACTACTAACTCGATCAGCTGTGTGACTAAATCGATCAAATGGTGCATTGTTGTCATTCAACGCTTTGGACTTATAACTTAACCTATATCCTGTTGTTGAGTATTTGATAGATAAGAGTGTTTGTTTATTGATTTGAGTCGTCCATTCTTATTGGGTGGTGAATCCGTTGTCAAGGCAACGAGTTTGTTTTTGAGTGTTGATTTACTTTATAATAGGCCAAATTATATTTTGGTATTTGAACAGAATAATCAGCCAGTGAATTATTTATTCAATAATGATATAATTTTTGATATGATAAAGAGATATTATTAAAAACTTTATTAATTACATAAACACACTACAAATAACTTCTCTGCATCTAAATAATTAGTAAATACAAGTTACATATTAACTTATTTGGGATTATTTAATTCCTGATGCCAGCTGATTGCAAATACTGTTATCATGAAATGCTATATATATAATTTATATATATAATTTATATACAATTACCTGTTATTTATATGGTTTATAGTAACTGTAGGAAAAATATAATGTGTTACACGGGCGCAAAGTGTCTTTGCTGCACTCGAGAAACTTTCCGCACTCGCCTGCGGCTCGTGCGTAAAGATTTCTCTCAAGTGCAGCAAAGTGTCACTTTGCGCACTAGTTACACAAATAACTATTATCTTTATGAACAATGTGTTTACTAAGAGTGACGTTTTTCGTACTAAGCAATTTAAAGTGCTACCCAGCAGATTCAAACTATTGTAGCCCACGAGTTTCAAACATTTTAAGACAAGAGTTCATAAATTTTTTAGTAGGCCTATGCCAAAGCTTGTAAAGAACATTACACAAATCTTTAATTACATCAAGGTAAGCTCTGCACCTACCTTTCATAGTAGCAGATGTGAGCCCGCTTGTACTAGGTTCATGTATTGCTTCATTGATAACTTGAAAAGGGGTCAAAGATGTTTGAGAACGTTGAAAACCTTCTCCCATATGAAAGTGCACACACTTTGTCTTGCACTGGAAACAGTTTAGACTCCTGAAGCTTAGTTTTAGGGTTCCTGAGTTAAAGATAACCTGATGAACTTTAAGCGTCCCTTCAAACGATTTGATCTTTTCACACTCTTTAACCAAGTCTGCCATCGTATGGATGTCTTTGTCTTCCACATCAAACATTTTTACCCCCGGAAATTTTGTTTCAAAACGTCAAAGAGGCTGTTAAAGTTTTCTACATCTTTCTCTTGGGGTACAATACGGTCAGCCGTTCTTTTTAGGGTCCCTCCTACTCCATCTGGAGCTCCTTTCCCATGTCCAGCTTCTGAATAATTCCAAGTCAATCTGGTAATCTTTGGAAAGATTTTCTGCAGCTGGTTAGAAATAAAATAAAACATAGTTTTATTTCTATACTGTGGTACAACACCATCAGACTGCATGTGTATGGTGTTGAGCTTAGAGTTCAGTCCAAACATCCATTAAAAGACTGGCTTGAGATGAGCCCAGACGGAGAGAGCGTCATGTCGTAAAGATTTACTTAAGGAACAAAATGTAAATACTTTTAAGGATAGTTTAGTATTCATTTAACATTCAGTACTGTCAACTTGTTTTAGGTAAATGACTCCTGTATGCAGAATGATTTGATCTCTGCCACCGCCAAAGTATACAGCTTTATATTTCCTCACTGTACTTACAGCTATAATTTTCACTGAAATCTGTACAACTGCATATGAATACATATGTACAACTGCGGAATTTTCGTCTAAGCTTTCTTTTAGTTTGGTCATCTCATTGTATTGGTGTCTTATGTTTCCAACATGGTAGAGGTATCTTGGAAGTACTTCTTCAAACTCAGTCGCCAACAATTTTACATTGAGCAGAAAATCTTTTTTATTGGTTTAGTCACTTTCTCTTTTATTCCCTTAATTTCTATCAAATTCACTTCATTCGCCCATTTTTTTATTTTAACCTCTTGGTCAGGATCATCAATCATGTATTGGACAGATTTGCTCTTGCATGTCTTACATTTCCTGTGTAAGCAAGATGCAGTAGGCTTGTCACAGCAAAGATAGTTTACTATACTGATGGTTTTTTGTACTCAAAGATTTTTAATTCACCTATCTTGTAAACAAAAATTGCCGTATTTGTGTATTATGCAAGCACGTGTATCTCGACCTTGTACTTGTGGAGGGACAACCCAAAATGGCTTCAATGAGCAAAATGAAGCATACGACAACTTGAAGTTAGTTTCTTTCGAGAACTTGTCGTAAAGAATTTTCAATGAATCATTTAGCAGTCTCTTTTGCTTTTTTTCTTTGTTTTTTGTTAGGCAATCCTTTTTTCCTGGGCAGATACGGGAGTTGTGATCTCTTTCGAAAAAAATCTCTACACACCCTTTCATGTAGTCTGAGATGAAGTTTCCACGTTTTGCACACCTAACTGTTATATGTTGTCCTGATTTATCCATTTTATAATCACATCTTGCTGCCTTTTGCTACTCAAAAGATGATTGTTTGCTAATGACAACAGTCTGTACTTCTTTAGAATTTTTCCTTTTATCACAGTGTGAGAAGCACGTACTCGTTTAAAGGACGAACTCAATTCCTCTCTCAGTACTTCTCCAAAAAGGAGCTTCTTTTTAACTTCTGGGGTAACCTTATGACCTGCCAACATGTGATTAACCTTAGAATTTGGCGTCAATGAAGTTTTATGGTTTACCTTTTTATTTAAAACCTGATATCTCTTTTTATACTTTGCCGCCCGTGATTCCGCTTTCTTTAACTTTGATTTTCATTTGTTATTTTCCCCAAACAACTTTCCCCTATCTCTCCTAATTCTTTTGCTTCCTGCAGATTTCCGACTTCTTGAACTTTCTGCTACAGGTTCAACATAGTCAACATCGTTGTTTTCCTCATCACTAGAAGGTGCTAGAAGGTGAAGTATTCCTTCAGGTTATTTATTGAAATTACATAACATCCTATCATGTCAAAAATATGTTTAGGAACTAAATAAAACCTATTTAGTTCCTGATCATATAAAAATTTTATTTTCAGAAATAGGCTACTTAGGCCTACGGAATCCATACAATTTTCCAAAAACATCCTTCAAGAATTAATAAGAATAGATAGTTCTGAAAACAATTCTTTTAGGCTTTTGAAGATGAAAAATAGAAATATTAAGGAAAGTCTTATTAATAAAATAACCCTCAAAAACATGTAACTGCCTATGTTACTGATTTGTCAGATTCATGTGAGATAACTGGGCGATTTTTCCAGAAGGAAAAACGATTTGGAGGGACAATACCCTTTTGGAACTGCAGCAGATTCTTCACGATGGAATTCTTTCTTGAGTTTGATACTCCAATAGGACTGTCATGACAAGGCGGTAAGTTTATGCCATTTTTCAAAGCTGTCGGAGTCAAGAAATGTAATTTCTTCATTTCTTCATCATTAAAGGACGGTTTGTACAGAAGATGGAAAATACATCTTCTTGCTTGGACGTGAACGACATCTCTTAGGTATGGACGGCTACCTAAATATCATAAAAAAGGAAGTAGAGATCACAAAAATATTTACAAAACATTGTTAACAAAGTTTTAAAACCAAACTTGTTGAGTAGGTAAACATAAACAGCAACTATCCAACAGGCCTTTGTAATAAAAACTATTTGAGCTTTGATACTAATAGCACACCAAGAGTTTTGAATCGCATACGAAAGTTCAACCTGAATTTAAATTAATTGATGATATTATATTAAAGCAAAGGTGCTTCTGTATACAAATAATTTAAGTAAGAATATCCCTACCTTGTTCAGGGGTGTTTTCATTTTCTGTACATTTATCCAATTTTTGGGAGTCTTGCCTTCTTCCACGTTTGATGCGTGTAATTGGTGTTCCATTTTTCCCCCTTGAGTTGGCAACCTTTTAGCTGAATGGTCTTTCCATTTGAAAAATTCATTTGGAGCCATTTCGATAGCCACAGCTTTGGACGAGGAAGACTGGACAGCTTCCTTGAAATCCCCAAAATCGTAGACTTTTTCATCCTATGTATTGATTTTTCGACCAAATGGTGAAATGAGTCACATGACATAAAGGTATGCCCCTTCTCGAAATATTTAATTTCAATTGTCTCTGCACATATTTCAGTACAGTTTACAACATAAAGAAGGAAACTGTACAATGCCCAATTTTTGTTTTGGGCGGAACAATTATCCATCCATAATACGATGTTCTCCACATCACGACAGGTAGTGATAAAAAATTTGTAGATTGTACTAATCAGTTCTTCTTTGTTCCTGCCTCTGATTGCGTAGTGCCATAAGCAGGCTACAGGTGGGAGATTGTGTTTTTTACATCTGATAAATGTAAACCAAATTATCAGAAATATCCATAATCCATAATACAAAAATTAAAAAATATCCAAGAATAAAATAATTATAGGGAAAATATGTTACTTTAAAATGAATTATTGTCATTGAGTTAAAGAATTGAAGTTTACATATAAAAATAATTACTTAAAATTATCCTTAACATTAATAATTAATCCTTATAGCCTATCTATTATTTTTTATCTAAGAACAAAAAAAAAAATGCAATGAAAAATAGGTTACAAACTTTATGAATTATTGTCATTGGGTTTAAGATTTAGGCCTAAAATTTACACATCATTATAACTAGGCTATTATTTATATTTGAACAAAGTGTTTAGCCAAAATTGAAATTGAAATTAAAATTGCAAAATGATTGAGAACTGTCTACCTACAGCTTTTTTGTATCAGCTAAGCCACATGGGTTGCAAATGTCTCGATAAGAGGAGCAGCTTTCATGAAGCCATTCCTTACATCGGATGCATTCAAACCATTCGTCCTTAGACGTCGTATCCTTGTAGTTGTCTCCGCAACCAGGACAGATGAATTCGAGATCTGAAAAAACCCCAGGATAATCGGAACCATCATCTAATACCACTGCATCAACTGATTGTTCACTGCTACTCGAAGACTCTTTGCGTTGACGCTTTAATTTTCTTTTCCCAGCAATCGGTTGTCGGGTGGCTTTCTCAGATTTGGAGCTTTTTTCTGAAATTTTGCTTTATTTCGTTCGATATTGTCAACAGATGTCAGCTATAAGGCCCCGATTCTACGACGAGAACGTACAGAAGAAAAGTTAGAGATTGACGGAAGTGGTGAAAGTTGTTTCAATACTTTAGATGGAGTTAGGCCTATGACTGCTGTCGGTGAGATTTCCATAGAGCAACATGGCTGGCTGTTGAGGCCTATCTTTTTGGGGAGTAGAACCCCCACGAGTATATACATTTTCAGCTGAGGTACTGGCTGATCTGTGTTCTGTCTCATGTCTGAACTTTGGTGAAGTTTCCTCTGAGTTTCTTTAGAAGAACGCATAATCAGGCTCCACATCCGGGTTCAAAGGAAAAATACCAGTAGCGCGAAAACCTGAGATAGCATTTTCAGCAGTAGCAGATTTACCCCACTCCTCACTTAACAGCTGTCGAAACTGTAGCCTTGAAACTTTCCGGTTGACGTTCTGTTTTTGCCACTTATTCACAGCTTTATAGAAAAAGTATTTGAGAGATTTAAAGAAAGCTCTGTCCAGGGGTTGTAGGTAATGCGTGGTATGATAGGTAAGCAAAGAAGCACTATGCCATTTTGCTCAGCAAATTCTAACATTTTCACTGAATTGCAATGTGAAACATGGCCGTCAAGAATCAGAAGTACATTACCCTCTGGTTTTCTTGGCACAAAATAGTCCCGCAACCAAACGTAAAAAAGTTCTGCGTTGACATAGGCCGATTTCTGGGACATTAGAATTTTAGATACAGGTGGCATTCCGTTTTCCCACTCTTGTTTCTTAGTGACACCTTTCATTATGTCCACTGGAGGAATAAAAAATCCCTCAGTGTTGCAACACGCGATAACAGTTACCGTTTCTCTGATGACGATACAGAGGCAACTACCTTCGAACCTTTTTGTGCAATTACTTCCTCTGCCCGACAGTTGTAGGCCCGTCTCATCGACATTAAAAATGCAAGACGGCTTGCTCATCAAATTATTTCTAATCAAGATTGCATCTAAAATAAGGAAATAGTTATTGACCTCTTCACGGCTCAATGATTTCACTCTTGCTAGTGAGAAATTTTCAGACTGCCTCACAGAAAGTTTTGGATGTCGTCTCAAAAAAGAATTTAGCCAAACATAGCCAGCTTTTCTTTTAGTGTTGAAGGTATTAGAAATATTCAAATCTTCAGCAAATTCAAATGCTAATGATCTGAGATCGCTGCGAGTAATAGGAAACCCGGCTTTTGAAGTTCTATAACATGATTATAAAGCTTAGCCTCATTTGCTTCACCAAACAGAGAATCTGGACCCATACGACCCTTCTTAAAAGAACCAGATGCAATTCGATTTCTAAAGTTGACCTGGGAATACCGTTAGCATCAGCTGCACTTTTAATTTTTCCACCATCTTTGACCGCCTGTAAAGCTCTCTGCAAGTCTTCCTCAGGCCATGATTGTCCTCGTGAGCTATCAGATTTAGGCCGGTATTCATTTGGCATCTGGAAGAAACAAATCACCTAAATTAGGGACCTATGTTTATTACAGATATGTTTTTTGGAGTTTTTTTTGAAAAATATAACTCGGCAAGCCTCGTGCGTCAACATTTTTCTCTCGTTTAAAAAAGGTGCCACTTTGCTCACTAATTGCACAAATAACTATATTATAAAAATACCTATCTTTTGAAAGATTGTTTACTAGCTTACTTAAACATTCACTAAGAACCTAAGACTATATAAAAATCATAATTTTATATTACTAGAAGTTTGTTTTGTAAGAGACGAGTATATTTTCAAAAGAATTAGGAATTATATCCATTGTTATTTAATGACAGCCAAATTTTCTTATAAAAAAAAAAGATTATTATAACTACCATGAATAAATTACTGGGAAGTATTTTTGATTTTTTTAATTACATTTATTGTCGACATTTAAAAACAGGTGAGACCTTTGTCCTAGTAAATATAATATAGTCCGTGCTAATAGAAAGTGATTTGCTGGTAATTCGCTAATAACATATATTAGGTTTAATTCCAAAATAAATCTTAATATAAAACCGGTCTTTGAAATTAAAAAAATGGAACAGAACTACTAACTCTGATCACAAATTATTCTGATAAAAAAAACTTTTTATAAAAAAAATGTGCATTCATATACCCCCCTCAGTCTCACCTCCCCCCTATTATTATTTTTTTTTTTTTTACTATCATATAATATACTATGTGCCCCAAAAGTCCCACCCCCCTATTATTTTTTTTGTTAAAGGAAATAGACTGATTTGCTTTGGGTAAAGTTTAGATAACCAAAAGAGAAGTTTTTTGAAGTATCAAAATTTTCAACCCTTACCCTCAAAATGGGGTAGTTTAGGGGTAAGTCAAGAATTTTAAATAGCAACCGCTATTGAGTGATAACTCATTTTAAAGGTCTTTTAAAAATAAGAATAAATGGCGCAAACTAGAGGTCTCAACATACCCAACATAGCGAATTTTTCGTTAATAATTACACCAGAAATGTTACGAAATGTACAACAAGCTTTTGAGTCCAGAATCTATTTCTGTCAAGAAGTAAATGTTAGCCATTTCGAGAACTTAACCTCTTCAGCGACAGTGGCATCATGTGATGCCGGGTACAGTTTATTTTATAATTCTTCTTCCAACATATTTTTTGTTATCAAAATGGGACAGTAGGATCAAGTGATGCCAAGAGATGTTATAAAAAAAATCCAACAGATGGCAGTAGGTCCTTGATCTGTATTTTCTACAACTCATTATCAAGAGTCTTGTTTTTGGTCAGCTGCTATTTTCTTGAGTGTATAAAATTCAATTTTTATTAACAAGTATTTATTTCTGGTAAGTAAAAATCATTTTACAATTATTCGATGGCTATAGAATGCAATAAGATATAATAGTATTTAAAATTTTGTTTCTATAGTAATTATTTTATCAATAATATATCTGGCATCAAATTAGGTTTTGAGGTTATGTTTACAGTTGTAATCATAATGTTCTTTTAACATTATTTGTTTGCATTTTTATATTTTTATATCATTACCTCAATCATATTTAAACTTCAGAGGCATTAATATCGAAATTAGTTCACTATAAAATTGCAAAAACCGATGAGGTCAGTATAAACTAATGTAAAATTAGCTATCAGGCCTAGAATGAGTTTAGTAGTATTAATATTTTTGGATTTCGATGAATCATTTTATATGCATATTACCTAACTACTGTATATTTCAATTTAAATCATGATTGTTTCGTAAAAATTGCAAAAGGGCTCATGTGATAGTTTGATAAAATAATCTTTTACAATTAGGCCTAGATCATGTTTGGTTATTTCTATTATATTTATTTTGATTTTCTTAGGAATAAATGGATGATGAAGAATGGATTTTGAAATATTTACAAGAGATTCCTGACGATTCGGATTTGAGTGGCCTAAGTAGCAATGATGATGATAAAGATGAAGAAGGAGAGATGTTAGAAACAGTTACCAACCTTGAACGCATGCAAGAAATACAAGATATTATAGAACAATGGGAAGACGAAGTAACCGAAATGACTGCCCCTATTGACGAAGACAACTTCACTGAACACCCACTTATACAACCAGATAAATCAGACCAATTAATTTTAGCAGAAAATCTTAGTAAAAATTTAGAAAAACAATCCGAGCCATGTTCATCCATTAAATTTCAATGCAATATAAACCAACAACCACAGCCAAGTACATCAAAAAAGCATGATAAGCCTCCAACAACAAAACAAAACAAGAGTAAAGCAAGACCCTCAATATGGTTTCCGGGCAAAGACAATGACTTTGCAAATAAACCTCCGTCTTTCTTAGGGAAGCAAACGATAAATATAGAAGGAAATACGCCTTACGAATTTTTTCTCAATTTATTTCCAGAATCATTATTTGAACACATTGCTAATGAAACAATTAGGTATGCTATACAGAATGGAGATGAATATTTTTCTATCACTATAAATGAAATGAAAATGTTTATTGGCATAAACATTATAATGTCATATATTAAATACCCAGCTACTAGAATGTATTGGTCTTCAATAGAAGGTCTCCGACTGCCTATAATCGCAGAAGTAATGGCTGTCAAGCGATTTGAAAAATAAAACGTTTTATCCACTTTGTTGATAATAGTAATAAAGACATCCTTGCTAAGGAAGACAAATTTTGGAAAATTAGGCCAATCGCAGAGACATTACACGAAACATTTCACAAAGCGATATCACCTGATGAACATCAATCTATAGATGAAATGATGGTCCCCTTTAAGGGGAAGAGTAGCTTAAAACAATATTTAAAAAAACAAACCCAAAAAATGGGGATTTAAAATTAGGGTGAAGGCCAGTCGAAGAGGCTTTGTAAATTGTTTTGAACTATACCAAGAGAAACTAAATACTATGAGAAGTGAACTTGGACCTATTGGAGACACAGTTATAAATCTTTGTCATGATATTCATGGTAATAACCATAAAGTATTTATGGATAATTTTTTCACTACTTTGCCCTTAATTCGCCATTTACGTTCTTTAGAGATATTTGTTTTAGGCACAGTTAGATCAAATCGTATTCCTGAAGCAATAAAAAAAACTAGCAGATCACAAGCTTTAGAGCCGAGGCATGTCTAGTATTACAACTAGCTCAGAAAACATCTCTCTTGTTCGATGGATGGATAATCAGTCAGTTCACACAATTTCATCTTACGCCGGGGCAGAGCCAGAAAGCCAAGTAACACGGTGGGACAGAGCCAAAAAAGAAAGAGTAACCCTATCAAGGCCCTTCAGTATTACAGAGTACAATACATTTATGGGAGGAGTTGATCTAATGGACCGCATGATAGCTCACTACCCTCATGGGTTCAAGAACCGAAGGTGGTATTTGCGAGTGTTTTTTCATTTTGTAAATATGTCCTTAGTGAATGCTTGGATCTTGTACCGCATGACTCATGAAAAAATCCCACTTTTACAGTTCAAGGCCTCAGTATCATCTTCTATGATAAACGTAGGGTCAATGCCGAAAAAGCGTGGTCGACCTTCAGGAAATAATGAATCGGAATCGGCCCCACCAAAAAAAATATCAGCAACACCAAAGATGTCCTTGGAAGTCCGGTATGATGGAAAAGACCACTACCCTAAAAAAGTAGAAACTTCACAGGCCCCTCGATGCAACAAGTATTGTAAAAAACGTACACGCTTTATTTGTGAAAAGTGTAAAGAACCAGTGTGTCCGGAATGTATGAGAAATTTTCACACAAAGTAAAATAATATTTAAAATAAATTGGAGAGTTACTTTGTTTGTAATTTATATGTTTCAAAATGTTATAATTATTTACATGATTATGATATAAGAAGTAGAACAAAATCTTGTATTTTCAATTACAAAATAATAGTATTGTAATGATTATGTATATTTGTCTTATCCCTTTCAGACCTGATAATTCGTTTACAGCAACCTATTAGAGTCCTGAACAATTTGTTTTTAAAAAAATTCATTCAGGTTTTCAATCTATACTTCTTAGCATGTAAATACATGGAGAATAGCATTTTTTGCTTTTTAAATTAAATGGTTAACCAAATAATTAACATACACGTTTGTGTAGGTTAGGCATTACCCAGAAATATCTAAATACAGTACCAATATTTACAATTTTTGGGGGTTTTTGGTACCAAATTGAATCAGAAATTGGTAAATAATTTTGTAACACCTATGTGTATAAAATTAATTTAATTTTACAAAAATTAAGCATATTTCTTATATTTTTTCACAAATGCAATATGTTAGAAAAAGTAAATTAACACAATAGAACATTACATACATACATATTAAAATTATCTGATTAAAATAAATGAACAAAAATTAACCATATTTCTTATATTTTTTCACAAATGCAATATGTTAGAAAAAGTAGATAAAGACAATGAACATTACATACATACATATTAAAATTAACTGATTAAAATAAATGAAAATTAACCTTAATGTCATTTTTTTGTGTGGAAACATTTAAAACAATTTTTATCTTTAGTAAGACATAAATAAACATTACATTTTTCACATCTCATTCGTGTTCGTGAATTACAGTCCTTCAATCGGCATGCTCTTGCAGTTGTAAGATCATCTACAATAGGCCAGTGATCATAGCCGTCCAGCCTCTTGTCAACACCTGGAATAGGAGCTCGCCAGTTCTGGGGACGCACAGGTATTAAATCAGATGTGCTGGCTGCTGCAGTGTCTTCATCTCCATCATTACGTCTAGAATGTTTTGGAGTGCACATTAGAGCTTCTGCAAGTTCTAACCGAAATTTTAATAAGTCCATAATTTTACCCTTTGGTACTGAGTTTTTACGGCAGTCACGTCGATACTGCATCCAACAATTCACAACAGACAGGTCCAGGAAGTGAAGAATTACCTTGAGGGTCCACTTTTTGGTTTTAAACCATGTTCTATAACATTCAAGTAGCTGATTCAGTAAATCCACTCCCCCCATGTTTTTGTTGTAAGTAGTCACAACTGCTGGACATTGTATTTCAACAAATCTGTATTCCTTCTTGCTCCATCGTTTTACATTTGTGACAGGTGAACTGCCACAAACTGACGATAACATAGTGACACATTTGTTGTCTTTCCACTTTACTGCAACTATTTTACCATCGGATGTGCAGAATTCTTCACAATGTCCCCTCGGCAAGTCGCGGTCAGGGCAGAAATTTATGACTTTTAACCGGTTAGTCATAATAGTACCTGTCGCAAAGAAATTTTCAGCATAAAGTTTCTGCAGCAACCCTAGTGTTGTGAAGTAACGGTCAAAATATAGAATGCTGAGAGGTGGAATACTGTCTGTCAATCTAAGAACAACAGATGGGCCTAAACCAAGTTCTTTTTTGAATGGAAAATTAGATTCACTTCCCTGATACAACTCAAAATCTATCATCAACCCATCAGATGTAGTAATTACGAAGTTCTTTAAACCAACCGGTCTAGGTTTGTTTGGCACGTACTGCTTTAAGCTACAACGGCCAGTGAAGGGAACCATCTGTTCATCGATCGAGTAGTTTCCAGGTAGCCTCTCAATTTTATGACATCCATTTCGAATTGCGTCTAGGACAGGCTGAACTTTCCACAGTCTGTTTCGATTATTTGGTGGTTTGTTTACATCGACTACATGTAGACAATTTCTCAAAAGGAAGAATTTGTCTCGTTTAATAGAACACGATGTAATTAAGTCTAAGGATATTCCCGATTGCCAATACATGCGTAATCGTGGATACGGTATGCATCCCATTACAAGATGCATTCCATATAATTTTTTTATTTCGGTTGCATCTGTTTTTAATAGCATTTGTTTTTTCTGCAAACAATATTGTGCAGTGCAATCTGCTGCATTTTTAAAAAAATCCTCGGGATAATATTCCAAAAAGTATTGTAGTGGTGTCTTTATTGCAGGAATGCCATACATCGGATCGTCATTATTAAAAGTAGGAAATGTTTTTTGAAATATTACCTTATCCCATGAAACAGGAGTGTCAATAAATGAATTGCTTACATTGGAAATATCCTCTTGAGTTTCGTCAATAACTGTCGCAACATTACGTACAGTATCGTCTCGATCATCATCCTCAGAGAGCCCCTCGAGTTCTGAACCATCACCTTCTTCCAAAATATCCAGGATAATATCTGCATCTAGATCAGGATCAAGCCCTTCTGCAAAGAAAAAAATAATTTAAAAGCTTAAAATTAAAAACAATAGCAGAAACATTTCAGTTAAGTACATTAATTATAAATGTTTTTAAATATGCACAATCTCAGACAACGGCTAACCTAAATGCACAATCTCAGAACTTTAAAACAGCTAAAAAATATATAAAAGTTAGGCCTATTTATAAAATATAACTTAAAAAAACAAAACAAATAGAAATGAAGCCTATTCAATAGGAATTCAGTAAAAATTTGTCAAGCGATTGTAAATTTAGGCTAGCCTAGTATTTAAGTCTCATCTAGTTCATAACTAGTTTAGTTACTTGATACAATTTATTAAACAAAAATGTTTATCTAATTGAATATTTAATGTTAGAAGACTAATAATAGAAGTAGTGTGTCAAAAACAAAAATAAACACTTTTATAGGTTAGGTCCTAACCTACATGATTGTGTAGGTGTTTGTTTTGCTTTAAATTATTCTTAATAAAATGAAAATTTGACATATCTTCCATAACTAGCCGATAAACAAGAATGTTTTCAATATAAAAGTTATATTACATTAAAAATCTAACTTAAAAAATTGTATAAAAGTTCATTCTTACCTAGTACACTTCTTTGGTTCACTGCCATTTTGGTCAACTAGTTACTCTTTGCTGAACAATTTAGAGAAATAGAGGGAAAAACCTGGAACAAAATTTCCCTGCCATTCTTAAGAACCTACACAAATGATGTGCACAGGTCTGACTTACCAAACTCAATCATGGAATGTGAGAGAAAAAAATGAAAACAGCTGTATCTTACCTACACAATTGTGCAGGATAGGACTAAAGCATTACCTACACAATTGTGTAGGCAAGGTCTGAAAGGGTTATTATATGATTTTGTTCAATTTAATTTATTTTATATTGCAATGCGTTAAAGAAACTTCAAGTACAGTTTTTATTTAGTTTTTCAAATTCTTACTCCTTACTAACAATTTTTTTAGCAAGCTGGATATCCGTAGGTGTACCACCCTACACGCGCACTGGCATCAAATGATGCCAGATATTCCTAGCACCTATATAGGTGCAAAATTATAAAATACCAATTCAATTTAATGTAAACAAAATATATAAATAATAATAAATAATAAAAACTTTTTTGCTACTGTAAAAAAATCATCCTTGAACAAGTTAATCTGAGCTAAAAAAAACAAGGTAAGGCTCTTACCAACATTTTATCAACATAGAGCAATTTGTAATGTAATAAAAACAACCGGAATTTGTAGGTTAACATTCACAATTCGATTGGTCGCTATGTTGGGTAGGATGAACTTAGAGACCTCTAGTTTGCGCCATTATTCTTATTTTTAAATGACTTTTTTAATGAGGCATCACTCAATAGGGATTGCTATTTAAAATTCTTGACTTACCCCCAAACTACCCTATTTAGGAGGTAAGGGTTGAAAATTTTGATACTTCAAAAAACTCCTCTTTTGGTTATCTAAACTTTCCCCAAAGCAAATCTGTCTATTTCCATTAACAAAAAAAATAATAGGGGGGGTGGGACTTTTGGGACACATAGTATATTATATGATAGTATGTATGTGTTCGTGTATGTTTTGTCTCTATCGCTCACATTTTTGGTCCTGGATTTTTATTTTTCCTAATTTTTTGGAAAATGGTTGTTAAGTTCTAGTTTTAAACTTGTTATACCTATGGCAAATTGAACAAATCTGAAGTGCTGAAATTTGCGACGTTGAAGAAAATTGTGTATCATTGTGGTTTATATATTTTAATATTATTTTAAAATTATCGGTCAACAATTTTTTGAATGATTTTACGTGTTCTATTATTGTTTAACCCTAGAGTGGTCGCGCGGCGTCAAATCGACCGCAGCAAACACTAATATTGAGTTGGCAACACTGTTATTTGCTTCCCGCGTGTGGTAGTCAAGGACATCTCTCCCCCTATCTCCTTCTACCCCGTCTGGCGCGGGGAATCGGTTTGTGTCACTCTGTCAGTCATAATTTGTCAGTAATTGTGAGGTGCGGTCGATTTGACGCCACGCGACCACTTGTGTAACTCGAAATCCCGTGTTTTACGCCTTACGCTAGCTGTGTTGTGATACGTATCTTTGTACATTTCAACTGTTTTTTAAAATTTTTACGCCGTTTATTTTATTATTTTTAGTTTTATTATTATTTTATTATTATTAGTTTTATTTATTATTAGTTTTAGTTATTATTAGTTTTGGTATTTTTGAGTGCAATGGATTCCAAAGAACAGGAAAGACTTCGTAGGCTACTCGATAGTGTAGAAAAAGAAGATAGACAAGAGGAAGTTACTGCACTTGCCGATAGGGAAAGACTGAGAAGGCAGTTGTTTTTTCGTGATGACGAGTTTGGAGAAATCGAAGAAGAGATAATTCAGCAAGATGATTCGGATGTTTCTGAAGATCATGAAAGTGAAAGTGAACACGACACAGCTTCAGAAGCTACATTGGAGGACTTGGGAGATCAGGAATTGTTAGGTGAGGAAAGCTAGATAGTTGGAAAAGACAATGTTACTCAGTGGGGTGCGCATATGAACGAAGCAAACCTACGTGGCAGAGTTCGCCAACACAATATTATTAGAGGTGAAAGAATAGGAGTTCGATTACCTTATCCCAGAAATGAAGCCTTAGCCGCAACAACTCCTATTGATGCCATAAAACTTTTTCTTCCCGATGACCTTGTAAATAGTATTGTAGAATTTACAAATATTTGGATCAAAAACAAAGCAATCTCTACTCGTGAGCGAGATTCTAGGCCAACAGATGGACCTGAAGTTCGAGCTGTTTTTGGACTGTTGTACCTTGCAGGATTTCTGAAATCGTCTCACACCAACTTAATAGACTTGTGGGCAACTGACGGGTTAGGAGTAGAATATTTTAGAGCAACTATGTCTTTGAAAAGGTTTCGATTCTTGCTCTGTGCAATACGCTTTGATGACATCAGAACGAGAAGACAGAGACGAGCTCAAGATAAACTTGCTCCTATTAGACAAGTTTTTGAAGACTTTGTGAGTCGCTGCAAAAAAATATTACGTTCTTAGTGAGTATGTTACTATTGACGAAATGTTGGAAGCGTTTCGTGGTAGGTGCCCATTTCGTCAATATATTCCCAACAAGCCTGCCCGTTATGGGATAAAACTTTTTGCTCTTTGTGATTCTAGAACATATTATACAGCAAATTTAGAGGTCTATACAGGAACTCAGCCAGAGGGCCCCTTCCAGAAATCAAACTCTGCCGCTGATATCGTAAAACGGCTTTATCGAACCCATTTCAGGTAGTGGACGCCACTTAACAACGGACAATTGGTATGGATCAATACCATTGGCGGAAGAGCTGCTAAACGATCACAAGATGACATTTTTGAGCACACTGAGGAAGAACAAAAAGGAAATACCTCCATCTTTCATAAATAGCCGGATTCGAAAAGAGTGCTCAAGCTTATTTGCTTATCAGCTAAATATCACTTTGCTTTCTTATGTTCCGCGCAAAAATAAAGTTGTGCTTTTGATATCAACCCAGCATCATACTGATACAATTGATCCAGACAGTGGAGACAAAATGAAACCAGAGATCCTTACTTGTTATAACAAGTACAAAGGAGGAGTTGACACCGTGGACCAAATGCAATCAGCTTATTCAGTTTCCAGGAAAACTAACAGATGGCCTCTATCCCTATTTTTTAGTATGATGAACATTGCCGGAATCAATAGTTATTTGATTTGGCGGCACAACACCCAAGATCAAACAAAAAATCTAAGAGGTTTTTTGAAGTCAGCAGGTATTGCACTTTGTCAAGAGCACATGATGAGAAGAGCTTCTATGCCAATGCTTCCGGTAGAACTACGTCACACATTGCAACGACCACTTGGACACCCAGTACGACCACCTCTCCCAGAAGAAGATAACGAACCTCGTACCGGAAGATGCTACCTATGTGGAAGAAAGAAAAATAGGAAATCCCAAACCCGCTGCTCACAGTGCCGCTACTTCATCTGCCGAGAACACACTCGATCTTCATGTGTTGAGTGCACGGGACAAGAAGTCGAACACGGAAGCAGTTCTGAAGATAACGTGTAAGAGCAGTTCAAAAGACAATGTGAGTGGAAATTGAAATCTTAAAAGCACTTTTACCTATTTTTTAAAGTTCAGTTTCATATTTTAAAATTATTAAGTTTTGAGTTCTTATAGTAATATTTTATTATTTTAAAACCCTTTTCCAAGTTTAAAACTGTTTTTAAAGTTTAAAACCATAAGTTTTTGTACTGTTGAATAAGTAATAAATACTATTTGATCCTTAAAAACACGATAATTTTACTTAAAGACCCTTGTTTTATCACATATAGCTAGTGCGGTCTTTTTGACGCCGCGCGACCACTTTAAGGATTTATTACCGCGCGCCCACTGTAGGGTTAATAATGGGCATTTTCTTTATTTTTTAAAATTAGTGTGCACCCCCCCCACTCCAATGTGGAATATAATCAAGATGATGATGATGAATATTTACTTCATTACAAAGGGCTATTAAAAACAAAATTTTAATTGAACAAATATTTTTAGCCTAATCTGAGTTCCCAATTCAAGAAAGCATTCAACAAAACTTAAAAAGATCATCCACCATAGAACCAACATTTTCTTTTTTATCAATTATGCTTCTTTTTAATAGATCTTTAATGAGGTATTTACCTTTTTCCATTTGAAAATCCCCCCTCCCACCTACCTTAGAGTGGGTGGGTGGTTGTATGTCGTATCATAAAATCACTGCAAACAACATATAAATACTTCTTCTGGTTCCCTATGAGAAATATTTTATAAATTCACATAATGTATAACATATGACAGTTGTCCCAAAAGTATTTTAAACTTTAACTTTTGAAGTGATGAATAAAAAAATTGGGATTTTGAGAAACATCGGGCCAAACATGTACAGAATAATAAATTATAGACATTGTTGACTTAGTCAGCAATATTTTATTAGGGTACATAGCCCAAGGTGAAATAGACTATTAATAAATAAAAGGTGGCTAAACTGAATTTTTAAATATATATATAGGCCTATCTAATTGCACCTCATCTTAAAATTCATTTAACATGGAGAACAATATTGAAAAAATATCAATATCACATCAAATGTGGAAATTCAATTTCTTATTTGTTTAGTTGCGAAAATTGAGAAATTGGCTCTTTGAACAGGAGGTTGAACACTTGTTTAATGTATTTAGTTACAGGTGTCATTTTTGAGCTAATATTTCATTTAAACTTTGTGAAATTTTCGTTATTTGTAAGCTTATTATTGTCGTTGTATGTAATACGTGGTTGTTTTTGTACACTTACTAATACTGGTTTCAAAAACAAAAAAAAAACCTGTTTCTAATACAATTTTTCTGTATGTTGATTTTGCACAATATCAGACCTAAGCAGTAAATATTGAAATATTTCCATTTTACCTGTATATTTTCATTTTCTAAGAGTTTCTGGATGAATATTCCTGTTAAAATGCATCTTTTCTATGTTTGGTTTATCTTCTGATCTAGTTTGAGCATTTATATCGTTTTTAGGTTTTAATTCACGACTTTATTATTGGCAAAATCCGTCTAACTTTTTTTTTACCAAAAAAATTAAAGTGTTTTTCAATATCCCAGTATTACTAATTAAGGATTTCATTGATCAAAATATAACTTTATATAAAAAATATAACGCTGTTCTAATACTTTTTTAACAGCCTGTATAACTATTTTAATATTTATTATGTATTATATTAATAAATTAATGGTATTTATTTTTAGTTCTAAAGTTATATCAATGTCGGACCCAGAGTTGGAGACACCGTCGGACCCAGAGTTGGAGACACCGTCGGACCCAGAGTTGGAGACATCGTCGGAGATATCGTCGAAGACATCGTCGGACACATCGTCGAAGACATCGTCGGACTCAGCGCAGAAGTCAAACGACTCGGATATACAAATAGTTTATGAACGTTTGGCAAAGGATAATGATACTCTTCGCTCTCAGAACGAAAGTGTAAAACAATTAGACGAAGTGAACATCAGTTAGATGATAGTGAAGATCAAACAAATGAAAGTGTAAAACAATTAGACGAAAGTGATTAGTCAGATGATATTTTCAATGAATTGGATCTTAGTGATAATCAATTGGATGAAAGTGACCAATTAGATGAATCCAAAAATGATGAAATAAAACGCAAACAGAGCCCAACGGAGAGTCATAATCATTCAGGTAACAATAAACAATATTGAGTTTTTTCCTGTCGTTTAAAGACGAAAAACTTCTCTGTAATCATCGCCTTATGAAACAGAAGAAATAGCTTAATGTATATACCCCTAGTCCTTGAATACTCTAATGTTATTAAGATCAGTAGAGAATAAGATTTTTAAGAAAGACCTGAGGGGAAAGATGAAAGAAAGACGTCTAACTAATTATTACGTGTAAAAAGATATCCCGCTAGGATCCTTCGGTTCGCCACACCCATACTCACTCTAAATACCCTGTAAGATAGATATTAAATAACGAACATAAAATATTGTTTATTGTTACCTGAATGATTATGACTCTCGGTTGGGCTCTGTTTGCATTTTATTACATCATTTTTGGATTCATCTAATTGGTCACTTTCATCCAATTGATTATCACTAAGATCCAATTCATTGAAACTATCATCTGACTCATTATCACTTTCGTCTAATTGTTTTACACTTTCATTTGTTTGATCTTCACTATCATCTAACTGATGTTCACTTCGTCTAATTGTTTTACACTTTCGTTCTGAGAGCGAAGAGTATCATTATCCTTTGCCAACCGTTCATAAACTATTTGTATATCCGAGTCGTTTGACTTCTGCGCTGAGTCCGACGATGTCTTCGACGATGTGTCCGACGATGTCTTCGACGATATCTCCGACGATGTCTCCAACTATGGGTCCGACATTGATATAACTTTAGAACTAAAAATAAATACCATTAATTTATTAATATAATACATAATAAATATTAAAATAGTTATACAGGCTGTTAAAAAAGTATTAGAACAGCGTTATATTTTTTATATAAAGTCATATTTTGATCAATGAAATCCTTAATTAGTAATACTGGGATATTGAAAAACACTTTAATTTTTTTGGTAAAAAAAAAGTTAGACGGATTTTGCCAATAATAAAGTCGTGAATTAAAACCTAAAAATGATATAAATGCTCAAACTAGATCAGAAGATAAACCAAACATAGAAAAGATGCATTTTAACAGGAATATTCATCCAGAAACTCTTAGAAAATGAAAATATACAGGTAAAATGGAAATATTTCAATATTTACTGTTTAGGTCTGATATTGTGCAAAATCAACAGACAGAAAAATTGTATTGGAAATAGGTTTTATTTTTTGAAACCAGTATTAGGAAATGTACAAAAACAACCACGTATTACATACAATGACAATAATAAGTTTACAGATAACGAAAATTTCACAAAGTTTAAATGAATTATTAGCCCAAAAATGACACCTGTTGTTAAGGTAATTAAGGAAAGCAATTTTTAAATAACTGGTTCGCAAAAAATAATATCAAGCAGGGTAACCGGTAACCGCCTAGAATAGGTAGGTGTTTTCACAGAGTGTAAATCATAACTTAACCTAAACTTACCTAATAACCAAATGTTGAAAACATAATTTTGCATAAATCACTTTACGCAACACAGATAAGGCACAGTGCACTGTCGGTAGTGTTTATTAGTGGCGTGTGAGTTCGAATTAAAATACTCAGTGAATTCGAGTATCAAAATCTTTGGAACGTTCCGATTATTAAAATCCTCGTTTTCGGAATAAAATATTCGTAACTAGGAATAAGGAGACGATATAATATTTGTTAGTAACTCGTTGTTAGTAACTGATTGGTAAAGCTGAGTTCGAATACGATGTGCAAAATCATTCTGCGTAGATACTCGATTTTGAAATAATAATACGAGTATTGAAATCATATGAAACCGATTAGTTCGATTATCCATTTCAACCGAGTATCAACATCGCTAGTGTGCATGTAGAAGTTGAGAATGATGACTTAGTCGTTGAAACATCGTCAAGTATTTTGTTGCACAAATAAAAAAATGTTTTTTGTGAAAAATTGTGTTTTCATTCATTCGGTTATTGAAGTTTCTATAAGTGTAGCTCATTGCAGATGACCAAATGCACCTGTTATATTTGGAGAAACAAATTTTTTTAAACTATTTTGCATGGAATAAAACAAAGTATGGTAATCACCTACTACACGAAAGATTTCACAAAAAATAACTCAATTAAAACAGCTGTTAAAATTAGTAGAAGTGATGTTTTCTAATAAAAGTCAGGTATGACAATTACAAATAAAAAAACACTATACTAAAACTCAATTTTAAGAAGAAATAACCAGCAATAAGTCTATAAAATGTGGTTAGACAGACTATTTTGTGTGAAATTCTTTGAAACAGTTCCTGTACGATAAAAAGCACAGATGCACTTGGCACTTGCAGCAGAAGACATGGGTTTTCCCTTTGCAGTCCTTCTGCTTGCATCTTGTCGCTTCTTTATTTGAGTCGACGTCTGGTAGGTGGTCGACAGCGTCGGTCCGAACCGATTTTGAAGGGCGAACTTGCTCCCTTTTTCTAATCTTGTGCGTTGATTCCTCTTTCTCTTCTAAAGAAGGTCTTCCTCTATTTTTTTCTTAGAGTTTGGCCTACATAGACTAGATCCTCACTGATACTGGTTCTGAATTTCAAAAGGTCCATAGTAGATTTTTGTGGTACACCTGCTTTTGCAGCATCATTCTTATACTCTAGCCACGAGTTAGCCACGGCTAAGTTCACAACGTGCATTATCATCCGCAATATCCACTTTTTCGACTTCACAAAAATATTCTGTAGTAGCTCAACATTTGGTCGAGTTTGTCAACTCCTCCCATGTTGGAGTTGTAAACCCTAATAAGTTCAGGAACTTCAACTTCTGTGTAGACTTTTGCGGCCTTATCCCACCTTCTGACAGTGGAAGGGGTTCCTGAGGCTATAAAGTTTAAACCCATACGGACAACTTTTTTGTCGTACCACGCGAGAAGTGCCACCTTACCACCAGCACTGAAATTTAATCGGATGTTCCTCGTCCTGTCAATTTCAACTCTTTTTCATCACGGAAAGGCGGCCGTGTATCTGTTTTCTTCTGTTTATTTACCCGGCCAAATCGAATCACTTGTATTGTGCCACCTGCTCTAATATTTAGATCACGTAATACTTCCAGTAAATTGTAAGATTGAAAAAAAAGTTGTCATAAAATAAATAGTGTGGTTATCCAAGCAGGTTGTTTAGTGCTAACTGTAAGACAACTGTAGAAAGTTGACCAAATGTTGATAAGAAATCTTGGTTGAACTCTGTATTTGCTCCCTGATATATAATAAAGACATGCAAAACTCCTGATTTACCACACAGACAATAGATTTTAATTCCATAGGGCGTAGGCTTTCCCTTCACATATGCTTTGACATCTAGTTTTCCAGTAAATGGAACCATTTGTTCATCAATGCTAACAAATTCTTCAATTGAAATTTGTTGACATCTATTTTTCACCGCATCTAAAATTGGTCTTACTTTTATAAACCTATCTCTGTTTCCGTGTGGAATTTCTAAGTTGTTAATCAAGTGTAAATGATTCCTAATAGATAAAAATCTATTCCGGCTCATTTGTTCAAACATGGGAATTTTGTATTTTTCTTCCCAGTGCATGCGTAGTCGGGGATATTTCAAAGTGCCAACAACAAGGTGAAGCCCCAGAAAAATCTTAGTTTCGTTTGTTGTCAAATTTGGGAAGTTACTACCATTTTGTAGTGCGTAAAGATTAGTTTTCTCAGTAAAAGTATGTATTACGTCAGGTGTAATGTATCTTCTAAAGTAGCCAATAGAAGATACATTCTTTTTTCGAAATTATATTTCTTTTACTCATTTTAAAATCACAATAGCACAAATAATAAAACAACACAACTACTGAACATCAATAGACAATAACCTCAAAAATGCAGTGTCTGAAGTATGATGATATTATACAAACATTTTACTAACAGCTGATCTGGCGTCAGTTGAAGAGAACCCACTGCCCATGCACATGGACAGGCATTTTTAAACAAATCTGTTCGCTGAGTAACCTACTATAAAAGATCTGTTACAAACTTACTGGTATATAAAATTCTTTTCACTACACTACTATGAGTTCAGTTGTTTTCGTTATGTGTTTACAACCTGAGAAACATCATATTTTCAACAGCTGTCTATTGTTTACTACCGAAAGTAACATTGTTTACAACCGAAAATTTTCCATTGTCAACAACTTAATAACCTAAACACATTCTTGCTATCGTTTCACCAACTGAAATGGAAGTGCCTGTTCCCTCGTCATTGAAAAGAAGAGCGGAGGAAATGATTCATGATCTTCTTCCTAAAAAATCAAAGGAGATATATAATGTAGAGTACAAGAAGTTTTGTTCGTGGCTGGAGACGGAAAATGTAGAACGTGGAACCGTAAGTGATGACATTATGCTGGTTTATTTGTCAGAGATTTCAAAGGTTAACAAGCCCACGACTTTGTGGAGCAAATTCTCAATGATAAAAAGCAGTTTTAAAATCTTTGAAAATGTAGATTTTTCTACCTTTTCAAAAAGCATTAGTTTTTTGAAACGAAAATCAGATTATTATAAACCAACATAATCAAAGGTTTTACCGCTGATCAAGTTTCCAAGTTCTTGATTGACTCTGATGACAAGGAATGGCTGCTTTGTAAAGTCATTCTAACTATTGGAGTGTTCGGAGCGTGCCGAAAAGATGATTTATTAAATTTGAAATTTAATGATGTTAAAGACAATGGTAAAAAAAATAATAATTTAATGCATAATAGCAAACCAATATGTTCTCTAAGTCCACCTGAATTAAATTTTACATAGAAAAATAATCAGCTGTAAAATATCCTTTACATATAGGCCTAAAATATGATTTAAAAAACCTCTAGTGTGTTCTAGTAAACTACCAAGATCCGTCTAATTTTTTTAACGATGTCTCGTTTTTATTCCGTAGTGTAGTGAAAAGTATAGTTCAAAACACGAGCGAAATTGTTTTGCATATTATCGACCATATTTGAAGTGCTCGATAAATCTCGCACCTCAAACATATGGTCTCGAACATGCAAAACCCCACTTTCCACTCTTGTTATGAAATATACTATTTCGGCATTTTATGCTCTACTCAAAAAGTAGAATGAAACAATTAATAGTCATACGGAAAAACGTTTTATTGAAGAAAAATAACAAGCATGTCATGGCAATTTCTTTGTCTTCTATGTTTTCCCCACACGTTAACTTTTGAAGAATAACCAATGCCAACAAATCTAACATAAACTGGTTTTTTTCATAGACAAGATGTACACATACATGGGCATTGGGTCTGTACTTCAGAAAATAACTTATTATTGTTGTGAAAAAATATTACATTTGACGTCCATGTACATGGACGGTGGGTTTGAAAGGGTTAAAAAAACTATTTTGCAAAAGATAAAACGTGGTATGGTAATCACCTAGTACTATAAATTTTCCAGAGAGTAAATCAGAACCTAGCCCAATAAAAATCACCTTTTGAATTTGGTGAAAAATTTGTTTTCAAAAACTCTTTTGCACAATATAAAACCAGGTATGGTAATCACCTAGTATGTCAGGTTTTCACACATAGTAAAACCAAACTTATCCCAATAAAATTACCTGTTAAATGTGTGAAATATAGTTTTTAAACACGTGCCTTTTTTGTTGCTAAATTTTCGGTTTATCAAATTCTAACTATTTTTATCTTTAACGTTTCATTCATTAATATCCCTTTGTATTTTCATAATTTATAACTAATCCTTTTTGACTAAATGAAATTGTTTCTATAGTCTGTTCATAGAGAGTCTGAAGTAAAGCACCGCCTCACGACGGGTTGGGGGCCAATGAGGGTAGAGATTGTCACGTGTACGGCGTCTGACTCGGGGGATGATTCACAGTCGTTTCCTCGAAACAACTTTCTCTTTCTTTCATATGGTTATATTAATTACCTCAAACTATCAAAATTATATCCTAACTCTAACTGTATGATCTTAAGGTGTTGATGAAACGCGGGGAATTAAAATCGTTGCCCATTGCGTTTGCAAGGCCGCATGTGATACATCCTGCCGAGGCCATAAATTTAGTAGGAGGCGGCGCTTCACTCCAGACTCTAGATTAACGGACTATAATAACTAAACTGGATGGTGTTGTGCAATAAGCATTCAACCCACAACAGGCTTATTTTGAGGAAAATGACTCCAAAGTTTTAGTTGTACTCCTCTGCTATGCTGTATTTAGTGCATGTAAAAAGAGAGTTAAATAATATAAACATGTTTTGTTTGTTTTTTGACATAATTTATGGTCGAATATTTTCAACCCTTGTATTTTTTTAAAAAATAAATGTTGGTTGAATGCTTTTTGTTACAGATATTTGAATTTTCAATAAGCACTTAACCCACTAATGTTGGTTAAATGCTTATTGCTTGATAGCTTATTGCCTTTTATGTATAAAAGTCAACCCACAAAAGTTGTGTAAATTTCCGTTTTTTTTTTAACTTAGAGGAAAATTGTATTTAAACAGTAATTTGTGGATTTGCTAAAAAGCTTAAAGCAAAAAGTCTATCTAGCCTTATACTTTTAACTTAGTTACTGTTATTTTAGGGTAGTTTGGTAATATTTTTAATTGGAAAAATAAAATAAAGAAACATTTTTAGAAGTACAACTTTTGCTTTTACTAATAAAAAGTACACAATTTGATTAAAAATGAAAATAGTCTTAAACAGTTAAATTGAAAAATATTGTTCCGATAGGTTTTCTAGTAAATAAAATTAATTTTAAACTTTTAGGAAGAAAAACGTTTTGAGTTTTTACAGCCTATTTCAGCATATCTTAATATTGAGAAATGTTATGCAAAGTACCTAAAGAAAAAACTTTTTAAAAACTAAACTATTTCATTCTTGGTTTAGAAACTAGGTTTAGAACTAGAACTGTTTTAGAAAACCTACTTATACAGTTACAGTAATACCTGCTGATTCTAACCATCCTATCAGCCATAAACATGCTGCCTTTCACTGCATGGTACATAGACTTATTAGTGTACCTCTTTCACCCAATGAAATTTATGATGAACTGAATGTCGTTAAACAAATTGCTGTTAATAATAAGTATGATGTTAGTTTAATAGATAATATTTTAAGAAAAAAAGTTAAAGCGAAGAGCTGAAAATTTAGTCTACTCTTCCCATAACGAGAGCATTGAAATAGTCAGATATTGTAAATTATCTTATATTAACAGAACTAGTTATAAAATCATTAACCTTATTTCAACTAAATGTAATTGTAAAGTTGCCTTTTATTGTACTAAAAATCTAGGGAAAATGTTGGTCAATAATAAAGATAAAAAAGAAATGTTAGAGTTAGACAATAGTGGAGTTTATAAAATAACTTGTCAAGATTGTGACTCTAAGTACATAAGTCAATCAGGTAGATCTATAAAAGTGAGAATTAAAGAACATGTAAATAGCTGGAAACATGGCTATAGAAACTCTAACTTTGCTAACCACCTTTTGGACTCGGGTCATAGTTTTGATCCGAAATTGAATGTTAAACTCTTACATATAGAAAATAAAAAAGCAATAGATTAAATAATTTAGAATGTTTAGAAATAAATAGATCTTATTTCACTTAGGACTATTCTCAACTTAAATGACCAAATTGTATTAAATTCGTCACCTCTTCAAAACCCATCCGTAACATAGTTCAATTAACCTTTATCTATCTGCCAGGTCACCCCCCCCTACCTTTCCCGATTTCTCTATTGTATTTCAGTTTCCTGTTACTTATGTTTAAATAGTTGTCTATACTATACCTGTAAATTATCAGTTGCCCGATGATGCTGCAAGGCGAAACAATTGTAGCTCATTTATATTATTAAAATATTTGAAACTTTAAGCTTTTGCTTTATTTTATCCTTGCCTATTTATAAGACATCAACGTTTTATTTTTTTAAAACTAAGAGTCTTTAAGAGTTTAAACTTTCACATATCTTCTCACATTGTATTATTGTTTATTCTATAATCTTCTTCCTTCATTTCAAAATCTACATCCTCAACATTAAATCCGTCTACATCATCTGCAAAGCCTCCTACTTGCACTCTCCTTAAAAAGTTGTAGAAGGGTTTCGCATCTTGAGGTACAATATTCATAATTTCTTTCAGGTCTTTAACTTTTCTTTTGAAAGTGGCTTTCCTGATGGCCACAGCTTTTCCAATGGCATTCCTTTCAAATTGGTTGGTTGGGTCATTGATTGTGAGTCTCGATCTTTCTTCTGTGTTTTTCGCTTCTTCTGGGGTTGTTGACCTTTGCTACACTTCTCAATACTCACTTCCTGGACCTCAGCTTCATCGTTTATATCTTTTTTTTTCATAAACAGCTTAATTGGATCATCTTTCAGGAGCTTAATCTCATGAGTAGAGAGCCAACTTACCTTCTCTTTGTTCAAATAAACTTTTCTGTTAGTTGTACACTTCAATAGTTGCTGTACTGAAACCATATCTCCGCTGTTGATTTTGTTTACAACAAATTTGTTTTTTCTCTTGCATTCTTTCATGACAGTAATGTAGTCAATGTCTGTGTACAGACGCTGTTGTACCTTCAAACCCGTTCGACATCACCAAACTCAAAGTCATTTGGTAAAAAACTGTGGCTTGAAAGTAAAAATCGCATTGTGATTTACTGCAGAGTTTCATGGTTTTGAAGAATATGCATCAACATTAGTACTAGGTTAACACTGCAATTTTGACCGCCACAGGAATCAGACCACAGGAGCAAGTGTTTAACTGCTGGAGTTATGTTTTGCAGTATGTAGTTCTTCAGGCAAGAACCACCTCTTGAGTCCCCCTCCCAGCTTCATTCTCAATCCAGACATTAAAAATTCCCTTTCCAGAACTACCAACGTGTATCCCAAGGTTGTAGAAATTTAATTGTCTCTTATAGTAGATAATTCCTGTGGGCAATTTAGGTAGTGGATGGTTTTTTTGTAAGTTAAACGTCAATGTCTCCACATCAACATTCTCTTTCGCTTATTTAATATCATTCTTCATCTGTTGTCGTAGCCCATCTGCTTTTTCAAGATGTTTTTTGTGCTCCTCTTTTATTCCACTTAACTTATCATCTGATAAGCTTTTACTTTGTGCTTCAAATTTATCACATCTCAAACATGTGTGTCCTTTTTTAGAGCTTGAATTTGATGTTGAATTTAGTATAAAACATATGTTTATAAAAAGTCAAACTTACTGGAGTTTCATTTTCTGCCAATGACTCTTTGTACAAGATGTACATTTTTTGAAGATTTAATCCTGGACCAAGATACTGCGATTCTGTCTCGCGCCTGCAATAGTGCGAAACATATCTCGGAAATGAGTTGATGTGGTCAAACACTATTTTACTTTTCTCTTCATTGATCTTGTTTAAACCACCACTTTTTTCCCCTCTTAAATCTTCAATTTTATCTTCTTTTTTTCTTTAGTGCAATATCAATTCTTCTTTGGTTTAATTGCAAAGTTGTTAAAAACGCAGTTTTGCAGATTTCTTGTTCTCCAATAAAATACTTTCTGGTATAATGGCGAACCGAGTTTTCATTTTTTGTATAACTTTTTTTTTTTAGGAATTTTTTTTTACCACATGTTGATCATGGCACACCTTCCTGAGTAGTTTCCAATTAACCTGAACTGATTGAAAAGTCTTCTCCTGTCATTATTGTCAACCTTTTCAGTACATTTTGTTTTACAACCACAGTGAAAGTTTTCTAAAAATGCTTTTGAGGGTACAACGTCTCCCGATCTGTTAATGTATTCTTCATTGTTGTTGCATTTTTTTCCTCTCTTCTCTTGATTGATTTTCGTATTTTATTTTTCTACCTCGTTTTGGTCGTCCCTTTTCTTGGTTTTCATTATGTTCATAAAGTAAGTTTTAGACTTCTTCAATAACAATGTCCTGATTGTCTTCGTGGCCTGCATTATTATCAATGCTAATGACTTCAATGTCTTGATCTCCTTCAGAACCGATGTCAGGTATATTTTTAATAACTTCAAGCACAATGTCTTGGTTCTCAAAATTTTCATAAATATCATGTTCATTACCTTCAACAAAGATGTATTCATTGCCTTCAAGATCTTTGAAAATAGTATTCTCACTTTCTTCAACAACAGTGTCTTGATTGTCTTCATCGTTGTAGTCGGCGGTTGCAATGCTGTCGGACGGGACGTAATCACTATCGGATTCTTCCAAACGTTCTCTGTTTTGGCCTGTAATATTTTTTTTCATCACTAGTTTCTTTTACCAACCGAGCTGCTTCATAACCAAGCGAACCCTCATAATCTACTCTTAACACAATAACATTGCCAGTAGGCAAATCATTTATTAAATCATTTAACAGTGTATTATAATTATTGCTTTGTAAATTTGAAGCACTGCAGTTTTTGCTGGTATCAGGATCTGTGACAGCTATCACCATACTAGGCCTATTATTAATAGCCTCCAATGGATCATTGATAATAATGTTTTCAGACTCTTTTACAACTTGAGCAACATTTGGTAGTTCACTATTTACATTTTTTACAATCCTGGTAGGCCTACTTACATTTTGAGATTTCTTATTTACATTGCTACATACTGGAGGTATTGTTTTGTCATCACTTTTCTTTCCCAACACCAGCTCAAGCATAGTTTTTCCTCTTGATGACATCTAAAAAAACAAGCAATGTTTTTAGATTGATTAATTTCCAAAACAGTAGGCTACAGGATGTCTATTCAATAACGCCTGGTTAAAAATTAATAAAAAACTAATGGGATAAAAAGACTAAGGCCTAGGCATATTTTTTATTTGAATGCTGATTTTATTTTAAGCACGAGTATGGTGCACACTTTAAGCACTTTTTAACCACAGCGTTATAATATTAAAAACACCCAGTAAGTTAAAGAAACAAACCAAAATATTTTAAAGCTGGCCTACTATTCTCAACTTAGGCCTATTAAAAATTTCCATTTAGACACAGTAGTTTAGACCTATGCCACAGATTTTTAAATAAAAAATACCTCATTAAAGTGTTTAATGAATTACAAATTTTAAGTCTTCTGAAAGATAAAAGTCTACACACCGTTACTCATTTAGCTATATTACTCTGTTTTTAACTTGGGCATTGTATATAAACAAATTTTCAAAAACCTAGGCATTACAATGAACATTACATTAAGATTTAAATACTACTAAAAACAAACAGTGATATATTATGGCATATAAAGTAAACATGTAAAACTGACAGAGCAATAAGAAGTTGAACAAAAGTGTTGTTCAATATTAAATTTCAATAAGCTGACTAAAAAAATAGTTTTTTAGGTTATGTTTTTGCTGTAAACTATTATAAAAACTAGTATTGTTAATAAAATCTACATACCTTTATGGTGATAAAAAATGTTTGTGCCCAAATGCATCAATACACACTTCTGACAACAACAATAAACAATTCCATGAACATCACAAATTATTATTATTAGAAACTAAACATTCACAAAAATACCAAATACTCCCTTTCACTATGCGTATGCAGTGCTGCACTGTTTAAGAGTGTGGGTTAAAACAGCAGTTGAGGTTTTGTTGCAATAAATAGGAGGAAATAAGTTGTGGGTTGAATGTTTGTTACAATAAAAAGTTAGCTCAGTCTTGGGGTGAATGCTTTTTACAACATCAGTGTGTGTGGGTTGACACACACATCAGCTGATGAGTGTTTATTGCAAAAAGTACAGTATACCTCAAGTATAGTGGAATGACTGCTTTTATTTTTACTGGGCCAGTTTCAAAAGGGTTGAGTGCTTTTTGTAAAACAACGAATGCTACATAAATACTATTGTGGGTTAAAATTTTCGTTTTTATTGCAATTTACATGCAGTTGTGGCTTAAATCCTTTTTCCAAATAATAAAGAAAGATTTCTTTTATGAGATAAGTGATATAACTCCTTTTTGTTTATATTTGTGGGTTGAATGCTTTTGCACAACACCATCAAACTAACCTTTAGCACTAGACTAGTATTGCGCAATCCTTTTTCGCTAAATCTCTCTCTCTCTCTCTCTCTCTCTCTCTCTCTCTCTCTCTCTCTCTCTCTCTCTCTCTCTCTCTCTCTCGTACCCTTCTGGGGATATACGTCCTGGAGATACCTTGTGGGATCTCGGTAAATATAAAAGGTAGAAGTCTGATTTTTTAAAAATGTATTGCTTAATAAATAAGTATTACTCCTAATACGTTATCTCTCGAAAATTTTGATTTTGATTTTTGAAAAAATATGTGTTTTGTGGGGATGTAACGGTTACGAGAGACAGAAACTAGTGGGCATATAAGAGACAAGCTTCTCTGGGGATATGATTATTTTGTTAGAGTGAAGCTTTGCGAGGATGTGAGAGAGTGGTTTACGGGGATGTATTATTTGTCCCACGTTTACATCTTATTGCATGTCTTTATGTTTATATTTGTTGTTATTCCTTAAGTGATTGATTAAATTAAATTATGTTTCATATTTGTTAAATAAATTGTAATTTATAAAGTAAATTGTAGTAAATGAAAATTAGAGTACCTACTAACAAATTTACAAACTTTTGATAAGTTATGTTTTAAATTATTACTTCGCAGTGCAAGATTACGTAGAAGAAGGGGGGAGAGACGAGGAGTGGAGGGCTCGAACTAGCGATGTTGGTACTCGGGTGAAATAGATACTCGCAATACTCGGCTTCGAATGATTTTAATACTCGTATTATTAATTCGACATCGAGTATCTGCGCAGAATGATTATGCGGCATCGAACTCAGCTTTACCAATCAGATCGTTTTAGATAAACCTTTACTTATGCGTTTATTTAATATAACCTAATATTTATTGAAACTATAGTAGAATAACCAAGGTCAATGATTTATTATGATACAATGTTTACAACCTGTTATAATATGTCTGTCTCTGTTTACAGACTACAACAGCGTCCCTCTCCCTTTGTGTTGACAAACACAGGGGAATTAGAAGACGAATAATTACAAATATTTTTTATATTCATTGTAGTGTTAGTCTGTACTTAGGCGCGCACCTGCAGACCTAACACAGTTTTGTTCTTTGTGTATGGTGTTTATTCCTAATATTTAATCTGTAATTAAATGTTATCCTGCCTCGGGACAAATTCAGTAATTAAACGTAAGTACAATTATTACCAACATTAATAATTTAGTTATTATTTAAAATAAGTTAATATACTATATTTTTTATAAAGATGGTAACCTAATAATATTTATTTAAATATAAGTAATAACAATTAAATAATAATTTAATTTACTTTTTGTTAATGTGGAAATAAATTAATATTATTGTTATTTTAAATTGAACTTGTTACCGAATCTAAATCATTATAACTCAAAATCGTAATGTTTAATTAATGTGTAGTGAAAAATCAGCTTAGAAACAAATGTAACCAAAGTAGAAACACCGAGTATTTTGTTTGGAATTGACACAACACTAAAGGTAGCAGTACACTATCGCCGAACATTCACCCGAATGTTTCGCCGAATGTTCGGGTCAGATTTCGACCACGAATGTTGACGAATGTGCAACACGAACCCTCCCGAATTAACCAAGTACACCATCGGCTAACTTCGGCCGAACCATGCCGAACCCAGTACTGCGTAGTTCGCCCCAAAATTTGTGCAACATGGACGCTGACATCGAAGTTGCCGCGGTGTTTCTGTTTTATAGTTATGCTTACCTCAATTATGTATACACATACACCAAGACGAAAATTACGAAGCCATGGAAACGTAGAAGATGGTGGGTTAAGGAAATACACAGAAGAAGAACAAGGTAAACCCAAATATATTTGTTAACTAGCTAGCACCAGTGAATGACCACCCTCCAGTGAATGACCGTTTCGTATAAAAAACATCATATTAAGCTTTACCTTTTGCCTAGTCTATCACAAACGGTCTTAAAAGTAACTTTGGAGTCTGATTTGTTTTTTCATCTTCAAGCTTCCCCACTATAGCGTATCGTACAAACAAGGTTAGCTGTATTTTCATTGTTCTTTGATTATTGATTGAAACTGCAATATATTACATTGTAATTAACAGTAAACATGTTAAGGTACAATTCTGTACTCATTTTAATACCAAAATCCTAACCAACAATTTAATTATACAGTCGGTCATTTACTGGATCACAACTATTGGTATAACCAGTGAATGACCATTTCGGTCATTCACTAGATTTTAATAAATTTTCTTTAAAAGTTTTGGAAACAATGTTTTCTGACAGATTAAGTGCTAGGAAACACTAAAAAAACATCAGAAATCATGTGGATACAATAAACCAAAATTTGACCGGGGCTTAATGTTTACGGAAATTTACTAGATGAACAGTGGTTATTCACTAGAATCTATATTTTAACGATCCGGAAATGGTTAGTGTTGTTAATATACAGGGTGTCCAGCTTCGACTCTGTGAGAATCTTTACAGGTTATTCGGTTGGGAGGGGGGGGGGTTAATACAATTTAAAAATGCGATGTAACATATATGTGTTTTCTGTCTGTCAGTCTGTATGCATTTTATTTTATACAAATCTCAATATCTCAAAAACGATGATAGATAAATAATAAGGTAAGATTAACATTTAGGATTTAACATTAGGAAGAATTTCATTTTTGTATAACTTTCAGTTCCGAAATGGTGGCACTTTAAACCATTTTCAATGTTAAATTTTTTATTTGTTTGTTTTTATATTACAACTGTACAAAGGCCTAAATAATACAACCTTGCTTTCAGGCAAACGATGGACAATATGTTTACGGAACTATTGCTTCAGCCCTCTGGAGAGTTTGAAAATTTCACACGGATGTCAAGTAGTGACTTTGATTTGTTGTTGAACAAAGTATCGCCAATGATAACCAAAGCTGACACTACATTCAGAAAAGCCATTCCAGCAAAAGTTCGGTTACTAATAACTTTGAGATTTTTAGCTAGTGGTGATAGTTTTAAAAGTTTGCATTATTTGTTTAAAGTATCAAGTGAAGTTATTTCAAGAATCGTGCCTGATGTATGCAAAGCTTTAATAGAAGTTTTAAGGGAGCAAGTGAAGGTAAAATTTGAAACAACCATTGTCAGTAATTAGGTTTAATATGCCATTGAAGTAATAAATGTTATAAATGTTATGTTTAAACTTAATGAAAAATCATAAAACTTTAGTTTATAGCATAAATTGAATAAAGAATAAAGCATATATAGAATAAAGATTGATTAACTATCAGTTAATAGTTCTGTCCACCACATGATGGAAATGTCATTCGTAAAGCTTGAGATAATAAGTTTGATGATTGATTAACATTATCATTACTCACTGACTGCTGCAAACTAGTGTTATATGAATATTCACTTGAGAAACACATAGCGGACGAGCTGTTCGACGCATGTGGTGAAGCGCGGTCAATTGATGATGCTCTCGAAGATTGTAGAGAAGTGTAAACATGTTCGCTTGTCATTGTCTGGTCAGGATTGACATTCAATGAATTTCCTGGGTGTTCGATCACTGAAGTTGATCTATGTATTTTTCGAGTTCTTTGTAGTAGGAAGCCGTCTAGCTCGTACATAACGTATCTCTTTCATGTTCAGGGATTTTTCTTAGCTTTTTAGCTAACATTTTCCAGTACAGATCACATTCATCTTCCTCTAGTGGCTTCCTGGTCGTTACATCTTTCAGCATTCCAAATGCTTGCTGCATCTGCTTTCCTGCTTCGGCCAGCTCAGGAGGATTTGCACGTCGGCGATTCGTCGAGTGAGAGGACGATCCCGCAGTGGCTGCAACAGTTTTACGATGTATGGGTCGAGCTGGTGTCAATGGTATTGGTTGCAGATCAGGCACCTCCGGTGATTGTTCCACGTTCATAAATGCTGTCTGGTCCTCCAAGGTTTCAGTTAGTTCGTCTTCATTGTCTGGCAGTGGATCTTCCTGAAAAAATAGGCTTTTAACAGTAACTGCCGTAAACTATGCGTTACATTTAATAAGATATTTTTATTTCAGATGCCATCGACCGAGGAAGAGTGGTTAGAAGTGGGAAATGGCTTCAAATCAAATTTCCCGCACGCACTGGGTGCAATTGATGGAAAACATGTCACTATGGTTGCTCCAACACATAGTGGTTCAACATACTTCAACTACAAAAAAACATTTAGTATAGTATTGTTGGCATTAGTAAATAGTAAATATGAATTTATGTTTGCTGACGTTGGGGGTCAAGGTAGAATAAGTGACGGTGGAATTTTACAAAACAGTGTGTTATGGGACAATATTACCAAAAACAAATTCAATCTACCTAAACCACGACCGTTGCCAGGGTCACAAATAGCTTTGCCTTATGTGTTTTTAAGTGATGGTGCGTTTGCATTAACCCCTAATATAATGAAACCGTTTCCTGGTGATCATGTGTTTGGTTCTGTGAAACGTACATTCAATTATACTTTATCAAAATCAAGGGTGATAGTTGAAAATACCTTTGGCATTTTAGCGTCAAGGTTTCGGGTTTTCAGACGACCCTTTGCTTTACAGCCAGACAAGGTTGCAATGATAACTTTAACTTGCATTTTACTACATAATTTCTTAATGAAGAGCAATTCGTCGAATCAAGTATACAACTCTCCCGGTACCATCGATACATATGACAACAACGGTGATTTACTGCGAGAGGGAAGTTGGCGGCAAGAAGTAGATGAACATTGTGCAATTAGATCTGTGACTAGAAGAGGACGCAGACCAACAGTTAGTGCTGTTAAAATTCGTAATGAGTTTGCTGAATACTTCTACAATAAATCATAAAGTGTGTTGCATAACAAACAGTTAATTGTCCGCATTTAATAAGAATTGCGATTTAATTTTCACCAATAAAACATGTAATTTATTGTAGTTTGCTCTGTTTTTAGACACTTTGTACAACTTAATAATTTTAAACTATGCTTAATTTGTATTGCTATGTTTGTTTTCTTATAAGCTAATTAAACTTTATACAGGGTGAGTTTTAAATGCCCCCCTCCCTCCAATATTTCCTTAACTTCTCAGGATATTGACTGCCAACTACCACCGATCATTCGCAACTGAAAAGGGTAACTCTTTTTATTAATTGTAAAAATATTTTAAAACTTATGTTTTCTTGTGTAATGTACAGTAGGGGAAAAATACAAAATTATAAATTTTTATTTTCAACCCTGTGACTGTGTTAGGGGGGGACTCATTTAAAACTCTCCCTGTATGTATAAATTTAAATATTGTATCTATAACTTACCTGGTTTTGTGTATTGATGCTTTTGTGTACTTCATAAACCTGGGCTAGGAAGCCCTCCATGTATTCATATGCAAACCATACTGGCTTGTATACATCTTCGGCCCCAGCTCCCGATCTAATTGACGCTTTCTTCTTGCGCAAGTGGGTGCGAAATGATGCCATCAATGAGTCTTTCTTTTTCTTCAGCTCTACAACAGTGCGGTGGTTAAACTGTTCATTTTCGCGTATCCGATTCCAAGCGTCAATTACGAACTTTTTATCTTTATGTCTCTCGTAGGAAGGATCCCACAAAACAGGCTCGCTGTGGTATAGTTCCAGAAACAACAGAGTTTCCTCATTAGACCACTCCATTTTAATAAATAATTAAATCGCACCACTCACTGCACTGAATATATACACAGAGTGCGTCCGTGACAACACGAATGACAGCGAGGGACGTAAGAATCTTAAAATCGTAAAAGGGGTAGTGTGGTAAGTGGCGTAACAGTGTAGGGTGAGAAGAACCTTACGACCTCGAGAGTAGCGTGGCAGTAAGAATCTTAAAAGCCTGAGAGGAGCGTAGCGTGGCAATCCCAGAAGGATTTCTAGAGTCACCTTTCCGGACTGTGTGTACGAGCCATCTGGTTTTTCCAGAGAGCCCACCCTGTTGGTGTGTTCTGCCCTCAAGATCTTCTGGAGTTTAGCTGTTTCAGAGCACTCTTTCACAGTACTTCCTCCAGGAATACCGCTTGGCTTTCCGAATAGCTGAGTTATACTCGGTGAGTGTTTTTGTGGTAAGGTTCCCAGCCACCAAGATGTTTAGAGGCCTTGAACATAGCTCTAACCTCCCTTTTCATCTTTGCTAGTCCTTTATTCCACCACCTTACAATTTCATGTTGTTTTCTTTGGATTAAGGTGTAGTTGGCCAGAAAAGCTCCCTGCATCGCAGCCTGAAGCTTCACCGAAGCTTCTTCCAACTTCTCTATCCCAGTTCGTCCTTTTGGGGTTTCTGTACCAAGTGTCTACCCTCTGCTTCCCCTCACCTAGAATTGTATGTGCTGGTATCTGCCAGTGATGGCTCCACCGAAACCCTCCAACCCTTAATGAGTTGAGCAGTCTGTTCAGTACAAATTGTAATGTCGATAACCTCCCTTCTCACTCTGTTGATGAAGGTCGGTTTCTTTCCTACAGTAACTATATCTAGATTATTCCCAGAAATATAATCAAGTAGAGCCTTACCTCTTGCATTGCAGTTGGAGCTGCCCCATGCCAGGTGGTGCGCATTAAAATCCACACCAAGGACTAGGTGTACCCCTTTCCTCTTTGCTTCTCCCACCATGCGTTCGAACTCTTCAGTTGGTGGTGGATTGGCTGAGTCGAACGGGAATTATGCAGAGCCTATATTAATTTCTCCGCACACCTCTAAGTCCTCCAATCTCACTTTTGCTGCCACCATATCCCTGGAACAAAACTGATTTAGCAAAAAGACACGTAGATCCTTATACACTAACATGCATGTTCTGGGCGTGTCTGATGACGTGCCGTAAATCAGCCTGCCCCCAGAATCTCCCCAGCCTGTCCCAGAACCTTATCTTTCACCTCCTGTATCAGAGCCACGTCAATGCCTTCGGTCTTGAATCTGCTGGCTAGGTTAAGGCTGGCTGCCTTTTTACTCTGAAGGTTGGCCTGATTCCTTCAGCACCTTCCTTGGCCTCGCCATCGTTGGTTTTTTCCAATGATTTGAAACTGGATCTGCCCAAGACCGAGCCTAACCCTGAGGTTTCACTTCTTGAGCTCTCCCAGATCCTTATAATTTAGCCCAAGAACCTCTGTCCTCCCCTGAGGGCCCATGGTTCTCGCGTTTATGATCCTCCCATCTCTTGTAGAGATCTTGAGGTCGTGTTGATGGATCCTTCCAAGCACCTCCGCCACCGTCATCTTGTCAAATGGAGGCGGAAACCTTTTGATAACCTTGCTATTGTTTACCACCTTTTTCGCGTCCACCACTTCCAGAATCTCCCATTTCCAGGGGTTGCATTTGGTGACCGCCTGCTCCAGCCAATCCCTGGTTTCCAGGTTGCAGCACCATAGCTCCACTGTCCAGCCTCGGCGACTCATTGAAGCCATGCTGGTAAATCCATTAGATATTCATCTTGTTCCTCAAGTACCTATTCCCTTTACCAGAATAGATTCCATTAGGAAAATCGATTACTACCAAGCTTATTAACAAAATTTCACGTGTTATAAATTAAATCTGTGGTTGTCTTTCAAAAACCATACCTCTCACTTTGGTGTTTTTCCGCTGAGGAACATCACTCCATTCATCAGAAAAACACAGTTTAAACTGAATCTTTTCCTATTGTAGGTACCTAAACGCCCGGACACATCAACAACACAAGATGATCCTATCCCAGGCCAGTTCTACACTCAGACCACTAATCACCTATGCAGCGGTTATTTGATGGACGAAGACGGTACAAGGTGGTGTTGGTGGTAGAATGGATGGTGTCCAAAGGGTGGTTTGTTTGGCCATTATGGGTGCCATGGGGTCTACATAGTTACTCTACTGGATCTCCCTCTCTTATGGGTTTGGATTCAGGGACAGGCCAGGATGAGTGCATATAGACTACAGCAAACTGGTTGCTGGAGAAAGAGATGGCCAGCGATTGGACACTGTAGGATCAATTACGTGGTCAACAAGGAAGTGTTAGACATGCCTTCAAATCACATGATACCGAAGGTTTCATTAGACAAGCCATTCAAGAAGAAAATCTTCTCTAGGGAAGAATAGGAGTCTGGGAAGAGACTATACAACAACAAGCAGGATATAGTCTGGTTTACAGATGGCTCGAAAACAGAGATGGGTACGGGGGTGGAAATGAAGCAACGGATTTTTTTTTTATTTTTTTTTTAATGGTACTTCACATTTTTCATCATTTACAATTTAATTAAAAAATTTATTTATGCTTACTATAATTTTAACATTATATATATATACACACACTTTACAGTTCTGCTGCGTCCATGGGATATGATTTTGCAATGTATACTGCGTCCGTATATGGACGCAGTATCGCAACTCCATAGTAATTATTGAGCATTAATTTTATTTTGGTTTTTGAAGTTCTGGGATTAGAGTTCTGGGTCTGTGTTTCCTGATAAATACATATTTTCATATAGTTTTTAACTTTCAGAGTCTGTGTAACATTTTTTAAAGTTTGAGTGGATGTGGTATTAATGCCATATTAGTGAGCAATATACATTTTGTAGTACAGCGTTCGACCCATAGACAGCGACAGTAAAGGCCCGTGTATATTGTTTGGTGTATTAAGAACGCACAATTAGCAGAAAACCTTTTTTTAATAACTTCTACGTTACATAAATTTATTCATATTAATCGAATTAAATTTGAGAAAGGAATGTTCTATTTTATTTTTACTCAGAGCTAAATGTTTCCGTTATCGCTAACTTGTTGTGTCCTAGAAATTTTGAATGGCGCCTCCCTTTTGACTCCTAAACCAATATTAATGCAAAAACGACAATTATAAAATTTATTCCACGTTGATTTTTTATACTTTTATTTTTTCACTTTTAACAACTTAATCCTTAGTGGGTCCGATTAAATCATTGGCAACAAGTAGGTCCGGAACTATATAAACAGGTATGGAACATTGTAGGTAAAATTATTAAAAAAATTTAATTCATTTTAAAAACGTGTTAAATTTTTTTTATTTTCTGCTTTTTAGTCTTGTACAATCCAGCTTAATACAAGGCAGAAATTTTGCTTTATAAATTAACAACAGCGGAGCGAGCGGGGGCGTCACCAACTAGTATATAATAATTCAATATTGTCATCCAATCCTGAGCTGTGTTTAAAATTCCAAGCCCTTAGCTCATCGGGAAGTTAGTTAAAAATCGATTAAAAAATTTCACCCAAATAGACAAACAAGAATGCGAGTTAATAAAAAGGAATTAATAAATAGCTATAATTGTTTCGTCTTGAGGCATCATTTTCTACCAGCTAATGAAAACATACAAACAAGTTGACTATAACTTATACAAACGAAGGCAGTAAACGGACAACAAAGAGAAACTAGGATGGGGGAGGGGGAGGGAAAACCCTAGTAGCTAAAACGAGAGTAACGGACTGGGTTATTGTCCAGGGTAAAGCCGGGTTTACACCGGAGTTGGCAAACTAAAAAATGCCAACTTCGATTGCAGACGCTAGTTGCCGATGGAAGTTTGCCATTTGTACTTGCAACCTAGTACACAGTTTGCTTTTTATGTTTGCAACGTGCAACCAAAAAAAATCAGACAGTATGTAGAATGTCGAGTGCTGAAGAGGTTGTTCTTGCTGCGGCAGCGTGTGTTATTCTAGCCAAATGTAAAAGACCGAGAAGATACTGGGTTCGACCTTCATTGCAGGCAAGAGCAAGGTACAACGGCAGCGATCTTTTAAATGATTTGAATCGAGATGATACAGATCCTTTGAGATGCGATGGCAGTATAAAACACTTTTTAAGAATGTCGAGCGACGATTTTGAATGCTTAATTGTGGATATTGGACACATAATTAGCAAATAGGATACTAACTACAGGAAAGCAATTCCAGTGCGAGAAAGATTAGCCATTACTTTGCGCTTTTTGGCTAGTGGCGACTCTTATACTAGCCTCATTTATTTGTTTAAAGTTTCCAAAAGTGGGATATCTCTTTTAGTGCCAGAGGTTTGTGAGGCTGTTATAGGTTTCCTGAAGAATAACATACAGGTGAGTAAAGAAAAAAAGTTACTTAATATTCTTATTTTTAGATATACCATATGACAATTAAGTCTGGAACCTCTTTTTTAATTTTTAAACCACAATAGAAAAAAATACCAAAGTTCACACGTGCTTACTGGTGATAGTAACGCACACATCTGCCCAATTACCGACATGATAACCCCTTTGGGGGACGGTCCACAAGGAGTCAGACAAAATTTTTAAATAGCAGCATAGGTCGAGTTTGGTATTAAATTAAAGGTCTCACTTAGCAGAGTACAATTCCGCAATCCGGACTTCAAAAGGTGGATTCATTCAGTAGTTATAGCTGTTTGAATTTTAAAACTCTCAAAAATTGTAAATTATTAAGTATTACAAGTAAACACCAATTTTTAAGTACCTGTGATCAAAGTAAGTGTTAAAGTGTGATCAAGTGCCTAAAGAAGTATAACTTCAAAAAATAACGATTTTGTAAACATTTTCATAATATTTGACGATGTATAGGCTACTTACTTTCCGTCGTCGATAGTGCCCACTAAGAACAACAGCTGGTCAAAGTAACAGTATTTCTTCCTTCGCTTTGCACTGCTACCGCTTGGCATTTTTTGATTTCTAATTTCCCTGGAGAAAGCATCACGAAGAGATTTCCATTTTTTTTTGAAGTTCTTTTACTGAAATACAACATTATTGGTATTACTAATAATTAATTATTATGTAAACTAAATCGAAGCATTAATTTAATTTTTATGTGGTATGTTTTAGGTTCTTGGCGACAGGAAACACCTTCCGCTCATTATCTTTTGAGTATCGTATTGGACGATCAACGATTAGCAAGATTGTTAGAAAAACATGTCATGTGATATGGAATCGTCTAAAAGAAAAAAGTTATGGGTAAACCGAAGACAGAAGATTGGGAGAGGATTGCTAAGGAGTTTGAAACCAGGGCTAACTTTCCTAATTGTATAGGAGCATTGGATGGTAAGCACATTCGTATATTGAAGCCAGCAGAAAGTGGGACCCAGTTTTTTAATTACAAACATTTCTTCTCAATTGTTTTGATGGCTCTAGTAGATGCAAACTATTGTTTCACTATAATTGATGTGGGACACTACGGTAGGTCAGCTGATTCGAATATTTTCCGACAATCTATCATGCACAAGTTGTTAGTAAGTGGCCAGCTAAATGTACCAGACAGTAAACCTTTGAACAATTTTGAAAACACAACTTCGTTACCTTATGTTATTCTTGCCGATGAAGCTTTCTCTATAAACAAACATGTATTGAAACCTTATGCAAGAAAAAGTCTCAACGTATAGAAAAGATTATATAACTATAGGCTGTCCAGGGGTCGTCGTTATGTAGAATGTGCCTTTGGCATCCTTGCGAATAAATGGAGAATATTTCACTCCGATATTAATTTGGACCCACTATTCGTAGAGCAGATCGTGTTAACTGCCTGCGTTTTGCACAACTTTGTTCGAGTAAGAGACGGATATCAGTTTGAAGATACCTTAAATTGCCCCATGGAAGATATCCCAGTGGTAGGTACTGGTGGATCATGTAATGCTTCGAAAACTATCCGAGATACCTTTGCTGATTATTTCATATCACCAGCAGGATGTGTGCCATGGCAATACAACATGCTTTAAGATACTGAAGATGACAAATTGTATTACATAGACATTGCTTTTCAGTGATTTGTTTTTAGTTTAAAGTAATAATGTTATTAAATTAATTAAAAGATTGTGTAATAAAATAACAATAAAACTTACCTTCCTTATTCTTCTCATCGTTTGGCAACTGCTCCCAACCCTCAATGACTAGCGTTGCAACTTCTATCCATAATTTTGATTTCACATCCCTATTACTGTAGTCCTTTAAAGTTATATCCCAAAGAGGTCTACGTAAACTTACTTCACTGATAAAAATATCTGTGTCAAAAACCATGGTTATTGCAAAAAGAGATACAGCACTACTGAAAACAATGAACTAGCATCAAAGCGCACATGGATCAGATGGAGCAGGGAAGGGTGGAGGGGGCGACATGTAGCCACCTGTCGCCAAAGCGTGGCCGGTTCCATTAGGATAACATGGTGAACGTATTTGTCGCTGGTCGCGGGTCGCCTACCGTGGCCGTGCCCCTATCATTCAACGTTTTCTACTTTTTTTCTTTGTCGCAGCGACTTGGTCGCGGCGACCAGGTCGCCTAGCGTGGCCGTAGCCTTAAACTTCCATTATTTGTTTCATTATTTAAAAATAATTGTTTAACGTCTGTTAGATTGTTTTAAAACATTGTAAACAACTAACTTTAACATAAAATATATTAAACTAGTGGACCCATGCAACCTTTCACAGTTCATGGGAAAAATAAACAAATAGGCCTAATAAACAACAGTCCCGTTTTTAAAACTATAACCTTGAACTATTAACTAATGATTGACTCAATTCTAACATTGTACCAATACACTACTTTTTAATTACGTACTTGTATTTTAAGATTACTGTTCATAAGTGAAATTCATAAGTAAAACTGTTGCAAAACCATGTAGGCCTACTATTTCTTGACAATATGAACTTCTGTTAAAATAGACATTATAGTTATTATTGATACTTGTATATCCTGTTAATAAAGAATTACCATTCATTACATTTAGGTTATTAAATACAATATGTCTAACTTGGTCTACTTTGGAATTTAAAAATTTGGGTTATCGAATAAAATGATAAACTGAATTCTAATATTGTAGGCTACCAATACATTAATCTTTAATTTAATACTTGTATTTAAAAAAAATATAGTACATTTCTTCCTTTGTAAAATCGTTCTAAAACGATGTAAGCTGTAATAATTTGATAATTACTTTAACTGTATTTAAAACCAACCTAGCCAATCAACACCTGAAAAAGAAACAAATAACATACTAAATTCACTCATTCATTTTTTAATAAAGCTAAAAGTTATTTTTCTTAATGTTCACAATTACGTAACTTAACAAGCGAGTTCAAACTCCCATTTACTAAATCCAAAATATGTCAATAGTTCGATTTTTAATTAATAATCAAATTATTCAAATAGTATAGTCTTTTCCTATTATTTAAGAGTTAATCCCGATTAACTAGGACACAAGTTATTATTCAAATTCTTTAAGATTCTTATAATTGTTCCCAGACACGCAATTAATATACTAATTGCTATTTATTATTTTTAAGCACTATACCAGGTGCTCTTTTCACTGTCTCTAGGTTAAAATTCAAACCACAAAAAACTGGTTACTTTAAGTTCGGCAACTTGCCTTATAACACTTTAAACTTTACTATTTCGCAACTAATATTACTATTGTGTAATAATAAAACCTTTCTCAAACATCTCGAGATACGTCCAGCAACCTTGAAGCCTGGTTCCACACTGAAAAACGTTCCTTCTTGAGTTGTTTGATTTATCCGGAACTATCCTGCCGTCATGTGATCTACACTAATAATTTATTGGTTAATTCTCTCACATGGGCATTCCTTATAGCCAATCACGATATTTCCCTGTATTTACTCCCACTTTACTTTCAACTAACGCGTCTTATGATTTTAATATAGCGAAACCAATTTCTTTTAAATTATTCTAGATACCATTATTCAATTTAAACTCATTCGTACCATACCTAAAACTAAAAACAATTACTTTATCTCTGATCAACATCCAATAAATATTACATATTATTAATGGGAAAATGCATACAGGACTAGTCTGAAATTGGTAACCTCACGAAAACGTGTTTTCAATAATTTGCTCGTTGACAATGGGTGACATGACTGACGAACCTAGGCTTTCACTCAATCTCAACTTAACAAACCACCAGATAAAAACACACGTGAAAATCACCTCATTTCAAAGCCTACTTACATTTTCTCAATATGAACTTATTTTTAAATAAAAGCTATAGTTATATTCAATATTTGTATTAAAGCAATCTCAATCATTACGTCTAGGTTAGTGATTAATACAACAGACCTCACTTTGTTGTGCTTTCTTATTTAAAACTAACAAAATTAAAACGTATTTTAAACGTAATATTATATTAAACGTATTAAAATAGAAAGGTAAGAAGCGTCAACACTCGTATTGATCTGACGAACACGTTAAGGTACCCCATACATGTAGTTTCAATAACGCAGGTCTCTATAATAGTTACAAGACCCATTGGAATGATAAGTGTAATAATACATGAAAAGAAAAGATATTTATTATACAATTTTTAATAAATTATTTATTTTAAATGTCTTAAATATTTGCATAAATTTAGGTAGATACGCTGCAGTTTAGTGGGATTGGCATCATTTTGAGTTTTTACTTGACCACAGTTTCACTTTTTAAGTGTTTGTAAACTAAATAATTTAATTTAGTATAAAATATATGTTGGGAAATTACGAGAAAGAATTTAAAACATAGTTTTGTCCTAAATTGTAAAAGCTCTACCCATTGGGCTTCATATAAAGCCGCGTCCACACTGTGCCGTGGTTGGCCGTTGGCACTGCCAGGTTAGCAAAGCCAATAGTATGTGGACGTGGCCGCTGGCATGTGCCACCAAGCCAATGGTGTGTCAACGAAAATCGGTAGAGTGTCGGTCTACTACAAAGAAAGCCAACGAGAGTGGGGACGTGCCAACCGCTGGCTCAACGCGGCTTCAGTTGTGTCTTGGACAGCGCTGTATTCAACCATGGAGTGTACGAACGCTAAAGTGTTAAATCTAAATTAGTGACGAACGTTAAATTAATTAATCTATACCGAGATCGTCCTGTTCTGTGGGACTGTCGTATGAAAGAGTACAAAGACAGGAATAAAAAACTAGACGCTTTACTAGAAATCGCTGTTAGCTTTGGTGTGGGTAAAGACGAAGTGGACAGGAAAATTAAGAACGTGGTGTGCCATTTTTTACAATCACGCATTTAAATAAATAAAAGTAATCGAGTAGCCGATTTAAAAAACCTTTTATTGTAAATCAAAAATAAATATAAATACATATTTTATGGTTGGTCGTATAAAAAAATGCTTTAAACAAAAGTTATAGATTTTTGAAGGTGATTTGAAACCATCAATCATTAACTGTTTTGCAAATCAGTTACTCAATTATCCACATTTCACATAGTAATTCGTAATTTTTATTAGGAATTAAGTTAATATACAATGAGGTTAAAGTTAATTACCATTAAACCATTATGACCCGGTTAAACCATTATGAGATGGTTAAAGTTAATATCAATCAATATTGTATATTAAGTAAATATACAATACATATAGTTTTGGGCTTATCATTTGTCGTGTTGAAAAGGTACTATTCCCGCCGGGGACGTAAAAAACTCTGCAAGGTCATTTCTAACAGCTTGTGCTTCATCAGTGCTTCTTCTTGAAGTCTTGGGAATGATAACCAATGCTTGATTTGAAGGCGATTGTCTCCAAACTCCTTGGGTGATCTCACCTGTGGTCGGGCACTCAGAGTCAAAAAATGTCCCGACCACAGGTGAGTCAAATGTCACTATAATGTACAGCAACAATTAATTCTCTGTCCCAATGGCACCTGCAAACCCTAATTTACACCAACGTTTTGAACAACCGTCTAATTCTGGATTACTTCGAACGATCTCTCCACAATCTGTGAGAAGTCCCACGCTGTCTGTCCATTCATTGATGGAAATATTGAAAATATTTTGATGGAACTCTAGTGTTAGGAATAAGTGTTACCACCTCATGTCTTCAAAATTATTATTTGAATTTAGACTTGTGTTCATTTTTTCTGTTAAAACTTAAGATACATATGTATTTAATAAAATTTTCGTTAATTTGTAAAGGATGTTTTTTTTCTTACCTTAATGTAATCTTGTAAAATGCTGACAATTGCATCACAAACTATCGGGATAATATTTGAGATTATTTGCTGCTAAATCTTGAACATGTAGCTTAACGAATGGTAAGAATCTCCTGTCGCTAAGAATCGCAGAGTAACTGCAAGACGTTCATCAGCAGGAATAGCTCTTCTGAAGGTCGTGTCTTCCTTCTTGACGATGTGAGCTATCTTACTTAAAAGAACTTCAAAGTCACTACTTTTCATTCGGAAAAAGTTTTTGAAACCACATCCACATCTGTACTCGAGATTCAGTTCGTCAATGTCATCCAATAATAAATTCCTAATTAAGTCACTAGTTCCATATTGTGCTCTACTTTGAAGGCTTGGACGCACCCAAAACCGTCGTTTGCGTATTTTTTCACAATTTTCAATTATTATCAACGCAGCCGAAGCAACAAGTAAATCCTCCTCTGCAGACATTGTGCGACTAAATGACAACTCAGATGTAGACGGGAGGCCAGCAGTTGGCTTGCCAACCTAGCAGTGCCAACGGCCAACCGCGGCATAGTGTGGACGCGGCCTAAGGCAACAATGGTGTTAGAGTCAGTAGTCTACCACAGGACTCATTACAAATAATTCTAGTTCCTTTTGTACCTCAACAGACTACAACTCCTTTGTTTTATTAGGGAGGGGAATTATAGGCTAGCATGGAAGGACAGCTAATTTTGCAGCTAAGTCAATTTATGTCTCGAAACCACGAAACAAATTGTGACAAAACTTTTTTTTTTAAAGTTTAGACTCTAGAAAATTACAAACAAGTAGATTTGGTCGATAAGCTAAGAACCTTAAATACGTACACCTTTTTGTTTGCCGTTAAAATAAAAATATTTTGACACTTTGTGATAATTATTTTGTACATTTAGCGGTTTTCAAGATATTAATTTATCATTAAATATTTCAAATGGACGCCGTTATGAAAATGACATTATACAATATTTTTTTTTGCTTACCTTTAAAATGTAGCATGACAAAATGCGTATTAAAAATTAAATTTTTAAATATAGCTATGATGATGGTTGTCACTCATTTTCGAAAAAAAAACAACACAAAATGGCAGCTAGATGAAAAACTGTGCGTATTTTACCTTAATTTATATCACCTTTTTTGGTTTCTAATTATATAACCAAATTAGAGTGATTGCCGTGCAGTTCCAGTATAAGATATTTTTAAAGTAAAAACAAAGTCCAAACTAGGGAAACGCATAATTTAATATCACAAGTTAAATAATAAAATATATACATTAGAACCAAAATAACATAACATATTTTTTCCTGAGGAATTGAGGCAAGTGGTATTAGGAAAAAGAAAAAGGCTTAAGACAAAATAAAACGTTTTCTCTAGAAGTAGTTAATTATAACGTGCGTATAATAAATTTAAGTAAGATTTGTTATATATATATAATATATATATATATATATATATATATATATAATATAACAAATCTTACTTTAATTTATTATACGCACGTTCTTCGTGCCAATATTAATAAAATAAATAAATTTGACACCTGTAGGTTTTAAAACTCTTTCTCTAATTGAAAAATAAAGTATAAAAATCGTTTACATTAAAAAACACAAACAATTATCGTTCAAATTTGATGCACTTAATAATTATACAATTAACATCTCAATCTACTACTTATTCTAAGTACATAGTTAAATACAAGTTACTTATTCTACAATGTCTTAATCTAAAATTAAAAAATAAGAATGCATCAGAATTATTTTTACTTTTAATTGTTTTGATAAAATGTTCCGGCTAACTGAAATTTATTATTTATTAATTTAATTTACTTAATATAAAATAGAATTTGGTAGTAGTTTGTTTAATTGAAATTGTCCATTAATTTATACTTATCGACTCTGAAGTTCTATTACAGCTCCAATGTTCCTGGTTCCTTGAACGTGGTTCCCACGTAGACTGCCAGTAGATGGATTGATTTGCCTTAATCTTTTCGACGAATCTTCTTTTCTTCATACATTTTTATTTTCACACACTTTTGAGACGACGATTACTTTTTATTTTATTCGATGATTATTCCTGTTCAAATACTTGTAGAACGACGCTATTACTCACACACTTTTATGACGACGACTCTTTTTAACTTATAAACATGATTATCTTTTAACCATACTTCGAAGATTATTATTAAACTCTTGTACAAAACGACGGAGTTACGATTTAATTTCGACGGTTGATTTCGGATAAATCTTTCACAACATTTTCTTTTTGCTACCAAGAGAAACACTTTCCCTGGAACAACCTTCTGCTTCAAACTGCTTTATTCCGATCCTCTGCCTTCATTGGCTTATTTTAAATCTTTTACGTTACTTTAGAATGGTGCAATTCCTTTCATTGGTCCTTTTCAAATAATTTCGGTTGAAAGCATTGAACTTTTGAATGCTTTGACTCTTTGGGGTCCGAAACATACCCGCTCTTGTTCAGAGCACACCTCGTTCAGAGCTCAGCAGAGTGTTCCCTGAACAAGAGTATATATAACGCGGGACCGACTGTTACCAACCAACTACAACCTAGAGTGAATTTACTGCAGGGAATTGGGAATTGGGATTTCCCACATTTTCTTAACTTTAGTTTAATGTGCCTAGGTACTTATATATTATGCATTTTTAGACGACACTATTGTTACGTACATCATGAAACCAACATTATAGCAACACGAAAGCATACGTAACGATAGTGTAGGTATTGAAAAATATATACAATATATCCAATTAATGGTTGCTACGAGGAAGTGCACCATTTATCACTGAAATGTTGTTCTTTAGTTTAATTTTGCCTTCGTAAAAAACTGTATTAGAAAAGAAAATATTTTCTTTTTTTTCAAGTGTTTATAATATGTATTTAAAGTTCTTATAATTATATAAACTATGTAAAGTGTAATACTAACACGTTATTTTTTAAACAAAGTTTCCAGTAATTAATTATAGTATGTTATTTTGTTAAAATTATTATAAAATAATGGTAAAAAACATACAATTTGCTTTTGGTATTATGTTCTTTAATTAATAATTTGAATTTACCTGTACTCTACTCCGTTTACGTAAAATTACTTTTAAAAAACTGTTTGACGAAATATATTGAAATTTTCACAAAAAATACGTATAGCTACTATGAACATATGTGTCTAATATCAAGTAGATTTTTTATAGTTTGATAATTGAAGGGGAAAAAAATTGGTGAAACTAACATATTTTTGTCTGCGTCTCCTCCTATATCCCAACAATGTATGAATATTTAAATCTGATAATCATAGAAATTATTGACGGGAATGTTCTGTATAGAAAACAATTTAATTTGAAATGATACCTACAACCGTTCCTGAGTTATAAACTGTTATATGAAATTAGGGAACCTTTCCCGAGCGAAGTGGGGTATAAAAAGTTAATAACTCAAAAACCGCTTATAATGCAGAGTTATGCATGGTATCATACTTAGTTTCTCATCATTTTCGATAAATGCTGAAATTGTGACATTTTAATGTTAATAACTTCTAAATTCTATATTAAAAAAACCAAGAATGTATTCTATAAATTATCTATACACTACTCCGTATACATAAAATAACATAAACAAGGACCGTTTTACGAAATATGTTGAAAACTTCACATAATGTTTGTATAATTACTGCTAACATATGTATCTCATATCAAGTATGTACAATCATTTCTCGTTCGAATAATGAAGAAAATTCTAAAATTTACGAACTAAAAATGTTTTTGTTTGCCTTCTCCTCCAATATCTTAATGATTTATGAATATTTCAATCTGATAATCACAGAGGTTATTGAATGGAATACTTTGTATACAAAACGATTTGATTTGAAATTATACACACAACCATTCCTCAGATATAAACTGTTATATGAAGGGGAAAAAAAGAAAAAGAAAAAAATTACATTTTCAAAGCGTGGCAGGGGGGATGGTTACTAAAATATAATATAATAACTCAAGAACCATTTATAATACAGAGTTATGCATGGTCCTTATTTTCTCCTCATTTTCCATAAATAGGGGAGACCGGGGAGTGTTGCAACACTTTTCGGTTTTTGAATTTTGTAATTTTGGCTATTAATTGAATACCTTGGATTTAAACGTACAATTATTCAACGTCTTTTGATAAAGTAATACGATAGCAATAAAAACTAGATTTTAATAAGGAAAATAGAAATTTATAATTTTTTCCAAACGTTGTTCATGTTGCAACTCACCTCATATCACGGGGAGTGTTGCAACAGTCATTGGGGCATATTGCAACATTAATGGTAAAACATAAAAAAAACAAGTAATATTAGCATATAATATTATTCATATTCTTAATTATTACATTAAAAAGAAAAATATTTAAACATTACAATAGACTTAATTATAATGTTTTGTTTTTTTTTATTATTTTAATCTTGCTCTTCAACTTCAATATCCGAGTAACAAATGTGACATATATATAGAACTTGTCAGCTTTAGCACATTTCTTAAAATGTGCCCAACCTTTGCACTCTTTGCATTGTACCCATTCAGTATTATTACTTTCTTCGTATTTCTGTAGACAAACTAAACAGTAACATTCATCGCTGCTGGGATCGCTACAGTCCGAGTCATCGAATAGCAGCTTTCGTTTTTCAGAATGTTTTGGCTTACACTTTTTTGTAATCTTTTTCTTTGGTTTTTGTAAGGTAGGTCTACAACCTTTTTTCTTCTTTGAGTTCGCCGCTTCTAACTCAAGTTCTTTTTTCACTGGAGTATCCGTGAGGATGGCAGTCTTCCTTCGTTTTCGTCCTTTGGCATGATTTTTACGCGGTGATGCTTTTGGATATGGTCTCACTATCTCAGGTGAAAATGTTGAAGTGGAAGGAAGAGATAAATGATTTAAATTTTGTGGGAATGAGGGAAGGAGCACTGATAATGTTTCTTGGCTTGTTGAAAGAGTACTCAATGGATTGTCATAAACAGGGGATTCACTTCTTCTTGCCGAGGTGTTTGGTGGGTTTAATGTTGTGGCAGCATCTCCTCGTTCTTCATGAAGAGGCCTGTCCGTGACATAAGATGGTGCTAAATCGACTTCCGTAAATATTAGCGGCTTTAGTGGGTAAATTTCAGAGACTCGGAATCTTGATGTAATATTCTGTAGTGTCCTAGCTTGTAAGAATGGTTGTTTTACAATGCCAGGCAGGTGATAAATGGTTGCAGGTTTTCTGTTTTGTGTGATCCAAGCATCTATGGCAGTCCTGCAGTATTTTTTAAAGGGTCCAAAGACTGTTATATCCAGAGGCTGAAGGCGGTGCGAACAATGTGGAGGGAATGACAACATTACGACACCGCTTTCTTTACACAGATCTATGGCTTCCAGGCTGGGGTGAGATTGGTGGTTATCCAACAAAAGTAAGATTGGTCTAGTCGGAGAAGGACCTGTGTGAGTGATGAAATGCTTTATGAACATAAGAAATGTCTCCCCATTCATCCACCCTGATCCGTTAGACACGCCAAAGCAGCCGTTTGGCTCATTTGTAACAAATAAGTCACTGTATTTCTTCCTGGGAAATAAAAACATTGGAGGTATAGCATTTCCAGCAGCATTAACTGCAACAGCCATAGTGATCATTTCTCCACGTTCCCCTCCAGTTATAGCTCCTACTTGTTTAACTCCTTTATCAGCTACTATTTTATCTGGTTTTAACACACTTGAAATTCCCGTTTCGTCCATGTTATATATTATAGAGCAATCAAAATTGTAACGAGAGTATACAGTAGAAAGATTATTGAAGAATGATGTCACGTTCGTTTTATTAAAACTACTGGCACGTGCGTGACTTGTGGCTTCTGGCTGCCGAATTGATAAGGCAGGATTTCTCTTTAAAAAACTGGTTAACCAGTCACATCCCGCCATTTGCTTTTCACTCCAGGATAGTGGACACTTGATACTGAATTTTACTGCACACTGGTAAGCTAAAATTCGTATATCAGTTGGTGTTAGACCAAACATTATTTGACTACTTTTTACAAACCCGTTTTTTTGTAGCCAGAAGCAGGAAACGCAACGCTTTGGCATTTTTGAACATACCTTGACAGTGTAGAATAGTGAATATTGTACTCCTTCGCTATTTTCCGTACCGAACAGTTCTTGTCATCAGGATTTTCAAGAACAAGTTTAGCAGCCCTTTCCATCGTGTCTTGGGAGATAGTCCCTTTCTCGGTTTTTCTTTTGTAGTTCCGCATGTTTGATCTGGAACAATTAAACATCTGGTGTGAAAATAGTTGAAACACTTTTAATAAAATAGCAAATAACTTTTACATCAAGTTCCTTCAAAACGGATCTCAAAACCAGTGAAAACTCAATTTCAAAATCTTGACACGAAACAATAGACTTAAATTCTCTTTTCTACAAATATATACTGAGCAGAGAAAGTAAAACTATAACAAAACTCTGAATTAAATCAATTATTCTGTATAGGGGTGCGTTGCAACATACCGGGGTAAGTTGCAACATTTGTTGCTACTCACCTCAAGTGTGTTTTTAATGATTTTTTTCAACATATATAAAAACTCCTCCAACTAAAAAGTAACGTTTATACAATAAACTAAAGAGAAAATATCAATCTTTCAGAATACAGTATAATGAATCGCAAAAAACAAACGTCGTGAAGAAAATGCTAAAAATATTATAAATTGAAAAAGTTACTTACCGAAGGTCAAAATAAAGATGTCGACAGTGTGAAATCTTCGCTTCAACTGCTGTTAAGGTGTGTTTTCCTCCAACTTCAGTAACCGCGCTGCGTGCTACGCGATTAATCTAAAGAACGCAGCGTGGTCAGCAACAACGTGATTAAAATTGTACGCTGCGCAAAAGTGTTTTCCTAAAATCTGGCAATGCGTTGCGTAACAAGCAGATTCGCGGTTTCCACAGTAGCGTTCTGCTATGGATCGGAGAAAGAAGAGTCTCGCTTTTATGTTGTTGGTGGAAGAGGAAGAGATGGACGAAGATGTCGACATAGCCCTAGCTCTACTGTCCAAAAGTCGAAATTCCTGTAGTGAACTGTTTAAATCTAGGAGCCATGAGGGTGCTTTTAGTATTCTTATTAATAGGCACCTGATAGACAATGAAGTAAAATTTAAGGAATACTTTAGGTTAACTAAAGATCAGTTTTCCTGTCTTGTCGAGTTGGTGCATAGTGATATAACTTTGAAGCCAACAAACAGAGTTAAAAACCCCATACCTCCGGAAATGAAACTTGCTGTAACCCTTAGGTATGTATTATTCTTTACTTTTTTCTTATTTAATAGATTTATTTTGTTGATCAAATTTGGTTCTTTTAAATTATAAACAATAATCAGAAAATATTAGTAGGCCTATAACAAATAAAAAAGCATTTTTGTTTCCAAAAATGATTACTGGTAACGATAATAAAATATGGCGACAGATTTTAGACTGTAATGCTTACTTACCTCATATTACTTATTTTTAATTAAGAAAAATAAAAGGTAAGACTAGGTGAATGATAGACTAGGTTTCAGGTTCTCAATATGGAATGTCTTTTATTTGAGCAAAAGAAAAACACTTAAACAATATTAGCCTTCATATTCTTAACTAATTTAGGGTTATGAATTTGTCCATCCATTGATATTGGTTGGGTGAGTTAGATGTTTGACGGGACACATCACTTGGTTCGTAGGAGGAAGACGAAGTTTCAACATGTGAAGGTGAAAAAACTTTGTTTGGGCCTGTTCCAGCACTTGAATGTGATGTGGAGGGAGCAGAATAATATGCTAATTCTAAATCACTAACAACTGCAAATACTTTATTTCTAGCAATAGCTTGCATTTGCGTAGGAAGTTTATTTACAATAGCGGCCATGCTCTTAAAAAACAAATCGTTTTCATTGTCAGGTGGTTTCTGTTCCTCAACAAACACTTTTTCAAAACAATTTACAAGCTTGTTTTTATCGGCCTGCCTTTGTTGCAACAAATTAATAATTGGGTCATTTCTTTTTACCTTTTTGATGCAACGGGTATTAGTGAAGGAATTGTTCGGTGTAGACGCGGGAGATTTAGAAAGCTCTACATCTACATCATCCTCATCTAAGTGATCATCGTTTAAATCGTCTTGAAAATTAAAACGTGTGTCATCTGACTTAGCTTCTTCAGTACAGTACTTTTTGGGATCTTCTTCTTCAACGTTAGTGCACCCACTGAAAATTTTAATTTTATATTACAACAAAATACTGTACCAACGAATTATGTGTATTCGAGGGTGATTTTGTAGTGCTATATTAGAGTAAAACGTTCATACATACAATATTATCTCAAAAACCAAATGCAAAAATAACATTGTTTTAATATTGATAAATGCTAATTACAAAATTAAATAAGTATAAAAAATAAATGTGGTGACTCATACATTGGGGTATGTGAAGTTGGCCTATCCAAAAAAAACCTACCCACAATTATTAATTCCATTTGTTAGTTCCGTGTTAGTTCTCCATAGTTCCGTAAAATTGTTCATTTGTTAGTTAGTTCGTTCGTGACGGAACTATTGGGAACTAACACATAACTAACGATTGACACCGTTTGAAACCCAATTTAGGGCATGGGTAGGCTAGCGTAAAGTTAGCCCGCTCCAAGGCCACACACATGGTTTTTCCACACACATGGATTGTGCCGGTTACATAGTGTAAGATGTTCACTTAAAAAAAGTTAAAATAAAATAAAAAATATTTAATTATGTTAAATTGATAATTTTGGATATGATGTTTAGTTTAAATATTTAATGTATTAAATAAAAGAAACGTCTTAGGTACAACACTTTAAAAACATATATTTACACTTATACTGTTTTCAAGACTGTAAGTATACATATACATAAATGATTTCGAATGGTCACACTGATTGACTTTTACCATCTGTTATGTATATTTAGCGTCTTGTAGCCTATGTGAGTGCAGTATAAGTGTAAATATCTTTTTAAAGTGTTAACAGACTTTTTATTTATTACTTCCAATAATTGCAACAACACGTAGCATGCTGATCAAAAAGTTGTTGATATATTTAATTAAATCAAAACAAACATTATAAACACTAAAACATTAAATCATGCTTACTGTCTTTCGTCTGCTGCGTAGTTTAAGAAGCTCAGATTTTCCCAGTAAGTTGCTCTTTTCTTCCGTTTGGCCGCTTTCCCAGTCCCAGACAAGTCCTTTTTTTCCCGCATAAAATGGTCTCTAATACTCCTCCATCTTTTCTTGCAGCTTTCTCCTGGAATTGAACAAATTGATATTGTTTTTTTGTTTTATGTTAATATAAAATATACCTAAAACTATGCAATTATTTGCAGATTTTTGGCAACGGGAGAATCATACCGATCACTGGCTTTCCAATACCGAATTTCTGCATCGGCAATATCAAATTTTGTCCCTTCAGTTTTAAAAGCAATTAAGGAGAAAATACAGGATGTTCATTTGCCACAACACGGTGACATTGATTGGCAACAGAAAGCTGACGAGTTTTGGGACTTATGGGATTTTCCAAACTGCGTCTCTGCAATGGACGGAAAACACGTTAGGATAGTTGCACCTGATAAATCAGGATCACTTTTTCACAACTTTAAGAAATTTTTCTCCGTTGTATTGTTTGCTATGGTTGATGCGAATTGCAAATTTGTACTTATTGATGTTGGATCCTATGGCAAAGAAGGCGATGCTGGAATTTTAAAAAAATCCAAAGTTGGTAAATTGGTTCAAGAAGGAACTATTTTTCCACCCCCCAGAATCTCCCTTCATCAGAGATCAAGCTTCCACATGTTGTTCTGGGAGATGAAGCATTCAAATTGGATACCCATGTCATGAAACCCTACACGCACAAACAAGCACTAAATGACGGTGACAAGCGACACTACAACTACGCTTTGTGCCGTGCCAGAAGAGTTACAGAAAATTCATTTGGCATTTTATGTCAAATATTTAGAATCTTTTTTACGCCAATTAACTTGAAACCAGAGACCGTTGACTTGGTGATATTCGTGTGCTGTTGCCTTCACAACTGGATAAGGGATGACTTTATTGCACGCAACCCTAAAAGCCATGTGTCCCATCCACAGTATGAACTTCCGACCGAAAACATGATCCCCTTAGCTTTCACTGGAGGTTTTGCTAAGGCAGAGGGATTTAAAATAAGAAGTAGATTTACTGAATATTTCAATGATGCTTACTATACAAACAAAATCAAAGCTATGTTCAGAAAGAAATTCAAATCAAAGTAACATGAAATCAGTGAATGGCAAAAATGTATTTATAATTTTATTAAAACCTTTTATTTCAGGAAATGATCTCCTAAAATAGAACCGTTAATTGTTGTTTGAGTGATTCAATATTATTTATAGTTTGGTAGTATTAGTTAACGTTACTACTGATTTGTACTGGCTATCAATATAAATTTATAAACATGTAGTATGTTTATAATTAAATGTCATACTTTTACTTACCTGTCTTGTTAATTTTTTGCCCTATCCCACTCCAAAGCTTGTCCTTCTTCAAGTTATTTTTAAATTCAGGATGGCTCATTTTCCACAGAATTTCAAACTCGGACACACAGTCAATTAATAAACTGTCATCATCAACAGTGAACTTGGTAACATCACTACAACTTATAGTTTTCTCCATTTTTCCAATGTAAACAATGACCCAGTTCGGCAGCGTGGTTCGCAACTGACTGCTCTCGAGGCAGTGGTCCCAATCACGCTGCGCGCTGCGCACTGCGCAGTTAGCAGTTAGTCGCGCACCGCGCCGCTAGGAAAACAGTCTCATTGGTTTAAAAGGGATCGGTGGTTCCGGCAACCGCGGAGCACGAAGCACGCAACGTAACGGGCTTAATCGCGTCGCTAGGAAAACGCCGCTTTACGGGCGTGTTGCAGTACAATTATTCTATTTCATTTTACGCATGCGCAGAGCAGACTGGGGTACTTCTAGGTCAATCCAAACGGCTGAAAAACGCTTGTTGCAACTCGCCCCGTGTTGCAACCCACCCCGGTCTCCCCTAGTGGGACTGTTACATTTTTAGGTTATTAGCTTCAAATTCTATATTAAATCAATCAAGATTCTAAACAAAAATTTATTTGTATTATACTCCGTTTAATTAAATTACATAATAAAAGGACTGTTGTGCGATATGATTTTTAAAGTCTTAGAGTTGACCTGAAATTTGTTTAGAAGTAGGTAATATTAAATAGGTAATTTAGAAGTAGTTTTCTAAATTAAAATAAAATAAAAATGTTTTACGCTTAAAATGTTTAATTGTACCGGCTACACGTCCTGATAAGAATGACGGTAACTCCAAAACAAGTTTTCCTTTGGACTGTTTATATCTGCTAAAGGAAATTCTGTCAGGTTTTGAGCACCTTTAACTTTTTTGAAGTTATGTTTTATAATTTATATTCTCCTTCTTTTGTTGATTATATTAAGTTAAACATGTGTTAAGAAGTTGTTTTTTATGTTATCTGAATCTTTTATAAGAATGTATGTCTTTACAGAATAAAAATAATAAAAATTCCCCTAATTCCTGCCTGCAGAAACATCTTACCTTCTTTTACCTTCCCTCTCGCACACATGACACTACAACCAGTAACCCTTTTTCTTCTATTCTCTGATCTTTTGAATGTCAGCTGTTACAGTGTTATATTAATCTGATCCCGTAACTCTGTCTCTTATGTATTAACTCGTACATTACTTATTCATATTTTTCATTAAGACATGGATATTTCCAATAAAAAGACAGTTTATTTTCAATAAACGTTTATTATTTGCTAATAAATTATGGACTTAACAATTTATATTAGATTGATACAAATTATATCTTAAATATTAAAACTGATTTAAGTTTTAATATTTCAAAGACGACTGACTTATTGCATACAATGTAAAAATTGAATCTTAATTGATATAAAAAAACTAAAACTACATACATAAAAAAAGTGATTTTAACATGGAGATTTTAAAAGTGAACCTTCCTGGTCTTTAATGAGGCAAATTTTTTTATTATTGAGTTCAATTCTAAAGTAGATGCTACACCACTTTCAATTGACAATATAGCTAAATTACAAATTCTCTCCTGGATCTTGTGGATCTTAAATATTTTTTTGAATAGTCTTACTTTACTGAATGATCTTTCATATGATGCCACAGACACTGGTATTGTTAGAAGAAGTTTGAGTGCTATGACTAAACTGTTATTCGCTTTAAATCCATAGCAGGGAAGTGTCTTAAGACGTCCTTACGTTATTCAAAGTCAAGGTCTTCGCCATTTGATTTTGATCAACATCTTTTATGTCTTTTAAGTCCATAACTTTTAAATTATTAGAGTTATGATAGTCTTAATTGTTTTTATTTTTATATCTCTATGAAAGCTGTAAAATATTTTATAGTTTAGGTTAGGTTATGTACATTTCAGTGTGTAACTTATAGGAAATGACGAAAAAATAAGAATAGAATTAACCAGAACATCGTATCTTGAATAGTGTTTGAGAAAATAAATATTTTATGAAAATCTAACCTATTTTTGACTTCGAAAAAGTTTACTTTTTTGGGTTAAGAATAAATTATTTTCTCAGGACCCCTGCAGCCGTGGACCACTAGAATGTACTATAAATAATATGACGTAACTACGAGAAAAACTAGTGGGATTAATAAGTTGCTACGATTTTTAAGGACGCCGCTGACTTTATCGCGAGGGAACTGTTTAGACGAACTGTCAATATACGTGTACTAGTAATAATAAAAAATAGATCTGGTCTGCTATGATGCGATGGCAGCTCTGCTGAACCATCGTTTCCCCCCACCACTGCGACTTCCAAATTGACCAATAACCATACGATTCTTATCGCTCAGGCAAAACCTGCAGATGTATTATGTTTGATTTATTATCATGTTATAATGATTAATCAATGTTACTATTAAATAAATCAATGTATAAGTACTTAGTTTGTATATTATGGAAGTACATTTTCTGATATTATCTTTTTGTAAAGACATTATTTCTCTTGTTAGGAAAAAATATGTATTATTTATATAATTTAAAAAAGGAATAAAGTACTGTTATTAACACATAATAATTACCATTAGAAAATTTTCATTGATTGAAAGTTTTTAAACAACTTCGTCTTTTTACTATATATGAGTAGATGAGTTTCAAAAGTGGCCTTATCCAAAAAGTTAAATTTTGGCAAATCGCAAAAAATTGTTATTTTGTTTTTGTAATACTCAAGAGCATTGGATAGTGTGTTACCTATTAACACGTACACTCTTAACAAAAAAAACTAGACCAGTTTTAGGGTTTAAGCTCTAGTTTTGACATTATATAGGATGGAAAAGGCAACTTTTGAAGCCAATTTTGGCATAAAGCCTGTTTTGAAACAAAACATCCAGGATAAGACCACTTTTGACACAAAAAAGGTATGAAATAAAAAATAAAATATTTTTGTCAAGTTTGTTATAATGTGAATAAAAAGTACAATTTTGTGTACGGAATTTACTAAAATATAACTTTAACTCAAAAAAGAAAGTTAATAAAGTTAAAGCATAAAAATAGGGCGTTTTTAAACATTATAATATGCTTCTGTTTTAATAATGACTTTCATAATCTTCCTCCATATTTTCAAGTTCAGCTGCCACTTCTTCAGGTTCGTTTTCATCTAAGCCAACATCGTCATTCTGCTGGGCTATTACGTTTTTGTAATATATAAGATCATCTTGCTCTTCCCAGTTGTCCCCAAAATGTAAACGAAGCAGTTGTTTTACATCCTTAATTTTTGCTGCTTTTACTGGCACTTTGTTTGGCAAATGCTCCGGCTCAACGTTTGTCCAAGATTTGGATGGTTTCAACAGTGGTTTAAATGTGCATGTTTCAAATCTATAATTAGGTTCACCTTTTATCATTAGAGTTCCAGTTTTCAACTTCTTTATTGTAAAAACTTTTGTTTTAGAGAACTTAAAGTGAAGATTGCCAAGCGCTTTCACTGTTCCCTCAACAGCAGCTTTCCAGTCATAAACAAGAACTTCTTGGCCTAGTTGTTTGACTTGCCCAAACCTCTCAAATACTTCTCTGTATTCGCTTGGTAGTATTATTGTGGGTTTCTTCTTCAACACTCTTTCAATATTGCCAAAAACTCGGTCAGGTGGAAGATAAGAATGACCAACGATAGGATAGATAAGCTGTATGGATTTGATGTTGGGTGGTGTAAATTTATTAAACCAAAAACCAAACATACCAACCATTACCATGTTTTTATTTTGCCCCGGGCAACCATCTGCAAACAGCTGGACTGTTCTGTAGCTACTTACATCTTTGTTTGTAAGGTAGTGGTAGACAATTAAGGATATTTCATTGGACCCTTTCTTTCTTTCATTTTCACACCAGGCAACAATGTTAACTTTGTCTTTTGTCTGCTTGGTTTTCGATCCTCCTTCACAAAGTGTCATGTTGTATTGATAAAGCTGCCTAGAGTAGTAGGCAGCTTGATCAGGTACCTTGGGCAACACAAGGTTTTTTTCGCAATCAATCGATATTTTAAGAATAGATTTGTCAAAGTCGTCTTTGATTATATTGTAAAAAGATCTTGCTCTCAATTTATGCACCTAGAAACACTGTAGGCCCTAATTAAAACAATAACCACAGACTTACACCTTTAAGGTTATGATACAATAATAAAACACGCTTGTTATTCATCTACTGATTTCCAGGTTTGCAAACAAGGAGAAAGCAAGTTTTGAAACAAAAGGTATTGTTGGTTTGGATAAGGCAGGTTTTGAAACCGAATGGGATGTGGATGAAGCAACTTTTGAAACGAAACCCAGTTTTCAATAGTAAAATAACCAGGGATAAGGATTTTTTTGGCGACAAAAGACTTGCATAGAATCATGCAGGTTTACCAACTTGACAATATGCCATCCTTAACTCAAAACTGATTTTTTTGGATAAGGCAACTTTTGAAACTCATCTACTCATATGAAAAATGTTAACAGTTCAGATATGGTTTGTTAGTTTGGGTAAAATATTAAACAAATTATATGGTTGGAAACATTACACATTCTCGACACTGTATACAGTTTCAGAAGCCTATAATACAAATAAACTAAGACTATAATATGAACCAGTCAATGGTATGATTTTACCAAACTATATGCTATAGTTCTAAACGTTTAAACTAGGGTGGCGGTACCAGTGAATGACCGGCTAAGCCTGTGTTTTCAATAAAATCGGATAAAAGAATTTATGTGTTGATACTGTGACTGTCTTAATGTATTTACTAACTTAGACAGAATCTACTTTACTCTCTAGTATGATTAAATAATGTCTACACTTTTGCAAAGATTTTATAAACATATTTTGTTTTACTTAAATTATTGTACTAATGACCGCTTCAGCTCCAGTGAATGACTGGTCATTTGTTGGCACTATAATTCCGGTCATTCACTAGTTTGCTATGAAATAACACAGGTTAAAATAAAGTAGGCTAGGCTGATTATAGGATCAGTAGGCCTAGTAGGCCTACCTAAGTCATAGTTTATTTATAAAATGAAAAATTATATATTAAATGTAATTACAAAACACATATTTGAAAAAAAATTATACAATTTTATACAACTCGGGAATAAAAAAAGCCATTTGTCAATAAGGTAGGCTGATTATTTGATCAGTAGGCCTAGTAAGTAGTACCTAGGTCAAAGTTAATTTCTAAAATGAAAAATTATATAAAAATGTAATTACAAAACACATATTATTTCATAAAAAAATTATACAATTCAGGAATAAAAAAGCCCTTTGTCAATAAAGTAGGCTGATTATAGGATCAGTAGGCCTAGTACCTAAGTCAAAGTTAATTTCTAAAATGGAAAATGATATAAAAATGTAATTACAAAACACATATTTGAAAAAAATTATAGAATTTTATACAATTCAGGAATAAAAAAAGCCCTTTGTCAATAAAGTAGGCTGATTATAGATTACAGGATCAGCAGGCCTAGTACCTAAGTCAAAGTTAATTTCTAAAATGGAAAATGATATAAAAATGTAATTACAAAACACATATTTGATAAAAAAATTATACAATTTTATACAATTCAGGAATAAAAAAAAGCCCTTTGTCCGCACTCTCAATTGGTTTATTAATTTTTATCAACTATGCCAAATGGCTTCTCTATCTCGTGGGCAGTGCCATCTATTTGTTTGTCCTATTCGCACAAACGGTTTTACTTTGTAGAACTTGTCATCAATGTCCAAAATGCAACCAGGAATATCTTCTTTATCATCATTTGACTTAACTATTACAAAATCGTTTATTGTGTAATCACTAATGTCGGTTGGTATTATTTCCAGTTGTGAGGGTGATGTTACTGTGCACGTTTTTAATGAAATATTTTTCTTTTTTAATTTTGCAGTTGTAATCTTTGCCTTTTTTCCATCGCGATCCTGCTTTCTTTGGTTTTAGCTACTTCCTTTTCGTGTTTTTTTAAATCTTTTTCTTCATGGAACTTTTTCCACTTTTCAGATGTTACAGCATAAGGAGCACGTTCATACTTTCGTTTTTTTACAGTAGCTGGAACTTGTGGCCAATGTAAATGCTTATCCCAAAGGTCATTAGTTTCTTTATTGTACTGGGTTTCGATTGAAGAAGCTCCGAACCTTCTATCTCCACCGTGGAAAATATCTCAAGGTCTAGGGAAAGATCAAAATTAGACTTGTCAATTCCTATATCGTCATACGACACCAAAACGCCGGATAAGTTATATATTTCACCTGTTGAAGATTCTTCAGCACTTGTTCTTTCTACATCCGTCCTGTTCGCACTTGCATCTAGTTGACCTATTTCAATTTCTTGTATTTCCACTTCATTTATTTCTACCTCGTCCTGTCTTTCCACTTCTTCCGTTTGCAAAGTAGTTTGTGTAGACATATTAGTGTTATTTTTAATGGCTTTCCAAACAGAATACAAACCTTTTTGTTCTAAAACTGCAGGCTCTCCTTTTTTTGCTAAAATGTTATAAAAAACTCAGAAACACCCTCTGGCAATTCACTTTCTAGAACTTTAAGTGCAGTTAAATAATCAGTTTGAGAGAACTTCTTCTCAATATTTAGATTTTTTTCTCTTAGTTGGTCACGTCTGGTAGATATACATTTAGAATAGACGACTGCATTTGGATCAAACGGATACAAACCACAGGTTTTAAATCCGTTCTTAACTGTATTTTCAGTTATACACATAAAGGCTTCTTGGAAAAGAGGAGCAAAATTAGTTTTGGTTACAGCTTTGTTGGTCTGTTGCTTGTATCTTCTAATTACTTTTCTCCATGCATTTTTAAGAGGTCTAAAAATAGTTACATCGCACGGTTGTATAATATGGGTTGCATTGGGCAGGAGACACATTATTAAAATCTGATGAGCAACACAAAAATTATAGAGTTCCATGTTTATGTGGGATGTGTGGCCATCTAACAACACAAGTACTGGCAGTGGAATATTTAATTTTAGAATTCTGGGATAGAAAACATTTGCAATGTACTCAAAAAAAGTACTACTGATCATCCATCCGCTGTCACTTCGCCCTATGGCAAAGCTTGAAGGTACGGACTCCGCTATATCTCTTGGAATACGTTTGTATGGATATACTATCATGGGATCAACCATTTCTCCAGCAGCGGAAAAGGTGCACAGTACTGTTATGCATTCTTTTTCTGGGCCAGGTGCGATATCATAAAAGTTCCGGTATGCTTTTGGACCTAAAACCTTGCCCGTTTTTGGGCATGTTGCCATTCCAGTTTCATCTAAGTTAAAAATTCTTCTAGGATCATTTAGTATGTCTTGGGCATTCATCTCTTTTAAATAATCTTCTAGTGCTTTAAACCAGATCCTGATTTTTTCTTCAATTACTGATGCTCTCGCTTTTGAGATAATTTCAGTATTTTTTTTTTTTGCAATTTCAGGATGTCTCTTTAGGAACAAATCAAGCCATTTCCTTCCAGGTCTGTCATTTACAAAAAGATTTACCTTTGAGGAATCTTTCATTACTTTTTGCACACTATCTTTCACTTCATCAGGATGCATAGGAAACCCTAATTTGGCTTTGGCTAAAATCCAGTCTTGCACACGGTTTTCTTCTTCAGGGGAGAGTACTGAGGGTGGGCCCATTTTCCTAATTATTGGCTCAGTTGAATGGATTTTTTTAATCAACGTACCTTTTGGAATGCCATATACTTTGGATGCTTTGTTGGCAGAAATTTTTCCTGACTTAACCTCTTCTACTGCTTTTATTAGCTGATCAACAGTGTACCTAAATCTTTGGTAGGCCCCTAAGGCCTCTTACTGCTTGAATCTTCTCCATCTGGCTCTGGTTTATTAAGAAGATAGTTTTTTTCAGATTCAGCCATAGTTCTGAAACAAAGCAATATGATTAATAACCTAATTAGGAAACTATAAATTAGTGTTCTAGGCATTAAAAATATAATTTTAAATGAAGAAATGAGTTACCCTACATCCGTTAAAAGCCTCAATTGTGGCTAATTGCTAGCGCACCGGGCAACGTGATGCTTCTGATTTGCATATCAACTTGTATTGACTATTTCACCTACTAAAAGTCATCCAATCTCAATAAAACAAATACCATCAGAAAAGTAATGTTTCAAACTTAAATTTTTGTATTTACAAGTTTTTTTTCTTAACAAGCCATAATTATATTCCCAAGCTACGCATGGAATATTTGAATATAACGGACGTTGGCTCTATGAAAATAATGTTAGGCCTACGTAATACGGTCAACTTCTATATTGACCGCACGAGTGCGAGTTTAGTCATTTTGGACATTCAAATCATTCTCAGTGTAAGATAATTTACAAGGGTACATTTCAATTCTTTGATTTATTCTCTACACTTTGTTATAATAATACGTCGTTTTTGGTCATAGCTCATAAAAATTCCTAAATTACGTTTCAAACTTGGCATGTATTGTTAGCGGCCTTGTAGTTGGAACATAAAAAGTGTTTTTTCGTAATACTAAATTAGAAATTGATAAATATTTTTATACAGTTCTATTTAGAACTAAATTACAAAACTTTTTTACTCTTACGAAAAAATAACAAAAAAGGTTTACTACTTGTTATGCAGGCCTAAAGTTGAACTTTTGCCTTTCGTTAATGAACTTTTTTTGTTTCTTTAGCTAATAACTTTTGCAATTTTACATCAATACATTTTTTAAATGCATATATAAATTCCTTGAACTTTTTTCTACAAAAAAGGTGTATAACACTTTTGGATTGGTATATAATTACTATAGTTGGCGAATTTTTGAAATAATGCTTGCAAAACTCACCAAACGGGTTTAGCATCGCAGAAATTTAACATGAACAGTTGTAGCGTTAAAAAAACATGAAACCTATCATAAGACAATTAATAACCAGTGAATGACCACTCTGGTTCTAGTAAATGACCGTGAACGTTACCCCCCGGTCATTTACTGGTTAGGATCATTTTAGGAAAATGCAACTTGTTTATTTGTAATACCTAGCACTTAGTCTTAATAAAACCAATGTTGGCTACCCTGTACAAAAATATTGGTACATATCCAGTAAATGACCGAAATGGTCATTCACTGGTTATAACATTAGTTATGTTCCAATATGTGACCGACCATATTTATAAATTATAGGTTATATGTGGGTGTATAAAATGCATTCAGAATTGTAGATCAATATGTCTACTACTACAAAATTATAAAACAATAATAAATTATTCATATGTTAAAGACGAAATATTGATTTAGCTTACTTTGGTTAGACGAATCACTATTGTAGTATCGCTTCAACTTGTAGGAGGACTAACAACTGATTTTCAGAAGGTTACACCTAGATGTTTCTTACCGCCATTTTGAACCAATGAAAGGGAAGATTTAAAGGAAGTTCCAATGTGTTTATTAAGCTTGTTTGTGATTGACTAGCCAATAGAACAAGCTTAATTCGATTTTTTTTTAACAAATCGGTCATTCACTGGGGTGCGGTCATTCAATGGTACCGCCACCCTATATGCTATTAGAATAAGACTACATTTTAAACATACCTACATGCAAAACCTTAATACAATTTAAATACAGCGAATTCAATACTATACGTATACATTTAAAACATTTGTACAATAGAGATTGAGGTAGACGAAATGTGTCTATTTAAATGTAAACCACACTAGTTTTGCAATATGACATCACATAATAAGCTATATACACTATAAACAATATAAGATTAACACTTATACCGAATCATGATTTTTATAACGTTAACCGAAACACCCGGTCTCACAGACCGCTATTTTACACTTTATTGATTTATTGGGGAAAAAATCAACTACACAAGTTCTATAAACAAAATTACTTTTATTTTTACAGTTAATTGTTGGATACACATAAAAATACAAAATAAGAGTGATTATTCATTAAAATATTAAGTATAAAAGTAATAAAACATTATTCAATTGAAATGACTTAAATTTTAAAAGTAAATGCAAACAAATAAATGTGCTCAGAAAAGTTGCTTCTTATTGCTGATAATTCTATCAAAATGAAAGGTACCTATGTAATACAAATGGTAAAATATATATAAAAAGATGTACAATGTTAGTTGTACTAACTGAAAATGATAACATAAAATACAGATAAAATATAAACGAGGTACCTTTTGTTACGATAAGTTAGTCCTTCTTCAGTCACTTTTCTGTTTTGCACAGTCAATACATAGTTTTCTACTACATTCCAAGCATATTGCTTTTTTGCACGCAATACACATGTATCCAGTTTTCCGTTTCTTCTGGTAAGGGCATGTAGAACAGGTTTTTCTCTTCTCCATCTTGTCATTTGGGACTGCTGCTTGGTGTGCTCCTTGTCTTTGTGGCTCGTCCTGCTGTTCATCTATTTCCTGTTGCTGCAGTCTCCGCTGATTTCCTTGCTGCTCAGTCTGTTGTTCTGCCAAAACACTCTCTATGCTAGACTTCAAGGCTCTGGGGAGGTTCACGGTGTCTGCCATTCTTTTCCGAAGGTGGGGAACAATCAGTCCATGTCCTAACAGTTTGACAAACTCAAACCTTTTTACGATTGGTGAGCCTGTGAAACTCATATAAGCTATAAATGAGTTTACACTTCCAATGTTTATCATTCTGTAAAATACAGCCAGTGGTTACCGCCTAGTTTTCTTGCTGCATGAAAAAACAGCACATTTCATGTCTTACAGGTCAACGCCGCATTTTGTTTTGTTATAATAACAAATTATCTCGGGCTTCTTCTTCTCTTGATTTGCTAGAACACTGTGATGCATTGACGAAATGAGGACAACAGCTCTGTTTTTCTTTGGTACAAAACTCAGAAGAGTTGTTGAGTCTCTAAATCCATAGAGGCTTGAAGCAACTGGTCTTTCTGTGTTAGGGAGGAACTCTACTGGGATGCATTTTTTGTCCTTCCTTACAGTCCCAACGTAAGTCAGTTTTCTCTTTAAAACTTCATCGTCCACTTCTAAAGATGAAAACCAGTTGTCCGCTGTGATATTTCTATTGGATCCTTCAATAGGTTTGCAAAGTCTGACCACAGCTTGCGTAGGGATGCTTAGTTTTTTCTCTTCTGCTGATAAAGATACGCTATCACTCCCCTTACCCGTGTAGATGTAAGCATTTAGCAGGTATGATGTTTTTGCATCTGCTAAACACATTACCTTGATACCGTATTTTTTGGGTTTTTTTGGCATGTACATTTTGAAGCTGCATCTGCCTCTGAAAGGGATCAGCATTTCATCTACTGTCACTTCAGACGACACGCAATAGATACTTTGACAGTTTGATATGAATTTGCAAAAAAATTCACTTATGGGCGCAGCTTTGTCAGTTTGCTTTCTTTCGTCCCTCGTGTTTGCGTCATCAAACCTCAGACAAGCTGTGAGAATCTCTTACCGTTTTACTGACATTACGGCGGGAAATACTGGTCGGCTGCAAGAGTCTTTAGTAAATAATGATGTAATTTTTTCATCTTTAAATCGAAGAACTGATGAAATAACGAACAATCCGAATAGGCCATTTATTTCTTCAGTACAAGTATCCCTGTAATTGCTTTTGTTTGTTTCCGCACTTTTTGCAGCTTTACGTTAGTACTTTGTACTATTGTTGTCATTATTTCGTTATCGAATAATAATTTCCAAACATCAGTTATAGAAGGATTATTCCCTAAGAGTCGTGCCCGACCTCTTATGCCAGGTAAGCCAGTTCGCAAGATATTTCGAGCTGGCACCCTAACCTGATTTGAAGGAGCTTTACTCTTCCATGCATTTGGAGGTCCAGGTTGTGTTTTCTTCATCCTCTCGATGAAATACTCTGGCAAGCGCTGATGTACAGTATTGTCTAATACATCATCCCTATATTCTTCCTCTAAATCGTTCTCTTCATCGGTATCTGATATATCTGGCTGATACCTCTCGTTTCTTCCGTCGGATAAAACAAAATCGGGGTCAGCGTCCGAATCATCTACTTCCTCACTACTTGGGTCTTCATTGTCACTGGTATCATCGTTTAAAAGATCACGAATTGTATCACTAAAGTCGTGTCTAATTGGGCAAGCCATTTCATCAAATTCGCGTGTCACAGAAGAAGAAAACACAAATAAATAAGGTAATCGAAACACCAGTCACACAGGCCACTATAACAGTAAACGAAACACCCCGTCACACAGACCGCTAATATTTTTAATAACGATGTCTCAAGGTTAAACGCTAAAGACAAACTGATAGGTCACTGGGTAGCGTGCAAGGGTAGGGGGAGAAAGCTAGCTATTGTGAAGGCCAGTCTTGCCACTCATCCAGGGCTGCCACAACTAGGGTAACAAATTTACCTTGGTGCCTGTGAGACCGATGTTTCGGTATAAGTGTTTTAAAATCGCAACAAAATTACATTTATAAAGCGTAAATGTAATATACACATTTAAATTTTATTTTTAAAATTACATTTATGTATAAGCGTCGAATATACGATTTAAAATAATAATTATAATTAATTTCTTCAGCATACTCGGCTATCATTACATAGCTATATACATAGTTACTGATATCGATTCATCAAAATTAAATAAAATTCTCTTAATCAGTTTTTGGAAATGCATATTTGAAGTACTTAAAATGTATAATAAAATGTTGAAAATGGAAATATGGCTAATCATATTCAGTATCTAAGTACTATAGGCTAACAATGCAATTGAGCACTGCCACTTATTAAAGAAAAATTGCCATGAAATGGTGCTGATCTGTATAATTGAAAAATAGCTGTATAAATAAAAATATTATTGCATTTTTTATATGTTATAATAATTAGAATATATATATACATTTTTTTTTACTTTATTAAATTTATTTGTTTCTTCAAAGGTGTCGATACTTTTTTCTTTTTCTTAGTATAGTACTTACTCACTTCAATTCTTGTCATTTGTAGACTATGGCGTTGTTTTATTACCTTAGAATTTTCCCAGATCTCGCTTATCTTTCCTCTACCTGCTGGTTCCATTCCAAGGAGAGTCTTTGGCAACTTATTTAAAAGCTCCAGTTTCTCAGGGGTCGTCCATTTGTTTCTTTTTTGCAATTTAAGTGGAGTAGAAACCGATTCTTAGGATCCAGATGAGTCTTTTGATGAATCGCGTTTCCTTTTTCTAGGGGTGGTGAGACAATTTGTAGTGTTGAAATGATGATCAGCTACACTACAGCTAGTATCAGCTATAGCTAGTGTGTGTGGGTTTGTTTGATCAGCTTGAGTGCTTCTTGAAATAGTGCCACAGGCCCTTGTTTGTCTAGGTCTCACTACACTCTCTTCGGGCTCACTGTCTTCAGATGACTGACTTGCAACTCCGATGTTGTAGTGTTTAATCATTGAAGGTCCGATCACATCAAGGTTTATTTCGTTCATTGGCATCTCATAAAACTTTTGATGAGTCTTCATAGTATGGGCCAAAAATTTGGGCATGTGAGCCTTTAACTTTTGGTCCATTTGGGACACAGTTGCCCAGTAGTGTCGGAGACCGTTAGCAATGAAATGTACTGGCTTTTTTAAAGTTATCTGTTGCTTGGCTTGCATAAGTACATTACTACCATTGTAAGGTTACCATCTTGTTTGCTAAATAGTAGGTTTCCGACAATATTTACCTTATTCCTATTATTTAGCAATATAGCAATTGCTTCCTGAACCATGTCGGGAACAATCACTGGTACTTTTTTGTCGTTTTTTGTAGCACTCACTGTGAAAACTACAAGCTTGTTGGTTTCATCTGACGACATATTTCTTTTGTAATAGTTCTCTAGTGTTGCGTAAGCAACCTCACTAGGTCTTCGGCAATTGAACGCTATGAGGTACGAAATAATGGTCTTGTATAGGTCGTTGTAATTGCCGAGAGATACTTGTTTTTTAAGTTTTTTTGTTGAATGTTCCATCTTTTTTGACATTTCATTAAAAAATGTGACAATATCTTTAGCAAGAGGCATTTTGTCCTCCTTTTCTACCAGGACAGTTTACCTCCAAAGCCCAGTCATTGTTCATGAGGCTCATGAACTTTTCATGATTTTCCCGAATAGCTTGATAATCTTCCGTAGGTATATTACTGTTTTTGATGGCCTCCGACCATTCCACTTGGGAACCCACTTTTAATGCTTTACAAAGACGCCAAAGGACACTTCCTACCGCACATACTCCACTTTCGTCGTTATATGCACTCCATTTTTTCACAACGTCGCAAAGTATAGGGGAGAGAGGGGTAATGGCACGCACCTTATTTCAAATAGCTGGTACACTTTTATTTATGATTGTATATATTTTGTAATACACTCATTAGGTATCAAATTTATTTTATAATTCAATATTCACTGCAAGATATAATTATATTTAGTTTTCTTAATGATTTTTTCAAAAAAGTAGAACAATGGCATGCGTCCCATTACCCACCTAAGTGGGGCAATGGTACGCATGTGAATAACATGTAATATAAGGTCAAGAGAACACAAAAAATTACTACAAAAATATTTATTACAACTGCTTAAACTTACTTTTTAATAGAAATAATCAACAAAAATCAAATTCAACAGATTGTTTACGAAAATAGAAATGAAAATTTAAATATTTATCAATTTTTTAATAATAATATTTTTTTTAAATAAATCTAAATATTAGAAAACATAAAATTTAAAAAAAAATTAAACATATTAAACATTCTTGTGATTTATTTAAAAAATATTAAAAAAATTATGCATAATAGATTTAGGACACAAATTCTACTTTAGGCTACTAAACAAAAGTCACAAATAAAATTTAACGCCGATTCCGCAGCACTGCACTCGGAATGTACCCAACCCGAACACATAACACATCTGTACCAGAGTTCTTTGTCTTGGCTGAACTCACCACAGAAAAGGCAAAAGTCATTAGGATTATTAAGAAGGCCTACAGACCTAATTTCTGGTAATGTAGCTGGGTCAATCACGTCATCATCACTAGACACTACGAGCTGATTGTCGTCTACGTTTTCACTGCCTTCAGAGGAACTATCTTGGAAAAGTTTTTTCTTTCTTCCTGTTAGGCGAAACTTTTTTAAAGTAGCGTTAGAGTCCTTTCTTCTTTGCAACTTTTCCCCCTTTGATGCGATTGTTTTTAGTTTTTCTTTTTTCTTTTTTTGCATAGATTCTAGTAATTTTTTCCTGGGTGTTGCTGTCAAAACTTCCGAATGTTGTTTTGGTCTTGTATTTCTCTTCTTATGTTGACCAGAAGATGAAGCTATTGTCGGAAGTGGAGAAATTTGAGCAAAGGTAATGGTACTGCAACCTGCTTCATGGTCGTCAGGATCATTCTCTCGGCAGTCGTCAATGTCAGGACTTTCTTCATTTATTGTAGAAGTAACTCTGCTGGAACATGCTGCCTCTTCTTGAACCTCAACTAAAGGATCTCTACTGTCCAAATTTTCAGCCATTGTTTCTTCATCAATTAGAAGGTCTTGGGAAACAATTTCACTGGCAGGAACGAAGTCTTCGTCCGAAAAAACATCAGGTTTCAAGGGAAATATTCCCGTTTTCTCAAACCCTGATACAGCTTTACTTACACCAGCCACCTTCTCAAATGCATTTTTAAATATTTTTGGAATGTCTTCTTTGTCGATCTTTGTATAGGGATGGTTTCTCATGAACAGTGCACACTCTCTATGGTAAGCTGCCTTCAGCGGACCATAGAACGACACATCTAAGGGTTGTAGTCTATGGGATGTGTGTGGAGGAAAGGAAAGGACTATTATTCCATTTTATTTGCACAAGTTGTAAGCAGTTAAAGATGTGTGACTGGAATGGTTGTCTAGAAGGAGTAATGTAGGGTTGTTAGGTGTTGAATTTGTATGCTGTAAAAAATGTTTGAGCCATTCAAGAAATATTTCTTCATTCATCCAACCGGACTTTGACATCTTATAAACACTTCCTGGAGGTCCTCCTCGACTTAATCCAGCAGACATTCTTACTCCGGGATATACAAACATAGGTGGAATAAATAAACCCGTTGCACTCATGGCACAACAAACTGTAACGTTCCTTCCCCTTTCTAAGCTAGTTGCAGCTCCCACCTGTTTTTGTCCTTTAGGAGCAATGACAGAAGGTGGTCTCTGGACGGTTGTCACTCCCGTTTCGTCGACATTAAAAATACGATGGGGTTGAAATTTATATTTATCGTACAGTTTTGTGAGGTTATTAAAAAAATCTATCTACTTCACACTTATTGAAACCAAGAATTCTACTCAAAGAGGTTGGCTCCGGCTTTCTTATACTTAAGGCAGGGTTTCTTTTCATGAAACCTTGTGCCCAGTCCTTTCTAGCTAATTTATTTGCCTCGTTAAAATTGTGATTGATTTTGTTTTTAACTGCATACTTGAAAGCAATTCATAAAAGGTGGGAACAAAGTTCTTTTTCTTGATCCATGGTTAGCACTGGTTTTCTTCCCATGCTAGGACCACCCAATAATCCCTTTTTCATCCGTTTTCTGATTGTTGCTTCATGGATTCCGTACTTAGAGCCGGCTGCTCTAATACTTGTGCCACTCTTAATTGAAGCCAATGCTGCAGCCAAAGTCTCCTCTGTCCATGCAGCTTTGTTTGTCGTTCTGGTATGTGAACGAACCATCTAAGAATAAAAAATGGATGGTTAAGATGGCGATACAAAAAATGGCCATTTTAAATTTGTGTTGAAACATCAAAATTTTTATATTATTAACAAGGCTTATCATCAAAGTAAAACAAACAAAAGAGATAGTTACAGGTGGCTATGCAAAATAACCGGTTTCAATGTTTATTAAAACATTATAAATTAAATATTTTAAGGAACAATCATCATAGTATAAAATATAAAACATTAATATGTTTACCATTACATGACATAGTGGGTAATGGTACGCATGTGCGGGGTAACCGGACGCAGTCGTGCGGACCATTACCCCACTAAACGCCATTATGAAAAATAATTATTTACAGCAAAAGTATGATTTCTAACTCATTAATAAAATATGGACAGATACTTTAAAACTAACTTATTAACACTACACAATTTGTTGCACCATTGAAACAATGCTTTTTGAATAATTATAAAAATAATATCGACTAAATATAACAACAAAACGGCAAATAAAATTGAAATTCACTTACCGTAACATCCACACAAGACAAACGCTTCCTATTCACTGTAGCTTAGTTCATGATGCTTCCGCATGAGAGTAGCACCATACAGGCACCTCAACTGTTCATGGATACAAAAAAACAACATGCGTCCCATTACCCGCTGCGTCCCATTACCCCTCTCTCCCCTATCAAAGTTATACACTTTGAGGCAATCGCTTAATGAATTAATTTTACCGGGATCTGACTTCTTCATTCGGCATACCAAGTCTCCCAGAGTCCTTACTTTACTCGATACGTAATTCCCTTGTTTGTCGTTCATGTGTGCCTTTAAAAACCTTCGGCCAAACTCCAGAATAAGAGGATCTTTTATAACAGTTATACTGATTTCGTCCTTACTTAGATAGTTTAGCACTCGTTTTCTACGAATGTTAAATTTTGGATGAAGTGTTGGGTAGGCCAGAGTGAATTTGGAAGTTTTAATTGTTTGATTTTTAAATATAATTCCGTGACGTGTTTTACAAGTTGTTTTATGAGAAGAAATATTTATTTTAGAAAATAAGCCACCACAAGAAGTGCATATTACGTGCGATATGGCAGTTATTTCACTTGTTGATTTTTTAACGAGTATTACTGTGCCATCTATTACTTTATCCATTACCATTTTATTGTATTGACTATTGGACTTGTTTATGATTGTTTGTATTATTTCTTTTTTAATTTTTGAATTTTCTGCCTCAATATACTGCTGGACTTCTACAACAGTCTTGTGTTTTGCAGCCATATGCCTGCCTATTTTTGATTGCATTTCACAACAATACATACACCAATTTTTCTTAATACTTGTTTTCATTATTTTCCTTGGGGGATCCTCGGCATCTAAGGGTTCATGTCTCTGAAAAACAACATAACTTATCAAAGGCGTACTTTCACCTCTATTCATTTCTAGAAATAAAAATGTTTGATTTTTACGTGGCATAGTATGACTTTATAATTTGAGTGACCTTCAAAAATAAGGTAAACAATAAATAAACGTTTGTCCTTAATATTCCAGACCTAATAATAGTATTTTTTTAATCAATTAAAAACATTATTAAATATTTAAATATTTGTATAGTTCCTGAATGCAAATATAGTCAAATTTGCAACCGGACAAATATTAAGCGCGTAATCACGGAAAAAGCATTAGAAAGGCGAAAACAAAGTTTTTCAGAAACGTTTTAGATACGTCTACGAAGGAGCATTAAAATATCTTGTTTGCCCTTTAAGTATAAAAATTATAGTATAAATTTTAAGTAAGTAATTTTAAATATTCATTATAAATTTAAAAGTATATTTAAAGAATAAAATTAATCCAGGTGATGAAAAAACGTGAGGAATAATTTTAACTAAATTCTCATACGCAAAATACTTACGTTTTGGTCTCTAGATGGGTTAATGTTGGACGGCATTGTTTCATTAAACTGAACAGCTTTTCTAATAGACTCTGTTTTTCCTTTATTTAGTATGACACTACAATGATCGCTGTTGTTATTCATTTCATGATCTGGACTGACACTGTTATTTGGAACTTGGTTACCTAGGGACAAAGAGCTTTATTTAACTTTTTCATATATATATATATATATATATATATATATATATATATATATATTATTTTTTTAATAACTACCTTTATAACATAAGTAATATAAACAATAATTATTCAATTATAACCGGACTGAAGTTGATTGTATTTAAATCCGGTTGTTCTATAAATAAATAGTTATTGAAAAATGTACAGTGTGACTAGCCAAAGATAATAGACAGTTTTCGTTAATTTGTGTTATAACTCTTGCCTGCTGGTATAATTTGATTAAAAACTCCCAAGCAATTTTGTACTGGGTTTATTTTTTGTTATTTAAAAAAATCGTTTTAATATACTCATTTTCTATATTACATATCCTTTTGGTGTTGAACATTTTGATAGGCATAATATAATTATTTCATATTAGAGTGGTTTAGAGAGATTAAACATTTATCTCATTGTAGGCTAATTATATAACCTATATGCTACGTTTTTATTTCTTTAATCTGTTTTATTTTTCTTTCAATTGAAAACAAATATTTAAAACTTAATGTAAAGAGAACCATGTAAAATAATAATAATAATAATAATAATAATGAAAGATACACTGTTAAAAAAAACAACACATAGGTGTGCACCGAATGATGATAACGACTTCCATTCTCATTGATATTCAATTAGTGATCTCTTCAATATATTATTCGCTAAGCATTCCGATCATTTGTGCGCCTATAATAGGGACCTGCGTTATTGAAACTATGTACTATAGTTTGTCCAAGCATACATGCACCCTGGAGTATTAGGCGAACCTCGCTCTCTACGCGCAAACACACTAACACGCGCGGCACGACCTACCTGCCGTTAATTGTTCTCCTATGAGTTACCTACTAGGCCTTGTGCTAAAAAAACTACATTTTTACACTGTTAACTTTACTTAATATTTACTGCAATTATTGAATTAAAATATTATTCCTAGTAAAAAGAGTCCAATCACGATACAACTGTGACAACCCTAACCTATTTTATGGTCAGAAGTTTTAAAATATAAACTTGACTACATTAAAATCATTACAGTATTGACATTTTATTTGAATTAGCACGATCTCAGTAACATAAATATTTACAGTAATTCTACTATAGTATATTTAAATAAGCCAGCCAGTCACAAACTGTGCACCTGATAAGCGAAGTTGTTTTATTGATCTCTCTTTCTAACATATACCGCCATCTCTCTCACTTCCCGCACACTCCTAGACACCGTAATAGTCATCTTTGGTAAACTTTCTAATGGTCTGGACTGTACACGGCACAGTCACGTGATCGCTGACTGCAAACTATCTGTGCGATGCGATGCCCCCAGACCAAGCCGTGAAGTGTTCCTCTGTTATAATGTTGAAAACTCGTTTTCGTAGGATTTATTATTATTATTAAGTTTATTATTATGAATTATTTTATTTAAGTACTAATATCTTTAACTAAATGAACATCGGGTGTGTGGTAATGTTAATAATTCCTTCCCGATATATTCGTACATTTCCTAGTATTACAAAGGAATTAACTTCAACTTTAAGAAATTTATAGTTACAAAAAAAAAACAACTAACTAATCAGCTACAATAAATAAAGTTATATGGACAATATAATATAATTGTCTTTAAAAAATATTATGGTAATATCCAGTTTAATGTTATTCTCAGCTGTACGATCTACCATTAAACTGTTACATTAGCTAAACTACAAAACCAATTTTTTGCAAAAAAAACCTTTATCATAAATTTCAAATATTCAGCGGCATTTTATTCACTTTTGAACAACAGATTTCATAACAGAGGAACTTTTTCATTTCACGATTTAAAAATGATTTAAATCATTACTAAGCTAATTAATTTAGAGGGAAGTAGAAATTAATATTTGGAATTATATCGCAAGCGTTCACGCCGTATGAAGTATAATTTTGTCATTATTTAAATTTGTAAGTATAGGCTAATTGTCTTATTTATAAGTAGGTTAGATCAATGTCACTCATGTCCACATTTTCACCCTATCGTTTCTTGGACAAAACAAAATAAAAATGTGGTACAGCTTAGATGAGTTCTACACACAAAATACTAACCAAGTAATTTTATTTAAAAACTATAACAGGAATCGTTTATTTTTCATCCGATTTTCAAAAAACAATTTGTTATTCAGTTAATATTAAGACTTTTAATAAAATATCAAGCATATATAAATTTCTGTAATACTATTACTACTTAAAAACTAAATTACTTTTGGAGTAATTGTTCATCGAATAGAAAAAATAAAATTTAGTGGAAAACTGAATTTTATATGACGACTAATTTGGGTCTTGGGGAAGTTTCAAAAAAAGGTGTTCTTATTTAGAAATTATATGATAAAGTAACTTTAAGATAAACGCATGTACATTTGTTATAATAGACCAAATTATCAAAGGAAACATCCAATGTCGCTAGGTGAATACTATTTGGATGGAGCTAGGTACCGAGCGCATTTCGCTAGTACTTAACACTGGGCATTTTCTAGGAATCAGGCTTTTAAGTTGGAGCTTGCCGGGAGCGGTCCATGTTATTGCCGCTTGACTGAGTGCAAACAAAACAACTGGTTGTTTTTAATGCATTATTTTCCTATTAACCGAATTTGATTTGTATTATGTTAGTTACAAATTGCAGAACAGTATTTTATGTGGAACCAGAAAACATCCATATTCAAGTTTGGATGTGCTGGCTCGGCAGTCCCTACCATTAATGCAGACTGTGGTGATACCAAAACTTCTGAAAATTAAAAAAAAACAGGATTATTATTTCAATTTGACCTATTTTAAATGTTTTGTTTATAGTTATAGTAAACAAAAAATAGCAGTTCATTCAAATATCAATGTAACTACAGGATTTTTCCAATTTAGAATAAGGGTCTCCAAACATTTCATATAAGTAAGATTAAAGTTATACTTTAGGCCTAGTTTTAAAAGTTTTAGTTAAATGTAAAAATTATAAATTTACTTTTGCTCAGTATATGGACAAAAAGGTAGGCCTATGTTAAAAAAAATTTGATTGCTAAATTAATTATATTGTTGATTGGACACAATTAAGGTCATTCTGCAAATCTCAAAAAGTAAAATGTCAATTTTTTAGTGGCCACGAAAATTAAGATAAGAACTTGCAATTTGGATTAGGAAACTATAGGGTGCTCATGTACAGAATGTTCCGGAACTTTCTGGAACAGCTTTGTAGAATTGTTCCTTAGTTAAAAATAAGATAGGAATTCCTAAGTTGTATAATATTAACAAAATTTAAGACATAAATATGTACTGGAGTCCAACTGTAAAATAAACAGTGAATTGGCGCAGGTAGAAAAACACCATTTGACACCGTTGCATTACTCCCTCCTTAGGCCGGCCGCACACTACATCGAACGCGACACGACACGACAAGACATTTTGACGGAAGGCGTCTTATACTACTCAATTAGTATGAGTTCAAATGGAGCTGGCGCATACTACATCGAACAAAACGCGACAAGACGATAAAACGCCTTAAGACGTTTTATCCATGTCTGGCGAAGGTACGGAAAATTTCGTCTTACGACAAAACGCGATCAAACAATATCAGAAAAACTGTTGTGCGCATGCGCTTTGGATCATGTGACATCCTGCTCCAATCCTTCAGAGAGCACGTGGGCACGTGGGAACATTTTACATCGTCTGTAATCTACGGCCTAATTTGTTGCTTGGCTACTGTTTTAGTGCATTAACATTTAAGCATTTTAAGCAACTTTAAGCAAGTGAAAAATGAGTGTAGATGACAGTGCAGTTGCGGCCGTAGATGTTGATAAAATGTTATTTTTAGTGCAAAACAACCCAGCAATTTTCAACTCTACATTAAAAGAACATCACAACGTCGATGTTATCTCCAAAATTTGGACTGACATAGGAAAAGAACTGAATGTACCAGGTAATATAATCATTCTCATAAATAAGTTTCATAACAAATAACTCCATTAGTACATTTTTGTGTAACAATGTAATTATTATAAATTAAGGCTATAGGACTATTTATTTGATTCTATACACAGCAGAGCCAAAACATCCTCAGTGAGGGAGTATTTTCATGTTTTTGCAGATATAACTTGTATAGTGATTTACCGGTTTATGTCATATGATAAATATACGGAATGTCCTGTACGAAATTGAAATTTTGCATAAGTAGGCTATTTTATGACAATGATGTTTAGCTATGAACACATTATCACAATTTTTCAGATTAAAAACAACATAGCGGCTATTTTCAATTTTAAAAGCTTAGTTCTCAAAAACGGTAAATTTTACAACAGATTTACAAGATACAGAAAAGTTGTCAGCTGTACATAGTTGTCATAAATACTTGTGCAAAATTTCAATTTTCTATGTTCAATCGTGTCGTAGAAAAAACACGAGTTTTCTAAACGAATACAAACTTGTAACATGTTTATTTAAACAAACTCAGTTATGCACTATGCACACGGTTATGCATACTATCTACACCAATGCCATTTTCTCTTGCCAAGGTACGGAACCTTCTGTAGAGTTAAAATACTTCAGAAAGTTGTCCCTTACTACATAAGCAGCTTTTGCTGCTCTTGCTCTGACAGTCTCTTGATCTTTATCACAGTCTTCATCTACACTCATTAATTCATCATAAATTTCAAAAATTTGCCCTTCTTTAACTCTAATTACATTGTGAAGAACACAGCACGCTAAAACAATACTTTTTGAAACGTCTGGGTGAGTTAACATTGCTGTTTCAAATACACGGAATTTTTTTGCCATCATGCCAAATGCGCACTCAACAATTCTACGAGCTCGAGAGTGTCTGTAGTTATAGATTCTACGTTCCCGTGTCAATGAGGCCTTGGCATACGGCTTCATCATGTGTTTGTGAAGAGCGTAAGCTTCGTCTCCCACAAACACGTAAGGAAATTCAATTTGGTTTTCTGTACATAGTGTTCTCGGTTTAGGTAGGTTTAACTGTTTATCACGAAACATACAACCAAAGGTTGAAGAAAGAAATACACCCCCGTCACTGTTTTTACCAGCTTCTCCTACATCCACAATTAAAAATTTACCCTCTGCGTCCACAACAGCTTGAAGTATTATAGAATGATGTGACTTGTAATTAAAAAACATTGAACCGCTGTTCCATGGAGCCTCGATTCTGACGTGTTTCCCGTCAATTGCTCCACAACAATTCGGGAAATTCCATAGTTCTTCGAATCTTTCTGCTATACGTCTCCACTGGTCAGTTGATGGGACAGTCATCAAATATATTGGAGACAGCTCCTCCCAAATTGCAGCACATGTTTCGGAAACAATTTTCCCAGCAGTTGTTGCACCAATTCTGTGGTTAAAGTGCATGTATTGGAAGCGTTCGCCTGTTGCAAGAAACCTGGAAATAAAAATTATACGTTTATAAATTACATTGTAAATTTATAATTTCAGTTGACTACTTGCCTGGTTGTTATGGCCAGGTGTGTTACTTTTTATATTGTTTAACGCTTAATAACAGTAGTTTTTCTTTCTAGGTAACATCTGTAAGACCAAATGGCATAACCTTAGAAACTCCTATGTTAGGTACCTTAGGGACCTAAAAAAAATGCCCAGTGGCTCTGGGCAAAAGAAAAAAAAATGGCATTTAGCAGATGCTATGGAATTTATCCTACCGTGGGCTGGACCTTCCCGGAAAATGACAGGCAATCTCAACAAACCTGTTGATCCCGAAACTCCTTCACCATCTACATCTACCCAAGAATCTATCTATATCAACGACGACTTACGCGATGAAGATGAGTTAAATGATGAAGCAAGTGGAGAAATTGGTAACTACAACCCCAAGAAAAAACAAAGACAAACACCTGCTGAACTCGTGGCAAACCCAATGGCTGAATACTTGAAAACTGTCACTCAAAAACATAAAATTCAAGAAGTCAAAGGCGAAAATGAATTTTTGTCATTTTTTAAAAGTTTGATCCCAGATGCTGAAAAATTAACCTCAAGAAGGAAGCGTAACTTTAAAACATCTGTGATGACCAAATTGCATCAACTACTGGACGAACAAGAAGATGAGCAAGCATCTGATCGGAATATTAATATTTCCTCTCGAGCTCCGTCCTCTTCCTCTTACAGCGGATCTAATGCTCCTGAAGTTGTGGAACAGTATGACGGCGATTACAATTACTCACACTATGAGGATCAGCATTCTTCGCAGTATCAATTACATGAACTGTTGGTACTTCCTAAAAATAACCATGTTTAAAAACTCAACTTGATTTTCATATCATACCTGTATTTTATTTGAGTGTTAAATAAAAACATATTCTTCTTGTAAACAAAACTTGCCTATTTATTGCCCTTAACATAATAGATTCTTCATAAATTGTTGTATAAACGAAACGTGCACAATAGGAAGGTAGGATTACATGACAGGTCCCCACACTGACACTCCCACACACTACCAAAAATACTGACACTTCCATACACCTCTTAACCTAATTTAAGATAACCTAACCTAACTTAATCTTACCTAACTTAACCTGACCTAACTTAACCTAACCCTCACTTAATCTGCCCTAAACTAACCTAACCTAACATTGGCGGTCCATCAAACGCTTTGTCGAGCTGGTACACCCCCGTGTGTGGAAGTGTCAGTCGAGATGTGAATCGTTAGTCAGGAAGCCGCATCCAAGAGGTGTGGGGAAGTGTCGGTATTTTTTCAATGTTTGGGGAACTGTCCGGACACCAGGATTAAGTGGCCTGCATTACAAAATAATTTAAATAAATAAATACACTGACTTACCTCAACGTAACCAAGAGTCTTTCCTCTGGAGTTATGGATTTTCTAAATTTAGTGTTTTGTTTCTGTATCTTAGGACTTATTAATTGCAAGATGTAGTCAAAGGTCGAAACTTTCATTCTGCAATAGTTGTAGAACTTTGATTGATCAGCCCTCAGTTCACCAATAAACCCAATAATATTTCTTTTTTGGTTTATAGGGTGCACCCAAATATTCCTTTTGACACCAGAATCTAATAGCTGTAAAAAACTCCATAACAGTATAACTGTCTCTTCTTCTTCTTCTTCACCACGATCCATTATTTCTCACTACCTATTATTTATTTAAATATTTCAAAAATTTGAGTATACAAAACGAAATAACTACACTACACTGAACTTAAGACAATCGATCTGGCACTAAGAGGTTGTCGGAAGCCGTCGTGTTTTGTCGTGTCGGACGGTGTATGAGGCGCATCCGACAGAACGAAACAGAACAGAACAAAACAAAAGATAAACTGTCTTGTCTTGTCGTGTCGCGTTCGATGTAGTGTGCGGCCGGCCTTACTGAGTGTAAGTGAGTCATAACTAGATATCCACAGCCTATTTCTACTATTTTTTAAAATTTGCTACTACCTAATATTGTTTGTTCGAATTTCTATAACTGCCTATAAATGTTTATCTAGACAATCTCAAAACCAACCCCTCACTTCTCCAACCATCAAATGTCAACCGATTCTTACTTCATAGAACACGTGTTTATTTGTTGTTAAAATTATATAATATTTGTGATGCAATTTTCCCTTTTCTGTTCAAATATATCTTCTTTTACTGCTACAGTAAAAAAATAAATACCATATTGTTCGTCATTAATAAATAAAAGTTTTTACTCTCTTGTAATTGTTTTATAAGGTTAACAGGTTTTCAATATACGACTTTAACATTTTTAAATGGAAATTATTTTCAAATGTCGTGTAAAACGTTACATGAAAAATGCGTTTATCAAATCTGAACTTAATATCATATATATTTCTAAAGTTATAATGTTATTTTGTTTTAAATAAATGGCGGATATTCGGAAAACTAAGCACGATAGGACTATCCTACATGTTATATAGCATTTAATGTATATATTGTCGTACATAATCAGATTCTGAAGTTTGATTGAGTAATTTCAACTTATTTGTTACAAACATTTCTTTTGGATGAGTTCGATACAGTTGTCAAAGAACTCTGATGATATTTAACCGTTTTTATAATTCAATGTTAATATAAATTAGTAAATCCATAATAAATCGAGAAATCGGAAAAGATTTGAACCGATTTTTGGGGTTTCAAAACTCGGGCGAATTAAGTAGTTCCCGTAATTTTTTTTTCAAGTTTCTTCAAATTGTTTAACCTATCTTAAAACGAAGTTAGATAAAATATATTTTGTTTGTCACAAAAAATAAAAAATCAACTATTTTAAGGCAAAATGTTTTTACGTGTTAATCACAAATTGCAGAACAGTATTTTTTTGTAAAGATAAAATGTGTAAGTATTTGATAAAACAATTCATTGTAAACAGCTTTCAGTTCAAATCTGTGATTATCTATTGATTACCTTATTACTTATACTGCGAAATTGAATTAAATCTTACCTTCAGAAGAGTTTGATAGCGCTTCTTTGTGGATTTCCAACATATCATCATGTGGAACCAGAAAACATCCATATTCAAGTTTGGATGTGCTGGTTTCGGCAGTCCCTTCCATTAATGCAGACGATGGTGATATCAAAATTTCTGAAAATTAAAAAACACAATAAAGATTGTTATTTCAATTAGACCTATGTTGAACGGTTTGTTTAGAGTGAAGTAAACAAAATATAACAGTTCATTCAAATTTCAAAGTAACTACAGGATTTTTCCAATTTAAAGTAAGGGTGTCCAAACATTCCATATAAGTATGATTTTAAAGGTATACTTTAGGCCTAGTTTTAAAAGTTTTAGTTAAATGTCAAAGTTATAATTTTACTCTTAAGCTGTATACGGACAAAATGGTAGTTAAAATTAAATTTGCTTGCGAAATTAATTATATTATTGATTGGATGACTATTACCAAACAACTAATAAATACTAAAACGTAAAAGTAAAATTATATCGTATTCAGCTAAGGTCTACCATGATAGAAACTGTACTGTTCACTGATTATGTTTGACATCAATTTAAATTATATTATTACTCATAAAGTTTACCTGGAGGAGTCGGAATATCTTTTCCCAACGTAGTAGTTGTTACGTCAGTAAATGGTTTAAATTCACCGCAATTGGATTTTTTCTGGACTTCTCTGGTTGAAGGAGTATTATCTGTAACAATAAACCATTGTAAGCAATACTTATAATAAGCTGCCATCCTTGACTATTTAAGAAATACTTTTGATATATGGTTTTGGATTTTAATAAAAATTAAACTGTTTATGGGGGTAGATCGTTGACATAAATATAGACTTCTTTATAATCATCCTACTTGTTGATAATTATAATTTAATTCGGGGTCGATTCATGTCAAAATTGATTTTTTATTTTAATGCAAGTGCATTATATATGGAATTCTTCAAATTACAAATATTTAGGCAAATAAAAATGTATGAACTTTGGACGAGTACTGTCTCATCACCGAGTTACAAATCAATTTCGATTATTGGTGCATTATGTAGCTCTTTGTCGAAACAGTTATAATCCATAGATGTCAAAAAAGTAATTTTGAATCAGTATTTTATATGGATTTTTATTTAACAGCGTAGTCACCTTGCCGAAGTACAGGGTAGATGCCGGAACTCCCCCCTCTTCCCGCCCTACTTACGATCACAGTTGGATATCTAGTCAATATTTGCTAATACTAATTATTACGTTGGGACTTTGCGTAACACTACACTATTCTAAGACATATCGACCTTCTTAATTTTTTTTCTTTTTCATTTTTTATTTTATTATTTTTATTCTTATTTATCATAGACGCATCAGATACAACCCAAATAATTCCTTTGTGTGAATTCATTTAACGTATTTAAGTAGTTTAATTTAATTCATATAGTTTATTTACCAGTACGGTAGTTGCCAGTCAAAATTATAAAATGAACCTTTGACCAGGTCTTTGAAATAAATATTTAAATAGGGGCTTAACTTGTTTCGCGTAGCAGCCATAATCACTTTAATGACGTTGGTGAAGGTTCCTTCTATTCCTGAACCGTAATACTTTTTCCTCGTGATTTTGAATAGCAAATTGGGCCATTAATCTTAACATAACTTTAATATTTGAACGAAAAAGAGTTTGATAAATTACGCTTTTTATATCAATTCCAAAAACGATTGTTTTTGGTTATTTCCCAAAACCGATACCGTGAAACGATTTTCGATAAACCGGAATTTTTGTAGATGTCGACCAACATACGTTTTGTATTGGACTCTTGAGAAAAATGTGATCAAAATCATTTGAACCGATTTCGAGAAATTATAAATTTGCGGTGGATAGTACGAAACTGCATGAATTTATGGGCTCAAATCTCAACAATTTTCAAGGTATCGATTTTATTTTGGTTTCATAGTAAAACATATATAGGCAAATATTAAAACCAATGTGGACTTATGGGATACAGCTATGGGGCTGTACCAAAAAAACAAATGTTAAAGGTATTCAAACATTCCAAAATAAGGCTCTGAGGAGTATGGTTAACGCGCCATGGTTCGTGCGAAATGATGATCTCCATCGTGATCTCGGGATGAGTACTGTCTCAGTTACTGTAGTTTATAACAATGTTATATTAAATAACAGAATTGAAATAATACAACGAGTTGTATAAAATAGTATTTTAGTTGCTGATTTTTAAATAATTAATTTTGTGTTAACTATTACTTACTAATAGCCATAATGCGAGCAGGATAGTAGCGCCCATCACTCCACCTAACATTGCGAATATCTCCGGCCTGCAGGCAATTCCAATTCTTCACATCCTCGAAGTTGGTTTTGTAGGTTACTTGATCGGCATTAAATTTCACGGTTATCCTCCCATCAGAATCTAAAAAGATAATAGAATATCTTAAAGCTCATTCAAATTCCAATTTCAATATTGAATAATTAATGTTTTTTGCCTCCAGAATAGAATACCATCAATTACAATATAATAACATACCTCATGGGCGTCGTCGCCGGGGGGACCTCCAATATTTGAGATGTAAAAATATTTTTGCTAAAAACGAATGATTTACTTAAAAACTTAAAAGGTAAACATTGGGCTTTGTCTTTACAAGGGTTTTTCACATTAAATTTCCATTACAAACGCAAATAGAATTAATTTGGAATAGTTGTATCCAATAAAGCCCAGTATGTTGGTAGTTAGTTTTCCGATAGAAAAACTATCTCCGTTCTACTATGACTCTTCATAGACTGAACCATGTAGGTGTTTCTTATGTCCACAAGTCCATTCTAGACAATTTAGACGATAAGAAAATTGCTAAAATATTTATACACAAAAATGACTCAAGAAAAGTAACATTTGGTACTATTTAGGTGACTTGAAAGTTATAATAATTAGATTTATAGTTTTAGTGTACTTAATTTGCTGACAAAATATTAAAATAAATGCATAAAAACGATGTTTTAATTTTAAAAATTTTCCATACCCCCAGACCCCCGGCATATGTCCTCCCCCTCAATAATGGGTGTGATGGGTGATGAATAATCGCGAGTGGGCACTTAATTATCGTTTTTTCCGAGTGGCCACTCAGGTTCAGGTGAATAATAAGAACAGACTCGGCTCCAACGACGAGAGGGCTCTCACACCCTCGAGTAAACCATTGACCTGCGAGTGGGCTCTCCAGTTATCAGGTGAATAATACCGAGTGTACACTCAGCTGCGTGAGTGCCCTTTCGCAGATTTGCGAGTCTCATCAGTAGGACACTCGCCCTTGTTGAGTGAGTAGCTATGGCCGAGTTTATGCCGATTAGGAGACGCAAGATTTATGTAGTCCGTCGCGAAACCAGTGAAGATGTGTTTAAGACTTTATACAGGTTCAATTCGCAGAATGTTGAATGGATGAGTGAGCACTTTTTGAACGGTGAAGTGACCAATCGTGGTGGGGCGTTAAGTAAGTTTGAAAAAATGAAGACTTTCCTAAGGTATGTTGGTGATCCTGGATTCCAAGCAGGCGTGGGCGAGGACATAGGGTGTCACAGAACAACGGCAACAAAAACCATCCAAAATGTTATGAATGCTATTGTTAGGAAGAGCAATGTTTGGATAAAATTTCCCTCCAACGATGATGAAATGGAAGTAGACATGGGAAAATGGCGGGAAAAATACAATTTTCCTTCAGCTATAGGAGCCATAGACTGTACACACATTCCTGTGGTAAAACCGACCCTACACGGAGACGAATACATAAACAGGAAACGATTTGCGAGTATAAATGTGCAGGCGACTTGCAATGCGTATAATGAGTTTACCAGTGTTGACGCTTCCCGGCCTGGATCGGTACACGATGCAAGAATTTGGAGAAATTCTGAAATTCGCCCCATTTTGGATAGGAACACGGTAGGAGCGTTATTGCTTGGAGATTCTGGTTACGGAATTTCCCCTTGGTTAATGACTCCCTTCTCACCTACTACAACTGAACAAGAGAGAGTGTACAATAGAAGTTTGTCACAGGAACGTGTAATAATTGAAAGATGCTTCGGACAGCTAAAGCAACGCTTTCCTATGCTGCAGCATAAACTGAGAATAAAATTAGCCAACGTACCGACTTATATCTTAAGTTGTTTTATATTACATAACGTAGCAAAACGCCTAAATGACGAAGATTTTGTTGTTGACGAGGTAGAAGAAGAAAGAGTTGAAGACATCCAAAATGCTTACGTTGGTGAACGAGCGATCCGCGAAAGAGGGCAACAAAGAAGACTTGAATTAGCAAGGATCATTTACAGAATGCGACGATAGAAGATAGACGACTAGTTGTTAAACATTTTAAAACTGTTTGGTTACACTTGCTTAAAACTGATTTGAAAAATATATAACACAAAAAAAATTCAAAATTGCCTCCTCATCCTAACATTTCCTCCACCCACCCCCCCCACCAAAAAAAAAAAAAAAAAAATATTTCAGCAATTTGCGTGCCTTTTTGCAGCAAGGTGCGTGTGCTACCTACACTGCGGCGTGTGTGGGTGACACACATACCGGGTGAGTAGACAGCTACACCTTTAACGGATGTAGACTGATACTTAACCCGTTGTGTGCGTACCTACACTACGACGAGTGTGAGCGTGTGCTACCTACACTACGGCGTGTGTGGGTGACACACATACCGGGTGAGTAGACAGCTACACCTTTAACGGATGTAGCTGTCCTACTTAACCCGTTGTGTGCGTACCTACACTACGACGAGTGTGGGTAACACACATAAAATATTTTGTTTATTTTATATTATTTGTTGTTGTTGTGTTTTTTTTTTTAAGTTGATATTTATTTAGAAAAGTAAACAAACTACTCATAGTATGACAACATTGCTTTGTTTGTAAAGTTTAAGATCTAGGTATACAAAGAAGCGAGTAACATAGTATGACATTACAAATACTTAAAAGATAACATTAAAGCAACACAATTATTTCTGTCCAGGGAAAAGACTCATGGATATTGCACTTGTAGTTGCCAACAAATCGAAAGTTTTTGAAGGATCGTTGTCATGTTCATCAGCTCTTTTTTCTTGATCTCTTTCCTTAGTTGTTTCATTATTTAGCTTTTTGTCCAATAGTTCTTGGACTTTTCTGTATGTTTTCAACTGTTCTAATAGAACAAGTCGCTGCAGTTGTGGTGTGGATAGATGTTTAGTTTCCTCTGTTTCCGCGGAAAGTTTTAGTTTCTTTTTCTTGTTTTCAGGAACTGTCTTAGCCTGCAATGTAGCTGGTGATTGAAGGGTTAAATAGTTGTCGGGAATCGTGTTTCCATAATCAATGTTTGTATCTTCGTTATCATCCATATCCTCTTCAGATTGGAAGTCCTCCGAGAGCCGAATTTTGGATTTAGCAGTCCCAGCGGTTACAGCACCTAAAAATAATTCAAAACATACCATTATTTGTCATGGATTGAAAGTATGCTACTTTATGAAGTGCAGTTATAACTTGTTTCATTGCCTAAGTTTGTTCTTTTATGTATTAAAAAAAAATATAAATATTGTAAATATTTGATAAATATATGATTATTACTTTATAAACTAACCTTTTACTCTGACGATTGAAGGATTCTCATCACTCTCCAGAAAATTCAAAAATTCTTCTTCCCAAGGTTTTAAAATGATTTTTTTGTTTCCAGTCTTGTTGACATCAGCTTTCCTTTTCAATCGATACTTCATATTTTGCAATTTCGTCCATAGCTGTCCTTCTGTCAAGCTTACACCTATGTCTGATTCGACAAGTCTTTTCACCTCTTGAATCGCCAGACTTCTTTTCTTTTTGACCTCTGGTAACATAGATTTTTCCAACAAGATTGGAAAAGATTTTATAATAAAAACGAACTTTTGTTGGTTTTCATTGCTGTCAAAGTTTATTATTTTCTTTAATTGGTCTTCCATTTTTCAAAAGGGTTAATAGTAAGGAATAAACTAAATAGAGTAACTATATGCACACTGACGAGTGATGACTGCTCGAGGGATTTGTCAAAACAACTGTTTCCCACGAGAAATGTAGGGGTAGGAGGAGGGGGTTTCAAGTTGCTACTTGTTCGTGAACAGCGAGAGCCCACTCGCAAACAATTGACTAGGCGAGTGGGCAATCGCTGGTTGTCTCCAAATCTTTATTCACATGTTTTGCGAGAGCCTACTCGCTACCCGAGCCGACACTCACCTTCGTTTGGAGAGCCCACTCACGAGAGCCCTCTCACCATTATTCACATAGTTCATTAAAGTCGTCACCTTGATCTAAGGTGACTAACTTCGTCAGTAAATAATAGCAGCAGTTAATTAAACCCATGTCACCATATAAAAATAAACAAATTAGTAGTTACAGATAAAACTCTTCAAATCAAATTTAAATAGTTCAAGGTAAAATGTTTTATTTTGATGTAGTTGTTTTCCTAGATGTAAACAAAGACTTGTTTTGTTTATTTATTATTTGTATTAAGGTTATTATTTTCATTAATCTTATTAATGTTTTGTTACTCATCCATAACGTTTAGGATTTGGCATGATTGCATATAAATAATTTAAGATATTTTTGACAGATAACTTACTGTCATTTGAAGTACTAAACATTAACTTTTAGTTTTTGTTTTAAGGATTTGAGTATTTATATGTATTCTCGCTGAATTATTAATTTAATATTGATTATAAGATTTTTATTGGAAATGATATACAAACTTAATACTTATTTTAAAACTTACCATATCTTTGTATAGTGGCCCGATAGAAATGGCAATCCTTCCATCTGACCATTCGGACGTCTCCTGGCTTTAATATTGTCCTGTCTCTAATTTGCGATAGCGTGCAAGTGTATTCTACTTTATCCTTCGTAAAACGGATCTTTACCGTTGGTTGCACTAAAAACATGGCATATGTTAATTCAAAGTAATGTTTGTTTATAATTATATAGTTTTTAGTATATAATAGACTAAATTAGGGGAAGGCGGGGCAAGACGGGGAAGCGGGGTAAGACGGGGAAGGGCTATATATCATAGTTAGAGTGCTGCTATCTGCGGGAAACTACGTCAAGTTCATCATTAGACAGCACCCATTGTTTCGACATACTCTGACCTCATCGCCACGCCAGATCTTGTAAGATTTCTAAGGTACGTAGGGTAGAGTGTTGTACCTTGGATCACTTTTTACAATTTATTTTTTTGCGGGAATTTTAGAAGTTTTTTTTGTAAAACAAATTTTTTACTATTGTTCCAAATCTTCTATTATGTTCTGCAAACTTATATTTTGAATAAGATTTGTTTTTGTTTTTAAAAAAAAATATATAATAAGTACGTGTTAAGTGATCCAAGGTACAACATGGTCATGTACCTTGGAACATGAAACAAAATTGCTGTTGTACCTTGAAACGCAAAAAATTATTTAGGAATAATGCAAGTAAATCACACAATTATCAAACCAAACTTGTATTATAACAATTATTAAACAATCAGAACATGTATGAAGATTAAAAATATTAAAAGCTTAATTTTGTATATATATATATAAATAATTTCTACACACATCTCAACTTAAGATCTATTTTCGTCCATTATTTTTGTTTATCAGTCCTCTTTTGGCAATAATCACAAACGTAGGTTTTCCACCCTCGAGTGTAGACATCTGCACACAGTTCGTGGGCCCATCTTTGACAGGTTATGCAGCGAATCCATCGTTCTCCACTTATATCATTCTTGTATGGTCCAAAGCATAAAATACATTCTTCATCGTTGCTGTCATCGTCATCGGTTTCGACAAGGGGGACAACATCATCTTCTTCATCAGACGAAGATGCTGAGCTTTTCCTTCTTGCTTGTTTTTTTGGACCTCTTCGGATGATTAGGCCTACTCGCCTCAAGGTTGCTTTTTTTAGGAAGTTGCTCAATTAGCTTTCGCTTTGCAGTTTTTGCTGTCAATTTTGCTAATTTTAACTCCTCTTTCTCAGGGGTGTCCGTAATTATTCTGGTTTTTCCAGGCTTCCTTCCTTTTTTGGTGTTATTTATCCTAGGCTTAGCCTTTGGGTAAGGTTGGACTTCCTCCGGTGACACTAGATGGCCCGTCGACTTAGGCTGATTTTGGTTCATGCCTATCATTGAATCACTTTTTCGTGTGGTATTTGGGGAGTTAAAAGACGTGTCAGAGACAGACTGGCCTAGGTGATTTATTAGGCCAACTGTAGACGTAGATGGTAGGCCTATATATTCCAAATTTGGATCATGAAAATCCGTGTAGTAAGAGCTCAAAGGTAAATCAACGGATAATTGACCCTGACGATCGGTGGCTGCAGGTGTAGATGGTGTAGGAACTAGATTTGGATCGGGCCTATCCGTCACATAAGATGGCAAGTAGTCATCGTCAGAAAATACGTCTCGATCAAGTGGGAATATTCCTGGGACTCTAAAACCCTTTGTGATGTTCGAGGGCGTGAAAGCACGAGGATAGGCCTTCCCCACTACTTCTGCACCTCCATAAATGTCAAAGGTGCACCCCGGGTGGTTTACCAACCATGAATCTACGTATGTATTGTAGTATGCTTTTAGGGGGCCATACAAAGTCAGGTCAAGGGGTTGTAGTTTGTGCGAAGTGTGTGGGGGGAAGGTAATAATAACAATACCAAAACTTGAAGCTAATTCAACAGCCTGAACACTGAGGTGCGTCTCATGGTTGTCCATCAATAACAAACCACGTTCTTCTCTGGAAGGTTTTGTCATTTTGATAAAATGCCTTAAAAATTGTAAGAATGTTAATTCGTTTGACCATCCAGTTTGTGTAGCAGCACCAATAGACCCAGGAGGTGCTCCGGAAATCATTCGATCTTTAAAATTGACCCTGGGGAATATGAACATAGGTGGGATAGAAATCCCTGTAGCACTGATAGCGGTTATCAATGTTACTAGGCTACCTCGTTCTGCGGATGTCGCACTGCCAATCTGTCTCATTCCTTTTGGTGCTACAATTTTTCGCGGGACTTGGACTGTAGACAGACCAGTCTCGTCAAGGTTCCAAATACGGTCTGGAGTTATTGGACCGAAACGATGATGAACACTATCAAGGTTGTCAAAAAATGCCCCAACGTTCGTCCTATTGAAACTAGTTGCCCTACTCAAGCTTGTAGCTCTTGGTTTTCGTATGGATAAGTCAGAATGCCGCTTCATAAAGCACCTCATTCATTCTATCCCTTCTGTTTGTTCCACATCCCACAATTCAGGGTATTTTTTCCCATTTGCCCGCGCAAACTTGTATGCAAACTCCTTTTTTAGTTAATCCGTAATTCATTTTTGCAACAGCTTTTACATAGTCTATTAAACATTTTTCCTCATTCGTATTAAATACTTTTTTAGTGTCAAAATTAGGGATGTATTTATATTCTTGCTGTTTTTACGAAAAGCTGCAACATGCCTCGATAAGGAGGCTAATTTTACGCCATATACACTACAGGCTTCCCTAATTGAAATTTTGGAGTCTGTCTGGGCTGTGACCGCTTCTACAGCTCTCTTCATCGCAATTGGGTCAATAGGTGTCCTCGTTTTTCCCGTTTTACTGCGTGGCATCGTTATCTGGAAGAAAAAGCGCAAAAATAGTACCTTGTTGTACCTTGGAACATGTTTCAAGGTACAACAAGTTTTGCGTTTCAAGGTACAACAGGGTACAGTTTTGAATAAACCTAGAAGAACATTCTAAAAATTAAAGTAATTAATATGGATTTACTCACCACAATATGACGAATCTGCTAAAGGTATCAAATAACTTCGCACAAATACTAACAAGCTCTATGAAGTCAAAAACTTTAGTTGAAAATATTTACGTTTTACTCTTAAAAACACATTTTGTCCATAACAAACGACAATTGAGACCGAAATGGCAGGTTTTTCTACTAGAGCTACCTAGCGCCATTGTCTATGATGTAGTCCATTTTGTAAGCGCTAGATCGCATAAGCATGCAGAACGCGCTAACGTTCCAAGGTACAACCACCTCAAGGTACAACACCCTACCCTACAATTTTTATACTGATTTGCAATATTTTGCTACTTTTAAGGCACTAATATGTGTTGTACATTGACAATTTTATTGTTCAAATGGTGTATATACCACTGAATAGTACGTGTTATTAACAACAAAATGGTGTGTATGGATTCAATTTTCACTGAACAGTTTTTATCTAGTCCTAACATAACCTGAAAGCATTCTTGGGGGCATGACGGGGAGGGGCAAGACGGGGAGCTTCCACGTCTTGCCCCCACTAATTATACAACTCACTACGTAGCCTACTTATTTTATTATTGTTTTACCTTAGTCCTTGTAAGAATCATTGTTGTTGGGATTGTTCATGTACGTTGCAAATTATTTGTTTAAATTATCAATCTTCCATAATTATCGGATTCACCCAACTTGTCACAAACTACTCGAATAAAATCTAAACATTAACTTCAGACAAGCTCGGTCTCCCCATATCATAGATTATTAGGTTTAATCCGCATGCATACTATAGGTTCGACGTGTTTTGTTTCAGATGGTTCGCAAGTATCAACGGAAAACCACGAGGCAAGAATGGTCACTGGATACCATTGAAAGAGCTGTGAATGCTGTTTTAGAAGGCCAAATGGGTTCTTTCAAGGCTGCTCGACAATTTAACGTGCCGCAAACTACTATTGAACGTCATGTGGCAAAGAAACGTGCTAATCCTGGCTATGCTGTTGTGAAAAAGTTAGGACCAATCACTACTGTGTTTACCACAGAACAAGAGGCAGAACTTAAAGACTATCTAACACATATGGAAGGGCAGTTGTTTGGTCTAACTATTAAAGAGCTTTGTGAACTTGCTTTTCAGCTTGCTGAAAGGAACAACATCAAACATCCGTTTAATGCCGCAGCCAATTGTGCTGGAAGAGATTGGGTAAAAGGTTATCTTGCTCGAAATCCCACCTTAGCAATAAGAAAACCGGAAAACACTTAACTCAAGAATGCACAAAAAATAGAGAAACAAAACCAAAGTGTGCTAACTGCCATGAAGAACATCCTGCCAATTATAGAGGGTGTTTGGTTGCTAAAACTTTTCAAGAGAGGAGAAACAGGCTAAATCGGGAGAAGACTGATAAAATCCATAAGCATAAGCCAGTTAAAATATTTGCAGAGGTTAAAAAAGTAAATAAGGATATGTCTTATGCACAAAGTGTTTTGGGTTCTAAAGAACCGTCAAAACCCCCAAGTAAATGAAAACACTACTGACGAATTACTGTTGAAGTTAATATCTAAGCTAGATAACCAGGAGAAGATACTATTATCTTTCTCTGAAAGACTAAGCAAGCTTGAAAATAGTAAAAAACCGGTGGCAACACATGCCTCAAAGAAGAAAAGTGGTAAATAACGAATTACGAATTGCACTCTGGAATGCTAATGGAATAATTCAAAAGAAAGTAGAACTGATGGCATTCCTGGACCTACAAAAAATCGATATTTGTCTTATCTCAGAGACTCACTTAACAACCCAGACTTGTATTCAAATGGGAAAATATAATTTTTATCATAGTACACATCCCGCAAATGCCGCTAGAGGAGGTAGCGGAATTATAATTAAAAAAGGTATTTGTCATAGTGAGGATTTTAAAATAGAAACAGAGGAAAATCAAGTCACGGCGATAACAGTGGACACTAGAAGAGGAAAAATAAAAATTGCGGCAATTTACTGTCCGCCAAAACATAACCAAAAAAAGGACAACTATCTTGAAGTCTTAAAACAATTAGGTGATAAATTTCTAATAGGTGGAGATTTTAATGCCAAAAATACAGCGTGGGGCTCCAGGCTAACAACAACCAAAGGAAAAGAGCTACACAAGGCAGCTGTAGAGTTGGGGTGTAGTTACCAATCCTCAGGCAAACCAACATATTGGCCTACCGATCTGAGGAAGATCCCAGATTTATTGGACTTCTTTATAGGTAGGAAAATATCACACAACTATATAGTAGTTGAAGAAAACTTTGACCTGGAGTCGGACCATTCTTCAGTAATTCTAACTCTCAGTGAGAATGTCATTAAGGTCGAAAGAAATCCCATATTGTGTAACAGGAAGACAAACTGGGAGGGTTTCCAGGAGTCATTGAATAATCGTATTAATTTAGGAGTCCCGATCAAGACCAGAGAACAATTAGAACAAGAAACTGAGAAGTTTGTAGAGGATATACAACAAGCAGCCTGGGATAATACTCCTGAAGTCAGAAAACTGATGGATGGTATCAACTATCCCAAGGAAATCAAGGAAATAGTTGAAATTAAAAGAAAGTTAAGGAAAAGATGGCAACAAACACGCTCGCCTGAAGATAAAAATAGGTTAAACAATGTTACCCAGAGGTTAAGAAGAGAAATCTTAGTTTTTAAAAATAAGTCTTTTAATAGCTATCTAAGCAACTTAACACCTACTATGGATACAGACTATTCGCTCTGGAGAGCCATTAAGAAAGTGAAACGGCCTTATCGGCATAGCCCTCCGATTAGATCCTTAGGTGGAAATTGGGCTAAGGATAAACAAGAAAAAGCAGATGCATTTGGAAAAAGTGTTTCAACCAAACATAAACTATCAATTTCAGCAAGGTGATAAAATTGATATGAATATATCCGATTATAATATATCCCAGAAAGACAGTGATGAAATTAATATTGAGCCGGTAACTACAAGGGAATTGTCGAAGGAAATTAAATTTAATACAAACCCAAAAAAGGCCCCTGGCTATGATCTGATAACTGGAGAGTACTAAAACAACTATCGAAAAAGGCGATTTTAAAGCTTACACACATCATTAATGCAGCATTCCGGTTGAGGCATGTGCCGGATGTCTGGAAGATGGCGGAGGTAATCATGATTCCAAAGCCAGGCAAACCACTTAATGAACCTGCATCTTATAGGCCAATTTCACTCCTTCCAATTGTTTCGAAGGTGTTTGAAAAACTATTGTTGAGAAGGCTAAACCCTATCATTGAGGAAAATAATCTAATACCTGCCCACCAGTTTGGGTTTAGAAAAAAGCATTCCACAATTGACCAAGTGCACAGAATAACCAACATTATTGAAAATGCATATGAAGGAAAGAAAGTTTGCTCTGCCATTTTTCTGGACGTGGCCCAGGCTTTTGATAGAGTCTGGCACAAAGGACTAATTTATAAGCTGAAAAACATTTTACCAAAGCCATACTTTGAAATTTTACAATCCTATATCAACGGTAGAATGTTTTGGGTAAGACAAGAAGGAACATATTCCAGTATGAGATAAATTAAAGCAGGAGTGCCCCAAGGCAGTGTCTTGGGTCCGGTTCTATACCTTCTATTTACAGCTGACATCCCGGAATCGGAATGTGCCACAATTGCCACCTTTGCCGATGATACGGCTATACTAGCTATTGGCAATAGCAGTGAAGAAACAGCCACAAAACTCCAGCTAACGTGTGATAATCTAGTTAACTGGATTAATAAGTGGAAAATCAAAATTAACGAAGGAAAATCGGTGCATGCTAACTTTGCCTGCAAAAAGAATAATTATGTACCAATTTATATCAGCAATTCAATCATTCCTTTCAACAATACGGCAAAGTACCTCGGGATGAACTTAGATGCGAAGCTTCGGTGGGCCGAACATATAAAAAAGAAAAGAAAGGAGCTTGATGCTAAATATAAGAAAATGTACTGGCTGTTGGGAAGGAAATCGCAGCTGTCAGTCCACAATAAACTATTATTGTACACGCAGATCCTTAAGCCGGTGTGGTCCTATGGGATACAACTGTGGGGATGTGCAGCAAAAACTCATATTAACAAAATACAAGTCTTCCAGAATAGGGTTCTGAGGAATATTGTTGATGCCCCATGGTATTATCGGAATGATGATCTACATAGAGATTTGAAAGTCTTAACTGTTAAAGAAGAAATCAAGAGATTGGCAGCAAAGCACAGGGACAGAATTAATTCTCATGTAAACGCGGAGGTTCTGCAGCTTCTGGATGACATGTGCCCAGAGAGAAGACTGAACAGGAAACTTCCCTTTGATCTACCTTAACAGATTAATTGTAGTGTTGTAGCGCATATGTAATGTTAGAAAATGGGGTGACTCCATTGGGAGATCCCCAGCACAAATCAACAGTTATTAGATACATATTGTAAGTTAGTCGCCTAGCGACTAGTAACAATCTTAATAAATAAAAAAAAAAAAAAAAAACTACGTAGCCTACTTATTTTATTATTGTTTTACCTTACTCCTTGTAAGAATCATTGTTGTTGGGATTGTTCATGTACGTTGCAAATTATTTGTTTAAATTATCAATCTTCCATAATTATCGGATTCACCCAACTTGTCACAAACTACTCGAATAAAATCTAAACATTAACTTCAGACAAGCTCGGTCTCCCAATATTATAGATTATTAGGTTTAATCCGCATGCATACTATAGGTTCGACGTGTTTTGTTTCAGATGGTTCGCAAGTATCAACGGAAAACCACGAGGCAAGAATGGTCACTGGATACCATTGAAAGAGCTGTGAATGCTGTTTTAGAAGGCCAAATGGGTTCTTTCAAGGCTGCTCGACAATTTAACGTGCCGCAAACTACTATTGAACGTCATGTGGCAAAGAAACGTGCTAATCCTGGCTATGCTGTTGTGAAAAAGTTAGGACCAATCACTACTGTGTTTACCACAGAACAAGAGGCAGAACTTAAAGACTATCTAACACATATGGAAGGGCAGTTGTTTGGTCTAACTATTAAAGAGCTTTGTGAACTTGCTTTTCAGCTTGCTGAAAGGAACAACATCAAACATCCGTTTAATGCCGCAGCCAATTGTGCTGGAAGAGATTGGGTAAAAGGTTATCTTGCTCGAAATCCCACCTTAGCAATAAGAAAACCAGAGGCTACATCAGTTGCACGGGCGATGGGTTTTAACCAAGTTGCTGTAGGTAAGTTTTTCGATCTCTTAGAAGGTCAAGTAGACAAATTGAAGTTTACTGGGGACAGAATCTTCAATTGTGATGAGACGGGTTTAACAGTCAATCCAAAAGGTCACACAAAAGTTGTTGCTTTGAAAGGGCGTAGACAAGTAGGAACAGTTACCTCAGCAGAAAGAGGCCAGACTGTGACTGCAGAGATCTGTGTTTCAGCTTCAGGGTGCTACATGCCACCGATGTTGATCTATCCCCGAAAAAGAATGCAACAAGAGTTTGAGACTGGTCTTCCTCCTGGTGCCTGGGCAGAAGTCCAAGAAACTGGTTGGATGACAACAGAATTATTTATGACTTGGTTCAAAAGGTTTATTGCATTTACTGGAGCTTCAAAGGAAAGACCAATACTTCTTATATTGGATGGCCACAAAACGCACACTAAGAACCTAAAATTGATTGATCTGGCACGTGAAAAGGGGGTTGTCTTGCTTTTGTTTGCCACCCCATTGCTCACACCGTCTTCAACCTTTGGACGTGGCATTTATGAAACCTCTCAGTAAGTTTTACGAAGATGAGGTACGAACATGGCTTCGCACCAATCCTGGCAAAGTTGTTACGCTGCATCAGATCTCAAGTTTATTCGGCAAAGCTTTCATCCGTTCAGCTACCATGAGCACAGTAGTGAACGGGTTTAGGAAAACAGGAATTTGGCCTGTAGACAAAAATGTCTTTCAAGAAAGTGATTTTCTCCCATGTTCAACTACAGACATTCAGCTAGATCCCACAGTAGACTGAAACCACCCAACCCCATGCCTACCACCGTGCGCAGGAAACCAACATTGACAGTACGCGTTGTGACAGTGGGCCTACTACATCATGTTTTAAATGTTTAAAGAACTTGTGTGTTTGTTATGTGTCGTGTGTTCGTAATTTCTGATTTTAAACTAAGACAACGGTAGTACCCGCATAACACTTGAAAATGGCTGAATAGCCGAAACGGCCGTAGTGATATAACTACAGACAAACATAGACTATTGTGACGGTAAGTCTTATAATATATTTAATTAGTAATGGTAAACATTTGGTGCTATTCCCGGGCGCACCTATGTTTTCAAGCAGTAACTGAATATAAACCCATTAGTTATTGGAAACAAAAATTGTATAATTGTGAGGGCAGTAACATAGTGTTAAGAAGTATAAATATGATTAAACGGCAAAGTAATAAACACAAACTAATCCCAAGTTATACTACATTTTTTCCGAGAGAAAAACAACAACAAAATAAAATACTATAAGCCGTTTGGTTAGAACGCGAGAGATAAATATTTAATAAAACATACACTTTATAGAGATTTAGTGTACTAAAACTTCGATTTACTCCATTCTTATCAATAAATCTAAATTAGTACAGATTTTAGAAATATACTGTACTTTATGAATTCAGTTTCTACCGTTCTGACTTATAAATAAAATTGTATAAAAAAGAAGCCGTAACTTATTTTCGCCATGAAAATATTAATTTCCATGAATAAATGTAAACTATTAACACAAATTTACTCACTATAATGACACGTACAGTAAAAAAATAGTTAGTATCATAAATAAATTTTAGGTAAATAAAATGTATTATTTCCTATAACTGTCATTATTAGACTGTCACTGTACATTCAAATGATCAGCTGTAATAGTTTGAGAAGAGGGTGGAAAAATATTTGAACAAAAGTCTCCTAAACAATAGGAATAATTTCATTGGCTTATTAAAGCGGATATTGTGAAGGGTTTCTGAAGCTTTGAAACGATTCTAACGATAACTATAAAAAATGTCATAGTTGCACAAATGTACCATATATTATTTAACTTTTTCTGGAAAAACTAAAAATTTCCGGTTTGGTAAGTAACAGTTAATATTTCATTCAATATAATCAAATGTAAAACTGTACAACAGAAGTGAAATACATATTTACAGTAAATATTAACATCATAAAAATTAGTTATACTTCAATATAATCCTAGAATTGTTTTGTTATGAAAAAAGATAATTTGTTATAATATATTGAAAACAATATAACTCACCTGGCTCTGCATGAGTATCCATCACTAAAATTGTTATTCCAGATATCCAACTATCCAACTGAGTTGAGCAAGAAATAGTAACTGAGACCAAATCGTTCCTGTTACCTTATATTATCTTAATTTTGATGTGGAGGTCAGGAAGCTACATCCGTTCCCAGGATTATATGCGTACACCTGAGGTTATAAGAAGTATGATCAAATCTTAAAACTCGATGTGTTTTTTTCAGTAACTACTACTTCTTGGAAGAATTCTTCGTATTTCGATGAATAATCAGTACATATGAATTAGCCAAGTGTGGGAACGGAAAAATAGTTTCATTCGCAGGACAGATAATATGCGTCCCCTAGAAAGATGGGGGGGGGGGGTGTTGTGTTCTATCCGACAATACAAAAAATATGTTTGAATAAAAAAAGTAATTACGTAATATCGAAAGATGTTGTGCAACAATATAGGCTTATATATACTTTGTCGGTAAAAAAAAATCGTTAAAAACATTACATCATACATTTTTGAAATAACATATTTTTAAAATATCTATCTCTTTATAACCAACAGCCGTGTGGCAAATTTTTTTATAGCATCTAAACGGTTGGGTTTAGTTTAAATAAATATTAAAGATAAAAAACTCATATACGAGTTTTAGTTGAAAAACAAAAAAAAAAAATCCTGTTTCAATAAAAGAAGTATTTGTTCGACATTTTGAAAAATAACTGTTTATAAAAATATTGTTTTAAAACTCACAAAAAGTAATTAAGGTTTTTAATGTTTTATTCTAGTTCTACATTAGTGTTTACGCATCCTAGACTATGCCTATTTACAATTTTCTTGATTAAAAAATGGAAAGTATGAAAAATCCCCTCTTGAAAATGTATTAGAAGTTTAATATTCAAAACATTAAGCACCTATTACTCTTAATCGAGTAGGTTTATCAAAAACTAACCTAGAATAAAGATTCTATAATTTTTTTTACAGAATTCGAAAACACTCCCCATAAGAAATTATAAAGTTGGTACCCATATTGAAAAAGGCGGTTATCTTTCAGAGCTAGCAAAAAAAATTTCCACACACCCGCGTCCACTTCTGGCTGCGTTTTTATAATTAATATCCAAAAATATATTTAATACTGTACCAGGAAAGAGTAATGCAGTTTCCTCATTTACTGTTTTTCGACAGATTGTTTACGAGATACCAATGGTGGCAAAGATAAAATGATAAAATGAATGGTACATTGTGGTTTTCTCGCAATAACTCTTCTTTTAGTAAAGTGAGGCGAATTTTATAGTTTTGGTAAAAAGAACCACTTTTTTGTTTTAGATTTTTGCATTGTTTGCATACTGATCTTTATACAGGACGTGAGGTAGAGCAATTTTTTTTTTAATCAGCTCTCTAGAAGAAATGGTCGTTTTATTAACAAGCATTGAATTTATATTGTATTTCCCTACCAAAATAGTGTTGTCAACATAGAAAACAGTTTTAGGTTTTTAAAATATTTTGGATATAATTTTAGGGGTTGGTAGACTAATATGGAGTAGTAGTAATGTTGTGCAGTAGAAGCCCCAGAGGGAGTTATGTCGTGGTTTATTTATGATAAAAAGGACCTCTTTTGTTGGGTAACATTTTCCTAGAGAGTTCTATGAGAAGTTAGAACAATGATAGTATTAGGTCAGTTGTCAGGATTGTTATAATGGCTAGGTACCTTGTTATTATTACGACAAACATATAGTCATTTATTGCTCTCAGATCTGACCTAGCATATGACGGACCTAAGTGTTTAACATGATATCACTTTGAAGCATGTTCCATAATATTTGGCATAATAAAAAAAAAATTAAAAATTAAACACCGCAAACTCCAATTTTACCTACTTAGTCAATATTTAACTAGGGGCTAGCACTTACCCTATGCCATATAGTATAACCTATATTTATATTGATGGTGGCTCAAGGTAATGTGAGAAATGTACTTTTTGTATGTTGCGGTTAAATGTACGGTTAAACCATCCTTCTGTACAAAGAAGTATTTATTTCATAACCATAATAATTTTAAGCTTAAGCGGTCCTAATGTTCGATTAGTTTTAGTCGAAACTTAAGCGTTTTAGATATTGTGTTGAAAGTTCATACTGTCAATAATATGTGTTTAAAATAATAATAAAATTTAAATGTCCAAAATTTAAAAGAATAGCATTGAAATTGGATTTGATTTTTATTATTGATATATTTTCATTTTGATTATATTAAATTCTGGCATAAATTTAGTTGCACTGCATTAAAGACAATAGACATTAGGCATTAGAGACCTACTAAAACCTACCATAAAAACCGATACCCAAAATTTTAGTTTTTTTTATACATCAACACACTGTAGCATCTTTGTTTTATTAGGGGCAGAGAACGACCTACTAGACTGCTAATTTTGTAGCTTGGTCAATTTTTATGTCTGCAATCAATGAAACATGAAGAAATACAACAAATTTGATGTTAGGCCATAAACATAAACTCTTGATGTTAGATCAATTTGGACGAAGATCATAGATCATATCTGATTGACGTTTATGCAACCGGCCACTAATCCAAGGGGTGCGTACACAAAGAACGCCGGTTGCCGGCGCCGGCAAACCGGCAGCTTGCTCCTCGTGCTTATAAGCGCGGCAAAAGCTTGAAGCCGTACATAAACAAAGCTGGTAACAAGCGCGACAAGTCAGTTCACTTTGAGCAGTGTCAAAGATGTCTTCGTCTAGTGATGATGTGTTTTTGGCGGAGAGTGTTCATGTAAAATTATTGCAAAGGAGGAGGAAAGTCGGTGTTCATGTTATTAATAGACATAGGAAGAAACTTGGTGAATACCATCACTTGTTTCCGCAACTAAAAGGTGACCCACAACGGTTCTACACATACATGAGAATGGAGCTAGCGACTTTCGATTACATATTAAGAAACATTGAAGGACGTTTGGTTAAAAAGTGGTCAAACTGGCATAAACAACCAATAGAACCAGAAGAGCGTCTTGTCATATTTTTGAGGTAAGAGTTATCCATATATAACATACATAGCGATTTTTACATGTCCCCAGTGGTTATCTTTTTATTACGTGCAGGAAAATTTGCTTATTTTATTGAATCATTATACTGTCGGGTCATAAAATATAACATAAAACTACATAACTTAACTGAACACAAAGATTGAACAAAGCTCACATTGTGTGCTTGTATATTTTTTGTGAAAGTATGATTCAATGCAGGTAATAATACGTTTGGATTAAAGTTGTAAATTATTTATTAGATGTTACATTTTGTATCATGAAAAAAGGACATTCTAAGCCTAATTGTAGCAAAAAAAGTTTAAAAGAAGATAGTACTCTAACTAATATATATTTGTAAACACTCCTGCGAAATTTTTTATTTTGAGTTTTTTCATATGCCATTATTGTAACTTTGTTTTGTTGTCAAAGTAAAAAAAGATACTTGTAGTTAAGAGGTTTTAAGTCAAAATGTACATCATATTATGACAGTTTTGCAAACACTCCTAGGAAATCAGTATTTAGGGAATGTTCCACATCATTATCTTCCTTCGATGAGCGTTGAACAGACTGAGGGTTTGAGTATGGGGTTGCACTGCGCGGCGTTGACATTGCTTCTGCTTGATGCATCTGTACGTAACTTATTGGGTATGCGAAGTCCTGAACTAAGTTCTGAACCATACCACGGAAAGTTAATATTTGCTCTGGTTTAATCTTCCTGACGTGTGGCAACAATGTTTTGAAGAAGAGTAAATGTTCATCGTCATCCTCTTTTCCTGCTTTATCATTCCTCTTTTGACTCAAAATTTCAAGCTTTTTTCTCTCTATTTCCAGTATTCAAGTTGTATAATCATTAGTTGTTCTTTTACGTTTTACTCGCTCCACCGTATTTTTGTTAACTTTGCTTGTACCTTGTACGCCTTCTACTACCGAAGCTGGGGTAGGAGGATTAGGTGAAGCGGGGACATTATTCGCTTCGTTTGTATTATTTGTCTCGTTGCTTGGCAGGTCATTAACGTTATCAACGTTATCATGTACTTCATCACCGTTGTTGTCATCAGAGGTAATAGACTGTTGATGTGTATCTTCAGTTAGATTTACGTCTAATACAGCACTACAATTGCCAGACGATTGTCTAGGCTTCACCACATCTTTCAAGAAAGAAAGAGTTTTAAAGTACTGCCACTTGCAAATAACCACTTCATCAGCTCCAGCTCCAGATTTTGGACGTTTTATTTTAGCCAATTCTGATGCATATTGATCACGGAGATATTTCCACTTTCTCCTCAGCTGACTGGCTGTAAAAAAAAAACTGTAGTTAATTAATGTTAAAACCTTATTAATTTGTGTACTGGTGTGTGTGTGTGTGTGTGTGTGTGTGTGTGTGTGTGTGTGTGTGTGTGTGTGTCACAGTGAGTTTTTTTATGTGTGCTTTAAGTTATACATAACAAATAATACGCCTAACAATTATATATTGTAACAAGAATTTAATTCACTGTTTTTCTTCATTCCAACAGCAGTACGGGGTGAGTTAGTTTTTTTATATTAATTATTGCAATGAGGGAGAAAGTATGTGTCAGTCACCTGATACCGTTTTTTTACAGGTTCATTATCACTGGATCGTCATTCAAGACTTTGTCTTTTAGTTTTCGTGTTGGCGTGGCTACTGTCGCAAAAATTGTTAGAGAATTGGCGAAGAGCATTTGGCAGTCTCTTCAGGCTGTACATATGCCAGTGCCGACAATGGCGCAATTTATTGAGATTGCAAAAGACTGTTTCTCCCTATGGAACTTTCCCAATGCCTTAGGATGTGTTGATGGAAAACACGTTAAAGTAAAGTGCCCAAAGAAGACAGGCTCGATGAGCTGGAGTTACAAACATCAGTTCTCTATGATACTGCAAGGATTAGTTGACGCTAATTACCGTTTTGTTGTCATCGATGTTGGTGCTTGTGGTAAGCAAAACGATGGTAGCGTATTTGAAGCATCTGATTTTTTTAGACTAATGCATACAAACAAACTTGAGATCCCTCCTCCATCATTTTTACCGGGTACTATTGTCAAAGCACCGTATGTATTCGTTGCAGATGATGCATATCCTCTGATGACTAACCTCCTGAAGCCTTACACTAGGGTTCAACTAAGCCTAGAGGAAGAAATATTCAACAAGAGAGTATCCCGTCTGAGGAAGTCTGTTGAGTGTACGTTTGGAATTCTGTTTGCTAAGTGGAGAATTCTATCTACCATGATTGAAACTGATATCAAAGTAACAGAGGATTTAGTAAAGTGTATGTGCCTGTTACTAAACATCATTATTGACCGAGAGGGCATACACCACCATTTAACTGAGGCAGTAGTCATTCCTGTGCCCAAAAGAAGAGAAAGACACTTGGGAAGACCGACAAACGTAGCAACAAGTGTGAGAGAAACGTTCAAGGCATATTTTGCTAACAACCCGTTGGTTTTCACTGACTAAAGGAAAAACTAAGATGAAAAAGACTGATTGTTCACTGTACTTTCGTACGTTTTCAATATTATGTTGTATATTTAGTTTATTAATTTAGCTTTTTGAGTTGATATATAACATAAGTTTTATTATATCGTTGTAAGCTCTCAAAATATTAAAAAATATCTATTGTTGATTATGTTACGCTTATTTATTTTTAGTTTAGCCTTGCAAGGTTAATGCACTACTGACCCACATACTACAGATAACGACGGTCTCACGGTGGGGAGCTATCTTGTCTGGCCACCTGCTTTTACTGATAACGACGGTCTCACGGCATGGAGTCTGCCCTCTACCAACGACAAAATGTATACATGCACTCCCCAGGACCAGAGCCATAATGTAATATTAAGATTTGAAAAAACCTAAGTTAATCCTATACAGTGTGAATATATATATATATATATATATTATATATATGCCCACACACATACACACACACACACGCACGCACGCACGCACACACACAGGAGGCTCTCACAAACTTTGTATGGTGTTTTCTAGGGTCAAAATAAGATAAATGTCCCTCTGAACATGTCTTAAAATGGTAAATTTTAAGTATTGTTTCTGTTTTAGATTTAACTAAAATTTCGTTACCCAAAGGTCACATTGCTTCACACCTTTTTTATCTAAAAAGGATGACCTAAACTTTTTAACATATTATGGTTACTTTTTGCAGTAATAATATATGCTTTTTTAACGCTATAACTTGAAATATAATTTTTTCTAAATAAACAGAAACACACACGAACGCTAGCAATATTGATTATTTTGACCCAAGGAATCACCAGACAACGTTTCAAAAAAACAATTACTGAACACTTTGTTAACAGAAAAACTCACCTTCGGCTTCCAATTCAGTAGCTATCTCCTTCCAACACTTATCTACATACACTCTGTTCGCGTGCAACTTCTCCCGTTTATCCCAAATCGCCTTCTTTTGATAAACTTTGGAAATTAAATCATCTGTATCAACCATCGCGCTATGACACCCACCAACTGCACAGTACAGAGACCACTCGCGGACTGAGCCGGTTGCCGGAACCGGCTTATAAGAATGTTCTCTTCATACTTGTTTGCCGGTTGACGCCGGCAGCTCGCGCTTGTTGCGCTTGTTGAGCCGGCACCGGCGTTTACTGTGTACGGGCACACTTGAAACCATGTTAAGTTCTTCTCGAGCCGGGACGCGCTTACAGCGGCCGGTTTGCCGGCGCCGGCAACCGGCGTTCTTTGTGTACGCACCCTTAATATCTGCGTCGAACTTCTGCATCTCATTAATGAACTGATACGTGGTAGCTGTAGCTGCTGGTTCTTATTCCAGGAAAATATCATTGTACGTCTTTAAATTTAGTAGATGAAAATGACATTTTAACAGATTATTACCGAACATGCAAAGACAATTTTGTGAAATTTGCATTAAAAAATAATTTATAAAACGCTTTTCGTGGTCGGTTATATAAAATATGTTGGGCGAAACTAACAGTAGGAAGGAAATCAGAAATAACTTGCATTTTTGGGTACACAAAATTATTTAAAGTAATTATATCATGATAAAATTTATACAGATGATTTATTTATGCATAGAATCCATTTTCTGAAAATTTCATTAATATATAATTAAAAGTATTCGAATTATAATCGAAAATCTACTCTGAAGAACAATTTACTATCACCTGTAAATGATTTTTGACCAAAAAACACACTTTTAACTAGTAGATGGAATTGAAATTTTAACAGTTTATTATAGAACATACAAAGAACATTTTGTGAATGTTTTATGCAAAAACTTGACACTGCATTCTGAATTATCATAACAGAAACAGTTATGCTTTTGTCTTACGTTAATCGGCCGACCTAAAGTGTTGTAACTAACTGTTTTTATATTCAATAAAACTTAGTATAAAACAGTTAATATATTTATAGTTTAATATAAATTTTTTCTTAGTCGTTTAATCAGAACTGATTTAATTCTTCATGATTTAACTCGTGTTCTAAATGGATTACATGGAACTGAATACCAATATGCCCTTAATTAGGATGCAACTTGAAATGTTAATATGGGGGGGGGGATTTAATACCTGGACAATTCAATAATGTGGATCCATTGGACATGTTTCCGGGATGTAGGTCCAGAAAGCCGACAATATTTACGTACGTACATCCGGAACCGACTGCTTAAAAACTTTTTACCCACCTATCTCTACCAGACGCTACTGTGTGAAAATGGTTGGTTGGTGATAGATTCTAAGAAACTGTGAGAACAACCACAACCCTTTATAATTAGTTGTATACAGTACTTGTTTTCGTTGAACAGTTTTACATATATGCAGTTTGTTTATAATTTTCAGTCAAATATTCTGTGAATGAGTGAAATTAATAATTGTGATTTGAACTGTTGTAACATAAAGGATATTTCCCGACTATTTCCAAAACCTCAGGAGATGGTTCCTTGGGTCAAAATAAGTAAAAGAAATTAAAAAATCCTGTGAACATACATCCGCAAACTTTTATTTTACTTACTAGTTGCAGTGTGCACTTTCTATATAAAAATGTAATATATTTCATGAATTGTTAAATGTATCAGTTTTAAATTTAGTGAATACTATAAACACCTTTTCTAAATCCAATAATCAACTTGAAGTGATTAACAGTTTCTAAATGAAGGGGATTTATTATTATTATTTTTTTAATTTCAGGACTCAGCAATTTCACTGTAAAATTCAAACATCAATACAAAAATCGTGTAGGCCTATAAGAGTAGAATCCATCTATGTCTCATTTATTAGGATGGAAAAAAATAAATGAGATGTAGTAATTTGACTGGGCTTTTAATCGATTTTACCATTGTTTTTTTATGATTTTACACATTCCACAATATTTACGATTTTTAACATATTAACGATCATAAGTCAAATTATTAAATGTCCTATTCTAAAAAATGAAGTTAATTGGATTCTGAAATTAAGGCATGTTTTTTATTATTCTTTCAATTTTTACCATAAAATTACAGGATGTCCCGAAATTTGACAACAAACGTATTAAGTAGCCACCATTATGATTCTTATATTTTACTCTCAACGAAGCATTGGTATAGTAATCAAAACTGTTTGTAAACACATAAATAAACACATTACGTATGCCTACCTATATACATTTTATTGGAAATTTTAACTCAATAGGTACTGTTACTGTTTACAAAAATGATTCCATACATTATTGTTACGTAAATACATAGTATTTGGGATCAACCCAACAACGCAATGAGTTTTTTGAACACTAGATTTGTTTAGCACATTTAAAACTTATTTAAAAAACACAACACCCAAAAATTATTACAAAAGAAAGAGGATAAAAAATCATAGTGTTGTTACATTTGTAATGTAAATAAAAAACCATAGATAAGAAACTAACTGAAAAATATAAATAGTAAAAATCAGAAGTGGGTAAAACTTGACAACTTAATGAGATTTTTCAAGAATTACAACAACACGTAATACAAACTAAATACAGTAACAGGAAATAAATGCAGTACTAGTCTTTAAGTGGGTAAAACTAATAACTGCATTAGCTACAGCAATAATTACAATAGTAAGTCTTTAAATACAAACTTACTGAAATAACATACAATAGTGTTTACTAGCCACAATCAGAAGTTGAACATGCTTAACTTTTGAGCGCTGTCTACCCTCCGCTGGCAGTCACATGATCTCCTCGCTGGCGCCAACCAGCTAATGTGAACCCTCTAGTAGCTAACAAGCGGCTGGTGAATTAACACGTGTCTAGTTTGTTTTGCAGTGTTGGTTTCGTTTACTGTATTTTCTATTTATTTTTGGGATTAACAGTGAATATGGTTGACAGCAACAAGTGGTCAAGTAAAGACATAATTACATTCCTAGATATATTTCGAAATTATCCTTGCCTGTGGGACGCTTCGACTGCAGACTACATCAACAGAAATGCAAAAGACTCAGCTTATAAGGAGTTACTGGACAAACTTGAAGAACAAGGACTTAAAGCAGAATTAGCCCCATTGAAGAAAAAAATAAAAAGTTTACGTGATACGTATCGAAATGAAGTTTATAAATTAAAAAAGTCAAAGAAGAGTGATGCGGGAGCAGAGGACGTTTACAAACCTAGACTGGTGTGGTTCTCGGCAGCACAAATGTTCTGGAGCAGTACTATTGTTGGTCGTGACTCATCATCGAATCTGGTAAGTTTAAAATTATAGCACCATACCGTAGATCATCTTATTGTTTAAAACAATAAAACTTAAACATTAACTTTAATATTAAAAGCTGTTTTTTACTAGTATAAATGTGTTAACTAAACTATTAATAAAGGTTTGTTTAGGTAATATTTTTTCTGAACATTAAAGTTTATTTGGTAAAAGAATTTTACATACAAATACTGTCATTTTTCGTAAAAAAAAAACATTTCTACGTGTATCTATCAGATAGTTCTTGGGCGAATTAGTCGCTTTCATCACATTCATGTCCGATGGATTTCATTTGCCAAGGTAGTTGAAAACTCCTGGGTAAACCACTCTCGTAGGTCATTTCCATCTTGTTTGTAGTTGTTGGATGCATACAGTCTGTCTAATGGAGACATAGTGTTTGGGTCCTGGCGCCATTCAACTGGGTTAATAAGTCCTGTCATCAGGTCCTCTTCATCAACTGATCCCGGGGTCATATACGTCTGAGAAGATGTAATTCTTAACCAGTTGTGCAGTGCACAACTTGCTTTTACAAGAATTTCCACTGTATCCACGTTTAACGGAATAGATCTGCTGAATATGCGAAAACGGCTGGCCAAGATACCAAAGGCGTTTTCAGCGACACGCCTAGCTCGAGATAATCTATAATTGAAAATTCTCTCTTCCACAGAGAGACCAAATGCATCATCGGCAACGCAAAGTCCTCCTATAGGCCAGTTTAAAAGATTTCTCTCAAGTGCAATTTTCAAAGTGGAATTGTTGTAAATGGCACTATCATTAGATCTGCCATCACATCCAACGTCAATATATCTGAAGCAGTATTCTGCATCCACCATGGCAAATAAAACTATGCTGTATGTCCCCTTGTAGTTATAAAATAGAGAAGTGCTGTTTGGTGGTCGTTGAATTCTGATATGTTTTCCGTCCAGTGCCCCACAGCAGTCAGGAAAGTTCCACTTACATTCAAACGACTTTTGAATCTGTTTCCATTCATCTACTCTATCCGGTACCTGAAATAGAACGTAGAAAAGTAACATTTGTAATTCTCTTAAATATACAGGGTGTTACGTAAGTAAGTACTAAAACTTCGTAGTTTGGTTCTTTGGGTCTACATAAGCAATAACTTTGATATGGACAAAATTTCAATCTTGCTTCTTTTCCCGTCTGCCGGTCTGTTAAGATTTCGTAAAATCTTTACAAACTTTTGTCTTTTTTCGTACAAAATCTTTACAGACCGACAGAAGGGAAACAAAGCGAGATAGGGTTTTTTTCAATGTGAACGTTTTTGCTTATTTTGACCCAACGAACTAAATTACGATTTTTTTTGTATTTTTTTGTAAATTTGATTTAAATTTTGTATTTTTTAGGACAACGTTACGGAGATGGCATTGAAAAATGAGGACTTCGACTCTCCATCTGAGGACACCGCAGACGTTCTGTCAGTCGAAACGCCAGCAAACTCAGAGGTCAGGACTACAACTCCAAGCCCTTCAGAAAGAAAGAAGAATTCAACGCCTCCAGCATCAGGTAATAAAGCAGCAAAACGATCTCCTGGAAAAATGCTACCCCCATCTCGTCACTTGAAGCAGATGAAAACTACTTCTGGTAGTAAGAAACATCAAACACGGTTTGAAAAGTCAGTGGATAAGTTGGAAGATATAGCTAAAATAGCTGTTGACAATGAAGATCAATTTGACAAATATGGCAAGTATATTGCTAGCCAATTAAGGGAGATGCCACTAAGAAGTTTCATCGCCTTACAAAGTCAAATTAATCACCTCATCACAACAGAACGCTTACACTGTTTGGATGCTGACCAAGAACAGTCTTCCATGCAGCGTTCGCAGTCACCATACAGCGGCAGCTCTCGTTCGACCCCTCAGTTGTCACCATACATTCAAAACAGCTCTGACAAAACACCACGTGTAATCTACGACGATGATATTGGAGGTTTGGACATTTTATCCCAAGCTATGGTCGGAATGTGTGATGCGGGGAACAGCCATGCCAATTTAAGTAATTTTTAAAGAGTTTTATAAGTTTCTTTCATAAGTACTTTTTTATATAAGTAATATTTCAATAAAAGTGTCATTCCTGATTGACTATAAATTAAAATATTTCCAGTTTGTTTTACATTGAAAAAAAATGTTGATCTGTTATAGACACAGTGAAGATGATTAATAAACTACAATATTGTTTAAAGTAAAATGTGTTCATAATTTTTGTACTAGGCGTACTCTCCTTTTAGGAAAATATCCCTTGCTGGTTTTCCAGTATAAAAAAACAATTATTTACTATTTGATAGGCCTACTAAAAATACAAATAGGGGTAAACAATGTACTGTACCTTGATGAACTGCTGTAAAACCTCATAAATGGCGCTCAACACTTCTGGAACGAACACTGAAATTGTGTTATGAGGAACTCTAAAGAGGTAGGCTAAAGACTTGTAACTGTCTCCAGTTGCTAGATAACGTAAAGTTATTTCTAGTTTTGTTTTACTTGAAATAGCCTGACGGAATTTGGTGTCTTCTTTCTGGATAAGCGGAGTAACTAACTCTAATAACTCTCTAAATTTAGGAACTGACATTCTTAAAATGTTTGCATAAGATGATGGGTCTTCCAATTCTAGTTCCTTAAAAAGTCTTGCTGATGCTCCCAGGTCGTTTCTTCTTAATATCCAGGATCTAACCCACCATCGCCTTTTCTTCCGTTTCAACATCTGTTGACACAACTCTTTAACTCCAATATTTAACACACGTCTCAAAACTTCACGACTCACACCAATAGATGACATGGTGAACACACTTACACAACACAATGCTTTCAAGTCATCAGCAGAAACTGTACTAGCGGCTAGTAGGTTTAATGTGAACCCTTCAGATCCAGCTGGCTGCTGGCGATATTGTCTATCAGTGTTTATAATAATGATAAGCTGAAGATAGTAATTTACAGGTTTTATCAAGTGTAGCGGTTGTTCCAGTTGCATGTGATAGATTTAAATATAACAAATTTGAATATTTTTCTCTGCACAAAGGATAAGTCAAAACAATGAAACACTTCAAACCATAAATTATATAAATTAGTTCATTTTGTTACCACTAAATCAAATACTAAAATCTAATCTGTCAATGTGCTTTTTAATTGTTTTAGTCCTCAGATGTGAGGAAAAACCTGGGACCACTATTGTGTCAATGTGACTTGTAAGTGCTTAACCCGCCATCGGTAGCGTTGTTAGGTAGCGCCTAACAAAAATGTTCATCCTTAAGAAATTGTTTTTGTTTTTAGGTCTAAACCTTTCAAACTCCAGGTATTCTCAAATGAGTATTTAAGACGCCATTTTGAACCTTCAACAAAATGAATACCGCGCATGCGCCACTTAGAGGGGAGGGGGGAGTGCGCTGTGTCACGGCTGTGAGACCCGCCGCAAATTGGACCCAGCCCATGTACACGCCACGCGCAGCACACGCGTGGACTAGTTTGTAGAACGTGGTTTTAGACGGAGTGGCGCATATTAAACCTATCCCACGGCCAGTCCAGTCCCAACTTGTGTTCGCGTGTATCGAGTTGTGCTTTCAACACAGTTTCGTGGGACGTGGGTACATAGGTTGTTACTATAAAATGGAAAAATTAATTGAATTGGTTAGAGGCTTTCCTGTTTTATATGATACATCTCATGAAGATTATATGAGATCAAAACTGAAGGATGATTTGTGGGAGAAGATAGCTGAAGAATTAAATACATCAGGTGAGTAATTTTGTTTGTAATATTAATTTCTGATAATAAATATAGTTTATAATATATATATATATATATATATATATATATATATATACATATATATATAAGTTATGTCGTTGCTCCTTAAAAATCTCTTTTTAAAAAAAACAACAAACTTTATTTTATTATAACTTTATTTAAATGAATTAAATGTGATTATAATAATACAGTACTCTTATCCACAGAGCGAACTGTCTTGAGTGAGTCTGTAAAGAACACTGACTATATTGGCTTACAAAGGCTAGGAAATACAAAATGCTTACTCTATCTTATTCTAGGAAAACTACCACTATTGTGTTTACTAAAGCTAAATATTGTTCACATAACTCCTCCATCCCTAAACAAAACTTCCGGGGGTTGTTGAGAGTTAGGTCCAGGTTGGAGTTTTTTACAAAATATTTTATAAGTTAAGTATAGGATTCCAACTAGCAACATTACATAAATTATTATTGTCCATACACTAATTTCTGTCACAATTATTGTCTTTTGTGGAATTGATGAGATGGTGTCCAAATTTATTTTGTCAAATTCTATATTCTTTAGGTTAATTGAAAATTCTGGTTGTTGATTAACTGAAAGACGTAGTTCAGAAGCATCTAAGAGTTTTGGATGTCCACCTTCGGTTTTGGATGAGTGATAGAGCTGTTTATCTTTGTAGAAAATTGTATCACTGTTTGGGTTAATTAAATAAATACCCTGAAGTGTCTTAGTTAAAGTTTCTTTTTGATTTGTTATTTTAATGGTTTCCTTTTGAGGGAATATTGCTAAATATTGGTTCATCTCAGGTATCCATTTAATTAGATTGTCTATGATCTCCAAAGCGGTGTATTTGCAATTGTCTGTTGTGCCATGTTGAACAATAGATGTTTCACAGTTAAGTTCATTGTGGGATATTTGTTCCAATGAGCATAAGAATTTTGATTGGATTTTTTCGTTACATTTATTATCCAAACCTAATATTCTAAATTTACTTAATTTACTTTTTGATACTAACAAATATTTTACTGTAGGGATTATAGTTACGTAACCTGACTCATATTTAGTGGGTACAGAATACAATTTGTAAATATTGAAATCTGTTTCATCTACAATTGGTAAATCAAGAGAATATACAATTTCATTTTTGCCAATTTTACAACTTACTTCTAACAAATTTTCGAATTCCCAAATATTTTCTATTTTGGGTTCTAATGGCAATTTATTATTATAGTATTTGTGAATTTTCTCTATTTCATAAAATAATTCCTTTGTGGAAATTATACTTGGGTGTAGCGTTCCTAGTTTACAGAATGTTAGTGAGTTCTCTATATCTTGTACTAAACTTAACAACATATTACATAGAATATTTAATTGATTTAGTACATCTCTAAATTTTTCTAATTCTACATAATCATCTAACTTCTTATTTATAAATAACATTTTATTCCTTAATTCACTAAAGTTTTCTTCAATTATATTTACAGTTTTGTTAAATTCTACAATAATGTCTGTACTAACAGAATATTGAGATGCAATTTGGCTTTTTATGTTGAATTGATCGTTCTTAATATTTTCTATTAGTTTATCATATTTTTGGCCGTCATAAGCGTCCAAATTTCCAGTTAACAATTTCAATATTGAGCCTAAACCATCAGCAATACCTCTTTTTCTTTTCGTTTTATCGTTATTTCTTACAGAGATTATTTCTAATTTTTCTGTTATTGTTTCTCTAGTATGGTTAATAAACTTAAAGTAATTAACAACATCTCTTATCTTACTACCATTGTCTGTTACAAATTCAATATTTCCATCTAGACTTGCTAAGCAATTACCACAATTCTGATTAAAACAATTTGACACAATTCTATAACAAAACTCTAAATTATTTACTTGCTTAAATATTCCTTCTAAACTAAAATAATGAATAAAAGTATGATAGGTTGACTTTAGTTTTGCCTACTATCCAATCCTAATAGCAGATCAAAGCTATTGTGAAAGTCAAATAGGTAGAATTTAGTTAATTTTTTACCTAATAGGGGTATTTTACAACTGTAATTTTCTTTTGAAACTCCGTGTGCAGTAGCTACTTCAAATGGTTCTTTAATTAGGCTTGTTTTAAAACTTTTGAATCCTAATGATTTCTTTATGAAAGATCTTGTGCTACCGGTGTCTATTAAAATTTTTAGATTGGTGTTCGGGTCGTATATGTAGGGTAGTTCATTATTATCATTTTGAATATTCATAATTGAAAAATGGTTCTTAGGTTCTGTTATCCTAAAAAATGATTCTCTTCTGTCTGGTCTAAAAAATAATTCTGTTCTGTCTGAGTATTTGTCTCTTCTACACAGTAGTCTGATGGATCGTTGTCTGATGGATATTCGGGAAAAGTTTCGTCATAACTTGGATTTTCTTGGATCGGTGTTTGATACATAGTATAATCCTCGTTATTTTCGGTACTTCGTCCCGTCATCTGGTAGAGTTTAGGATTTTGCCTAGATATTCCATCCGATTGTCTGGTTGACGTACTCATAGGAGTGGGTTGGTACGTTTGTTTTTGATTTGATTGAGGTCTCGAATTGTGGTTATTATTAAACTGTCCACGTTGAAGTTGACCAGATGTAGTAGGAAAAGGTTTATAGTACGGGTTTGGTTGTTGGTACATTTGTCTGGGAATTTGGGGGTTTGATTGTTGGTACATTTGTCTCGGATTTTGATTAAATGTGGCATTAAATGGTCTCTTAACAAAACTATTTTGATCTTTAGGAACAACATTTTGCTTATTAGAATATGTCATCATTTTATTATTTTTAAATTGAAAATCATTAGTTAACATGCTAAGGGCTTCCCCAAGAGTTGTGGGATTTTTGGTTCTCATGAGAGAGCCAAGTGGTTCGTGTAGACCTCTTAACAAAACTCTTAAAGCTAAATTTTGTGTATAACTGCACAATACAAATTGTGCCCCTGGTTCTTTGTTAACAAAATATGCTATCTGAAGATTTAACAATTTTTGTATTTTCTCATAAAATTTAAATGGTGTTTCACCGGCTTCCTGCTTTAGTTCCGACATTTCAAGATTTAATGTATAACAATCTCTTTTGTCTAAATAACTTGATAAAAGTGTTTTTCTAACATCTAACCAAGAGTAACTATTTGAGCTTACAACTAATTCCAAAGCTGTACCTTTTAATTTTGTCAAAATAGTAGAAAGCAAATATTCATTTTGAAAATCATCTGGGTTAGCAGATACATAAAATTTATTATATATTTTGTCACAAATCGATATGAATCTATTAAGCATTGTGGGTTCACCCGAAAATTCCGGGATCATGTCTAGGTATAAAACGGGGTGAATAGAAACAATTTTCAACTTTGGACTTAAATAGCGACACGTTACACGAGAAGTATGGAATTGAAACATACCTTGGTTTATGGGTCTTGATGTCCTCTACAAGCCTACACTATGGATTTTTTCATAAGCACAAGGAGAAGCTGGAAAAAAATTAAAAACATGGTGTTTCTATTCACCCCGTAGAGCGGGGTGAATAGAAACAGGTGTTGTTTTCTAAGCTTGTTTCTTTTCTAACTTATGTAGGGTGAAAGGAAACAATCAGTAGTGTTGTTGGGTGGATAGAAACATGTTTTAGAATGAACACTAAATATATTTGATGTCATATAGACATATCAACCAACCGAAAAATAGATAAACACACAAAATAAACTAAATTGAATTTCAAAAAATACAGTTTGGCTGGCTAAGTGAACTTAATAAAGTGTGAAATGACTTATGTCATCAACAAAACTAAGTCTGTTTTTAAATCGAGATGAAGATTTCGAGACATCAACAGGAGGCCTAAGTTTCATGACGACGTCAGCCTTCTCGAAAAAACTCTCCTCTTCTGTAGCGGAAAATGTGGAACTGTTCAATTTTTTTTTGTAGAAACGTCCAACGTAACCATCGTCTTGAAGCTCCGTCACTTGGCAGATGTACATTCTGTATACCTTTGTAGAGTCTCCATACACCTTAACAATTGCGAAATCTTCAATTTGAAGGGAAGGGTTGAGTTCTTGTATGTCTATTTCGTCCAGGTCTGAAGAAGTGTCAGATGGAACGAGATCTTGATCGCTATCTTGAACTGAATAGTCCGAGTCATCTGATGATGATTCACAGACAGTTTTTGTATTTTTCTTCTTGCTGCTTGGGGCACCACTAGTACCAGGCACGCCAGGTTTAGATGCTACTGGTAGATCATCAACGGATACCGGTACATCATCTGGATCAGACTCAAAATCAGCGACGGAAACACCCTTTCCAGGTTCGACATTTACTTTCACCCGTTTTTTGCGGGGTTTAGTTACCTCTGGATTTCTTAGAGTTTTCAATAGTTCTTTAAATGTGTCATCGATGGCAACCACAGGTGATTGTGCTGGAGTGGTTGCGGTTGATTCCTCACTTTGAGTCGACATATCTTCAGGTGGTAGCATATTCAGAACCTCACTACGGTTGAGAGGATAAATCCCACATTTTCGAAAGCCAGATTTAACGTTCTCGGATTTACATGACTCACATAACGCTTTTAACAGGCTGGGAAATTTGCTTTTAGGTATAGTAGGTTCATTTCTGCCAGGTCCTAATTTCCACTCAAGAAGTAATTTACGCCATGCCATTTTCAAAGGGCGAAAGAACGCCACGTCGAGTGGCTGAGTTAGGTGAGTAGAATTACTAGGCAGAAATATAAAATGGACATCGCTATCTGCACATTTCTTTATGGTTTCCAGTGACAAATGGCTTGCTAAGTTGTCCCCAATCATGTACTTTTTGCCATCAAGGCGTCTAAAATATGGAAGGGCTACGGTTTCGACATAATCAGAAAAACAGCAGTTGTCAAACCAGCCGCTCTTTGTTCTATTGTACCTAGAACCATCAGGACCTCCTTCTCGCCAACTTTCATACAAGTTTAGGGCTTTGTACACCACGTAAGGGGGCAAGATTTCACCATCGGCAGCAGCCGAAAACATGACCGAGGTCGAGCTCTTGGTTGAGTTCATCACCCTTTCAGGGTATTTGCATCCCCGTCTAGTTATAACTTTTTTCCTGCCTGGATCGTCAGACAGATTCGTCTCGTCGTAATTAATAATATTACAAGGAGGAATGTTTACAAGTTCTTTTTCTAGCTTGTCAAAATATGCATTGATAACTTGTGGGGAGATAGCAGCTCTTGCCCGTTTAATATTTTGACACATCCTTGATGACAAGTCGTCCTTGTGTCTTCTCAAAAAGGATTCAACAAAATCCCGTCCAGGCAAATTGTCCTTGAATTGCCTGACTGTCTTTCCTTGGCGATCAAGTGATTCTTTTATCAATAATCTTAAGGTCCACGAATCAATGGGATAGCCCCAGTCAGCACAAACACCCAACCTACTTACCAGTATTTTTTCTTCTTCTTCAGACAAAGCAGTTTGCCCACCTTTTTTTTTAATAGTATCCCCCCTTTTATAATGTCTGTACAACACACTGTAATGGATTCCATGTAACTTTGCACTCACACGAAGGCTCTTGCCATTGTTTATGTCTTCAATTGCTGATTTCAGAGCTTCTGGATCAATTACTTTTTTAGCTTTCAGAGGTTGGTACTTCCTTGGCATTCTGAAACAAAATGACTACATTATAGATTTGCAATAGCTCACATTTTCTAAGGAAATTCGCCCAAAAAAAAGGGCTTAAGATTTGTGGGGTGAATAGAAACACTGTTTCTATTCACCCCACAAATCCTAAATATGTGTCCTAACCTATACAAAAAATTCTTTAAAGAAAACGGGATATTTTCAGCATTATTTCAAAACATAGTAACATTTATAGGTAAATAAGGTATAGGAAACATATAACACTAAATGCCTAACTTATATTGGTATAGTACTTACATGGAAAGTTTAGAAGATCACAAAAATCACGAAAAATAATCTGAGTTGTTGATGGCTGCAAAATCCAACTTCCAGTGCTGCCAACATAACAAACTAATTTTTCCCTCAAACTGTACCTAATTACCCACTCATAAATGAAACATTACCCCGGTAGCTTTATTTTTACCCTCTGTCACATTACATCACATTTTTTTTGAAGTTTTGTTGCTATTCACCCCACTGTTTCTATTCACTCCGTTTTACGGAGTGCATAATGAATAATTTTGGAATATTTTTGTTTTGGGGAGAAATTTCACACAAAATATTTTTTAAACATTTTTCCCTTTATTGTATTCATTCGAAGTGTGTATATAATTTTGTTGAACAAAATTAAGACATCGTGTAATATACATAGTATTTTGTTTACAAGCATGGGAAATTTTACATTTTTGTCACCTCATGACAAAGACACTTTTCATAATGTAGATATCAACTTAGTATAAGGTACTTAATTAGTATAAGCTATAAGGTACTTTAGGTACATTACATTTTATATTATATCCACAACATTTTTAATTAACAACATCTTAATTTACATATTATTAATTAACAACATCTTAATTTATATATTATTCTTAATTAATAACATATTAATTTATATATTCTTAATTAATAACATCTTAATTTACATATTTTTTGTTCAAAACTGTCCCCTTTGTACCCACTGCCCTACTTTGCCAGTCAACAGATCCGTAGTTAGAATTAAAACATTCAGTGAAGTTTTGCCTAATAGAAAATGCTTCAGTACAACTTCTATTTCGATTTTGTGCTAAAGAACTAAAATTACTTTCATTAAAGTTGTTTGCTATTTCATCATCTTCGTCCTGTGTACTGGCATTTAAAAGAATATCAGTTCTCAAATAATTATTAAGCACAATTGTGGCTAACACTATACTATCTATGGTGTCCAATTTGCATTCAAAAGGTCTTTTGTATACCCGAAATCTAGCTGCTAATATTCCAAAGCTACTTTCTACTGTTTGTCTTGCTCGGGATAATCGATAATTAAAAACCTTGTTTTCATAATTGCCAGTCACTCTCGCTCTAGGATATGGACGCATTAAATTTGGCATTAGAGGAAATGCTTCATCTCCGAAAAAGACATACGGTGTTTCTGTATTTTGCCCAGGTAACGGTTTTGGTTCGGGCAATTGTAAAGACCTACTGTTTAGCATTTTCCCTAACGAGGAATTGGCGAAAATGTTTCCATCGCTAAACCTACCCATAGAACCCACATTTACAGTTGTAAAACGATAATTTGCATCCACAGTCGCCATCAAAACAATAGAAAAATATTGTTTATAGTTGTAGAAAGAAGACCCACTATTAAGTGGTTTCCGAATGGCGATATGTTTGCCATCAACAGCACCCAAACAGTTATAAAACTGCCATTTTCTCTCATAATCCAAGGCAATATTTTTCCAAGTTTCCACTGTTGGTTCAGGTATGTAGATGGGTTGTAAACGTTGCCATAGAGCTGCACATACTTCATTTTCAATATTCGATACGGTTCTCTCTCCCAATCTATAGCTTAGTGCTATAGTTTTAAACATGTCACCAGTGGCCAAATACCTGAAAAAGTATGAAAAAAAAATCAAAAATCATAAGTCACAATTTTTTTTATAAGCGTTTGAAGTTCAAATATTGACGAAATTTGTCAAAATCCCGAATATTTGCAAATTATTTTGTAGTTAAAAATGTATAAAAATGTTTGTATTCATAGCTAAGAATTGAAAATTTAATACAAAGTTGTCCATTAGTTTTGCTTATAATAATTATATAATTATTTTATTTTTTACGACTATTTTTAATTACAGCCCAAGCTGCTAAGGATCAATGGCGAAAGCTGAGAGAATGTCATAGAGAAGCTCTTCGAAGACAACAAAAAAAAGTGGGCAACAGGCAACACATATTAGGCTATGGACCTATCAAAAACAAATGGAATTTCTCAAACCATTTATGAAAAACAGAAATACTGTTGGAAATCCCACTTCACCCCGTGAAGAAAGCCAGTTGGCCACTTCACCCCGTGAAGAAAGTCAGTATGAAATTCCGCCATCTGATGAACCCAGAGTTGAAGCAACAAATGATGGCGAACCAACCAAACCTTCTGAGAATGTCGCCCGTAAAAGATTTAAAAAATCCACAGTAACTACTGATCCCGTTGTGCGAAAGTTTATTGAGGACAGTGACAAGAGAGCAAAAAAGAGGGATGAATTACGTCAAAATCTCGTTGCAGAAACACAGACAAGAGGAGTTACAAAATGATGCTTTGTATCAGTTTTTTATGTCTATGTTCAACACAACAAAAGGTCTTCCAACAAAATACCAGAAAGAAGTCAGAAGAAAATTGTTTCAAGCTGTTTCTGATGCCGAAGATAAAGCTGAGGATGAAATCGCAAACAAATGTGAGATTGAGCTGAATTCTCAGATGAACAGACAACGTGCTATTTCAATATCAACCCATCCTACTAGTGCATTATCTTGTGCCTTAACGCAAGGATTCCCTGAATTTTTTTCTCCATCGAATTCAACAGATTAGTTCAGTTGATACAAATGAAAGAAGCTGCTCAAGACATGAAGACGATTCTTCAAGAACATATTTTGACTTGTAATAAACTGAACAAATAATTTACAAAAAGAACCCATTTTTCTTTAAAACTTTTTTTTAGTTTTTAGTTTTTGTATGTTTTTTTAATAGTTTTTTACTCATCAAGTATTATTAATAATAAATTAATAATCTGAATAAAAATTATTTTCATTAATTATTTAAATCGATAATATAATACGAATTACGAGTACCTACTTTGTAATTTGTTATATTTATATAAAAATAATGTTGGAGTGTAAAAATCTTAAAATAAAATTTCAAATTCATATTTCGTATCCAAAATCTTTAACGTATTGAACATGTTAAACACTTACCTCAGACATACTGCTAGTTTTTCTTTACTTCCAATAGGTTTTTGTGCATTACACTCTTGACTAGTGATATCCATTTTAATTAATTCATGAACCTCACTAAACTGTTTTCTGTTTAACCTAAACGACTCTTTAAACACATTATCTGGAACTTCACTGGATAACTTGAACTCTCCATAACTCTCTCTTTTCCGTAAATACTCATTCGTTTTACTTTTTTTCCTTTTTTTGCTGAGTAGGTGTAGAATGATACATCTTTCATCATCCTCTGATTCAGATTCTAAATCGAGAAGAAGTTGCTGGTTTGTTGTCATCTTGAATACTAGTGGGAGAAATGATGAAGATGGACGTGGGCTGAGTTCAATATGCGTTACTATTTAGTCGGCGCCTAGCTACGATACTGACCACGTTGCAGCTAGTGTTAGGTGCGTTCTAGCCTCGATACCTTTGGCGTAACTGTTTTCGCTTATTCCATAAAATTGGAAGTTTTATTTTTTTTAGTTTAAGTGAGTTAGTGACTCAAAAATGGCTAGAAAGCCAAGTGATTGTGTTGTTTTGAGCTGGTTAGAAGAAAATGAAGAGGACGAAACGGTTACTGATGACGCCCAAGGTTTTGCTTCTGACTGCGTAAGTGATGCTCCTTCACAACATTCTTTACATCAAACTGATACGGAAGTATCCGGAAACTCTGACAATGATACATCAACAGCTTCAGCTACAGCAATGGAATTAGATAATCCACTAATTCCTCAGCCTATCTTCTCTACAGCCACAACACAAGCCTCAGAACTTGTGTACATAGGGAAAGATAACACCACTAAATGGCAAGTTCACAGACCAGCAAAAATTAAAGGAAAAACTCTTAGTCAAAATATTGTTAGTAAGTTGCCAGGTGTCAAGGGTGATGCAAAAAACTGTAAAACTCTTGTGGATTGCTGGAAAATATTTTTCCCCGATGAAATAATTAATGGAATTGTTACATTTGAGTAGCCCATTTGCAAAACCTGTTAAATCCATTTTTTTTCGAATTTGAGATTTTGGTATCCCTGGATACGGTTTTCTCATATATATCATTTAAAACTAGTTTCAAGTTCCAAAACCTGTCTTAAATGACCTAAATACGATATTTAAAATTGATTACTTTTCCAAAACCAGTTAAATCCATCTGGGTTTCAGAAGCAAAACCTGTTAAATATACCTACATTTTTACAGTAGCAAAAGCTGTTATAATGCACTGGTGCAATATGGCCAACATATGTAAACAGATGCAAAACCAGTTATGTTTTACTTTCGTTGCTAAACAACATCTTGTATTAAATTATTTATTAGATTAAAATAATATGTTGGCTACTAGTTTTTTCCACAAGCTTATTTGCCAAACATATGTTGTTTAGAGCCTAATTTATTACTCTTTAACCTACTTTGGATCTGAGCTGGCAAATGTAAACAATAATATTGAGAAGTTAGTGTTTGATGTTTCTTGATTTTTGTTATAAGCTGTGGTTTTTAACGTTTGATTGAGCATATTTTTAAGAGTAGTGTACAATGGAAGAAGTCATTGTGGAAACACTTGAAAACAAGTCCAGAAAGAGAAAGAGATTTCCTACAGAATGGGAGCGAAACAAAGCGAAGAAAGCAAGGTAAATATTCACTGGGCTTATTACAGATAGAGTTCAAAAGAATTATTAGTCTCGTTTCTGTTATTTAAACAAGTTAAATAAACTTGTGATGCCTTAATTTACCAATAAATTACACTGTTGTATCTATAAGTCAACATTACCTGTGGTTCGACATAACCTCAATAAATCTAGCACATTCTACAGACAGACACCTAACTAGCCTATACTAAAGACAGGTATCCTCAAATTGGCAATTTACCAACATTTTTGTAATTCAAAAATTACCTAGATGATTATTATTATTTGATTATAATACTAGCTTTTTGTTACAGGCACCAAGCTAAAGGATTTCCTACACTCCCAACATGTGAACACGGTGAGATAAGTATTTACCGCTGCAAAGAGTTGTCACTTCAAGACGTTAGAAGGATTCACCAGCGGTATTATAAGGACGCAAGTCTAGAGTCTAAAAAAAATTACATTCTTCAGCATGTTACAGTAACATCAGTAAATAGGAAGAGGCCCAAGAACCAATGCAATAGGCCTAATAAAGAAAAAAAGGTAACCACAAATTTCACTTTACCGAAGCAACGTGAAGGCCAAGTTAAACAAGTAAGAGTGTGTCGTGCTGCATTTTTGCACATTTTGCAGGAAGGACGTGACAGGGTCCAAAGACTGTGCCAAAGATTCCTAGAAGCAGGTGTAACACCTCCAGAGACAAGAGGAGGAGCTCGGCAAATTGAAAAATATTCACTAAAAAGAGAAGCTGTGAAGGAATTTATAAAATCCTTTAAACCAATACAAAATCATTACTGCAGGAGCAGTATTAGAAAAAGGCAGTACTTTCCGAGTGAGTTATCAATAAAAACTATGTGGGAAATGTATCTTGAACAACAGGAAGAAGAGGGTTTAAAAGTTGAGTATGAATTCTTCAGGACAGTTTTCAACGAAAATTTTAATATCAGTTTCAATGCTCCATATACTGACAAGTGTTCAGCATGTATGTGCTTGGAAAACAAAATTGTAGCAGAGGTAAATGCTGAGAAAAAAGCTGAACTAAAAGCTGAATTAATAGTACATAAAAAGAGGGCTGATATTTTTTTCTCTAAATTACAGAATAAGAAAAAAAATGAAATAATAATCTCTTACGATTGTCAAAAAAATTTAATTTTGCCGAAAGTTCCTGATCAAGAAGCTTATTACCGAAGGCAGTTATACCTTTACAACTTTACTGTGTGTGAAGGGGATTCTAACGAAAGCCAGACCAAAGAAAACACCATTTCTTATCTTTGGACTGAGGATGAATATCCAAAAGGCTCAGTCCAGATTGCATCGGCACTGCACCACAAGTTAAGTGGTTTGGACTTAACAGGAATCACCACAGTACGTCTTTTTTCTGACGGCTGTGGTGGTCAAAACAAGAACACAACAATAATATTCATGCTTTCACATTGGCTGCTCAACGAGGCTCCCAAAAATGTCAAAGAAATTGAGTTGTGTTTCCCGATTGTAGGCCCCTCTTTTATCCCGCCGGACCGTGTCTTTGGAAACCTCGAACGCCAATTTAAGAAACAAACTGTGATAGAAAATCCTGAAAAATATCTATCTGTTTTCAACAAACATTGCACCTTAATTCGTCTTGGACTTGATTGTCCAGTATTGAATTCGAAACTTTCCTCCGATGACATCATAAAGAAAACAACGCAGTGGCACTTCCAGTTCCAAAAATCAAAGAAGATTATTCTAAGGCGCAACAAAACCTTATCATCGGTTCTGGTTCGTGAACTGTTTTATAACATTGACACTGGGGTCGGTAAGACATTGTGCAAAAAAGGTAAAAGCTTGAAGAATGTTTGGAGAAAATTGGGAGAGCAATCCTGATCTGAAATATTACATTGATGTGTTTCAAAATCAACAGTCTCTGACTATTGACAATGTTGCTGAAGATCAGGAAGATGATTTTGAACTCATGGTGGACGAGTTCAACAATATTAGTGAATAATAGACAGTAGTTATGAACTCATAGTGGACGAATTATTTAGTTTTTACCCAAGTAGGCTATATGTATTCGACCTACAATAAAGTTTTATAGAATGTTTTTATTCCAAAGTCAGTGTTTTGTTTTGTATCAATACCTAATAAAAAACAAAAATTTTAACTCAAATCTATTGAAATATATAGGCTAGGCCTATATTTTAAATTTTTTATATTTATTAAAATTAAATAGACTGATAGTAAACAAAATTTTATTATTATTTAATAATGAATAATAATAATAATTTACACCTAATTGTAGACCTACTAGTATATAACAGGGTTTGGAACTGAAACAAATTTGCAAATGGCCAACAGTACAGTGCCAAAACCTGTTATTTATAAATACTTGTGCAAAACCTGTTAAATCCAAACTAAATATGTAAATAAATATTTGTCTATAAAAACTACATTATTATTCTGTAATTAAGTAAGAAGTATGATTTTTTTACATTTAAAAAAAAACTGTGATAGTTCTATCTTTACTGGTTTAATTTATATACGTTTTTTTTTATTCATGTAAAATTTTAAAAAATGGATTTAATAGCTCATTTACTAACGCACAGCTTATGAAAATTTCCAGCTCTTATAAAAACGGTGAAAAAGATTGTCCACAAACAAACTATGATGAACTTATGGCATTTTTTGGCGTTTTGTACATGCTAGGCGTGAAGAAAGGAAATGATTTAAATACATCGGAAATGTGGCAAACTGATGGTACAGCTCCTGAGTTTTTTAGAGGAGTCATGTGTGAAAGAAGATTCCATCAGTTATACAGAGCAATCCGGTTTGATGATAAACAAACACGTAATGCTAGGAAGCAAATTGATAATCTAGCTCCAATTAGACAGGTGTTTGAGGCTTTTGTGGGCAAGTGTATGTCTAGCTATACCCCTGGAGAATATACTACCATTGACGAGATGCTGGAAGGCTTCCGAGGGCGATGTAAGTTTCGCCAGTAGGCCTATATTAGCAACAAACCCAACAAATACGGGATTAAAATATACGCATTGGTCGATTCTAGAACTTTTTTCACTGTGAAAATGGAAATTTACCCTGGGAAACAACCAGCAGGAAGCCCGTACGCTGCAGACAATTCTGCTCAGGCTGTTGTAAAGAGATTGATTGAGCCAATCAATAACTCAGGAAGGAACGTTACGACAGATAATTATTTCACATCTATTCCTCTGGCTAACGAGCTATTCTTTTATCACAGAACAACAATAGTTGGCACCATAAGAAAAAATAAGCCTGAACTTCCACCGGAATTTTTGGACGTGAAATCAAGACCTATTGGAAGTAGTATGTTTGGCATTGGAAAAGAGCCTAATAATACACTCTTGGTTTCCTATGTGCCCAAAAAAAATAAAAACGTTCTCATGGTTTCCACGTTACATGATGATGACGCAATTGACTGCGAGACTGGTGATGACAATAAGCCAGAGGTCATCACTTTTTATAACGTTACTAAAGGAGGTGTCGACGTCGTGGATCGGAAAAAAAAGATTACAGCGTCAAAAGAATAAACAATAGATGGCCTTTGGCTATCTTCTGTGGGCTCCTGGATCTAGCTACAGTGAACTCCCAGATTATTTACTTCACGAACACAGGAGTAACACTTCCACGGAGAATTTTTATCACCAACCTCGCAGTAGAGATCGTCAAACCCCATCTATTGCGACGTGCTTCAGTTGATGTTTTGTCTATTGGACACAAGCAATCAATCAAAAACATCCTGCAAGAAATGAGCAACAAGTGCCAGGTAACTATTGCTCCAAATTTTTATTTTGGAATTTTTACAAAAGATTTTATTTATTTAGTACAGTGTTTTATAATTGTATTTGTAACCCCGTTATTTGTTTTAGACATTCTTGGGAGAAAACCTAGATGTGCGTACTGCCCAGTAAGGAAGAATAGATTTACTACAGCCCGCTGTGATGACTGCAGAAAACCTATTTTCAAAGAACATACCGGACTTACTAAACTAGTATGTAGTGACTGTGTGATGCAAGAAGATGCTGAGTGAAAAGGACGGAAATGTATATGGGCCTTAATATATATTTGTAAATAATGTACTCATTATTATTATTATCATTTACTTTAAATTTAATAAATAGCAGACTTTTCTTACACTTTTTAGTAATTGTAAAGTTTAATCCTAAACTTGGTATTACAATAGGCCTATTAATAATGTGTATATACCTATTATTCCGTATAATATAGTATGTACATACATATTACGGAATAATAGGTGTATACACATACTAAAACAGACACTAAAAGCAACAGCATATTAAAACAGTGTTCAATAATACATTTAAAAGTGTTTACAGTTCATAAATGTGCTAAAAGCATAAAATAATCAGATGTTAGGGAGCGCCTATACACGCTACCTCTCGCGGAACTCGGGGTATCGCTACTGACGGCGGGTTAAGTCCTCGGATGTGAGCAAAAAAATGAGACCTCTAATGTGCCGATATGCCTTGTAAGTGCTTAAGTTCTCGGATGTGAGGGGGAAAATGGGGCCTTTAATGTGACGTATGGGTTGTCCAAGAGCTTAGGACCTCGCTTTTGTGTTAATAGTTAACTTTTTTAAAAGACTCGATACAAAAAAATAAAGGTCTGTATGTTTTTATTGGCCCTTTCTAAAAAGTATGTATTGTTTCGTTAGTCAAAAATTATATTGCTTTTAACAATAAAAAAATGTAGAGGTCCCCCATTGTGTCAAAAGAAGCAAAGTCCCCGTTTAATATTAATGTTAGACTGGGTAAGTAACATGATGGCGTTTATAATAATTAGATAAAAACCTTCTCCATAAAATAATACATTTGAGTGCCAAATTTCATGGTAATCGTCCAAACGGTGTCTTAGTATTAATGTTAGACTGGGTAAGTAACATGATGGCGTTTATAATAATTCAATAAAAATCTTATCCATGAAATAATACATGTGTGTGCCATTTTTCATGGTAATCGTCCAAACGCTATCTCAGTATTATTATATAATAAAAGAACAATAATGTCCGTCTATGGTGACTTCTTTTAAAATAAAGTAGTTACTTACATTATAATTATATGGCGCGTTTCGGAACTCGTTCCATCTTCAGATTATCGCTCTGCTGAGGTCGTTAAAACATTAAAATAAATTATTACACAACACATCATATACACATACACGCGCACATTAACACTACTTTATTTTAAAAGAAGTCACATAGACGGACATTATTGTTCTTTTATTATATAAAAAAGAGTGACTTGAATACAAACACAATGAGTTTTAAATCAGTATTTCGTATGACTGGGTAAGTATCATGATGGCGTTTATAATAAGTAGATAAAAACCTTCTCCATGAAATAATACATGTGTGAGCCAATTGTCATTTGAATCGGTCAAACGGTATCTTAGTACTGTAATAATGTTAGAATGGGTAAGCAACATGATGGCGTTTATAATAATAAGACAAAAACCTTCTCCATGAAATAATACATGTGTGATCCAATTGTCATTTCAATCGGTCAAACGGTGTCTTAGTAATAATGTTAGACTGGGTAAGTAACATGATGGCGTTTATAATAATTAGATAAAAACCTTCTCCATGAAATAATACATGTGTGAGCCAATTGTCATTTTAATCGGTCAAACGGCGTCTTAGTAATAATGTTAGACTGGGTAAGTAACATGATGGCGTTTATAATAATTAGATAAAAACCTTCTCCATGAAATAATACATGTGTGAGCCAATTGTCATTTTAATCGGTCAAACATTGTCTTAGTAATAATGTTAGACTGGGTAAGTAACATGATGGCGTTTATAATAATTAGATAAAAACCTTCTCCATGAAATAATACATGTGTGAGCCAATTGTCATTTTAATCGGTCAAACGGTGTCTTAGTAATAATGTTAGACTGGGTAAGTAACATGATGGCGTTTATAATAATTAGATAAAAACCTTCTACATGAAATAATACATGTATTAGCCAATTGTCATTTTAATCGGTCAAACGGTTTTCTAAGTAATAATGTTAGACTGGGTAAGTAACATGATGATGTTTATAATAATTAGATTACAACCTTCTCCATGAAATAATACATGTGTGTGCCAATTTTCATGTTAATCGGTCAAACAGTGTCTTAGTATTAATGTTAGACTGGGTAAGTAACATGATGATGTTTATAATAATTAGATAAAAACCTTCTCCATAAAATAATACATGTGAGTGCCAAATTTCATGGTAATCGTCCAAACGGTGTCTTAGTATTAATGTTAGACTGGGTAAGTAACATGATGGCTTTTATAATAATTAGGTAAAAACCTTCTCCATGAAATAATACATGTGTGAGCTAATTGTCATTTTAATCGGTCAAACGGCGTCTTAGTAATAATGTTAGACTTTGTAAGTAACATGATGGCGTTTATAATAATTAGACAAAAACCTTCTCCATGATATAATACATGTGTGTGTCAAATTTCATTGTAATCGTCCAAACGGTGTCTTAGTATTAATGTTAGACTGGGTAAGTAACATGATGGCGTTTATAATAATTAGGTAAAATTCTTCTCCATGAAAAAATACATGTATTTGCCAATTTTCATGGTGATCGGTCAAACGGTGTCTTAGTATTATTGTTGGGCTGGGGTAAGTTGCGTAATAGCGTTTATAATAATTAGATAAATTATCTAATTCAATAAATATGGTATTAAAAAATCTAAATTGTTTTTTATCTATAGAAAAAAAGTCTAGTTAAAATATTATCGCGTGTTTCCACCCACAAGTCTATTGAAAAAATCGTCATACAAAATTTGATGTTAATTGTTTATTTTCCATCAGTTTGAACTACAATAAACCATATGTTTTATGCCTATTGCAGAGAGAGATTTAGGGAGATATCAAAAATGGAAGTATAGAAGAAGGGAAAATGTTGGGGACAAGACAATGTTGGCAGCATTTGTTGCAAAAATCCGTGTTATGTTAACTCGTGTTAAGGGGACAGTAAGTTATATATACTCTTGATGAGAATACACTGTCCTCTTAATATTCAGAGGACAGTAACTGTGCTCTGAACAAGAGTATACGCGACAAATGTCCTCTGATCAAGAGCGAGAATGTCTATATATATATATATATATTTCTCCTTCTTCTTTCACACACTCCCTCCCTATCTCTTTCTTTGTCTCCAACATACGAGGCGTTCAGAAGTCAATCTGACTAAGTCCAATTTTTTGTCAAATCGAGTTAATAACACTGTTAGATTGCTTTTGCAAAGAGTTTTCACTGGCCAAGACGACCAACTCCATAGTTCATTAGTTTGCCGCTAGAATGCGCTAGATGTTATGCCAACTGAACCTTTCCCCAGCTGTTTCGGAGGCCAGTTTGATTAACTCCATGTTTCCATTACAACTGTAAACTAACTGATGTTTTATGTTGAACTGTCATTGTAAAAGGTTATGTTTTACTAAGTGTTGTGCTTTATAGTGTTTTTGTATGATGAGTTCTTTAAAATGACTTATTAAAATGAGTGAACAAAGCAGTGAAAGTGACCTTTTTGGGGACAATACTGACTCAGATCCAGACTACATTCCAGGTTCATACTTAGACTTTAGTATTAGTAATACTTCATCTCGATTTAGTCAAATCCTTAACAGGTCAAACAACCTAGTCTCTAATGAGAATCAGGACATAAATAATACTTCACCTAATAATAGGCCTAATGTTGTAGTAGAGGAAATCAGTTTTTCTGACGTTTCAGATATTGAGGTTAGGCCTAGCCCTGAGGACGTTAGAGGCCGTAAACGTAAAAGAAATCCCAGTGATTGGAAGAGAGCACGTCAGAATAAAAAGAGAATTTCAGGCCAAGAATATGGAACAAGATCGGGCCATACTGTGGCTGCTAAGATATTTAGCGATAAAGAATGTAAATGTGCTAGGAAGTGCAATGAAAAAATATCATCACATGACAGACAATCTCTTTTTACCTCATTTTATAGCTTAACCAAACATAATGAACAAAACATATTCCTTAACGGTTGTGTAAAATCAAAAAATGTTAAGAGACGTCGACCTAAGAATGAGTCTAAGCCTCCGCGGAACCACACCTTTTCATTTTTCCTCAGAGTTAAGAATGAAGATATACAGGTTTGTAAAAAATACTTTAGGGAAACCTTCCAAGTGTCTGAATACATAATTGTAGCACAAAGAATGATGTAAACAGCATCACAGATAAGAGGGGCAAGTTAGTTCCAGGGAATAAAGTTGACATTTCAGATGTTGTAAATCATATCAAGTCTTTTCCTGCGTACTTTAGCCACTACACCAGGTCACACAACCCTAACAGAAAATATTTGAACTCTGACCTCACAATCAAAAAAATGTATGATTTATATGTGTTATGGTGTGGTGAAAACCAAAAAACGCCGGTTAAAGAAAAAATGTACTACCATGTATTTTCAACTAACTTCAATCTGCATTTCAAACCACCCCTTAAAGACACCTGTCAAGTGTGTGATGGTTTAATAACCAGACTTTCAGTGGCAACTGATGAAGAAAAGCAAATAATCCAAACTGAGAAGGAGCTGCATTTAAGAAAAGCTGAAAAGGCTAGAGAAAGTTTAAAAGAAGACAAGGATCATTGTTCTGAAGACTACTACGTGTTAACCTTCGACCTACAGAAAGCTTTGGCTTTTCCGAAACTCTCAACATCAGTAGCATACTACAAACGAAACCTGTATGTTTATAATTTTGGTGTACATGTTTGTAACGACAAAAAATCCTACATGTATGTATGGCCAGAAACTGAGGGATCAAGAGGATCACAGGAAGTCAGCTCTTGTTTGATAAAACACCTATCTCTTCATGCCAGCAATGCAAAACATGTTGTCATGTACTCTGACTCCTGTGGCGGGCAAAACCGCAATATTAAAGTGGTCCTATCTTTAATGAAACACCTTCAAACTGGAAGTGGATGCACTGAAATTATTGATTTGAAGTTCCTTGTGCCAGGACACAGCTATCTCCCAAATGATTCTGATTTTTCATTTATCGAAAAAAGAGCCAAGACTACTACCAATATCTTTTCTCCAAGGGATTGGTACGACATAATTCTCAGCTGCAGGAAAACAAACAAGTTTTTCATTACAGAAATGAACCATCATGTCTTCTTTTCCACAGAGACCTTGGAAAAGTCTGTTACCAACAGAAAAAAGACTATCAACGGCGAACCGGTCAACTGGCTATCCATGAGGTGGATCCGAATTGAGAAGGCTGAACCATTTGCATTTAAGTTCAAAAGCACTTTCATGTCAGAGATGCCATTTGCAAAAGTAAACATAAGAAAGAAAAATGAAAACGGACGACCTTTGGCGAGCCTTGCTAGTGTTACACAAGAACTGCTGTATCAGACTTCAAGACCCATTACGATGTCGAAGAAGAAGGACATGATGGACCTTTTAAAATAAATACCACCTATTCATCATCAGTATTTTAAGGACTTGAGAACTGAACGAGGTATCTTACAAGGCGAAGTTGAAAGTGACGACGATTGCATTACCTACGCAGAATGAAGGACTTGTATTTGGCTTGAAACCAAAATTTATGTTTTATTAAATGCCAGCATTTGTATTTAAATGATTTGAAATAATAATTTGGTCTTTTTATTTGATTGAGTTTAACTTTTTGTGTATTTGTTAAATAAAGTATCTTTTTATTCAAACCACTCAGAATGTTTTATAGAATCTTTTCTGTTGGCAATGTGACTAACTCCATTAAAAGTGACTATTTTTTTAATTTCAAGAAATTTGAATTTTATAATAATGTTAATATAGGTTAAATAGTTGGACATTATTGTAAGACATGTGTTGAGCCTAATAAAAATTTGCTAAAAATTTCTCAGAGTTTTCCATTTAAACATAACTTTAATTCGCCATACTGCACATTTTCATTGATAGGACTTAGTCGGATTGACTTCTGAACGCCTCCAAACATTATCCACACACAACCTGACCCTACGTCAGGTTAACCAAACAATTTAATGAAACACTGTTAGACATGCCGTCACACTACGTACATGAAAACCCTAAATCATGGTCAAAATATTTGGACCAGTTATATATTGTTACAACGGGATATTCACCAAACTTATGGATGTCATTTAACCAATCAATCTAATGGAAATAATACAAATATAGGAAAATATCAACTACAACATACAACAAATAACAAATACCCAAAACATTAGAAAACAATTACGGATATGTCAAAGCAGAAACAAAACAAAACATATTATACTAGAAAAGAACGGACTTTGAGCTTCAAGATGTAGACCAATTATTAGTAAGAAGAGATTTTCATGGAAAATTAGCATCAAAATTTGATTTGAACTATATAGAACAGTATCAAATTACAATTTAAAAAATATAAAATAGCAAACTTACATACATGACGACAAATGTATTTATTAAGTATTAGCTCTTTTAGTGAAATAGATCTGCTGAATAAGTACACGAAGCACCCTCACAGGTATTATTCACACCTTTATTCCTTATAAAATTTAGTAATCTTCTGTAAATACGACAAATGTATTTATTAAGTATTAGCTCTTTTAGTGAAATAGATCTGCCGAATAGATACACGAAGCACTCTCACAAGTATTATTCACGCCCTTATTCCCTATAAACTTTAGTCATTTTCCATTTATTTATTTATTAGCTATTTTAGGGTAATTGATCTGCCAAATAGTTACACAAAGCACCCTTACATTTACTATTCAAACCTTTATTCCTTATTAAATTTAATCATCTCTCGTAAATACAATATTTTATAACGAGAGTTGTTTTATACTCGCGAAACGTCGTGTATTATTTTTCATTTATGATTCACACTTGATAACGAGAGTTGTTTTATACTCGCGAAACGTCCTGTATTATTTTTCAATTATGTTTCACACTTGATAACGAGAGTTGTTTTATACTCGCGAAACGTCCTGTATTATTTTTCATTTATGATTCACACTTGATAACGAGAGTTGTTTTATACTCGCGAAACGTCCTGTATTATTTTTCATTTATGTTTCACACTTGATAACGAGAGTTGTTTTATACTCGCGAAACGTCCTGTATTATTTTTCATTTATGTTTCACACTTGATAACGAGAGTTGTTTTATACTCGCAAAAGTCGTTTATTATTTTTCAATTATGTTTCACACTTGATAACGAGAGTTGTTTTATACTCGCGAAACGTCCTGTATTATTTTTCATTTATGATTCACACTTGATAACGAGAGTTGTTTTATACTCGCGAAACGTCCAGTATTATTTTTCATTTATGTTTCACACTTGATAACGAGAGTTGTTTTATACTCGCGAAACGTCGTGTAATATTTTTCATTTATGTTTCACACTTGATAACGAGAGTTGTTTTATACTCGCAAAAGTCGTTTATTATTTTTCATTTATGTTTCACACTTGATAACGAGAGTTGTTTTATACTCGCGAAACGTCGTGTATTCGTTTTTATTTATGTTTTACACTTGATAACGAGAGTTGTTTTATACTCGCGAAACGTCGTGTAATATTTTTCATTTATGTTTCACACTTGATAACGAGAGTTGTTTTATACTCGCAAAAGTCGTTTATTATTTTTCATTTATGTTTCACACTTGATAACGAGAGTTGTTTTATACTCGCGAAACGTCGTGTATTCGTTTTTATTTATGTTTTACACTTGATAACGAGAGTTGTTTTATACTCGCAAAAGTCGTTTATTATTTTTCAATTATGTTTCACACTTGATAACGAGAGTTGTTTTATACTCGCGAAACGTCCTGTATTATTTTTCATTTATGATTCACACTTGATAACGAGAGTTGTTTTATACTCGCGAAACGTCCAGTATTATTTTTCATTTATGTTTCACACTTGATAACGAGAGTTGTTTTATACTCGCGAAACGTCGTGTAATATTTTTCATTTATGTTTCACACTTGATAACGAGAGTTGTTTTATACTCGCAAAAGTCGTTTATTATTTTTCATTTATGTTTCACACTTGATAACGAGAGTTGTTTTATACTCGCGAAACGTCGTGTATTCGTTTTTATTTATGTTTTACACTTGATAACGAGAGTTGTTTTATACTCGCGAAACGTCGTGTAATATTTTTCATTTATGTTTCACACTTGATAACGAGAGTTGTTTTATACTCGCAAAAGTCGTTTATTATTTTTCATTTATGTTTCACACTTGATAACGAGAGTTGTTTTATACTCGCGAAACGTCGTGTATTCGTTTTTATTTATGTTTTACACTTGATAACGAGAGTTGTTTTATACTCGCGAAACGTCGTGTAATATTTTTCATTTATGTTTCACACTTGATAACGAGAGTTGTTTTATACTCGCAAAAGTCGTTTATTATTTTTCATTTATGTTTCACACTTGATAACGAGAGTTGTTTTATACTCGCGAAACGTCGTGTATTCGTTTTTATTTATGTTTTACACTTGATAACGAGAGTTGTTTTATACTCGCGAAACGTCCTGTATTATTTTTCATTTATGATTCACACTTGATAACGAGAGTTGTTTTATACTCGCGAAACGTCCTGTATTATTTTTCATTTATGTTTCACACTTGATAACGAGAGTTGTTTTATACTCGCGAAACGTCCTGTATTATTTTTCATTTATGTTTCACACTTGATAACGAGAGTTGTTTTATACTCGCGAAACGTCCTGTATTATTTTTCATTTATGTTTCACACTTGATAACGAGAGTTGTTTTATACTCGCAAAAGTCGTTTATTATTTTTCAATTATGTTTCACACTTGATAACGAGAGTTGTTTTATACTCGCGAAACGTCCTGTATTATTTTTCATTTATGATTCACACTTGATAACGAGAGTTGTTTTATACTCGCGAAACGTCCAGTATTATTTTTCATTTATGTTTCACACTTGATAACGAGAGTTGTTTTATACTCGCGAAACGTCGTGTAATATTTTTCATTTATGTTTCACACTTGATAACGAGAGTTGTTTTATACTCGCAAAAGTCGTTTATTATTTTTCATTTATGTTTCACACTTGATAACGAGAGTTGTTTTATACTCGCGAAACGTCGTGTATTCGTTTTTATTTATGTTTTACACTTGATAACGAGAGTTGTTTTATACTCGCGAAACGTCGTGTAATATTTTTCATTTATGTTTCACACTTGATAACGAGAGTTGTTTTATACTCGCAAAAGTCGTTTATTATTTTTCATTTATGTTTCACACTTGATAACGAGAGTTGTTTTATACTCGCGAAACGTCGTGTATTCGTTTTTATTTATGTTTTACACTTGATAACGAGAGTTGTTTTATACTCGCGAAACGTCGTGTAATATTTTTCATTTATGTTTCACACTTGATAACGAGAGTTGTTTTATACTCGCAAAAGTCGTTTATTATTTTTCATTTATGTTTCACACTTGATAACGAGAGTTGTTTTATACTCGCGAAACGTCGTGTATTCGTTTTTATTTATGTTTTACACTTGATAACGAGAGTTGTTTTATACTCGCGAAACGTCCTGTATTATTTTTCATTTATGATTCACACTTGATAACGAGAGTTGTTTTATACTCGCGAAACGTCCTGTATTATTTTTCATTTATGTTTCACACTTGATAACGAGAGTTGTTTTATACTCGCGAAACGTCGTGTATTCGTTTTTATTTATGTTTTACACTTGATAACGAGAGTTGTTTTATACTCGCGAAACGTCGTGTAATATTTTTCATTTATGTTTCACACTTGATAACGAGAGTTGTTTTATACTCGCAAAAGTCGTTTATTATTTTTCATTTATGTTTCACACTTGATAACGAGAGTTGTTTTATACTCGCGAAACGTCGTGTAATATTTTTCATTTATGTTTCACACTTGATAACGAGAGTTGTTTTATACTCGCGAAACGTCGTGTATTCGTTTTCATTTATGTTTCACACTTGATAACGAGAGTTGTTTTATACTCGCGAAAGTCGTTTATTATTTTTTCATTTATGTTTCACACTTGATAACGAGAGTTGTTTTATACTCGCAAAAGTCGTTTATTATTTTTCATTTATGTTTCACACTTGATAACGAGAGTTGTTTTATACTCGCGAAACGTCCTGTATTATTTTTCATTTATGTTTCACACTTGATAACGAGAGTTGTTTTATACTCGCGAAATTTAAGTTTCACAAGTAAGAAGCAAAAGTCCAAAGAAGATCTTGATATTCTACATTGGAAGTGAATTAGTATTGTTGGGGAAAATAATCCAAGTCTTACCGGCAGTAAATAAGAGCTTGTATGGGGAAAAAAAAATAATAATAAAACAGCCAGGCACCAAGATAAGAAGTTGAATTAAGCATGGCTCAGTTAGTGATGTCAATAAAAGTTAAAAGAACTTGCAGGTGGGTTCTATTATCAGAAAAATAATGTCTGGACAGAATGAGAATTGATATGGGATTTATGTAATAAAAGTATTGAAATAATTAATAATACCTATTTAAATGTTTATATTTCCTTATTATTGTTAAATAAGTTCTCCCCATTCTCATTCCTAAAATAGCTTGAGGTTCTTTATTTAAACTTTATGAAATTTAAATGTTGAATAATAATTGTTGAATTATATATTTGTTTGAGTTAAATCGTAGTGCTTTGTGATTGCTATCATTAATATATAGATAGGCCTCATTGTAAACAATTTAAAATGTACTGTATTAATGACATGTACTATTAAAATAAACTATGAAAATTGTAATTCTTCCTTCTGGAAATTTAACACAATATAATAAATTAAATTTTCTTCAAGTTATAATTGTGCAATCGAGTTTTCTTTATTAAATATTAAACAATATTTTTCATTGAAGCATGTCGACCCAAGTCTTCACATTTGAAGGGGACAAGTGGGGGCAACAACTAGGCAGCTTAGGTCCTTTCTCACGGTAACATCATTAGATCTAGGCAAGTAAATACAATCTTATTTTTATGTCAAGTGAAGGGCAACAACAAAAATAATAATTAATTTTCAGTAATTCAGATTTTCAATAATGCAAATTTTTGGAATGGCAATTTGCAATAATTGCTGCTAATATTGATATTTTAATGTCTGAAGCATTCACAAATGAGTATAACATATATTTATATAAACTAAATTAAAATACTAAAATAATAATTTGTGTCAGAATTTTTTTACATAATACTTTAATGTAGGCTATTGTTAATAAAATAAAAATAGAGATAATAATTTTTGGAATGGAAATTTGTAATAATTCTTGGTAATAGTGTTATTTTAATGTCTGAATTCAGAAATGAATATAACGTACATTTATATAAACTAAAATATAGTACTAAAATAATAATTCAGATTTTCAGTAAAGCAAATTTTTGGAATGGCAATTTTCAATAATTGCTGCTAATATTGATATTGTCTGAACCATTCACAAATGAGTATAACATATATTTATATAAACTAAATTAAAGTACTAAAATAAAAATTTGTGTCAGAAATTTTTTACATGATACTTTAATGTATTGTTAATAAAATAAAAATAGACATAATAATTTTTGGAATGGAAGTTTGTAATAATTGCTGCTAATATTGTTATTTTAATGTCTGAACCCTTAAAAAATGAGTATAACGTACATTTATATAAACTGAATTATAGTACTAAAATAATAATTACTACTAAAATAATAATTATTTTTCAGTAATTCAGATAAAAATGTATAAAATATATAATTTTATTTTAAAATCTAAAATTTAGTCTAGTGATGTATTATTAAAAAAAAATATTACACTAATAATTCTATTTATTATTGGCATGAGATATTTGTCATGTAATTTATACGTATGTCTGCTTTAATTGTAAATTAAATACATATTACAAAGACAAATGCATATATAAGAGTTTTAGTATAATGTTAATAGTCATTTCTCTCTCTTTTTTTATGTTCATTACTCACCCATGATTTCATCACTTGTACTTGCCTCCTTCTTAATACAGAAACCTTGTTCCGAACAGAATGACATTCATTAAGAGAGGGGAAGGTTTTTGTTACTAAATATTTACTAAAATGCCGTTTCATCGCCTGTTTTTCAGGGGTAGTCCATCTTATTCGTCTTTTTACTGGAGTTGGGGTTAACGGAGCATCTATCGTAGTGGTCACTGATTTTGTTGGTGTTGTTGGTTGTTTTACGTTCAGTTCAATTTGAACAGGTATTTCCTCAGGTTCATCAACATTTTCTGCTAAGTGATCTTCATGTACATCTACATCTGCATCAATATCATCAATGGTTTTTCCTCTAAACTTATGAATGTTTCCAGTGTCAAAAGCCGATAGCAATCTACTGAGCTTTGCAGTATGAACGGCATCGCTAGGTAGCCAATAATGCTCTAAATGGGTCTGCGTTGTGTGGCCCAAACACCCTCAAAGCACTTTTAAATCACCGTCTGTCAGATTTAGAGCTTGCGGTACACCTAGCTATATGTTTGCGAAATGAAGTGCTAGTTAGGTCTTCTGGAGTTTCAGCCCCACAAGTATACGCTGCTTCCCTCAACACAACATTTGCATCAAAAAATGCTTGCCCTTTTTTCGCAAAAAGATGATTATTTGAAGGATCCACACCTGCTTTATCCCTATGCTTTAATAGTACTTCGACGCCTTCTGCAATGTCCTAATTAATTAGGAGAGGCACCGGTCATATAATTTGCCTCGAATAGTAAGATGGTAATACGTACTTGCTACAATTTTTTCAGACTTTGTTAGTCCTTTGTATATATCGGTGTTCTCTCTTATTTTCTCCTTTCTCTTGTAATCATCGACTGTGATTGTCATCATTTCTCCAATTCTTTTACGATTAAAGGATAGAAGGAGAAGCATCGCAGATTTGTTTAGCTCCTCAAAAACCTCTTGGTCATACCTTTCCTTCAATTTCTCTTTAGCTTTAAAAAATTTATCTTTTAAAAATAAGTTCAATTTCATGATGTCGCCTTCAAGGGGAAGAAGTTTGCGAGATTTCCACTTCCAATTTACGAGATTTTTGCAGCCAATTTACTGGCCTGCCAGCCGATGGTACTTCTGAATTTACGCTCATAGAGCTCTAACCAAGCCTGGATTTGATTTCGCTTCTTCTTCCCTTCCTTATCCAAAGAGCAACCTGCCTTTATGTCCTTTGCTATGTTATTTAGGATTAAACCAATTTGTTGGACATTTGTGGGGGATAGTTTTGTACTCCCTCAACAAAACTATTCCACTTATCTCTGTGAAAAATATCTATAAGGCTTTTTACTTCACTGTCGATATCATGCATGCATAGCTTGATCTTTGCTACAGCTCTTAGCCGAGCTCTGATTAGATTTATTTGTTTATCTATCTCATCTCCATAGCGGATGCATTGCATGTTGCCGAACTCTACTATCTCATAGTCATTCACAATTGCCTTAATAAGATTATTTATTGAAGTCATGCCAGGATTTATTTTATTTTTCAGTGCATCACACATATTTGACTTTATGTGACGCACATTTTCCAAGCCCTTAATTATAGATAGTAGATTTTGTGGTGGCTTCTTCCCAGTACACTTTGCAACGTGCCTGTGCAAGGTAATTTTCCCAAAGTAAGCACCACAAGATGTACAAGCAACATACTCTGACTTCCCTCCTTTTCGTACTAAGACTTCTCCTCCTCCACTTTGTTTTACATAGCCTTCTCTCCTTTCATATTAATAATCGTTTATGGATGTTATCAGGGGATAAATTTTGAATTTCCTGTACCGTTCTTCATGTGGATGTTTTGTGAATATGTGCCTTGGTAGATTTGCAACCGCAGTATTACAAAATATGCAAAATTGTTTCCGTCTCTTGTAAGTCCTCTTGTCTGCTCCTGAAATTAAAAAGCCATTTTAGATTATCATTCTCACAAAAAATCCTGTTAGTAGCACATATATCACTCCCTATAGTTGGAAAATTAGACAATAAATAATAACTTTTTGCATTTTAATATATGACCCAAATTTTCATATTTGAATTAAAATCACGTTTGAATTAAGCGTGAAGCTATTCCAACCAACTGATCAACCTCCTTGAAATATGTCTCGAACAAAACTATTTTACATTTAACAATGAAATATATAAACAAAACAATGGCTTAGCAATGGGATCACCATTATCAGGCATAATAGCTGAAATATTTCTTAACCATATAGATACAGAATATATAATGAACAACAATAACCATTTCCACAAAAAATATAATTTACTATCATAGATATGTAGATGATATACTATGCTTAATGAAAGGGTCAAACATACAAATAAACTTGTTCAACGGGTACTTAAATAATATTCACCCATCCTTAACCTTAACAACCGAAATTGAAACCAATAACAGTATTAATAACCTGGACCTTACAATTTCAAAAACTGATAACAAACATCAATTTAATCAACCATTGGAATGACTGCTTTTATTTTTACTGGGCCAGTTTCAAAAGGGTTGAGTGCTTTTTGTAAAACAACGAATGCTACATAAATACTATTGTGGGTTAAATTCTTTTTTCCAAATAATAAGATTTCTTTTATGAGATAAGTGATATAACTCCTTTTTGTTTATATTTGTGGGTTGAATGCTTTTGCACAACACCATCAAACTAACCTTTAGCACTACACTAGTATTGCGCAATCCTTTTTCGCTAAATCTCTCTCTCTCTCTCTCTCTCTCTCTCTCTCTCTCCCTCTCTCTCTCTCTCTCTCTCTCTCTCTCTCTCTCTCTCTCTCTCTCTCTCTCTCTCTCTCTCGTACCCTTCTGGGGATATATGTCCTGGAGATACCTTGTGGGATCTCGGTAAATATAAAAGGTAGAAGTCTGATTTTTTAAAAATGTATTGCTTAATAAATAAGTATTACTCCTAATACGTTATCTCTCGAAAATTTTGATTTTGATTTTTGAAAAAATATGTGTTTTGTGGGGATGTAACGGTTACGAGAGACAGAAACTAGTGGGCATGTAAGAGACAAGCTTCTCTGGGGATATGATTATTTTGTTAGAGTGAAGCTTTGCGAGGATGTGAGAGAGTGATTTACGGGGATGTATGATTTGTCCCACGTTTACATCTTATTGCATGTCTTTATGTTTATATTTATTGTTATTCGTTAAGTGATTGATTAAATTAAATTATGTTTCATATTTGTTAAATAAATTGTAATTTATAAAGTAAATTGTAGTAAATGAAAATTAGAGTACCTACTAACAAATTTACAAACTTTTGATAAGTTAAGTTTTAAATTATTACTTAGCAGTGCAAGATTACGTAGAAGAAGGGGGGAGAGACGAGGAGTGGAGGGCTCGAACTAGCGATGTTGGTACTCGGGTGAAATAGATACTCGCATTACTCGGCTTCGAATGATTTTAATACTCGTATTATTAATTCGACATCGAGTATCTGCGCAGAATGATTATGCGCATCGAACTCAGCTTTACCAATCAGATCGTTTTAGATAAACCTTCACTTATGCGTTTATTTAATATAACCTAATATTTTTTGAAACTATAGTAGAATAACCAAGGTCAATGATTTATTATGATACAATGTTTACAACCTGTTATAATATGTCTGTCTCTGTTTACAGACTACAACAGCGTCCCTCTCCCTTTGTGTTGACAAACACAGGGGAATTAGAAGACGAATAATTACAAATATTTTTTATATTCATTGTAGTGTTAGTCTGTACTTAGGCGCGCACCTGCAGACCTAACACAGTTTTGTTCTTTGTGTATGGTGTTTATTCCTAATATTTAATCTGTAATTAAATGTTATCCTGCCTCGGGACAAATTCAGTAATTAAACGTAAGTACAATTATTACCAAAATTAATAATTTAGTTATTATTTAAAATAAGTTAATATACTATATTTTTTATAAAGATGGTAACCTAATAATATTTATTTAAATATAAGTAATAACAATTAAATAATAATTTAATTTACTTTTTGTTAATGTGGAAATAAATTAGTATTATTGTTATTTTAAATTGAACTTGTTACCGAATCTAAATCATTATAACTCAAAATCGTAATCTTTAATTAATGTGTAGTGAAAAATCAGCTTAGAAACAAATGTAACCAAAGTAGAAACACCAAGTATTTTGATTGGAATTGACACAACACTAACGAACATCGTTTTCCGAGGATACTCGCTGTCTCGCACATTACCTCCTCCTTGTTCCTAGTTACGAGGCTTTTGACCGAGTATTTTAATACGAAACCGAGGATTTTAATACTCGGACTCTTCCGAGGATTTTGATACTCGGAATCACCGAGGATTTTGATACTCGGAATCACCGAGTATTTTAATTCGAACTACTAGCTCGAACCAGCGAGCCGAGTGAGAGTCTGTTCTGAGATCTGCGAGACGAGGTCAGTCCATTATCGGGCACTATTAAGGCTTTATCTTGCCGTTATGTCTTTTTTATAAATTATAAATATTTCTGTAATTTAATTCGGCGCTCAAATAAAATATAACATTTAATTTAACTTGCGTTGCGTGCGTTCATTAGCGTCCTAACCCGACTCCTTGGCCCATCCTGACAAGATTCGGCTAAAGAGTGTGCGGTCTCCAGCCAGCCAAAAGAAGTGGAGACGGTCACAACTGGTGTCAGAAGTGGGATCCGACCGTCTCTGTTTTAAGAGAGGACATCGAACGCAACACAGGTAAGAATTACAAATATTTTTTTGAATTTTAACTAAAATTAACACTCTAAATTATGTATTTAAAAAAAAGAGAGAGAACTTAAATTCCTCTATTTTTAAATTACTAAATATATTTCACTGACCTCGTCCCAAAAAGACAACAAAAAAAAAGACACCAAAAAGACAACTTTTTTTTAAAGTCTGAGTTTACAGTATTTTCAAACGTATGAAGGATTAGAGATCCTTCATAAGGAGAACGATGTATCAAGGCAATTTTTTTGCCCCGAAGTTTGGAAAATTCAAAACCCATTAGTCAATAATTTAATTAATGATTAGGTAGATTAATTTTATGTAGTTAAGGGAGAAAAGTCATAATTTGTTTAAAATTTTAAAAGTTTGTTAATTAAACCTAAAAGATAGGTATGTTTTAAATGCAGTTGTAAGTTGTTGCTCTAAATGAAGCATGTTAATTGCTAGGTCCAATGATTAAGATTTTCATATGTGATAAAAGAAATTTTTTCGTCAGAAAAATTATAGGACTTTTTGAGAAATATAATGTAATTTAAAGATTTTGTGTTAAAAGAAGAGATTTAAGTTTTTTTTTACAAGAAGTACAATAAAGTTTGAAATCATAATTGATTTGTTAAATATAAAAGAAGTGAGAAAAAATAAGTGGTAAAGATTAGTTTATATTGATGAATTTATAAATAATGAATGAGGCTATAGTATCAAAGTTGAAGAATAAGGCTTTATACGGTTTTTTATAGAAAAGAAGTAATTAGTTGTATTAAGAAGTTGTAATGATGATTTTTTTAATGTTTATTTATGAAGTACTACGATGAGATAATATTCTACGACGAAATAATATGCTACGATGATAAAATCTACGAGTTATATGATAAATAATGTTGATAATAATGTTCGCGTAAGACTTGACCGAATATTTTAATTTAAATATATTTAAAAAAAGCACGTGGTCGATTTTAAACTCCCTTAATGACAACTTTCAACTCCCTTAACGACAATACCAAGTTCTAAAATTTCAGATAGGCCTAAAAGGGTACCGAAACTTCCTATAAAATTAAAAGACTATGTATTAACATAGAGACAAACCACCGATTTTGGTTCTGTTCTGTCTTTCTTTAAAACAAACTTAATTAATTCATATATATTTGTATATTTATGAATATACACAACACATGCACGGAAGTTGTTGCATGTGTAAAACGAGATTTAAAAAACGGGACACCCTGTACATGACATCGGTAAGTGCGGTATATCAATGGAAATGCCTGTAATCGAACTCTTTTTTTTCTCTCTCTCTCTCTCTCACACACATATAATTTAATAAAGGTAAAATAGGAATCGATATTGACAGTAAAACGGAAAAATTAGTTTTACATAATGAACATTGAAAAAACTGTCTTATATCAAAGATGAACTCAGTTAGCTTGGAAGTAAGGCAATATTGCACAGCAGTAAGATTAAGTTACGACTCGTCAGTAACACGTGCCTAACTTTGTAACAAATGGTACAAAGTACGTACCAACGGAATATATTTGCAAACGAAATATATTTTGCGTCGTAGAGAACGAGGTTGACGAACTCGTGTCGAACAAACTGCTTACGCCATGTCCGAATACAAAGTCTAATCACGCGTGGCATTAAAAAAATAATAATAATAGCTGACGGAGGCGTAATAATAATAAAATAAAATAAAATACTGGTGATTTTTAGATTTTCTTACATAACTCATAAACGGAACTTGAACATAAACTGTATATATGAACATATAAGCGACATATTATAAATTAAGTCATGACAAATGGAGATCATATTATGTAATAGAGTAACAATGTCAATAACAACCTGGTAGGACGAAATTTAATATATTTTTATAGTTATAAAACTTAATGAAGAATTGTAATTATTAATTCAAGCAAAGTAAAATATCAACATTTATAACCAAGCCATAGTCAATGCAGACCTAGCGGTTCAAGCCTGACACGATTAGAATTTCAGCTGAGACATCTTGTTTATTGTTGTGACTACATCAACATCTAGCCTCCATACAAGGTCCACATTTACAGAGTTTATTTCATTTACAAAACTTTTCACTTTAATAATTAGGATTGGACTTTTCATAATTAATCGGCTCAAATACAAAATAGTCACAAATAATGATGACAGTGTTTTTATTTTATACAAAATATTTTATAGATTTTGATAGGTGAATTGTACTGAAGAGGGGTTAGATCACGGTTGAACATGTTCTGTGGGCCGCATTGCAATGAGACTCAGGTATTGTCCTTGCTAAGTTCATACCTTCATTTAGCATGGCATTTTGGACATGAACAGGTCGGAGATGATCCGTTTTTGGATATAGTTTACCTAGAGAAATTTTTTTTTTTGAAGAAAAATAAAAACAATATTAAATACTATGATAAATATTAAATGTTTTTGAATACATATCCTCTGAAAATCAGAACCGTTAAAGATTCTGACGGATATTTTTTTTTTAAGTCATGCGTCTCCAAGGATTATGTATTAAATAAGTTAGAATAAGACAGTATGAGTGTGAGATGTGAGTGTTTGTTGTATGAGACAATTCCTATCACCTCGTAACCAATACGTACGGAAGTCTTAAATGGGGTGAACGTTTACTTCCGAAGAATCATTTTTATACGGGGTCTTTGGGATGGTATTTTTCAAATTATGAAGGGGACAGATGTTTTTCTAAAGCTCGCCATCCCTAAAGCTTAACGGGGAATAAGTGAAAGTTTTTTTTTAAAACAAACGTGACTCATGCAGAGTTTACAGTCACTATTATGGCCCAAGGGCGATGCCATTATGCAAATGCACATTTGCATCTTTCGTTTTCATAGGCGTCTAAGCCGACTCTAAAATACTTTTTCTATTTTTTTCATACTTCCAGGCAGCGATTTTTGGGTTATTTTCGTAATAGTTTAAGCATTATGTATGGTCACAGACAAAAGCTTATGTGTTACGAAATGATATGAGAATATGAGTGATTGCAGATCTGCATAACTGAGTATTTGTATGAATGGGTAATTTAACTTAGTTAAGTAAGTGTTAAGGTTGCCGAAAAAAAAAAATATATATATATATATATATATATATATATATGTTACATTAAGAAATATGGTATAATAAGCACTTTGCCTAGAACCTTCAAGAACATTTTATGTTAAGTACGCATAGTTAACTTTAAGCATGAGACTCCTTTGTAATATCAGTTCTTTGCCTGCATCGACTCCAGTTACACCTAAATGAATATTAGTTTTGATCGTTAAAAAGACGTTTATTGTATTAAAGAGTATTAAGTGAATATTAGTATTGTTGTACAAAAAATAATTAGGTGTTTTAATAAAGAGCAGTCTTTTTTTAAAAACCTAACCAACGTTAATAAGAACGTAACTGGCGCAGTCGGTAGGACCACGTGATTTCGGTAGGAACACGTGATTTCGGAGGTTTAAGCGAATATTAGACCGTCGGTTTCAACCGTTTACCGAGACAAGTCCGAACTTCAAGAAAATTCAAAAGCGCGTTGAATTTTTGAGGAAAACTGCAAAACGAGTCAACCGGACGCAGATCTGGAAGATTCAAGAGGGCATCTCGCCAGCCACCAGGAAAGAAGATTCCACCAGACAAGAAAACTCTCATCAGAAATAAAATGAGCATATTTGTGTTTTCTCTGTGAGTAAAGAAGTAAAATAAAATATTTTTTTTCAAAATAATTGAAAGAGAAATATATAATACTTCTCTTTATTTATAAAAGTAATTATTTTAAAACAAATTATATAAAGTAAATATTTTATTCAGAATTGAATAATATTATACGTGAACTTGTTAATTAAATGCATATCAATTAAACATTTATTATTGTTAGGTTAAGTGATTTGCTAGAATTAAGTGTTGTATATATTATTAGTGACCAAACTTATTAGAAATGGCAACTCCCACGTTAAAAAAAGAGTATTTAGATATGATTCCCGAATATAACGGAGAACCGGCTATGTTAAGTCGATTTATTTACATTTGCGATAAGGTTGTATCTAAATTCTTTGTAGTAGAGAACCCTGAAGATTTTCAAAACGAATATTTGTTTTCATCTATTTTGAGTAAATTAAAGGGACAAGCTTTAGAAGTAGTCGTAAATTCAAATACCTATTCATGGACTGAAGTCAGGAAAATTTTGTTAGCAACATATTTGGACAGAAGAGATTGTTTTACATTAAATTTAGAAATGTCAGAATTAAAGCAAAAGAATAATGAATCACCATTTAAATTTTATGAAACAATAAATAAATTGTTAAATTTACAAGTAGCATTCTTCTGTAACAATGAAACAGCTGCTAGGGATGTGTTATGCACTTATGTTAGGAAATTAGCATTAAGAGTATTTTAAGAGGTTTGCAGGAACCATTAGGATCCCTAATGCGAACAAACAATCCCGATAGTTTAGAAGGAGCTTTAAATATGCTCACTAACGATTTCCAATTTAAAATTAACAAATCATTTCAACATAATAGTAGACCAATGGTTAATAGACCGATTTAAATTCAAAAGCCAATGCCAAATAAATCTTTTCAAAAATATTCATTAAATCACCTTTCCAAAATCCACAAAACCAACAAAATTATCAGAACTCGCACTTTAATAGACCACAACAATTAAGACCACAATTTTACAATCCGCAAAAGGTGAATACAAATCAAAAGCCGTATAAGCCGACTCCAATGAGTATTTCAACGCGACAGACGGACAACACGATCATAAATACAAAAATGTATCAAATGACAGGAAAATCCGCCGATGAAGAATTCGTTGAGGATTTACCTGACATCAAGCCAAACGAGGAATATTACGCAGAAAATTCGGAAACGGAATATATACAGGATCAATTTAACGCGATAAGTTTAAATGAAGGAGACAATTTAGCGGAAGGCGATTATTTTTTAGGCGATACCAGCCTGGGGACAGATTCAAAATAATGAACATCCATAATGAATATAATGAATTACCATATTTTTTCGAGCCAAAAACCAATTTAAAAGTATTGATTGATACAGGAAGCACTAAATCCTTTATTTCAAAAAAATTAGCGTTTCATTTGTACAAAAGTAGTATAAAACAAGAACTTTTTGAGGTTTCCACTGCACATGGTGTATCAAGAGAAAAGTATTGTTGTAAAGTACCAATATTAGGAAAAAATGAAGCAAAATTCTATTTATTCAATTTCCATAAAAATTTTGACTTATTGTTAGGATTTTAGACAATATGAAGAAATTAAATTAAATTTGGATTATACAAATAATGAATTAAAAACACCAGATAAAAAGATAACTATTCATTATCTTAACACAGAAGAATCTGAAAATAAACAAAAAATGGAATCTAATAATAATAATAATAATAATAACAAAATTAAAACACACATTAATAAGGACGTGAGTAGCTATTTAATACAAGCTCGTAGCAAGCAAGTTATTAGAATAAAAGTAGAAAACATACGTAATGGTCAGGGAATAATACCCTACATGTGTTCAAAAGGTTTAGAAGTTCCACAATGTTTAGTTACTGTTAAAAATGGAGAGGCCTTATGCCCTGTTATTAATAATAATATAGAAAATACGAAAGTAACGCCAAGACCAATAAAAATAGAATCTTTAAGTGATTTTGAAATCCTTGACAATAACTCAAAAAATTATTTTAAAAAATCAAATGCAAATTTCAACTCAATAAATGTTAATAAACCTTACCTGGACCTAAATAAAATCAGAACTAATCACATGAATTCTGAGGAGAAACAGGAAATATTAAAATTAGTAAAGGAATATTCAGATATTTTTTATATAGAAGGAAGTGATTTAACTTTCACCAATCAGATAAAACATAAAATGAAGACGGTAGATGAGATTCCCGTTTACACGAGAAACTATCGATATCCGGAAGTTTATAGGAAAGAAATTGATAATCAAATTCAGGAAATGCTAAAACAAAAAATTATTAGACATTCCATGTCACCATGGAATAGCCCAATTTGGATTGTGCCGAAAAAACCAGACGCATCTGGAAAACGTAAATTTCTAGTCGAAATAGTAATCCTCGTAGTTTACTTCAGAGGATTAAATTCAAAAAACAATAGACGACAATATCCCGCTACCAAACATTACCGACATCTTAGATAAATTAGGAAGATCCCAATATTTCACAACTTTAGATTTGGCTACTGGATTTCATCAAATTGAAATGGATCCAGACAGCATAGAAAAAACAGCTTTCTCTACAGGAAACGGGCACTACGAGTTCCTAACGATGCCGATGGGATTAAAAACATCCCCACCCCTATTTCAGAGGGTTGTTAATAACATATTAAGGGGAATACAAAATGAGACTTGTTTAGTGTATCTAGACGATATAATAATTTATTCGACCAGCCTTCAAGAACACCTAAACCGATTACGAGAAGTTTTCGACAGATTAAGAAAAGCAAACTTTAAGGTACAGTTAGACAAGACAGAATTTTTACGAAAGGAAGTAGCATATTTGGGTCATGTTGTAACACCTAAAGGAGTTAAGCCAAATCCGGAATAAATTAAAACAATAAAAAATTATCCTATACCGAAAACAAGTAAACAAATTAATGGTTTTTTAGGGCTTGTAGGATACTATAGAAAATTTATAAAAGATTTTGCCAAAATGACAAAACCGTTCACCAATTGTTTAAGGGAAAACGCTAAAATATACATAAGTAATAAAGATTATATCAATTATTGTTTCGAACAATGCAAAAATGCATTATGTAATGAACCAGTTCTACAGTATCCCGACTTTGAAAAAGAATTTGTATTAACTACAGATGCGAGTGATTACGCAATAGGAGCTGTACTAAGTCAAGACCACAATGGAGCAGACTTACACATTGCTTACGCCAGCAGAACTCTGAACAAAAGCGAGACTAATCTTTCGACCATTGAAAAGGAACTTTTAGGAATCGTCTGGGCAACCAAATATTTTCGACCATACGAATTTTTGTTTGGGACAAAATTTACAATTCACACGGACCACAAACCACTACAGTGGTTATTTTCGATAAAAGAGCCGAATTCAAAATTATTAAGATGGAGACTAAAATTGGAAGAATTTAATTATGAAATAAAATATAAGCGAGGCAAACTTAATCAAAATGCTGATGCGTTGTCAAGAATTCAATTAAACATTACTGAAAACCGACCACCGGAAAATCAAGAAGGAACCAACGAAGATCTGTGGAAGATAGTAGAACAATCAACGCAATTATATTTCCCTGAATTAGAGAGTGACGAGGAATCGCCACAACCTTATTCTTCGATATTAAAAGACAATGAGTCAATAATTGTCAACGTGGATGAAAATGAAGAAACTGATGGAACTGTACACTCTAATTACGAAGGAAATACCCAGGTAGGAATTCCCATATCAGAGGAACCAGTAAATTTCGGAAAAAATCAAATCATATTCTCCTTAGTTAAATATCAGCCGAGAAAAGTAATAATTAAAAAACTATTTGGAATAACTAAAATGAGATTATTAGTAGAAATTTCAGAAAATAATTTTGACCAAGATGTAATCAATTTCATAAAACAATACTTAGTACCCAACGTTAAATATAACTTGTATTTTAAGGACGATTTTTATGAGAAATTTGCAGCATGTGTTTCAAGAAACTTTAGGAATTCACAATTAAATTTAGTCAAAAACAACATAAAATTATTGGATGTAACCGACCCAGAAGAAGTTCAGGAAATCGTAAATAACTATCACGTGAGTAAAACTAATCACCGGGGCATTACAGAAACATATAATCAAATCAAACGTAAATTCTATTGGCCTAATATCAGGAGTGACGTTCAAGAACTTATCAACAATTGCGACATACAGTATGCTTACAAGCAAAGTATGAAAGAGTGCCTTTGAAAACCGAGCTAACATTAAGGCCCACAACAAGTAAGCCGATTGAAATAATCTTTGTCGATACAGCAAGCTTCGAGAATTCTAAGTTCTTGACTGTGATTGACACGTTCTCGAGATATCTCCAAATGTACGAGATAACGAATTCGCAAGCCACTGAAATTAGTGAGAAACTAATCAGCTTCTTTAACGGTTATGGAGTACCCGACATAATCATTTCAGATAATGGAACAGAATTTAATAATAAGTAGTTAAGGAAATATTACAATTACACCGAATAAAAGTTCATTTTGTTAGTACACAACACCCACAGTCTAATGGATTATGTGAAAGAGTTCACTCTACTATAGTTGAACATATTAGACTTTTAAATAATCAAGCATAATTTAAAAATTTAACTATTTCGCAAAAAATGAAGTATGCCGTTATCGCATATAATAACACCCTACACTCGGTCACAAAATTAACACCAGTAGAAGTATTATATGGACACATAAAAATTAATTCAGCTTTAGACATAGATTTAGAAAATAGAGTTATTAATGATTACGTAAATTCACATAAAGAAAGGACTAAAAAATTATACGAAAATATAAAAGAAATAAATTCCAAAATTAAGAAGAATGTTTTGCAGAAAAGGAATGCTAATAAGGAACCACTTCCAGACATACCCCAAGAAGTGTATGTAAAAACCATGCAGAAGCAGGGTAAAACGAAAAATAAGTATAATAAGGAGCAGATTACTTCAATTAACCCGGTAAGGAAAACTGCCCAAATTAAAGCTAGACACCACAATACTAAAGACAAAATACATTTATCGAATATCAAGAGACCTAGGAAAAAGAAAGTCCCTGATAAAAACGTTTCACCTGTTGCAGGTTCGTCATCACGTATGGAATAAGCACAGCAGAGATGTACGAGGTGAAGAACATAACACAAAATATAGGAATAATCCCTATTGAACTTGGTCCTGCCAAACTAAAAACTTCCTACCACACCTTTGTCCATAAATTTGAATTGGAAAACTTTAAAAGTCAGATAAATAATGTTGAAAAATATTATAATGATGTGTTAATTTATTTTCAAAATAGATGTCAAGGTTGTACTGCAGATATGTTTATTAAAATAGATTTAGTCACAGACACTGGTAATAAATTAAGAGAGATGATGAATTATATTAAGTATATTAATCATACTAGAGATGTATTAAATGAGAAATTGGAAATTATTGTGTTTAAAGAAACTAGAGTAAGAAGAGGACTTATTAATGGGTTAGGGTCATTTGTAAAGTCTATTACAGGTAATCTAGATTCATATGATGGGGAAAAGTACGAAAAAATAATGGAGGACTTAAAATTTAATCAGAAAATAATGTTACAACAATTAGACTCCCAATATTCCATTAATGTTGATGTTATTGAAGAATTCAATAGAACTATAGGTATTATTAATTATAATTTTGATGAATTACAAAACAAATTGTTAGCAGTAAGAGAACAGATTGACGATCAGATAAAAATAGAGCAATTTAGAAATATATTGAATCAATTGAATGTCATTTATAATATCATGTTGCATTTAATGCAAGATATAGAGAATTCTTTAACATTTTGTAAATTAGGAACACTGCATCCTAGTGTGGTGTCCTCACAGGAACTTTTAACAGAAATAAACAAAATTAAAATGTATTATGGAAGAAGAATACCTATTGACTTTAATGTAGACAATATTTGGGAAATGGAAAATATTTTGGAAGTAAATTGCAAAATTAGTTCTAAGGAAATAATCTATTTTATTAATTTACCAATTGTAGAACCTGTAAATTATACATTATATCAGTTAAACCCTGTACCTACACTATATAACTCTAAATTTATAACAATTATCCCTAGTGTAAGACATGTACTAGTTCATAAGACAAATTCACAGGAAGTAATGTTAGGATTAAAAGATGTTTGTAGTAATAGAATTAATGGACATCAAATATGCTCATTTTCCCAAATTGTACATCAGGACCTGGAATGTGAAAGTTCTATAATATATCTCGGAACGTCAACAAACTGTCAATATGTTGACCTAGTGATTGAGGATAATGTGATAAACTTTATACCAGAAATAAGACTATATTTAGTAGTAGCTCCTAAGAGAGAAACATTAAAATTAATTAGTAATAGTGAAACTAATGAAATATCTTTATATGGTGTATATCTAGTATATGTAAGTGATAATGAAATTAATTGTAATGTATGATAATAAGAGACTAATGTACTCCAGTAATACAAAAATTGGACATCCCAAAATATTAGATGCCACTGATCTAAAGTTAGAAACTAACCAACAACCCGATTTCTCAATTACATTACAAAAATTGGATTTAGAAAAATTAACTGTAAACAGAATTTCAAAATTACGTAAAAGCATAGAAATAAATTCAGATTTGAACATTTGGACTATAGGTTTGTATAGCATGATGATCATAGTGGTGTTATACACGGCCTATAGATATTATAGGAAAGTGCCTCGAACTTCGAGAGAACTTCAACCTACCCCCGAAGTTCTCTTTAGGGATGGAGGAGTTACATTAAGAAATATTGTATAATAAGCACTTTGCATAGAACCTTCTAGAACATTTTATGTTAAGTAAGCATAGTTAACTTTAAGGATGAGACTCCTTTGTAATATCAGTTCTTTGCCTGCATCGATTCCGGTCACACCTAAATGAATATTAGTTTTGATAGTTAAAAAGACGTTTATTGTATTAAATAGTATTAAGTGAATATTAGTATTGTTGTACAATAAATAATTAGGTGTTTTAATAAAGAGCAGTCTTTTTTTTAAAAACCTAACAAACGTTAATAAGAACGTAACTTATATATATATATATATATATATATATATATATATATACTTTGAAGTAATTTTACTAAAATATTGAAAGCCAATGTAGCTTAGACAAGGGATATAGCAGGGCGTGACGTATGTGCGAATGTGTAGTATACAAATAAATAAATAATAATAATAATAATAAATTATTTATTTCCTCAATCTACTACATAAAATACAAAAATAACTAAACACGTGTCCAGTTCAAAGTTCAAACACTGTAATAAACTTGCCAAGACTGATGTCACCGTAACACTAAATACATAAAAACTAAATAAATATATTATAAGATTTATACATACAAGAATAGGAGAATTATACATACAAAAATAGGATAAAAAAACAAAAAACAAAAGATCAAAAGAACGTTGGTGTATACAAGATTATCAGAACTATAAACTACAAACTACTTAGTATTTTAAACTATATGTTTTATTCAGTCAGAATGAGAAAATTTAGGGCCTTTAAGGCATTTTGCCCATTTGAAGGTTCCTATTTCTTAATATTGTTGTTTTTTAAGAAGCGTTCAGATAGTGAAAGTAAATTACTACTAAATTTGAATTTTTTTCCCCTTTTTTTTTCTTTTTCCTCTTTTCGGCCACTTTAATAAACTTTTAAATCATATTATAATTTATTGCATTCAAACAATTAATTGTTAACTAAATTTTGTTGCTTCCAATGTAAACCCTATTCCAAAGAACAATATATCCATAATTAAAAAAGAAAAACTAAACATAATAAATAACAATTGGTAACTCATGAAAGGACTAGTCTTGATAGGAAAAATACACAACAAAAGAAAAACATGTACAAAAGTTAAATAAAAAAATTAAAAAAAAGACACATCTGTACTACTTTGGAATGTCAATTAAAGAATCAAGGTTCTCCAATGTAAACAGCCATTTTTTTAGCTTCTTCAAAAATAGGTTAATGCCATGTAATTGCTTGATTTCATTAGGTAATCTATTGAACATTCTAGGCGCCATAAAATTTATGGTTTTAGTATAAAAAGTGTTATTAGGTTTTGTACTTGGAATTGATTTCTTGTTCTCAATTTTTGATTATACTCTATTGAATTTTGAGGTAAGTTACCACTTTTGCAATAATTTTTTTTTTTTTTTAACTTTGTACACAAAAATAAATTTAATTGGCAAAATTTTTAAATGTAGAAAAAGAGAACGCGAATGAACAAATTTACTTTTCCCTAAAATTAATCTGATTACATGTTTCTGTTGATAATATATTGTGTTTAAGTAGGTGTCATAAGTACTGTCCCATAAAATTATTCCATATTCAATTCTGCTCTGTATCATGGAAAAATACAACATACGCAAGATTCTTTCCCTACATAAACTTCTAAGGAAATAAAAGTACCGTACAACCTTGTTAATTTTATTTTTCAAACTAGTGTGGATTTTCCAATTAAGCTCACTATCAACATGAATTCCTAGATACTTTATATTTGTGGTTCTGTTCACAATAGCACACTTATTTGTCAAACATATGGTTTGGGCTCCAAGACACTCAGAACATGTATAATAAATTTGTTTATCAAAGTAAACCTCCTTCCTGAGACTAAAATTGATATGTTTAGTTTTCTCTGCATTTAATAGCATATGATTAGTGGAAAACCACCACTGTATTGCTTCTAAATCATTTTCGATGTTTGATTGTATATCATTCCAATTTGAGTGTGAGTAACAAAGAGCGGTGTCGTCCGCAAAAGAAGTTACATTTCCATGTAGCCTCCCATTATATAAATCATTTATATAAATGATGAATAATATTGCACCCAACACCGACCCTTGGGGTACACCTTGTTTTATTGTGCCTGTGTCACTTAATACAAAATTTATTTTGGCACATTGTGTCCTTTCTTCCAAATAACTTTTAAACCATTTATATGCTACACCACGTATTCCACATTGATATAACTTGTCCAATAAAATGTTGTGATCAACTGTGTCAAAAGCTTTTCTTATGTCTAAGAAAAGACCGCTCACATTTGCCTTCATTCAAGCCATTATTAACATCTGTCATAAAATTCAAAAGAGCATTCTCTGTATTCATTTCCGATCTAAAACCAAATTGTTTGTTACTAAAAAAAATTGTTTTATCTAAAAACTTAAGTAATTTCTGTTTCATCAGTTTTTCAAAATTTTTTTAAAAAAATGAAAACAAAGATATTGGACGGTAATTATTAATTTTCAATCTAGAACCACTTTTAAATATTGGTATTATTACTGCACTTTGTAACTGCTTTGAAAAACTCCACTACTAAAACTTAAATTTATTATAAATAACAAAACATCAGTGATTTTTACAGAAATCTGTTTAACAACGAAAGAACTGATTCCATCCAAACGTGGTAAAGTGTTGTTTTTTAATGATATTATTATATTTATCAGTTCATGAGGGAGAACCGGTTCGATAAAAATGATTTTACTTCATATTTTTTTTGGAAAATAACATTTATAGACCATTGAAGATAAATCTATGGGCTGAATAGTATTTAAATCCAGATTTCCTACTATATCTAAAAAGTAGTTATTAAAATAATTTGCTACAGGTAAAGGGTCAACAACAGGGATGTCATTGATTTCTAATGTAATTGATTGATTAACTTGCCTGCTTTGGCCAGTTACTTCATTTAATATTCTCCAAGTAGCTTTAGAATTACCATTGCAATTCTCAAATTTTCTTTTATAAAATTCATCTTTTTGTACCTTTATTTCTTTTTTAAATTTATTTCTAAATTCCAAGTAATAATGTTTCAATTTTTCATTTTGAGGATGTTTTTTTACTAATTTAAAAATGTGGTTTCTCTTTTTGATTTTTAAACAAATATAGTCAATAATCCATGGTTTCATTAATTTATTACCATTACCTTTCCATAATTCTACTTTACTATTCAATAATAAATCGTATAACACATTTAAAAATTTATCAAACGCTAATGATGCATTCGTATTATTGTAAACAACAGACCAGTCTGCTTTATCTAACAGCTGATCGAGTTTATCATAATCAGTTCAGTATCGAGGGGAGGGGTCAGAAGAAGGGGGCATTGGCTCGACTCCCCCGCTCATTCCACTACACACCTGAACTCTGACCCTTTGCATTGAATGGTCAGTGATTCCCGCATGTATCACAGAAGCTTCTACTATAATCTTATTTTAATGTTCATTGTTTGGTGTCCAAGTCACTTAGTATAATATAATAAGTAATAAATTATTTTATATTACCTTATAGATCCGTCGTGTGACTTTTATTATGTCTTTATTATAAAGACGCGTTTCGGAGACGTATCTCCATCTTCAATTATCACTCCGTAGAGGTCGTTAAAACATTAATATCATATAAACATTGACACTACATACACAATTTAATAAATACACATAAACGTTGATTTTACTATTTTTTTTCAATGCGCACTGTTTCATGTTTCGCGAACTACTGATATTACGGTGAGGCCAAGGAAATAATAAATAATTAAGGAATAAATAAGGCCAAGGAAATAAATAAGGAAATAATTTTTTACGCAAGATATGTTGATGACACGTTCATTATGTTCAATGGAACCTTAAGACAAGCAAATAACCTTAAAAAATATTTGAACACCATCAACCAAAAGATACAATTTACAATGGAAACTGAAGTAGACAACAAAATTAATTTCCTAGACGTTACTGTAACAAAAAACAACGATAAATGCAAATACAAAATATTCAGGAAAATAACTACATCAGATGTAACTATCCATTCACAGTCATACCATCCATTTACACAAAAAATGGCAGCCTACAACAGTTTATACACCGTCTTATATCCATACCACTCGATGAAACGGATTTCAAAGAAGAATTAAATGTCATTAAATATATCGCACAGGCAAATGGATATAAAAGCCAAATGGTTGACAAATTATTGGTAAGACATAAGAAGGCAAAATTGACGAAAAAATATAACATCTTACAGAATAAAGTAGACAAAAAGAAATATGTTGCTACCGATTATACCGAAATAATGCCCTCCATCCTAAAAAATGCCTTCCAAAAACACAACATCAGTATCACACACAAAACTAATAATAACATACAAAAAATTTTGCGTAAAGAACAGAAAATTCCTACAGAGAAGAAGTCAGGCATATACAAAATAACGTGTGATGACTGCGATAGTTTTTACATCGGACAGACAGGTAGATCGTTCATAGAAAGATACAAAGAACACTTGCCCAATAATAACGTGTATAATATTAGATCAAACTTTGCACAACACATTATTGACAACAACCATTCGTATACCAACCTGACACCGCTTCATATTATTAAAAAAGGACCAAAGATGAATGCCATCGAGGAGTATGAAATTTACAAGTCATTCAAACAAGCACCAAATGATATCCTCAATGAAAAACTGTCCTTCCAATCAAATGCATTATATGAGACAGCATTGAGTTACAGATAAACTGATAATATCAGCCATTAATCAGATAACCTTGGCCTCACCGTAATATCAGTAGTTCGCGAAACATGAAACAGTGCGCATGGAAAAAAAATAGTAAAATCAACGTTTATGTGTATTTATTAAATTGTGTATGTAGTGTCAATATTTATATGATATTAATGTTTTAACGACCTCTACGGAGTGATAATTGAAGATGGAGATACGTCTCCGAAACGCGTCTTTATAATAAAGACATAATAAAAGTCACATGACGGATCTATAAGGTAATATAAAATAATTTATTACTTATTATATAATCTTATTCTTGTTATAAACTCTTACATAAACATGGTCAATACAAGTTTCAGATTGTTCTGTAATTCGTGTAGGTTATAGTATCAAACTTTCAAAGCCGTTCATTGCCATCTGAATTCTATAATAATCCACCGATACATTGTTACAATCTAAAGTATTTATATTAATATCACCAATTACTAAACAGTTTGACATTTAAAAAAAAAATACTATTTGGATCATTAAAATGATTTTTAATTTCATCTATGAAAACATTCGCTGGATTGAAACAAAACCTATAAATTGCGAGCAAATTAAAAATATCTTTGCGGAAAAAAAAGGAAATCAATATTACGTCCGCAGATTGTAATTGAAATTCAATACACTCAGCATTTTTTATTACATTATTAACATAGGACTGTCACCCCTCCCGATCTGTAATTATCATTACACCTAGTAATTAAATTAAAATTTGGTATTTTATAAAAGTCAATTTCACCTGAACCTATCCATATTTAGCTCAGAATTATAATGTCTGGAATTGTGTAATTTAAATTTAATTCAACAATGAAAATATCAAAATTCTGCCTCAACCTCCTTATATTTTGATGAATAACTATAAACCTATCATTCATTGGATGTTATTTTAGATATATCTGTACATTTAATTTAAATACAACAAAGAAGAAAAGACAAAATAAAAAATAAAAACCTCTATACTTTCGTCTATAGAGAGTGCACCGTATGTAATTATCGGTAAGGAGAGGAAGACATTTAACTAAATGAAATTTACATAACAAAATAAGAAGTGTAATTTTTTGGCGAGAAAAAATAATAAAACTTAAACTATTGAGTTTTTCTATGGACGTAAGAATTACAGTTTATCTAAATCAGCTTGGCAAGTCACCTGAATTACTTTCGATCCTTCTTCTTTTCGTAGGAAGATTTTCCCGCCGCGAACCCACACAATCCTGAAGTCCTTCTCCTTCTTCACCTGTCTCGCCGCCGATAGAAGCCGCCTCCTCGAAGGAGCCAAGGCCTCGTTCACATACACAGGCTCATCCATGGTCATGTTCATGTGTTTCGTGGACAGTTTTCCCTTGGCACGACGTTTCTGCATAAACTCCTCCTTGTCCAGTCGCCTCACAAACTTGACGATTATGCCAGGTGGGGAGTTGTTGGGTCCCACTTTATTACCAAGACGATGGCAGGCGTCGATCATTGAGTCCGTAACTGTTAGGTCCATAGCTTTGCCCACTTCCTTGACCACGCTGACGACGTCCTCATTCGGCTGCACTGGAATGCCTTGGATTTCCACGGCATTTGCTCCCACTCCGTATTTTTACCTTGGTACAAAATGAAGTCGTATAATAAACCACTTTTTCCGCATAAAGCAAAGACTTTGATCCCCCAAGGGGATGGTTTCCAAGCATATTGTTTGATGCTAAGTTTTCCTGTAGATGGGATCATCTGTTCATCTATGGCTACGAATTCCTCAACTGGTAAGGCATTGCAAGCTTTTCTGATTAAATCGTATATAGGTCGAACTAGAACAAATTTATCATTATTATCAGGTGGTATTTCTAACTTGTTGACCATGTGAAAGTTTGTTCTTATATTAAAAAACCGATCACGAGACATATGTTCTGCGAACAAGGGCACTCTATACTCATTCTTCCAAAACATTTTTCGACGTGTATTTTTCATACATCCCATTACAATTTGCAAACCAATAAATGTCCGTATATCTTGAGTATTTACTGGGTGAACTTTCTTACCCGTTTGAGTCATGTAAAGATTTGTCATAAAACAAGCATTTTCTACAAATTCATCACTAATAAAATATTCAAAATAAGAAAGTGGTGTACCTATTTCAATAATATTCTCAAAATTAGGCTGGGCAAAATCAGTAAACTTATTAATATTTTTAAAAGGCTGTGATATCCACTTGATTTTTGTCTTTTCTGTAACACTCTGAATAATTTTTAACGAGAGCGAATCTTCTGAATTACTAAAAATACAATTATTTACTTCTGATTTAGGTTCTACCTCATTTAAAGCGTTGTTCACAAAGTCTTCATTTGGCAAAATGTCATTATTTATAACTCGAACTTCTTCATTTTCACTATCACTTAGATACAAATCCGATAAATAACCATTTTCTAAGCAATCTAAAATGTCTGATGCAGACATGAGTGCCATTTTTGAAAATTAAAACAACACAAAATAAATCAATGAACATACAGCATATCAAACTGTAAGTAAACTAAACAAAATTGGTTATGTTACACCAGGTCAAAAGAACATTTGAGACCCAATGCACATTACAATGTACACACAGTATTTCTTGATTCTACAGTCTTCCAGAGGTGAAAACATATAACAAAAATGTGTTCTTAAATCTTTAAAACCTAATAAACATCAAAATATTTTTTTCATGACTATATTTCGAATCAGATGCAAAACACAAAATGGTAAACTATGTAAAGTGAGACTAGCTCTATCTGTCAATTTTTTTTCAAGTAATTTCCCTTGTAGTTCCTATAAAAATCAATAGATAGTGTTAGTTGTAGTTTTATATTGTAGTATACATGTACATTGTGATGTGCACTAGGTATTGCTTTATTCTAACCATTAGTACCTTAGGAAATTACTGTTTAATATTGTTGTACATTACAATATACATTGGGTCTGAAAGGGTTAATGTTAAACGAAATCCTTTTTTTACAGATATTTGGGAAGTGGTAACACTATGCAAGACCTACATTTCCAGTACAGAATTGCCCAGCCCACAATATCATCCATAGTACGTCAAGTTTGTACTGCTATTTGGCCACGGATGAAATCAAAATGTTTTCCAGAGCAAGTACTGACTATTGGTTAGAGACGTCAGCTGAATTCATGGGGAGATCAAATTTCCCACATTGTCTCGGATCCATAGATGGGAAGCACATTAGGATTATAAAACCAACTGAAAGTGGTTCCCTATATTTTAACTATAAAAATTTTTTCGATTATTTTGGTTGCAATTTGTGTCGCTAATTACAAGTTTTCTTACATTGACGTAGGAGCTTATGGGAGGTCTGCTGATACAACGATTTTTAAGAACTCTCCATTTTTCAAGAAAATGACTGAAGGTGAACTAAACATCCCTGACGCAAGAGACATTGGCATTGGTTTTGACAGCAAACTACCTTTCATGTTCGTCGCTGGTGAAGGTTTCGGGCAGAGTAACTTTATTTTGCGGCCTTTTACTGGAAAATTTTTAAGTGTTGAAAAGAGAGTCTATAATTACAGACTGTGTCGGGCAAGTCGGTATACAGAATGTACATTTGGGATATTGTCAAACAAATGGAGGATATTCTACAGGGCCTTAAACGTGGATCCAAAACTAGCAAATCTGATTATTAAAACATGCTGCACACTCCATAATTTTGTGAGGGATAAGTATGGTGTTAGGTTTAATGACACTTTACTAGTTGAAGGATTTTATGACCTAGCAAGATGGCCTGTTCTTGGAGGAGTAGTGGCCAATAAAGTGAGAAAAACATTTGCAGAATACTTCATGGGTGCAGAGGGGAGTTTGCCTTGGCAGTTGAAAAAAATAGGTGTGGATGATTAAAAGTGGAAACTAACCACAAGTTATAATTCGGTGTATGTTTACAAAATGTAATTTATAATAAAAATTTGTGTTTATAATCTCCTGTTATGTTGTGGTTTTTTTCACCTCCTCCCACTCTGTAACATAAACTCATAACTACAGCCCGGATTTTCGTGCAATAAAAATTTCAGAACGCATAATTACATCATTGTTTTTTAATTGAGATGCTATGTTTTCTACACGTTTTCGTGAAACTCCATGTATAGATGAAAATGCTTGCTTACACACTTTACGATCAAATGATCCGATTCTAATGCTGTAAACATTCGAACACGTTCTCGCAAAACCTGTACCCACTTTAGGCCTTCTACGAACAATTTCTTTAGATGATATTTGACCTGCTAAATAAATATCTTGTTTATGTTTGTCTCCTATTGAGTTAAACTTCTTTAAAACTGTGTTTCTCAAGTTCTCTGTAACGTATTCAAAGCATTGGTACTTACATTTACAGTTCTTCCCAATTACCCGTGGCTGAACTACATTGCCTACACTGTTAACGTAGGCTTTGCCCTCAGAACGTTTCCTCTTCAATACATTACGTTTCCAGTTCTTTTCATTCTTCAATAATTTTCTCTTCTTAACAACAACATTATTCTGTTCTGTATCACTATCAGAATCACTACTGGGTTCGTAATTGTCAGAAGAACCATCACTAAAATCGACAAAACTTTTCTCACTTTCTGACATTTTTAAAGCTTAACACCACAAAAACAAAACTATTCACTCACCAAACATAACCTACGAAGACAACAATAATGATTCAACAGTTTTCTGTAGCACAGCTGTAGCATTAGTCACACAAATAGAGGTAGGATGCCAGACTCAGTCTTGCCGGAACGAAATTTCCCAACTATGATTGGGGCATAAAGGAGCCAGCTCCTGGAGCTGCCTCCGTTTTGTCCCACAAATGAAAAACATACAATATAAAATAGCCTGCACCTAGCGTATTTGATTTCGGATCTGCTTCCTTCTTGCACCAACGATCGGTAATGTTTTCTTGTTATACCAACATTAAAAACTTCCCCCTGAGAAACAACCTTCTTCACCTTACAGCCACAGACAACTTACTCTGGAAGAGAGAGTTTTTAATTACAGACTTTCAAGAGCTCGTCGTGTATTTGAAAATGCCTTTGGTATATTAGTTGCCAGGTTTCGCGTGTTTACTCGAGCAATCCATTTATCAGTAGATACTGTGGAACTAGTTGTTAAAGCTGCTTGTGCCCTCCACAATTGGCAGATATCAGCAAGATCTGGCAGATACATTCCATTTGGATGTGTTGACAACGAGGACCTCAACTCTGGTCAAATAATTCCAGGGTCATGGCGTAATGAGGTGTTGCCTCTGGTCGACTTAAAAAAAGTGTCAGTAAAAAACTACAGCCACGAAGAAGCGTATCCGGAATAGGTATGCTAAGGCATAATGACAGACCTTCAAGTACCTAGGCAACTGAAGAGCATCGATTATCAGCCATCATAGAAGTAAGAAGAGTGCAAGGCAATAAATGAAATGTACTAGGCATAACTGAAAATTGTAAAAACATAAACACTATAATTTTTAACCTAATTTGGACTTGTAATTTATACAATTAAACGTGAAGTTTTAAATTTGTTATACTAAAAACTTAAACTTTTATTGCGATTTAATGTATAAGTACTTACCAAATTTGAAGTGGACTCCCTCCCTAGAACTACTTTCTTCCAAAAGCAATCAGCTGTAGCAAACCAAGCCAATCTAGGTTTGTATATATCTTCAGTCCCTGCTCCACTTTTCATAGACAATTTTACTTTGTTTAACTCAAATCTATATGAATCCTTTATGGATTTAATTTTTGCTTTCAATTTCCCAACATCAATATTTCCATATCCTTCCTTTTCAAGATCAGTGACAAGTGTTTGCATAGCTGCTTGCCTCTTGTCCCGTTTTAAATAATCTTCAGAAGAAGCATCCCACAAACATGTATACTGTTTGTAAATCCCAAGGAAATTTACAATTTGTTCACTATACCACTTCATATCAGACATTTTGTAAAGTTATATACATATACCACGCACCAAAACTTTAAAACAGTCAACAACACACACCACGAGATTGTTTACTCAAGCCGACGCGAGAACTGGCACGACACTACGGTTCCAGTCAGACGGGGCTGGAATGGCGCTAGAAACTACAGCTGGACGGTCACGTGACCTGCTAGTCATCCTCCAAGGCAATATTAAACTGTTCAAACCCTCCAGCGGCTGGAGGTACCAGCTCATGCGAGTGTTTCTAACCGCTGGAGGATCTGTCACTCGATGCTGGTTTTCTGCTGGTTCTAGCTGCTTGTTACTAGCTGTGAAAAAACCAGCTCCGTGTGACAGGGGCTTAAGGTTCGAGTAACGAGCCGGCCTGCGTGAAGCTACCCCCTCCACTGGTGGGCTAGACCAGCGGTGGGAGCTTGATAGATGGTACAGTATTTTAGGACGAGTTAAGTTTTTATAGTGTAGAATTATGGTGCAGACGTGCGTTGCATATAACTGCAATAATAAGTCCAAGAAGAACAGTGGAATATCGTTTTATCGGTAAGTACTAACCACTTTGATTAATAATGAGTGAATGACTAAATAAATGATCAATGAGAGATTAATTATATATTTGTATGTTATAGTTCTTGTTATGAGTTGTCATAGTTATGTTTAATGTTATAATTATTATTTCTAATATTATTATTGTATTTTTGCTTCTACTGACAATTTTGTACGTGTTAAATACCCACAGTTGCCTATTAGAATGTGTTACGTTTTTTTAATGTTTTTGTAGTGTTTTAAAATGAACCTTTTTTTTTCAGCAACAAAGAACTGGGTGTGTGCAGCTAAATATTTTATTCAGAGTTATGTGTTTAGTTTGTGAATACAAGTATTAAATTTGTTATGATTATTGGTGTAATTAAAGTGAACACTGTAAATTTACATGTAATCCCATCAAACAGAGTATGTCCATCACCAATAGAAACTGCATCACAAACTCCCAGTACGAGCCCTAACAGGTGTGAAATAAATAAGACAACCAATGCCGTTTTGGAGGAGAAACGGGTAAGCTAATAATTGTTTGATAGTTCATCATAATACAATAATATTTAAATTACAGGCTAATTTGAACTTTTAAAGTCTAATCCTAATAAATTTTGTAAATGAAAATTACGTTTTGAGTAACACAACTTTTCGCGGTTATGTATCATAAAATGTGATCTCTCGGTAAATAAAATATTTTCTTGCTTTCTAGGCGCCAGCAACACCCACAAAGACTTTACTCCGACGTAAGATTAAAATTCTCCAGCAGCGCCTCAAAAGAGAGATACAAAAATAAAGTCAATGAAAGACATAATTGTAATTTTAAGAAAACAAGTTAAGGCCCATGAAAGATTGTTAGAGTTGCTAGAGGAGAAATTTCTGGTTTTCCATTAGAAAAATGAAGGAGTTTGTCCTAACGCTATACTTCTACTCCCTTAAAGCGTACAAATTTCTGAGAAGTAAAAGCTTATCTTTGCCAAATCCGTCAACATTAAGGAAATGGATTTCAAGTTTTAAATGCTCTCCTGGATTTTTACAGGGGGGTTTTTCTGTATTTAAAGTATAATGTTGTTACAAACCCTATTTTATCCAGTTCTTAAACACTCAAGAAAAACATTTGCTCTTGGTTTTATTACAGATCTGAACACCATTCAAATATTAAGTGAAAGGTTACTAGTGGATATCGATTTTAAATATGTTCTAACATACAAGTTTTCTCAATATCACCTGGAATTGCTATTTTCTTGTATTAGGTCCCGGAGGAAATAATAATAATCAAAATGTGAAGCAATTCCAGTGGGCCTTAAGAAAACTTATGTTCCGAAACAGTGTTCAAGCTTCCGATGGAAGCAACTGTTTCACCTTTGATACCAACCATCAAAATGCTGTCATTAATTTTAGTAATGTATCCTAGTTAATGGAAGACGAAACCAATGACAATGTAAGTCCGCCAAAAACTTACTAAACTTGTTTTATTTAACAATGTTTAAAGTGTAATGTATAGGCCTACTTTTAGGTAAATAAAATGTAGTTTAAATGCTAACACAGATCATGTTTTTCGTTTTGGTTTTGGTTCAGTTTATTTTTTCCTAAAACTTTCCCTTATCTTTATCCAACAACAATAATAATAGTTTAAACACAAACTGTTAATTTATTATACAAATAAGTGTTACATACTGTATAACAATTAAATGTTGTTTAGAAATTAAAATGATTGTTGTACAAGTAATGTTGGTGCCGTTGTTGAAGCTGGCGTTGCATTAGGTGTGAATACTTCACGTGGTGTTGCTGTCCCACCAGTGGTGGGGGGAGCGGCGAGGCCAGCCGGACCGTATTCAATACACGCAGCCAGCGATCCAGTGTGTTTATACATCGATGCGTAAACCATACAAAAAATTTTTTTGATTTTTTTTCAAATATTACTACAGATTTGTAATATATTTGCGGATAAAAGTTGCTAAAAAGAAAAATCAATTTATAAAATTTTCATTAGACATGGATCATGTTTACGTAAAAAGTGAATATTTTTAACTATTTTCAAAAATTCACAAAAAATATAATTATTATTCAAAACCCAAATTTGTATTACCTATGTTCTCACAAAGATACATAGATTTTATGTGTGTAATGCAAAAATTTTTAGATGGAAACTATTTGGAATTATTATGTACGGAGTCCATTTTCGGCCACGTGCTAGCTAAATTAAACGTTATGTTTTTCGGCCACTATTAAGGCTTTATCTTGCCGTCATGTCTTTTTTATAAATTGAAAATATTTCTGTAATCTAATTCGGCGCTCAAATAAAATATAACATTTAATTTCACTTGCGTTGCGTGCGTTCATTAGCGTCCTAACCCGACTCCTTGGCCCATCCTGACAAGATTCGGCTAAAGTGTACGCGGTCTCCGGCCATCCGGAGCTTCCAGCTGGTCAAAAGAAGTGGAGACGGTCACAAAACAATAAATTCACAAAACACATGGCTAGACTAGGCTAGACTAGATCTGTAAAATATGTCGATAATATGAATTATCACTCAAATAAATACACTCTACAAACATTGACACATTTATTTTAAGTTGTATAAACAAATTCAAATAAAAAAATTGCTTCATGAAACTATATTCACTATAAAAACACAAGAGGTGTTACATTTATAACTTTCCACGTTAAAAAATGTTGTGATCGAACTAACAAAATGACGATATCTCTACGTTTTCTAATGTACCACAGCCTTTGTATTTTTTCTTCTACTGATGTGTTTCAAATACAAGGTTAAACTTTGAAACCTCCTCTTTACAGTTATATCAAAAACGACAAGATTGTATAAAAATGAAGATCGGATTCTTCAAAACTGTCTAGAAACCACAAAACGCAAACTGGTCAGAAAATTCAGAGGATCATTTCCTAGAATGGTTATAATTCATAACCTATATAACTTAGGATAATTTCGACTTCATAGTTCGAAAGAGAAAGAAAAATACCACTATAAACTGGCAGTGTTTTGTTGTGAATGTGTTGTTACGTTGTAAATGTGCATTTTATGTGAATTGATATGGCTGAAGAAAATTTACGTTCTGAACCTGATAAAATTATTAGTATTCTCAATGATCTGGTAGATCCAAACACATTGGACATTGACATTATAACAGATGAAAGTGACTCTGAAGATGTTGGGGAGAATTGTGAGGAAGCTACATTTGATTTTTTGAATGAGGTAGGCAATTATGAAATAGAAGTTAGAGACAATTCAACAGATTATTTCGAGAGCATACCCGAGGATTCTTCAGTGAATGATGACCTCAATGTTTTAGATTTAGACCCAGGCCTAGAGCTAACCTCAAATCAAGTTATAGGCCTATTACCTATCAATGAAGGCGAAAGTTCAATAGGAATTGAAGAAGTCCCTGAACCTGATGAAACTAGACTTATTAGTCAAAAGGAGACTGAAGATGATAGAAATATTACATTACCAGTAGCTAATATTAATCCAAATGTTAGTGCACTTCCCTCTGTCACTACTAAACCGAAAATAAAGTCTAAGGCTAGGCCTAAAACCAAACCTAAAATTAAATCCACGGAGACAAACAAACAGAAGGGTAGGCCCAAGTGTAAAAAAAATAAAGATGAAACTATTGTGACGGTTAGTATGAAAAAAGGTAAACCACCACCAATACCATGGACTGCTAATAAAGACAATGAGCTTACTTTCAACATTCCACAGTTCGAGGGAGTGCTAACATACAACCTGTCAGAAGCAATATTCAAATCACCATTGTATTATTTTCAAAATCTTTTTCCTGACACTTTGCTAGACTCGATAGCAAAGGAAACAACGAGGTACGCAATTCAAAGTGGCGACCGTACATTTTCACCTTCTGGTCAAGAAATTGTATTATTTCTTTCAACAAACATGCTGATGACCATTTTTCGATTTCCCAGCTACAGGATGTATTGGACAGGAAATGATCTGGAAAGGCTACCCATAATTGCAGATGCCATGCCCCTGAAAAGGTTTGAAAAGCTGAAAAAATATATTCATTTCATAGACAATGAAACGATACCAGCCAACAACAGAGACATCTTTATCAAAATACGCCCCGTGATTGAGACTCTAAACGAGACATTCTCCCAAGTGGCAAGTCCAACAAGGAACATTGCATTTGATAAGATGATCATACCTTTCAAAGGGCGCAGTCGAGCAAAACAATATTTGAAAGACAAGCCTAAGAAATGGGGTTTCAAGGCATGGGTGATTGCCAATGCAGATGGCTATGTGTCGAAATTCGAGATGTATCAAGGTGCTGCAAATAACATTGCACCTTCTCCTCTGGGTGTTACTGCGGACACGATTGTGAGGATGTGCCAAGGCCTTGAAAATGTAAATCACAAATTGTTTCTAGACAACTTGTTCACCACTTATGACCTGCTAAAAGAGCTTCAAGAAAAGAAAATTTATGTACTTGGAACATTGCGTTCCAACCGCATGAAAGGTGCGAACAACTGTCTCACTAGTGCTGAAGACCTCTCAGAAAGAGGCAGAGGATCGTCCTGTGTAACTACTTCCTCTGACAACATTACTGTGACTAGGTGGATTGACAACAAGGCAGTCCATACAATCTCCACGTACGCTGGAAAAGAACCAATGGACACTGCTGAGCGTTTTGACCATGCAACCAAACAAGTGATACGTATTCCTCGACCATTTAGTATTTCTGAATACAACAAATTTATGGAAGGGGTGGACATGGCTGATAGGATGGTGGCACACTACCCACATGCTTTGAAGAACAAAAAATTCTATCTACGGATTTTTTTCCACCTTCTCAATGTTGCGATTGTCAATGGTGGTGTTCAGGAATATTGAAAATAGCAAAATGCCCTTGATTGATTTCAAGCTTGGCATTTGTAGGGCAATTTTCGACACGGTCAAATCACGAAAGAAGAGAGGACGCCCCTCCTTGGACAAAGAAGAAACAGTTGTGAAGCGAAGAGCTCGCCCAGGATGCAGCGACGACTTGCGGATGGATGGAAGTGGTCATTACCCAGAAAAAAGAGATCTGGACAATGCTTTGAGATGTCGGTACAAGAACTGCACCAAGCGAACCCGATATTTTTGTGAGAAATGTGACATACCGTTGTGCCCGGAATGTATGAAAAACTTTCATTCATGAGTTCAGGAAGTTTCACTTAGGCCTATGTTAGTATTTGTCATATTTTTAAGAGTGTAAATAAATTTTTTTAAACTTATTTGCATATTTATCCAACATTTTCTAATTGATTCTACAAGACGCATTCCATCACCTGTGCTGCAGCGCAATGTAAGTTTGAAATTTTTATATTTTTCTAATAAATTTATTTTTTTAACTGTTTTAAATACTAGGTATATTTAATTAGTACAATATATCAATAATTAGAGTCTGCTAATAGCATAAAACCAACAATATTCTGGATATACATTGTATAATGACACACAAATATAACTATGGGTAAATTATCACCAATGGGCAACGGCACATGTGTGTACAGTAAAATAAATACCCTAAAATAACATAAAAATTTTTTTAAAAATTACAAATCTTAAAAACATAGGTTTTATACCCTATAAACTACCAAATAAAAAAGTTTCAATTGTTTTTGAAATTTTAAAAATATTTGTCCTGGAAGAGGTTAATTTTTATATAATAAAAACTATAACACATAGAAGCATTTGAAAACCAAAGAGTGAAAGAGAGAGAGATGCGATCTATCGACAGTGTTATGTTCGATCTGTTTGACAGAAATGTCGAATTGGGAATATTAGACAAACATGACGTAAGTTTTGTTTACAAGTTGTCTGCACAATCTTTGACGTTACGTATAAAAAATATGAGAACTTCAGCAATTTTTGGAATATCATTTATAACGTTTTGTGGTTGTTTTGCATGATTATGCATCTACGGAACATTACCTTTCCAAAGGTATTTTATTTATTGCGTAAGGACAATTCTAAGTGGGCGTAATGTTTAATTGCAAAATACGTGTTTTAGAGTCGGTGAGCTAAACTATGCGTCCACACTCGACCCGAACTCGGTACTAGGGTTGAGAAATAACATATAAAAAAATATTGTAAACAAAACTTATTAAAAATGAATTTTCAAAACACTTTAGTTTTGTAGAATTGGTTAAATTCTCCAAATAGTGGTTTCAAACAAATTAATTATTATCTCTGCTGAAATATAAGAAAACAATTTGTTAAGAAATGAGTAAAACTGTAAATTAACAAATATTTTTTAAAACTACAATTTCTTCATGGCGTTATCTTCAAGTGGTTTAAAGCTTAAATAGTGGAAAAGGATACAGGTAGTATAAGTCGTGGAAGAATTCGGTCTTTTGGTTGGACTTAAGTCCACTGACTAATCATCGCTTTAAAAAGATAGTGGTTACAACTATCTGTGGTATATTTGAGCCTCCTCAAAAACAGCAAATATTCACCACTGTTTCTATTCCAAACGACAGATTTAAGTTTCACAGTTCCAGGAACTGGCAAAAGATTTGTTGTATCTTCAAATTCCTTTACTAGATTCTCGACTCCTTCAAATTTGGTCTTCATGAATTAGAAAAGGACAAATATTTGAATCATTTATTGTTTTCATGATAGTTGTTGCATCTGTTACGTCATTACCCATAGCAACAGATCTATCGCAGGTACGTTTAACAAGACCGCCAATACCATCTGCTGGTCCCTTGCATGGCAAGGTTCCCAAAAATTCCAGGAACAGTAGTCAAAATTTAGATTGGCGCAAACTTTGCACATTAACAAAAAATTTGTTTTATTCCTGTACTGAGAGGTTGGCCCAACAGTAAAGAAATGCAAAATATTAACACTGGGATACTTCTCCTTCAAAAGTTTCAAAACTGGGGCCAAGTGGGCCCAAACAGCTGGTGCTCCATGATTTGTCGCGTTGGAAACGGTAGAAAACAATATTTTGTTGTTGTTATTTTCATTTTTTATGTAAATTACTCATGTATGTAAGGATACTTGCTTTCGTGAAGCACCAAAATGTATGGATTGAACTTCTCCCTCATACAACTGTAGTTCTCACTCCAATCACAAATAATAAGTGCCTCATTTTCAGTTAATTCTTCTTTAATTTCTTTATATTGTCCATGTTGGTGTAACATATTGGTGTAAAATATGCACAGCATCGTTTGGTAACTCCTTATTTGCTTCTTGTAATAGCTCAGAAGCTGTGCATAAAATCTTTTCTTTTTTTGTTCTTTTAACTTTCAACATTTTATTATTTTCTTACTTTTGACTTCATCCAATATATCAGTCTATCTATAATAAAATGAGGGGTATAGAATCAAAAGCCACTAAATCCAAAAATAAAAAAATTTAGATTTTACTACCAGCTGATAGCTTTTTTAGTACTTTATTAATGTGTAAACAAAGTGAATGTCAAAACTTACTAAAACATATTATAAAATGCATTTAAAAGTATGGGTCAGAATCAAAACTCACTAGTTCCAAAGGATTTAGAGAGATTTGACTGGCACATTCTCAGCCAATGACGGCTCAGTATCAGTTGGTCATCTGCCAAGCAGAGTGAAGCAGTGAACAGCGTTTGTTTATGTTTTGTAGTCTGTCTGTATTGGAGGTTAGATTATTAACTGTGGTCAGTGTTTTATGTTGTGCAGCTATTAAACTCATATTACCATAGTTGTTGTTAGTTTATAATCATCAGAGAATGGACAAATTAGTTTCTCCAGTTGAGCCAGGAGGTAGAGCCAGGAAGAGGACAGCAAATCCAAATGATTGGAAGAAAACTAAAGCAAAATCTGCAAGGTAAGTTTAAGCCTAAGATGTTTGCAACTACTGTCCTAGTCGAGAATAGGTCTGTAGATTGGTTTGTAATGATAAGTATTGAAGCTTAAGAAAGCTTTATTTTATTTCTAGTACAACATTTTAAGGTGATATGATATGGTACTGTAGGAAAAACATTTATTTCGCCCTTCTAATAAAGTTTTTTGAAGGCTAGGCCTAGGCCCTACTGTCAGAACTGAGGCAGAATAAAACAGTATTTTAGACTGAAATCTGAAATGTGTTTTATTCTGTTTCAGATACAAGCCAAAGGACCTGCCAACATACCCCACTTCTAATCATAGAGAAGGACAGTTCTTATGTCGTTCACTGAGTATGCGAGATGTGAAGAACTTTCACGAGCGGTTTTATAAAAAGCATGACAGACAGTATCAGCAGAATTTTATTTTGAGGTACAGTGAAACTTGTAACATCAAGAGACGAAGACCGATGACAGCAGCGAAACAAGAAACAGATGCTAAGTCTAGGCCCCCTCGGTTGAGAACTACTAGATATTTTGTTAAGAACAAAAAAATGAAAAAGTTCCAGTTTGCATGGCAACTTTCATAAATATTTTGAACGTGTCCCTTTTCCGAGTAAATAATCTGACAACAAAATATTTCAACAATGAAGACACAAGAGAAAAAAGAGGTGGCTTAGGAGGCAAACTGCCTTCGAACCGAAAACAAATTCTGTAATAAAATTCATTAACTCCCTATCATGCTTGGAATCTCATTACTGTAGAGAAAAGAGTCAGAGGCTCTACATATCTACAGAACTAAACATTAAAAAGCTTTGGAGGCTGTATTCTTCTAACCCGGAAAATGTTCCTGTTAAACAGAGTTACTTTCGTACAATTTTTAACACGAAATACAACATCGGGTTTGGTTCCCCTAGAACAGACGTGTGTTCCACATGTTTGAGTTTAGCTGAGAGACTAAAGCGAGAAAAGGATTCTAATCTTAAAACCAACATATTGATAGAAAAAAGAGTCCACAGTTTAAAATACAAGGCATTTTACAAAACTCTTCAAGATACAGACGATGACTTGTTGATTCTCTCATACAACTGTAAAAAAAAACATTCCATTACCAAAGGTGCCGGATCAGTCGACAGATTTATGTCCAAAATTTTACAATTGTGAGAGGTCATAGTAAGTCCAAGTTAGATAAAGAGAGTGTTACCTCGTATTGCTGGACAGAGAATCAGTTCCGTAGAGATTCGGACACAATATCCTCTTGTATTATTGATGGGCTGAATTCCAGTGACTGGACCAAGTATAAGAGAGTGAGGCTAGTGTCAGCTGGACAAAACAAAAATTCGGCCATCATAGCCATGATCAGCTTTTGGCTGGACTCACATGCTCCCGACCACATAAAAGAAATTGAGATTATTTACCCCGTAACGGGGCACAGTTTCCTTCCACCCGACAGGGTATTTGGTAACATTGAAAAAGTTTTGAAACGTTCGGAAGTAATTCCGAATCCTGAGGAAATTTACAAAATTATTTCAGAATCTACTACTGTAAAGATTGTAGGTAAAGACTGCAATGTATTTGGTTTTAAGAACTGTGTTAATAGCACCTTCAAACTGACAAATCGTTGGCATTTTATGATTTCCAAGTGCTAGAGGATTTACATAAAACGTAAATCTGTGAAAAGGAAATCTGCAATGAATACTACTGTTACCCTCAACAAAGTTACAGTAGGGGAGACTGTTGTACCTTGATCATAGTGTACCTTGAATCACCCTTCAGTTTCTTGACAGATGTTGCTATCTCTGGGATTGTAACTGTACTAAGACAATGTGTATGCAGTAATAGTTCAAATGAGTGGAATAGTGGTTGTCCATGTGCTTTGGTTTTTGTGTAAAATATAAATCAGATTGTTTAGTGATAGAAGTAACAACTTTTTGTTTTACTGTTTATTTTTTTACGAGTTGACTATTGTGTTTTATGTTTTAAATCACATTCTATCTGAATCACTGGTTATTGGTGAGTAATTTGTTATGCCTTATTTCAGTTTTAAACATAACCTAGAATATTGAGAAGGTTTAGTTTGGAAAAACGCACCATCGTGTACCTTGGATCGTAACAACGTCCTGTACCACTGATCAATGATCATAGGTACATGATGTTACAATTATTTCGTTCTTTGTTATAGGTCAATATGCCACGAAGTAAAAGTGGGTTAAAAAGACATACTATCGATCCTTACTTAATGAAAAAAGCAGTTGAAGCTGTTAATGGACCCCCTGAAAATAGGATATCTATAAGAGAAGCTTGTAAAGTTGTCAACGTTAAATTTGCTACACTTGTACGGCATCTTAATGTTTTCAAAAAATCTGGTGCAACAAACTTTGAATACAAATCTAGATATGATGTTAAAAAGGTGTTTACAGAAGAAGAGGAATTAAAATTAATTAAGTTCTTTTTTAGAAGAGGGCCGCCACTATTAAAATTTCCCCTACACAGCGAACCTTTATGGGATGCATATAGACGGAAATATCCACAATACGCCAACGGACCCTCAGGTACGATGGTCAAGCTTATCTTATCAACCGTTATCTTATCGCGCGACGTAACAGGCGGACTGCCGCTGCACTGGTCAGTCGAGCTCGAGTATTTACTTAATCATGTCGCTATTATTGTTAGCTCGGGAAATCAATAGTAAAGCAAGTGCAGCGGGATTATATAAAAACCATCTCAAAAATGAATTATGGTCTATCCAAAAAACAGGTTCGTGAATTAGCCTATAAATTTGCAGTGGCAAACAAAAAGATATTTCCTTCTACATGGAACGAAACAAAACTTGCGGGAGAAGAATGGATGAGGCTATTTTTGAAACGGTATTCAAACGAAGGGGGCCTATCCATCAGAAAACCTGAAAAAACAAGCATGTCACGTGCAACTAGTTTTAATAAATCAAACGTAGGTAGATTTTTTGATAATTTGTAAAATGTCTACGAACGCTTTGGTACATTTCCTCCTGAAAGAATTTGGAACCAAGATGAGACCGGCGTGACCACGATCAAAATCCTCCAAAAGTTGTCGCCCCTAAAGGTGCAAAACAGGTTGTTAACGTGACGTCAGCAGAACGTGGGGAGCTAATAACAGTATCCGCTTGTGTCAATGCTTTAGGAAATCACATACAGTACCTCCTATGATGGTGTTCCCTACAGTGAATTAAAAAAAATATATGTTGAAGGGAGCGCCCCCAAGGACAATCGGTGGAGCTAACCCTTCAGGTTGGTCCAACGAAGAATTGTATTTTAAATTTATGGTACATTTTATAAAACACAGTAAACCTTCTAAAGAAGAACGTGTGTTACTCATAATTGATAATCATGAATCACACCTTTCATTGGAAACTTTAGACTTAGCATCTAACGCTGGGATGGTGATTGTAACATTCCCACCCCACACTTCTCACAGACTACAACCCCTTGATCTTTCCGTATATTTTCCGTTCAAGGCTTATTACAACCAAGCAGTCCAATCTTGGCTTGTCAACAACCCTGGTAAAAGAGTTGACATTTATAGTGTTGCAGAATGTGTAGGGCAGGCTTATCCTAGAGTATTCACCACTACCAATATAACTAGCGGCTTCAAGAAAGCAGGAATTTATCCTCTCGATAGAGGCGTGTTTAATGATGATGATTATTTGCCATCCTATATAACGGATCGCCCAGCTCCGAATTTGGTTCTGAAGACTTCTAGTGATATTGGGGAAGATATCACGCCTTCTTCAAATAAAAACGAAACAAACTCTTTTCAAGAAACCGTTGCAGGGACGTCAACAAGCCAATCTTCACCATTGAGTCCTTTTCAAAGTGACAAGGTAATCAAACCAGTGTGGCTACTTCACCCATTGTAACTCCGGAGCAGATTCAACCTTACCCTAAAGCAGCGGCTAGACAAAAGATAGGTCTACAAAGGGGAAGAAAACCTGGAACTTCTAAAATAGCTACAGACACCCCAGAAAAAGATAAAGTTCGAGAGAGAAAAAAGTCAAAATTAATGCCCAAAACCTTAAACGCCCCTAAGAAAAAAAGAATAATAAAATTTGTCGTTCCATAAAAAAATTGGATTTTGACAGTGAATCTGAAATTGAAGATGTGACTTTACTTTCAGAAGATGAAGACGATTTAACAGATTTATTGGACATAATAAACCAAGAAATAAATGAAAAGCAAGAAGAAATTAACTTTGAAAGTGCTACATTTAAAGAGGGAGAATATGTTCATGTAGGATTTAGCAAAAAGAGTGGGCCACCAGTGCACTGTGTAGGACAAATTACTTCTGAAGATCAACATCATTTTGAATACCGGATTAAGTTCTACAAACGAATTGGAAACGGCAGCAAATTTGTGAAAGGATCCGAAGAAATATTTGATGTTGTAGCGGAAGATATTGTGGTAAAACTGCCAACTCCAGTAGAATTAAGCGGATCGGCTAGAACCGATGGACAGTTGTGGTTCCAAGTAGACTTTTCTAACTTTAACGTTAAATGATTTAGTTAATAAAGATTTCAATTTAAATGTATAAAAAATATAATACAAATTTCTGTACAAAAATGTTGTTTTTAATGTATATTATCTACCTTATAGGTACAAGACGTTAATGATCCAAGGTACACTAGGTCATGATCAATGGTACATTATGGTCTTGTACCATTGATCACATATCAATAAAATATAAATTTATATTTTACTCAATAAGTATTTAATATTAACATTCCCAAAAAATACATTGTGTGTAAGAATAATGGTGCCATCAGGAGAGACTCTTTCCGTTATTGCATTTAAAAAATTAGCTTAAAAAAATATATAAATATAAATTTTGATCCAAGGTACAACAGTCTCCCCTACGTGGAGAAATCCCGTACCTTAGTGACTGTGCAAACTATAGCTCATTGTTTATTCCTAGTAAGACTGAAGAGACATTACTACACTGCACAATCCAGCAACAAACATTCTTAGCAGTGCTAAAAGAAATGATGTGAAAAAGCTCTTAGTAAAGCAATACGGAGAAAATTGGTTTGTTTGGAAGAATTGCAGTATTTTGTTTCAGCGATGAATGGAGCTGATGCACCAGCAGTTGACCAAGAAGAAAAACTTTTGTGTGAAGCAGCTGACGAAGAACCAATTTTGATTGTGTAAAAGTATCAATGTTATTCCTATGTTACTTTTTATTCCTATTTTGACTGTGCAAAACATACATTTGCAATACATTTTTGTACCATATATGCAGTTCTCATTTTATTCGTAGAGCCTAATATTATATCTATACCCTACAAATAAATGTAGGCCTACTTGTGCCTCAGTTTTGACAGTAAACGCTAAAAGCCTAAAAGTTGGCCTAATAATAAACATAGAAAAGGTTGTAGTCCTATTTCAATCAATAGTCTTTAGTTACGTATTTTTAAATTAGACTATTTATTACAATTAGGTCATATTAAGAATCAAAACTCATTATATTCCTTATGTTTAAAAGTCAAAACTATGTAACTCCAGGTGTTGGTGTCATTGGTGGAATGAGAACATATAAGGTAAGGATGTTTATATCATAATAAGAAATATTCTCTAACAAAATTTTTTTAAGTAAATTAAACATAATAAGTAAAAATGGATTCAGAAAAAACAATTAATAATAGTGAACAGGTAGAAAATACTCTTCCTGAGGTAGCGTTAGAATTTGGCAATATTTTAGATAATTTAGGACAAATATCACAAAGCAATGAAGGAGGAGGGGAACAATTTGCACAAAATTTATTAGATCAGGAAGTAAATGTTAGCAGTAATAATAGTAGATGTTCAAGTGTAAGCGATAGTAGTAGTTTAGGCTCAAGCTTTCATGGTTTTAATAGTAGTGGGATTGAAAATGGTAAAGAACGATGTGAAATATGAATGGAAAAATTATAGGATTTGAAGGAGCGGAGATTGAAGGAGATAATTTAGACAAGGAAATAAGGGCTGAAAGTGTTAGGGAGATTGGGCAAAAAATAGGGTGGAAAGGGATGAAATAAATAAAGATCAGAATTTGGATATTAAGAGAACGTTAGAAGTAATGATGAAAAATATGCAGCAAGATAAATTAGAAATAAAGCTAGATAATGATAAAAAATTTGAATGTATAAATAATAATATTAAACAAAACAATGTAGAGTTAAAACAAGAACTAAAGCAAGAATTAAATACTAAATTTGATCAAAATAATTTAGAATTAAAAGAAATAAGTAACAAGTTTGATCAGAATAAGCTATAAATTAATGCTAAATTGGAGGATTTTAATGTTAAACTTGAACAAAATAATGTAAAGCTAGATAAAATAGATAAAGAGTTAAAACAGAGTAAATTAGAGTTAAGACAGGATAATTGAGATTTAAAAGAAGAAATGAATAAAAAATTTGAAGAGAATAGGGTAGAAATAAAAGAAGATTATGTAAAATTAGAACAGAGTTTAAGACAGGAAGTTAAGCAAACTAGGTTGGAGATAGAAGATAATTTTAAAGAGAAAATTGTTAAAAATGAATCGGAAATGTCAGATAAAATATGTAATGTAGTTAAGGAAGTTAATAAGGTAGAATCTGATTTAGAAGTGAAGCTGTTAAGTAATCAGATAGAGGCAAAAAATAATCTAAAACTTGTTGAAAATAAAGTAAGTAAAGAAATAATAGAAATTAAGAATGATGTAAACAATAGGGTAGATAGAATTGAGATACAGTTAGGGAAAACTGATGAAAAAATAACTTTGTTAGACTTAGAAGTAGGAAAACATAAGAATTTAGAAAAGCAGGAAATAATAGAATTTAAGAACAGTGTTGATGACCAAATTAGTAGTTTAACCTCAAAATTTGAAGAAGAATTTATGCTAAAGATGAAAGAAAATTTCATAGAACAGGGTAGTATAAGTCAGGGTGCTTGTACAAGTACAAACATAGTCAACGATACAATAATTCCGGAATTCCAAAATGAGAAGTTAGAACCACACCCTAAAGTATTTATAGAAGGTAGTGAGACATTCAATAAAATAAATGGGGGGAAATGGAAGATAAGGTTAGGTTTTTTGCGTAAATATTTTAAAGGAGAAGCTGAATTATGGTATGAAGCACATAAAAATGAGTGGGGAACTTTTGAAGAATTTAAGATAGCGTTTCTAGACAGATTTTGGTAAGAAGAAAAACAGTAACAGTTAAAGACAAAGTTATTAGTAGGTAGTTATTTCCGAGGACCAGTAGAGGAAGTATTCAAATATGTTATGCGTTTGTGTAACAAAACACAATTTTTAGACCCTCCTATGACAATGGACACTTTTGTTAGGCACATTAGTAGGAAAATGCCAGAGAAGTTAGAATTAATGATGTTAGCAGCACGACCTAAAAAGGTAGATGATTTAGAAAAGTTAATATTAAGTTGGCAGGAAAGTCAGAAGTTGATAGGGCCAAATCGGATGAGACAAGGTGATAATAAAATAAATGGGGAGAGGGATATGTATAAAAATTTTCAACAAAATACACATGTAGGACAAGAAGGTTTTAGATTTAGAGGACCACCAAATTTTAATGAATTTAGATTAGAAAATAGGTTTAGGGGACCTCAAAATTTTAATAGATTGCCAGCTCCGAATACACATATGAATGGTAATAGGCCGATGTTGACCAATCCGCAGAATTTTTCAAGACCAAGTGGGAATGGCATGAATCAAGGGTTTAGACCTAATTTTCAACAAAAACAATATGATAATAGTAATCGGGGGAATAATAATAGGGCACAGGGAAACCAAAATGGGCAACAATAGATAGGGCCCAAGTATTGTTGTCTAAGGAAAATGATAGGCCTAAACTAGTAAATAATGATGATAAAGTACTTTCGTTAATAACGAAGGAAAATAATAATATAGATTTGGACATAAGGGAGGAACTATAAAGGGAAGAAGATTTTAATAATGTCAATGTACAACCAATTAAAGGAGAGATAATTGAAATAGAAGTTAAGGTTAATCAAGAAAATTTTAAATGTATAATAGATACAGGTTCAGAAATAACTGTAATGAATGAAGTGATATATAAAAAATTAAAATTAATTGCTAAAAATAATAAAATTTTAGAATTGCCAGTTTGCAACTTAACAATAATAGTTGGTGTAACAGGTGTGCGTAGTAAAAGAATTACTAAACAAGCTTTTATTGATGTGGAAATTGGAAATAATGTAGTTGCAGTAAATTTTCTAATTATAAGAGGTTTAAATATTGAGATAATCATAGGATGTGATTTTCTAAAATTAAAGAAAGCAGAGATAGATTTTCATGAAGAAATAATTAAATTCAAGGTAGAAGATAAAATAATTCAGACAAAATTTAAGAAACAAATTTCGCAAGTAGAATGCTATGAACTAAAACTATGTAGGACTAAAATGGAAATAAATTGTTATAATGAACCAGATATTGATTATGAAGAATTGCAAATTAATGATGTAGCTACTAATTTTTTTCAAGAATTCGATTCAAAATATTATGTAAATCAGGATGAAGAGGTAGAATGGACGAAAATTGTCGAGAAAATTTTAGAAGAGAGTAATTTAAATTTAGATTTTGAAAAAGAAGAGTTAAAAGTTGTATTAAATGAATTTAAGGAAGTATTTTCGGATAAGGCAGGAAAAATGTTAAATTATAAAGCCAAATTAAATGTAAAAGAAGATAACAAATTTATAAATAAATCATATGCAATACCGCATTCCAAAAAAGAAGCTGTAGCTAAGGAAATTCAAAAAATGATAGATAACGATATAATAGAAGACTCAAATAGCCCATTTTCAAATCCCTTAGTATGTGTTATCAAGAAAGATTCGTCAATTAGGTTATGTTTAGATGCCAGGCAAGCTAATCAGATTATAATTCCAGATAGAGAAATCCCTGAAAAGATAGATGATATTTTACAAAGGTTTGAAGGTGTAAAATATATTTCAAGTATAGATTTAGTTAGTGGATTTTGGCAAATGAATTAGATGAACAGTCTCGAAAATATGTAGCATTTTTATTTAATGGCAGGAACTTACAATTTTAAAGACTTCCTTTTGGATTAAATGTTAGCACTTCATTATTTAAAAAAGGTTTAAGCATGGTGTTAGGACCTGAAGTTTTAGAGTTTACAACAGTTCATGTAGACGACGTCTGCATTGCATCAAAATCGTTTGAAGAACATATGAGACACTACGAAAGCTTTTTGAGAGACTTAGAATATATAATGTTACTACTATCAAAATTAAAAAATCTGTTTTTTGTAAAAAAGGAATAAAATTTTTAGGCTATAATATATCTGACGTAGGAATAGAACCGGATCAAGAAAAAATTTAAATAATTCAAGACTTTCCAACACCAAAAAACATAAAACAGTTACAAAGTTTTTTAAGGCCTATGCAATTATTATAGAAAATTTCAACAAAATTATGCAGAACTAACTAGTAAATTCACACATCTTCTAGGAAATAATAATAAATCATGGAATTGGGGAGAGGAAGAAACAACTGTATTTGAAAGGATAAAACAGGTTTTTTTTAGACACAATAGTTTTACAACACCCTAATTTTCTAAAACCTTTTTATTTAAACATTGATGCCTCTGATAAAGCAGTTGGAGCTGTGTTGTATCAATTAGATGAAAACAAGGACCATCTGGTAATAGCTTTTGCGAGTCATAGTTTACAGAGCAGTGAGATAAATTATACCGTGACAGAGAAGGAGTTGCTTAGTATAGTCTTTGCCTGTAAAAAGTTCAGAAATTACGTACTAGGAAATAAAACAACAATACGCTCGGATCACAAAGCGCTGACCTTTCTTAAAAGTTGTAAACTAACACATGGTAGACTTCTAAAATGGATATTATTTTTACAGGAATATAATTTAGAAATAGAATATTGTCCGGGAAAAGAAAATATTGTAGCAGATGTTATTTCAAGAACAGATCATAATGAAGTTATTAAAACGGGAGATGAACATTTAATTAAAAAATTTCAAACACAAATTGATAAAAATTTAGCAAAACAAGATAGAATTTTAAGGAAAGCTTTTAAACGTCTGGAAGTTGAACAGGGACAAGATGAACGATGTCAGAGAATTGTAAAATTATTAGAAGATAAATCTGTTAAATTTGATAAATTAAGAAAATGTTATGTTATCTATAATGGTGTTTTGTTTAAAAAATCAAAAAGAAGCAATAGGTATAAAATTTGTTAAACAAAATCTCTAATTGAAATAATAATTAATGATTGTCATGAGAGATATGGACATATTGGAACAGGGATGTGTTATAAATTATTAAAGGAATTATATGAATATCCAAATTTAGAAAAACAAATACAATTACAAATTAGGCCATGTGATTATGTCAAAAGAGTAAAGTATCAAATTTAAAGCAAGAGGGATTAATGATTAACATATTACCAGAAAATGTATTAGATTTAGTTGCAGTAGACTTATTTAGTGAATTACCAACAGGAACTGGTGGGGTTAAATATATATATTTGTGGTCTTGGACGTTTTTTCGAAATGTATAAAGTTATATACAGTAAAAAGGTCAATTGGAGTAGTTTTAGCAAATAAAATATTTAATGAATATGTCCGGGAAATCGGGAAACCTAGTCATTTTAAGTGATCACGGAAGCCAATTTCAATCACATGCTTGGAAGGAAATATTAGGAAACAATGACATTAATCAGTTATCTCTTCTTGAGGTAGAACCACCTACTATATCATCACAGGTCTCTTATATGTCTGCTATTCCGGTTGATGTTTCATTATTTGCCAGTACTTCTACAGTTCAATCCAATAATGCACACTCACCTTCATTATCTACACCCATTGCAACAAAGCCAGTTAAAAAAAAATAAAAAACGTATATTCACTAAAAAAACACAAAGAAAACCTGCAAAAAGTGATGTACACTGGGCAAAAAATTACCAAGAAGTAGGACCCTCTCCTGGAGAATTATTTATGGAACAAACAGGTCCAACAAATTATATAAGTAATTTGCAAAATATTACTCCATATGATATTTTCAAAAAACTTGTTGATGAAACCATTATTAATAATTTGGTGTTCCAAACAAATTTACTGGCTCAGCAAACTCAAAAGAGATACGTGCCAACAACTGCACAAGAAATGGAAACATTTTTGGGAATTAATATTTTAATGGGTATAAAGAAATCACCTAGTTATCGTGACTATTGGTGTGCTGATGAAGATATGAATGACCCTTACATTAGCAAATTAATGACGGTCAATCGTTTTGGGTGGCTTTTGAGTCATATTCATTTGAATGACAACAATCTTCTTCCTAAACGGGGAGATGCAAATTATGATAAATTGTATAAATTAAGACCATTCCTTGAAATAATTCAAGACAATTTTGAAAAATCATTTAAACCTAATCCAAGTGTTGCAGTAGATGAATCCATGGTGAAGTTTAAGGGTCGCAGTTATCTAAAACAGTACATGCCTAAGAAACCCATCAAACGGGGTTATAAAATTTGGATGTGTGACAAATCTGGTTACGTACTAAAATTTGACATTTACACTGGTAAAATTGGTAATGATCATTGTGTTGAGAAAAATTTGGGACAAAACGTGGTACGAAGATTAACGGGAGGGCTGGAACTGCACTCACGGTCAGTCCCTGGTCCTTATCCAACTACGGAACTGCACTCACGGTCACTTTGAGCCTTTCTGGGGGTACCGGAACTGCACTCACGGTCAGTTTTTAATTAGCCTATATCACATTGTGCAACACCATGATTGAATTGATTAAAACTTATTAAATTAGTTGAAATATATTGAAAAGTTTTGATTAAATTAATCTAAACGTCAAAAAATAAACTTACTACTGACATTGTAAAAAATACACATATATATGTGCACAGAAAATTCTAGCATAGTATTTACGATAACATGATAGGCTATATTCTTATTATAACGAAGCTTCTTTTGTAAAGGTTTCTTGTTGGGCGCGAAAGGGGGAGGTGGGGATTTCCAGCGAGGTGGTTCTAGTAGTAGCGTCACATTCCAACCCCATTGTTCGTACATGACTCATATACCTGTTGTGCCAATATACACTTCGCTTTCTAGTCAGGTTCAGTTTCAGAGCTGTTGTGATCTGTTTCCGAAGTTATGAGTAGTGCGCCGTGTGATACTGTTAAGATGTTTAGTGAGAGGGGGCGGGAGTTATTAATATTTAGTCATTATAAGTTTTATAAAAGCCGTTTAACGACTCAGGGACAAAAGTGGAGATGTTGTAAGAGGGGTTGTACGGCAAGAATATACATCAACTCTACGAACGATACGTTGCCTGTTGGGGACCATAACCACCCTGTGAGTGAAATTTTGCATCGACAGTTCGTGTCTAATAGTGTAAAAAGAAAAGCGGAGGGCGATTTACTAGATATGCCGGCAAAAATCGTTAGGCGAGAAATTGTAAGTGCTCCTCCAGATATACAAACTAAGCTAACCCGGTACGATGTGTGCCGTATAAAGGATAATTTATACCACAGAAGGCGGCAAGAATATCCACCTCTACCGAAAGAAAGGCGTGACGTCCACGAAGCGCTGGAGTGCCTGAAGATCGAAAGTAATGAGAAAGAGAACATGCTAATGAGCAATGACAAAAATTCTAATATTATAATTTTTTCAACGAAAAAAATTTGGATTATCTGGCTAAAAGTAAAACAATTTTCATGGATGGAACTTTTTCTTACAGTGTCCGTTTTTTCACTCAGATGTTTACGGTGCACATTGTGGAAAATGGTAACTACGTACCCTTAGTGTTCAGTTTGTTACCGGACAAAGAAACCAAAACTTATTCTGCGTTTTTTAGTAAATTGTTGGAATTGTGCTGTGAACATGGAGTGGAGCTGTCTCCGGAAAACATCGTCGTGGACTTCGAATCCGCTATACATAACGCTGTTTGCCAAGTTTGGCCATCAGCAAAACTTACAGGTATGTTTGATTTTTTTTATTTTAGACGTATTTATTATTCTTTTTTATCTGAACCTGCATACATATATTAAATCAATAAAGTCTCAATACACGTGTTAGTAAAATGGATTTTATATCTCGTATAACAGTAAAATTACAATGTTTAACCTCACTAAGTGTATGTAATACTAGTTGACCCCCGCGATTTATAATTTAATTTTTCATTATAAAAAGGAAATTACGTATTTATCATGAAAAGTAATGACGTTATTTTGAAGCTTCAGGAAATGTGTTCTCTACCATTATATTTTGCGTATTTAATTTACGCGCTCCATTAAAACCAAGGATTGGCACACTTAGCCATTGTATTAAATTTTGAAACTTTACATACTTGCCAACTGCTTTATCCTCACGCTTATGCTATAGTTTATTTTCCATTTTGTAAATAATTTATAATTTATTTCACTATTTAAAAACAACACTACCGAAATCATGACATCAAACCGAAAGGTCGCTGGAAACTTTTTTATCTTTTGGTCAGAGTCTTTTGACCTGCGGCAAAGTTGTAGGTTATGAATCAAATTTAATTTTTCATTTCAAGATTTTTTTTTCTAAAGTGCACTGTTTTGCTCGTGTAGCACTCAGAACGACGCGTCAGTGGAGATTTCTGAACGGCTCGCGAGGCCAGTGCCGCGCGCTAGACTCGCATACTTATTAGTGTCGGTGATTGCGGTCATTATGCAAACTAGAATTTAGTGTAACCATGGTAACTACATAACAAATACAAATTTATTGAGATTTAACATGTTTATGATCTAGGTTATTTCCTATAAAGGAAATTACTGTACTTTTTTGATTTATTTCGTAATATTAAGAAGAAATATTTTTACTTAAGATTGTGCGTTATATTTGGTTTAAGGTGGGTTTGCTGTTAGATTAAATGTCAAAGCAATAATATATTAGTTTTTTATAGTTGTTATATTATATATTTTTTAGGAAGACATAAGTCAATTTTTACAAGAGCAATTTTTATTTACAAGAAAAAGAAAGCCTATCTTCTGTTCCTCTCGAAGTTTTCAAATTAAGTTTTCTGTTACATAAAACACACTAAATGTATGAATATATATGAAAGTATATAGTAGGTCAGGGGTGCCCAACCTTTTTTAACCAAGGGCCAGTTTGTAAATATTTGGAGGCCTAGGCGGGCCAATAACATCCCGACGGGGTTTGGTGGGTATGGAACACCCCCAAAACATAAGGGGGGGTGTCCGGGGCCCTCCCAAATTGTTAACATGTGGAAAATATTTGAATAACCTAATGTACTCGAGCCAGGTTAGGTTAGTTATGTTACGTTAGATAAGCTGTTGTAATCCAACGTAACATAACTAACCTAACCTGGCTCGAGTTGAAAAGTTTAATAATTTTACATACCTGGTCTATTGGGCTACGAACCCTAACTTTACCTGCTTGAGCCAGGTTAGGTTAGTTATGTTGTTAGATAAGCTATTGTAATCTAACGTAACATTACTAACCTATAACCTAGCTCGAGTTGAAAAGTTTGGTAATTTTACATACCTGAACTACGTCAAGAATGTAAAAAATTCAGGAAAAAATGCAAAAAATTGTTCAAATTTTAAAACTTTGAAAATTCAAAATGGCGTCAAAAACGTGTTTTTTTCGAAAAAATATTTTTGAAAACGTATATATATTGCACTTCAAAATAAAAAAAAATTATAAAAAAATCTAGAATTATTTGAATTGGTATGCCAAATTTAATTAAAACTGGAAAATCAGTTTGGTCTCCAGTTTGGAAATTTCAAAACGGATATTTCCTCAAAAGTCTCAAAACCAAATGTTTTACTAACAGATACATTGTTCTTAAACTACGTATAATGGTAAAAAATAAAGTTTATAAATCTCTAGTAGATTATTGACATTATGGCCGTACAGTTTTAGCTATTTTATTTAAAATGTATACATTATTTTTGGGGTTTATACTACGAAATTGATTTTGTATTTTCAGGTTGCCGTTTTCACCTCACCCAATCTTGGTGGAGGAAGATTCAGAATTTGGGCCTAGCTAAGGAATACAAAGAAAAAAATTCAGACTGTGGACGCTGGCTGCGGTGGATCTTTGGCCTGTCGCTGCTTCCGGCGGAGGAAGTGGAAGACTGCTTCACAGAAGACTTCATGTCTTCAATTCCGGCCCCTGCTGAGTCATTTGCTGATTACATGGTAGACACCTACGTAGCAGGAGATTCTCTCTTCCCTCCACATCCGTGGGCCTCAGGCGACATCACTTCGGAGAGAACTACAAACGCGTGTGAGGCCTTCCATTCCAAGTTCGGACGAAATTTTAATTCATTTCATCCTAACATTTTCAAATTTGTTGAAGTCCTAAGAAATGTACAAATAGATGTTTATATAGGTTTACGAAGTCTGAATACACAGAGAAAATCAAAGGACAAAAAATATATCTTATCAGTGGAAAATATCAATCAATCTAAGTCTAAGTATGACAGTGGAATAATCTCAAGATTCGAATATGTTAAAAGGGCCTCTTTCCATTATAAAAAATAGAAAATGTTTTTTGTAAAGCTGCATGTTCAAATGTATAATAAATTATGTTAACCATATCAATTATTTGTTTTCTTTTCTACTTTCACATTCCTGGCCGGTCTCAATAGGGTGAAAAGGGAATAGGAAATAGGAATAGTGTGGTATTGTAAAGTAATTTACATTGGATTAGTGGATTAATAATACACGTCTTACAACACTAATAACACTAATAAGCTGCAGACAAAACTGTAATTTTATTTATATAGATTCTCGCAAATTATTACGTTTGACATGTTATTACTGTCGTATATATACACTGCCGTATTATCTTCTTAGTTTAATAGAGTTTAATAATCTACTCATTTCTCAGCGTAATAATTAAGCGTGTTAACACATCCCAATATTTAAATCCTAAAATTTATTTGTTCAATGTATACATAGTTCCTGGTGACCAAGATTTGCTCATAAATATATTATAAACAATTATATTGTTCAAATTGCATTGTTCAATATAAGTAATTTAGTAAATAACTAATAAACTAGAAGAAGTAATTTAGCAGAAATAGTTATTTAGTCTTATATTTATTGGGACAGACACTAAAACGTGTATTAAATAAAGTATTGGATAAAGTAAGACAGAGGACGGAATAAACAGATGACTAAGGGGCTAGCGAAGCGTTCAGCCGTGAAAGACCGATTTTTGACCGTGAGTGCAGTTCCATATGGCTTAGGCGGGCGACCCTTCCAATACTTGTAAATTCCTTTCACCGTGAGTGCAGTTCGTTGTCAGCCAGATTAACCTCAGGACTAAATGGAAAATATCATATTGTCTACTTTGACAATTTTTTTACAAGTTATTATTTGATGAAAATTTTGAGGGAAAATAAAATTTTCGCTTGTGGAACTGTAAATCCCGGACGAATAAACTTACCAATATTTAAAAATGAATCTGAAATGTCTCGAGGTGAACATGATTGGTTTGCTGCAGATTGTATTGTAGCGATTAAATGGAAAGACAATAGAGCTGTACATATTCTGTCTAATTATCATGACTATCGAGAAGTTGGGACCGTACAAAGGAGGCAGAAAAGTGGTCAACGTGAGAGTATATCTTGTCCATCAGCAATCATGGACTATAACTTTGGAATGAATTTTGTTGATAAGTTTGACCAGTTGAAATCAACGTATGAAATAGACCGTAAAAGCCACAAATGGTGGCATAGAATATTTTTCTATTTTATTGATGCTGCTGTCGTCAATGCTTATATATTACACAACTGTTTGCCGGTTGAGAGACTCACATTAAAAAATTTTCGACGTCGAATCGTTCATGGATTGGTAAGGAAAACAGTTGTAGAAAGAAAAAGGCGCTCTGATGCAATATCACCAGCAGAAGTAAAGCGATGTAAGCCAAATGTGCCAAAAGAAATAAGACAAACTGAGTCTAGCCACCAGCCAGTAAGAAGTACGCGTCGAAGATGCGCTAACTGCAGTACCAAGAAGAAACCACAGCAGACATTTTGGATGTGTTCAGTGTGTGATGTACCTCTTTGCTTAGGAAAAGACAAAATTTGTTTTCAAAGTTATCATAAATAATTTTATCATAAACACAAATTATAGTTGCAGTAATTTTAACGTTTCTATTAGAGATACAGGTAGTACATTTAAAACTATTTGATTTATTAGGTTATTATATTAATGTTTTATTTGTCACATTTGGTATTCTTATTAGTGAAATATGTTTGAATTATTAGTTTGAAATACTGTATTTATTGATATTAAAAATTAAATAAAAAATAGTTAATGAAATAATAAATGTTTTTATTTACAAGTAACCATAACTGTATTTAGCAGTATTAATATTCAGTTCTAATTTACCACTATAACTTAAGGCAATACTTTGGAGAAAAAGACCTTTGTGTGCATAGTGATGCAAATTTTGCACCTCCCTATTACAACTATAGCTGAAATTAAAAATTTAAAATACGCCTGTAGTAACTCATTTTAATTCCTAATTAAAGTAAAACAATAGTTTTTTCAGATTTTTGAGAACATACAATTTCTTGTGCAGCACAGGGTTTAGAAACCTTGAAATTCGCGTGCCTGAAAGAGTTAAGTAAGAGTTTTTTAAAGTTTTTTATGAAGGTAAAGATTTTACAAGAGTATTAAGTAAAATGGTATTAAAAGATGAAGTTGTTCTGTTGAAGAGTTTTTTGTAAGAATGGTAGTTAATTGCATTAATGGTTAATTTTAAGTTTTTTAAGAGGTTTTTTGAGTTCTACGATGATATTAAGGAAGACTACGACGATTTATGAAGAAAGAGGAAGTTTTGAGGAGGTCTACGAATATACGACGATAATGATGTTTTTTAAGGAGGTTTTAAGTAATAATAAGGATGTTTTTTAAGGAGATTTTAAGGAGGTTTTTCTACGTGATGATATACAATGGTGATCCCAAAGAGCCATGTGTAGAATTTGGAGAGTTTTGGTGATTAATGCAATCTGACTATTAAAGTATAGAAGACTAAAGATGGAGGAATTTTTAAAGTGAAATACTAAGATATGATATAATTGTAAAGAAGATTTTTTTTAAGAAAGATGAATTTTGTAATTTTTTAATATAAGGATGATATATTTTTTTTAAGGAGGTTTTGATAAAAATAAGGAAGTTTTGGTAACTAGTAGAGTCAACTAAGAACGTTTTGTCCCAGCAAAACAAAGGAAAATGGAGAGTTTAATAAATAAAAAATAATAATTAAAATCAAATTGAAATAAACAATAATGTAAATTTGAAATTAAAAAGGTGAATGTAGTTTGAGATGGGGTTAAGTAACAATCAAGTAATTCAATGTAATTTTAAGTAATAATGAAGAGTTTTTTGAAGTTATAATTAAAAAGAAATAGAAAATGTTAAATAAGTAACGTTATAAGGTAAAGAAGTTTCATGATGCAACTTAATGGAAATTGTTATTGAAAAAGTAAATGTAGATTAGAAACGTCTTAGCGATGGACATTACGTGGGAATAGAAAAGTCGACAGGATGTGCTGGCGGACTTGAGGCGAGAGATAAGGTTTGATTGACAGTCAAAGTCAATAAAAAAATATTGATGGAAAGGTTTATCAATTAATAGACATAGATAAGAAGTCTGATGTGGGCTTATTCATGACTAGAAATAAGTTTTAGCGCTAAGTGATTTTTTGTTTAGAGATAACTAATTGATAGGGTGTACAAATAGTTAGCTATAATAAGAAAAATATTAGGTAATAGGATATAGGTCAGAATAAAGGGAATATTTCTTATTTCCTATTTTTCATGTATATAAATATTCTTAGCTACTGAAGTTAGTAGTCTTGGAAATCTATTGAATTAAATTTTTTTTTTGTTTAAAATTTTTTATTTTTTTTTTATATATATAAAAGTTTTGTATTACAATATGTTATATTATAATACAAAACTGATGGGGTTTTGTGATACCTAGAAGAGGTTAATTTGATTAAATATTTAAAATCGCGGTTAATAGTAGTGGGGATGACTTGAGAGTCAAATGCGTATCTAATGACTTTCAATATTAAACAGAATAAATTCATAATTAAAATAGATTTCTAATAAGAAATGTAAATAAGTAATGATGTGTAGTTCTAAGATAAAATTTTCAATAAAGTGTTTATTAATTGTATGTTTTGCATAATGATGTGATCGAACACTCTCAGGAAGTGAATTGGTTAATTTGAATATAGCGGTAGTTAGGACATTGCATACGCAAAGTTAACCAGTATCTACAGGTATTGGAACCAACATGTGATTTCCCAGTTTTTGTATAGGAGTTGACAGAGCAGGACCTATTGTAGTGTGGTTCTCCAAGTTTTATTCAAAATGTAAAACGTGTTAAAAACTGTTTTTTCGTGACGGATATAGTGGACAGACATTGTTATAAATGCTAAAGACAATAATTTTATGTTGCTTGAAATCGTATTTGCTTGAAATTGCGGAAAGAACTAGATTGTTCGATACTGAACATGTGCTTTGTTATTACGGACAATAGACTATTGTGTTTTACATGTTGTATGAACAATGGTGTTAAAGAATCGCAACATAGACTTTGATAGAACCATAGGTGCAGTCAACATAATTTCAACGCTAGAAATCCATGCAAAATCTAGGACTTCGAACAGAGGACATAATGAACAAGACATTTTCACAGTTTGGTAAACCGTGTTATATAACACGCTATATTCAATTTTGTAATTTTTATGTAAAATAAATTATATTTCTTTTTGTGTAATAGATATAAATTCAGTTATTTTAATCAAGTAAATTTTTCAGTCTAAGTACCAAATTGGTAACTGACACAATTAACTTTTTATATTACAGTCAGATAAGTAAACAATTATTTTAATAATTTTTAAATTCATGAGAGTAAATTATACTTGCAAGTTTTAAAGTAAATTTTAATGATTTTAAATGTAATCAGACTTTGGCAAAAGCCAAGAAAAACTAATTGATAGGATGTTAGAAATAAGAGATTTTCATGACAAAAATATTTATGACAAATGTTAGTGTAATTATTATGTTTTTATGTCTAATAAATATCTATGTTAAAATTTCAGCTTCAATGTTTTTCATTCCAACCAGAAGTCACTGAGAGTACACTTTTGACAGAGCTCACACCCGAGATTAAAATTCAATTTAAATTCATAAAATAAAATAATTAACTTTTCAAAATTGACGATACGTCTGGCGCCCTTAAATGCTGAGCAAACTTTTAAATTCAATAGTAAAATTAAATTCACTTTATTTTTTAGTAACATTAATATATGAACTCTTAAAGGTCGTATATATATTTTTAAAATTGTTACAATTCTTTATTTCTTTTCTACATTTTAAAATTATAGAACTTAATATCTCATAAAATATGTCAAAAGCACAAGATGCATTTGTTTGGTTATAAACATTACTCCAGTCTACTATCTCTAGAGCACTAATCAGCTGTTCTTTGTTAATGCGATAAGATGCCTTCGTGACCTTGTTCGGCGGCGCAGGAGGGGCCCCTACTTTCATGCTCACAGCTGTCATGTAGTGGTCCGTAACACAACTGTCAATTACAGCTGCATCTAAGCTTAATTTATTTTGGTTTTTAATTTTTACTATGACATAATCAATACATGTTTTTGAATTCTCAAAACCCGAGTAGGTTAATTTATTATTGATTCCATTCCATTATTAGCCAAAATTAATTTGTAATCATCAATAATAGAATTTTCTTCTAAAATGTTTATATTCATATCACCCATCATTAGCAAATTTTGATATGATTTAATATTGCACATGGATATTGATGCCTTCTATATATAGCTATCAAATTTACTTGACTTTCTAATACTTTTAAAGCGATCATTAATGCATCTGCTGATTTAAAATTCAGTAGCTTTGAATCAATTAAAGTAATACTATTGTGTATAAAAATCGCTATTCCTCCCCCCCCCTGCTCTGTACTCTTCATTAGTTTTAATATATAGAAAATAATTTGGTATTTGATAAAACTGTGCCTCATTTTCTTGTATCCAAATTACCGAAAATATAATAATTTTTGACATATAAAGTAAAACAGATAACTCAGCAAGGTAATGTTCAATGTTTGCCTCATACTTCTAATATTTTGGTGTACAATAATTAGGTTAGAGCTTTGGCTTAAAAGAACTATGTTTTTAGTGCTACCCATATAAAAACTACAGCAATACTAAATTAATCTTAGAGTAAATTAAATACATAAGCAACACATATAGCCTAAATACATTAATATATACAGTACATTTTTGAACTGAACATACATACAAATAAAATTGAAAAATAGACACATAAATAGCAATATGCCTAAGCTTAATACATTATAATAGAGGTTACCTTGAAATGTAGAGCTAGATTTTATCAAGGTCGTGATACTCTATCAATCTTAGAGTAAATAAAATACATAAGCAACACATATAGCCTAAATACATTTATAAATACAGTACATTTATAAACTGTACATACATACAAATAAATTTGAGAAAGACACATTATACAGAGGTTACCTTGAAATATAGAGCTAGATTTTATCAAGATCAGCCCGGCATTTAACAATAGTCACAGGTCCAGTATCCTCTTTCCTCAGAAAGATTCTTCCACCTCGCACCCACAACCACTTGTAACCAAGCCTCTTCCTCTCCTCCCTCGCCAAAGCCAGTAGCTTCTTCCTCGCTGGGGTGAGTGACTCGTTCACATAAACAGTGTCGTCCGATGGTAGGCCGACGTGTCTGGTTGAAAAATCCCTCTTTGCTCGTCTCTTGGTCAGCAAGGTATCAGCATCTATTCTTCGCACAAATTTTATAATAATCCCAGGATGGTCTTTAGAATTAGGCTTCTTCCCTAGACTGTGGCAAGCATCTATCATGGAATCATGGATATCCATGCCCAGAGGGCTTTTCCTACATCCTTCACTGTCTGGATAACATCGTTGTTTCCAACTGGCATTCCCTGTATCTCTACACAATTCCTCCTTGAATATTGTTCAGATTCATCCAGCCTTTCTTCCAGCAGATTAATCTTTGCTTTTAAAGCCTCATTTTCTGCCGTTAGGTACTGCAAGATCTTTTCAGTCTGATTTTTTAATACAACAGTGTTTTCGTCAAGCTTTTCGTTCATAGCTTCGTAGGACTTGTTAAATTCTTTAATAGAGCTTTCATGTTCGCTAGATAGGTGATGAATAGCTTTATATACAGCTTCTAACGTTAGCTTACCGTCAGTTGCCTCCGCTTGAAAAGACATACTACGACGTCTAGCCTCACTGCATGGTTCGCATCTCCACACAATATTCCAGCAGTTGAGAAATGTTCAATATCCGCTTTACTTATCTTGACATAAGTCCCGTGGAAATTCTTTTCACAGTCACAGCAGGAAGTTTTAAATTGTTTGCTAGTAAAGTTTTTATTGCGTACCGCAAACAACGCCATTTTTAGGTTATGTTGACGTGTACACTTCAAATCAACAACAATTTCCAATATAACAGTCTTTACACAGTATAACAATAACAACTATCAACACATATAGGCTCAACGATGCTTGTAATCTTAAAATAAAGTCATTATTGTGATTGTACACTGATTATAACGAATTCACAGCGGAGCTTACTAACAACGTCTGCACTATCTGATCGCCGCGCATGCTCACTTCTAGGTTTTATTAGAATGACTATAAAAAATAAACTACAAAATTCTTCTGGAATTACTACTGCAGCTGATAAAAGAGGAAACAAAGAACCACCAAATAAAACACCAACAGAAAGAGTTGACGAAGTAAGAAGACATATTCTGTCATTTCCTGCCTATGAATCGAATTATTCTCGTAGACATTCTAATAAAAGGTATTTAACATCTGACCTGACTTTGACAAAGATGCATGACATGTACACTAAAGAAGTTGAAAAACCTTGCAGTTTTTCTATTTATTCTAAAGAGTTTAAAAAATTAAACCTAAAATTCAAAAAACCTAAGCTAGATACATGTAATAAATGTGATGTTTTAAGAATGAAGGCAAAAGTAGAGAAAATCGAAGTTACTCAAGATGAAATTTTGCGAGAGCTGAAAGATCATGTCGAAGAAGCAGATTTAGCGTACCAAACTAAATCTAATGATAAAGAAGCTGCAAAGATAGATGAGACCAAAAAAGTGTACTTTTTTGACCTTCAACAGTGTCTACCGACCCCGCACCTAGAGACTTCTGTTGCTTTTTATAAAAGGTCCTTATGGACATACAATTTGACTATTCATGACTGTATCACTGGACAACCATACTGTTACATGTGGTATGAAGGAGTTGCAGAACGTGGAGCTAATCAGGTCGCTTCTTGTTTATACCATTTTCTGAGAAACAAAGTTACACAGTTTGTTCAGGAAGTCACTTTTTACAGTGATTCATGTGGTGGTCAAAATAAAAATAGTCATGTTTCAGCTATGTTCCTAACATTACTTTCAGAACATCCTACAATTAAACAGGTTAATCACAAATTTCTTGTAGCTGGGCACACACACTTAGAATGTGATGCTGAAATAGAAAAAAGGAAGAAAAAACAAGAAATGGTAATCTCTGTACCTTATGACTGGTACCAGCTTGTAAGGACTACGGGGAAAAAGAAAAGGTTTGAAGTTATTGTTATGAACCAAGAAGATTTCTTCAACTTTGCGGCTCTCCTGAAAAAAAAATTTCCAAATACGAAAGAAAAATATTAAGGTGAACTATTTTCGTGGCATAATACTCGATGGCTGATTTGTACAATAAAGAGTTTAGGAATGTTTTTTATAAAACAAATTTAAAGGAAATAAGTACTTTTGATGTTCTAAATTTCAATCGGAAAGGACGAGGGGCACGAAATGTATATATTGAAAAGTGCTATACTGGCCCACTTCCTATTAGTAAAGAGAAGAAAAGGGACATTATATCTTTGTTCCCACTAGTTGATCCATTGTTTCACAAGCTTTATCAGGACTTATGCTAAGTTTACACTAGCATGTAGCAGTGGCGCCACTTTTACTGGCTTCAAAGTGGCGCCAAAAATGGACCGTGTAAACCCCTAATGACGCGCCATTTTTAGTGGAGAGGCGCAGTGGCGAGCCAACTGGAGTCACGCCACAAATATATGTTTTGACAAATATTAGTGGCTCCAGTAGCGACTGACGCGCCATCTGTACTGACGCGTCACTTGCGGTGGCCCGTGTAAACCACAGTGTCAGTGCTAGTGACGGACGTCTAGCTCCATTTTCATTTGTTTACCTAGCTTGATCTCTGTATAAACGTGTGTTTTTCGGTGTTAATTAGTATAATCTTTGTTTAATTTTATACAGTGAAGTGTTTGTTACGGTGTCATGGAAGAAACAGAAGCTGGACCAGTGATGGAGGAACTGATTGGTAATGAAGTCGATAGTAGTCAGAAAGAATACACAGTGTTAGGAATAAAAAAATCAAAAGGAAAGGTTAAGAATCCGAGTAAGCAGAAGAATGAAGCTCAGGTAGAAATTCCAGAAAAAGTTGAAGGTAAAAAGAAGGAAGATAGATGGAAGCCGGCCGAGATCGACCGATTTCTCGAATTATATGAACTTTACCCCTGCTTATGGGATTACAAACTCCCCCAATATAAAGATCGAAATGCCAAAGAATACGCATGGGGTGAAATAGTAAAACTCATGCAAAAAAAGGATCTAACAGTTAAAAAATGCAAAGATAAAATCCGCGTTCTCCGGAACACCTATAGTAACGAGCTCGTGAAAATCCAGAAGAGCAAGTCCTCGGGCAAAGGGCTGGACGACGTTTACACACCAACCCTTAGATGGTTTAGTACAATGGACCGTATCGTGGGACAGGTTGTCCAGATCCGAGGAAGTCAACCAGTCGGACTTCCTGATGAGGTATGTATGCCTATATTGCATTATAATAGGCTATAGAAGTGTTTAGCCATTGTACATTGTTATCGGTTTCCGTGTAGGCCTAAAAAATAAATACTAAATATGACATATCTCAATTAGTAATACAATAAACTATGTTATCCAGTTCAATCAGAAGTACCCACATCAAATACAATTTACCTAATACCTTGTACCTAATACATAGGTTATAAATAATTGTATATTGTTTTTACCAAATTAGTTTTAATTTTATTTTGTTCTGTGTAATATGAACAGTCTGTAAATAATCTCATTCCAAAATTCTTTTTTTCTTAACGTATGGCACTGTTATTTTATTAAAAAGTTATTTGAGACTACTCATACCTCAGACAAACGAATTTGTAATTAAATGAAAAGTTAAAAACATATTTAAACCTAAAAAAACCGCATAATTACCCCTTATAAATTACAATTTATACCTTTAGCAATTACCACATTGCTAATGGTATAACATTAGTAATTACCATTTAGCAATTACCACATAAGACTTGGACAAAAAATAAATTAAGGCACATATCATGTTAATACATTTATTAATACAAATGATTAATAACAGAGTTCTTGATACAATTATTGAAGTACCCTAATTCGTTACAGTACTTCACTTAATCTCCTTCGTGGCTTACAAACTCTCGTTGCCAAGGAACACTTCCTTCTCCCATAAACCAATCGGCGAGTGTATCCCTAACATCCTTTGCTCTCTTTGGTGGGTTGCGTTGTTGTGATATCTCTTTTACACTAGCCAATCCTTCGGATATGACTTCTTTACGCCATTGTCCTGGTATAATAGTACCAGTGTCTAAATCTTCTTCATCAACACATCCCCTGTAGAAATATACACCAGGACTTGTTATGCTGTCTATTGCCCTTTGAAAAGCACTATTTCCCAACACTCCCCCGTCTGACGCACGCCCATTTGCTCCAATGTCTAAGTAGGTAAAGCAATAAGCATCATCCACAACTGCCAGAAGGATTGTACTAAATGACCCTTTGTAATTGTAATAGTCAGATCCACTGTTACTAGGGCATAGTATTTGGATATGTTTTCTGTCGATGCTGCTACAACAACGTGGGAAATTCCATCTAGTAGAAAATCCTTGCATTATATCGATCCATTCATTTTCTGCAGTAGGAACCTATAAAAATGGTTTTGTTAATAATAATATATATATATATATATATATATATATATATATATATATATATAAACAGTTTAACAAATACAATAGGTTTCATTCGGTGCCTCTTTTCAGGAACTACCAGACACTCAACCAGATGAAAACGTGGACGAACCGAATGAAACTGAAATGGAAAGGATTGAGGATACTGTTGAACCACCGTCTCCTACAACTCCTGTCACGGGCAACGTCACTCGTATACCAAGAGAGAAGCCAGCAACTACACCAAAGCCAAATCATCCGTATGTAAGACCTTTGTCAAAGAAAGTTGCAGAACAGCGTTTAAACAAAATAGAAACTGTTGTTGGTGAACTGAAATTAATTAGTAACCAGATTTTAAGCCATGGCACTTCTAGTGTACAAACAAATTATGAATTTGATATGTTCGGCAAGTTTGTTTCAACCCAATTGCAAAAGCTTCCAGAGGTTGAAGCGTTGGCTGCAATGCAGGAAATGCAGTCCTGCCTATTTCGACGAAGAATGGCCTGTACAAACAGGTCAAGTAACATTTTGCAGGATCCACTATGGGATGATGGCGATTACAACACCAATACCGATACCACAGGTTCCATTTCTTCCCAAAGTGTCCAAGAAGACAGAAACATTGAGGCAATCTCAATGATGAATGATCAATAATAACTGTCATAAAGACTACAGTTTTTTTACATGCTAAACAGATCTAATGTAATCATTATTTTACTAGCGTTGCTTTATCACTGATATGATTGAATATTTCTTATAATGGTTTGTTTCATGGTCAGTATGTGGTCCATGCTTTTGATTTTTAATTAAGTTTCTGTTACTAGTGTTGCTTTAACATACACTTATCTTATTCTATTGGTGTGTTTCATGGACAATACTAACTGTAACAGCTTTTTATTGCCAAAAGAATATGGAATTTAATTCAGTTTAAGTTTAATTTAGGCTAAATCAGTTTTTGTTACTAGTGTTGATTTAAAATATAAATTAATAAACTTATGTTTCTCTTAATGGTGTGTCATTGATGCAATAAGCGGTAACTTTCCCATTCCTGTAGTTAATTAAGCATTAAAATATAGCATGTTAAAAATAATGGTATTTTAAAACTAACCTGAACGTAATCCTTCAGAGGCTCAAAAAAATGCATCACAAACTTGTGGTATAAATTTTGAAATCGTACACTTAGGAACACGGTACATGTACTGCAATGACGCAAACGAGTCACCCGTAGCCAGGTACCTCAATGTAATTTGCAATTTTAGTCTAGCTGGTAAAGCCAACCTCATCTTTGTATTTGATTTTTGAATTGCAGGCGTAACATTTTTTTTTTTTTTTTATTTATTTATTTTTTTTTTTATTTATTTAATTTCAGTTGGTAGCTTACACAGAAAAAACAAACAATTACATTTTCATATTTATAGACTACTTCTATAGAAAAAAATAAATGCATATAAACAATAGAAAATTAAATTGAACATATATATAATAATAAAAATAATTATAATAATATCATTGTTCTTTATATTTAGTTACAAATTCAAAAAAAAGAATAATACCTCTATGTCTTTCTACCAAATGAAACCCTCAAAGGCTATGCAATGCGACATGTTTTAGTAACTCCTCAAACTTTTCTTCTGTCATTCTTAGATGATTTTTGAAGCTTTCACTATCCTCAGCAGCAAGTTCCTCTAACAATTTGGATGCACCATAATGTATCCTTCTGCTTATCCATTTCCTTTCCCAACAGGACCTAGGTTTCCTGGGTTTAATCCGACTCACAATGTCACGTGCTTCCTCCAATAACTCTTCACTAACCACATCAATCACTGTTCCTAACACATTCCGAACACTCTCAATGTAATCGGACATTTTGAAGGTAATCAGACAACAGCTACACAATAAAACAAACCATTTCTGTGCAAAAAACTCGAGTGTCTCCATGAAAATGGCGCCATTAACAGTGGCATGGCTTGAACACTTCCTTTTGTGTGTAAACCGCTAGTGTCATGACACTAAAACTGGCGCGATTTAGTGGCGCCACTGCTACATGCTAGTGTAAACTTAGCTTTACCTACCAATGAAAATACAATAATTGATTACGGCCCAGATTTGGAAAAATATGAATCTGATTAAGAAGTATAAATTTTTTTTGACAGTAAAAATTATTATGTATGTTTATTTTTTAAATATTTTTCTTTAAATATTGTTTAATTTAGAAACATATTATAGCAGTAAGTTGTTCTTATTGTGTATTACATTATCCTACGTGTAGGGTTTATAGATATCATACACTTTCTGTTGGATGCCACTTCACAATAACAAAAATGTTTATGAACATTCAATTTTATTTATTCATTTGATTTACAAGTAAAACTATATAAGTTTACTTATGTATGTATATTCACCTATTGTCTTCATATTCACAAAACCATAAACATTTTGAGTAAAATAACACATGTTGACTTATGGACGTTTAGCTCCAAAAATATAAATTATTAATAAGAAAATGTTGTGTGTAAAACTGCATAAGTAAACATGAGCACGTTCACCTGTTTCATTCAGAATGAGCCAAAGTACGTACACAAGTCTATTTTATTATTAAATAAAAGGGTGAAATAAAATTAAGTTAACCCCTCCATGTCAGGTAAACATTTTTAATCATAAATATATATATCTAGCTTGTTTAAATTTTTATACTCTGATTTTTGAGAACATTTTGAACCTTCAAACTTCTCTCCTGAAAAACTGTGTTTTATGACTTATGTATTTTACCCAACAGCTACAGAATTTTTCTATTAATACTTGTGGTAGTATTAGCCATTTATTATTATGTTTTTGGAATCTACTGGTTGTGCTTACATTATCTTCTAGGGTCTCTTTTATTATTTTAGCATAAATTAATGTTAAGTTTGGATCTTCTTGTTGAAATTTGTCTAAATTTTGAAGTGAATTTACTGTCTCTATGTCATTGTATCTATCTAAATTTGCTAATATCATTTTTGAAGGTTTGTTATAGTATTTCGAAAGTTGGTTGTCTTGAGGTCTTCTACTTAATAAGTCTGCAATCGTGTTGTCAATTCCCTTACAATGTACAACATCAAACTGGTGGTCCTGTAATGCAAGTATCCATCTTGTCAATCGAGCGTTCAAAAGTTTACAAGTTATGATAAAAGTCAAGGCTTTGTGATCTGTTATTATTGTTAATATTGCATTCATGACGTAATGTCTGACTTTCTGTAGGCAATATACTACAGTTAACAATTCTTTCTCAGTGGTGATGTACCTCATCTCACATTTCTTTAGGGTTTTTGATATGAATATTATGGCCCTTTTATTTCCATCTGGGTCGATTTGATATAGGTGGCCTCCTATAGCATAGTCGGAACTATCTGTTTGGAGAAAGTATGATTGGTTGGGAAGTGGATGACTTAATACATTGGTCTTAAGGAATAATGCTTTAATGTTTTGGAAGGTTTTCTCTTCCTTGTCGGTCCAGATGAATTTTACTTTTTTAGAAGTGAGTTTTAAAATAGGTTGTACCGTCATTGCATATTAATCTACGAATCTATTATAATAGTTTATACCTCCAAGAAATCTCTTTAACTCTTTCCTTGAAGTGGGTGATGGAACTTGGAATGCTTTTATTTTCTCCATATCAGGTTCTAAACCAGTTGTCGTTATGTAATATCCTAAATATGGTACTTTATCTCTACAAAAGAGTGATTTTGATAGTTTGATGGTCATGCTGGCATTTTGTAATTTTGTAAACACACTTTCTAAATGTTTATTGAAATTTGGAGATACAACACATATGTCGTCTATGTAGACTAAAGAAAATAAAATTTCTCAATTTCATTTTTTAAACATGGTCTAGGGCTCTTACTAAAGCAGCTTGTGATGTTGACAGTCCAAACGGGGTGACTACATATTGATAGGTCTTTCCTCTAAATTGAAAAGCAGTAAATTGTCGCGATTCCTGTTCTGGTTCTACTTGCCAATAGGATGAGGTCAAGTCTAGTGTAGTTAGCCATTTTGATTCCTTTGCTTTGGTCAATAACTCATTGATACTTCTATTGCACTCATAATCTGGTGTTATTAGGGCATTGATTCTTCTCATGTCCAGAGATATTCTCAATTCTCCGGTCTTTTTGGTAACTATGATAATGGGGTTTACATATGGGCTGTTTGAAGGTTCGATTATATTTTCAGCTAGCATCTCATTGATTTTCTGTACTGCTGCATCTTGTAAATTTATTTGAATAGGATAACATTGTGCTCTATAATACTCTGGTTTATCAATCTGTATTCTATGTTTATATAGATTACATCGACCAGGTTGCTCTGAAAATACTGTCTTGTATTTGTAAATTAACTCTATTACTGATCTTTTTGTAACTGGCTCATTCTATCGTTATCAGCAAACATATTTCTTACTTCTATTTCATTTTGATTTTTAGGCTTCTTATAGTATTTCATACATTTATTATTTGTCCATTCATGTCCTTCATTGTCGTCGTACTGTATAATCCGACACTCTATAGCTTCACCTTTTTCTTCCTCAAACTTGACGCAAATTATTTCGTTTTCTTTACCCTTGAACTTTATCATTATTTGTTCGTCGGAGTCTATGATCATTCGAAGTTGGCTAATTGTTTTCGCCTTTAGTTGTAAGATTTTAGTAACTCTTTTCGATTTTTGGTTGAGTGCTTTCGTGATAAATGTATTAGTGAGCGGTAGTTCTTCAAATTGTCCTAGCCTTTCCTTATGGTTGTAGATCCAAATTTCAGAAACACATGTTAAACTACTTCCTGTGTGTATGAGAGTTCTAATACTTATGTTATTGATTTTAACGTCGATTTCTGGACAATTCCTATTTTTTATTGTATTTTTGTCGCTGGTTGTGTCTTCTTCATTCAAGAGAAAACCCTTTTCACAATATAAGTTTGAAATGTTTATATTTGTATATTTTCCTATCATATCTCTTTTTTCTTCGTTTATAGGCCATATTAAAATTTTTGGTTTATTTGAGTTTTTGGCACTGGTATTTGTAGTGAATTGTATCATATCCACCTGTACGGCCATTTGTTGTCGTCGTTTGACTTATACCAGTGGTTTGTAGTTTAACTCCTCCTCACACTGTGTAGTGGTCTCTTCGTTGTTTTCAGTCGGTGGTTTATTTGTCAGGGCTATCAATCTGGCATACCCTCTTCTGTTCTGGTGTGGGGTATTCCGTATTTCTCCTCTGGTAGGGTTGTTGAGGTTCATAGTTCGGTTTAGATGTTATTGGGGGTCTAAAATTTGATTCTATTTGTCCGGGATGTCGATCGTAGCTCCTTCGATCTTCTATGTTTTTGAACCTATTATATGGACGATTTTGATACCTAGGTGCTCTCGGATTCGAAAATCTTCTCTACGGTTGGTATGGGTGATTTCTCTCAGGTTTGTATTCAGGGTTGTAGGGCTTAAATCGGAATTTGTTCTGGTATTGTTGCGGTGGTTGGTTTCGATGATATGGAGTCTGTGGTGAAGAGGTATAATTGTGATTTTTGAAAGAGGTAGGGTTACTATTTCTCCTTTTCATTTCATTGTTTCTTTCCTCTGTGTCCTCTCTTTGCAGTAGAGCAGCGAAGTTCTTGATGGTGATAATGTCTTGGACTCTTTGAGCATCCTGTATCCGTTTGTCGAAGTGCTCAACTAGGACGGCAATAATATCTTCTTCTGGAGGTTCAGGTGTCATAGATTTCATAGTTAGCACTCTATCTATGAAGTACTCACTTCTAGAGAGCTTCCCTCAGATTCGAAACCTTTCTAATTAAAACATTTGCCTGGTGCCTTTTTGGACATCTCTACTCCAAAATTTTATAAAAAACTCCTCCTTGAATTGATCGAAATTCCTTATATCAAATTTAATAAGCTGCCACCACCTTGCAGCACTCCCTTCTAAGCTGGCTTCAATAACATCAAATAGGCAGTCTTGTTCATCTCCGATTTGGTTAATTTTCCTACTCGTGAGTCTTTCATAGTATCTCCCGAGTCGCTGGATGTATTCGTTACGATTCGATTGTCTACCATTAAATTTTGGTAACGTTTGATTGATTAGGCTGCCATTTTCTAAGTTATTCGATCGACAGGTGACGTGGATGTTCGGGTATCCACTTTTTCCGATGGATTTTGGTACCCTTTCAATCATTTCTCATACTTCCTGTAGTATCGATTGCCTACTAGAAAATAATTTGTTATTAATTTGGACTTCTTGTCCGTTTAATTTCTCGATAAGTGTTTCTTGGTTTACTGTCTGGTTAACTTTCGATTCTAATTCTTCGAGTTTATTATTAGTCTGTACTACAGCGGTTTCGATTTCTGAAAATTTCTTGTCAAATTGTGCCTCTACAGCGTATATTTGTGTGGCTAAGCAGTCTTTAAAATTTTCAATTTTTTCTTTTATTAAGTGTACAGACGCTTCTATTTTATTTTCATTTAATTTAAATTTATTATCTATTTGACTTTCAATGTTCGTTAGATTTACTTCGTTTTGTTTAAATTTATTTTCCATGTTAATTTGTAGACCGTTAATTAGTGAAGTAATTTGTTCGAGTAGGCCGATTGGTTGTTCTACAGTTTGTTTTCCGGTTTCGTCAACATCGGTTGTCATGTCTTCGCGCGCTTCCGTTTCTATCACTGCAGATGTAGATGGACGCAGGTGTTTCAATTTGGCTTCTTTAGCTTTGTCGGTTTGCTTCATATCGGTACGGAGGTTGTATGGTGGGTGCGTTGTCTTGATGGTTTTCCATTTTGGTTTATAAAAGCTTATTCTAAGAAAATGTCTAAATAAATTTCCTAAATAACTACACATATATCATCTATCCTAAATTCAAATTTATAAGTGACTTAATTTATATTTTGATCTTATTTACTTAATGACTAAATTAAATTGAAGACAGATTGCAAGTTTTCTAATTTAAAATAGCCAACACGTTGGGATGCCAATTTTTATAACTACCTACCTTTCTAAGTTGGTGTTATAAAAAAATATATATTAATAATTATTTTATTAGTTTATTTGATATAGAAAGGGGTACTTATTTGGTTAGCTTTATGAGCAATTAACTTTACAAATAAATGACTCCACACTATTTTTATTGTACAACAATTTTATCATTTATTAAAATTCCATTATTAATTTAATGTTCATTTGCAATCATATAATAAAAAAAATCATCAAAAAGACATTGTTTCATTCTCATAAAAATTGTGTTGGTTAGATTTTCAGACATATTGGTTAGTAACACATACAATTGTTTTTATTAATCTGCCTAGGCTTAGCTCAGTATTTAGCAACAAGAAAATACAATAATTTGATATATAACTTTATGGTTGCTGGGGGTTTAGTTACAAATTTCTGAATATTATAAATGTATCTCGGGTTTGGGGTTATCGTGCTGGCTATTCTAAAATAGTCAGCACGATTTATATACGCATTATATTTTTATATACGCATTCTAATTTTATATACGCATTATATTAAAAAAAAAAATTAATACTCTGCATAAAATTTTATGATAAACACATTATGGTCTCTTATTTAAGATTTTGCCTGTAGGCTAGGCTCGTCCAGATTGAAGTATATCTTTTCAATTTATCTATTAATTTATTAGTTTTTCACAGTTTCTTTATTGATTTAGTATTAAAATAAATTTCATATTACCAGATTTCACTGTTCAATAATTAATATTAAAATAACTTCACCCACACTTAACACATCTTTACTGTATAGACGCCGGGACACTTTACTAAAAAAAAAAAAAAAAACACTAAAGTTTTTTCTTCTTCATCAATCGCGGCTTCGTCATGTTTTAAAAATCCTTTTGATCGCCATTAGCGTGTTGTGATTGGCTGCTGATTATCACGTGGTCTTCCGGCTGGATTTGACTTTTACACTTGTCGAATGCAGGCTGTGTCTTTGCATATAACGTACACTACTTCTATTTGATATCTCGTTTTGGATTTATTAGTTCGTTTGTTACAAATTGACTTTATTTTACGTTAATTGAAAATTAATATGAAACTGAAATAGTTTATTGTACTACTCCACGTACTTTGCAATCTGTTTTCCTACATCTAAAATGAACAGTTGTTGTTTTAATATGGCTATTCTAGGAATTCTTATATCTATCGTATTTCTAATTTATACAATTTTTGTAGAGATATATTATTCTAATGTGATGAATATATACGTAATACTTACTGATTACTGAAAATAATGCTTTTGGAATACGGTATTGGTTTTCTTGTGCAGATTGGATTTGACCTAGTTTTGAAGTTGAATGTGTATCAGTTCATAGTGTTTGTTTATAAGTGTATATTAATAATAATATTAGCTATGTTTTCTATACTAATACAAACTAAATAATAGTACCATTATAATTGCTCCTCAAATAATTTTGTGAAAATTTTGAATTTGAACATAAATTATTTTTGATAATGGGACTTATATTCTCTACAATATTTTCTGTTTCACAATCTTGTAATAACAAACATCTTTTAAAACATAATATTCTTTGGTAACATTTTGGCACTTAGCCCTAATTGTTTTATAACATTTTATATAATTATTTTTTCACTTGGATATTGGGACTTATCTCCATAGTTGATTTATCTCAATTGGTGTCTCTATCACTGGGGTTTTGGGTCATTGGGAATGGTTCATATATGGGGTTGTCACTATACATTTATGTCTTTGGGTTTTCTGTTTGTATGGGTATATAAATATATGGTTAACTAAGACAAAGGGGTTTAATATTGTTTATGTAATGGGTACACATAACACAATTGTTTATACATGTAAGGATAATAATAGTTCAGGGGTTGTGATATTGTTCATTTACATATTAATCACAGGTTCAATTGTTAATTCACATACATACTTTGTTCACATTGAGAATATACATCCATTACTAGTGTAATCTAAATGCCTGTATTTACTTATGGTAAACTTATCGTTCCTGAACATTTGTAGAAGATTTTTTTAAGTAGTGTGGCCACCAATCGTGAAAGTTCAAAACATCTTCATTTTTCACTTCCTTCACTTCAAACTTTGGTGAGGTTTTTTTGTCATTCGCAATGATATTTACATAGTCTTTGGGCCCCGTCCTAGCTGGACGGCGAAAATTCGGTCGTCAGTCCGAATCCACCGCAGCAAAATATGTCTAACCTATAGAGAAGCGTGGGCGCGTCCACAGTTGGCGGCAGTCGGTGAAACCGCCGGCGTCCGACGGACGGTGCGACCGAACAAAGACAAATATGTTTGTCTTTGGTCGTGCGGACCGTCGGAGCGGCAGTGCGATTGTGTACTTTGGAGAGAGAGAACACAGCTACAATGTCTGCTGAGCTTATCATAAGTGAGGTGCAAAAGCACCCTAGTTTATGGAATTTACAACATCCGCAATACCATAACAGACTGATGAGTGACCGGCTTTGGACTTGTGGCGGATACATAGAACATACCAAGTAAGTTAAATTAAGATTAGTTCTATACAGGGTGTTCAGTAATTACGGGATCAAACTTCGGGAACTATGGATCAAAATGAATAGAATATCACGAATAATTTTTTGTTCTAAAAACGCTTCGTTTACCATATATCCGCTATTTTATATGTTTTACAAAAAGGTTTTTATCTTCGAATTCTTTCAACCAATCTTTATGAAACTCGGTATGTATGTTAAGGTAAAAGAGACCTATTCTAGGACAAAAAAATCAACGTAGTCCAATAAAAAAATTGTATATTTTATGTAATGTTGTATAACAAGTTACAACTTTTAACAGTAACATTGGCCAACAGTACTTTTTTACCAGTTATTTGTTTTCTTTTTACATATATAGCAATTAATCAGTTTATCAATTTAAGCCATTAAAATTAAAGAAAGATTTTTTGCTTATAAATGGAAATCTGATATAAGACATGGAAATGTAATTTAGACGATTTACTACTAAAAGATATTCATATGAAACGTTTACCATTTATTCCTTAAGAATGTAGGCCTTATGTAAATTTCTGTTTTGAACCAGAATATAATGAAATATATCAGGAGCTGAGAGGAGAAAGGGCGAATATGAAAAACATGGTGTTGGGAAATCGCGTTTAAAGATTGTGAATGTTCTAAAGATAGAAAGGGCGAACAGAAATATAAATAATTTGCTTTCAAAATGGCATTCCTATTGATTGGTACTTGAACTTTATTTGTAAAGTACAAAAATAATTAAAAATTTGATAATTAACAGAAGAAAAAAATCAAATTATGAGCTAATTCAATCCTTACAATTTTGAGTCTAATGTATAACTTAGAGTCTTTAGTTCACAAAATTTCAGATAATTAAAAGAATATAAATATAAAAATTTATGTTTAATAAAATTACATGTCAAAATCAATAATGTCATCTTCATGTGCATTCTCAATTTCACTAACTTCAATTCCATCACTTCTTATAGCTTGCTCCAACACTGATTTATATGGCATAGGAACATAAGGTAACAAGTCTTTAAGATCCTTCTGTTTTGCTTCTGTTAGTTTGATAGGTGCAGAGTACTTTGTCGGAAGATATGTGGCACTAAGGTCGAAAATATCTTGATTGTATCTTGAGCTTTTTCCTTTCTGTAATTGGACAAATTTTGGAGCATCAGTGTTATAAAAAGGCTGTATTTTAAACCCAGTTCTTAAATCACTTGAAAATTCAAATATCTTTCCATCTTTGAACTTTGAATTAAGTAGCTGCTTTTTTGATACACTCTCAAGAAGTACATTAAAGTCATTTATCATATCTCTGGTTACGCAAACAACTTGAAACTGATTTCTTTTTCTTGTATTTTTGATGAAGTGGATATAGTGATCCTTGGTAAATAATTCACAGTGCATAGTTTTAATTTTGATATGTCCAAAATCTCTATCACAGCCCATCATCGAATGTCCTGGTACCAAAAAATAATGAAGGATAGTTTCAAACTTGTTGTTATGAATTAATCTTAAGTAACCAAGAACAACATTTAAATTTTTATTCTGTCCGGGACAGTTATCACTAAAAACAATGACTGATTTAAAGTTTACATCAACATAATTTTCAAAATAGTGGAGGATGAAACTTGCTATCTCACAAGAACCACGTTTAGCGACAGTTTCATCCCATACATACATAGTTGATGCTCCAGTTTTGATACTGTGTACAGCAAAGTTATATGTCCACATTTTTCTCTTATAGTATTGAGCATTGCATGTCAGTTTAGGTGTTGGTAAAGCTTGCTGGAGATCTATAGCAACAACGGCAACACTATTATCAGTATTGTTTTCGTAGCTTTTCATTATGTCTTGGGCCACTTGTTGTTTTTTTAGGTGGATCTGTAGATCTTGGTTAATTCTTTGAAGATTTATTGATTCTGGATCAGTCTTCTTTAGTTCGTTAATTTCAGTTTTCAGCTTCGAGCAGATATTACAGTCATCGATGGCTGGAGGCTTGATGCCAATATTATAATCGTTAACAAATATACGGTGATAATAATCTTCAGTAACAGGCTGTTCGTCAGGAGTATTTTCATTTAACCACTCTTTGTAAGCATTGATGATCCTGGAGGCATATATTTCCTGAATGGGCTCTTTGCACGGCTCTAATGGCTGGATACAGTAGCAAGGTTTTCAATATGTTGTTTTACTAACATTTTTCTCTCTCCAGAAATCTTATTTTTTGGTGTTGACTCTCCCCTAGTATCACTGTCAACCGTACCTGAGACACTTTCTTTTGATAAAACAACACGTACTCTCTTTTCTGTTATACCATGTATACTGATAAATGCTGAGCGGCAAACTGATACTGCTTCTCCATTTACTTTAACAAAATATGAAATTGTTCGTAGTTTTCTACTTGGTCTGTTTACGATCTTAGAAACCTTACAGTTATCCCATTTCAAAAGACTTAACAGATAACTGTTCTGTAAATTGTAATCCGAAAGGCCCCAAAAATTAGAAAAAATTACTTGAACTACGTTCATTCCTGTTTGTTCAAAACATTTGCGACTACATTTACACTGCTGGCCGATTGAACGAGCCGGAACTTCACGTTTAGTTTTCCTAGAAATATAACATTGTCCAGAATTTCGAAGTTTTTTACACTTATTAACCTTCCACAATTCTGTATGTTTCTGCCTCTTTCGTGATGCATTTTGATCTTCCATTATTGAAAATTAAAACTCACTCACTGTATTGCTTAGGAATATATCATTCATTCACCACTCCTTTGCAATATACACTAGACAACAAACGAACTAACCACACTGAAATGCTGATGCAAACTAACCAATCTAGTGATGTGCGAGTTCGAATTAAAATACTCGGTGATTCCGAGTATCAAAATCCTCGGAAGAGTCCGAGTATTAAAATCCTCGGTTTCGTATTAAAATACTCGGTCAAAATCCTCGTAACTAGGAATAAGGAGGAGGTAATGTGCGAGTCATAGCGAGTATCCTCGGTGTGCGAGTATCATCGGACAACGATATTCGTTAGTGTTGTGTCAGTTCCAAACAAAATACTCGGTGTTTCTACTTTGGTTACATTTGTTTCTAAGCTGATTTTTCACTACACATTAATTAAACATTACGATTTTGAGTTATAATGATTTTGATTCGGTAACAAGTTCAATTTAAAATAACAATAATATTAATTTATTTCCACATTAACAAAAAGTAAATTAAATTATTATTTAATTGTTATTACTTATATTTAAATAAATATTATTAGGTTACCATCTATATAAAAAATATAGTCAATTAACTTACTTTAAATAATAACTAAATTATTAATGTTGGTAATAATTGTACTTACGTTTAATTACTGAATTTGTGCCGAGGCAGGATAACATTTAATTACAGATTAAATATTAGGAATGGACACCATACACAAAGAACAAAACTGTGTTAGGTCGAATATAAAAAATATTTGTAATTATTCGTCTTCTAATTCTCCTGTGTTTGTCAACACAAAGGGAGGGGGACGCTGTTGTAGTCTGTAAACAGAGACAGACAATTATTGACAGGTTGTAAACATTGTATCATAATAAATCATTGACCTTGGTTATTCTACTATAGTTTCAAAAAACATTCGGTTATATTAAATAAACGCATAAGTGAAGGTTTATCTAAAACGATCTGATTGGTAAAGCTGAGTTCGATGCGCATAATCATTCTGCGCAGATACTCGATGTCGAATTAATAATACGAGTATTAAAATCATTCGAAGCCGAGTATCTATTTCACCCGAGTATCAACATCGCTAAACCAATCTAAAATAAATAACTCGTACACAGTCATGTTTAAACAGGATGTTTTGCGTCTTACCGGCTAGAAGCTGACAGGAAGAAGGGCGAATGGAAGAGAAAACTCTGAGACAGCATGTAGGAAAGTATACAAATTATTGTTTATTCGCCCTTGCTCCTCTAACATTATACCATTAAGAAATCAGCCGTTTTCAATCATTCATATTTTAAATGCTGTTTGGACAGTATTAAGGGCGAATATTTACAAATAATGGTACTCCAGTGTTCACAACATACCAATAAATCACATAAGATAATAAAAAAAAACGATTTTTTTTATTCGCCCTTTCTATTACGAGCTCCTGATATGTAACAAATTTTTAAAAAATTTCAAAATAAAAAAAATATTTTAAATGATATTGAAGTATTTTTAATTTTTTTTTATTTCAAATAACAATTTATTTTAAATTTCATTGAGAATTTTTAATGTAATCATAAAAATATATTAGAGATTCAGATTATTCTAGTTTTATTGTTTATAATTAATTATTTTCAATTTTTTTGATTACTGTATTTATGAGATTAAGACAGCAATTTTTATTTTTAATTTACTGTTTCATCATAAATTGGGGTAGAACTCTCATCTTATCATCTACTCACATATTATATTCCCACACTTAAACATAATGTTAACGGATAAAATTTTAATGTTATTAAAAGGTGAAAAATGACAATAAAATGATAATTTATATTCAAAGAAACTTTTATTACACAAATTGCTCTCCATAATATAGAACATTATTGCCTGTTATCTATCCAAAAAGGATTACTTGTACTTTTATGAGTTCATTAAGTAAAGTCTTAAATTGCAATAAAGGTCAAGTATCTCCTAAACAAATTCCTGGTGCGACATGACTCCCTTGCCATGAATAAAAAATATGAAGAGAATTTTTTCCTGACTTGCTTAGCTTGTCTTGAAAAACTATTATTTTCTTTACATGATATCATACTTTTAGACTGTGCAGCCGTGTCTATAAAAGACCTTTCTTCATCCTCCGTAATCCCTTCTCGTTCTCTAATTATGTTGTAAAGAAGTGTAATGGCTTTCACAATAACTACAGTGTTCTTTACTTTGTGACGCAATACTACCAAATGAACATTCAACTACCATCCTTGCTCTTGCCAAGCGATAGTTAAACACATCTTTCTCTCCTCCCGCTACAAGCTGTCTTCTTGGAAATGGTCTCATGAAGTATGTTCGCAGTGGAAAGCCCTCATCACCTATTAGAACGTAATGTGCTTGTATGTTGGTATTTGGTAGAACAGTCTGCCATCGCCCTTTACATTGGAACTGATTTCCCCGGCTCACTCAATCCAACATTTCTCAGCGTTTGGTCACACCAAACACTGAGAACACGTCCCCGCACTTCTCCCGGACCTCTGTGCCGGAAACCCTGGGCCAACCAAACACCTACATCTCCCTTACTGTCGAACAGTAAAGGGCAGCTCGTGATTGGTCCAGACTCAACTCGCGAGAGGCCGCGGACGGTCTCTCGCCGAACACAAAAACTTCAGATTGTCCGACCCAATCACAGCACGCTAAGCCACCCACGCCTCTAGCCGGCCTGTGATTGGATCGCATAATAGTGAAAGTCGAACAATGGCTTCTCCATTGTTCGGCATCCGGAAAACGTATAAAACCAGACGTTTTCCTAACCAAAACACACTTCATCTGACTCTCTCCTTAGAGACGTCCACACCACTCTTCTTCCGTCTCTCACCCGAGAGACGCGGAAACTTCATCCTCTGTCTCTCATCCGAGAGACACGACAACACAGCTCTTCGAGCTTACCTCAGAACACAGCTCTTCTCTCTACAGAGATAGCCAGACATATCTTCTTCGGTCTCTCAGCCGAGAGACTCGATATACACGACTTCACACTGCTCTCCCTGGACAGTGGTCTGTCCAGGCACCAGATCAAACATCACTCGAACAAATTCACTACCAGCAGAAGGTGACCGAAGAGACCAAAGAACTATTCAACTGTCTAACTGGTTGTACTGCGCATCATTACCTCACCTCACTTCCAAACTCGCCTCCCGACAGGGAAACAGCCAAGTAGGGGAAACCCGGCGAGCAACCACTATACCGCCTCCCGATAGGGAAAAATAGTAGGGTAGTGGTTACCCAACGGACCCCTGGCTTGATGTCGGGGAGGCGACGTAACGAGCAGCGGAGAGCTGTACGGAGAGTTCAGCGCCGGATAAGCAGGGAACTGCGTCACCAACACAAGAAGACCGTCGCCCAAGATAAAGGCCTTTTTAAGGGCCAGGCCAGCAACACTACACCTGTGTGGCGACTTATTAGCCTTACCCCGTCTCCTCGCCCCTATAACTTTTCCGTCCCGAATCTGCCCTACTACGATCCCCGATCCGCTTACTACATCTCGTTCTAAAACACCTTACCACCATTCCTCGTCCGAAGCAACCATACCCGGCTAAACAGCCTACCTCCCCTACCTACATCATTCACTCGAGCTCTCACCGGACTCTACGTCATTTGGCGCCCAACGTGGGGCTCGAATTGCTCTGAAGAGGAAAGGACCTTCACCCCGACTCTACACCACACTTCTGGGAGTGCAACAAAACCCAGTGGCGCCCATAACCAACCGACTTGACCAGCAGAGATGGCTCCGACCCTGCGGACACAGACAAAGACCTGCGCCAACGAAGACTGCAGCAGCCAGAGCAGACTCTTCACCACCTGCTGCCGTTGTGGACTACACCGTCACCATGTCTGCGTAGGATGGCCTGAAGTGGAGATCCCTGCTGCGACCTACACATGCCCTACTTGTACCACCAATCCCCCTCCACCACCTGACCCACCTTCACACACACCTGACCCTAATCTTTTACAAGCTCTGTTACAGATGTTATCAAACACGCAACCGACAACTACCGCTCCAATGCCGGATTTCTCCGGAGATGGTGCAGACGACCCGGAGGAATTTCTTCGCCAAGCCGAGGACGTCATGACCCAGCGTAGAACTCCGGCCAACCAATGGACGAAGACCACCGCAGCCCAGCTCCAAGGCACCGCCGAACAATGGTACCAGCTGTACAGCAACGCTGGACTGGACTGGAAAGAATTTACGGAGAAACTGCGAGCCCGCTTCGACTCCCCAGCGGTTGTGGCGGAACTACAGGCCGAGCTTTATGGCCGTAAGCAAAACCCGAACGAGCCAGTGGATTCCTTCCTGCTGAGAAAGACGAGACTGATGCAGCGACTGCAACCCCAGGCCGTCGAGAACACCCGACTACAGACCTTCATGGAACTGCTGTTGCCCAGCCTAAGGTCGAGACTCAGGGGCAGCCACCTCACCACTACCCAGGAGCTAATGGACGTAGCCCGCGCAGTCGAGAGGGACCTAGCAGAGGACAACAGATCCACCACCAGACCTAACCGAGAAGACAGATACCGCCCAGCCATCCAGCCTGCTGCAGCCAAGCCAACACCCGAGACACGACCCAACAGAGACCCAAAGTGCCGGTACTGCCCGACTTACCATTTCCACCGGGAGTGCCCGGTACTGAAGAAACGACAAGCCGAGACAGCGGAAAACAGGCGCGGAACAGGAGGAGCGCCAAAGCCTGCCCCGAAGTAGAAGGAGGCGCCGTCTGCAATGCGACCCCAGGAAGCCGTCTACCGAGGATCAGCCTCAAGATCGGCCAGAGGACCATCCTGGCGCTCGTCGACTCCGCAGCGAGCAGAAACTTCATACGGACAGACCAACTAGATCCCGATGCTCGTCTCCAAGAAGCCCCGTCAACCGCCCGCCTCGCAGACCAGGACGCCCAGCTGAGAATCCGCGGAGAGATCAACTTGAACCTTCACCTCCAAGGACAACCAATGGCAGCGAACTTCCTGGTAGCAGATACCCTCCAAGAGCCAGCCCTCCTTGGGTACCCTTGGCTCCAAGACCAACGAGCAGTCTGCGACTTCAACGCAGGGACACTGACCTACGGACAACAGGAGCGACACTGCCTATCGTGGACCACGACTACACCACGGGAGAGAACTGCACCCGCCATCACATTAGACAAGGTCGATCACGGACTTCCAGAGGACCAGGAGGGACCCTCCGCCAACATGCTCCAACACCATGCTGAAGCCACCCAAGCAGATAGACCTCTCGAGGGCACCACCAACAAATCACCCGACACCTCGTCCCCGCAACCACCGAAGGAATCCGCCCCGGAGAGTTACGCTGGACACTTCGTAAGTTTCTGCCCCCTACAGCACAGGAGGACACCCAGTCAGCCGAACAACCAGTCGCCCTCCAGACGGAGCCCCGAACATTGTGTGACGAGGTGAAGGAAGCCCAGGCCACCGACCCAGCCATTCGACGGATACAGGAGAGGCTTCAGAGGAACGTCCAAAAGCCAGCGCACCAACAGACTCCAGGCGACCAGAACTTCACCCTCACCCACAAGAGCGACAACACAGGCACCTGGAAGTCCTATAGAACGGACCCAGACAAGTGGAAGCTGTTAGTCCCCAGTTCTCTCCATCCTCGCCTGCTACATGAGTTCCACGATCATCCCACCGCTGGCCACCCCGGCCGAGTAGAGACCCTGCGAGCACTGCAGCAACACTACACCTGGGGCTCCATTAGAAAGGACGTAGAGCGACATGTCAAGCAGTGTCTCCTTTGCTCCTGCGTCAAGGCTAGCCGACCACAGGGACGACCATCACAGAGACCACACCAGCCCAGCAGCCCCTTCGACACGATCGCCTTAGATCTCATGGGACCGTACCCGCTGACCAACCTCCGAAAGCGCTACATCCTGGTAGTTACAGATATGTTCACCCGTTGGACCGAAGCTTACCCGCTCTGCAACCAAGAGACCGGCCGGATCATCTCTACTCTGCAACAAGAATTCTTCCCAAGCTGGGGCTAACCCAAAGCCATCCTCACGGACAACGGGAGCCAATTCACAAGCCAGGAGTGGACGCAGTTTTGTCAGCGGCTACAGATGCAGCCTTGGACAACACCCATATACCATCCTCGAGCAAATCCTACAGAGAGCCGGAACCAGGGAATCAAGGTGGGACTGCGACTTCATCTACAGCAAGAGCCGCACCAGAAGTGGAACCAGCACCTCCCCAGCATCCTTTTCAATTTAAGAACCCGCCAGAACGCTGCCATCGGCCTGACACCCAGCGAGGCCGCCTTAGGTTATAACTTGAAGAGACCTGGGGAATGGAAACTGCCCGCACCACCTAGATGCCCACCTTCGACCCGATTCGCTGAAATGAGGAGGCGCCAGGCTGAATACCACCCGCTTCCCGAGACTGCTACACCACCTCGATACAACCCCGGTCATCTGGTGATGACACGCACACTCCGCTATCCAACGCTGCCGCCCGTCGACACGCTGGATTCGAGCAACGCTGGGAGGGACCACATATGGTTGAGAGTTACGCTGGCGGAAACAGCTACTACGTCCGGAGAGGTCCGCAGCTTGTGAAGATCCACGTGGAAGATTTAAAGCCAGCCCCGCAGTCATCACCGCAACCAAGTGAGTGTAGTGCCGCGACCCCCCCCCCCCCAATTATGAACAATAAATAACTGTTTCTCCTTTTTTGCTATATATAAACAATTTTGTATTTTTTCTTTATCATATAAACAATTTGTGTATTTCTTTTTCGTGTTGTGTAATTCCCCATCTCCCGCCCCGAACTATGCCCAAGGGCCTTAAGACAATATCATATAGACAATGAAAACTTGGTATAAACTCTACTATGTATTTAAATGTTTTGTTTTCTCTCTTGTTATGTAATATGTGATTTTTGAAAAATCCGCCATTGTACTTGTCCTATTCTATTAATTTTTGTCTCTGTGTATGTATGTAAATTTTGTAAATTATATGTATGTAAATGTTAAAATAAATTGTCTGTCTTTGTTTTCTGCTAAAATTGGTTTTTGAAAAACCTATAAATTGGTATCTGTATACCTTAAATAAATTGTGTCTGTTCTTTCTATTTTTGTTTTTGAAAAACTTAAATCATTTTCTAAATAATTGTGTCTGTATATGTAAAACTATGGTTTTGAAAACCAGCATTAATAAAAATTGTAATATCTTTTTCTCACTCTGTATTGTTAGATATAAGTTATGAATCAATAAATACAAGTTATTTTGTTTTCTTTGGGTAACCTCTTTCTGCTGGTATACTACACACAAACCCACCAAAAGTCTCACGCCACGGAACAACTCACCAGGGTAAATCAGTTCCACAAGTGAGGGGGGACTTGCCATCGCCCTTTACATTGGAACTGATTTCCCCGGCTCACTCAATCCAACATTTCTCAGCGTTTGGTCACACCAAACACTGAGAACACGTCCCCGCACTTCTCCCGGACCTCTGTGCCGGAAACCCTGGGCCAACCAAACACCTACATCTCCCTTACTGTCGAACAGTAAAGGGCAGCTCGTGATTGGTCCAGACTCAACTCGCGAGAGGCCGCGGACGGTCTCTCGCCGAACACAAAAACTTCAGATTGTCCGACCCAATCACAGCACGCTAAGCCACCCACGCCTCTAGCCGGCCTGTGATTGGGTCGCATAATAGTGAAAGTCGAACAATGGCTTCTCCATTGTTCGGCATCCGGAAAACGTATAAAACCAGACGTTTTCCTAACCAAAACACACTTCATCTGACTCTCTCCTTAGAGACGTCCACACCACTCTTCTTCCGTCTCTCACCCGAGAGACGCGGACACTTCATCCTCTGTCTCTCATCCGAGAGACACGACAACACAGCTCTTCGAGCTTACCTCAGAACACAGCTCTTCTCTCTACAGAGATAGCCAGACATATCTTCTTCGGTCTCTCAGCCGAGAGACTCGATATACACGACTTCACACTGCTCTCCCTGGACAGTGGTCTGTCCAGGCACCAGATCAAACATCACTCGAACAAATTCACTACCAGCAGAAGGTGACCGAAGAGACCAAAGAACTATTCAACTGTCTAACTGGTTGTACTGCGCATCATTACCTCACCTCACTTCCAAACTCGCCTCCCGACAGGGAAACAGCCAAGTAGGGGAAACCCGGCGAGCAACCACTATACCGCCTCCCGATAGGGAAAAATAGTAGGGTAGTGGTTACCCGGCGGACCCCTGGCTTGATGTCGGGGAGGCGACGTAACGAGCAGCGGAGAGCTGTACGGAGAGTTCAGCGCCGGATAAGCAGGGAACTGCGTCACCAACACAAGAAGACCGTCGCCCAAGATAAAGGCCTTTTTAAGGGAGAGGCCAGCAACACTACACCTGTGTGGCGACTTATTAGCCTTACCCCGTCTCCTCGCCCCTATAACTTTTCCGTCCCGAATCTCCCCTACTACGATCCCCGATCCGCTTACTACATCTCGTTCTAAAACACCTTACCACCATTCCTCGTCCGAAGCAACCATACCCGGGTAAACAGCCTACCTCCCCTACCTACATCATTCACTCGAGCTCTCCGGACTCTACGTCAAGTCTGCTCAGCAAGGTCAATAGATTTTGATTCAAGGAATTTTCCTAACTTCGAAGTACTAAAGATCCCACCATCACTGTCCTTTCCATAACCACCTACGTCCACAAACACATACTTGTAATTTGCATCTGTCACTGAAAGCATATTAATTGAGTAAAACCCTTTATAATTCCTATACATAATACCAGATTTTGCAGGCCGCTTTATACGAATATGTTTTCCGTCGATAGCTCCTATGCAGTTAGGAAGGTTCCATTTTTCATAGAAGTCTGAAGCCATCTTACTGTTTAGGAATCTGCATGTACTGTTCTTGCAAACATTTCCACAATGACGTGCTAACTTAGTTATGATACTACTTACAGCGGACTTCGATATGCGGAATGAATATGCCAGCTGACGAAACTGTGTTCCAGTCACCATATACCTGTAAAATACCACAATAAATAGCATTCTTAGCTACAAGTGTATTACAGTAGTTCTTTTTTTTCAGAGAAAACTGTGAAAACAAAATGGAGGAACTTGAAGGACTTAATAAGGAATATAGGAAAATACCAACACCCCGCTCAGGCCAGTCATCAGAGAATGCACCAATTTATCAAGGGAAATGGGTTCACTTCACTTCGATGCTGTTTGTGAAAGACGTGGTAACACCCAGGAAAACGGAATCAAACATCCCGGACAATGACACTGACGAGAGGAATACAGAAGAAAATGCTGGCGCAGATATGGAAACACAGTTAACAAACGAATTTTCACCTTCATTATTGGCTGAAGAAACTTGCCATCGCCCTTTACATTGGAACTAATTTACCCGACTCACTCAGTCCAACACTTCTCAGCGTTTGGTCACACCAAACACTGAGAACACTTCTCCGCACTTCTCCCGGACCTCTGTGCCGGAAACTCTGGGCCAACCAAACATCTACATCTCCCTTACTGTCGAACAGACAAGGGGAGCTCGTGATTGGTCCAGACTCAACTCGCGAGAGTAAGCGGACGGTCTCTCGCCGAACACAAAAACTTCAGATTGTACGACCCAATCACAGCACGCTACGCCACCCACGCCTCTAGCCGGCCTGTGATTGGATCGCAGTACAGTAAAAGTCGAACAATGGCTTCTCCATTGTTCGACAGCCCGAAAAACGTATAAAACCAGACGTTTTTCTAACCAAGACACACTTTTCTTCGGTCTCTCACAAGAGAGCTAAGACACTCTCTTCTCTTCACTGAGACCAGATCCACACACAGCTCTTCTAGCTCTCCTAGGAGATTAGAACCTAGACAGACGCATCATCACTCTGCTCTCCCTGGACAGTGGAAACTGTTCAGGCACTAGACCACCTTTCGCAACAACAAGCACTACCAGCAGTAAGGGTGCCTAAAGGAGACAAAAGGACTCCTATTTACTGTATACGTTTGTACTTCATTGCAACTCACCTAATTCACCAAATTCGCCTCCCAACAGGGAAACAGCTAAATAGGGGAAACCCGGCGAGCAACCACTACACCGCCTCCCGATAGGGAAACATAGTAGGGTAGTGGTTACCCGGCGGCGGACCCCTGGCTTGGTGACGAGGAGGCGAGAGAACCATCAGAGGAGGGCCGTAAGACGGATCCAGCGCCGAATCAGTAGAGAGCGCCGCCAGAATTTATCCAAGGCCACCACAATAGAGAAAGGCCTTTCTAAGGGCCAAGAGAACACCTCACCTGAGCACCAAGGTTACGGCCCTTCCAAGTGCCAGAAAAGGCCAAAAAAGTCTCGAAAGGGTGTGGTTGCGGTTTTGGCCACCACAGGCGTCGCTAAAAACATGCAATTCTTTGACTTCTTCTGGGATGGTGTTGATATAGTCAAGAACAAAGCTGCATACTTCATTCGGACCTTTTTTGGCAACTCTTTCATTGTAGGTGTAGAAAACTGCCTTTCCACTGCCAATGCCATGTATATTGAAAACATAATACCATAGTTTCCGCAGGTAGAACATTTCATGGACAGGCATGAACGGAAGTGGCAAATTCTGCATATAGTCGAATGTGATCGTTGCTATATCTTTTCTGGTTTTACAAACTTCCGTCACTTCTTTACCCCTTAAGGCCGAGCGCTCACCAAGATGATATGATAGTGACGTGACAGTTACATGATTGTGACATGACGTCATTTTCAAGTTAGACGAAGGTTAGCATATGAGTCAGCGCTCACGGACAAGATCCAACACGTTAAAGACAGGCACGTAGCCAGAGGGGGGGCTTGAGCAACTCCCGAAATTATTTTTTGTTTAAATTAAGTACTTTAGAAAATTAAAATCATATTTGTGCAAAAAATATGAATGAATCGCTCTTTTTCAAACTAGTTTTGAATATTAATAAAGTTTGCTTCTTCTCAAAATCAGTCTAAATGACCTATTCAAAAATATAATCCACATATGAATATATCAATGCAGAAACCAAGCCAAGAGGAGAGGAAAGAGGGTAGATGTGAAATAGAGAATGAGATGGAATGCTGGAAAGAGTGCGCGGTAACGGGGTACGCAGGTACGTATAGAAGAGGGGGAGGTGGACTACCCTTCCACTGTCTGGAACAAGATTTGTTGAGCGTCATGACAGTCTCCTAACATTTGTTGAACTGTTTAAATGTGTCGTTGTAAGTTTGGAAGAGATCACTGAAAATGCATCAACAATTTCCCCCACAGTCTCAACATTATTGGCAGCGTGGAAAAAGGTGATTTCCTCATTAGTCTTTTTGTATGCAACAAATTATTTAGTATCACCTTACCTCTCTCAATTTCTTTGCAAGAAAAAGTCTGGATTTGGCATCAGCACTAAACCACACTAAAAATGTGTTAACAACATTGGAGCAACTGAGAAGTAATGCAGAAAAGGCGTTCAAAGAAATATTCAATACTGCTTCTCAGCTATCTACAGACGTCTTCAAAAGTCAGTTGAAAGCTCCGAGCATTACATCGAGACAAACTCATAGAGCAAACCCAAATACTTCATCTTTAGAACAGTTTTTCAGAGTGGCAATATTCATTCCTTGCATTTATTCACTTATTCTTAATTTGACCTCCAGATTTATTTCGAATGAAGACATCATGCCTAGTTTTGAAGTACTTCTTCCCGGATTCGCTTCTCCAGAAAACGTCAATGCTGTGGGAAAATTGTCTCCATATTTTGATGACAAGGCATCATTAGAATCCGTAAAATTAGAGTATATTTTGTGGTGCAACAAGCTTTCTTCAATTCCAGTTGATACTGAAGTCTTAAAAGTGTTGGAGTCATGCGATAAAACCTATTACCGCACTATAAATTATCTCCTAACGGTGCTAGCCACGCTGCCTGTTACAACTTGTAGTGATGAACGGTCGTTCTCTACAATGAAAAGAGTTAAAAGTGTGACCCGAAATTTGATGAGAGATGATAGACTGAGCGCGCTAGCCATACTCTCTATCCATTGGGACTTAGCTCCTCAACCAGATAAAGTCATTGACGTTATGGCAAGAAAGATAATAAGAAGATTGCTGCTGTAAACTGATAGTTAACCTGTGAATGATAAGTGTGAACTAATTTTTGTATTAAAAATTTCAATTGACATTTCTAATATTAAAAAAGTGTTTTTACTGTCTGGTCTCAAAAATAATTTGATGTATCTATAATTTTCATATATGTGAAATTAGATTTAAGATTTGTTAATGATGTACTTACGTAAAATAAATTAATAAAATAAAATGTCTGGTAATTAATGTGAAAAAAAAACTTTATTCTACCTAACCACTATATATAACATATTCTAGCTTCTATATATAATCACTAATTTAGCCCGCTCCGAAGTAAAATCTTGGCTACGTGCCTGGTTAAAGACACACAACAATCATATCACTGTCATGTAAGTGCAGCATGCTCCACTTTTTGTTGCGTGTCACTTGTGCGTTGCTTGTACGGTATTGAATACGTCAAATTTATTTACCTTCTGTCTTTTTTGTTCTTTAATAACTACATTTAAAAAAAAAAATTCTTTGTTCAACAAAATGAAAGACGACGCGGAATTTATTATACATTTTGTATCTGTAGTTGAAAATTTTCCTTGTTTAGATGACTAGAGAAATGTAGTGGATAATGCGTGGGAAAATATTGCCAAACAAATTTCAGAATCCGGTAAGTACAACTTTACTTTTATTGATAATTAATTACAATAAGTACACGATTAATTATTAATAATTAATTCATTCATTTATATGAGTACACGATATTATCCATTGTTTTTGATACACTAAAAATTGACAAATCAGTCAAACTTCAAAAACAATAAAATATAATTGTAAATAACAACATAATAAAACAAATAAATATTATTTCAAAATAAATTAAACCACGAATTATAATGTCATTAATCCAATTAACTAAAATTATTAGATTTTTTTATATAACAGTAGCCTATAAATTGTATTTACACAGTATATTTTTCCTGGTTTGGAAGGGCATTGTTAAGGTGTACAAAGAAATCTTTTAACGCACCTCTAAGATCAAGGGCAGAATTTTTTGGTCTTTGGCGATTATTACTTCCTGTATTTGGCCCCGTACTAAATTTTGAAATGCATAGGAAAATATTCCGTCGTGAATTCTAATAAAATTATGTAGGACACTAACAGCCTTAATAATGTCAATAATGTCAATTTTATTAACATCGCAACTAATTGCAGTTTCCAGGAGTCTAAACTTAGAAGTTAGCATTCCAAAGGTACATTCAACTGATATCCGCCTCTAGATAATCTGTAATTAATTAAATATTCTTTTCTCGTTTGTCAACTGTCTACGAGCATACGGCTTAATTATATTGTTAGTGAGAGGTAAAGCCTCATCTGCAGCAAAATAAAAAGGAAACGACACACTTTCTCCTGGCAAAGGGGCAGGTTCTGGTAATTTTAGATTATCACTAAACAATGCTTTTCCAAATGTACTTTCTTTTAACACCCTTCCATCACTATTACGTCCATACTCACCAACATCAATACCTAAAAATAATCCATCAGCATCTGCTACAGCTAATAAAACCACTGAAAAATATCCTTTATAATAATTGTAGAACGCTGAACCACTATTTGGAGGTGATTTAATTCTGATATTGTTTTCCGGGCTGTTACCAAAAAGCCACGAATTTTTCGGTCCATCTGAAATTACCAAATAGCCACGATCATTAGTGAGGATTAAGAAGGGTCATCTCGCAAGGAACGAAATGTCCAAAAAGCCACGATCGAACCTTTAGTAGGAAGTATGCTTGTAGTGCCGAAAGAGTATATTCTATAAATATTAGTATCTATTTTTGTTGTAGCTTTCTCTATCCCGACACGGATATATGATTTATTCATCATTTTTCCTGTAAAATAAGGTTTCAAAATTGATTTTTGAAGATCACAGTTTTCAAATTATCGTAGTTTTTGGATATTTCGAAGTACGTAAAAGTCGAAAATAGGGTAATTTTTTTTAAAAAATGTCTGGGACTGGCGAACCTTTAGTACGAAGTATGCTTGTAGTGCCTGTAGTATGCTTGTATCATAAAAAATAAACTTTTATTTTACAAACTACTAAGTGTAGTAGTAAATGGTTTATGTCATAGGTAATTATCAATTCCCTTTTTCCCAGAGGTGGTGCCGGCTACCTGGCTGAGCCGTCGTGGCTTTTCGGACATTTCAGCGCTGGCAAACGAACCCTTCTTAATCCCCTCTAATGATCGTGGCTATTCGGTAGGGTCAGAGCGGCCCAAAAATTCGTGGCTTTTGGTAGTTCCCGTTTTCCGTCTAAACTCCCAACACAATTAGGTAAATTCCACAATTCCCAATATCGATTTGCCGTTTTCAACCAACGCTCTCTTGTAGAAATTGGCATATATTCATATTGTAAAACTTCCCAAATCCCTACAGACGTTTCCGTCACGATTTTTCGAATTGTAGTGTGTCCTCGCAGTAAATAAAATGATAATGCCTTGAATGAACACCCCGTAGTAATATCTGGGGAAAAAGTAATTCAAATATCATAATTAGTTCATGTGGCAGAAATGAATAATTTTATTTAATGCGTGATTGCAAATAACAATGTTTAAAAATTGTTTTAATTAATTTGGTAACTTTAATAACAAAATATGATTCATTTAACTAATAGAATCTTTGCCCTCCCTTTTGTTCCAGTACAAGATTGTAAAGAGCGATGGAAGAATTTGAGAGATTGTTATACTAGGCACTTGAAATCGTTAACTAATACACCTTCTGGTTCTGAAGCTAAGTCAAAAAGACCCTACTATCTTGCAGAACATTTAAGTTATCTGCAACCATTTACTAAATCACGTAAAGCAAAAGGAATTTATAAAGTTCCCCAGTTACCAATTTCATCTCCCGAAGAAACACAAGTGGCAGAATATCGAACACCAAATGACTCTGAAGAAGAACTAAGTGAACCAATTTCACAACCTGACATCAAAGAATAGTGTAGGTAACACGCATTCACAAGTCGAACATTTAGTAACATCTGTAATAAAAAAAAATCTAAAATCTAAATCTAATTTGAAAACAACTAATGTGTCTCTCGCAGACATTAACAGAACAGCACTCGATTATTTAAAATCAAAAACGTCGAGAAGGAGAAAAAACTTGAACACCCGGATTTAGATTTTTTGAAAAGTATCCTTCCAGATATGAATGAAATGAATAACGACCAGAAATGAAGGTTCAAAATTGGCAAATTAAATTTAGCTGGACAGATTTTGAGCGAAGATAGATCACTTTCATCCAGAGCATCATCTTCGTCGACATCTCTTCAGGGTATTAATTATGCAGAACCACTAGTACCCACAACACAACCTACTGATTGTTATGACAATACTTTAAGAAATTATTTACAATTTCAATTATAATTTTCATAATATATCAACTATTGCGAGTGTTATTTATCCTAAATAATAATAATAATATAGTCTATTCAAAAAGCAAATGATTACAGAGTATTAACAAAACCTATTCATAAAATAATTGACTTTTTAATTAATTATTTATACCTACATAATTTATAAATTTGTAATTTTTGAGGTTACATAACTTTTAAACATTTTTATAGTATTTTATAAACTTTTAAACAAACTATAGTGGGCAAAACAAGATATTTCTGAATTTTAGTCTTGTTTCAGTGCCTTAATTTAATCAAAATTAGTTTAAAACAATTAAAAAAGATTTTTTTTAAAATTACAATTGCTTCCTTTTTATTGCACACAGTATGACTTTAATTCAACTGTTTCAAAAATAACACTTACCTTAACGTTATTAAAAGACGTTCTTTAGGTGTTACAGACTCCCTGAAGTTAGTATCTTTTTTTTAAATCTTATGAGCAATTTTTTCAACCAATAAATTAAATGTTTCTTTGCGCATTCGGTAAAACGATTGAAATCTTTCAGGAAACATGTTCAGTTCTTTAAAAACTCTAAACGCACCTTTTTCATAACTATTTCTTCTCCATAACGGATGCACCCAAAAACGCTTCTTTTGCCGATAACTATTGTTAATATTTATAAGGTTTACTAGCGCTAAAGTATCTTCATCATTAGAAGAAGATGAAGACGATGAAGCCATTCTTTTTAGCCGACATTCGATAGGTTATGTTACTTCGATAGGTTTTAAGTCATAGGAATGTTACATCACTGTTACTTTGCGATCATGTTGTTGTCAGATCAGTGTCTCGTGTCATTTTGGTGAGCGCTCTTACTTAGATGACCGACGGTACTAATAAGTACCACCTTTATTTTTGTGCTGTAACTTGCCATTTATTAATTGTAAAGCTTTGTAAGCCCATAGGTACTTTCTAGTACCATTATTCTTTGAGGGAATATTGAATTTAGTAGGTTGGCTGCAGTGATTAAACATCTGTTACCAGTTACCATGTCATGTTGCCATGTGTTTTGAGTGCCTACTTATGAATGAAATGTGTTTACACTTTTAGCCTTATAGTATGCAAAAACTGGGTGCAGTTGCTTTATTTTATAATTCCCTTTAGTTTTAACTGTAGTTTCATTTCATTTTTTAGTGAGATTACTTGTGTTTTATTTGTGAAAACTGTGTGGAAGTAAAGTGGACTCAAAAGTACCAACGGGTCCTAAGCAGGGATAACCTATATCATATACTGTTTTCGTTGTTAGTAACTGAATGAACTGAACATTTTTAATGATTTATTATTTGAGAATTAAATTAATGAACTATTTCATATGAGGGCTCAAACTGCAAAAGTCACATTCTCCAATTTTTGTCGAAATTGAGTTATAGGTATATTCTGGTCGTATTGCTGTGCACATATTGATCTAAGAGTTTTAAAGCAAAACTAACAGTATCCCACTTTATTTCAATGATGTAAATTACGTTTGTTTTCAAAACTCACATTCTCCAAAGTCTTGGAATGCAAAATTCACGTTCTCCATTTCAGCCAATAGGAAGGCTTGCTTGAGTCACTTGACACTGCACACTGATCGTCTGTTTTGCTAATGTTTTGTAAGTGGAAAGTCAGTGTACTAGTTGTCCAGGAAGAAGGTTCGAACACCGAACAACTGGAAAAGAGCCCAGGCTAAAAAGAAAAGGTAACCAAAACCTTCATACATAACCTCTATTTTCGTAACCTATTTGCCGTGTTTCAAAGAACGGTTTAATTAGAAAATAACACTTTTTATTGCATAAATATTTAATTATTTACTTAACTCTATTTTATTATATTTAACTTACCGGTAAGTAAGTGACCTACCGGTCTGAGGCATAGCCTTTGCATGCTTGTCATTCTCTAGGCCTTATTTAGCAAACAGGAATTATGATACTTTTGACACGAAATGCTAACATATCATTGTGGTTCTCTGAGACAAGAAAATAGAAATAATTGCTGAATAAAATGTTAGAATCTGCATATTATTTTTATTTTGTTGTTTTCAGATATGCTCCGAAGGGTTTTCCGGGGTTTCCTACGTGTAACCACAACAAAGGCGCCCTACTTTGCCGATCATTGACAGCCCAGGACATAAGAAGATTTAATTCTGTTTTTTATAAGGAACATGATAAAATATACCAAGACAACTTTGTCCTAAAGCATATAACAATGAACGTAATAAAGCGAAGAAGACCCAAAAACCAAAAAAAATATTAGAAAACAAGCTAGAGCAAAATATTTCATAACAAACCGTGAGAGAAAAATGGTTCCGGTGTGTTTGGGTACTTTTCTGAAGGCCTTAAATATTTCCAGATTTAGAATTTATTAATAAAATTACTGACCGGTTTTATTACAAACATGAAATGCCTATGGAGAGGAGAGGTGGTGACACTACTGGTAACAGATTTGTGGCTAAAAAAGAAAGTATTATGACGTTTATTAATAGTTTAAAGTGCAGTGACACTCATTACTGTACAAACAGAAGTGGCCGGAAATATTTGCCTGCAGAACTAAATATAAAGAAGCTCTGGCGAATGTATCAGACCAATGCGGAAGATCACCTTAAAGTGAAAGAAAGTTATTTTAGATATATTTTTAATAGAAAATACAACTTGGGATTCGGATCACCTTGGTTGGACGTATGTTCTACTTGTCTACAATTGGCAGAAAAAATAAAGTCGACAAAGAGTGATGTCGAGCGAAACATGCTCCTTGTTGAGAAACGGGTTCACAAGCAAGCATTTTACAGTTTGTTACAAGAAAACGGTGAAGATCTACTTATCTTTCGATTGCCAAAAAAATTAACATCTACCAAAACTTCCGGATCAGTCCTCCTACTATACCCGTCAGCTATATTTAAATAATTTTTGTGTTGTAATCCAAACTCGACAAAGATAATGTAACAGCTTACACGTGGACAGAGGATGAGTTTTCTAAGGGATCCAACGAGATTTCATCATGTTTATATGACACTTTGAATTCCATTGATCTGACCCCCTACACGACTGTTCGACTTATTAGCGACGGGTGTGGGGGTCAAAATAAAAATTCAATAATTATCACTATGGTGTGTTCATGGTTTGTCAATGCACCTGATAACATCAAGGAGGTACAGTTAGTTTTCCCAATGACAGGCCATAGTTTCACCCCCCCCCCCCCAGATAGGGTGTTTGGCAATGTCGAGAAGGAGATAAAGCGATGTGAAGTAATTGTAAGCCCACAGGAGTACATTGACATCATAGGAAATTTTGCTACAGTGAAAAAAGTTGGCATTGATACTGTGAACTTTGATTGGAAATCTGAGGTGGAGCAACACATACGCAAGACAAGTACATGGCATTTTGGTATCCAGTCTTGTAAGAGGGTCTACTTTACTAAGGATAATGGCAGCAATGAAAAGGTTTTGGTAAAAGAAGAATGTACCTATCGCCTAAAAGCAAATCCTGAACAAGCAGTAAGAAGTATTATAAAACGAGAGAGAAGCCTTAAAAACATAAGACCAAAAACTATTGTGAAAGGTAACAGTGTTGGAAAGGAACAAAAAAAGGCCGATGTAAATACTCTTCTACTAAAACATTATGGAAATGACTGGCGACAGAATGAAACACTGGAGTTTTTTAGACACGTATTAGATGATCCTGAAGTCTAAGTAATTGGTGACGATGAGGAAGGTTGCCAACGAGCCGAAGAGATGCCTTGTTACCAAATTTAGGATAGGCCTAAATGAATAGGCAATAAAACTTTGGTTTTATGATTTATTCATTTTATGAGTTTTAATACCTTATAAACCACCATTAATTATGTCTAAGCATATTATTTTATTACTATTTTCTTGTCTTTGAAGGCCTACAATGTTTGGTGTCAAAAGTAACAATCTCCATATCGGATTATTGCAAAACTAACATTCTCCAGTTTGAGAACACAAAAGTCACATTCTCCAGAGTTTAAAGGTATTTTTCATTATGTTAAAGTGCTTTTATATAAAAAAAATGTTGTAAATCTAATTCGACGGAATGCTAACTCTAAGTACCAAGGTTACTTTATTTTCAATGCAAGTAGCAGTTTTTTTGTTATTTTCCTAAAATTTTAAAAAGTGGAGAAAGTGACTTTTGCAGTTAGAGCCCTCAAAATATTCTAAAAATCCATATACTTTGGTTTATAGAGTTGTTAGAATTCGAGGTTATAAAAACTAGGCCTAGTTTATGAATAAAACATGGGTCGTTATTTGACTGATGACCAACTGCTTCAATTCCTGAATACAGAATTGTTATTAGATAATACTATTGACACTGATACAGAGGATGATGATGAAGAAACAGAAAATAGTGAAGTAAATATTGATAACTTGCATAGGCCTACAAACACATTTGATTTAGTTTTTGATTCAGAAGTCACTAGAGTTAGACAGTTGAGTTAGACAGTTTTTTTTAAGGATAATATTGACACTGATGAGCCTACTGAAAATGAAATGATAGTAACTGCTTTCTCAATTAACAATAATATTCCTTGGAAATCTACTAAAAATGAAAACTACTACCTACATTATTAGTTAACCATGACGTGCAACCTTCCACATCTAGTTGTACCAGTGAAAAACGAAATAAGCTCCCTGAAATAAATAGGAGGTGGAAAAAAGTTGACAAATCAACAGAAACTTTAGATTATAATTAACCAGAAGGAGTAGATATTAATATGTTTGTCAGTTTTAATCAGCAACTGATATATTTGTTGAAATGGTTGGTGAAACACTTGAAAACGTTGTGTATCAAAGTAATTTGTATACGACGCAAAATGATAGAAATCTGTGTTTGACACTGAAAGAGTTACATGCTTTTATAGGAATTAACATGATTATGGGATACAATACAGTACCATCTTGTACTACGGTGTAGTAGTAACTACCTTTCATGTTGCGACTTGTTACCCCCTCCACCCATATCAGGCCAAGCATGCCTGTCTTACCTCACTCGGCTGCTTGTGTTCCATCTGTTATGAGTTGTGACATACTTCTGACGAGAATATCCTCTGGTGAAGAATCAATCGAATCAGACGTAGAACAGAAAGCTATTGACCAACCTTTGTTTATAAAATTGCTAGGTGAGAATAGTGTGATATTAGAAAAATCGCGAGTACCAAAATTTGTTTCTGGAAGAAAAAAAAAAAAAAGAGTGCTTGGGATAAAGTGACTAACCAATATTCTTTAGGCAAGACTGTAACCACTGCACAACTAATGAAGATGTTGAATAATATGAAAAGTGAACTAAAAAAGAAAACGGATGCCAAGCAAACAGGAAATAAACCAATTAAATTAAAAGATTGGGAAAAAGATCTGTTGTTGATGTTAACATATGAAGAAAACCCGGTGTTTAATAAGGTCCCTGGTTGTGTTTCATTGGGCGTTAATACTGGCAAACCTAAACAAACAATAAGTAATTGTGATATTGATCAAGCAAGTGCGTCATCAAAAGTGACTACAAAAAAAAACCTCACGATACCAACACCCGCATGTTCGACCAAGCACTCAAGAAATTGACTTGCATGAAACTGAGGAAACTAAAAATTCGTCTACGCCACAGTTGCATTGACTGGTTCTACTACAACAGTTTGAGATTCAAAAAATGAAACTCAAGAAAGAGAAAATGTTGTTGGAAAAAATTTAACAACAATTCCAAGACAAATCCAGCCTAACGGAAAGAGATATGTTTTAAGATTTTGAAATAAATTACTTGAAAACCTTATTTTCTCTCCCAATATCCCAAACATGTATTGTAATGTAAAATAAAAACAAAAAATAGATAAAATGTAATGTAGAATAGATTTTGGAGGTCTGTGGGCTCATACCGTTCAGTATAAAATCAGTAAGGTCATTGTAATCTATAGGCCTTTTACGTACTCTCCGTACGTATTTCTGTAAGTACTCGTGTACGTACCTTTGAAACTTTCTGAAGTACTGTATTTCAGTTCTAAATTTGATTTCTTTAGTTTCTGCTTATTTATATTTAAGGTTTCGAATTGTTAGGTAAGATAACGGGTTTACATTACAACAGTGACACGGAAAATATCACGTAAAATAAAGCAACTTTACAATCAAGTAAATTGTATTGTAACAGTTTTATTCTTTTTTATAAATGACAACATAATTGAATGGCTCAAGTCAAGAATTGCCCAAATGACATTTTTTTCATAATTGAGTTAGGACTGCCATTTTGTTCTATAATTGATGGTGGATATTGTTAAAGCAAAAGTAACCCAAAGACAAAATATTAAACTGGTTTTAAATTAAGAATAAAATCTGCCTCAAGTCAATAACTGCCCAAGTACAGTGTACATGGTCATTTCTTCCCATCAGGTTGGCAACCATGTGTTTTCAGCTGGAAGCTAACAGTTCTGTGGTGGTTTGTTTTGTAAACAGTCTATAACCTCTGTGTGTCTCTGTGAGTTTGTTGTTGTTTTAACTGAATACGGTAGCATTTTGTGGGTTTGTTTTATTAAAATGAGTAGTTTAAGTGAAAGTTCAGATGATGAGTTAAATAATGAGCCTTTTAATAAAAGAAGAAAGAGGAATTCCGAAGAGTGGAAGAGAAACAAAATACCGGCTAAAAAGGCTAAAGGAGAAGAGCATGTTGGATGGAAAGGACAGTTGGTCCCTAAAAGAACAACAGGACCCGATTGTGGGTAAGTTACTTGTTAAATTATTTTGAATGTATTAAAAAAGCGTAGGCCTATTAGTTATGTTTATTTTAGGGATAGCCTAGCTTTGGTTTAATGTTTATTATGCCGTCTTGTTAAATTATATTCAATGTATTAAAAAAAGCGTAGGCATATTAGTTATGTTTATTTTAGGGATAGCCTAGCTCTGTTTTGATGTTTATTATGCCGGCAGATTCGTCCTATTCTCATTTAACTTGGTAGGTTAAACAGCTACTATTTTTGTTTTAGGGTATTGACCTGATATATTTGAAAACTATTCAGGTTCGTATTGTTTCAGATGCAAAAAGAAGTGTTTGGAGAAGTTTTCTAAAGCAGAAAAGCAAACTGTACTAAAGAAATTCAATCGTTTGGGATCTAAGTTGACTCAAGATGTACATCTTCAAAGTGGCATACGTACATTACCCGTCAAGAGGAAGCGGCCAAATGCTGTCACCCATAAGTCAGCATTATATTACTATTTCATTTGTAAAGGAATGGAAGAAGTAAGGACAAACGATTCCTTTGTTGCCATAACTTATACCTGAAACGAAAAATACGGAAGTCATTTGTAAAATCACTGAAAACACAAATTAAAAATCATTTTTGCTGTTAGAGATACCTAAACACTTATCCTATACTACTCACACTGGGTAATTGTGTCCATTTTTGTTGCAGCGGATGATTGTAAGAAAAGGTGGAGAAATATAAAAGATACTTTCCTCAAGAGGCAAAAGAGAGGAACGGGAACTGGGACTTCTGCTTCTTGTAAACCAAAGCCATGGCCATTGGTCGATATTTTATCGTTTATGGGAAAAGTTAATCACAAGCGAGAGTAAGTTACTTTCTGGGGTTTTATCTTACTCAAAATACAGTATTGTATTTTAGGCCACGGCCTCATTTTTGTCGTGCGCTTTGTCGCAAGGGGTTGACGGCACTGTCTGGTCGCAGTAGTGATTTTTAGTGTTTATTAGAAAAATGTAACAATATAGTCAATCTTTATCACATTAATGGTAAAGAAATTCAATCGTTTGGGATCTAAGTTGACTCAAGATGTACATCTTCAAAGTGGCATACGTACATTACCCGTTAAGAGGAAGCGGCCAAATGCTGTCACCCATAAGTCAGCATCATATTACTATTTCATTTGTAAAGGAATGGAAGAAGTAAGGACAAACGATTCCTTTGTTGCCATAACTTATACCTGAAACGAAAAATACGGAAGTCATTTGTAAAATCACTGAAAACACAAATTAAAAATCATTTTTGCTGTTAGAGATACCTAAACACTTATCCTATACTACTCACACTGGGTAATTGTGTCCATTTTTGTTGCAGCGGATGATTGTAAGAAAAGGTGGAGAAATATAAAAGATACTTTCCTCAAGAGGCAAAAGAGAGGAACGGGAACTGGGACTTCTGCTTCTTGTAAACCAAAGCCATGGCCATTGGTCGATATTTCATCGTTTATGGGAAAAGTTAATCACAAGCGAGAGTAAGTTACTTTCTGGGGTTTTATCTTACTCAAAATACAGTATTGTATTTTAGGCCACGGCCTCATTTTTGTCGTGCGCTGTGTCGCAAGGGGTTGACGGCACTGTCTGGTCGCAGTAGTGATTTTTAGTGTTTATTAGAAAAATGTAACAATATAGTCAATCTTTATCACATTAATGGTAAAGAAATTCAATCGTTTGGGATCTAAGTTGACTCAAGATGTACATCTTCAAAGTGGCATACGTACATTACCCGTCAAGAGGAAGCGGCCAAATGCTGTCACCCATAAGTCAGCATCATATTACTATTTCATTTGTAAAGGAATGGAAGAAGTAAGGACAAACGATTCCTTTGTTGCCATATACCTGAAACGAAAAATACGGAAGTCATTTGTAAAATCACTGAAAACACAAATTAAAAATCATTTTTGCTGTTAGAGATACCTAAACACTTATCCTATACTACTCACACTGGGTAATTGTGTCCATTTTTGTTGCAGCGGATGATTGTAAGAAAAGGTGGAGAAATATAAAAGATACTTTCCTCAAGAGGCAAAAGAGAGGAACGGGAACTGGGACTTCTGCTTCTTGTAAACCAAAGCCATGGCCATTGGTCGATATTTTATCGTTTATGGGAAAAGTTAATCACAAGCGAGAGTAAGTTACTTTCTGGGGTTTTATCTTACTCAAAATACAGTATTGTATTTTAGGCCACGGCCTCATTTTTGTCGTGCGCTGTGTCGCAAGGGGTTGACGGCACTGTCTGGTCGCAGTAGTGATTTTTAGTGTTTATTAGAAAAATGTAACAATATAGTCAATCTTTATCACGTTAATGGTAAAGAAATTCAATCGTTTGGGATCTAAGTTGACTCAAGATGTACATCTTCAAAGTGGCATACGTACATTACCCGTCAAGAGGAAGCGGCCAAATGCTGTCACCCATAAGTCAGCATCATATTACTATTTCATTTGTAAAGGAATGGAAGAAGTAAGGACAAACGATTCCTTTGTTGCCATAACTTATACCTGAAACGAAAAATACGGTAGTCAATTGTAAAATCACTGAAAACACAAATTAAAAATCATTTTTGCTGTTAGAGATACCTAAACACTTATCCTATACTACTCACACTGGGTAATTGTGTCCATTTTTGTTGCAGCGGATGATTGTAAGAAAAGGTGGAGAAATATAAAAGATACTTTCCTCAAGAGGCAAAAGAGAGGAACGGGAACTGGGACTTCTGCTTCTTGTAAACCAAAGCCATGGCCATTGGTCGATATTTTATCGTTTATGGGAAAAGTTAATCACAAGCGAGAGTAAGTTACTTTCTGGGGTTTTATCTTACTCAAAATACAGTATTGTATTTTAGGCCACGGCCTCATTTTTGTCGTGCGCTGTGTCGCAAGGGGTTGACGGCACTTTCTGGTCGCAGTAGTGATTTTTAGTGTTTATTAGAAAAATGTAACAATATAGTCAATCTTTATCACATTAATGGTAAAGAAATTCAATCGTTTGGGATCTAAGTTGACTCAAGATGTACATCTTCAAAGTGGCATACGTACATTACCCGTCAAGAGGAAGCGGCCAAATGCTGTCACCCATAAGTCAGCATCATATTACTATTTCATTTGTAAAGGAATGGAAGAAGTAAGGACAAACGATTCCTTTGTTGCCATATACCTGAAACGAAAAATACGGAAGTCATTTGTAAAATCACTGAAAACACAAATTAAAAATCATTTTTGCTGTTAGAGATACCTAAACACTTATCCTATACTACTCACACTGGGTAATTGTGTCCATTTTTGTTGCAGCGGATGATTGTAAGAAAAGGTGGAGAAATATAAAAGATACTTTCCTCAAGAGGCAAAAGAGAGGAACGGGAACTGGGACTTCTGCTTCTTGTAAACCAAAGCCATGGCCTGGTCTGGTCGCAGTAGTGATTTTTAGTGTTTATTATAAAAATGTAACAATATAGTCAATCTTTATCACATTAATGGTAAATAAAATCAAAGAGTTAATTTATTATAAATGTTTTCTTGTGAGAAAGCTTCAAGCCAGTATTCGGCAGGTGCAAATTTTTAAGAAAAATCTAACAATATATAGTAAATAAATATTTATCTCATTAATGGTAACAAATATTAATAATAATAATAAGTACTGTGTAGGTACTGCGGACAGAGGAAATGTACAGAAACGGTTTCGATTTACCTCGACAGCAGAAACACGATATTCATTTTCCTGGAATCAATATCTTTCTCGCAACTCTCTGAGGCTTCTTTTATGCACGCGATTTGTGTAGCGCAACATTGTATAATGATGAAATGTTAAAAAAACGTACGATTTCAAGTCGCGCGATTTCCAGTATTGCCAACCGAATCTCTATGACCACACTTGGTCGATTTTGCGTGCGTTTGACGCATGCGGTGTGGCATTCCTTTTTTCAGAGAAATCCGCCAGATTTCGTACTCGCATGCTGCATCGCACGCAGAATGACAAGTGTCGATCGTCTTGCGATAGTCTGTGCGATTTTGCCTGTCTAAAGTTAGGAGTTTATGCTAGAAGGTTTATCCTATATCCTAAAAACAGTCCTACCTTGATTTAAAAGTATATATTTTTTGTTTTGCGTTTACAAAGTGTGTATGTGTAATTTTAGATTGTGTGAAGTTATTTATTACTGTTGTGTATTTACTGTATTTAAACATGAGTTCAGATAAAGTAACATTGAACTTTATTGAAGACTACAGGTGTCATCCTGTGCTGTGGGACACAAGTGATAAGTCCTATACAAACAAAAACAAACAGAATGATGCTTACGAAGCATTAGGCAAGAAATACAACATGACAGAAAAGGTGTGAAAACAAAAATAAAAAACCTGCGGTCCTATTTTTCGAAAGAGCAGTAAAAAATGTTAGTGAAAAAAAGTGGCGCTGGGGCAGATGAAAAGTACGAGACACACCGTGGTTTGCGTATAAATCTTTATAATTTATCGGAGATACGTTAACTCCGCGATTTACAAAGGACTCGTTGCAAGATGAAATCCCCCCCAACGGAGAAGACAGAGATTTTGTGGAAGAATACTTAACGGTAAGTAATTATACTATAATTATAGTAATACAAGAACATTTTAATTTCAATGGTAAGCATATATTACAAAGAATTACGGAAACATTTATACCTTTTAGTTCATTGTAGGCCTGGGTACAAAATGAATTGAAATAACTAAAAAAGGTTTTGCTTATTGTAATTTATTTCGGAATAGAAAAAAAAATCCTTGAACTCAGATCTAATAGCTTTAGCTCTTTGTGCCATATTCCTTGGAAATGATGGCAGTGGTCTCATGCCAGTATCCCCAGATGTTACACTCCTCCAACTGCCTGGAACCACCTCACCCGTGACAAGATTTTCTCGGTCAAAAGTACCTGGCGGGGCGTAGTGTCTACATCCATCTGGTTGTGAACGGAGAAAGTTGTGGAGGTACACACGAGCAAGGACTATGTCAACAACAGTGCTTTCCACTTTTACTTCTATAGGTTTGCGAAATACTCTAAAAACTGCTGACATCACTCCGAATGCATTTTCAACGACAACCCTTCCTCTAGAATGTCTGTAATTATAGTTTCTCTCTGGTGACCCTTTATGTAGATCTGTTACATAGGGTTTCATAATATTGTCTGTCAAGGGAAATGCATCATCAGCAAGTAAAACGTAAGGGACGGGTTGAGAACGACCTAATAATGGTTCTTCTGGGATACCGAGGTCGTTTGAAATCAATTTCCGATGAAAGGTGGTGTATTTGAAAACACCTCCATCTGATATCTTTCCCTGACAGCCCACGTTGACATAGGAAATTGTAATGAGCATCAGCTATCGCCATCAAAACAATACTGTGTGTTCCTTTGTAGTTATAGAAATCTGAAACTGTATTTTCTGGGAGTAGAATTTGTACATGTTTACCATCGAGGGCCCCAATGCAGTGTGGGTAATTCCACAGGTTATTGAAATCATGAGCTACTCTTTTCCATTCATTGCTGTCGGCAGGTACCTAAAACAAAAAATATTAAAACCTATTTTTTATAAAATTTTAATTAGGTACTCAGACAAATTGTATTGTTACAGGGAAGATAGGTTCCTCTCCCCAAGCTTTGGAGCAAGAAGACATGATGGAGGTAACAACTAATGAAGGTACTGAAAAAGATGGTGCTCAGGAAAGATTTGTCTCACTTCTGACAAATCGAAGAAATATGAAAAGGAAACTAGATGACGACAATACAAAAGAAGACCGAGCATACACTTTCCTCGACGTAGCAGCGAAAGAATTCTGAATAAGGATGACAGCGCAGTTTTTGGTCAGTTGGTGGCTTCGCAACTAAGAAAACTAAGTCCTCGAAACCAAGCTATAGCTAGAAACCGAATTCAAAATATTCTTTTCGAATTAGAAATGGAGGACATGGATGGCACATCAAGCTCCCAATTCCCACAATATGTCACTGTGGATGAAGCCGTTATAATAGACAGTAGTCCATTACAAACTTCGAACGATGTTTGTGATATTATAAATGTACCATCTACGGCCACAAACACCGTTACAGAATTTCTTACTTTTAAAATTGCAGGGGACAAAACCAAAAAGTAGTTTTATATTAACATTGTGTTCTGGCTTTTTACATTTTGTTACACTTTGTATTTTATATAAATAAAACACTTTCCTTTACAAATTCTCGAAGTCCTTCAATTATTGCTGTTAACACCCCTGGCAACATCGACGAAATCATTTGCTTTGAAACTGAATTATTACATCAAAGATGTAAATGAGTCACCCGTTGCTAAATATCTCAAACATATAGCTAGCCTGATCTCTGGGGGAACAGCATCTCTGAAGTAAGTATCGTTCTTTTCTATTTTTGGTCTCACTATATGTAGAAGGGTATCAAAGTTTTCTCTACTCATTCGAAAATTCTCTAGCAAATTTTCGTTCTCCTTCATTTCATTCAATATACCATAGTTCCTTCTTTTCAAGTACTCACTCATCCACATAGTTCGACGTTTCTTTTTACGTTTTCGCACTTTTGATAATAATATACAAGCTGCACTAATACCAGCTAACACCACTGCGTCGTCCATTTTGGCTCAAACAATCCTGCTTGAAGCATACATATGACGCATAAATGTGGAAAACGTTGAAGCATGCGTCAAAAGTTTGCTTGGAACAGCATGCGTAAAAAGCAAGACGAAACGAAAGCTGAAAGAAAGTTGAAAAGAAAAACGCAGAACTGTGGACATAGCAAGTGTTCCAATTTCGCTTCATTCCATCAAATGGATCCGTGCGTGGTGTACGCTTATAATTGTTTTATATTTAAAAAAAGAAGGAAACGAAGATGGACGTCCATCCCATAAATTGTGCTCGATATGCAGAAGGAGCGTTTCGTAACTTATATTGTTTATTGACAGCGAGAAGTTTTTTAATTTCTTTACAATGAGTGTAACGTCGTTTGATGAGTTGGTGGTTTATTTTAAAGGTGCTATTGACATTGCACCAGACCTAGTACAAGGGTTAGCGTTTTCTACTCTAGAAATGTTAGCAATTACTCTAAGGTAAGGACAACAAAGTGCATATATACAGAACAGAACAATATATTTATTTGGATTTAAAAGCTAAACAAGGAAATACATTTTACTTTTCAAAGTAATTTGTCGATACTTGGACGTATTTAGTCAAAATGAATGTTATTAAAAATGTTAATGTAAAATAAACATAAATAATAAAACAAAAGAAAACAAGTGTAAAAAATGTTACTAAAACGTACTTTAGTCAAACTCAATATCACTCAAATCACTTGAACGTTACTTAAAACGTAATGTAAAATAAACATAAATAATAAAACAAAATAAACTCAAGTGTAAAAAATGTTACTAAAACGTACTTTAGTCAAACTCAATTTCACTCAAATCATTTGGAGAGTTTATAGGCATCTCAGAACTATAACTTGAGTTTGATTCCTTTGAATGGTCCTCTAGTGTAATTGGAGATTCCAAATTGTGAATGAGTGAAGCATTAAAAAAGGCTGTTGTTGATCCGGTTTTCGGACTTGAAGTGTAGTATAAACTTTTGTTGATGGCCGAGTTTCTGTTAGGAATGTACCTGGAAGTTGAGTGGAGTAGGACGGATTGTTCATTGTAGGGCCAACGATACTTGTAGTTTTTGTTTGTGGATTATTGTAATTTGACGTTAAATGACCGTCTCTCGCTTGTGATTAACTTTTCCCAGAAACGATAAAATATCGACCAATGGCCATGGCTTTGGTTTACAAGCCGTTCCTCTCTTTTGCCTCTTGAGGAAAGTATCTTTTATATTTCTCCACCTTTTCTTACAATCATCCGCTGCAACAAAAATGGACACAAATTACCCAGTGTGAGTAGTATAGGATAAGTGTTTAGGTATCTCTAACAGCAAAAATGATTTTTAATTTGTGTTTTCAGTGATTTTACAAATGACTTCCGTATTTTTCGTTTCAGGTATATGGCAACAAAGGAATCGTTTCATTCGCTGGCTTTTGCATTTAGAATTTCATTCAGCTACATCAGCAGAATTGTAAAACAGACGCTAAGCAGCAAACTGATGCCGTTATTGATGGAAAAAAACTGAACAATTCGAACAAAAATGGCAATTTCCTAATTGTGTCGTAGCGATCGATGGAAAACATGTGCGAATATTCTATCCTGCACGAAGTGGTTCTTTGTACTTCAATTATAAGCAGTTCTTCTCCATCGTTTTGCTTGCTGTCGTTGATGCAAACTACAAGTTTATCTTCACTGATGTGTGTTCTTATGGCAAGGAACGGGACGGCGGAATTTTTGGTAAACGTAATCTTGGGAAGCGATTTAGAAGCGATATTATGTTTCCACCACCTCGTAAGCTGCCAAATTCGGACATTGTGTTGCCTCATGTATTTGTTGGTGACGAAGTGTTTCGGCTTCATACACATATGATGAAACTTTTTTCGAAGCCCATCGCAAGTGCTGAAAATCAAAAAGCGATTTTTTAACTACCGTCTTTGTAGGACTCGTAGAGTTTCTGAAAAAGAGTTCGGTTTACTGTGCTAAATTTTTCGCATATTTTACACCCCCATTGCTATGACGCCAGAGACTACTGATCATTTAATAATCGTTGCTTGCTGTCTGCATAATATGCTTAGAGATGTATTTCTTGAGACACAAAATAAACCACAAAGCCAGAGACTACTGATCACTTAATAATCGTTGCTTGCTGTCTGCATAATATGCTTAGAGATGCATTTCTTGACACACAAAATAAACCACATTACGAACTAGATCCGTCCGATCCTCCACCATCAAGAAATTTTACACCACTTGCAAAGTCTGGTGGCTTTGCAAATGCTGATGGGTTTTATGTGAGAGATTCATTTATGAAATACTTTAACAGTCATGCTGGTGCAATTGCTTGGCAGAATAATTATGTGACTAAAACTAACTAATTGCCATGTGAAGTTTTATTTTATTTTTTAATGATCTGCTAAACTAAAAATATTATCAATACAGACCGAATTTGTAAACACAATCATAAATCTTGTTTGCTACTTACAAAAATATTGTTTTGTTTGTGAATGATGAGTTAAAAAATATGTATCACATAAAACATAGTAAGGATAAATAATATTCTTACCTGATTTCTCCGTACATTCTGCTATTTCCTTCCATGAATTGTCTTTAACAACTTGATCCTTGTACAGTCTGTTACTCACATCGTAAATACAAGGAAATTTAGATACACTTTCCACTAGTTTTTTATCATCAACACTTGAAAAGACTAGATTGGAAGTAATTTTACACGAGTGCGTCTGCGTCGGTGCTTTTCCAAAACAATCTATGTAATTTTCTATCTCGTTTTCTAACCTTTGTTTCCTTCGACGATACATTGTAGACCTACTTGAAAATGATTGTTCTTCGTCAGAATTCACGGTCCTTTCCACTTCTTCTGCTTCGTCGCTGTCATCTTCTGGAGCTGGTGTTTGTGAAACAATAGATGCTTCTGTTGGTTCTAATGCTATAGAACTGTCTATAAAAGACATTTGCGCTGCGTACACATAAGTTTTTTTTTTTTTTTTTTTTTTTTTTTTTTTTTTTTTTTTTCGTGCTTGGCTTGATTTTGTTTTTAGTGATTTCAGGTATCTCCTATAGCTGTCCTTTATGTTCTTTCACTTTCCTTGGAGCCTTTGACCTGAAGAAAATAATAATAATAAAATTAGTGGTTTTACATTATGAATTTTTAATAGAGAACTTTTTTCAGGTATCTGGGCTTAGGATGCTCCTATATGGATCTACATTACATGTACAGAATTGGGACAGCAACAATATCCTTAATTGTGCCAAAAATGTGTCGTTTGCTGTAAATTTCTTTGAATAGTGAAGTGTTTCCAAAGTTCACTTAGGACTTTTGGCGACAGACGGCGGAAGGCTTTAAACAACGAGCTTATTTCCTCCATTGTATAGGTGCTGTGGACTGTAAACATATACGGATCATTAAACCGGAACATTCGGGCTCAAGTTACTACAACTACAAGAGCTATTTTTCAATAGTTCTTTTGGCCATTGCAGTAAGTAATTGCAAGTTCATTTACGTCGATATTGGGTCAATGGGTAAAGACTCTGACCCAACAATATTTTTGTCTGCTCGACTTTTGGAAAGGCATTCCATGATGGAACGCTGAACATTCCAGTTCCTGACAGAATATCATCTAGCACCAATCCCCTGTCTTACGCACTAGTTGGAGATGAAGCGTTTGGCATTCATGTCAATCTAATGCGTCCTTTCCCAGGACGAAACATGACACGAGAGACAAGGATTTTAAACTACCGACTCTCATCAGCCTGCAGATTTGTAGAATGCACATTTGGTATTCTAAGAAATAAGTGGTGAATATTCCACAGACCAATAAATCTTCAGTTATGCAATGCCCAGACTGTTGTGAAAGCCGCTTGTGCTCTGTACAACTACGTGCGTGAAAGGGACGACTACAGGTTCCAAGATACCCTCTATGACACCCAGCATGAAGAAAGTCAGCGTTTGCCACGTAGCATCAAGAATGCATATCTCTACAGTAACTATTTAGATAGTTACGAACGTAGGGAAGGGCAATATAAAGATCAAAATTTTAGAGAAAGATATAGGGACTTTTCTAAACCTTCTCATAACCCCAACCAAAGATTCTATGCTGTTCACCCAAATAAATCACAACCTCAGATACCTGAAAACCCCGGTCCTGCTAACCAAAAATTCCCACCTAAGGTCACAAAAAACTAAAGTGTGAGATCCCAAGGCGCGAATTTTGGAACAACTTGGAAATAAAAAAGGAAAACGGAATTGGGATCGATGATAAAACAAAATTAAATAGATATATAAGCGGGGGGGGGGGATCAAGAAATAAATCCATTAAAATTAGGGAGATTAAATACAGAGAATAGAAAGGAATAGTGGAAGAAAGGAAAGTAGTTAATATAAATAATGAGGAGTTTGAGAAATGTCCTGAAATAAACGTACGTTTGGAGAATGTGAACGTTAACATGGCGATCGACACAGGAGCTCAAATGTCGTGCATTCAGGAGGAATTTTATAAAAATGTAATTAAATCAAGGAACAATAAAACCATGGAATTACCTGTAGCAAACGTGGAGATGATATCGGAGTTAAAAAGTCAAAGACAAAAAGTAAAATAACAAACATTATTAGAAATAACAATTCAAAATAAAGTATTAAAAGAAGTGTTTATGGTAGTGCCAAAACTTGAGAGTAAAGTGATAATGGGATGTAATATGTTGTGCAAATATCGAAGGCGAATCAACATGGAAAGGGGGTTTCTACAAATAGTTAAGGACAACGAGTTTATAGTGGCAGATTTTCTTACGAAAAGTGAAACAAGAATGGGTAAAAATAGCATGCAGATTCAACAACAAAATGGTGACGAAACCAAAGAATGGCTTAAATGTCAGCTGCAGAAAGAGGTGACCCAAATTCGCACAAACGAGAAACAGGGGCTTGTACGTTACCTGTCAAAAAGCCGACAGAAGTAAAAATAAAGGCAAAGGACGTGTCTAGACCGAAAAGTGACTTAACTGGATGTGAAAAGAAAGGGAGAAATTGTTTAAATTATTGTTTGAATAATATATCGACGAAAAATAAAAATAAATTTAACCAAAATGAAGAATTTAACCAAATTATTCTTTGCCTTATACAGCAAAGATTAAGGGTAATAAAATAATTAAAATTAATAAAATTGTGCCAGAGGTATACTTGTTGTTTTTGAAACTCTTAATGCTGGTGAAAGTTTAATATCACAAATAAAATTAATAAATCTATTCAAGAACTTTCACCTCAGGTAAATTCAGAATTTGACAACATTTATAAGAGCATCAAAAACAAGTTTAACAAAGAGTTAGAACATAGGGGAGACTGTTGTACCCAGGAACATAAAAAATATTTTATTTTTTTTATTTTTAGTATGATAACCTGAGATTAATTAAAAATATACAATTTGACACTAAAGTATTCCTCTACAACAAAACCATGCATATGAATTAAAAAATTAACTATTTATACCTTAAAAAAATAAATCAATAATAGCGTAAAGTGTTCCTTGGTACATAATGTTAATGTACCAGGGAACGCGACATACTGTACCCAGGAACAAGGGTTAAAATGGTAGAATAATACTGTTTGTGTATTGGAGTTATCGTTTATTTACAAAATAGAACAAAAATCATGAACAGAGTATTTAAAAATATCAATAGTCATTCTATTTTTAATATTTGTCAGTCCTTTAATAGTTTTACATAATTTACTTGTTGGCGCAAAAATCACAGAAGAAACTTTTCCAACCTTTTCCATCAATTCCCGAGCACATTTCATGGGCCCATCTCTTGCAATTTAAGCAACGAATCCATTGCTCTCCACCTTTATCAAGGGAAAAGGGTTCACTGCAAAAGATGCACTCTTCGTCAGCACTGTCTTCGTTGTCGGTGTCAACGAGAGGAACACAATAGTCCCCATCATCAGAGGAAGATGAACTATCACGCCTTTGTTTACCATAACGATGGGTTTGATTTTTCTTTCTTTTTTCCGTCTTATCAGGTTTTATCCGGAAATTTTCCGAGCCTAAGGGATTATATTTTGAGCTTCCAGGCTTGCTTTCAAAATTGATCTTACTTACCTTTTTTAATGCCTTCTGTTCTTGTTTAGCAATTTTGTTCAGTTTGGCCTGTTTTATTTGTTCTTTTTCTGGCGTATCTGTAACAATGCGAGTTTTGCCTGGCTTCCTTCCCCTATTAACTACTTTTCTGGGTCCAGCCTTAGGGAAAGGTTGTATTTCCTCTGGAGTTAAAACATTTCCTATACTGCTAGTAGTTGAACGGGGAGTAGAAATCGGTATTTGAGCTAGTGGGATCTCGTTGTTGACTTCATTGCTGGTCATTTGAGGGTCCAATGGACATGTCTGAATTGGAAAACCAGCATGCTCATGTGGACGAGGTTCTAATGCTGGACAAGCAGGTTGAACCAGAACATTTGGCTCTGGTCGATCTGTTACATACGACGATAAGAAATCGTCATCAGTAAATTTATGTCGATTTAGAGGGTAAATACCTGCACTCTTAAACCCACTAATAATATTTTGAGTTGACAGTGCCTTTGAAAAAACCTTTCCCACTACTTGAGTAACACGATATATATCAAATGTAACGCCAGGGTTGTTCAAGTGCCACTCATCAACCCCCTGGTTGTAATACGTTTTGAGGGGCCCAAACACTGTAAGATCTAGTGGCTGGAGTTTGTGGGAGGTATGAGGGGGAAAGGTCACCATAACAATTCCAGCTGCAGATGATTTTTCAAGTGCTTCCACAGAAAGGTGAGTCTCGTGGTTCATTCATTTTAGAAATTTTTAATATATAATCTACCAAGAGCTCTTCCTCTTCTTCTGAGAAGACTTTGTGGATGTCAAAATTAGATTTATAACAATATTGTTCAGGCCCTGATTGGCGAAACTTTTTTATTTGCCGGGAAAGAGTTGTCAGTTTTACTTCATAAATCTTGCACGCCTCTCGTAGTGAAATGTTATTTCCATCCAGTGCAGTGACCGCCATTAAGGCATTCTTCATTCTTTCGGAGTCGACAGCATCTCTAGTCTTACCAGTTTTACTTCTCGGCATTTTATCTGAAAAAGAGAAAAAAATATTGCACATTATGTACCAGGGAACATGTTCCGGGGTACATGATGTCTTTGTGTTCCTGGGTACAATAGGTCGCCATTTTACAATAAACGTGATCTACAACTTAATAACTCAAAGCTAAACTAAGAACATGAACAGATTAATACTCACATTTAAATGTAGAGTCAGATTATAACACACAATAAGATTTTAACACATAATACAAAGGGTTGAGAACAAAATTGTGAAATGTAGAAACTTTACAAATGACAGCGAAAAATTCTAACTCCTATTTACTTCGATACTACTTGACAGACCGGCAAGAAAAACAAATGCTGCTGCCATCTAGTGGGTAGGTTTCGCCCTAGTACGGATTTGGCTCGCTAGATGGCACCAGTGATCAAGCAACCCAACATGTTCCCTGGTACATTATGGTCTAGGTACAACAGTCTCCCCTACTAAATCTAAACAAAAATAAACAAAGTTTCTCATCTCAAATCTAAAATCCCAGAAAACAAAACTGCTATACAAAATTCTTCTAATAAGTCTGATGATGCTTTAAATCCTGTTCTCAATCTTTCTTCTAGACCCCTTAATAATCAAGAAAAGGAAATCTTATCTAAAGGCCTAAACTTCTCTATAATGCCTAAAACTGTAGGTTTGTTGGAGTTGTGACCGGAATTGAATCGGCTGTTCCTAGGTTATCGCCGGAACAAGCTGAGCAATTCAGGTGTGAAGCCAGCATTCTACTGCAAAAAACTAAAATTCCCAAAATAAACGTAAATAATGAAGAACTAAAGGCCATGTCTAAATTGAAACACGATAAATCGGTGAAAATCTTACCCGCGGATAAAGGTAATGCCACTGTGGTTCTAGACGCAGACGTCTATGAGAATAAAATTATTGAAACTCTTAATGCTGGTAAATACAACTTACTCAATAAAGACTCTACAACTGGATTCGAGATTTAAGTTGCTAGCACTTTCAGGAAGTACAAGGCTTTTTTTCTCCGATCAACTTCGTACTTCACTAACTCCGCATTATTCTAAACTCCCACATATGTATGGCTTACCTAAAATACAAAAATCTAAAACCCCTCTAAGACCTATTGTTAGTTCCCGTGGTTCCCCATGCAGGGCACTATCCAATTAAATTTTGTGCATAATTAATTCACTTGTAGGAAAAAATGACGCGTTTGTAAAAAACTCTAAACAATTCGTGGAATTATGTAAAAATATAAAACTAAATGAGGAAGATAGATTAGTCAGTTTTGATGTAGAAAGTCTTTTCACCAATGTACCCGTACACGAAACCCTTAACATAATTGAGCATAGACTTTTAAAAGACAACAGCCTAAAAGAACGTACTAACCTTCCCGTTGGTGCCATAATGGAACTCCTTAAACTTTCTACGGAATGCAATTATTCCAAGTTAATAACAAAATATATCGCCAGGATGACGGTATGACAATGGTTAGTCCGAGAGCAACACTGAACACTCACGATTGATTTTAACTTAACAAACCAAATAACACACGTGCTTCCTGCTCCACGGTAAACATGGTAATGGCTGACGCACTATAGGCGGTGTGTCACTGTGTATCTTGTTCAGCACATGTCAAGGTCACGCAGTCACTCTATGTCCTGAATCCGATAAAACTGTCGAAATGCAGTTAAAAAACAGTGAAGAAATTATTCCTGTAGTCCTGTTTTTGCCAATATTTTTATGAAAGAATTCGAAAAGAAAGTTATTGATTCTTCCGAATTTAAACCGAAAATATGGCTCAGACATGTGGACGATACATTTGTTATATGGCCTCATGGTAGTAATAAATTAGAATATTTTTTTGCTCTAATGAACAACACGTCTGATTCCATATCCTTAACCATGGAAAATGAAGTAAACAATAAACTACCCTTTCTAGATGTGTGTGTTGAGAGAGATAGGGGGATCCTAAAAACTTCAGTTTATAGAAAAAAGACACACACCGGTCGTTATTTAAACTACAATTCTAACCATCCTATGTCCGTCAAAGAAGGAATTGTTCATTCCTTACTTGACAGAACTTATAATATTTGTTCTGATAAAAACAGTCTAAACTTGGAACTAACAGGTATCGAGCAGGATTTTAGTTCTAACGGATATCCTCTATCCATTATTTCCAAATGTAAAAGAGCGAAAAATAATAAAAATAATGAGTCTAAAGATGAAAATAAACCACTAGCGTACATGACAATCCCTTATGTGCCGGGATTATCGGAAAAAGTTGCACGCGTAGCAAGAAAATATAAAATTTGTACCGCTTTTAAAACATTAAACACCATTAGGCAACATCTCGTCCAAACTAAACCTAAAAATGGCACGCAGGATACTAAAAACTGTATTTACAGTATTAAATGTGAGTGTGATAGACAATATATTGGCGAGACAAAAAGACCATTAAACATTAGAATAAAAGAACATAAAAACAATGTGTGGTTAGGCCTAGTGGATAAATCGAAAATTGCAGACCATATATGGTCCGAAAATCACAAATTTAATTGGGAAGAGGCAAAAATCATACACCGGGAAAGTAACCTATACAAACGTAAAATAATTGAAGCCTCGTATATAAAACTAACGGACAATCCTATCAGCCATTCAAGTAAGGCCATTATGGCTCCCATTATTAAAAAAAGAATTAAAATTTTAACATAATATCCCCATTATTAATAAACAAGCTGAAATTTTACCTGTTAAATCGCCAAAAAGGGTTGTAATCCGCTCTCGTGTTAGGAAGCTTAATACAACTAACAATAGGCCACTCCCCTAACAGGTGTCACGCCTTCTGGACCACGTCACTTGTTGCTGTGTGTTTACCGTGATTGTGTTTTTTGACTTCTCACTTTCAGCTCTGAGATGCATGCTCAGATATTAAGTTTGGTGGTATTCTTATTTAATTTTACTTCTCACATAGTCTTAGTTTCTAGTTTCGTGTTTCTTTAGTTTTTAGTCACTTGATAACGGGAATTGATTCTTATTCCCGAAACGTCGTGTTTTGAATTTTTAACACACAAATGATGGCAAATGTCCGAAAAATGTACAATAATTAAATTAATAAGTTGCTACATTTTTAAGTGTGATTTTTGTAACAATGATCATTATTATGTAAGAAATTTTGATGTTATAAAATTTGATGTATTGGGTAAGGACGCCGCTGACTTTATCGCAAGGGAACTGTTTAGGCGAACTGTCAATATAAGTGTACTATATATATACTATATAGTATATATAGTAAGTAGTAAGATACCGGAGTTCAGGGAGACAAACAAACAAACCAAAGGTCACGCACCAGAGGTCAAAGATAAGAATTAGCGACTTTGAGAACGTACTGGCAAAAGTTTACCCGGAGTATAGGACATGATTAATTGTCGACGTCACACCCAAATATAGATATTTAGTTGTGTAAATAAAGAGTTATGTTATTCCAGAGCGATTTCTATCGATCAAAGTTTAACCGGAGTATAGGACATGATTAATTGTCGACGTCACACCCAAATATAGATATTTAGTTGTGTAAATAAAGAGTTGTGTTCTTCCAGAGCGATTTCTATCGATCAAAGTTCAACCGGAGTTGAGGACATGATTAATTGTCGACGTCACACCCGCGAAATTTAAAATTATAAAATATATTGAAATACAGTCAACGGTTAAATATATTTAAAATATTATATTAACAAATAAAAAGTTAGTACAGCTGTGTATTATATACCATTTAGTCATCATGTCTCGTACCGTCTTTAACAATGCGGAGTTACTCCGTACATCATTGAAAATGAAGCCCCTTAGAAGAAAACATTTTTTAAAATCGGCCGATTATGATTTAATCCAATCGATATGCGAGTGTGCTTACAATACGTTAAAAGAAAATGTTCCTTTATCAAAACCTCAGAAGTGTAAACTATCCCGATATAAACACATCCTCAGGAAACTTGTAAAGCACGGTAAAAATTGGACGAAAAATAAACGCGTGATAATACAAAAAGGAGGTGCGTTATTTCCGTTATTAATAGGCCCAGTTTATTAGGCCTATTATTATTAATAGGCAAAGGGCAGAGAGATATTTCCCATTACATAGTTTATTTCAAAAACCCTCGTGATAAAAGCCAAATAAGACATCTGGCCCAACAAGTGTACCCTGAAAACGCAAAATTTATACAAGACGCGTACATTGACGCTACTAAACAACCTCATGGATACCTCTTGTTTGATTTGAAACAATCTACATCCGAAGATTTAAGAATTAGAACTTGTATTTTTCCAACAGATAAATATATTTATGCATACATTCCAAAAAAGAAATAAAACTAATACATACTGAAATTGGGGTTAACATATAAATCGTATTTATGTTCGATGTTTAGGAGGCTCATTGTACAAATGTGTCATCTGTTTACTACGTACACTAAAAGCTTGCTAAATTAGACCTATTTATTACTCACAGGGCAGTGACTTACTGATTTCTTTAAAACAAATAGGATATCGATCTGTAGCCCTTTATGACGTATATGTTTTGAATGACTATGTTAAGAACATCCACGATAACAACCCCAAAGTCCTAAACTGTATTACTCACCATGTCAATGTACAGATTTTTAGAAAACAAGTGTTCACATATATAATCCCTTAAACTTGAAAACAAAACCATCAGTTTGTCTTGGTATCCTTACGAGTGAAGTATAGAGTGAAGTGTTGGTATTAGTGTTTTAAAACAAAGTTCATAATTAAGTGTAGTGTAGTGTAGTGTTTTGCGTTTTTTATTCCTATAGTGAAAAAATAAATAAATAAAATACGAGTAAGTACTTTACTTAACAATTAAACTTAGTTTTAGAAAATTTCCACATTAACTTTCTTTTACTTTATAATTTTAACTCTTTGATACGTCGTTTTAAAGCCTTTGTAGGACATTTTTAATTGATAATTATATAAATTTAGATTTAGATATTTAACGTTTCAAATTATTTTAAAATGGAATTCTTTTCCGATGACCTTTGTTTATCAGATTTAATTGACTTGTATATGGCAGATCCTATTAATGAAACTGAATCTGTTGAGATTCCCGATGGTTTTAATTTACCGTCTCTCCCTACTACCCAAGTAAATGTTGCTACTTATTTACCTGAACCGATTTTAATGCCACCTTCACCTTTTGCTGATACACAGTCAAATCCCCAACCGAGTTGTAGCCGTGACATACAACCAATTTCTTTATACGATTTAATTGAAACGTACACGGCAGATACTGTTAATGAAACTGAATTTGCTGAGATTCCTGATGGTTTTAATTTACCGTCTCCCCCCAGTACCCAACTAAATGTTGCTAATTATTCAACCTATGCTGATACACAGTCAAACCCCCAACCGGGTTGTAGCCGTGACGTCCCGATACCAAATCCTCAACCACATAGCAGTCGCAACGTGCAATTAGGATATGGTTCAGACTCCTTTGAAATATTAAGCGATATCTCCAAAAACTATAGTAAATTTGAAACTGAATCTAGGGAAATAACGGTGAAGTTTAGACAGCCTTCTACAGATGAGAATCTAATTCAGTGGTTAAACAAAATGTTTACTGACTTATTAATGTTATTAAAATCAAACATAAGCAATACTGATAAAATCGGCTTGACTATTAGCAATACAGGCAAACCTGAACAAAAACCGATTGGAGTTAGTTTACGTGCGTCTGATCAGCTTGATTCTAATGTAATTTTACAGACAATTGAAAATATAATTCAAAGTAATGAGAAGTTTTTCATAGACGGACTCACAAATGTTAAATGTGTACAAGTAAAAATGCCTAGAGGTGGAGGAAGGGGTAGAATCGATTATACAAGTTCGTTTGACGATTTCTGTCGTAAGAAAAAAAGTATAATGGTCATTAAAAATGAAAATGACAATCTGTGTTTAAGCCGAGCACTTGTAGTAGGAATTGCTCACGCGAGAAAAGATCAGAATGAAGAATGTAAAAAATATTATGACAGAGTAAAAAGAACACGGTTAGCGTTACAACATTACGCAGCATTACAACTTTGTGAATCTGCTGGAGTAGATCTTTCGAACGGGGGTGGCGTTGAGCAATTAAGATTATTTCAACATTATTTGAAAGAATATTCAATTACGGTATTTACTGACAGAAGAGGTCGCGAAGTAATGTCTGAAGGTCCCCCTGGAAATATAAATCTGGACTTGATTCACAGTGACGGACATTTTAATGTCATAACTTCAGTAACAGGTGCGTTTACAACACACAATTACTGTCGTACCTGTAAATATCCATACGACAAAAAATTTACACACAGATGTCCTATAAAATGTACATTTTGTAACCATACACCAATTTGTACAGGAAATGAAAAAATAAAATGCCAAAATTGTAATAGATTTTTCAATTCTCAAGAATGTGTCAATAATCATTTAAAACAAATTTTTCAAAAACACCAATCCACCTGTAGTATATTAAAATGTTGTACAAAATGTAATATAACTTATCGTACGCAGGGTGGAAAAAAACCCCATTCCTGTGGCGAGATATTCTGTAGCGTATGTAAAGAGTTCAAGCCATCGAATCATCTTTGTTATATGCGGCCAGAAAAGAAGCAACAAACGAAAAAGGCTAAATTCCTATATATCTTTTTTTGATTTTGAGTGTACTCAGGATACGCAGTTTCAAATTCGAAATAACACCTTCTAACATAAGCCAAACTTTTGTGTTAGTCAACAACCTTGTATTGCCTGTATTAATACAGATATTATTGTTATATGTAATATCTGTGGGATAAAACAACACGTATTCAAGGGCAAACACACATTGCATGAATTTATGTTATACGTAACCCTTCCAAGGAAAGAATTCAGTAAAATCATACTCATGAAAAGTTACGACGGACAGTTCATTTTGTAATACATGACGGAACTCTTAATCGTCACAACAAAGGTTATACTATGCGGATCTAAAATACAGATGATAAAACACGGTAACATTAAAATCATTGATTCTTTAAACTTTTTTAATACTCGACTGAGTGCACTCCCTAAAATGTTCAATTTAAATACAGAAAGTAAAGGTTACTTTCCCCATTATTTTAACACAACCGAGAACTGGGAATATGATGGTGAATTACCTCCTCCATCGAAATATGGTTATAGCCAAATGCAAAAACAAGACAAGGAAGAATTTCTTAAATGGTACAACAACGAAAAAGCTACAGATAAATAATTTAATTTACAGCACGAACTTCAGACTTACAGTACCCAAGATGTTATTATTTTAAGGATGGCGTGTTTACAGTTTAGAGAATTATTTTTAAGGGAAACTGAAATCGATCCGTTCTTGGAAAGCATAACTATTCCTAGTGCTTGTATGCAAACGTACAGAAAACACTTTCTCCAACCGAATAAAATAGGGATCATAAGAGCTGGTGGTTATCGCTCAGCTGATAAACAATAACTTGCCGCTATATCTTGGTTAGTATGGGAAGAGAAAGAAAGAAACATAAAGATTCTACATGCAGGTAATGGCAGAGAGAAAAGAATATTTCAATACAAGGTCGACGGGTATTATTGTAGCATTCAGTAGAATAAATCTGCAGTCTTGTTATCGACAGTCCACTCGCCGTCCCTCTTATCTTCCCCCTCTATCTCTGTCTCTGTCTAAGTACAAAGTTCAACTACTGGTTAGGCTAGCTGATCTACAACCCGTTGTCAGTCTACCTGTAATTCTCAACATGTACAAGAAACCTTGATAGCTCCGCTAGTTTTTTTTTTCTGGTCACATCAAAATTCATGTTTCAGTTCTTTGAGAAAACGTAATATGTTAGTCTACAAATTTGTGAAGCGTTCTTTAGTGTTCAAAAATGTTGAGTAAATTTTTATTTTCACGGCACAAGTTCACGTAAACTGCCACAGGATTTTCCAGGTATTCAGATTTACAGATTTTATCATATCATAAATTTTTTGTTAATGTTTTAAAATAATTTGTTAATTATCATTTATTCATTAAAATATGTATTTCATGTTTTATTTAATATTCTATGTTTTTTCTTGAAACTAAATAATTATAAAAATTTTCAGTTCTTAAAACATACTTTACAAAACCTTGAGCAGTCACATTTTAAGTTTTGAGCAATTATGTGAAATTAGTGCAAACTAATGTTGAACATTAAACAATCAGAATATCTTATTGAACATGTCAAATATAAAACTATTAAAGAAATCTCTTCTAGATCAGAATATTCGCTTTACAGATTTTTGCAGATTTTTGCAAGTTTCATACAAGCTTTGTTTTAAACAAAACTAAATATATATAAATAGCTTTATAATCATCTAAGAAGCTTTTAATTATAATCTTAATGAATTTCTGTGATGCAATCAATATTCTCTAATTTTGACAAATAACCAGATATTTTTAATAAAGAACTTTAATGCTACAACATGTCTGATTTTGCACAGACGCTAAAAAACGTGTTTTTTTGCTTTAGCTAATACGCTGGTTGGAGAAACCTACCAAATCTTGTTTCATATTGCATACACCAGCAAAAGCTCATAACATGTTTCTGCATGTTTGCAAAACACGTTTCGTATAAAAAATCAACAAATTTTCAAGTGCACAAAAGTGATGTTTTCCTTAAAACTGACTCTACAGAACTTTGTTTAAATTTATATTGTACACATATGTACCTAATTTGCTTTAGTGAAATGTGTTTCTTAAAACTGTCATTTAAATGTAGTCTTGTATAGCTATTTATAAATTATATAAAAATAATTGGGTGGTGCTTGCATGCAAACTTTTCGGTCCTAACAACCTCCAAGAGGTTATTTTCTAAATTAATAAAAATTGACGTCAATTAATAAAACTTCAATATTCAAAATTTTCATTTCTTTTTTATAAACTTCTCATTTTATAACAAATTCTTTTATTTAAAATATATAAGTTTATTGGCCAATTTAGTATTTAAGAAATTTATCAAACAAATCATGATATGTAATATTTAATCTAATAATGAACTTGTTAAAAATTAATGTAATTTTTTTTTGAATTTCAAATATCATATCATTTATAGAATCTTTTCATTGTTAAATTTTGTAACTGTTTTAAAAAAAAAAACTATTATTTAATAAACAAAAAGGGGGGGGGATAAATATCAGAATCTTTTCATCTTTTTTTTATATTCTAATTTTACATTAAGGGCGTATAATCTTTTTTTTTGGATTAATTATAATCCTGTTAATTATTAAGCTGTGCTCATTGTCTTTTTTTTTATTGTTAAATTTTGTAACTATATATATATAAACTAAAAGGGGGGATAAATTTTCAGAATCTATTCATCAACTTTTTTTAAATTATTATTATATGTTACATTAAGGGCGTATAACTTTTGATTAATTATAATCTTGTTAATCATAAGCTGTGTTTATGATGATCTGTCTCAGGATGTCTTTTTTTGATTTGTAAATGATAAAATCTGAACCATCGAAATTTCCTTCTTGTTAATAAATTTGAGCCTTGTTAATTACTAAATTTGTCTTTGTCTTTTTTTTATTTTTATTTTTCAAACATTGTTACCATTTGGTTCCGCCTTTTCTTAAATTTAAGTCCCCTGGTAACATTATGAAGACGACATATCAAAGACGGTGTTTGAATTTAATGGTTGTTTTTTTCACGGGTGTCCTATGTGTTACAAAAATAGAGATCAACCTATTACCAATAATGTGCACTAGACAATGGCGATTCGTTATGAAAAAACCCAAAGGAAAAAGGAATTTCTTATAGGTCAGGGCTATACAGTTATAGATATGTGGGAGTGTGTATTCGAAACCATGAAAAATAGACGTCCAGAAATAAAAGAATACTTGCAAAGAACAGTAGGGACTTATACAGCACCTCTAGAACCTCGAGATGCTTTCTTTGGGGGTCGAACAAACGCTACAAAGCTGTATCACAAAGTAAACGAGGAAACAGGTGAAACAATACAGTACTTAGATGTATGCAGCTTATATCCATGGGTGTGTAAATATGGAAAATTCCCTACAGGCCACCCGACAATATTGTATGGTGAAAATTGTCCTCAAAATCTTGAAGGACTCGACGGAATTGTAAAAGTTACCATGTTACCACCACCCAATCTTTATCATCCAGTGCTGCCGTACAACATACATAATAAATTATATTTTCCACTTTGCAGGACCTGTGTAGAAACTTTAAGTAACAACGACTGCAATTACAACGTTGTATTACAGGTACGTGGGTCAGCAATGAAATTGAAAAAGGTTATAAAATTATTAAAGTACACGAGATATGGAAATACGAGACTACACAGTATGATGGAACAAATGGGGGATTATTTGTGGAATATGTTAACCAATTTTTAAAAGTGTTGTAATAGCTGCATATGTAACAGCCAGTGCACGTCTAAAACTGTACTCGTACCTGGAAACTCTAGAACAACGTGTTTTATGTTTTGATACTGATTCCATAATATTCACTCAAAAACCCGGAGATATAAAACTAACTACTGGTGATTATCTAGGAGATTTAACTGACGAAATAGTTGAATATGGTCCAGCGTCATACATTGATACATTTGTTAGTGGAGGGCCAAAAAACTATTCTTATAGGGTACGAGTACAAGGGGAAGACAATTTTAAAACTGTGTGCAAGGTAAAAGGCATTTCTCTAAATTCCCGAATAATAAATTTCGAAACAATGATAAATATGATTCTGTATAATACTCCTAACGAAATTATAGTATCCGATTATCATAAGATTTGCCGAATAAAACATTGCAATGTAGTCAGTCGTCCTGAAAACAAGAGCTATAAGACTGTCTACTCAATGAGGAGAAGAATGGAGGATTTCCATACACTACCATTTGGTTTTAAAAAACCTAGGATTTTTTAATGTTGTATTATAACATTAGTATAAATGTGTTAATATTTTAACTTTACACACACACACACACACACATACACACAAACACACACACACACACACACACAGGCACACACACACAGGCACACTATCGGTAATGCTAGAGCTCTTGTGAATTTCATATAACGGATTAACCGTGAAACAGGGCAGCTAAAACCGATAGTTTAATTTTTAGAAACATAATAGCTATTAATAAAGGAAACAATTTTTAATTTAACACAGGATCTGCCATATTTCTTGTCTCTGATCACTTGTAATTTTTATAATGTCTATAGTGTATATTATGTTTAAAATTAGCTACTGTTATAAATTAGTTTAAATATTTTTATTTTATAAATTAATATACTGTTTATATCGTATTAATATATATATATAAGTTATATCCACAAATAATGTATAGCTTATGTAAAATAATGATAACGTTCACTGTAAGTCAGCTGAGTAAGCATCCTTTTGTAGAATAATGATAACATTCACTGTAAGTCAGTTGAGTAAGCATTCTTTAGGTGTAGAGGCTGAAAGCCATTATTCTTTAGTAGTAGTTAGAAACTCACTCCGTGAACATCTACATGTATACTAGTGTTTACGTATATTTGTTATAAATAATTTACAAGTATAATAGATTGTTTGTAATAAATAAATTGGATCTTTATTAAATAGATACAAGAAAAATATTTATTTTAAAAAATCCAAACGTCTCAACACGAGACGTAACTGGCGCAGTCGGTAGGACAAGTTTCGAAAATTAAAAGCTAATTTTTCGGTTTCAACCGTTAACGAAACGAACACCTTCGTAGACACATTCGAAACCAACGCATCGGGCGTGTATCGAAAGATATTACTCGAAAGTGACTGTGAAGTGAATCTGCAAAGATACTACGTCGATTACTGTCGTTTGCAAGAATACCAGACAACAGGACTCACCAACAAGAGGGCATCTCGCCAACCAACACCGCAACGAACAAGAGGAGCAACGTCGCTTCAAAACTCCAAAAATCAACTACCCGGACCCTAATATGAGCATATATTTGTGGATCTTGTGAGTAGAAAAGAAACAAAGCATTTTTCATGCAACAATATTATCTATCAATAATTGAAAGATTTTAAACAACAAAAAAAATATATATTTCAATATATTATACTATACTGTATTAATTATTTATTTAGAAAACTTTAATTATATCTAAGCATTATTATTTTAGTTTAGTTAAGTATAACTTACAAACATGACGACCCCAACTTTAAAGAAAGAATATTTAGAAATGATTCCCGAGTATAATGGAGAACCAACTATGCTCGCTAGATTTGTGTCAATGTGTGACAAAATAGTAACTAAATTTTATGTAGGATCAAATCCCGAAGATTTTCAAAATGAATATCTTTTTTCATCTATATTAAGTAAAATTAAGGGACAGGCTTTAGAAGTTATTGTAAGTTCTAACTCGTATTCATGGGTAGACGTTAGAAAGACATTGTTGACCACCTATTCAGACAAAAGAGATTGTTTTACTCTAAATCTTGAAATGTCCGAACTAAAACAAGAAGTAAATGAATCCCCATTTAAGTTCTATGAAAGAATTCAAAAGCTTTTAAACTTACAAATCGCTTACTTTACTAATAAGGAACCATCATCTTCCATTAATGTGTTATGTGTTTATGTACAAAAACTAGCGTTAAGAGTACTTTTAAGAGGATTACATGAACCAGTAGGATCTTTAATGAGAACAAAAAACCCACATAGTTTAGAAGAGGCTTTAAATATGTTGACTAATGATTTTCAATTTAAAAATTCTAAATTGTATCAGAATAACAGACCTGCTCTAAACAAACCCGTTCAAATGCTAAGACCCGTTCAACAGAAAACTTTCCAACCTAAACAATTACCTTACCAAAATAACCAATACCAAAATACCCAAAACCCTTATTTTAACAAACCGTATCATCAATCTCAACTAAGACAACCATTTAACACAAATCAACAGCAAAGGACCAATACAAATTTCAATCAAAATCAAAAACAATACAAACCTACACCAATGAGTATTTCGACAAGACAGACAGATAACACCATTAGGAACACAAAAATGTACCAAATAACCGGAAAACCCGCTGAAGAAATGTGTGACTTATCACAAGACTTTGAACAAGATTTAGGACAAACAGAGCAAAATTATAATGAAAATTCTGAAAATCCCGAAATATTTCAAGAACAGTTTGAAATGTTGAATTTAAACGAAGACGAACCAAACGATGATTATTTTTTAGGAGCAGCAAGCCTAGGAATAAATTTAACATAATGAATATTCATAATGACAGCAATGAATTGCCATACATTCATGACCCCGAAACAAACTTAAAAATCTTGATAGACACGGGAAGTACTAAATCATTTATTAAAAAAAATCTAGCATTTCAGATGTATAAAAACGCAATAAAATCAGAACCTTTTGAAATAACTACAGCACACGGTACTTCAAGAGAAAAATATAGTTGTGAATTACCATTATTAGGCAAGAAAGACGCTAAATTCTATTTGTTTAATTTCCATGAACAATTCGACTTACTCTTAGGAATTGATAACATGAAAGAATTAAAACTAAGCTTTGACTTTACTAAGAACACTATCACTCTACCAAGTAAAGATAAAACAGATAGGAAGTTTCCTATACTCTATCTTAACACGGAAGAACCTGAGCAACAAACTATCACTCTACCAAGTAAAGATAAAACAGATAGGAAGTTCCCTATACTCTATCTTAACACGGAAGAACCTGAGCAACAAAAAAACAAATCTAATACTATTAAAAATAAAAACCTACAATCTTATGTAATTCAAGCAAGAAGTAAACAGATAGTGAAATTAAAAATTAAAAATATGTGTGACGGTCAAGGAGTAATTCCGTATACTTATTGTAAAGGACTAGAAATTCCACAATGTGTTGTGACTATACAAAATAATGAAGCACTTTGCCCAATTATTAATAATTCTCTAAATAAAATAGAAATAACACCAAAACCATTGGAAATTGAATCATTAGATAATTTCGAAATAGTGGACACCCGAAATAAAAATCATGTTAACTTAAAAAATAAGGAAATTAATTTTAACTCAATAAATTGCAAAAACAAGAAATTAGACCTGAATAAAATTAGGACAGATCATATGAATATTGAAGAAAAGGACGAAATAATGAAATTAATTAAAGAATACGCGGATATATTTCATGTTGAAGAAAATAATTTAACTTTTACCAACCAAGTAAAACACATAATAAGGACAACAGATGAAATCCCAGTTTATAATAGAAGTTACAGATACCCAGAAATCTATAAAAAAGAAGTAAACAATCAAATTCAAGACATGCTTAAACAGAAAATAATTAGACATTCTAAATCACCTTGGAATAGCCCCATTTGGATTGTACCAAAAAAAGCTGATGCCTCAGGGAAACAGAAATTTAGACTAGTGGTAGATTTTAGAGGTCTTAATGCGAAGACAATCGATGATAGATTCCCGCTACCAAATATTACGGATATTTTGGACAAATTGGGCCGATCTCAGTACTTCACGACCTTAGATCTAGCATCTGGTTTCCATCAGGTAGAAATGGACAAAGATAGCGTGGAGAAGACAGCTTTTTCAACTGAAACAGGCCATTACGAATTTTTGAGAATGCCATTCGGACTTAAGAATTCGCCTCCAACATTCCAACGAGTTATGAACAATATCCTACGTGGGATTCAAAATGAAATCTGTGCCATTTATTTGGACGATATCATAATATATTCAACTGGTTTGCAAGAACATTTAAACCGTTTACGTGAAGTTTTTGAAAGACTAAGACAGTCTAACTTTAAAGTACAATTAGACAAGACCGAGTTTCTGAGAAAAGAGGTAGCTTACTTAGGACACATAGTAACACCAGAAGGAGTTAAACCTAACCCTGAAAAAATCAAAATTATTAAAAACTATCCTATACCAAAAACCACCAAAGAAATTAAAGGATTTTTAGGACTAATAGGTTATTATAGAAAATTCATTAAAGATTTTGCAAAAGTTACAAAACCATTTACTAATTGTTTAAAAAAGGGTGTAAAAATTGATATAAATAAGCCGGAATATATTGAATGTTTTGAAAGATGCAAAAATATGTTGTGCAATGAACCCATTTTACAATATCCAGATTTTGAGAAAGAGTTTACCTTAACAACCGATGCAAGTAATTTTGCAATTGGAGCAATTTTGAGACAAAATGTAAAAGGAGCAGATTTACCAATAGCCTATTCTAGTAGAACTTAACACAAAAGCGAAACTAATTATTCAGCAATAGAGAAAGAATTACTAGCAATTGTTTGGGCAACAAAATATTTTAGACCCTACCTGTTCGGAAGAAAGTTCAAAATCTATACTGACCACAAACCCTTACAATGGTTATTTTCAGTAAAAGAGCCCAACTCCAAATTATTAAGATGGCGTTTAAAGTTAGAAGAATTTGACTACGAAATTAAATATAAGAAAGGAAAAACCAACCAAAATGCAGACGCACTTTCCAGAATTCAATTAAATGTAACCCAGAAGAAAATGACTAATGTTGAAGAAATTGACCCGGATTTAGAAAGACCAAGTAACGAACTAATAGGATCATATTTCCCAGAACTTGATGACGTAGAATCAATGGTAGTGAACCTGGACGAAGAAGAAGACACGGACCAGACCATTCATTCTAATTATGAAGGAAACACACAAATAGAAATTCCAATATCAGACGAACCCGTGAACTTCGGAAAAAATCAAATTATACTTTCCCTAGTTAAACAAAAGCCAGGAAAAGTAAAAATTCAAAAACTATTCGGATTAACAAAAATTAGATTTATTGTGGAGATATCAGAAAACAATTTTAAAGAAGATTTAATAAACTTTGTAAAGGAATATCTCGTACCTAACGTTAAATATAATCTATATTTTGAAAATGATTTTTATGAAAGATTCACAGCATGCGTAATGAAAAACTTTAAGAGTTCGCAACTAAATTTACTCAAATGTAATGAAAAATTATTAGATATAACCAATCCTGAGGAAACTGAAGAAATTGTAAGTAACTATCATGTCGGTAAAACCAATCACAGAGGTATTACCGAAACATATAATCAAATCAAAAGAAAATATTATTGGCCAAATATTAGGAATAGTGTTCAAGAATTTATTAACAATTGTGAAATATGTTTACAAACTAAATATGAAAGAGTTCCAATAAAAACAGAACTATCTCTTACACCCACAGCTTCTAGACCCTTAGAGATAATAGCAATAGACACGGTGACATTCGATAAAGCAAAGTTTGTAACCGTAGTAGATACGTTCTCTAAACACGTGCAGCTGTATAGAATAGCTAGTCAGCATGCTACAGAGATAAGTGACAAGCTGATAGACTACTTCGTAGAACATGGCGTACCAGACGTTATCATCTCTGACAACGGTACAGAATTTAATAATAAAGTGATTAAGGAACTTATGGAGTTGCATAAAATCAAAATTCATTTTATAAGTACTCAACACCCCCAATCTAATGGAATTTGTGAACGTGTTCACTCCACATTAGTCGAGCACATCAGACTATTAAACAATCAACCGGAATTTAAAAATGACACAATTACAAAGAAAATGAAATACGCCGTGATAGCTTATAATAATACCATACATTCTGTCACAAAACTAACACCCTTTGAGATACTATATGGGCACGTTAATTCAAATTCGATTTTTGATGTAAATCCAGAAAACAAAATTATGAACGACTATGTAAATTCTCATAAGGAGAAAACGAAGAAATTATACGAAAACATAAGAGAGATAAGCCTTAAACTTAAAGAAAGAATTCAAAAAGAAAGAAACGTAAACAAGGAACCGCTTCCGGAAATTCCAAAAGAAGTCTATGTAAAAACCGTCCAAAAACAGGGTAAGACCAAAAATAAATATAATAAAGAGGAAATTATATCCATCAACCCGGAAAAGAAAACAGCCGACATAAAAACCAGACATTTTAACACAAAAGGAAAAATACATTTGTCAAATATTAAGAGGCCCAGGAAAAAGAAGAAAGATTCTCATCCCAAACCTTTTACGTGTGTTCCAGGTCCATCTCGCTGTTCTCAGCAACCGCAGTAGAAATTAAAGACATCTCTAAAAATGTGGGAGTGATACCAATAGACCTTGGCATTGCTAAACTCCAAACATCCTACCATACCTTTGTACACAATTTTAACCTTGAAAAATTTATATCCCAACTTTATAATATAAGAGAATACTATGATCATGTGTTAAACTATTTTAATAGAAACTGTGAAACTTGTAGGGTGAACATGTATAATAGGGAAGTATCAGATAAGAAGGATAAAATAAGGGACATGTTCAATTACTTTAAGTATATTAATCATACAAAGAGTGTTATTGAAGAAAAATTAGAAATAATTATGATAAAAGATATCAGAAGTAAAAGAGGCATTTTAAATGGTTTAGGATCAATTGTAAAAATAATCACAGGTAATCTAGATGCAAATGATGGTGAAAAATATGAAAAAATATTAACCGATTTAAAGAATAACCAAAGTAATGTATTAGATCAATTAAATAATCAATATTCAATTAATGTAAATATAATTGATGAATTCAATAAAACAATAAATGTCATTGAAGAAAACTTTCAAGAATTAAAATATAAAATGTTAGTTGTATACCAAAGAATCAATGAACAATTTGAAGTTGAGCAATTTAGAAATATACTGAATCAGTTGAATATTGTATATAATATAATGTTACAGCTGGTGCAAGATATAGAGAATTCTCTAACTTTTTGTAAATTAGGAACGCTACATCCAAGTGTAATATCTGCACAAGAACTGTTTGAAGAAATAAGCAAAATTAAGAATCATTATAAAGGTAAATTACCTATTGAACCTAGTTTAAATAATATTTGGGAAATTGAAAACCTACTAGAAGTTAATTGTAATATTAATTCTAAGTAAATTGTATATTTTATTAATTTACCCATTGTGGAACCAATTGATTATACCTTGTATAAACTGACTTCCGTACCTACATTATATGAATCAAATTATGTAACTGTTATACCTAGAGCAAGATATGTTTTAGTTCATAAAACTGTGTCTAATAAAATTGTAATGTTAGGTTTAAAAGATAAATGTAATAGCAAGATCCACAATGCCCAAATATGCTCGTTTTCCCAAATTACTCATCATGAACTTATGTGTGAAAATTCGATAATAAACTTTGGAACCCCTAATAAATGTAAATATGTGAACTTGGAAATAAGTAAAAACATTATTAACTGGATACCCGAAATTGAACAATATCTCATAATCTTTCCTGAGAAAGAAGTTTTAAAAGTTATAAGTGCTAAAGAAACTAACGAAATATCTTTAAATGGAATCTTTTTATTAAATATTAATGACAATAACGATATTGTTGAATACAATAATCAAATACTCTTGCATTCTTCTAATACTAATGTAGGGCATCCTAGAATACTAGATGCCACAGACTTTGTGTTACAGGTAGATCAGCAGCCTGATATTTCCATCAACTTGCATAAACTGGACTTAAACCATATAAATTTAAATACAATTTCAAAGGTGAACAAAACGGTAGAATTAACTACAGACTTTAGTGTATGGACAATAATACTGTATTGCATTGTAATTACTGTTATGTTATACGCAGCATACAGGTACACCAAGAAACCGAATTTGACTTCGAGTCAGCCAACACCTCAGCCACAGCAGAGATCTCGGCACATCCCCGAAGTTCTATTTAGGGATGGAGGAGTTATATCCACAAATAATGTATAGCTTATGTAAAATAATGATAACGTTCACTGTAAGTCAGCTGAGTAAGCATCCTTTTGTAGAATAATGATAACATTCACTGTAAGTCAGTTGAGTAAGCATTCTTTAGGTGTAGAGGCTGAAAGCCATTATTCTTTAGTAGTAGTTAGAAACTCACTCCGTGAACATCTACATGTATACTAGTGTTTACGTATATTTGTTATAAATAATTTACAAGTATAATAGATTGTTTGTAATAAATAAATTGGATCTTTATTAAATAGATACAAGAAAAATATTTATTTTTAAAAATCCAAACGTCTCAACACGAGACGTAACTTATATATATATATATATATATATATATATATATATATATATATATATGTTTATAAGTATGTTGTAAAACAAATTTTAGTAATAATTCATCGTATAACATATTTTATTATAGGACAAAGTCACGTGTTTTAGTAATATCTAAAGTTGTAATTTTTCAAGTGATATTTATTTATCGTGTTTAATATAAGTTTTATTTTGTAAATATGGATTTAAATAATCAATGTAAAAACGTTTAGTTATAAGTTAGATATCATGCATGTTAGGTTAGGTGGGAAGTGATGGCTACCACCTTCTCGTGGTGCTTCCTGGGAAACATTGAAAAATGGCAAAACGGTAGCTAAAAATGTTAATGTCATACATATACTTCAATTTTTTGATATGAATAACACTATTTTTTATCTAAATAGGAAAAACAAGACAAAAATAATAATAACTCATTTTTAATAAAGGATTTATTTTAAACATAATATTTCTAATACGTTACATTATGTGAATGATTTGCATTCAATCTAAGAGTTGTTGAATTTCATCATCTACATGAACTTCCTCTTCAATGTCGCTTTGATCGGATCGTTCCCCAGTAAGTCCTGAGTCGTAGCCGTCGTCAGAATACGTATCGTTAAAATAGTTCCTCCTTATATTATTTGAGTACAACAAATTCATCACAAGTGAACGGTGACGTATATTATTTAAAGCCATCACTCTTTTAACTTCACCATCAAAGTCTGATTCAATGAATATTCGCCAAACATCTGCTCCACTACACGGAAAATTAATTATGATTTCCACTTTAGATTTAATATTAAAATTATCAATAATTATTTTATGTTTTGAGAAATTTAAAATTACTTTTATAATTAGCATTCCTCGTTTTATTTTATATTCATTCACTTCAACACCAGTAACTATAAAATTAACGTTTCTTTTATTTCGTAAAGTAAATTGCGTTTTAATATGTCTTTTAAATAAAATATTATTCCGTCTTATTGGTAAAGTGAAGACGTGTCGCTGCATTTTAACTCTTACTGACTACTACACAACCAAACTATTGACATAACTAAATATTCTTAAGTATATGTTCCAATATCTGTAAAATGTAGAGGTCAGAGTTATATTTGCTTTGACACATGTAAACAAATTTAGCTTATTTATTTATGTTTCAATAAATCTGAAGTTTAGAGTTCACAGTTATATTTACTTTGACACATGCACAAAAGTCATATAGACATGACAAACATTGTTGTTAAGAGTAAAGTATTGATGCAAAGTTCATATTAATATTTACATGGGTTAACGTCATTTAACTAACTGTTTATTGTAACACATAGTGGAAGGGTGAACCTTTATAAATGCTGTAAGGATTTTAGAATGTATTAGTTGGAAGTGGAACATTATAGTGGAGACTTGATTTTAGGATGGAGAATTGTTTTGGAAAATGGTGGGAAGAGGACAAGGAGGTATTTGAAGAGATGATAGAGTTTGGTGAGTGGTGGAAGAAGGACGCTGAATTGTTTGAAGAGTTGGCGAAATGGAGGATTGGTGGGAAGAGGAGATAGAAGCGGACTACCTTCACGAAGAAAGGAGACAACGGCTAGCAAGCTTCTCATCAAGCGAAGGTATGAAGGAGGGGGAGGAGGATGGAGATACGGTAGAAGAGGAAGTGATCGAAATTTCGAGTGATGAGGATGACTGCGGAACTAGTAACACAGATAATGAAACTAGAACGATAATTTTAAGTAAGGAACTATATACTAATATCAGAAATGTTGTGACCGCATATAATAACGGATATAATATAGTATTGGAGTCCGATTATAGTTATGAACCGCCTTATAAACGGCAAAGACAATTTTAGTGTATTTATGTGTGTATATGTTTTAATATTATAAGAATAATGCAGATATTTGTTTATATTTTTGATATTGTTTTGTGTGTGTGTGTGTGTGTGTGTGTGTGTGTGTGTGTGTGTGTGTGTGTGTGTGTGTGTGTGTGTGTGTGTGTGTGTGTATGTGTGTGTGTGTTTTATGTAATATTTTATATTTGTTAATTGTTAATTATAAAAAATGAATAATATGATCGACTTCTTATTTCAAATATCTTATGTTTATTATAAAGGAATCAAATAATAACAAATAAGTTTATATAATATTTTTATTAAACAATAATTCATAACTGGATACAAATCAAATTAACATCTTTATAAAACAATAGCAATTTAAAAGAAATTACAAGCATCTTCATACAAATACTTTGACTAAATTTTAGAAAATACATAATTTTCAAAAATCACATACATTGATTAACCCTTTGGCTAGTCGTACACGGCGCTACTAGTTTGTGACGAAACTGATTATTGACTGCAGTTACTAACTGGTTGGTGACCGGATTCTCGCACATGGAGGTACTGAAATGTGATCATAAATGAACGCGATTGACTTACGTCGTTTCATTCGGTGCGATGTCGAGCGACGATGAGGACGTTGTTGTTTTGTATTATTACTATCGGAGGAATAGACGCAAGAGAAGACAGTGGATTCATCCGTATATAGAAAGAAATGTAAGTTGTAGAATGTTTGTGGCAGCAGCCGAACTTCGGGAAACAGATGAAAAATTTTGTGCGTTCTACCGAATGAGTAAGGAAAGTTTTGTGGAGCTTCTATCACTAGTTAAGCCATCAATCCAAAGAAAAAACACCAATATGAGGGAATGCGTGAGTGTTGAGGAAAGATTAATGATAACTTTAAGGTAAGTGAAAAACTTTATTACCAAGAAAAATATAGTTACATTCACAATATTTTATATAGTCAATTATATTGTAATTGGGGACCAAAACATTGTTCACTCGAACCGGCAGACTGTCCTCCAATAAATTGCTGTTCTGTAGTAGGTTGACCTTCTAAGCATTCACTGCCGTAATTGATTGGCGTAAAATTGGAGGTACTTGTGCTCGCGGTAGAATACGAACCCGCAGGGGACGGGTGTAAATTATACTGCAGCGGCTCATACATCGTGTTAGGGCGCATAATATCATCTATTAAATGCAGTACGTTTCGTTTAAAGAACCTCATCTGTTCATCAGTCATTTTATCTACCTCATCTAACAAACTTAGCAAAAATAACTTTCTGGGGTTTTTATCATTTTCACGGACTTGTCTGTCTTTAAAAAAACGAACAAACGATTTGTCAACCTCGTTAAGAGGCTGCTTTTTGCGTTTGACGCCTGAAATGCTAGATGGCTGGTTAACGTTTTTTTTCACTGATTGTATCTCAGCTACCGGTTGTGTAGTAATGTCTTCCGTTTCATCGAGTGGAATATCATCGATATGTACAGGTTCAGGGACTATTTCCTTTTCCTGGGCATCGCTATTGTCCGTTAAATTTCCAGATGCTTTTGAACTAAATGTTTTCACGTACGGCAGTGCAAACTGCATGAAATCCATTAAATAATATTTCTTCTTCTTCATTCCTGATCCACTGGGAGGCGGTTTAATATTTCGTACAAACACAGCTCTCAGGTTTTTCCATTTTTCCTTACATGCTGCACCTGAAAGTGTTCCATAGTATTTAAATTTGTGAAAATATAAACGAATAACAAAATATTGTCAATACCACACTTTATTATAAAAAGAGACTGGTGTTTTGGTTATTACAGCATTGTCAGTCTTTACTAACAATTAAAATTAATATACAAATATCTCAATATTTATAATTTGTACACTGTTTTTCATCCAACGGCTCTTTATAATAAAGTGTTGTATTTACGACCTTTTGTTCGTTTATAATTATTATGAATAGATACCACAATATTTCCACTGCATCTACAAATTAAATTTTCGAAATATTAACCACGATGTTTGAATTTTCAGATATCTGGCTAGTGGATGCAGTTTCGTATCACTTGGTTTCTACTTTGCCAGAGGAGACAGTACAATATCAAAAATTGTTGCAGAAACAACTCTGGTTATATGGGAAAATCTGAAAGATGAATATATGCCAATTCCTAACCTACAAGATTGGACAAAAATTTCAAATCGTTTTTATGAGTTATGGAATCTACCGAACTGTTTAGGTGCTATTGATGGCAAACATATTCGTATAAAAAAGCTGCCAAATTCGGGATCAAGTAATTTCAATTACAAGAACTATCATTCCGTAGTTTTAATGGCTTGTTGTGATGCTGACGGACTTTTTACATTGATTGAAACAGGTTATGCCGGAAGAAATAGTGACGGGGGTATTTTTAGAGCTTCTGCAATGAGACAGTGGATAGAAAGTGTTGCAAGTGAACTACCAAAACCGACAAAGTTGCCCCATGATCAACAGAACAATATTTTTCCTCATTATTTTGTTGCTGATGAAGCATTTCCTCTTTTGCCTTATTTAATGAGACCTTACCCACAACGTGTTTTGAATAATAGGAAAAGAATTTTTAACTATAGGTTAAGTCGTGGTAGAAAAACAATTGAATGTGCTTTCGGTATGGCCAGTCAAAAATTTCAGGTACTACAAACAGCCATTCGCTGCATAAATTTACACACAAGCAATAACATTGTTAAATGTGTTTGCATTCTTCACAATTTCATTCGAAAAAGAGAAGGGACATCATACACTAGTTCACAAATACCTGAGGAAGAACAATCTATTAACATTAGTCATGCCACAGCGAGACAACAGCAAGATGTAATGATAAACAACCGAACAAATGCACACAATTTAAGAGATTATTTGTCATTTTACTATTTGACACCACAAGGACAAATTCCATGGCAATGGAACCACATTTTGTGATTATTTTAGTGATATTTTAAGTTGTATAACAGTGTGTAGTAAAACGATACAATAATAATAGACTAACCTCCATTATTTTGTAATTATATTTAACATACCTGTCATGTTCATGACGTTTCCAACCTCATTCCACGCTGCTTCAGTGACATTTCTCCTGGAATAATCTCCTAATTCGTAATTATATAAGCATGGATGCTTTTCCACCTCCTGAACAAATTTAATATTTATCGCCTGTTCACTCATTTTAATACGTCTAGTACGCAACGCTACTCACAAGAGACTAGCACTGCCGGTAGCGAGGTGATGGATTGCAAACTGGTTATGAACCGGTTTGTAACCAGTTCCTTCATGTACGAGGTCTCGTAGGAATGCACGTGCAGTGACGTGGAAGATATTGTAAAGTGATATTAGTTTCTACACAGTCTCTAACCAGTAGCGCCGTGTACGACCGGCCTTTAGAGCACGGTGGGATCACAGTGATCCCACCTTATTTTTCGTTTATTGCCAGTTCCTGCATACTGGGACAAGTGTAATCCCCCCATCAGGCAGTGACTAGAGCTTCACTCTAGCGGATTTTCATAGGTACTACGCCATTATTCGGTGTTTTACAGAACACCGTGTCTAGTTAGTGACAGTTGCTACAAACCGAGCATGCTGCTACGTCGGGCTGTACTTTTTTACTTCAAACTACGTGAAATATAAAACAAAGGTGCGTATAGTATGTTATTTATGTTCCTTAGTGGTCTCTTATAATGAATTAATATGTGAAATAATGATATTATTGTAAATGTTGGAGAAAATGGTTGAAATGTAGGTGGGTTCACCATGAACCCACTGTGCATTCGGCATGGTCACTTGTACACGTGGTTTTTATAGTTGAACGAATTATATGTGTTTTATTTTTACTAAGAATAACTTTTTACATAATGTAAAACTAACAAAAATTTATGATTTATGTTATGATTTTTTCAGAAAAGCCTAAAGTGTGACTATTATTTAAATAAAACACTTTTTATTAGTTAGGCCTAAATAAATGTGTTTAGTATAAAATGATGTTTTTTACTACGTCTGACTTATATATATTTTTTTCAGAAAAATGTCAAGATTTCCAAAAAACGACCGGAACATAGAGGTTTGATTAGCAGAAACAGCCGACATACCATCCGGTCCAGAATCAGAGGATGAAGAGGAAGCAGATGTTGCCGGCCTACAAGACAACGTTGTGGGTAACTATGTTGTATCAGAAGATAGGGTTTTGCTTCAAAACAATGATTTCTTGGACCTAGCACAGGACATAGTTCTTCCCTGGGAACCAGTTGAAATTCCTGATAATTTAAAAATGGAAATAGAAGAAGAACCTCTTTTTTTGGTGGAAGTTCCACACGATGCAGACCAAATCAATGTAGAACCCGAACAAGTGATTGAAGGGCCTGCTAATCAAGTACCCATTCAACAAAACGTTATTGCTGATGATTATGTTGAAAACGATGAACCTCTGGCTACAAGGTTTTATAAAGAAACAGTTGAGTGGGAAGAGTTATATTTTGAGACAAATATACAAGATGATTTTCATGAACTTACAGGTCCTCAGGTAGAAACAGAAAATCCTATTGATGCATTTTCCGCTCTCTTTTCTGATGAGCTAGTTGATTTGTTAGTATATCAAACCAACATTTATGCAACGCAAAATGGGGGGGGGGGTGTTCTTAGGAACCCAACTGATAAAAGAGAAATGAAAGTCTTTCTTGGAATAAATATTCTCATGGGAATAAAGAAACTGCCATCGTACAGAGATTATTGGTCCTCCATGCCTGAGCTTCGAGATTCGTATATATATATCTTCAGCCATGTCAGTAAACAGATTTTGTTGGATGCTGAACAATCCCCACATAAACAACAACAATGATATGCCCCCTAGAGGTTCTCCTAATTATGACAAACTTTATAAAATCAGACCGCTTTTGGACAAACTCTCAGAATCCTACAAAAACTCTTATTACCTGTCTCGATACCAATCAGTCGATGAGAGCATGGTCTCCTTCAAGGGAAGATGCTCTTTGAAGCAGTATATGCCTGATAAACCCACAAAGCGTGGATACAAAATTTGGGTGACGGCCGATGATAAAGGATATGTTTCTCAGTTTGAGGTATACGAAGGGAGGAAACAAAACAAAGTAGAAACAGCCTTGGGCCAAAGAGTTATCACAGACCTGACTACTGAACTCATAGGAAAAAATTACAGAGTGTATTTTGATAATTATTTCATTTCAGTTCCTTTGATGATATACTTACAACAGCACCACATTCAAGCATGTGGTACTATAAACTACGACAGAGTATTTTTCCCTAATGAATGTTTCCCAGACGGAAAATTCATGGAACATGGCGAGTTCTCTTTCATGTCAACAAGAACAGGAATTGTAGCTGTAAGGTGGAAAGACAAAAAAGGAATAAACTTTGTGTCTAATTACCACAACCCAAATAAACTAAGCACCGTCAACAGGAAACAGCATGATGGATCAATCAAAGTAGGTGAAATGTCCTTCTTTGGTAAAGGATTACAACAACCACATGGGTTATGTAGACAAAGCTGATATGCTAAAAACTGCGTATGCCATTGATAGAAAATCGAAAAAGTGGTGGCACAGACTTTTCTTCCACTTCTTGGATACAACAGTAGTGAATGCATTAGTCATCTTCAACTCAAATGCCACAGACATGGGAAAACCTCTACTTCTAAAAGAGTTTCGACTAAATGTATCCGGAGCCCTCATAAGGGTACCAAGAGGAGAGACAAGAGGAAGGCGTCCCTCATTGCCACCAGTAAACAAGTTCAAGCCAATTGTCTCTCAAGAAGTAAGGTATTCTGAGTGCGCTCATATGCCTACAAGATGTGCGAACAATGGCCAGAGAAGATGTACCCACTGCTCCACAAAAGAACATGAGCACCGTTCCAGGTGTACAACTTGTGACGTAGCACTATGCTTGAGTGACAAGAAAAACTGTTTTCTAGAATACCACAAAAAGTAGACTTAGTTTATTTCAGTTTTTCTATCATCAAACACGATTTTTCTATTTTTACATTTAGGCCTAATTGTATTGTGGTGTAGAATGTTTTTTTTTATTAAAAGAAAAACTTGTTTATTAATAAGTATTTGTTAATAATTGGTTAATTGTTGGCTGATATTTACTTTTGTGAATGGTCAATTTTTATTATTATTTTTTTTTACGGGTTAATAAATTTCAGCACTGTTTAGAAATTGTTTCCTTTATATTTAAACATGTTACCAATCTGATTCCAATAATTCTTAATTCTTTATAAAAACAAATCGCCTGGTAACAGTAGTAATGTTTTATTGATTCTACTATTTTTTAAATCTATTTACTTCATTAGTTCAATAAAATTAGGTAAATTAAATTTATCATTATAAATTTATTAGGCTAGATCATAATTCCACGGAATGTTTCTGCTTATTCAGGTAGTCTGTAGTAATAATGTTTTATTGATTATACTATTTTTTTTAAATCTATTTACTTCATTAGTTCAATAAAATTAGATAAATTAAACTTATCATTATATATTTATTAGGCTAGGGCTAGATCATAATTCCACCAACTAGACAGGGAATTCAGAATGAATTAGAACTTTCTTCATATTTTGTTTGTTCTACTTCTTTTTATGCTAGCCTACATAAGTTTTGTATTTTCAATTTTATGTTCCAGGGAGAATACTAACAGCTAGTGACATCCTTGACTGCCTCGAAGATGGAAATCTTTCAGACATAGAAATCATCAATGGAGAAGAATCTGAAGATGAGTTGACTATTCCTCAAATTGATCACCAGATGAAGCGAATAGGAGCAGATGTAGTGAGCCAGAATGAAGTTATTACTGGTAATGATGATGTTAGTAATGAGGTAAGTCCTGAAATCAATAATGATGGTGATAGAATGGATGTGACAGATCAAAATGTGACGAGTGGCTTCCAGTGCAAAGATATAGTTACATCAAAAAAAAGGATATTCAGTGGCGTAGATCTAGACACCCTATTTCTGAACGTTTTGCGATATGGGAGGAAGAAATAAGTGAACCTGAATCAGATGTTGAATCTCCATTAACTTATTTCAAAAAGTATATTGGTGATGATATTTTCAAATTGATGTCAGATTGTACAAACATGCTCTTCAAAGAGATGTCAATAATTTCAGAAATACTACACCAGAAGAAATTGAAGTACTGATTGCTCTTCATATAGCAATAGGATGTCTGAAATTCCCACGAGTTCGTTTATTTTGGGATACCACTCTTGGAATTTCACTTTTTAGGGATATAATGTCTCGAGATAGATTTTTCCAACTCCGTTCCAACCTTCACCTAGTGAACAATCTGGAAAGACCAGCTGGTTGCACTAACAAAATGTTCAAAGTGCAACCAATTTATGACTCTATACAAAAACGATGTGAACAATTGAAAGTGGAGCAATATATTTGTATTCATTGTTGATAGCCTTAGAACTACATATATTTTATATATATTATTTATTTTCTGTCAAATGTAGTCTGTATTTGTATTTTACCTTTTAAAGGTCTTGGAGTCTTAGAGGAAATACACCAGAATGAGGTACCTCTCAAGTGTAGCAATGTTGAACAAATTTATTTATTTATGTGACGTGTACGAAAAATGTATGAAAATATGTGTTACAATAAGTGTTGTGTATATATAAGTGTGTGAGTGGACATAGATAGCTGGCCTGATGATGCTGCCTGTGGCAGTGAAACATGTAGCTACATAAAAGGTAAAATACGAATACAGACTACATTTGACAGAAAATAAATAATATATATGCAATATATTTGTATAGATGAGCAGATGGTTCCCTTCCGTGGACAGCTATCAATAAAACAATTTGTGAAGAACAAACCAAACCCATGGGGAATAAAAATATTTTTACTTTGTGGACGTTCTGGTTTAGTGTATAGATTGTTGATATACCAGGGTGCAACAACTGGCCTTGATGCAGACAATTTGAAATCTCTAGGACTGTGTGCATCAGTTGTTCTACATCTGACAAAAAATATTTCCAAGGCAGGTCACAAGTTATTTTTTGATAATTACTTCTCTTCCTACCAAGTTTTGCAGATTTTATTAAAAAATAATATTTATGCTGCTGGTACTATAAGAGTCAACAGATTTTCAAATCCTCCTTTATTGTGTGACAAAGAAATGAAGAGAAAAGAGCGTGGTAGTCATGATGAAGTCATAGATAGAGATGAGAATATTGTTTTGGTCAAGTGGCTTGATAACAGAACCGTTAATCTTGCGCGTCGATGGTCAAAGATAGAAAATAAATACATTGAAATTCCACGACCAAGTATTGTGAAGCAATACAACCATTCTATGGGGGGGGGTGTAGATCTTATTGATCAACTCATAAAAAATGGACACTCAGGATGATTTTTTATGCTGTAGACCTGGCAATATCAAACAGTTGGATTGAGTACAAGAAGGACTGTGAAAAACTATCAATTCCAAAGAAAGATGTTATGGATCTACTTGCATTTAGGATGAGTGTAGCTGGGGATCTGGTGAAAGTAGGAAAAACAATGCAGAAGAAGAGGCAGACCATCAGCTGAAGATATTGTAATTCCATCTACAACAAAGCGTGCAAACTGTGAAGTTCGTCCGTCTTTGAATGCTCAAAGTGACAGAGTCGACCATATGCCGCATCTAGATGGGCAAGACCAGAGGGGAAAAGATGTAAACAGCCAGAGTGCAAAAAAAAATACACATTTTTTTTTAGACAAATGTAGTGTTCACCTGTGCATTGCTAAAGACAGAAACTGTTTTGTGTCATTTCACAGAAAATAATATCTATTCTTATGAGAACTATTGAACGGTTTGAAAAAAAATCACTTTGGAATCGTATAATTATTTTTTAATATTTTTCTATTATTTTTTCGTTCTTCTATAATTAAAAAAAAAAAAATTATAAATAAATTCTTGCAAATATTAATGGAATATATTCAAGTGTTACTTGCCAACTATCTTTTCCTGTTACTATATTAGGTGCTTATACAGATTTTACAGATTTTAGGTGCTTTTACTATCTTTTCCTGTTACTATATTAGGTGCTTTTACAGATTGCGCTCGACGAGCATTTGTAAGAATTGGGCATAATTATTATACAACAACAAAAATTTGGGTCATAAGGCCATAAGGGACAATAAAAACACCCAAATATTTTTTAAAGTTTCCATTAAAAAAATCAGGTCTGAAGGGGTTAAGTGCCAGGAAATTATTATTTGAAGTAAGAATTTATCTTTGTTAACTCAATGCAGTCATTTCCGTCCTTGTTATTTTCAGCATGTAACATTATTAAAAGTTAACAGTACAGCAATACATGTTATTATTTATGAAAGATTCTAACCACTCTAACTGTCCATTTTGCTTTGCTACTAATACTGCCAACATTAAAAAATAAAAATTCCCTGAATGTCAATTCCGTCCCAGTCAATTCCGTCCCGTACTAATTTTTTTATCAGAGGGACGGAATTGACTGATGTGGGACGGAAATGATGAATCAAAGGTTTCTAGTCGTAAAAATTTGTTTCCAATATATACACATAATTATTAATTATCTAAAAGGGTTTTTAACATTTTATTAAATAAATACAGTCATTTTTTTAAATTAAATTTAACAAAAACGTTTATATTTTAGGTAAAAATGAGCAAAGTAAAAAAGAAAACCCTGTCCAGCAAAGAAAAGGAGGAGAAGAGACGGATAGAAAGAGAAAGAAAACGTAGATATAGGGAGAGCCTAAAAAATAATATTGAAAAGCTTGAAAATGTCCGTAAATATGACAGAGAAAGGAAGAGGAAAGACAAAGAGGAAGGGAAATTGAAATCTGTTAACGATATGAGTGAAAGGGAAAAACGAAGAATACGGAAAAAATGGAAAGAAGCGACAGCTAGACATAGAAAGAAAAATGCACGTGACCAAGAATTAGATGCCTTTATTAACAATAATACCCCTCCAAGTTCACCTAGAGTAGGAGAACCACTCCAAGAGAGTTCCACGTCCGGAAGGAAGGTTGCTGGACAGAGAAGGGCTCGTCAGAGACGTGAAAGAGATAAAAAAAGCTCCGAAAGGTTCAAACGGCCCTAGAAGCAGCGACGAAATCAGCGGGAAAGTGGAGAAAGCGGTACAAGCGGCTTAAGCAAAAAAAAGATGGCATCTATTCACCATCCCCCAAAAAATTGTACAAACAATAATTACATCTGGCCCTAAGGAAGTAAGGAGGAACTTAATGTTAGGGGTAGTGTTAACAAAACAACTAAAAGAAAATGCAAACCTTTGTTCATCTCAACAAGAAAAGAGAAAGTTTGCTGAAAACATATCAGGAAAATTAACATCAAAGAATAATTTAGTAACTGCTTTGCATGATAAAAGGATAATTTCATCCTATTACCAAAGAAAGGCATGCAAAAATCGAGGTAGAGAGCGAAAAACAAAAACAACCCATATATCTAAACTGAAGAAATGATTTAAGTGATTTTTTGAGGATGCTGCAAATACATGTCAAGCACCGGGGAAAAAAGAGTACATAACGAGGAAAAAGATACAAAAACAAAAACGGTACCTTTTGTTCTCATTAAAGGAACTACATGCAAAGTTTGTTGAACAATTTAAATATCCGAGGATATCTTACCAGACTTTTGTAAAACTAAGACCTTTTTGGGTTGTAGCAAAAAATGTGGATAAAAGAGATACACATGTGTGTGTATAACACATGCCAATTTCAAATACAAATTGCAAAAACTAAAATTGCTTAAACTGATCAAAACAGACTCTATAAATCAGATTCTTAAGAACAGTGTGTGTAACACCAAAAAAGTTGGGTGTATGAATGGTACTTGTGAAACGTGTTCACTTAAGTTCCCGGAGGAGATTTTAACTGACAGAAATTTTGAAGATTTCAACACATTTTACTACAGGTGGTGTAAGAAAGAAGAAATAAGAAAAAGTAATAAAGGTGATAAAATGATAAAAGTAAAATTGACAGTAAAAGAAAAGGTTTTGTGTAAGGCATCTGAGCTAATGGATATAACTGAGAAAAACTTAAAAACTATTGCCATTCATTCTTATAACATGCACCACCAACACACGAGATTTAAAAGAAATATTAAACGTACTTATGACTAATGAGGAAGCTCTTATAATTTGTGATTGGAGTGAGAATTACTCTTGTAAATACGGAGAAGAGGTACAAGCAATTCATTTTGGGGCCTCCCGTAATCAAGTATCACTTCACACAGGAATAGCATACATTGGTAACACAGATGTTTCTGATGAAGAAGAGTTCTTCTCGTTCTGTACAATTTCAGACTCTTCAGATCACCGTGCCGCAGCCATATGGGCCCATTTAGTTCCTATTTTATCACTTATTCGTAATGAACATCCAAATATAAATGTGTTGCACTTTTTTACCGATGGGCCGACATCGCAATACAGGAACAAGACCAATTTTTTTTTAATGTGTAAAGTGTGTTCAGATTTCGGCTTTGAGCTATGTTCATGGAACTTCTGGGAGGCAGGTCATGGTAAAGGGCCTGCCGATGGAATTGGCGGACTTGTGAAAAGAGAACTGCTGATAAAGCTGTTGCGATGGGCCGCGATGTAACAGATGCAGTGTCGTTTTTGAATAGCATTAGCAACTTAAAAATTAAGACATTTCTAGTTCAAGAAGAAAATATCAAGTTAATGGTAGATGATTACGGAGAAAAAGAGGAAAACATATTGCCTATTAAAGGGACATTAAGACTGAAAAGTATTGTGTGGAGCAAGTTTAGCAAGAGTCCTTTTTCTATAAATCTACGACAGCTTTCATGCTCGATTTGCAGAAAGAAATTAAATTGCAAACACTATCCCTTTGTGCCTTCAAATTGGAACTTGATCAAAGAAGAAACTATAGTTAATGGTATCCTTTGATATTAATAAGTAGCCTATTATTTAAAACATTTATTCCTGGATAAAATAATAATTTGATATTAGTGTGTCTTGTGTATGAAAGTTAATATTATTACTATCTTTACATATACACTTTGAAATGAGTTGTCCAACATTTAAGTTGGCGTTTTCGAATATTCTTTCTTTAACCAAGTATGTATGAAATGAGTTGTCTAACATTTAAGTTGGCGTTTTCGAATATTTTTTCCTTAACCAAGTATGTACAGATATAAACACTTTAGGGACGGAGTCTTCACTGCCAAAGGAGGAATCCGGTAACTCAAGGACTTCCATGGATATCAAATGCAAACCTGGGACTTCTACCAACTGTATCCTTTCTATTACTAAATTATATTAAATACTGTACATTCAAAGTTACTATATCTACTAATTATCATCTATCATTAGTTGAATGACCTACAGTTTGTATTTTTTCCTTAGCGCTTTCCAGGTCACAAGAAAAAATGGTGCTTCAGCGACATATATTCTTCTAGTTCAGACTCTGAGGAGAGTCTTATTGACATTAATCAGGAGAAACAAGTACCGAACCCGTTGAAAAAGGCTGTAACGGTTAAAAAAGAAGACTTTATCGTCGTTAAATTACAGGGGAAGAAATCTTTTCGACATTACGTTGCGAAAGTGATAGTTAATCATGTGGATGGTGACTTATCTGTCAGTTTTATGAGGAAATCTTTCAGAGGAAAATTTATTTTTCCGGATATTATTGAAGAAAGATGTATATCACAAGAAGAAGTCGTTAAAGTACTAAAACGTCCTGTTGTTTCCCGTGGCAGATATTGTTTTAAAGACAATTTGAACCATTATGAATGTCTGAACTAAAGGGAAGTTTCTGGAAGGAAGTTTCCAGGAAGTTTCAGGAAGTTTCTGAGTCATTTTGTGTTTTTTAAATGTAGTTCATACTACATTTACAACTTTAAATATATACTCAAAGCCAACTTTAATGCTATTGTTCAAAAAAGTTTGTCATTTTCAATTATAAAATGTAGTTTTAATATTATATGTGTTCAATAATCATTTCCGTCCTTTAAGTGTCATTTCCGTCCCACATAAGTCATTTCCGTCCTGAAAATCTAAATTAACATAATTTGTAATTTGCAATATAAAAAAATGTTAATTTAACAACGGATTTATGAACTATCACATAAGTTTGATTAACTATATAATATTATATTCTTATAAAACCAAATTGATTTTATATTTTTCGCTTTTGAATTGCTGAATGTATATATCTAGATAAATACCTTATATTAGTAGTCAGAAAAAACAGCTTAGATCTGATAAATAAAATTAGTAATGTAAATGTACTACCTCGATACACATTAATCTCCTATGACATATCAAACCTATACACTAATATACCCATAGAAGAAACAATAGATATCCTAAAAGAAAAACTAAAACATAACACACTTCCCGAAAAAGCGGCAAAAGAATTGGTTGACCTGCTCTCAATATGTCTCTCTCAGAACTACTTCAGCTTCAATAATGAAACTTTCTTACAGAATAAAGGCCTAGCGATGGGATCACCTCTTTCAGGTATAATGGCGGAAATCTTTCTTAATGAAATAGAAAATAATCACATAATGAACCTAACAAACAAATTCTCAAAAAACATCATATATTACCACCGCTACGTGGACGATATAATTTGTCTATTCGATGGCACAAGAAGACAGATAGATTTGTTTACCAATTATTTGAACAACATACACTCATTATTAAGCTTCACCTCTGAAGTGGAAACCAACAATAGCCTAAACTACCTTGATTTAACAATATCTAAGCATAATAATAAACACATATTTAAAATCTATAGAAAACCAACCCAAACTGATCATACCATTCACAATAGTTCTTATCACCCACAATCACACAAGCTAGCCGCGTACAACAGTTTCGTATACAGGGCACTTAGCACACCTATGAGCCAAAATGACCTAAAAAATGAAATAGCGATAATAAAGCAAATAGCAAACGCAAATGGTTTCAAAACAGAGATAATAGACAAACTAATATATAAACATAAAAAGAAAATTAGCGATCGCAATAATATATTCCAACCTACAGCAAAAAAAGAAAACAGAAAATTCGTACCAATTAAATATAACCACATTCTGGACCGTCCGACAAACAACATATTCCGTAAACATGGTTTCAACTTGGCATACCGAACCTCCAATAGCCTGAATAACATCCTTAAAACCAAGATAAAGCCAAATATTATCAATAAATTTGACAATAGTGGAGTATACAAACTCAAGTGTGACGACTGCGAAAAAATTTATATAGGTCAAACTGGCAGATCCTTTACACAAAGGTTTAAAGAACATTTACCGTCACATAAAAATCATCTCTCCAAACATACTTCCAATTTTGCCGAACATTTGATAAACACCAATCATAATTACACTAATATCAATACCAATCTTGACATCATTCATAATGAGAGGAAGGGACACCGTCTCGACGTATTGGAAGAATATAATATATACATCACCCAAAAGAAACATCCCAACATACTTCTCAATGAGAAATTGAACTTCGCAGCCAACCCGATCTACGATACAATCTTATCTCTGAATAAACAAATGGACTTCCACGGCAGTTAACTATCATCAGTCTTATTTTCAGTATCCGTCCGGAAACGAACGAATAATGATGTGGCCACACACGGACATTTTTAGTGTAAAATTTAACGAAGAGCTAGCCTCCGAATATTTTAAAACAATGTTTTTAGTGTCGTATATGTTCAGTGTCGTGTTTATGTGTTTTATTTAAGTGTCCTGCACCTGACGAAGCCGACTGTGATCGGCGAAACAGCTGTAGTGATATACAATAACAAGAATTGCTCTGACTACTAATATAAGGTATTTATCTAGATATAACTATATAAATTGAATGTTTTTTAAAAAACCTCTAACTTCAAGAAAAACTAACTTTCCTGTTACTATTTGGTGAAAAAACAAAAAACGTAAGAACTTTTCCTTGATTTAATAATTTTAGATAGATAAAAAAAAAAAAAAAGTTTTTACTAAAAATATTCTTTGTTTGATCAAACCTCAATATCTAATAAATGTAACTATGAAAATAATAATTTTAAAAAAATGTATAAAGGACGGGACGGAAATGACATATTTTAAGAACATTCAAAGGAAAAATTTTAATTTTTATTACAACAAAATAATTTAATTCATGGCACTAATTGACATCTTAAGCACAATAGTACTAGACACCATAAAATGTTATCAAACCTTAAATAAATCTTAGTGGACAAAAAAAATATTTGCAATCCCAAATTACAAAATTTGTTGGATTGACCCAAATGATAAAATGCATGGTTAAGAACCTATGGATACAATTGTACACATTATTTTTATAACACATAGGGACACTAATGCCATCTAGTGGCTAAACAATCAACTAGAAACAACAGCTGTTGAAAAGTAAGGTTAGGAAGAGTGAGTTACTGGTTGACATCCCTTGCTTTGTTTATGTTTTGTTGTTTGAAAAAATGCTTTTTTAATTTAAATTGTTATTCTGCTATCAACTAAATGTACATATTTTGAAATAATTATAATAGGTAGTTCAAATAATACAATTCATATTATTTACAGGACTGTGAAATTAATGGATACATTTGTAGCCAATAGGGCTTGGTTAGTGTAGGACTGAGATAACCTGCAAAACTTTGTTGAATTATCTATCCAAACTATTTTGTTAAATGTGTTGGTTTGCTTGTGTTTGTGATTTGTTATATTGAAAATGGATAAAAAGAAGCCTATAACATGTAAGTGTGATCATAATAATGCTAAAAATTTGGATCAACAGGAGCCTAGTGCAAGTAAGTCTGATACTAATGTTCATGATTATGCTGAAAATCCGGACCTATTATTAGAATTGTTGTTTGATGGAAATTTGTCTGAACTGAGTGATATTGAAGATTATGATATTGATGACAGTGTGCAACAAATAACAAAAACGAAACTGAGGATTGGTGCTGATAGGCTAGATAGAAATGATGAAATTTTAGAAGAGAATGCTGATACGTATGTCAAAGAGCCTGTTGAACCGGATATTGAAAATGGTGTAAATGTTATTCATACAGATGAAATCAAGAGTATTCCTCAACCACCATCAAATGCTGATAATGCTGGGAATAGGACTAATATTCCAGAATTTGATTTAAAAAATAAAAAGTCTGTCAAATGGCGACATCGGTCAATCGATAAATTTAGTGACAATGAATGGACAGGATTAGATTACTCAGAACTTGAAGAGTTGTCATCTCCAATAACTTATTTTTATAAATATATTCCTGAAGAATTATTTCAGCTAATGGCTGAAATGACAAATGTATATGCGTTACAACAAGGAAAAACAAATTTCAAACCCACAAATGTGTTTGAAATAAAATCATTAGTGGCTCTACATATTGCAACAGCCATTTACAAATTACCTAGAGTAAAAATGTATTGGAATACCAAGTTGAAGTTCGTTTTATTTTCAGAAAACATGGCAAGAGACAGGTTTTTTGAACTGCGCACCAATTTACACCTTGTTAATAATTTGGAAATTCCACAAAGTTGTAATGATAAATTTTTCAAGGTTCGCCCTCTGTACAATTGTATCCGCAAACGTTGTTTGGAGTTGCAGGTAGAGGAGGTGCTAAGTGTTGACGAGGCAATGGTACCATTTACTGGCAAAATGGTAGCAAAACAATACATCAAAAATAAGCCTAACCCATGGGATATAAAAATATTCATGCTTTGTGGAGAAAGTGGTATGTGTTACGATTTCATTATCTATCAGGGCAGTACGACTGAACTATCTCAAGATAGTTTGAAGCGTTATGGATTAGGCCCAAGTATTGTACTGAAGCTAGCAGAACGGTTCAGTTCTGAAAAAAACCATCAATTATATTTTGATAATTATTTTTCGTCCTACAATTTATTCCACGTTCTACGTCAAATGAAAATTATGGCAGGAGGTACAGTGCGAACGAATAGGTTTTTTCAGCCTCCTCTTATTTCAGACAATGAAGCCATGAAAAAAGATAGAGGTTTTTCATATGAAGTGTCGAGTTTAGATAATGTAGTACTAGTGAAATGGGTTGACAGCAAGTGTGTTGTAACAGGTTCAAATTTCATTGGTACTGGTAATATCGATCAAGTAGAACGTTGGGATAAGTCCCAGAAAGAGTATGTCTCAGTTGATCGACCGGAAATTGTAAAGAGGTACAATCATGGCATGGGTGGTGTTGACTTATTCGATCAGTGCATTAGCTATTATAGGATATTTATAAGATCAAGAAAGTGGCCATTGAGAATGATATTTCATGGTTTTGACATGGCTATCTTGCAAGGGTGGCATGAATACAAAAGAGATGCTACAGCGTTAGAAGTTAATCCAAAGAAAATAACGGACCTTCTCGACTTCAGAATTTCAGTCATGGATTCATTACTACTAGTTAGAAGAAATGTAGACGTAAAAAAAAGAAGTCGACCCAGCAACATTGCTTCACCTTCAACTCAAGTGGTCCAACGTAGGCAAGGTGAAAAACGACCAATTGAGAAAATACAATTTGACAGTGTAGGGCATCTTCCAAGCCATGATACTGACGTTCTACCAAGCCGTTGCAAGTACCCAAAATGTACCGGACGATCAAGAGTTTTTTGTATAAAGTGTAATGTACATTTATGTTTCACAAAAAATAAAAATTGCTATTTGAACTTTCACACAAAATAATTGACTGTAAATCAAAAGGTGTAGAGATTGAGGGCTGATCTTGTATGCGAGTAAATGAATCTAGATGTAACAATAAAATTAATATTTATTGAATTTTGATTATCTTGTAGGGGAACAGCGGTTAGTATGGGCCAGAGGGTAGTATGGGCCATCGCGTGTTTTTACAATTTGCCACCAGATAGCAGCACCATAAAGTGCTTGTTTTACAGCGCTTGCAACATAATGAAAAGTATCAGTAGAGTGTTGACCTCATGCACACGTGTACGCGTCAAGTTGCGGATTTTGATTGATTGTGAGTTAGGAAACTGTTGTTCTGCATAACTTTTGGAGCTCCCAGGTACTACTACGGGTAAGAATATAGTTTTAATACTTATACTAATAGGATGCATATTTAATAAGGCACATATTGTATACGTTTCAAGATGCTATCTCTTACAGGTTTAGTATGACGCTATGTTTTTTATTGTCGTGTCTTTCGGGTAGTATGGGCCATATCAAATTCGGGTGGTATGGGCCACTTGTAAAAGCTACTTTTTTATTTTAGGGAAGGATGCCGAAGTTTAAGAAGAAGCCTGCAGGTGAAGGTCGAGGAGAATGGACTGAAGATAACATGAAGCTTGGAACTGCAGCTGTTTTGGAAAAAAAATGTCAGAAAGAGCAGCTGCAGACCACTATGAAATACCAAGAAGTACATTGCAAAGAAAACTAAAAGCCATTTCAAATAATCAGTCTACAGATATGTCACCAAAAATGGGGTTTTATAAGCCAACATTTGAAAAACAATTTGAAGCACAATTAGTGGATCACATGAGAGATTTGGATTCTAGACTAATGCCACTTTCTAAAACGGAATTCTTGAAGCTTGCCTTTGATCGTGCAGAACACGTTTTTTGTTTGCCATAGCTAATATGCTGGTAGAAGAAATAGGAGAAATAGAGAAATTCTTGTCTCACATTGCGCAAACCAGCGAAACATCCTAACAAGTTTCGTCCTGTTGGCAAAACACGTTTTTTGTATAACATAACTTCAGATTTTCAAGTGCATAAAAGTGATGTCCCTTTTTACAGCTGACTTTACAGAACTTTAACTAACTCATATTGTATATGTGCCTAAATTTACTTCCGCAAATATGTGTTCCTTAAAACTATTTTCTAGATGTAGACTTGTGTAATTATTTATAAATTATATAACAATTTCTTGGGTGGAGCCTGCATGCAATTTTCGGTCCTAACAACCTCCAAGAGGTTAGTTTCTAAATTAAAATAATTGACGTCAATTAACAAAATTTCAAACTTCTAAATTCTTTTCTTTTTTTAAATATATAAATTTATTGGCCAATATAGTTTTTAAGAAATTTTCAAACCAATTATATTATGTAACTTTAGTTTAGTGATAAACATCTTAACTATAGATATGATTTTTTTTGAACTTAAAATATCAAGCTCGTTTATATTTTGTTAAATTCTGTAACTGTTTAAAAGGAAACTATCATCTTATAAACTAAAAAGGGGGGGGATAAGTTTTTTTGAATCTTTTGATTAATTTTTTTTTTTAAATTATTATACTTTTACATTAAGGGCGTATAATTCTTTTTTTTTGATTAATTATAATTCTGTGAATTATTAAGCTGTGCTCATTTTTTTTTTTTTATTGTTAAATTTTTGTAACTATAAATATATATATACTAAAAGGGGGGATAAATTTTTAGAATCTGTTGATTAATTTTTTTTTTTTATCTAAATTATTATATGTTACAATTAAGGGCTTATAACTTTTACCATTTATGATCTTGTTAATCATAAGTTTTTTTTTACTGATGATTTGTGTCAGGATGTCTTTTGTTGTAAATGACAAAGTCTGAACCGTCGAAATTTCTTTCTGTTTTCAATAAACTTGAGCCTTGTTAATTATTAAACTTGTCTTTGTCTTTTTTTATCTTTCTTTTCAAACATTGTTACCATTTTGGTTCCGCCTTTATTAAATTTAAGTCCCCTGGTAACATGTTTCTGGTAGCAGAGCGTGGTTTTATTAAATTCTAGTGTGGTTATCTCTAGATTATAGCGTGGTTAATTTTAAATTCTGGAACCCTAGTTAATTTTCAAAATTTTGCATTGGAACCATCTAAATTTAAATTCAAAATTATCTTTGTTAAACAAGGCTCATTTTTATGTTTTGCAGCTTTTTCAAATACTGCACAACTGTTGCTGATGAAATTTTTTTATTTAGTTTAAATATTTAAATCTCTATAAATCTATAGTCTCTTTTTTATTATTTATTTATTTTATAAACACTTACACAAAAACTTCTAAACCAATTTCGATAAAATTTTTTTTTATTATTATTTTGTCTGCTTAAATATTTTTATATATATATATATATATATATATATATATATATATATATATATATATATTTACAAACACTGCACACTAGTCATTCACTGAATTTGATCCAGACAGCGGGCTCATTCGGGAATCCAAAAAAAATTTAAATAAATAATAAAATCCAAAAATAGTTAAAAACAAAAAAAAAACAAAAAAAAATCAAAATCTCCTTCAAAAATTTTCTCGAGTTTTCTTTCGCTTGTCTGTATTAATTCATACTTACACACACACATATACACAACAACTACACTACATATAATTCTTGAGTCTTTCTCTGGCTCTTTCATTTTTTGCATCATCTTAAAAGAAATTTTTTTTTAATTACTTGGTTTATTTTTTTTTATCTATTATTATCAGCAACAGTTAAAATGGCAGTGGATTTGCTGCGATTAGAGGACTCGTTGAGGAACACGGAGCTTGCTTTTGAATTTTTTTGTTTTCGTCAACTTGAAAGAAAATTATTTTTATTTATTTTTTTTAAATTTTTATCATGTTGAGTAATAGGCAAGATGGCGGTGGACTGGTTGATGCAGATGGTGGCATTTGTTTAATAGTAAATTGAAATGTTGAACTCTTTAATAATATATCATTGTGTGTTAAATTTTTTTTTTTTCTTTTCCAAATTTATAGGGGCCCAGTTTTGTATGTAGGACAACATGGTTGGCCTGTTTGTCTATTCTTTAAATTATTCGGTTGTTCGTCTTTTATTATTAGCAGGTCAACATGTTGGTTCCTTATTTAGTTTGTTTAGGGATGAGAAAACCGGAGTTTGTTTTTTTTTTGTCATGGGTCACCTTTTATATACATTCATCTTGGTACCATCTCTTTTGCCACACTCTTTTGCTACACCTTTTTTTTTTTTACACTTCTTTCTTTTGTACATTTTTTTTTAAACACTTAAATATTTTGATGAAATTTTTTTTTTACACTTTTTGATTAATTTAAATTCCTTTTTGGGGCACATGATTAAAGATACACATACATAAGACCTTAAGTCAAATATTACATGCCCTGCCTTGCGCAGTAAAACCATTTTGACTCCCCAACGTTTCATACTGCTTCTTTGTTTATTTTCAAAATGTATTATTTGTTTAGACCCTTCAAAATTCTTTTTTCTCACGGAAATTGTTAAGAGCCGTGAATAGTTTAAATTTCTCTTCGTATGGGAGAAGAGGAATTTAAAAATAACGACGCTGAGCATGATCTGACCTAATTGGCTTCAGGAGTTTTTTTTTATTTTTATTTATTTTGTAATTTAATGTAAAGGTCGGCTCAGAGGATACTCCCCCCGTCTGAGTCCGGCCTTTCCTGTAAGTCCAATGTGCGATGCACATTCCCTCCCCAGTCCCCGGAGTGGTCACCTCCACTTGGTATTCCCGAGGTGCCACTCCACCCCTTTTCCCCACGTACCTTAGAGTACAAAGTCAGTTCATGCACAGCAATGTCGACCTTTGCGTCACCCTTCAGCTCTTTCTGTCCTGGGCTTATCCCAATCATAGGTGGGAAGAGCTGAGACGCTATAGAAATTTCAAAATTTAATAAGTAAGTGCCGAAGGAGGCTACACCCTAGAGTGGTGATTATAAAAGCATTATGAAGCGTTGTTTCTATCAGGTGCCCCGTTTCAAAATTTTGTAGGAGGCCCTTCTGGCCCCTTTCTTCAGAAGCTTGTAGGAGGCCCTTCTGGCCCCTTTCTTCTATTTTTTCTTGGAGGCCCTTCTGGCCCTTGTCCCTTTTTTCAAAATTTTGTGGGAGGCCCTTCTGGCCCCCTTTCTGACTCCACCCCAACTCCGTCTTTCGGGGGGGGAGAGCTGTAGCATTCAAAAACACATTCGTAAATATACATTCAACTTGCTAAGCCTTGACAGATGCTGGCACCTGGCGGCCCTCTCCAAAACCAAGCATCGCCTGACACCTGAATACAAAGTACAATTCGCCGGTCAAGCTAGCTTCCCTAATACCCGTCCACAGTCTAGATGTGATAACAACATGGTCTACATTCTGCATTACTCCGTTAACAAAACTTCTTTCTTTCTCAAATTTTACAAGTCTTATACTACATCATGCTAATTTACAGTTTGTGCGCTTTAGTTTAAACAATCTCGTTCTAAAATGTAAAATAAATCATCATTTTTCTCGGTACAAGCTCACGTGAACTGCGACAGGATTAACCAGGTACTTCAACCTTACAGATTTTGTCATATTATAAATTTTGTTAATTTTTTTTAAAATAATTTGTTAAATATCATGTATTCTTTAAAATATGTATTTCATGTTTTATTTAATATTCTATTTTCTTTTGAAACTAAATGATTATAAAAAAATTTTCTTTTCTTAAAACATCATTTACAAAACCTTGTAAAGGCACATTTTAAGTTTTGAACAATTTTGTGAAATAAGTGCAAACTAATGTTGAACATTAAATGATCAGCATATCTTATTGAACATGTCAAATATAAAACAATTAGAGAAATTTCTTCTAAATCAGAAAATTTCGTTTTATAGACTTTTGAAGAATCTTACAAGTCTTATACAAGCTTTCTTTTAAACAAAACTATATATATATAAATAAATTTATAATCATCTAAGAAGCTTTTAATTACAATCTTAACGAATTTCTGTGATGCAATTAATTTACTTTAATTTTGACAAATAACCAGATATTTTCTTCAATAAAGAACATTAATGCTACAACATGTCTGATTTTGCACAGACGTTTAAAAAAAAACGTGTTTTTTGTTTGCCATAGCTAATATGCTGGTAGAAGAAATAGGAGAAATAGAGAAATTCTTGTCTCACATTGCGCAAACCAGCGAAACATCCTAACAAGTTTCGTCCTGTTGGCAAAACACGTTTTTTGTATAACATAACTTCAGATTTTCAAGTGCATAAAAGTGATGTCCCTTTTTACAGCTGACTTTACAGAACTTTAACTAACTCATATTGTATATGTGCCTAAATTTACTTCCGCAAATATGTGTTCCTTAAAACTATTTTCTAGATGTAGACTTGTGTAATTATTTATAAATTATATAACAATTTCTTGGGTGGAGCCTGCATGCAATTTTCGGTCCTAACAACCTCCAAGAGGTTAGTTTCTAAATTAAAATAATTGACGTCAATTAACAAAATTTCAAACTTCTAAATTCTTTTCTTTTTTTAAATATATAAATTTATTGGCCAATATAGTTTTTAAGAAATTTTCAAACCAATTATATTATGTAACTTTAGTTTAGTGATAAACATCTTAACTATAGATATGATTTTTTTTGAACTTAAAATATCAAGCTCGTTTATATTTTGTTAAATTCTGTAACTGTTTAAAAGGAAACTATCATCTTATAAACTAAAAAGGGGGGGGATAAGTTTTTTTGAATCTTTTGATTAATTTTTTTTTTTAAATTATTATACTTTTACATTAAGGGCGTATAATTCTTTTTTTTTGATTAATTATAATTCTGTGAATTATTAAGCTGTGCTCATTTTTTTTTTTTTATTGTTAAATTTTTGTAACTATAAATATATATATATACTAAAAGGGGGGATAAATTTTTAGAATCTGTTGATTAATTTTTTTTTTTTATCTAAATTATTATATGTTACAATTAAGGGCTTATAACTTTTACCATTTATGATCTTGTTAATCATAAGTTTTTTTTTACTGATGATTTGTGTCAGGATGTCTTTTGTTGTAAATGACAAAGTCTGAACCGTCGAAATTTCTTTCTGTTTTCAATAAACTTGAGCCTTGTTAATTATTAAACTTGTCTTTGTCTTTTTTTATCTTTCTTTTCAAACATTGTTACCATTTTGGTTCCGCCTTTATTAAATTTAAGTCCCCTGGTAACATGTTTCTGGTAGCAGAGCGTGGTCCAGAAATATCTTATCTCTGAATAAACAAATGGACTTCCACGGCAGTTAACTATCATCAGTCTTATTTTCAGTATCCGTCCGGAAACGAACGAATAATGATGTGGCCACACACGGACATTTTTAGTGTAAAATTTAACGAAGAGCTAGCCTCCGAATATTTTAAAACAATGTTTTTAGTGTCGTATATGTTCAGTGTCGTGTTTATGTGTTTTATTTAAGTGTCCTGCACCTGACGAAGCCGACTGTGATCGGCGAAACAGCTGTAGTGATATACAATAACAAGAATTGCTCTGACTACTAATATAAGGTATTTATCTAGATATAACTATATAAATTGAATGTTTTTTAAAAAACCTCTAACTTCAAGAAAAACTAACTTTCCTGTTACTATTTGGTGAAAAAACAAAAAACGTAAGAACTTTTCCTTGATTTAATAATTTTAGATAGATAAAAAAAAAAAAAAAGTTTTTACTAAAAATATTCTTTGTTTGATCAAACCTCAATATCTAATAAATGTAACTATGAAAATAATAATTTTAAAAAAATGTATAAAGGACGGGACGGAAATGACATATTTTAAGAACATTCAAAGGAAAAATTTTAATTTTTATTACAACAAAATAATTTAATTCATGGCACTAATTGACATCTTAAGCACAATAGTACTAGACACCATAAAATGTTATCAAACCTTAAATAAATCTTAGTGGACAAAAAAAATATTTGCAATCCCAAATTACAAAATTTGTTGGATTGACCCAAATGATAAAATGCATGGTTAAGAACCTATGGATACAATTGTACACATTATTTTTATAACACATAGGGACACTAATGCCATCTAGTGGCTAAACAATCAACTAGAAACAACAGCTGTTGAAAAGTAAGGTTAGGAAGAGTGAGTTACTGGTTGACATCCCTTGCTTTGTTTATGTTTTGTTGTTTGAAAAAATGCTTTTTTAATTTAAATTGTTATTCTGCTATCAACTAAATGTACATATTTTGAAATAATTATAATAGGTAGTTCAAATAATACAATTCATATTATTTACAGGACTGTGAAATTAATGGATACATTTGTAGCCAATAGGGCTTGGTTAGTGTAGGACTGAGATAACCTGCAAAACTTTGTTGAATTATCTATCCAAACTATTTTGTTAAATGTGTTGGTTTGCTTGTGTTTGTGATTTGTTATATTGAAAATGGATAAAAAGAAGCCTATAACATGTAAGTGTGATCATAATAATGCTAAAAATTTGGATCAACAGGAGCCTAGTGCAAGTAAGTCTGATACTAATGTTCATGATTATGCTGAAAATCCGGACCTATTATTAGAATTGTTGTTTGATGGAAATTTGTCTGAACTGAGTGATATTGAAGATTATGATATTGATGACAGTGTGCAACAAATAACAAAAACGAAACTGAGGATTGGTGCTGATAGGCTAGATAGAAATGATGAAATTTTAGAAGAGAATGCTGATACGTATGTCAAAGAGCCTGTTGAACCGGATATTGAAAATGGTGTAAATGTTATTCATACAGATGAAATCAAGAGTATTCCTCAACCACCATCAAATGCTGATAATGCTGGGAATAGGACTAATATTCCAGAATTTGATTTAAAAAATAAAAAGTCTGTCAAATGGCGACATCGGTCAATCGATAAATTTAGTGACAATGAATGGACAGGATTAGATTACTCAGAACTTGAAGAGTTGTCATCTCCAATAACTTATTTTTATAAATATATTCCTGAAGAATTATTTCAGCTAATGGCTGAAATGACAAATGTATATGCGTTACAACAAGGAAAAACAAATTTCAAACCCACAAATGTGTTTGAAATAAAATCATTAGTGGCTCTACATATTGCAACAGCCATTTACAAATTACCTAGAGTAAAAATGTATTGGAATACCAAGTTGAAGTTCGTTTTATTTTCAGAAAACATGGCAAGAGACAGGTTTTTTGAACTGCGCACCAATTTACACCTTGTTAATAATTTGGAAATTCCACAAAGTTGTAATGATAAATTTTTCAAGGTTCGCCCTCTGTACAATTGTATCCGCAAACGTTGTTTGGAGTTGCAGGTAGAGGAGGTGCTAAGTGTTGACGAGGCAATGGTACCATTTACTGGCAAAATGGTAGCAAAACAATACATCAAAAATAAGCCTAACCCATGGGATATAAAAATATTCATGCTTTGTGGAGAAAGTGGTATGTGTTACGATTTCATTATCTATCAGGGCAGTACGACTGAACTATCTCAAGATAGTTTGAAGCGTTATGGATTAGGCCCAAGTATTGTACTGAAGCTAGCAGAACGGTTCAGTTCTGAAAAAAACCATCAATTATATTTTGATAATTATTTTTCGTCCTACAATTTATTCCACGTTCTACGTCAAATGAAAATTATGGCAGGAGGTACAGTGCGAACGAATAGGTTTTTTCAGCCTCCTCTTATTTCAGACAATGAAGCCATGAAAAAAGATAGAGGTTTTTCATATGAAGTGTCGAGTTTAGATAATGTAGTACTAGTGAAATGGGTTGACAGCAAGTGTGTTGTAACAGGTTCAAATTTCATTGGTACTGGTAATATCGATCAAGTAGAACGTTGGGATAAGTCCCAGAAAGAGTATGTCTCAGTTGATCGACCGGAAATTGTAAAGAGGTACAATCATGGCATGGGTGGTGTTGACTTATTCGATCAGTGCATTAGCTATTATAGGATATTTATAAGATCAAGAAAGTGGCCATTGAGAATGATATTTCATGGTTTTGACATGGCTATCTTGCAAGGGTGGCATGAATACAAAAGAGATGCTACAGCGTTAGAAGTTAATCCAAAGAAAATAACGGACCTTCTCGACTTCAGAATTTCAGTCATGGATTCATTACTACTAGTTAGAAGAAATGTAGACGTAAAAAAAAGAAGTCGACCCAGCAACATTGCTTCACCTTCAACTCAAGTGGTCCAACGTAGGCAAGGTGAAAAACGACCAATTGAGAAAATACAATTTGACAGTGTAGGGCATCTTCCAAGCCATGATACTGACGTTCTACCAAGCCGTTGCAAGTACCCAAAATGTACCGGACGATCAAGAGTTTTTTGTATAAAGTGTAATGTACATTTATGTTTCACAAAAAATAAAAATTGCTATTTGAACTTTCACACAAAATAATTGACTGTAAATCAAAAGGTGTAGAGATTGAGGGCTGATCTTGTATGCGAGTAAATGAATCTAGATGTAACAATAAAATTAATATTTATTGAATTTTGATTATCTTGTAGGGGAACAGCGGTTAGTATGGGCCAGAGGGTAGTATGGGCCATCGCGTGTTTTTACAATTTGCCACCAGATAGCAGCACCATAAAGTGCTTGTTTTACAGCGCTTGCAACATAATGAAAAGTATCAGTAGAGTGTTGACCTCATGCACACGTGTACGCGTCAAGTTGCGGATTTTGATTGATTGTGAGTTAGGAAACTGTTGTTCTGCATAACTTTTGGAGCTCCCAGGTACTACTACGGGTAAGAATATAGTTTTAATACTTATACTAATAGGATGCATATTTAATAAGGCACATATTGTATACGTTTCAAGATGCTATCTCTTACAGGTTTAGTATGACGCTATGTTTTTTATTGTCGTGTCTTTCGGGTAGTATGGGCCATATCAAATTCGGGTGGTATGGGCCACTTGTAAAAGCTACTTTTTTATTTTAGGGAAGGATGCCGAAGTTTAAGAAGAAGCCTGCAGGTGAAGGTCGAGGAGAATGGACTGAAGATAACATGAAGCTTGGAACTGCAGCTGTTTTGGAAAAAAAATGTCAGAAAGAGCAGCTGCAGACCACTATGAAATACCAAGAAGTACATTGCAAAGAAAACTAAAAGCCATTTCAAATAATCAGTCTACAGATATGTCACCAAAAATGGGGTTTTATAAGCCAACATTTGAAAAACAATTTGAAGCACAATTAGTGGATCACATGAGAGATTTGGATTCTAGACTAATGCCACTTTCTAAAACGGAATTCTTGAAGCTTGCCTTTGATCTTGCAGAACATTTAAAATTGCCACACAGGTTCAATAAGGAAAAGAAAATGGCCGGAAAGATTTTTATGATGGTTTTATGAAAAGACATCCGGAGTTGAGTTATAGAAAACCACAATCAACAAGTTTAATGCGATGTGTAGGTTTCAATAGGCCACAAGTTGACAGATTTTTCAATCAATTAAAAGCCCTACAAGCCAAACATTCCTTTCGACCGTCTAGAATTTTCAACGGTGATGAAACTGGAGTTTCATGTGTTCACGAAAATGATAAGGTGATAACAATTAAAGGGAAACGCCAAGTTGGAAAAATTACGTCTGGGGAAAGGGGTCGTAATATTACCCTAATGTTTTGTATGAGCGCAACAGGACAGTTCATTCCTCCACTTTTTATTTTTCCTCGGAAAAGAATGAATGATCGTCTTATGATTGGAGCTCCAGCTAAAAGTATCAGTTTCCCAACTGCAAATGGGTGGATGACTTCTGAGGCTTTTCTGGTGTGGCTCAAGCATTTCATTTCTTTTGTAAAGCCATCTAAAAACGATCCTGTTTTGCTCATCATCGATGGTCATGGCAGCCACAAGGAGCTAGATGTCATTTTGGAAGCTCGTGAAAACCACATTCACATGTTAAGTTTTCCCCCTCACACAACGCACAAGCTACAACCTCTTGATAGATCATTTATGAAACATTTTAAGAACTGCTACAATGCTGTGTGTAGCTTGTGGATGAGGGCCAACCCAGGGTGTCGAATCAATGACTACGATATTGCTAAGATTGTGGCTAATGCTTACAAGCAAGTTAGTCGCCTAGACATAGCGGAAACTGGGTTCAAATGTACCGGAATATTTCCCCTAAATCAAAATATTTTTACTGATTTGGATTTTATGGGCAGTGAGACTACGAACATACTACATCCTTCGCCGAACGAGGAAACTTCTGTAGTCCAGCCTTCAACTAATGCTGACTCTGACATCTCTTTGGGAAAGGCGTCAGCTGTTTCATCAAACTCAACAGAGCCTCTTCCACTCACCTCCTTTACTGATTCTGAAGTTCTTGGACACCCTTCAGAGTTAGACTTAAGACTATCGACAGATTCATTAGTAGTCGTCAATGTCTCTTTACAAGCTAGACGTGATGCTCCGACTTCCACCTCTGATGTCTCAAGAAACACATCGGCAGTTCCACCTATAAATGATGCCCATCATTCGCCTTCACTTAGTCCCGCTTCTACAAAATCATGCAAAGAGGATTTTGTAAGTGCTTTGAAAAAGGTTTCTCCGATGCCTTCCTGCGCTGCAAACAGAATGAGAAGCCGAAAGAGAAAAGTTGAAAAGAGTGAAATTTTGACTTCTACACCTGTAAAAGATATGTTAATTTTAAAGAGAGTTGAAGAAGAAAACAAAGAAGCAGCAAAGAGAGTGAAACAAACATTAAAATTTGAAAAACTAAACACAAGCAAGGGAAAGAAAGGGACAGAGAAAAAAGCCAAAACATAAACCAAATCAAAAGGGGCAAAAATAAATAATACTATTGACTATACAAATCCAACACCAGGGACTTCAAAAGATTCGGAAGTCAAATGCATTGTTTGTGATGAAACTTTTGAAGAAAACTGGATCCAGTGCAAGGTTTGTGAAGGCTGGTCACACGAGCTTTGTGCAAACATTGAAGATTCGTTGTTTTACTTTTGTGACCGATGTAAATTAAACAAGAAGAATTAAATAAATTAATGTATACCTACTATGTACTACAATACACTTATTTCTATTTTAAATGATGTTTTTTTATTTAATACCTGCGAGTTTTTAATATGGCCCATACTACCCGACATACTTCATTTTTCTACAAATTATGGCAAAAAGTAAATATGACATATTTATTAGATGAGGTTAGTTAAAAATATTTCCTTTACGTTTTATGTTCGGAGAGGTATTTAGAACAGGTATTTTTCAGTTTTATTAATTTTTAACCATTAATAATTTTGTTATTGATAATTATCCTTAAGTGGCCCATACTATCCGCCGGTACCCTAATACTTGTTGCATTTCTTTTTAAAATCCACTGCCTTATATATTTTATGAGTAATGTTATAATATAACATGTTACTGTAATGTTTACAACATTCGTGACCCGATGTACACAATTGTAGCCATTAAATTAATTTGGTAACCAATAGTGATATGAAAAAAAATTTGTTTTAAAAATTACTTAAAAATATATTAATTTCATATATATTTTCAAAAAAATTTTTAATGCCATACTGAAAATGCAGGATTGAAAGGGTTAATGTGGTTAAATAAATATACGGGGTGAGTCAGACCACACGTGCAGTACTTATAGCTGTCTTACAAACTTACTTTAACACTTTTTCATTCTCATTTCCCCCTAATTTGGCTCCACTGAATCCAATGAAATTAATTTCAATTTTGAAAAATGCCCCAAAAGGGCCCTTTTGGGGGGTAGGGGTGTTTTTTGAGGAATTTTGAAATGTAAACATGGGTTTGTGATACATCATTTTAAAGGTCTAATTACCTTGAACATTTTGGCGCAATCAAAAGTTAATTATCTTTAACCGTATGTACAGTGTGTACCAAAACGTATTGAAATTGGACTTTAAAATAAAATACCGTGTTATCCTAACTACAATACGGAACAGCACCAGATTTTTGTCCAAGCTTATTATTGAGCTATTCTTTAAGAAAACGTGTGGTACGGGCATTTTTCACTGGATTTTTAATATTTTAAAAATGCTCAAAATTGAAGAATTTAAAAAAGCCTAAAACTCAAAATTCTTAAATAGCAACTTATAGCAAATGTTATATCAAGTAAAAGGTCTTTTAAAAACAAACATTTTTTGTATTTTATTTTTTTATCTATCTCTTATTGTTAAAAAATGGCAGCCAAAAAACTTGATTATGTCAGTTTACAAAATGTAACAAATTACTTTTATTTGAACAAAAAGGTGTTTATGATTAAATAAACAGTCTCTGTTATGTAATAAGAACAAAATTCAACTTGTTTTTATTTTTCAATGTGGCTCAATACTTTGGTAGTAGTTGTCCATGTTTATCTTTAAAACACATATTATTATTCTATTATGAAACACACAATATGCTAACTAATGTAACACAAATATTCTCTTGGTGGAATTATACATATATATTCTAATAAAAAACACACAATATGCTCTTAAGGCCCTTACAACTTAACATATATTCTCTTTAAACTCCACACGCTATGCTCGGAAAGATAGCAACTTCGAAAAATTAGATATAAAAATTTATGTGTGTAAACAATACAACTCTTTTTCTTATATTTTTTTGATAAATTTATATCATTGAGTTAACATTCTACCTTTGATAACTACGAACTTCTCACAAGGGTATTGTGTGACCTATATTCTCACAAGTGTAGCTATGTTAGACTGTGTGTGTGTGAGACACTTATCAAAAAATAGGTTTCAGGGTTTCAGTGTTCTGCCATTTAGAGTGAAAAAGCAAGGGATAGAAGAGGGGGGATTAGTTGCCCTTGAACTTGTTTACAGTTGTATTTCTTTCAAATCAGACTCAGACAGGTACATCTCATTTTCAACAACAGCCATTCCACATAAAATGAGCCTAAGTGTTAAAAAATAAACGTGAAATAATATGGTTCATTTTAACATAAAGTACTAATAAAATATGTAAATTATTAGAATCCAAGCAAAATAAATACATTTTTTCACTTTTAATGCTTTTTCAGACCTTGAAATGTCATACATGTTTCTTGACTGGAGGGGGGGGGGGGCATTTTTATCCTAATGTTGGTACTCCTGGCAAACAGCTGTTTTTCCTCCATGTGGCATATTGTTACTTCCTGGTGGTCACATAACCTCTAAATTAACTGAAGCACCATGTGGTTTTAGTTTTCTTTCAGAACTGTACTTATGAAATATTAAGAAGTTGAGTGATATTTGGTGTCCTGTACGGAACCAAAAAAGTGTCTTATAAAGTTTCTTTTTATAGTTAATCAAAGAAGACAGAATACTGAAAATCTACAAGAGTTAGGTATGTATCAATATTTTTAACCTCCTCTATGTTGTGTATTTGTAAAGAAAACGAGTTTCCCTACGGGACAGTTCCGTACGGGACATTTCTGTGTTGGACCTCAATATGATCTGTTCATATCAGTTAGGCCTACTAGTTGTTGTTTGACTAGTTTGATAACAATGTCTTAAGGTGTTTACCAACAATATTTATAAATACCCTCATTACTATCCTTTTATTGATACTTTTCTAACAATTTTAAATAGGCCTAATGTCAAATTAATTAAGTAATGTTTAGTGCCTGAGCTTTTATCTGTGACTTTCATTGTAGTTTTTATTCATTTGTTCTGTTAGTATTTCTGTAACCTGTCTTTTATGTGTAGGCCTAGTTTCTGTCAAACATTCTTTATTATGTACAATGCTCATTTGAAGTTACCATACAGTACCGTAACTAAGTTATTGACTTTTGCACCATATTGAAGAAAATTGACAATGTCTATTACACTAATTGAAGGGTCCAGGGAAAGAACGGGGTAAGTCCATTTTTTTTTATAATTGGGTTATTGCATATTCCGTTGGTCAGTTAAAGATAGTATGGCCTAGTTTTATTCACTTTCAAATAACGTGGTTAGTCCAGGAGATACATAGGATTGTAAATTAACTATACACGGAAACAACGTGGCTAAGGAGCCAGTACACGGAAAGAATGGGGCAAGTCCAGACTCGATCAGGAATGGTTCGTTTAGGCGTCAGTCTCGGCTCAGGCTTCTGCGTGTTAAGTGAGGTTATGTGTTTTCTAGCTCTGTGTATCAGTGTTTAGTTGGTCAGGTCATTGTGTTTTTATTGTATTGTGTTATTTTATAGTGTTTTGTGTTAGTTTATTGTAGTGAATACAATGCAATGAGTAGCTCTTCAGACGAAGGCGAAAAGGCATCATGTAAACAAGTATTGATGAGGATTTATTAAAACAAATTGAACAAGATACCCTAAATTATGCTCTTTTTTTGCAATCTTGAATTTTAGTGGTTATAATTATTGCCTGCAGAAAGGTATTATTGGGATTCACAGCCTGATATGCATCAAGGTTTCATTGTAAATGCCATGAGGAGGAATAAATTTGACACAATTATGAGGTTTATCCATTTTGCTGATAACAATCATTCTGACTTGCAAGACGAAATGTGGAAACTAAGGCCCCTGATACAAAACATTAAACCAAAGTTTATGAAACATTTCACCCCTGTGCAAAAGTATGATCGAATATTATGGCCGACACAGCTGTAAGCAAAGTATCAGAATGAAACCGATACGTTTCGGATATAAAGTTTGGTGTGTGAACACCCCAAATGGATATCTTGTAAATTTTGATGTTTATCAAGGCAAATCAAAAGACATACCTACTGATTATCAATTGGTCTGTGGTAAATCAGCAGCTCCCCTTTTGCAGTCGATTGATAGTTTTCCAGCAGAAAAATCTGAACTACCTTACAGATTTCATTTTGATAATTTATTTACGAGTTTACGTCTATTGAGGTATCTATTTGGATTGGGCTATAGTGCTATTGGAACTATCCGTGACAACCGCTTACCAACATGTTGCCCAGTAAAGAAAAAAAAAATGACATGAAAGCTACTGAAAGAAGTTATTATGAACATGCGCTATGTAAAGAAGACGGAATATTAGTTTGCACCTGGCATGACAACGGTGTTGTTTCCATTGCTACCAATTCATATGGCATTCATCCTGTAACTAAGGAAAAAAGGTATTCCCAGGTCCAGAAAAAACATATTTTTGTAGACCGGCCGGCTGCTTTTGGGAAATACGATGAAAGTATGGGTGGAACAGACCGTATGGACCAAAACGTAGCCAACTACCGTATTAGTATGCGAAGTAAGAAGTGGTATTGGCCAATTTTCACGTGGCTTATAGACACATGTGTCCACAATGCATGGCAGCTGCGAAGGAATACTGGATCCCTTCAGCCACAACTGGATTTCCGTAGGGAACATGTTACCACATATATCAATCACAAGATATGGATAAAGTAGCAAAGGTCCTGGTAGACCAATTACTTCTTAACGTTCACTCTCTGACAGCAGAGTGTGTGATGACCTACGATATGATGGAATGAACCATCTAGTCATCAGCACACCGGATAAAAAAAGAAGGAGGTGCGTCGGAGAAGGCTGTGTCTCTGTTGGACGAACAATGTACAAAAAGTGCAATGTTGGACTTTGCATAGAGTGTTTTTCAATCTTTCACTCTATTACATATTGAATGTATGAAACCTGTAATATTTATAATCTATACATATGTAACACAAACATATGATCCTTGACCACATGTTATAGACTTTTCATTGATTATGGTTTTTGTATTTTCTTTTGAATTTTTGTTGTACTCTTTAACATCTAACAAGTGTTATTTACATGATAATAAAGATATTTGTATGATAAAAATCTGTGTTATATATTTACCTTATAATAGTGTATGGTGCATAAAATGTTAGTGGATTATCCTAGCGTTACCATATGGTCACACCTTGTTTAAGCCATTGTATGCTCTACATTTATAAAAAATCATAATTATTTATATAAATGAAGTACAAACTATACAATTTCGGTAAAAAAACCTCTAATAACAAAAAAAAAAAAAAAATTTGTAATAAAACGGGTTAATACTAGTTTCTTTTTTCTAGGAATAGATAATAAAACAAAGAAACAGAGGTACTTCGATAAACTGAAAGCAGATCCAGTGCGCCTAGCTGCGTATCATGAAAAGGAAAGGCAGAGAGTGAATAATCTACAAAGAAAGCAGCGAGAAGAGCTGAAAGGAAAACCGAATTTGCAGAAGAAATTAAGGAAACAAGAAACGTTAAGAAAGCGTAAGCTAAGGGGGAAAAAAGAAGGTAGGCCTAAACGACCCTAGTATTATCCAAAATTCAGAGCTTGGATCATTCAAACGACCTCAAAGTTTAGAGAAAGCTGTTAATATATTGAAAAAAAAAACATCTGCCCAAAAGCCCATCTAAAAAGTTAGTTGTTGTAAAAAAATTAATCAATGAATTCCCAGAGTTGTTGCATTCATCAAAGAAGTCTCTGTTTAGGAAAAAAGTACTTTCTGATGAAGATAGGCAGATGGTTGCTAATTTTTATTGTAGAGAAGATATCAGCTATCAAGCTCCTGATAAAAGGTAAGGACCATTTATTACAAGAAATTTTTACAAACAACAGATTTTACAATTAATATGAAAGTACATTTTATTTTAGAAAGTACATTTTTATATATTAGGGTGAAGGCTCCTCTTTTCTTCTTTCGACGCTCCTTGTGCCACTTGTTATTCTTGAATACCGCCTTTTAAGAGCAAAACTGAACAAAGTAGTCAGACACGCAAAAATAACCAGTTGGCGGTCTTTCGTTCATTCTAACTCTTCCGATCCGTGGGGCATGGTCTACAAGATGATGTCCTTTAAGACACATACGGGAACCACTTTATCCACCATTTCAAGAGGAAATGGTCACACCGGAGGGAGAGTTGAAACGGGAGAAGAACTTCTGAAGGCGCTGCTGCCGTTGGACTCTACTGAGGACGACACGCCGCGTCACCTAGAAATGAGACGCCTAGCCAGAGGTATACCGGACACGGAGCTCTCCGATGATTCGCCTCCATTCGAGGAAGAGGAAATTCACGGCGCCCTTCAGACTATGAAGAAGGGCAGAGCTCCCGGGCCTGATGGCGTTCCAGTTGAGGCGTGGTGCGCGGCATGGACAGCGGTTGCGGATGATGTTCTGATCCTTTTCAACGACCTTTAATTTTATATATATATATATATATATATTTTTTTTTTTTAAATAAATAGCTTCACAACAAATCAAGCTTTTCAACGACCTACTGGATGCAGGCAGATTCCCGTCGATCTGGAAGACTGAGGACCTTCGCGCCATCCTGAAGGGACCCGACAAGGATCCGGCCTCGGCGAAGTCTTATAGACCTCTCTCCCTCTTACCATCATTGGGGAAACTCTTTGAAAGAGTTATCGAGAGAAGACCTCGCCACTTCACAGAGGAGATGAAGACCATATCTGAGAGGCAGTTCGGGTTCATGAGGGGAAGATCGGCGGAGGATGCGGTGTCCTTGGTTATTGGAAGAGCGGAAGAACTGAGACATACTCACAAGTATGTGGGCTTCCTAGCAGTGGACATCAGAGGAGCCTTCGACAACGCCTGGTGGCTAGCGATTCTCCTCAAACTAGCGGAGAAGATCCCCAGAAACCTCTTCAGAGTCATCTGCGACTTCTTGAATGACCGAGAGGTTTATCTGCAAGACAAGGGATGGATCATCAGGCGTAAGGTCAACAGGGGTGCCCACAGGGATCGATCCTAGGACCATTACTGTGGAACATGCTCTTCGACCAAATAGTCAAGGTCGAGGTTCCGGATGATGTTTGCATCGTGGCCTATGCGGACGACATTGGAGTACTCATAGGTGCCAACATCAGAGCCGAGTTGGAGCGGAGTTTAGAACTGGTGCTAACTAGAATCACAGAGAAGTGTAGTAACATCAAGCTGGAGGTAGCACCAGGGAAGACACACTTTCTCCTTCTCCACGGAATCCTGCGAAGGGAGCCCATAATAAAATGCTCTGGTGAACTAGTTGGGGTTGTGGTGGAACTAAGGTACCTCGGTGTAGTATTGGAGAGAGGCCTCACGTTCTGCAAGCACTCCAAACAGGTCATAGAGCAAAGAGAGCAAAGAGTCTATTCTACAAGATCCGCCGACTAGTGGGTGAGGAATGGGGTCTCCCTCAACGTAACGCGAAGGTGATATATACAGGAGTATTTGAGAGTATGGTCACCTTCGCAGCAGGAGCATGGCACCACAAGGCTCGGAGTGCCAATGTGAGGAAGCACCTTACTATTGGACAAAGACAGGCTCTCCTATGCATCACCAGGGCATATAGAACTACTTCGGCAGACGCTCTTCCAGTCCTGGCGGGAGTCCTTCGGGTGGACCTTCTGTTGATACAAAGAGGAATGACATACGAACTAAAGGCTTTGCACGCGCAGGATGACAACGCAGAGAGGTTTATCCAGGCAAAGAAACGCATAAAACTTGACATCATGAATGAGTGGCAGCAAAGGTGGGTCGCCTCGACCAAGCTAGTCTGGTTAGGCATGCTAGGTGAGGCAGCTTCCTTCCAGGATTTTGAGAGTGTGGTGAGTGATTGGATGGCGGTAGTGGTCGCGCAGCCTGGGGTGGTTCGCGGCTGTGTAGGTCAGCAGGGCGTTGGTGGTCGTAGGACTGGCCGTGGTGGAGCAAACCGCGGCGGTCGCCAACTTGGTCGTCGGCGTCCTGAGGAGCGAGAGTATGACCCTGCAGACGCCTCGCGTATTCAGAAACTTTTGAGAATAAATAAAAGGAAGGCCGTGCGTGAGATCCTCGGAGGTGATTCTCTCCATTGCGCCGTGGGGTCGGCTGAGGTCGAAGCACACTTTCGAAGGGTGTTCTCTTCTGGGGGTTATGCCCTCGGGGAGACCCCTGAGACTGTGCGTGACTTGATGCTGGTTCCGGGTGTAGTGGCGGTTTTGGAGGGTCTCACGCAGGAAATTGAGGCTCTGGAAGTTTCTGAGCGCCTGTCCAGATTGCCGAACTCGGCGCCGGGTCCGGATGGAGTGTCATACGGAGTGTTAAAGCGAGCTGACCCAGGCTGTGTGGTTATCACCGCCATCATGAATGGATGCTTAAAGTATGGGAGAGTCCCTAAAGCCTGGAAGGAATCTAACACCGTTCTCATCCACAAAAACGGAGCTGTTGGAGACTTGGAGGCTGCTAACGCTTGCGGGCTGCATCTTCAAGCTCTACACGGGAGTTCTAGCCGACCGAATGGGAAAATAGGCGTCCAAAACCTCTCGTGTTTTGTAGGCTCAGAAGGGCTTCATGGAGCATGAAGGCTGCTATGATCATAACTTCGTCGTCCAGTCGGTTATCGATGATGCTAGACGGAGAGGCAAGCGAGCTGTTATAGCGTGGCTTGACCTTTCGAATGCGTTCGGCTCCGTTTCTACGACTACCTGCGGATGATCCTCGGTCTCCACCAGGTGCCTAATGGGCTCATCGGCTAACTCTCTCATGGAGTTGTACGATGGAGCCTGTACAAAAATTCGTACGTCGGCAGGCTATACAGGGCCAAATCCCTTCGAGGCTGGGGTTAAGCAAGGGGACCCGCTTAGTCCCATCCTCTTCAACCTCGCTATCGCGCCTCTTGTCAGAGTGGCTCAGAGGAGGCCCCAGAAAAAGGATATAGTTTATGCGGCCATAGCTTCTCTGTGGTTGCCTATGCTGATGACCTCTCTCATCGCATCTGGTTGTGACGAAATGTCTGAGTTGCTTCGCGCGGTCGGTGAGGTCGCGTCTTGGGCTGGTCTAAATTTCAAACCAGATAAATGTACCAGTCTGGACGTTGACTGCCGTGGTAGAAGGCGTGTGGCGGGGACTCAGTTTCGCATTGAGAACAGTGAAATGAAAGCAGTGAAATGAAAGCGCTGCAAGAGGGCGACGAATACCGTCCCTTGGGTATCCCCACTGGCTTCAAGAACTACCAGACCCCGATGGAGGGTATTAAAAGCATGGTGCAGGACCTAGAAGCAGTAGATCGGAGTCTGCTTGCCCCCTGGCAAAAGCTCGAGGTCGCTAGGGTTTTCGTTCTCTCTCGCCTCGACTTCGTTCTACGGGGAGCCAGGTAAAGGATAGACCTTTAATATTAAAAATTGTAGAAAATAGTCAGTGCAAACCTATTATAGACCTAAGAAACGATGATCACCGTTTAGTTGGATAAAAGGTTATTATAACCTGTTATATATAACAGCTCGGGATAACAGTTAGTGAACTAAATTGTTATAAATCACTGTTATTTTCAACAGTGATTTTTGTTAACGGTGATTTACGTTATTTGTAGAGGAGAGGAGGGTGAGTAAGGAGATTAGAAGGATTTTTCTCGGAACTGCGGATTTCGATAATATAACGTACGTTATCGAGTAATAAATAAGTTAAATTGGATAGAAGGAGCAAAATAAAAGAAGAGTAGCGGAGGAGGAGAGGAGCAGGGGGAGAAGAAGAGAAGGCGAATGGATAGGAAGAAGAAGGAAGAGGCGAAGAGCAGGGTGAGGGCGAGAAAAATGCAGGAGGAAGCGGAGGAGAAGAAGAAGGCGGAAGAGGAGTTGATGGAGGAGTTCAGGAAGGCGAGGAGGGTGTCGAGGTCTCCGGAACAAGTCCGTATTGATGAGGAGCTGAGGAAGAAGAAAAGGGAGCAGGATGAGGCGTGGGAGGCGGTACAGAAGCTGGCGGCAGAGAAGGAGAGGATGGAAGAAGAGGTGAGGGAGGAGGAGAAGAGGGTGCAGGCAAGGATTGCGAGTGAAGTGGAAGAGGCGAGCGGAGAGGAGGAGGCAAGTGGAGAGGAGGGAGATCAAGGTGAAATGGAGGAAATTGAAACGACAAGGGTTCCAAAAAGGAAAAGGGAAAGTGAGGTAGGGGAGGTAGGTAGGGAGGGGGTAGTGGGGAGTGCGATTATAGAATTACAGGAGGTGGTAGCAAGGGAGGTGGAGAAGAAGAGGATAGGGGTGGGGACGAGGGATAGGATTGGGGGTTGATTGGGGATGTAAAGAGAGAGATGGAGAGGAAGGAGGTAGAGACGAGGGATAGGATTGGGGGGTTGATTGGGGATGTCAAGAGAGAGATGGAGAGGAAGGAGGTGGAAGTAGGATATTACAAGGGGAGATTTGATGAGGGGAGTAGGGTTTGGGAAAAGGGGATAGAAATGATGAAGAAGGAAATTGGTAAACTGTGGGAAGAAGTGAGAGGGAGTCAGGGAGGGGATAAGGGATTAAGAGAAGAGGTAGGGGGCTTAAGAGGGAACTACAGGAAATGAGGGAGATGTTAAGGAAAAGAAAGAGATGGTGGAAGGGAATAAAAGGGTGGAAGAGGAGCTGAAGGTTGTAAGAGAGTTGAAGGGGGTAAAGGAGGATATTATAGGAGAGTTGAACGAGGTCGTGAACAGAATTGAGGTCATGAAGAGGGGGAAAAGGGATAGGGGGCCTAAAGTGGTGATCGAGGTGCCGAAAGAAATCAGAGAGGGGGAGGCATGAACGATAATTGAGGGGTGTTTAAATGTAAAGAAGGGGATGTAAGGATAAGGAGTTTGAGAAAGGAGGGGAGAAATTTTCTGTTGGAAGTGAGTATGATCATCCGGCTAGTTGGAGGGGGGGGGTCCAACAAAACAAAGGAAAGTAAGGAGATGGACAAACAGATGTCCTAACCTAATCCCCTCCCTTATACAATTAATGCACCCCACATCTCTATCCACCACACTACATTTGACAACATGATGTCCTACTCTCCCACATCTCCCACAAGTTAAATCCCCCCTGCACCTGTTGGCCGTATGCCCTAACCCATTACACTTCCCACACTGAGCTACCCCCTGTTATTCACCCACCTTACAACTTCTTAACCCCAAATACACCCTCTTAGCCTTCATAAATCTCCTTAAAATCTCCCCGAAACCCTCACTACCCAACTTCTTCACCCATCTCCCACCCTTCCCCTACTAAATATTGGCGTCACTTCTTTCTTGGCCTCCTCCTCACTAACTCTCTCAAAAATCTCATGGTTCCTTCCCTGCAGTGCCCCCACCAATTCCCCTATCTCCATTCTCCCATCTAAGTCATAAATGATAACCCTCGGCTCCACCCCCTTGGCTCCCCATTTACCTTCAATCCCTTCTCCTGAAATCCCCCCCAATTCTTTAATCTTATCGATATCCCCCTTATCATGTCCCTCCACCAGAAAATTTCTCCCCTCCTTTCTCAAACTCCTTATCCTTACATCCCCCTTCTTTACATTTAAACACCCCTCAATTATCGTTCTTGCCTCCCCCTCTCTGATTTCTTTCGGCACCTCGATCACCACTTTAGGCCCCCTATCCCTTTCCCCCCTCTTCACAACATCAACCCAACTCCCTTCTCCCTCCCTGTCTACATCCATTACTCTCCCCTTCGTGCCTCCTCATGACCTCCATTCTGTTCACGACCTCGTTCAACTCTCCTATAATATCCTCCTATACCCCCTTCAACTCTCTTACAACCTTCAGCTCGTCTTCCACCCTTTTATTTCCTTCCACCATCTCTTTCTTTTCCTTAACATCTCTCTCATTTCCTGTAGTTCCCTCTTAAGCCCCCCTACCTCTTCCCTTAATCCCTTATCCCCTCCCTGACTCCCTCTCACTTCTTCCCTCATTTTACCAATTTCCTTCTTCATCATTTCTATCCCCTTTTCCCAAACCCTACTCCCCTCATCAAATCTCCCCTTGTAATATCCTACTTCCACCTCCTTCCTCTCCATCTCTCTCTTGACATCCCCAATCAACCCCCCAATCCTTTCCCTCGTCCCCACCTCCTTCCTCTCCATCTCTCTCTTTACATCTCCAATCAACCCCCAATCCTATCCCTCGTCCCTACCCTATCCTCTTCTTCTCCATCTCCCTTGCTACCACCTCCTGTAATTCTATAATCGCACTCCCCACTACCCCCTCTCCCTACCTACCTCCCCTACCTCACTTTCCCTTTTCCTTTTTGGAACCCTTGTCGTTTCAATTTCCTCCATTTCACCTTGATCTCCCTCCTCTCCACTTGCCTCCTCCTCTCCGCTCGCCTCTTCCACTTCATTCGCAATCCTTGCCTGCACCCTCTTCTCCTCCTCCCTCGCCTCTTCTTCCAGCCTCTCCTTCTCTGCCGCCAGCTTCTGTACCGCCTCCCACGCCTCATCCTGCTCCCTTTTCTTCTTCCTCAGCTCCTCATCAATACGGACTTGTTCCGGAGACCTCGACACCCTCCTCGCCTTCCTGAACTCCTCCATCAACTCCTCTTCCGCCTTCTTCTTCTCCTCCACTTCCTCCTGCATTTTTCTCGCCCTCTCCCTGCTCTCCGCCTCTTCCTTCTTCTTCCTATCCATTCGCCTTCTCTTCTTCTCCCCCTGCTCCTATCCTCCTCCGCTACTCTTCTTTTATTTTGCTCCTTCTATCCAATTTAATTTATTTATTACTCGATAACGTACGTTATATTATCGAAACCCGCACTTCCGAGAAAAATCCTTCTAATCTCCTTACTCACCCTCCTCTCCTCTACAAATAACGTAAATCACCGTTAACAAAAATCACTGTTGAAAATAACAGTGATTTATAACAATTGTTATCCCGAGCTGTTATATATAACAGGTTATAATAACCTTTTATCCAACTAAACGGTGATCATCGTTTCTTAGGTCTATAATAGGTTTGCACTGACTATTTTCTACAATTTTTAATATTAAAGGTCTATCCTTTACCAAAACCGAATATTTCTCTTATTGCAGGTTTTACACTGTCTTGATTCACTAAGCCTATTTTTATTAAATATAATTTATCCCTATCCTGCCACTGCTTTTTTAACCCTAGGCTCGCGATATCTCGCGAACTAGCCGACCGAATTAGGCAAACTTTTTGGTTTTATGATTGTCTTAGTCCCTTCTTTCTATTTCTACACTTTGAGGTCCCTGCCTCACCTCAGGCTATTTCAAAAGCCCCAAAACTAACCTCTTAACCTCCTAAGCTGTCCCGTACAACAATAAAAATATTTAATCAAAACCGAACCAAAGTTCCTAAAACTGATTATTACTTAAACCTAAAGTCCTATACACTATATATTTACAAAAATAAGGAGGGCTAAGCCCCCTGGGGCAATCTTAAATACTATAGGGAACTATCCAAAGTCTTCAAAACACAAAAATACTTATAACTTAGCCAAAAACTTACCGATTTTCACAATTCAAGCATACAAACACTCAACAAACTTACATACACACACTACAATACTCCAACCTACTCAAAACTCACTATAAACACACTAAAACACTCAATAAAAGCACCTGACTATTAAGCACGACTTTACAGTACGAAACTTGAACAGTAGATCCGGTGGGGAGGGGTACTGGGGTAGTGCGGAGCGGCAAGCTTGCAATGCTAGTGCAGTCCAGCGAACACACAAGTTTTGCAAAAGGGCTCAAAACGCCTGACACTGGACGCCGTATTAAGAACACAGGCGCATTTTATTTATTATGTTTTATTTATTTATCAACATATTATTTCGCATGCAAGGGCTTAAAACTCTAATCTTAGTATTTCCTTTTAAGACTAAATAAGCATTTTAACAATGGGTAAAGGCCTAAGTTTTAACAATGAAAATATATTTAAAATGGCCAAGATCGACCAATAATAACGCTTCCTAGGATTGGATATTGCTGCCTGAATAATATTTATTAAGAATTGCTAAATTCAATTGTGTGCAAAATTATAACAAAATGGACTTTTATTTTATTTAAAAATTATAATAAAATTAGCAATGAAACGCAGGCAAACAGTTTAATTCATTTCAAAAACAGAGGGGGGACTTGTTCAGCCGTCAAACCCTACTCAAGGACATTTGATTTATTTTTAACTACTGACGCGTCCTCCCACCACCACTGCACTAGCCACTAGCCAGTGTGCAGTCGAGAGTGACACGGGTCGGTCAGACATTCTTTTACGTTTTTTGTATAAAATAAGGCAGTAAAGAAGTGTTACAGTGGTAATAATAGTGTGTGATATATTTGTTTAGTTTTAGTAAATTACGCAAGTTTTGTGTCATTAATTCCGCTATAGTAACTATTTAAAAGGATTGTTTGTTTTTATAACAATGTCTAACTCTAAAAAGAGGAAGATTGACAATGAATGTCGAGTTTTTAACGAAAAGTGGAGTGAGCAATATTTTGTGGTGGAAAACAGGAATGAGTCCATAGCAGTATTATAGGAGTACAATGTCAGAAGGCACTTTGAAACCAAACACGGACAAACTAAATATGCTCAGCTCTCTGGTAAGCTTAGAATAGAAAAATTAGATGCCATGAAGGCATCTTTGACAACACAGAGAAACATATTCACCAAACGTAGTGATGAAAATGAATCTGTAGTCCGAGCGAGTTACAAAATTGCTCATATTTTAGCTAAGGAAGGCAAACCTTTCAGTGATGGTGAAATAGTCAAAAGTTGCATTTTGAAAGCTGTTGAAGAACTTTGTCCTGACAAACTTTCTTTGGTAGGCTCTATCAGTTTGTCTCGTAACACTATGACTCGTCGAACCGAAGATCTTGGCATTGACGTCAATCGTCAATTAAAGTTAGCTTGTGAATATTTTGAATGTTTTTCAATTGCTTTGGATGAATCCACAGATACGTCAGATGCAGCCCTGGTTCTTCTGTTTATTAGGGGAGTAAATAGTGATTTTCAGATTACCGAAGAACTAGCTGGAGTCCATTCGATGGAAACTACTGTAACTGGTATAGAAATATTTTCTAAAGTTAAGGAAACTATTTTTGGTCTGGGACTAGACTTTACAAAATTAAAAGGAATTACTACAGATGGTGATAAGAATATGTGTGTCACCAAAACAGGCGTTGTTGGAAATGTCTGTAAAGCAGTGGAAGATACTGGTGCAGAGAAACCAGTAATTCTGCACTGTATTATACATCAGCAGGCTTTGTGTGGAAAAAATTTGGAAATATCTGACGTGATGGTAGTCGTTGTTAAAAAAGTAAATTACATACGTTCACACTCCCAAAAACACCGCATGTTCAAGGTATTTTTGTCAGAAATTGACAGTACTCATCCGGACGTTCTCTATCATTGCGAAGTCCGGTGGCTCAGTAGGGGTAAAGTGTTACAAAGGTTTTTTGAACTTCGTGCAGAGATAGATATTTTCATGACTGACCAAGGTCGTCAAGTGCCAGAACTTTCTGATACAGCGTGGTTGTGGAAATCAGCATTCTTGATTGACATCACAGGGCATTTAATTTTTTTTAACTTAAAACTGCAGGGATCTCATTCACTTGTTCATGATGCCTACCATCAGGTGAAATCTTTTAGGAAAAAACTTGCTCTCTTTGAAAAGCTTCTGACTAAAAACAATTTAGATCACTTTGAAAGATGTAAACTATTTTTATCTGAAGCTAGTCTGCCGTTCCCTTCTGTGTTCGCTGTTGAGGTAGTGAGCCAACTGAGCCACCAGTTCAATGAAAGATTTGAAGACTTTGATAAAGAGTGCGATAAAATCAACATGTTTCAAAACCCTTTCAAATGCGATATTGATTCTGTGCCCTCAACACTTAAACTCGAAATTATTGACCTAACAACAAATGAAATGCACAAGGACCACTTTGAGAAATGTTACAAAAACGGAGATCTGTTGCCATTCTACAGTGCCTTGCCCAATGAAGATTCAAAAACTTAAAAATGTTTGCTCGTACCATGTTCTCAGTGTTTGGCTCGACCTATGTTTGCGAACAAACTTTTTCAAAAATGAATTACATTAAATCAAAATTCCGGTCTTCCTTCACAGATGAACACTTAAAATCGTTATTAATGATTGGTACAACCAAGTTTGAGCCTAAATGGAAAAACATTTTAAGTACAAGTGCAAAGCAGATTCAACCATCTCACTGAAGCTAAGTTACATACAAACTTGATATTTTGTTAATTAACTTTGTAAAATGAAAGACTAACTTTTTGTAATTCATACAGTGTCAAACTCACATTTTGTGATAAAGCTTCTAATTTTTTTCATTCATACTGTTATTGTTGTATTTTTATACTTGTGTGGTTAATTACAATCATTTTAATATATATTTGTGTGTTTTATTTTCTTAGCCCATTCCACCCTTAAACTAACTCAAACATATAATAAGAGCTTATTTATTTTATTTTGACAACCAAAGATTCACCAATATTATCCTACAACCTACAGTTCCGTATAAGATCTGCAAAGTAAAACTACGCTAGTAACAGAAAAAACTTTATTAACATGGTATTTCAACCAAAACCAAAACGGAAAAAGTAACATTCTAGGAAGCATAAAAAAGGTGTTTTATAAGGGTCAAAATTCTAAATTTTCCTGGGGGAGGACCGGTACGCTAAAAAACAACAAAAATGAAGTACCAGCTCAGTTTTTACCAAGTAGAAGTAGGGAGGAAAAGAGTTCTCTTTATGGATTTACAGAACAGTTGACTTTATTGTCATATGTTCCTAAGCAAAACAAAACTATTCTCATGATTTCATCAATGTACCACGGCAGAGAAGACGACCTTGAATCTGACAAACCAGAAATGGTTGCATTTTATAATAGAACAAAAGAGGGAGTCGACACTGTTGATCAGCAATGTGCAAACTACTCATCCAGCAGAAGGTCAAGAAGATGGCTTATGACAATTTTTTTCACCATTGTGAAGTGTCAGCTGGCGTCAACGGATATATTATTCACCAGGCAGGCCTACAGCAGAACCTCACGTCTATCAAGAATGGACTTTATGAAGGAATTGGCAAAGTCATTGGTTTCTCCTCTCATGCAACGAAGACTGCAGACAAGCTTCATTGGACAGGAGTTGAAAGCATCAGGAGAATCCTGAAGATTGCAGAGAAGGCGACACCTTATTCTGAAGATTTCTTCGAAAATAGAAGGAGATGCGGCTTTTGTCCACATAGACTAGGAAGAAAAACTAAATATCCTTGTAAAAAGTGTGGCATACCGATTTGTTTGGAGTGTACAAACAAGTTGTGTGCAGTATGCTTTGAAAAAAACAATGACTAGGTTTATATGAGAAACAAACTGTGCAGAATCAGTTGTAATTTCCGTTCAGTTAGCTTATTTGTATAAATTTTCTTTTTAAATTTAGAATTTAATTTTCAAAAAAATATTGTGTTCTCAAATATTATTTACTTACAATTTATTGTAATTAATAAATTAGTTTAACATTCTTTGAAAGTCTTTCATTTTTCATTGTTTAGCTGCTAGTACAAAACGTACGCGATTTTTTCAAGAATTGAAAAGTTCAGATTTTAACATTAAAAAATAGCTTGTTTTTAATTTTTTTTCATAAACAATTAATGAATATCTTTATTCTTCTTATAGTGATTAACAAATTTAAAAAAATTTCTTTTCCAAATTCTGATTTTAAATATTTTTTTAAAATTTGTAAAATGAACATTGCAAAAACTTTTAAAAATACAACAAATTAAATACATTATATATATATATATATATATATATATAAGTTATATCCACAAATAATGTATAGCTTATGTAAAATAATGATAACATTCACTGTAAGTCAGCTGAGTAAGCATTCTTTTGTAGAATAATGATAACATTCACTGTAAAAGCCATTATTCTTTAGTAGTAGTTAGAAACTCTCTCCGTGAACATCTACATGTATACTAGTGTTTACGTATATTTGTTATAAATAGTTTACAAGTATAATAGATTGTTTGTAATAAATAAATTGGATCTTTATTAAATAGATACAAGAAAAATATTTGTTTTTTAAAAATCCAAACGTCTCAACACGAGACGTAACTGGCGCAGTCGGTAGGACAAGTTTCGAAAATTAAAAGCTAATTTTTCGGTTTCAACCGTTAACGAAACGAACACCTTCGTAGACACATTCGAAACCAACGCATCGGGCGTGTATCGAAAGATATTACTCGAAAGTGACTGTGAAGTGAATCTGCAAAGATACTACGTCGATTACTGTCGTTTGCAAGAATACCAGACAACAGGACTCACCAACAAGAGGGCATCTCGCCAACCAACACCGCAACGATCAAGAGGAGTAACGTCGCTTCAAAACTCCAAAAAATCAACTACCCGGACCCTAATATGAGCATATATTTGTGGATCTTGTGAGTAGAAAAGAAACAAAGCATTTTTCATGCAACAATATTATCTATCAATAATTGAAAGATTTTAAACAACAAAAAAAATATATATATATATTTCAATATATTATACTATACTGTATTAATTATTTATTTAGAAAACTTTAATTATATCTAAGCATTATTATTTTAGTTTAGTTAAGTATAACTTACAAACATGACGACCCCAACTTTAAAGAAAGAATATTTAGAAATGATTCCCGAGTATAATGGAGAACCAACTATGTTCGCTAGATTTGTGTCAATGTGTGACAAAATAGTAACTAAATTTTATGTAGGATCAAATCTCGAAGATTTTCAAAATGAATATCTTTTTTCATCTATATTAAGTAAAATTAAGGGACAAGCTTTAGAAGTTATTGTAAGTTGTAACTCGTATTCATGGGTAGACGTTAGAAAGACATTGTTGACCACCTATTCAGACAAAAGAGATTGTTTTACTCTAAATCTTGAAATGTCCGAACTAAAACAAGAAGTAAATGAATCCCCATTTAAGTTCTATGAAAGAATTCAAAAGCTTTTAAACTTACAAATCGCTTACTTCACTAATAAGGAACCATCATCTTCTATTAATGTGTTATGTGTTTATGTACAAAAACTAGCGTTAAGAGTACTTTTAAGAGGATTACATGAACCAGTAGGATCTTTAATGAGAACAAAAAACCCACATAGTTTAGAAGAGGCTTTAAATATGTTGACTAATGATTTTCAATTTAAAAATTCTAAATTGTATCAGAATAACAGACCTGCTCTAAACAAACCCGTTCAAATGCTAAGACCCGTTCAACAGAAAACTTTCCATCCTAAACAATTACCTTACCAAAATAACCAATACCTTAATACCCAAAACCCTTATTTTAACAAACCGTATCATCAATCTCAACTAAGACAACCATTTAACACAAATCAACAGCAAAGGACCAATACAAATTTCAATCAAAATCAAAAACAATTCAAACCTACACCTATGAGTATTTCGACAAGACAGACAGATAACACCATTAGGAACACAAAAATGTACCAAATAACCGGAAAACCCGCTGAAGAAATGTGTGACTTATCACAAGACTTTGAACAAGATTTAGGACAAACAGAGCAAAATTATAATGAAAATTCTGAAAATCCCGAAATATTTCAAGAACAGTTTGAAATGTTGAATTTAAACGAAGACGAACCAAACGATGATTATTTTTTAGAAGCAGCAAGCCTACGAATAAATTTAACATAATGAATATTCATAACGACAGCAATGAGTTGCCATACATTCATGACCCCGAAACAAACTTAAAAATCTTGATAGACACGGGAAGTACTAAATCATTTATTAAAAAAAATCTAGCATTTCAGATGTATAAAAACGCAATAAAATCAGAACCTTTTGAAATAACTACAGCACACGGTACTTCAAGAGAAAAATATAGTTGTGAATTACCATTATTAGGCAAGAAAGACGCTAAATTCTATTTGTTTAATTTCCATGAACAATTCGACTTACTCTTAGGAATTGATAACATGAAAGAATTAAAACTAAGCTTTGACTTTACTAAGAACACTATCACTCTACCAAGTAAAGATAAAACAGATAGGAAGTTTCCTATACTCTATCTTAACACGGAAGAACCTGAGCAACAAACTATCACTCTACCAAGTAAAGATAAAACAGATAGGAAGTTCCCTATACTCTATCTTAACACGGAAGAACCTGAGCAACAAAAAAACAAATCTAATACTATTAAAAATAAAAACCTACAATCTTATGTAATTCAAGCAAGAAGTAAACAGATAGTGAAATTAAAAATTAAAAATATGTGTGACGGTCAAGGAGTAATTCCGTATACTTATTGTAAAGGACTAGAAATTCCACAATGTGTTGTGACTATACAAAATAATGAAACACTTTGCCCAATTATTAATAATTCTCTAAATAAAATAGAAATAACACCAAAATCATTGGAAATTGAATCATTAGATAATTTCGAAATAGTGGACACCCGAAATAAAAATCATGTTAACTTAAAAAATAAGGAAATTAATTTTAACTCAATAAATTGCAAAAACAAGAAATTAGACCTGAATAAAATTAGGACAGATCATATGAATATTGAAGAAAAGGACGAAATAATGAAATTAATTAAAGAATACGCGGATATATTTCATGTTGAAGAAAATAATTTAACTTTTACCTACCAAGTAAAACACATAATAAGGCGGATATATTTCATGTTGAAGAAAATAATTTAACTTTTACCTACCAAGTAAAACACATAATAAGGACAACAGATGAAATCCCAGTTTATAATAGAAGTTACAGATACCCAGAAATCTATAAAAAAGAAGTAAACAATCAAATTCAAGACATGCTTAAACAGAAAATAATTAGACATTCTAAATCACCTTGGAATAGCCCCATTTGGATTGTACCAAAAAAAGCTGATGCCTCAGGGAAACAGAAATTTAGACTAGTGGTAGATTTTAGAGGTCTTAATGCGAAGACAATCGATGATAGATTCCCGCTACCAAATATTACGGATATTTTGGACAAATTGGGCCGATCTCAGTACTTCACGACCTTAGATCTAGCATCTGGTTTCCATCAGGTAGAAATGGACAAAGATAGCGTGGAGAAGACAGCTTTTTCAACTGAAACAGGCCATTACGAATTTTTGAGAATGCCATTCGGACTTAAGAATTCGCCTCCAACATTCCAACGAGTTATGAACAATATCCTACGTGGGATTCAAAATGAAATCTGTGCCATTTATTTGGACGATATCATAATATATTTAACTGGTTTGCAAGAACATTTAAACCGTTTACGTGAAGTTTTTGAAAGACTAAGACAGTCTAACTTTAAAGTACAATTAGACAAGACCGAGTTTCTGAGAAAAGAGGTAGCTTACTTAGGACACATAGTAACACCAGAAGGAGTTAAACCTAACCCTGAAAAAATCAAAATTATTAAAAACTATCCTATACCAAAAACCACCAAAGAAATTAAAGGATTTTTAGGACTAATAGGTTATTATAGAAAATTCATTAAAGATTTTGCAAAAGTTACAAAACCATTTACTAATTGTTTAAAAAAGGGTGTAAAAATTGATATAAATAAGCCGGAATATATTGAATGTTTTGAAAGATGCAAAAATATGTTGTGCAATGAACCCATTTTACAATATCCAGATTTTGAGAAAGAGTTTACCTTAACAACCGATGCAAGTAATTTTGCAATTGGAGCAATTTTGAGTCAAAATGTAAAAGGAGCAGATTTACCAATAGCCTATTCTAGTAGAACTTTAAACAAAAGCGAAACTAATTATTCAGCAATAGAGAAAGAATTACTAGCAATTGTTTGGGCAACAAAATATTTTAGACCCTACCTGTTCGGAAGAAAGTTCAAAATCTATACTGACCACAAACCCTTACAATGGTTATTTTCAGTAAAAGAGCCCAACTCCAAATTATTAAGATGGCGTTTAAAGTTAGAAGAATTTGACTACGAAATTAAATATAAGAAAGGAAAAACCAACCAAAATGCAGACGCACTTTCCAGAATTCAATTAAATGTAACCCAGAAGAAAATGACTAATGTTGAAGAAATTGACCCGGATTTAGAAAGACCAAGTAACGAACTAATAGGATCATAGTTCCCAGAACTTGATGACGTAGAATCAATGGTAGTGAACCTGGACGAAGAAGAAGACACGGACCAGACCATTCATTCTAATTATGAAGGAAACACACAAATAGAAATTCCAATATCAGACGAACCCGTGAACTTCGGAAAAAATCAAATTATACTTTCCCTAGTTAAACAAAAGCCAGGAAAAGTAAAAATTCAAAAACTATTCGGATTAACAAAAATTAGATTTATTGTAGAGATATCAGAAAACAATTTTGAAGAAGATTTAATAAACTTTGTAAAGGAATATCTCGTACCTAACGTTAAATATAATCTATATTTTGAAAATGATTTTTATGAAAGATTCACAGCATGCGTAATGAAAAACTTTAAGAGTTCGCAACTAAATTTACTCAAATGTAATGAAAAATTATTAGATATAACCAATCCTGAGGAAACTGAAGAAATTGTAAGTAACTATCATGTCGGTAAAACCAATCACAGAGGTATTGCCGAAACATATAACCAAATCAAAAGAAAATATTATTGGCCAAATATTAGGAATAGTGTTCAAGAATTTATTAACAATTGTGAAATATGTTTACAAACTAAATATGAAAGAGTTCCAATAAAAACAGAACTATCTCTTACACCCACAGCTTCTAGACCCTTAGAGATAATAGCAATAGACACGGTGACATTCGATAAAGCAAAGTTTGTAACCGTAGTAGATACGTTCTCTAAACACGTGCAGCTGTATAGAATAGCTAGTCAGCATGCTACAGAGATAAGTGACAAGCTGATAGACTACTTCGTAGAACATGGCGTACCAGACGTTATCATCTCTGACAACGGTACAGAATTTAATAATAAAGTGATTAAGGAACTTATGGAGTTGCATAAAATCAAAATTCATTTTATAAGTACTCAACACCCCCAATCTAATGGAATTTGTGAACGTGTTCACTCCACATTAGTCGAGCACATCAGACTATTAAACAATCAACCGGAATTTAAAAATGACACAATTACAAAGAAAATGAAATACGCCGTGATAGCTTATAATAATACCATACATTCTGTCACAAAACTAACACCCTTTGAGATACTATATGGGCACGTTAATTCAAGTTCGATTTTTGATGTAAATCCAGAAAACAAAATTATGAACGACTATGTAAATTCTCATAAGGAAAAAACGAAGAAATTATACGAAAACATAAGAGAGATAAGCCTTAAACTTAAAGAAAGAATTCAAAAAGAAAGAAACGTAAACAAGGAACCGCTTCCGGAAATTCCAAAAGAAGTCTATGTAAAAACCGTCCAAAAACAGGGTAAGACCAAAAATAAATATAATAGAGAGGAAATTATATCCATCAACCCGGAAAAGAAAACAGCCGACATAAAAACCAGACATTTTAACACAAAAGGAAAAATACATTTGTCAAATATTAAGAGGCCCAGGAAAAAGAAGAAAGATTCTCATCCCAAACCAGGTCCATCTCGCTGTTCTCAGCAACCGCAGTAGAAATCAAAGACATCTCTAAAAATGTGGGAGTGATACCAATAGACCTTGGCATTGCTAAACTCCAAACATCCTACCATACCTTTGTACACAATTTTAACCTTGAAAAATTTATATCCCAAATTTATAATATAAGAGAATACTATGATCATGTGTTAAACTATTTTAATAGAAACTGTGAAACTTGTAGGGTGAACATGTATAATAGGGAAGTATCAGATAAGAAGGATAAAATAAGGGACATGTTCAATTACTTTAAGTATATTAATCATACAAAGAGTGTTATAGAAGAAAAATTAGAAATAATTATGATAAAAGATATCAGAAGTAAAAGAGGCATTTTAAATGGTTTAGGATCAATTGTAAAAATAATCACAGGTAATCTAGATGCAAATGATGGTGAAAAATATGAAAAAATATTAACCGATTTAAAGAATAACCAAAGTAATGTATTAGATCAATTAAATAATCAATATTCAATTAATGTAAATATAATTGATGAATTCAATAAAACAATAAATGTCATTGAAGAAAACTTTCAAGAATTAAAATATAAAATGTTAGTTGTATACCAAAGAATCAATGAACAATTTGAAGTTGAGCAATTTAGAAATATACTGAATCAGTTGAATATTGTATATTATATAATGTTACAGCTGGTGCAAGATATAGAGAATTCTCTAACTTTTTGTAAATTAGGAACGCTACATCCAAGTGTAATATCTGCACAAGAACTGTTTGAAGAAATAAGCAAAATTAAGAATCATTATAAAGGTAAATTACCTATTGAACCTAGATTAAATAATATTTGGGAAATTGAAAACCTACTAGAAGTTAATTGTAATATTAATTCTTAGGAAATTGTATATTTTATTAATTTACCCATTGTGGAACCAATTGATTATACCTTGTATAAACTGACTTCCGTACCTACATTATATGAATCAAATTATGTAACTGTTATACCTAGAGCAAGATATGTTTTAGTTCATAAAACTGTGTCTAATAAAATTGTAATGTTAGGTTTAAAAGATAAATGTAATAGCAAGATCCACAATGCCCAAATATGCTCGTTTTCCCAAATTACTCATCATGAACTTATGTGTGAAAATTCGATAATAAACTTTGGAACCCCTAATAAATGTAAATATGTGAACTTGGAAATAAGTAAAAACATTATAACCTGGATACCAGAAATTGAACAATATCTCATAATCTTTCCTGAGAAAGAAGTTTTAAAAGTTATAAGTGCTAAAGAAACTAACGAAATATCTTTAAATGGAATCTTTTTATTAAATATTAATGACAATAACGATATTGTTGAATACAATAATCAAATACTCTTGCATTCTTCTAATACTAATGTAGGGCATCCTAGAATACTAGATGCCACAGACTTTGTGTTACAGGTAGATCAGCAGCCTGATATTTCCATCAACTTGCATAAACTGGACTTAAACCATATAAATTTAAATACAATTTCAAAGGTGAACAAAACGGTAGAATTAACTACAGACTTTAGTGTATGGACAATAATACTGTATTGCATTGTAATTACTGTTATGTTATACGCAGCATACAGGTACACCAAGAAACCGAATTTGACTTCGAGTCAACCAACACCTCAGCCACAGCAGAGATCTCGGCACATCCCCGAAGTTCTATTTAGGGATGGAGGAGTTATATCCACAAATAATGTATAGCTTATGTAAAATAATGATAACATTCACTGTAAGTCAGCTGAGTAAGCATTCTTTTGTAGAATAATGATAACATTCACTGTAAGTCAGCTGAGTAAGCATTCTTTAGGTGTAGAGGCTGAAAGCCATTATTCTTTAGTAGTAGTTAGAAACTCTCTCCGTGAACATCTACATGTATACTAGTGTTTACGTATATTTGTTATAAATAGTTTACAAGTATAATTAATAGATTGTTTGTAATAAATAAATTGGATCTTTATTAAATAGATACAAGAAAAATATTTGTTTTTTAAAAATCCAAACGTCTCAACACGAGACGTAACTTATATATATATATATATATATATATATATATATAATGCATATATATATATATAATATATATATATATATATATATATATATATATAAGGTAAACCGCGGGAACGGCGACACCCCGGGTAATGCCGACACTCCAAGTTCTAGCCATCGCTGCAGAGATATTTGTGAAGTGCTAGGCTGCAACCTTGCGGACATCACCGCAACTAACGCCCAGTGTGACTCTGTCGTTTACGTAAACAAGTTGTGCTGTGAGTTGAAATTAAAAGTTTTTGCTGATTTCGATGTACTTTTTTGCTTTCCTTAGCACTTCATAGAAGGTAAATGTAATTATAAGTTTGTAATCCTAAATAAGATTATATAAGTTATAAAGCACGACATTTAGCGAGTAGTTTAGTATAGTTTTTGTTTCGGTTCGGTCACTAACTTGCCCTCATAACCTGTTTAGACGCCATCTTGTCTTGCCGGGGTAATGCCAACATCCCTGGCAGGGGCTATTTAATTCCGACATGTCGGTATTGCCCCGGTTCATTATGAATGGGATTGGCTAACGCGTTTTTGTTTATTTATTTTAGATGGTGCGTTCTAAGAAAAGAACAACTAATAAAGCTTGTGGGATGAAAATACAATGAAAAGAGCTTTTCAGCTGGTTCAAGAAGGACGGTCTGTAAAAAGCGTAGCTGCCGAATTGAATATTCCCAGAATAACCTTGCATGACCGTCTAAAATCAGGATCTACAGCAAAACCAGCCTTAGGACGAAAATCTGTCTTTACACCTGACCAAGAATCAATATTACTTGATCATATAAAACAATTGCAAACACTATTTATGGTATTACCCTCACTGATTTAAGGAGATTAGTTTTTGCTTTGGCCGAGTCTTTAACGACAAAGCACAATTTCAACAAAGACCAAAAATGGCTGGAGAGGACTGGCTTGCTGGTTTCCGAAGAAGAAACCCTACTGTGACTTTAAGAAAACCCTCAGGAACTAGTTTGAATAGAATTCTTGCTTTCAACAAAGATGAAGTAGATTTGTTTTTTTTCTAACTTGATTACAGTTTATGAAAAAACCCACTTTTCTCCAACTATAATCTTTAATATGGACGAAACTGGAATTTCTACCGTACAGAAACCAGGTAAAACTCTAGCACCAAAAGGTCAACATCAAGTAGGCTCTGCGACAAGCTGGGAAAGAGGGCGGAACATCACTGTTATTTGTGCTTTTAGTGCTTCTGGATCATACATTCCTCCACTATTCATCTTTCCCAGAAAACGAATGGCTCCTCAATTAGAAGCAGGAGGACCCGCAGGAGATGTCTACAAATGTTCACACAATGGCTGGTCCAATGAAGAACTCTTCTTAGATTGGATGAACCATTTTATAAAAATGACGAAACCTTCTGCAGAGGAACCTGTGTTGCTTATTATGGATAATCACGGAAGCCACATCAGTCTAGACAGCTACGAGCTGGCTAAGAAAAACCACATCCATATTGTCTCAATCCCACAGCATTCGTCACACAGGCTTCAACCCCTGGATTTGGCGTTTTTTGGCCCACTAAAAAAAGCATTTATTGCAGAGTGTGACAGATTTTTGAGGGCAAATAGATTACAAAAATCACTGTATATGACATTGCTTCTATTTTCAACGCAGCATATGTAAAGGTGGCAACAATGGACAAAGGTGTATCTGGTTTTAAAGCAGCTGGTATCTTTCCATATAATCCAGAAAGATTTGGTGAGGTTGACTTTATTCCAGAAAGAGAGAGTTCACCTCATGTCGTAATAGAACTAGATCAAGTAATTGAAGACAATGATGATGATGTTGATGCCAATGTAACTCAGATGGAAATTGATTCTAGTGTTTCTGAAAATAAAACTACAAATCATCCAAATTTGAACATAACTGGCATATATAAAAGTCCTGAAGCTGGAACATCTTCAAACAGTGTGCATGATATGCCGACAAATGCAGAAAAAAAGTCTACGTCGTTATCGGCTTGGTTTTAAACAACAGCTTTCAATAATATCTCCTGTAGGCCTACAACAACCTAACAATCAACTCAAAACTAAAGGCAGACCTAAACAGCACTAAACTATTGTCACTGCTACGCCTATGAAAGCTGTATTACAAGAAGCGAAGAAGATCAAAAAGGAGAAAGAGGTAAAGGCCAAGATAGCACTTAGAAAACTCCTCGAAAATCCTAAAGTGCCTACAAAAATCAAGAAGGAAAAAGTAGATGAAAATGTAAATGGCTGTGAAAATAAATCAAAAAAGTCAAAGAAAAGTGCAGAAGACAAATATCTTTCTCAGAGTCTTCGTCTGAAGATGACATTGATGAGTCGAAGCTATGTGACGATGACGAGATGGATGACATGGTAAATTTACTTGGAGGAGACTCGGAAATGTGTTTAGTGTGTGGAGAATTTGGAGGTAACGAACTTTGGTTTAGGTGTGTCGTTTGTGGATTGTGGGCACACGCTGATTGTAGCGGATTTGATTCTGCGGAAAACTATACTTGCGACCATTGCATTAAAAAATAATTTCTCTTTTAATCTAGCTTAGATATACATTTTATCACAAAATATGTTTACTCAAAGTTTGGATTTGTTGTAAATACTTTTTTATTCCTAATAATTCCAAATAATAATTTCCTCAATATTTGCACATTTATTTTACTAACTGTTCACCACTTCATTGTAAACGTTCCATGTACAATAAAAAAGTGTTTTTAAATTATTACAGCATTTAATTTGCCTTTTACATCCTATGTTGGCATTACCCCAAAGGTATGTCGGAATTACCCTGGTTCATGGGGCAATTCCGACAGGTGGTTATAATTTACAAACAATTATTTACAAAAAAAAATGTGAAGTTATGTGTTTTATTTTGCATTTATATCTCTTTAAATACAAAATATAAAAATAAAAAACCCTTAAGGTGTCGCCAATTCCCCGGTTTACCATATATATATATATATATATATATATATATATATATATATATATATATATATATATATATATATATATTTGTAGGTTTTAAAAGTAATAGTTATAACTAAAGAACTTATTGAAACAAAAACAATAACAAAATTTACACGAAAAAATTATTTTCATGTTTAAACAAAAAATCAAAAATCAGGGTATGACAGACCCATGCATAATATTTGTGAAACTTTGTAGATGAATAGTACTTAAGGGTTAAAGTTCATTGCTTTGTGAAAAGAGTACAGGGTGATGAGTTTGATACAAGGAGAAAGAAGGGCTTACCTAGTTTTGGGGTTCTTCAAATCGATTATGCTGGAAAATTTTCAATTAATTCACAAGATGAGATTCAAAGCGCACACTGGTCGCATGGACAAGATACTTTGTTTACTGGTTGTGCTTGGATTGGGGATACAACCACTTCATACACTAATGTCAGCGACGATTTGTCACATGGTAAATTATCCATTATGGTTTTTCTTTATAAAATAGTTGAAGATCTCAAAAATTGGTTTCCAAGACTTGAAGAACTTTCTATCTTCTCAGACGGCCCCTCACCCCAGTTTAAGAACAGCTTATCTGCTTTGCTCACTGCAAAAAGACTTGAGTATAGACGTGGAATGGTTGTTCTTTGCAACATCACATGGCAAAGGAGCCGTAGATGCCATTGGGGGTGCACTGAAAAGCAGTGTTTGGCTTACTATTAAATCTAGAAAGCTTCTGGTCTCAAGTGCTTACGACTTATATGAATGTGGTAAATCTGTATTGCAAGGAACACACCTCTTTTACATCCCTAAGGAAGAAGTTATTCGTCAAGAAAACCAGATGAATTCGGAGTGGAAAAATGTTTTAAAAGTTCCCAATATCCGGTCAAGCCACTTCATGCGTCCTTATTATGACAGCCAGAGTGTACTTGTAGCAAGGACTGTCAATTCAATAATGACCCGACATGACATCATAAAACAACCTGCTCCTACAAAACAACGTCTCCATTATCAGGATGTCTATTCTAGTTCAGAAGATGAAGTGGATGCGAGCTGTACTTCTCAAGATGGAGTGGATGTAAGTTATGTGTCTCAAGATAACAATGAAAGTGACATTTCTAAGCTTCAAAACTTAGACTACCTAAATGCCGTGACTAATGATCATTTATTATTGAAGTTGAAATAACAAGCGAGAAGGGACTTAAACATAACTATTTTGCTATTTTCAAAGAAAAAGTTGAAAGTGAAGAGTTACTTGTTACAGTGGAGTTCTTGAAACAATGTACAAAGAAGGATAAACTGTTCACGCTCGATGAAAAATCGGCTTCGTTCAAGAGCAACATTAGTATAAAACAGATTGTAAGAATCCTAGATCAGCCTGATATAGTTAAAAAAGGAGAAAGAATCAACTATAAATTTCTCTAAAAAATTGTTTTGGTAAATTAGTTTGAACTTTCAATAAAGTAAAGGCTGAAAACAGATTTTTTTATTTTTTTTTTTATTATTATTTTTTTTTTTACAACGACTCTTGTACAAGGCTTCTTAACGTTAAGTGAGATTTTTCTTATATGTTCATTTATTTATGTTAGACCTATTTTAAATTAAAATACTCTTAAGTATGTTAGGCAATGTATTGCTCAGGAATTAAAACTGAATGTTAAAAATCAAATATTGGTTTAATTTAAATCCACAATTCACACGTGTCCCGTACGGAACCAGGAAAAATTATATTTAACACAGAAGTAAAGTGTGATAAATTAAAATAGTTTGTAGAAATGTCTTGTAAATCTGTTCCACGTTGCATTGTAATAATATTAACTCTTAAATACAGAGAGAATCACAGAGTTTAACAAAAAAACATGGCATGTTAGCTCAAGGTGACCATAAGGTGTCCCGTACGGAACCCGCCTTTAGTTGCATATTTTCAGATTGGTCAAAACTGAAAAAAATGCCAAAGGTTGGGAGAATATAAAATGACTAGTGTTATATAGTTTGAAATAATTTTACATTCTTTAGAGAAATATAAGTAATTTTTTAAAGCTATACATTGATCAAAAAGAAGGTTATCCCGTACGGAACTTGGAATGGCTGACAAATTTGTCATTTAAACGCATTACTTTCTCGTATATGCGTAGTAAAAAGTAATGTATTTATATTTTATAGTATGATGGAGTGTAAATGAGTTTTTTGTTTCACAAGACTCCTTGACTGAAGTAACTGAGAGCTCGAGTATGAAATTAGGTTACAAACCCATTTCATTCGCATATTTTCTTATCAATAACATTATTTATTACAGATAAATAATTATTGATTTGTACATAAAAACTTTTTTTAGTTCGGATAAAAAAAAAAAAAAAAATAGCCAAATAAAAGTAAAACTTTGAGTATCGTAAATAAGAGTGATAAAATACACGAATATATATTAGCCGATTGCGAATTTCGGTTAACTATTTTACGCAAAATTTAAGTATTTATTAACATAATTAACAAAGTGTTATCACAATGACTAGAGTTAAGCCTAGTAGAAATGAGGTAGGAGAACTGGTTCACCTTGAACGTATCTATAATTATTTTGTTATCAGGTCTATATGCCTAGACAGACAGAACTTCCCGTATACACACATTTTACTATCTACTGAAGTAGAAGAAAGTACAGTTTAATAATACTACAATTATTTTAATTCTGATAATTGTTTGATCAATATTTGTAAAAAAAACTATGAGTGCAATAAACATTATTTAAAAGATTCTCAATCAACATTGACCTTGTACTGATATCTTGTAATCACGCCAGACAAACTCAATCAGTACAATAGTGTATCTCGTTTAATACATTTTAATTTTACGGGACATTATATTATTACGATAAACGGAAAATTATTAGCCGCTGATTACTGGGAATCAATAATATCTCAAACGTATATATTACTTGTCCTTGTGAACTGCTGTGTGTTGTGTATGATTGTGGGAATGAATCTAAAGGTATGATACACATCTATGCACCAAAAAATAAACTTCGTCTAACTTCTTGGCACCAACATTAATTGGAACTACACTACAGGAAATGGTTGACACACTTGTGTGCACATACAAGTCGGGCAACAAGTTAAGGCCGGTTTAGACGCTGTGATAAATCGGACGACAAAACTGCAACGACAAGTCGGTGCGTGTGGACCGGAAAACTGAGGACTGTACAGACATTGGAGTGGTGGTTTGAGGTTTGAGGAAGAGAGCATAAATATTTGCACAAATCACAGACAAGTCGTTGCGTATAAATCGTAGGGTGTGAACTCAGGCTTGAAGTTTGCACAAGCCAAAAAAGTTGGCTTGAGTAAAGGCCGGTCCACACGCAACGACTTGTCTGCACAAATGTTTGCGCAAACCAGGTTTGCACAGACAAGTCGTTGCGTGTGGACCGGAAATTTGAGAACTGCACAGACATTGGAGTGGTGGTTTGAGGTTTGAGGAAAAGAGCTTAAATATCTGCGCAAACCACAGACAAGTCGTTGCGTGTGGACGGTTCGTTCAAACTTCGCTTCAAACCTCATAAAACCCTCCGGCGGCTATCTTCAATTCTACTACATATTCAAATCGTTTTTAATAAACAAAACGGATTAACCTTCAAACTTGAAAATTCCATTTTAAGGAATGATGTTCCATTGAATGGCTAAAACGTAGTATTTAATTCAAACAAATTGATGTTATTATTTAGTTTGCGGGGAAATCAAGTGAATCAGGTGAAAGTGGTGGGGGGGAGGAATGTCCCCACTCTAGTAGTCAACTACTGTTGTTTCCGTGCATCGCATTGACTACAGACACGGTGTCACAGTGATGGCGGAACTTCGTCAATGTTCAAACGAGTTTCTAACCGAGTTTATTGTACTGTACAAAAGTTATCCGTGTTTGTGGCGTGTGAAGTCAAAGGAATATAGTGACCGGGACAAAAAAAAATCTGGCTTATGACGCTTTGGTGCATAAGTATAAAGAGATTGATGCCTCGGCCAACAGAGAAAAGGTAACAAAAAAAATCAATTCTCTTAGGACCGTTTATCGAAAAGAGTTGGCCAAAGTTAACAAATCTAATCGTTCAGGAGCTGGGGAAGACGAAGTGTATAAGCCGACATTATGGTATTTTAATCTATTAAGATTTATGAATGATCATGAAACTCCAAGGGAGTCGAAAAACACCATGGATGAAGACTGGGAAGAAGAAGTCATTGAGGAGGTAAGTTCATATTTATTCAATTCCATCTGCTATAAAACATTTACCAATTGAAATAATAAAAAAAGGGTATGATAAATTAAGAATACAAATTTAGAATTCTTCGCAACATTTTAATACATTGCCAAAGAGTTCTATGAATAAAATAAACATTCTGTTGAAATTATCACAAAGTTGTAAACTTATCTTGCCAAGGTACACGTCCATCTGTATTGAAATATTCTTTGAATTTATCTCTAACAATTTTAGCACTATTAATAATTTTTACTTTCGTTACTCGCTGAAGATCATGCATAGAATCTGGGTCGCATCTTTCACCAAGTTCAATTGTACATTCATCAAAATTTTCACGATCCATACTCATTGGTGGTGTGTAAGTTTGTGGGGAAGTTTTTCGTAAATAATTATGCAACGCACAACATGCAAGCACCACAGTATCTATATTTTCTAACTTCAAATTAATTGCTGTGTGGAAAATTCTGAATCTCGATGCTAGAATCCCAAAAGTATTTTCTACAACACGACGAGCTCTTGATAGTCGATAGTTGAAAATTCGTTGGTCTTTATCCAACGTTTCGCGAGGGTACGGTTTGATAATATGATTGTGCATCGCAAAAGCTTCATCACCAACAAAAACGTGATCAAGAACTGTTTTTGAATTAGGAAGGGGCCGAGGTCCGGGAATATTTAGAGAATTTGTCAACAGTTTTTCATGAAATCCGGTGTGATTTATGACTCCTCCGTCGGATACTCTTCCGTTTGTTCCTACATCACAATAAACAAACTCGCAGTTGGCCATAAGCACTACACTGTGAGACTTCTTATAGTTGTAAAAGTAAGATCCACTTCCTTTTGGTGGTATAATTCTGACGTGCTTGCCGTCAATAGCGCCTAAGCAATGAGGAAACTGCCATTTATTTTCAAAACCAGCGGCGATTTCCAACCAGTCTTCTTCAGTTCTTGGAAACTGAAACAGAAAAAAGTGCTTTTTACGTTTCTTATTATATTTTGTGGATAAATTATTATAATACATTAGACTATGCTATTTCTCTAATTAGTCTCCTTTACATTTTTCAGAATGAATGTGAGACAGCGTCAGGTCACAACATGAACGACATGAACGTCGATAATCTCTCCGCTCCTGTCACACCTGCTTCATCTACTTCGACTCGAGGAAATTCATCTTCAGTGAATATGTCTCGCCCACAATCAACATCAAGAAGGCGGAAGTTATCCCTAGACGATCAAAAAACAAATGAGGTAATGGAGCTGGTTGGAAAAAAATTAAATTCTTTACTTCAAGAAGATGTGTTTGATGTATTTGGCAAACACATAGCCAACAAACTCCGATCTTTAAATAACGTACAAAACGTGTTTGCCCAGAAGTTGATAAACGATGTTCTATTTGAGGCGGAAATGGAAAACCTAAGCAGAAGTTTCCAAGTTGTTGACATGGGAGTGCCACACAATAATTTCGGGACAACAGGAGGCAGTTATGGATGGCAACCTCGATGGCAAGAATGCCCTCCACAACCGCCATACCACCAAACTGGTCAACAGCCATATCAGCCTAGTCAGCAGTCATATCAGCCTAGCCAGCAGTCATATCTGAAAAACGGTCAGCAACCATACGAACAAACTGGACAGCAGCCGTTGATGCCCCAAGAAAATGTTGATAAATCTACTGATGTTGCAAATTTTTTAAAAAGCTTTCAGGCAAACTGAAGACAATCTGTTCATATTTTTCAATTCAATAAAATATTTTTTATGGTTAAAACTTTTGTCAGTGTACGTTTATTAAGTAAATAAAAGATTTAGTAAAATGATTGAATATAGAAGATTATTGACTTACCTTTAAAAAATCCATTTTCAAAACTTTGTAGATGGCGTCACACGTTTCAGGAACTATCACACTCAAAGCTTGTTTAGACATAATGGTTGTAAACTCCATGTCTTTATAGCTTCTTCCAGTTGCCAGATACCGTAAAGTTGCGATCAGTCTTTCATGTGGGGAAACAGCTTTTCTCATGCACGAGTTTTGTTTTTTATTAAAGGAGTTACTAATCGCAATAAATTATTATATGTTTCAATGTCCATGCGTAAGTAATTTTGCCAGTCATCAGGTTCATTACGCAATTCCCGAAGTAATTTTACATGAGAAAATTGTTCTCTTTTTAGTAACAAATGTCTAGACCACAAACGTTGCTTAGCTTTCATTGTTTTGCCTTTATTTCGTTGTTTCCTGGCAAGACACAATGCGAAAACCGACCACAACAACACTTCCTCCATGATTACCTTCTGACTGATTTGAAATAGATTTGAGTTGAAAACTGAGCGTGTGGACACATTTTCATGCCACCGACTTGTCTGTGCAAACCTGGTTTGCGCAAACATTTGTGCAGACAAGTCGTTGCGTGTGGACCGGCCTTAAAACCTGTCCCGGACAGAAAATTGGCTTGCGGTTGGTTTATGGAATGAGCGTGTGAACGATGTTCAAGCCGCAGTTCCAATTTCGCGCATGCGCATGAAGCATTGGTGACGTAATCTTCCACCACGTGTTGCACTCAAACTAATCTGTTGTAATCGCGAGCTGTGTTTTCACGTTACTTATTAATAGTTCGTGTTGTATTATTTATTAGTTCTGTTGTATTATTTATAAGTTATGTTGTATTATTTATTAGTTAAGTTGTGTTTAAAAATGCCCAACGAAAAAAAAAGTCTTTGTAATTTCATAGAAGCATACAAATCATTCCCTTGCTTGTGGAAAGTAAAGAGTAAGGGATACAGCGACCGCAATGCTAAAACTCAGGCGTATGAGGCATTAATAGAGAAATTGCAACCTTTGGACCCAGAAGCCAACAGGGAGAGTGTTGTTAAGAAAATCAATTCTCTACGTACCGCATACCAAAAAGAGCTGAAGAAGGTTATCAATTAAGAGAAATCAGGCGCCGGAGAAGACGATATTTATATTCCCCACTTATGGTACTTTGAACTGTTGCATTTTCTAAAGGACCAATAAGTTGCAAGGAATACACAATCAAACATCGAAGACATGGTGGTAAGTGAAATTGATTTATATATTTATAGTAAAATGTAAGTACATATGTAATTAATGAATACAAAGTAATAACTAATTATTCTTAGAAACCATTCTGTGCTGCCAGTCCACTTTTCCAGAGTTGTTGAAGTATGTTTTAAATTGCTCACTCACTTCTTTTGCCTCTGCACTGGGATTCCTATTATAGCCCCTTTCAAGACTTGTCTGAGTTAGTTTGTAATCCAGGAGTAACTGTAGCAGTGCTAGTATCTTCTACATCAAACACGTCTTGTGATGTGTATGTCTGGGAACAATTTCTTCGCAAGAAATTATGCAATACACAACAAGCCAAAACAACCTTATCAATATTAACTGCAACTACAAGTAGGACTGCAACTACAAGGAGGAAGCAACTCTACCCGAGCTCATGGAATTAAACATGGCCCGGGAGAGCTCTTTGCAGAATACGACATCCAACCTCCCAGTTTTAGAATTTCTAGCATACTTCTCGAAGACTGGGAGAAGACTCATGGAGGAGAAGGAGAAGGAAGATCCCAGAGACGCTGGCGGAACAAGAAGAACAAGTGGCACAGGGAGCGGAAAAAGAAGAAACGAGAGGAGCCTTCACCCTAATATATAAAAATGTTATGTACTTTCTAAAATAAAATGTACTTTCATATTAATTGTAAATCTGTTGTTTGTAAAAATTTCTTGTAATAAATGGTCCCAATCTGTTCTTATCAGCCTAATACAAACTAGATCTTAGTCAATGCCCTCCCAGACCTTACCAACCCCGTGGACTGGAGGTGGAAGTCCTCGACTGTTGGAGCCGGCTTTCCAAGAGTTTCTGCCGGTGACCGTCGCCTGTGAGGAGGACCTGGAAGGTCTCTACGGTGAACTACGGTCGACTCTTCGCAGAGGGATGCGACTGACTGTCCCACGCAATGTGGGAACTGCCATTTATCTTGAAAAGCATCTGCAATTGTCTTCCATTCGGTACCAGTGGTGGGAAACTGAAACCAAATACATGTAATACATATTGGATATTGAAGAAAAAAATATCTTTACGTAGCCACATGATATTTACCTCATTACCATTAATTAAATATTGTAAATTCTACTTTAAAATTTTTAGTATTTGTAATTTCTAGTTTAAAACGTCTAGTATTTGTAATATCTAGTTTACAAATTCTAATTATTGTAATTTCTAGTTTAAAAATTCTAATTTCCAATTTATAAATTTTAGTATTTGTAATTTCTAGTTTACAAATTCTAAATATTGTAATTTCTGGTTTAAAAATTCTATACTAATGATTTTGTTTCAGGTTTCTGACCATGACGCACCCTACGAGTTAACAGAATCCCCCAATGTGTCTTTACCACCCACACCAACACCATATTCATCGGCACCAGACACATCGGCTTCATGTACATCACAAACATCTGGACAGCTATCCAAAGCATCCCTAGGACGGAAGAATAAATGCGACGAAGTGTTAGATGTGATTGGGAAACGTTTGGCACAACCTTTGGTCACTACTATAGATATATGTTCTGATATTGGAAAAGCATGGGCATCAAAATTGAGAGACCTCGATCCACACCAAGCTGTGCACGCAGAAAAAATAATAAACGATGTGTTCAATGAGGCACAGTTGGGAAACTTGAATCGCAATTGTTTTCTATAAATTCAACAGGAGTATACAAGGAACACCCAGCCATCATTCAACACTCTGGCCCCAGTCAACATCCAACAATCATACCACACCCAGCCACCATTCAACACTCACCAATCATACCACACCCAGCCACCATTCAACACACATCAACCATACCACACCCAGCCATCATTCAACACTCTGGCCCCAGTCAACACTCACCAATCATACCACACCCAGCCACCATTCAACACTCTGGCCCCAGTCAACACTCACCAATCATACCACACCCAGCCACCATTCAACACTCATCAATCATACCACACCCAGCCACCATTCAACACTCTGGCCCAGTCAACACTCACCAATCATACCACACCCAGCCACCATTCAACACTCTGGCCCAGTCAACACTCACCAATCATACCACACCCAGCCACCATTCAACACACACCAACCATACCACACCCAGCCACCATTCAACACTCTGGCCCCAGTCAACACTCACCAATCATACCACACCCAGCCACCATTCAACACTCACCAATCATACCACACTCTGCCACCATTCAACACTCACCAATCATACCACACCCAGCCATCATTCAACACTCTGGCCCCAGTCAACACTCACCAATCATACCACACTGAACCCTCATACAACACTCCTCCTCCAGTCAACACTCAAATACTATCCCACACTCAACCCTCACTTTACACTTCCAATATGGAACCAAAGGAAAAGCCGATGCCACCCGACAATCCAACGGCTGGAGAATATCTTCGCATTTTCAGAGACTGAGAATCATAATGTATTACCTTCATTTGGCACAAGTAAGTGCCTAATTTTATTGTGATTTTTTTTAACTTTTGTTTTTGTTTTTCCCTGAAGAAAATACATCGTATTTTATTTGCCTTTTATTTGGTTACCTATCAATTACTGTTGTTTTTATTGTGTTCAAATACGTAGGTCCTAAATCATTTTAGGATTGGAAAGCACTCCAAGACTTGTTTTATAGGGGAGAAGAAGAAGTATATTATATTAATAAACTTACCTTTAGATATCTGTGTCCTTTAATGCTATGTAAATTGCGTCACATGTTTCTGGAATGATTGCACTTAGAGCTGGTTTGGAAATTATTGTGGTAAATTTTAAATCTTCATAACTTCTCCCTGTTGCCAAGAATCTTAGTGTAGCTGAAAGTCGTTCATGGTGGGTAATTGCACGTCTCATAACGGTGTCTGCTCTTGAAATCATTGGTGTAATTAGATGTAGCAAATGCTGGTATGTGGCTTCATCCATAAGCAAATAGTTGCGAAATTCGCACGGTTCACTGCGTAATTCAGCTATTAAATTTGTATGGGAAAACGTATCTCTTTTTAGCAACCATGGTTTTGATCATTTCCTTTTCTCCTTCAATTTTTCTTTTTTTTATCATGCATACCGCAGCCGTGGCAAGCATTATCATTTCTTCGTCCGAATTTTCCATTTCGCACTCAAGACTCAAAAAAATAGGGAACACAACAAGAACAGCAAAAACTGAAATACTGAAAACATTTTCTGGGTCTCTCACTTCACAGTTGTGCAAACCGAACTGAGCATGTAAACGGCGATATTTTTATTCACAAAACTGAGCAAACTGGCTTGCGCAAGCCAGTTTGTGCAAATGGCTTGAACGTGTAAACCCACCTTAATGAATAAATATCAAGAATACTATGACAAGGCTACAAAAGCGATGGTAAAAACCAAAATTAATAGCTTTCGCTCAGCTTATAACAAAGAACTTAAAAAAGTAAAAGACAGTGACAAAAGTGGAGCAGGAACTGAAGAGGTATACAAAATATCATTGTGGTATTATGATCTCCTTTCGTTCGTCAGTGACCAACAGCCAACTGCAACAAGTGTCACTACTATGGACGACCTGTTTGAAAATGAGGAAATGGTAAGTAATTGAATATGCATACAACATTTCCATTTTACATTGCTACTTTATTGAAACATTGTTTAACTTAGCTCTACCACAAACGATAGTTATTGAAAATATGTTTTATGTACAGTCATCTTGCCATTGAACTCGTCCTTCATTTACAAAATATTCTACGAACTTATTGCGACAATATTTAGCATCATTATTAATATTGCCGCTGCTGGTGTCATTTTGTAGATCTACTAGTCCTGGCACTTCAATAAGCTCATTTGAATTGGTATCATTCAAATCCGGTGTTATGTATGAATATTGAGACCGCACTAAGAAATTGTGAAGGTAACAGCATGTTAAGACGAGGATATTTATATGTGTTACGTCTTTCAAATTTATTGCAGAATGGAATATTCTAAATCTGCTAGACAGTATGCCAAACGCATTTTCGACTATTCTTCTAGCCCATGACAATCTGTAGTCTTATTAAATGGTTTTAAGAAGTGCCGCATCAGTGCAAATGCTTCGTCCCCGACGAATACATACGGAAGCTTGGTGGTACTATCTTTTGGATTTTCATCAGGAGGCAACTGCAAACTGTTGGTGGTTAATTTTTCGTAAAACTTAGTATTGCTAATCACACCCCCCTCTGATATACTTCCATTCATTCCTATATTCATAATGAATTGATAATTTGAATCCACAATAGCCATGAGAACAATACTATGAAACTTCTTATAATTCCAGTACAGTGAACCACTTCCTGTTGGTGGAATTATTCGTACGTTCTTGCCATCGACAGCACCAACACAATTTGGAAACTGCCATCTATCATTAAACCCTTTTGCAACTTTCCTCCATTCTAATTCATCTTGAGGAAGCTAAAACAAAGACAAACGACGAAATTAGTGAAACAATTGTAATTTTTTCAAGATAGCCATTTTGTAGTACATTTATATCTCTACGTGGAAACAAAATTTAAACCTTTTCCATTCATAAACATAGAAGTTGTAACATTATTAACGGAAAATGAATGTTTTACGAAAACACTAAGTAATTTAAGGTTTTCCCCGATTTGCAATAAATAATAACTAATAAATGTTAATATATGTATCATTTTACAGGTAAATGAATGTACTGTAGCTTGTGTTAATAATAAAGTTATGGGAATAAAACATAGAGTAAATTAATGTACACAATAGTTTTAAAAAATTATTATTTTTAACATTTTAAACAATATTATTCTCTAATTATTTGTCATTTTGTCATTGTTAATTTAAAATATAACGGTTAAATATAACGTTGCAATCACCCGACTTTGTGCTTACAGTTTGGGGGTTTACATTTGAAGCAGTACGAATTTGCTTTTCGCAAGTATAGTAAAAACTATACTTGTGTGAGAAAGTATGTTCAGTTTCTGGTACAGTTAATTTTTTTATTTTAGGTGGACTCACAATCCATTAGTGACAAAGATGGCAATGATGATGTACATTGATGAATCATCAGATCAAGAGATTACAAGACCCACTCCACCCCCATCATCAGAGAGCGGTCGTTCGATGGGGAGAAAACGGTCAACGGGTAATAATAAAGTTCTTTCAAACAAGAAAGTGCTACAGTTAGTTGCTGAAAGGTTAAGAAAGGCTAACTATGTGCCAGTAGGAAAACACGACAGCTTTGGAAAACATGTTGCCGATGAATTGAATATATCCCACCAGAAATGGTTCCTTATGTCCAGAAAATTATAAACCTTGCTTTATTTGAGGGACACATGATATCCTTCAATGCATTTTCATCAATAGCAACGCCTCAACGGACAGACCACCCACAAAGCCACTTTTCCACACCACACCAGTCACAACATTATTTTCCGATGCCACTGTCGATACCGGGGCACACGCAGCCACCCCCAGCCCGTTTAACCACTCTACAACCAATGCAAGTTGAATTTACTACGAATGTAGGACCTACAGAGGTACTAAGTAACCAAGCACCTACTGCAGAATATTTTTCACGATTTTCTGACAACTGAAGTACGTATTTTATAAACAATGTAATCTAATATGATATAAATTGTTTACTTTTCCCATTATTTTTTAATAAAAATCTTCAGGCCCTAAGCATTACTTACCTTTATATAATACTTGAGTACATCAACAATAGCTTTACATGTTTCAGGTATTATTTTACTGAGACTTGGAGTTGATATCACTGTATGAAATTTAAGACTTTGGTAAGTGCTCCCGCTTACCAAAAATCTCAAAGTCGCCCTTAGCCTTTCATGTGGTGTTATAGCCTGCCTCATATTGGTATTCTGTTTTTTTTTTTTTATCAAAGGCGTAATAATTAGAGATAATTTTCATCACTTATTCGCAAATAATTCAACCAATCAGTTGGTTCTAAGCGAAGTTCTGTCATTAAAGTTACATGTGACAATGAATTTCTTTTGCGAAGCCAAGCTTTACTCCACTGCCTTCTTTTCTGCCGCTCTTTTTTCAGCACCAAAGCTAAGGCTATTGCAATGAGACACTCTTCATCCATGAGTTATTATAATATCACACATTTACTTTATTACGAACAATGAACACTTTGTTAATGCGCACAACTCAAATTTTCACTCTGAACGGATCGGAAAACTGAACGGATCGTGTAAATGCAAACATTTTTTGAACTGAAATGAGACGAGTACGGAAACTGAAACTGAAATGACAACTGAACTGACCGTGTAAAAGGGCCTTAACATGATGGTCTGAATCAACCTTTACAACTGGGTACTTGTCGTTGCATGCAAGACGGAACGTGTAAACCGCAAATCGTTACGACTTGTCTGAATTGGAGCCAGATTGGAAGGTTTGTGCAAAATTGCACAAATATCGTTGGTTTGCACGACAAGTCGGTGCGTGTAAGCGACAAGTCGGTGCATGCAAGACGGAACGTGTAAACCGCAAATCGTTACGACTTGTCTGAATTGGGGCCAGATTGGAAGGTTTGTGCAAAATTGCACAAATATCGTTGGTTTGCAACAAGTCAGTCATATCGTTGTCTATACCTCAGTTCTGCCGTTGACGTGAAACCAGACAGTGAATACTGTGTTTTGTTTTGTGTGGAAGGTTTTGTTGAGTCAAGCCTCTCGGGAGTTCATTGAAATTTACAAAAACTCTCCTTGCTTGTGGCAAATCAAAAGTAAGGATTATTCAGATAGAAACAAAAAAGACTTGGCGTACGCCGAGTTAGTGAAAAAATACAAAGAGATCGACCCAAAAGCAGATCTACAGTTGTGAAAAAAATTAACTCATTCAGAACAGTGTATAGGAAGGAACTGAACAAAATTAACAACTACCTGAAATCCGGAGCAGGTGCTGATGAGGTCTATAAGCCAAATCTGTGGTATTTTGAAAATCTTTACTTCTTAAATTACGTCGAACCAGCAAGGATCTCCAAAAGCACAATGGATGAAACCGAAGGAGAAAATATGGATCAGGTTAGTAAAAACCATGATTTAATATGTTATAAAGGGTGTCCCTGAACTCTCTACCAAAACTTTGTAGTTTGGTTCTTTGGATCAAAATAAGCAAAAAAGTTTCTATGGACATAGATCCTATCTCGCTTTGTTAACCGTCTGTCGGTCTACATAAGTTGTAATATGTAGCTCTCCAACTTCAAACTCAGGTTGTAAATAAGGACTAATAGGACATATTTTGGTGCGGTGTATCAAGTTTCTGCCTTTTACCATTTCAAAATGGCGGCCACATTCCTACTTTTTTTTACTTTTATTGCCCAATATCTCGAAAACTACTGATTTTATAAAAAATGACTGAAGATTATAAAAAGATGCAGAATTTGATTTCCTTTACAAAAATGTATAGTTTTAGTATGGTCATAAGACAAATAACAGTGTAATTTCTAATTTTCTGTTGTTACTACAGGCAAATTTTAGTCATTTTTGCCATTTTTGCATGTAGTAACTAACAAGAATTAGAAATTATACTGTTATTTGTGATATGACCCTACTAAAACTATACATTTTTGTAAAGAAAATTAAATTCTGCATCTTTTTAGTCTCTTGTAGTCTTTAATCAGTAGTTTTTAAGATATTGACTATAAAAGTAAAAAATACGTTAAAGTTTTGGTAGAGTTCAGGGACACCCTGTATAAATAATAAGATAGACAAAACAAAAATGAAAAAGCACTTATAATTTCACAAACAACAATTTATTGCTACAGCTGTTTCGCCGTTAGGCATCGTCAGACAACTAAGAACTAAAAACTAAAATACAGGTCAACTTAACACTAACATCTAGGAATGAAGGTGGGGATGAAAGCAGAGGTGGGGCAATGACCTAGTATACCTGAAAGGGACATGGATAAGAGAAAGTTTTCAAACAATAGGTTTTAACAAAGGGGATGGGTTATTTACTTGTTCATTTAGGTTAGAAGCATGGCATTTCAAAACAGATCTGTTAATTTCTAAAATTTCCAAACTATTTAATTTCCTACTTTTCTGTTCTATGTGTAAAACTTTGACATTATCAATGGGATCAAATATATGGCCTGATTCTAGTAAATGATTTGCAAAATTGGAATCTGTTTTACCATGCTTCCAACAATATTTTAGTTTTTAGTTCTTAGTTGTCTGACGATGCCTAACGGCGAAACAGCTGTAGCAATAAATTGTTGTTTGTGAAATTATAAGTGCTTTTTCATTTTTGTTTTACCTTATTATGGAATTTCACCGAGTACCGACTGTAGTCACACTCAATATAATAAGATAGACCATTTTAACCAGGGTCTGGTCTTTGTTTCTAGAAGTTTTTCAGGAAAGTAAACATTATTTGGGACATGTTGCTGTAACAAAAGGGAATAATAACATATGTTAGTTATTGTACTTTGTTTATAATGTACAAAATGTATTTTTAACAAAATACTTGTTATTCCAGCCATTAAAAACTGAAACAACCTATATAAGTCAATATAAACATAAATTTACTATGTAATTTTGGCCCTTTGCAAAACCATTACACATTCAAAGCAAATTTGTCCTGCCAAGGCACTGATCCCTCACCATTAAAATAGGAACAAAATTCATTTTGAACTTTTTTGGCTGATATTAAAGTTTGGCCCCCAGAACGTCGTTGTAAGTGATGCATCTTATCTGCATCACATCGTAGACCTTTTACTGTAGAACCCTCGATGGTATTTTCATGATCAAAAACTTGAGAAGGTGCATAAGTCACAGACTTTTTACGCAAAAAATTATGTAAAGCACAGCACGCTAGAACGACCCATTCAATGTTCTCAACATCCACATTAATTGCAGTATATAGAACGCGGAACCGAGATGCTAAAATACCAAATGTGTTTTCTATTACTCGACGAGCTCTGGATAAACGATAATTGTAAATTCTTCTATCATTAGTAAGTGTTACCCGACTAAATGGTTTCAGTAAATCTGGACGCATTGCAAATGCCTCATCGCCAACAAAAACATAGTTCAATAGACGAGTTGAATCGGTCACTGGTTTAGGTTCTGGAATGTTCAGTTTTTTCTCAACGAGGCGTTTGTAAAAAACTGTATTATTAATCACTCCCCCATCAGACACTCTGCCATTAGTACCCACGTTACAATAGACAAATTCATAATTTGCATTAGCTATAGCCATAAGGACGATGTTATGAGTCTTCTTATAATTGTAGTAGTAGGAACCGCTGTCTGCTGGAGGAACAATCCTAATATGTTTTCCATCAATTGATCCCAAACAATGAGGAAACTGCCACTTGTCTTCGAAATCTGAAGCGATGTCTTCCCATTCAGCAGTAGTACTCGGGAACTGAAAGAAAAATATTATTTAGAGATTACAGAGAAACATAAAATGAAAAGGGGTGATGAAATAACTAAAATTTATATATTTTTGCGTAACTAATCATAACCCAAATTCTTGGTTTTTGTCAACCCCCTTTTTTTGTTCTGACTGTGTGTGTGTGTGTGTGTGTGTGTGTGTGTGTGTGTGTGTGTGTGTGTGTGTGTGTGTGTGTGTGTGTGTGTGTGTGTGTGTGTTATAAGCAATAATAATATAGGGCTATTGGTATAAAAAAAAATTGCAAATTGATTAAAGTGATCAATTATTACTAGCAAATTTCCAATGGATAAAATAAGCTATGTCTTATTTTATTATTTTTTTTACAAAATTTTATTTAATCAAATATGTATGTCGCAATTTTTGTCCGATTTTTTAAAATTTGGTAGGGACATTCCTTTCTATGATTTCTTGGAAAAGATCGTTGAACAAAAACATTGGAAATGAAATTAAATGAAATGAAATGAAAAACGTTTATTCAGTGTAATTAAAAAAAAATTACAATAATTACAGTATGTATAATAAAAAAATTTCTTGTTGTCTCGTTATTATAGCATTGACTTTTGGTTTCAGACCGGCGTAGTTGAAGACGAGACGACCCCCGCCGAAGATAACTCTGAACAACTAGATGTCACACCGATGATCATCCCACAAACCCCTAGCGCTCCGGTATCCCGCCAAACTAAGCGCAAACTAAATCCATTTGAACAAGCCAGTCTCGAAACTATGCAAAAGGTAGGGGAAAAAATTGACTCCTATAAGGAGGATGATAGTCTTGACCGTTTCGGTAACATGTGGCTGACAGACTGCGGAACATCAAACCCCATCAGCTGAAAATTGCACAGAAGCTAATTTCAGATGTTTTGTTTGAAGCAGACATGGAGTCTTTAAACAGATTTTGGAAAATTACTGGTCCTGACGTAGAATCGTTTCAACACAGTGGCTTCCCTCAGTATATGAACTACCGCCAAGACAATACCTACCAAATGCAAAACCGTCAACATTTTAATGTAGCACCACAACTGAACCCACCGTTCACTCCTGAATAAACAAGTGTTATTACCAGGACAGTCAAGCTACTCTAGTGAAAATAGTATCAATGTACCACAACAACCAAACCCATCACTGGGTTTTTTCACACCTGAAGAAGTGTTTTCACCAGACAGTTGAGCTACACAAGTGAAAAAAATAGTGTCAAAGAATATGTGAATTCATTCAATCCAAACAAAAAATAAAGAAAAAACTACTGTTTTTATTCATTTTTACTAAATCATTGATATACTTTTGAATCTAATAAAACACTTTTACTTTTTATGGTATTGTAGTTTGACATTTTCACATTGTACTTTAAAACATGAAATAAATTACAGTTTTTCCTTACCTTAATGAATTTCTTCAGTACCATGTATATTGCCTTGCACGTTTCAGGTATTATTTTGCAGAGCGATGGTTTTGAAATTAGTGTTGTGAATTCCAAGTCTTTGTAAGTTCTTCCAGTTGCAAGGAATCGTAACGTAGCACTAAGTCTTTCGTGTGGAGATATAGAATTTCTCATTACCGTGTCTTGCCTTTTAATCAAAGGAGAAACCAAATCCAGTAACTCGTTGTAAGTATCCTCGGTCATCCTCAAGTAGTTCCTCCAATCAGAAGGTTCATTGCTCAATTCTTTTAGTAACTCCATATGGGATAACCTCTTTTTCAGTAGCCAATGACGACTCCACTTACTTCTAGGTTTTCTTTTCCTCTTCGCACTTGTTGCCAGACACAATACGTACATAGACCACAGCAGTACTTCCTCCATTGCTAGAAAGCACTTCACAAATCACCTACCACCTACCAAAGAGAGGTTAAAATACCGACTGATTTGAACGATAAGAGGGAACGTGTAAACGAGGCCGGTTTGAACGTCCAATATCCGACAAGTCGTACCGACTTGTCGTTGCAGTTTTGTCGTCCGATTTATCGTAGCGTCTAAACCGGCCTTTAAGCCTGGTCCACACGCTCAAATTTATCGTCAGTCTTGCATGAACACTGAAAGTTTGACAGATAAGACTGAACGTGTGGACGGCAGGTTTGACGTCTTGCATGAAGAAAACGAGGTTTGACAAACCTCGAAAAGACTGATGGCCAGGACCTTTGGGTTCATGCAAGACTGACGACAAGTTTGAACAGGTTTGAACGTGTGGACTAGCATCCGTCTTGTCTGTAAAACTTTTCCATTCAGTCTGTTGTGTAGCGCGAGCTGTGCTATTGTTTTTTATTGTATAGTTTTAAATTTGTAAGGTAAATGGCGTCGCAAGACATACGGCACTGGAATCATGATTTCTTTTGTGAGTTTTAGATTTATATAGAGGTTTTCCTTGCCTTTGGCAAATTAAATCTAAAGACTATAGTGATAAGAACAAGAAGGTGCAGGCGTATGATGTTTTGATTAAGAAATGCATGGAAGTAGACCCTCAAGCAAACAAAGATTTTGTTACTAAAAAAATTAACTCGTTCCGTACAGTGTACCGCAAAGAATGCGCTAAAATAAAAGCGTCTATGCGTTCCGGTGCTAGTACTGATGAAGTGCACAAACCCTCTCTGTGGTAC